>CM073001.1:54354688-55604688 GCA_037038555.1 Rhynchonycteris naso | reverse complement strand
TATTATGTGCCTCTCTAGTCCTTTCTTACGCATCTGATGGTTGGTGTGGAACCTTTTCAGCAAGCAAAATCAGGATCATGTTGTGGCTCCCAGCGTGTTCTTTCCCATTGAACATATAACACTTGTCACTCGTTCTTAATTATGACAGCATCATTAGTCCATTGTTAGGGTAATTGACATTTGTACTTCCGGTTTGTGCTGTAATAAATGACCATACCTCTAGTGGCTTGAAACAACACACATTTATTATCTTACAGTTCTGTACGTTAGAAGTCCCAACATAGACCTCACTGGGCTAAAGGTTTGACTGGGCTGTCTTCCTTTCTGGAGGTTCTGGGGGAGAATCTATTTACTTGTTTAACTTCTAGAGGCCTCAAGCCAAGAATGGCAAGGTGTTTCTTCTCAAATGGCGTCACTGTGACCTCCTCTCTCTCTCCCATTTTCCATTTTAAAGGACCACTGTGATTATATTGAGCCCACCCAGTTATCCTGGGATAAACTCTTTATTTTAAGGTCAGTTGATTAAGAACCTGAATTCTCTCTCTTCCTTTAGCTCCTCTTTGCCATATAAGTAATATATTGATAGGTTCTTGGATTTAGGACATGGATATCTTTGAGGGTGGGGATTATTCTGTCTATACTAGTCTCCTGTTGTTGATAAGTTGGTTGTTTGTGTGCATTCCTATGGAAGGCAGTTCATGAATGCCTTCATATGTCAATTTCTGCGCGTCTCTGGTTGATTCATGGACCACCCTTCTGTAAATGGATGTTTGAAAGTGATAATTTTAATGTGTTTGAAAAAAAAATTATCAAATTACTGAAACTTCAGCCTTGGTTGGGTAGGAGAACAGAAGGTAAGTTTAGTGCCAAAGAGAAATTTTCAGAGTTGGGAGGAGACCAATTTGTCCCTTTGTAGAATTTCTGTTAGAGTGCAAGGTTCTGTCTCTCATTGTAGCTTGTTGATCTTCTCTGTGCCTTCTGGCGTATGTAATACACACTTATTGGTGTAGATGGGCTTTGCTAGATAAATGAGTATATACACACATGCAGGCACACACAGTTCACCATTAAACTCCTTCTTTCACTTAGTTTCCTTTCCAACCTAAAATCTCAATGGATGTTCTGTCTGCATTACTAAAACCATGGTTAATTTTGTAGCAATTTGGGTGTTGACAGCTGTTTTGTGTTTAATTGTAATACTGCCTCAGTATCATTGAAATGAGGGGCATTTATTCTCATATAAAGCACTTAGGATGGATGGTTTCAACTTTCCGTCTTGCTAATCGTAAGGGTTAAACACGTGTCCTGTGTTCTTTCTCTTTCTGCCCACCCTCAGTCTCCCCCTTTAAAATATGGAAACAGTTTATTACAAAAACCTTCACAAGTTTATATAAATATCAGTTGCCAGAAATGGTAGATGGAAACCTAGAGTTACTTTAAGATAGGCAGAATAAAATAACATTTAAATATAGTGAGTGCCACAGTCCCTTGTTCATGGGGCCAGGTACTTTTTAGAATTAAGGTTTTTTTGGTACTGAGAATAGTGGTATATTAGTTGTCTAAGGCTGCCATAGCAAAATACTACAAACTGGGTGACTTACAACAACAGACATTTATTCCCTCACCGTCTGGGAGCTGAAAGTCTGAAATCAAGGGGTTGGCAGGGTCATGCTCCCTCAGAAGCTTTTGGGAGGGTCCTTCCTCCCATCTGCCAGCTTCTGGTTGTTCCGGTGTTCCCTGGCTTACAGCTGCAGCATCCGGCCTCTGTCTCCGCAGTCACCTGGCAACTCCTGTGTGCCTCTGTGTTCTCCCTTCTTATAAGGACTCTAGTCATGTTGGATTAAGGCCCACCCTAATGACCTCATCTTAATTTATTTACAGCTGTCCACAAAGACTGTATTTCCAAATAAGGTCACAGTTGCAGGTACTTGGGGTTAGGATTTCAGCATATCTTTGGTGGGGGCACAATTCAATGCATAATGGGTTGGGGTATGGAAAGGTACAGTGAGTGCATGCTACCTATGACATAACGCGTTTTATGGGTTAGAGCAGCAATCTAAAACACGTGCACTGTTGCTTTAAGTTGGTAATAAAGCTGCAAACAGGCTTATTTATTTCAGATCAGGCTTGACCACCAAGTGAGTACAGGTCAGGCTGGTGGGCTTTCTGCCAAATGATTGCAACTTTTGAATTTGGGAGTTGTGTTGAAAGGCCTGAGGATCTGTGCTAGGTTTTCACCTTAATTCCTAATAGTGGATTAGTGAGCTTTCTGGGAAGTTGTATTAGGGAAGAGTTATTACTCATGTATTATCTAAAGCTGTTATCTTCTTTGTTATTTTTTTTCCCTTTATGGGAAGTTGTCCCCTTTGGATGCACAGACCTAGCTCAGGTATCAAGCAGGTGATATTGTTTGACTACTATTTTATCCTTATGTCCAACCAGAATAGAAACTATGCTGATAGTTAAACCCTTGCTAGAAGTTAAGCCGTTACTTCCTCCTTTCTCACAGAAAAACAGAGACTCTCCATACATCCACTACCCCCAAATCACAAAGCCAGTCTTCCACTTGAACCAAACAGAGCATTGTGGTTGGCTTCCGTAGAAAGTCGGTAAGTATTGAGGTCAGAACCCTAGATGCCTTTGAATGAACAAGCAGCCTATGAATGGGCTGTCACTTTCTAACTTGCAACTGCACAGGAAACAGACAAAGCTTTGCAGCTGTGAGTGTAGGACACGGTTTTCTTAAATTCCTGTATCTTAGCTGTACACTGAAACCCAAGGTGGAGGAATCTGCTGGAAGAGCCTCCGGCTAGGACAGTATCAGACATTGTTTAAGCATGTTCATTGTAATAACTCTTTAAGGCAAAAAGGATTGGAAACATCTGGTATATAAGGGAGCTGGTTCGGGCACATCAGTGAGATAGGATATTTGTGACATCAGAAATGGTTGGAGGAACATTTAATCATGAGAAGACTTAACAATATACTAAGCTGGGTGAAGGGATACAACGTGTCTATAATGTGAGTCAATTTTATAACATGTATAAGCACAGAGCCTAAAAGGGATGGGTCACAGTGTTAGCTATGCTTTGCGTAATAAAGGTTTTTAAAGTGTACTCGGGAGTTTTGCATAATAGAGGTTTTTAAAGTGTACTCGGGAGTTTTCTTCTTTCCTGTGACAGAAGCTATTTTTTTATTTAATTCACTTTCTCCCTCCCCCCTCTTCTCCACTCGATCCAGAGGACTCTTATTCTTGGGAGAGAATTTTATTTTCTTATATTTTATCATAAAACTGTTCTCTTTTACTGCCAAGTATCAACTGAGTTTGGGAGCTACTTCATAGGATTTCTGTTCAGAGCAGGGTAAGATTCCGCCACGGCCTCCCAGGGCTGGATGATGACGTAGGAAGAACACTGGATGGGGAATAGGGGAGTGTGGGTTCTGGTTCCCACTTTCCCTCTGACTGACCGGCTGTTTTCCTTGGCCTCACTGTTCTCTGGCGACAGCAGGTTTTCTCTAGAATTTGTCTTGAGGTGTAACTGATTTTTTCCCCCTCAGCTGCTGTGCCTGCCATTAAGGACTTGAGATTATCTCATATTTTACAGAGGGTGAAATGCAGGCTTAGGGAAGAAGGAGCTTGCTGAGATTAATTCGGAGTTCGTGTAAAACCAGAACCAGATCTGAGGTCTCCTCTTGGCAAGAGCAGAGTCCTGCATCTGCTTCTGGTTCACCATGGGGATGCTCCTTGGAGCCTCTGGGCCCCACCCCTAAGCTCAACCTAGTATTATTGTTTGTTTGTTTGTTTTAATGATGATTAGGTGATGCTAATGCAATCTTTTTTTTTTAAGGAAGACTATTTTATTTTATTTATTTTTTATTTTTTTACAGGGACAGAGAGAGAGTCAGAGAGAGGGATAGATAGGGACAGACAGACAGGATCAGAGAGAGGTGAGAAGCATCAATCATTAGTTTTTCGTTGCCGTCGCAACACCTTAGTTGTTCATTGATTGCTTTCTCACATGTGCCTTGACCGCGGGCCTTCAGCAGACCGAGCCACCCCTTGCTGGAGCCAGCAACCTTGGGTCTAAGCTGGAGAGCTTTTGCTCAAGCCAGATGGGCCCCCGCGCTCAAGCTGACGATCTCGGGGTCTCGAACCTGGGTCTTCCGCATCCCAGTCCGACGCTCTATCCACTGCGCCACCGCCTGGTCAGGCGGCTTCTTTGCATTTTATAAAGTTTGCCTGTCAGTCCCCCAATGCCACTTTGTTTGAGAAAGGAAATTACAGGATATCTCCTCCCAAAGAGGAGCTGCTCTGTGACACTTAGGCACTGTGTGACAGCACTTATAATGTTGGCTTTAGGAGAAAGAGAGTGGGTTTGGCCTCAGCATGATGCTGCTTCCCTTGAACCAGGGGAAGACATGTTGCTGGAAAGGTGGGGTAGGCCATAGGACAACTGGAAGCTTTGGAGCCAGTCTAGGGTTTAGGTGTGATTTGTAGCCCTGATACTTAGTAGCGTGGATCCTTGGGCAAGTTGCTGGACTCCTCTCAGCCCGTTTCCCCATGTATGATGTTGGGGAGCTTAAGTGTGTGGGTTAAATGTAGTAATGTGTGGAAGAAGAGCATGCTACTATTCCATAAACAATCAATACTATAAATATTGACTAGCATTATCATTTATTATAGGAATGGTGTCCGTAGATTTAAATATCCATTTATAAATATACAATACACATGTTTATATATACATATATTAAGCATGCACACATATATAACATACTATAAAGTTTGTGTACATTTATGTTCTTCGTTGTTCTGTAAGTTTTGGAGTGCTATGTGCCAAGCCATTTCTTCTTCTGTTACTATAGTGGATAAACTAGCTTTTTTCCTTCTGTGTGGCTTAATCTTATTTTAAATCCCTTGATTCTTCAGACTATTTTCTGTAGCGAAGATCATTGCAAGGCCATTTGCTAAATATATGGATTAATGCTGTTACTTTCTTTTAATTGCTAGGAGGATTATGTACCCCTTCAGGGCAGGGACAATGGCTGTGATATTCACTGCCACATCCACATAGCACTTGTCATGTAGGAGATGCCCTGTTCTATGTGTTGAATTAAATTTAAACATTTAATGACTGTAGCGGCTGCTTCGACTTGTCAGCTCTTCTGGTTGGGAACTTATTATTGGGGGGAAGCAGATGGAGTATGCCTCCTAGGAGTAGTTTGGAGGCTCCCCTTTCCCCTGTCAGCAATAGTAGAGACATGTTTAGAAATACAGGGTTCCTGGCACAGGGAAGCTTTGAGTTAGGCACATAGTGAATGGTGCATAACCAGTAATTGATCTGGAATAATAGTCATTTGCAATCAACTCCAGGGTGAAATGGATTGCCAGTGAGTTTATTCTTTGCTCGAATTTCTGTTTTGTCTTGTCATTTTTAATTTCCTTCATGATTTCTCTGGCTTTTGGAATGGAGCTTGTAGAGGGAAAAGTGGAAAGAGAGGTGGATTCCTGTCTTCTTCGCTGTAGTTGGTCTTTCTTCTGTTCCACAGAGGTCACTTTACCACAGCGCCCCCTATTGATTCTGTGGCACGACTGGCTTCTCTCTGTACGGAGTAATAACCCTCATTTTTCCAAGTATGTAGAGCTGTAGACATTTCATATCCCTTTTCTCCAGGCCTCAGTCACTGCCCCAGTGCCAGTTTGGAAACTTTATGGTGCTTAGAGAAAGATACAGGTATGGACAGTGTGGTATTGGTGGTTTTCTTGAGAAAAAAAAATGATAGAGATCTCAATTCTAAGAAGACATCTTCCAAGAGCAATGGGTAACTTCCCCCATGCCATGGTTTCTGAACCAATGCATACCTAGGTCCTAGGAGGTACTAATTCCATTAACATGAAGATCATGGATTTAAGGTAATCAGTAATGTGACTCACAAACACAGAACTCTGATGTGGTTATTTTTTCCTTTGTGTTTTTATCCACAAATCTCTCTGTCTGGTGTGTGACACTTGTCTTTACAAATGTGTGTTGCTTGAGATTGTTAGGCACAATTTTTTTTTGTTTGCTCTCTTTTTATATACTGCTTATAAATCTGAGATGACCTGTCATGACTTTGCAGCAGTTCCTATGTTTATAATTGGGAAACTGGGTTATGACTCCACCCTGAGACTCTACATTCTCTTGTGCTATCAGCAAGAGAGGAAATGAGTTTTAGTAGTAGGAAGATATCATGTAATATTAAAAAGAAAAAATTTTCTGACTGTACTTAATTTAGTCATGAACAAGGAATGTAGTACTTACAGCTGACCAAAAGTATGAACTGTATTCTAACGTTGCTCTTCTCCTGTGCTGATCGTTTGGAAAAACCTTGAGGAATTTTAGGAAATCTGTGCCTTCAAAAAAAGGGAAGAAGCTTTTGAAAAGGGAAGTATCCTGGTTGAGTGTGGTCAGTTGAGAATAAGAGGTAGAGTATTTTACTGGTCCTCGCATTCAGAGATGGAGTGTAGTTGAGTCTGTTTTCTATCCTCTTAGTCTTGGATGATATAACTCCGTTGAATTTTCAGCGGATGCAGCCTCATTGGTGAGCTCGGTGAAACAGGCAAGGAGCCACTCATCAGTCTACAGAATGACGACAACTAGGCTACTTCCTTTTAGTTAAATCATGACGTGAATGAGTTTTTGAAAGCTGGCTTTGAGAATCTAACCAGAATTTATTTATTTATGTAAAAAATTTTATTGATTTTAGAGAGAGAGAAAGAGTGAGAAACCAAGAGGAAGGGGGGTGGGGAGAGAAACTTCAATTTGTTGTTCTACTTATTTATGCATTCACCGGTTGATTTCTTCACCCTGCAGCCTTGGCTTATGGGGATGACACTCTAACCAGCTGGGCACCCAGCCAGGGCTTAACCACAATTTATGTTGTTGCCATAGAAAATGTTATCCTAACAGCTAACCTGTAAATTAGAGTATTTATAACTTTATAACATTGATGAGTTGAGGCCTGCCTATTACCATAGTATACCTGGTATTTGAAAAATGGGCTGTTTTTTTAAAATTTATGAAAATATAAATATTAGACATGCCTAGTTACTATTTTCTAAGTCTGTTAATTGTTATAGTGATGACAGGGTTTTTTCATACTTAATATTGTTACAGATTTGTTTCTAAGTCTTGTTTCTATCTTTTCAAGGCTATTTAACATTTTTATAGTCCATTGATATTTCTTTTATTATTTTTTTTATTGACAGAGAATCAGAGAGAGGGACAGACAGTCAGAAAGGGAGAGAGATGAGAAGCATCAATTCTTCATTGCGGCTCCTTAGTTGTTCATTGATTGCATCTCATACGTGCCTTGACGGGGGTGGGAACTACAGCAGAGTGAGTGACCCCTTACTCAAGTCAATGACTTTGGGCTTCAAGCCAGCAACCTTTGGGCTCAAGCCAGTGACCCCGCACTAAAGCTGTTGAGCCTGTGCTCAAGCTGGATGAGCCTGCGCACAAGCTGGTGACCTCGGAGTTTCAAACCTAGGTCCTCTGCATTCCAGTACGATGCTCTATCTACTGCGCCACTGCCTCGTCAGGTAATTCCATTGGTATTTCTTATATAAATGAAAAACCTGTTTATTAGAGAATGATAGCTATCATGTTAATTAAACATAATTACAATTAAAATATTAGCTATTTTTTAAATAACTTTATGGACATATAATTTCTATACTATAAAGTTTGCCCATCTACAGTGTACAATTCAGTGGTTTTCAGTACATTTGCTGAGTTGAACAATCATTACTATAACCTCAAAACATTTTCACCACCCCAAAAAGAAACATTGTGCTCATTGGCAGTCATTTCTCATTCTTTTCCCTGCTTACCTGCTGCTGCACCACCTTCCTCTTCCCAGGCCTTATGCAACCACAGATCTTTCTGTCTATAAATTTGCCTGTTTTGGACATTCCATGTAAATGGGATCATATAATATGTGTTATTTTGCTTTGGGTTTCCATAAGTTGACCAGTGTCCTTTAGGGAGGAGGAGTCCTTCTTCTGTAAGTTCTGTCCTCCCTTGAAAAGTGTCCTCCTTTTTGATATTGGAAGACTAATCTGTAAATGTCCGTATTCGATCGATGCAGAGTAGATCCATTGCGTGTGATGTGACGTATTTGTATTTGACATGACGATTCGTCAAGGATCAGTACAGTGCAGTGAGAGCGATTATGAGACACATGCGCTCTGCACAGGAGAGACTGAGAGAGCGCGCGATATACCAAGCACGCCAATGGCTTTGTGTACTTCTTAAACACAACATGGCACATATGACATTGTAGACTCACAATTATTTCTTTCTCAGTGAATATTCAATCATAGACAGGTAAGCACAGTTCACATTTTATTAATTCATTTAATAATTTCCAAATACATATAATTTTATATATAAGTATTTTCCCAAAATTCGAGTTTGAAAGTGGAAATCTAACCTCAAACCATATCTATTAATAATGCGTTTTGATTAAATAGTTGCATAGAACAGACATTTTTTAATTAGAAAATGATAAATACACCCAAATATCACTCCAAATTAGTGGTTTTGTTTGATATTTAGTTTTACTAAATGAGTACTTTTTTCTTACAATTATTATTAAAAATTAATAGGCATGTAAGCATAATTACAATATAAAATATTATAAATGTTTTTATTATGCATTTAGCATATTATAGTGCATTATTGTTGCAATGAATAAAATGTTTCTTTTATATTGTTTTCTTAAATTTATTTTTGTCCTCCTTTTCATTGTAAAACCGTTGGTCACCTTAGTTTCCATCACTTAGCATAATATTTTATTTTAATTTTATAAAAAGATTTCATTGATTTTAGAGAGAGGATAGAGAGAAATAACAGCGGGGGAGGAGTGGGAAACAGTGTGTGGTAGTTGCTTCTCATATGTGCCTTGTTCCTCAAGGCCGGGGTTTTGAACCTGTGACCTTAGAATTTGAAGTTGATGCTCTATCCACTGTGCCATCACAGGTCAGGCTAGCATAATCTTTTTGAAGTTTCTCCATGTTGTGTCCCCCACTTCTTATCTTATAAATGTATCTCTGTACAGTACAGCATTTATCCTTGTTCTTTTAGTTTAATAAAAATATGTGTACAGCTTCATTTTTTTACCCACTCAATATTATGTTTCAACTAAGATTTAGATTCCTTCCTATTGTGTTTAGCTGTACTTCTTTTGATTTCACTGCTTTTAAATTTTCTGTGTGATTGTATTTTCTATTTTGAATAAATATTTGAGGTGTTCCCAGTAATTTATTTATTAAGAACAAGAATGCAGTGAATATTTTTTGAACTGCCTCCTTGTACACATTGAAGGATGTCCCTAGGACATTTATCATGCAGTACAATAGGTACATAGTAGATTATAAGAATATTTAATTTTTCAAAATACTATACCAATTCACACTGTGTCTGTATTAAATGAGAATTCTCCTTGATCTACATCAGTGCTAGGTATTATTGGACTTTTTAATTTCTCCCAATCTCAGATGTGGAAAATGGAGATTTTTTTTTTTCAAGAAGGAAAAAAAAATTTTAATCTTTTATATTAATCTTTTATTTATTGATTTTTAGATACAGGGGGTGGGAGGGGGAGAGAAGAGATGAGAAACGGGAAGCATCAGTTCGTAGTATGTAGTTGCTTCTCTTATGTGCCTTGACCAGGCAAACCCAGGGTTTCAAACTAGTGACCTCAGCATTCCAGATCGACGCTCTATCCACTGCATTACCACAGGTCAGGTGAAAATGGAGATTTTAATTTCCACCTTTTTGATTACTTAACGAGATTGTTGATTATGAAATTTTTTAAATTGGCATTTAAATCTTTGTTTTTCTAAAATTTCTATTTGTGTCACTTTTTTATTGGAGGTTACAGGGTGTCCTTGGTTACCACATAGTTTCGTTCCTATGACAGTGCCATAACCTGAATTTTGGTGCAACTCAAAACACACCCTAGTCACTTACCTATCCTAACACCGTGGCAGAATTATAATCGAGAACTGTGGTTCTTAACCTTTTCTGAGGTACCGAACCCACCAGTTTCATATGCTCATTCACTGAACCCTTCTTTAGTGATAAATAAAATATGATTTTTTTCCCAAATTCAAGACATAGGTATATGTTTTTTTACTGGTGCACAAAATGAGCCATGCATGAACATCACCTTGCTCAAAGAACAAAACCAACAAAGTGCGTGAACTCACAACAAATTACAGTATTACTTTATTCTGGCCTCCGCGGCAGAGGCTTCTCTGAACTCCTGAGACCGACTCATCGAACCTCTAGGGTTCGATAGAACCCAGGTTAAGAACCACTGATCTAGAACATAAAAATACAACTAAGCCACAGAAAAAGGAAAAGGACATAAATATGTACTGTACACTGTACTGTATTAACAGAAAAAAATGACTCGTGTCAATTTTTTAAAGTTTTTATGGGAGTGAGCGTCGGAAACTCAAAATGTCATATGTTGCAACTGTCGGACTTTTCTAACCCGAGGACCCCCTGTATATTTCTTTATAGTAGTTTATAAATTCTGGATCCTATTCAATGCTTTGTTACCTGTTGTAAGTTTCCTTCAGTTTTTATGGTCTTTTCTCTGGCTGCCTTCAAGATTTTCTTTTTCTCTTTGATTTTTCAGCAGTTTGATTATGGTTACTAAGGGGCATATATCTGTTTTCTGTTACTATTCTTTTTTTTTTTTAACAGGGACAGAGAGAGAGTCAGAGAGAGGGATAGATAGGGACAGACAGACAGAAACAGAGAGAGATGAGAAGCATCAATCATCAGTTTTTCATTGTGACACCTTAGTTGTTCATTGATTGCTTTCTCACACGCGGGCCTTCAGCAGACCGAGCCACCCCTTACTGAAGCCAGCGACCTTCAATTGAAGCTAGTGAGCTTTTTGCTCAAGCCAGATGGGCCCCGAGCTCAAGCTGGGGACCTCGAGGTCTTGAACCTGGGTCTTCCGCATCCCAGTCTGACACTCTATCTACTGCGCCACCGCCTGGTCAGGCCTGTTACTATTCTGATTAAGGTTCTCTGAGCATCTTGGATTTATGATTTGTTTTTTGTTAATTTTGGAAAATTCTTTTTCTTTTTCAAATAATCTGTTTTGTTCACTTTGTCTTCTAGGACTCCAGTTACATTCTTAGACCACTTGATACTGTTACATTAATGATCTGTCTGTCGCTTCCTCCCACTTTTTAAAAATTTTTATTTCAGTTTGGATAATTTTTATTGACTTATCTTGCAATTTAATGATTCTTCCCTAAGCTACACTGACCGAATCTACTAATTATCCCATTGAAGGGATTTTTCATATCTAATACATTTTTTGTTTTATTCCTAGCATTTCCATTTAACTCATTTAGTGTCCTTCCTCGCTGAGATTCTCTATATAGTCATGCATGTTAATCTTTTCCATGAAATCCTTTAACTTTTTTATTTTTAATTTTAGAGAGAGACAGACAGGGACAGACAGGCTGAACAGGAGAGAGATGAGAAGTATCAATTCTTCGTTGTGGCATCTGAATTGTTCATTGGTTGCTTTCTCATACGTGCCTTGACCCAGGGGCTCCAGTAGAGAGAGTGACCCTTTGCTCAAGCTAGTGACCATGGAGGTGTATGATCCCACACTCAAGCCAGCGACCCCTCTCTCAAGCTAGTGAGCCATGCTCAAGCTGGATGAGCCTCTACTCAAGCCAGCAACCTGAGGGTTTTGAACCTGGGTCCTCAGTATCCCAGGCCAACACTCTATCCACTGTGCCAACGCCTGGTCATGCTCCTTTAATATTTTAATTATAGTTACTTTAAAATGATGGTATGATAAATCCCTACATCTGTATCATCTCTGAGTCATAATTTGTTAATTGCTGTCTCTTGAATAATAGGTTTTTCTGTTCATGCATTTTTATGATTTTTGTAATTTTTTACATTGACAACAGACATGGTATATAGAAGACTGAGATAAATAGTATTCCCAGAAATGATGTTTCTTCTTCTCATAGGCCAGTAGTGAGAGATTGAGTCAATCAAATCAGCAGTTGAGCTAGGTTTGAGTTTTGTTGTTGGCATTATTTGTCTTTGTACCATAAGCTTTAATTTCCTTCTGTGGTGGGCTGTTGTTACCTCATACTTAGCGGGGAAAGTGGTACCCCACATTCCTTCATGGTTTTGCTCCACCTTCTCAGCTCTTAGCGTTTCCTGTATGCCTGAGTGACATCTTCACATCCTTACCCCTTCTTCACCATCAAGCCCTGTTGGTTGTTTCTTCTTGCTGCGCTCAGCATAGAGGATGAAGGTGGCTCTTGGGTCTTTTGGTCTAATCTTAGGTAGGTTGTGCGCCTGGGGTGTGTAAATTCAGTCTTGTCTGCATTCCTCCTCTTTGGCCAATCTCTGACATGAATCTGCTGTGATCTTGGGCAGAAGAGCTTCCTGCCCTTTCCCTGGAGGCTGTGGATCTTTGCCGAGTCCTGGGGAGAAGGGTTTCCTACTCTCTGTCACACACAAACCCGTTTTTGCTTCTTCCCCTCTTCCTGAAGCAGGGGCTATGCCTGGCCGGTGGGAACTGGCAGTTTTGCTGTCCCTTCCAGAGGCCCCATTCTTTTAAATATACAATTCAGTAGTTTTAGTAAAGTTAGGCAGCTATCACCACTGTTTGATTGCGGAACATTTTTATCATCCCCAGAAGAAACCCAATGCCCTTTACTGGTCAGTTCTCATCTCCCTCTACCTTCAGCTTCAATCGGCCATTCATTACTCTGCTTTCTGTCCCTTTGGATTTGCCTATTCTGGACATTTCATGTATGTGGAATCATACAATTTGTGGCTTTTTTTTCCTTATGGTCTGGTTTCTTTCATTTAACAAAAAGTTTACAAGGTGTGTCCATGTTCTAGTATCTGTACTTCATTTTATTTATTTTTTATATAGTCATAACATATTTTGCTTATTTGTTCATCAATTGATGGACATTTGGGTTGCTTACATTTTTTTATTTTTTAATTTATTGTGTTAACAAGGATTCAATTGTCCCACTCAATATAACATCCTCACCCCCAACCCCAACAACATACCCCCATTGCACCACCCGTGCCCCCTCCCCCTGACTTCCTCCCTTCTTTCCTTCTGGGACTTGCTGTCCTGTTATCTGCATCTGTGTGTTATGTATATATAATTTCACTGATCCTTTCACCTTCTCTGATTCCATCCATTCATACCCCTCCCTTCTGACAGCTGCCTCTCTGTTCCCAGTGATGCCACCTCTGCCTCTATTCCATTCCTCAGTTCACTGTGTTCATTAGGTTTCACATATAAGTGAGATCATATGATATTTGTCTTTCTCTGCTTGGCTTATTTCACTTAGGTCCATTCATGCCATTGCAAAAGGTAAGATTGCCTTCTTTTTCACGACTGTGTAGTATTCCATTGTGTATCTGTACCACAGGATTTTATCTACTTGTCCATTGATGGACCCTTGGGCTGTTTCCAGATCTTAGATATTGTAAACAATGCTGTAATAAACATAAGAATGCATATTTTTTGGATATGAGGGCGATCTGGCTGCGACAACTGTCACCCCATTGATCACCAGGGTTGATTCCGCTGATCTGGCTGGCTAGGCGGGTGTCCCCTTCCTCCCTCACCACTCCATGTGCGTCCCTCCCAAAGCTGCGCGCTCGGTCAAAGAGGACGACCTTCCCCGATAGAGGAGAGAACCGTTCTTCGGTCAAGGGTATACGAGTAGCTGCGCTCCCCTGCTAGAACCTCCAAACATGTCTCAAGAATGCATATGTTTTTTGAATCAGTGATTTGGTATTCTTAGGATATATTCCTAAGAATGGAATAGCTGGTTAAAAGGCAGTTCCATTTTTAAATTTTTGAGGAATCTCTATACTGTTTTCCACAGTGGCTGCACCAGTCTGCATTCCCACCAGCAGTGCAGGAGGGTTCCCTTTTCTCCACATCCTCGCCAGCACTTATTCTGTGTTGTTTTGCTGATAAGTGCCATTCTGACTGGTGTGAGGTGATGTCTCATTGTGGTTTTAATTTGCATTTCTCTAATGATTAGTGATGTTGAGCATTTTTTCATATGCCTATTGGCCATCTGTATGTCCTCTTTGGAGAAGTGTCTATGAGTTCTTTTGCCCATTTTTTGATTGGGTTGTTTGTCTTCCTGGTGTTGCGTTTTATAAGTTCTTTATAAATTTTAGTTATTAACCCCTTATCAGATGTGCTGTCAAATATGTTCTCCCATTGTATGGTTTGTCTTTTTATTCTGTTCCTATTGTCTTTAGCTGTGCAAAAACATTTTAGTTTGATATAGTCCCATTTGTTTATCTTGCCTTTTATTTCAGTTGCCCATGGAGATAAATCGGCAAATATACCGCTGCTCCAGATGTCGGAGAGCTTGCTGCCTATGTTTTCTTCTAAGATGCTTATGGTTTCACGGCTTACATTTAAGTCTTTTATCCATTTTGATTTTGTTTTTGTGAATGGTGTAAGTTGATGGTCTAGTTTCATTTTTTTGCAGGTAGATGTCCAATTTTCCCAACACCATTTGTTAAAGAGGCTGTCTTTACTCCATTGTATGTTCTTTCCTCCTTTGTCAAATATCAGTTGTCCATAAAGCTGTGGGTTTATTTCTGGGTTCTCTGTTCTGTTCCATTGATCTATGTGCCTGTTCTTATACCAGTACCAGGCTGTCTTGAGTATAATGGCCTTGTAGTAAACCTTGATATCAGGAAGAGTGATACCTCCTGCTTTATTTTTTCTTTTTAAGATTGCTGAGGCTATTCGTGTTCTTTTTTGGTTCCATATAAATTTTTGGAATATGTGTTCTATATCTTTGAAGTATGTCATTGGTATTTTAATTGGTATTGCATTGAATTTATAAATTGCTTTGGGTAATATAGACATTTTAATGATGTTTATTCTTCCTAGCCATGAGCACGGTATATGCTTCCACTTCTTTGTATCTTCCTTGATTTCTTTTATCAATGTTCTATAATTTTCCGAGTACAAGTCCTTAACCTCTTTGGTTAAATTTACTCCTAGGTATTTTATTTTTTTGGCTGCAATAGTGATGGGGATTGTTTCCTTAATTTCTTTTGCTGATATTTCATTGTTGGTGTATAGAAATGCCTCTGATTTCTGAGTATTAATTTTATATCCTGCCACCTTGCTGAAATCATTTATAGGGTCCAGTAGTTTTTTGACTGAGACTTTAGGGTTTTCAATATACAATATCATATCATCTGCAAATAATGACAGTTTTACTTCTTCTTTTCCAATTTGTATGCCTTTTATTTCTTCTTCTTGTCTGATTGCTGTAGCTAGGACTTCCAGAACTATGTTGAATAAGAGTGGTGAAAGGGAGCATCCCTGCCTGGTTCCTGATCTTAAGGGGATTGCTTTTAATCTTTGTCCATTTAGTATGATGTTTGCTATCGGTTTATCGTAGATGGCCTTTATCATGTTAAGGAATGATCCCTGTATTCCCACTTTACTGAGAGTTTTGAGCATGAATGGGTGCTGGATTTTATCAAATGCCTTTTCTGCATCTATTGAAATTATCATGTGATTTTTGTCCTTCCTTTTGTTTATGTGGTGAATCACATTGATTGATTTGCGAATATTGAACCAGCTTTGCCTCTCCAGAATAAATCCCACTTGATCGTGGTGTATGATTTTTTTCATATATTGCTGGATCCGGTTGGCTAATATTTTGTTGAGAATTTTAGCGTCTAAATTCATCAGGGATATAGGCCTATAATTTTCTTTCTTTGTGTTGTCTTTGCCCGGTTTTGGGATCAGAATTATGGTCGCCTCATAAAAGGAGTTTGGAAGTCTTCCTTCCTCTTGAATTTTTTGAAATAGCTTGAGGAGAATAGGAGTTAGTTCTTCTTTCAATTTTTGGTAGAATTCACTTGTGAAGCCATCAGGCCCAGGACTTTTCTTTTTTGGGAGTTTTTTGATAACTGTTTCGATCTCATTTGCTGTAATTGGTCTGTTTAGGTGTTCTGATTCTTCCGGATTGATTTTTGGAAGGTTATATGATTCAAGAAATTTGTCCATTTCACCAAGATTGTCTAATTTTTTGGCATATAGTTCTTCATAGTATTTTCTTACAATGCTTTGTATTTCTGTTGTGTCAGTTGTTATTTTTCCACTGTCCTTTCTAATTTTATTTATTTGAGTCCTCTCTCTTTTTTTCTTGGTGAGTCTAGTTAAAGGTTCATCAATCTTGTTTACCTTTTCAAAGAACCAGCTTCTTGTTTCATTGGTCCTCTGTATTGTTTCCTTAGCCTCTATGTCATTTATTTCTGCTCTGACCTTTATTATTTCCTTCCTTCTACTTGTCTTGGGTTTTATTTGTTGTTGTTTTTCTAGTTCTTTTAGATGCAGGGTCAGGTTGCTTATTTGAGCTTTTTCTAGCTTCTTATGATATGCCTGTAGTGCAATAAACTTCCCTCTCAGAACTGCTTTTGCTGTGTCCCATAAATTTTGAGTTGATGTATGCTCATTATCATTTGTTTCTAGAAACTTTTTAATTTCTTCTTTGATCTCATTGTTAATCCATTCATTATTTAATAACATGCTATTTAGTTTCCAAGTGTTTGAGTATTTTTCATTTTTTCTTTTGTGGTTAATTTCTAGTTTCATGGCATTGTGATCAGAGAAAATGCTTGATATGATTTCAATCTTCTTAAATTTATTGAGACCATTTTTGTGTCCTAACATGTGGTCTATCCTAGAAAACGTACCATGAGCGCTTGAGAAGAATGTATATTCTACTGCTTTAGGGTGAAAAGTTCTGAAGATATCTATTAAATCAAGTTGATCTAGTGTATCCTTTAAGTCTGCTGTTTCTTTATTAATTTTCTTTCTTGAGGATCTATCCAGTGTTGTTAGAGGGGTATTGAAATCCCCTACTATGATAGTATTGCTGTTAATCTTGCCCTTTATATACATCAAAGTCTGCTTTATGTATGTCGGGGCTCCTATATTTGGTGCATAGATATTTACAATAGTTATATCTTCCTGTTGAATTGTTCCCTTTATCATTATGTAGTGTCCTCCTTTATCTCTTACTACAGCCTTTGTTTTAAAGTCCATTTTGTCTGATATAAGTATTGCTACCCCTGCTTTTTTTTCATTTCCATTTGCATGAAATATTTTTTTCCATCCTTTTACCTTCAGTCTATGAGCATCTTTTGTTTTAAGGTGTGTCTCTTGTAGACAGCATATGTATGGGTCCTGTTTCTTTATCCATGCAGCTACCCTATGTCTTTTGATTGGATCATTTAATCCATTTACATTTAAGGTTATTATTGATATGTAGTTGTTTATTGCCATTTTATTCTTTAAAGCTGTATTCTTCTTTTGCTCTATTCATTCCTCCCTTTAAACTGTTCACAAGAGGCCCCTTAGTATCTCTTGCAGGATTGGTTTGGTTTTTATGAATTCTTTGAGGCTTTCTTTTTCTGGGAAGCTCTTTATTTCTCCTTCAATTTTAAACGTTAGCCTTGCTGGATAAAGTAGTCTTGGTTGTAGGTTCTTGTTCTGCATTACTTTGATTATTTCTTGCCATTCCCTTCTGGCCTCAAGTGTTTCTGTTGAGAAGTCTGATGTCATCCTTATGGGGGCTCCTTTGTAGGTGATAGTCTTTTTTTTCTCTAGCAGCTTTTAAAATTTTTTCTTTATCCATTAGCTTTGGTATTTTAACTATGATGTGTCTTGGTGTAGATCTTTTTGGGTTTCTCCTTAATGGAGTTCTGTGTGCTTCTTGAATGTGTGGAGTGTTTCCCAGCCTTAATTTAGGAAAGTTTTCTGCTATGATTTGATTGAACAAAGTTTCCATTTCCTGTCCTCTCTCCTCTTCTTCAGGCACCCCTATGATGCAAATGTTGTTTCTCTTCATGTTGTCACAGAGCTCCCTTAGAGTTTCCTCACATTTTTTAAGTCTCTTTTCCTTTTTCTTCTCTGCTTCTGTGCCTTTGTTTATTGTGTCCTCTAACTCGCTTATTCGATCCTCAGCGTCATCGATCCTGCTTTTAATTCCTTCCATTGTGGTCTTCAGTTTTGATACTGTATTTGTCATTTCTGTCTGATTCTTTTTTATTGTTTCAGTTTCATTTTTTATACTTGTTATCTCTTTATTTAGGTGTTCATAATGACTATCCATTGTTGCTCTAATTTCTTTGAACATCCTAACTATCATTATTCTAAATTCTGCTTCTGGTAATTTGGTTATATCTGGTTCATTCGGGTCCTTCTCTGGGGATTTCTCTTGATTCATTTGGTTTGCATTCCTCTGCCTGCCCATTTTTTCTGTGTATAAGCAAGTTGTGGCCACTGGAGTCCAGTAGGTGTTGCCTTTGTGTTCTCTAGGTGTGGTCTGTCTGCAGGTCCCCCACCCCCTCTGCCGCTGCCTAGGGTGGTTGGATATGAGCGTTGCCAGCGCCGGCCCACTGTGGCTTTTGCTGTGATTTCTGCCTCTCCTCCGTGGGAGGGGCTGTCACTGAAGCCACAAGATTAGCACCAAGGGTAGAGGTGAGCACCTTTCCTCAGCTGCGGACCCAGCCTATTTCCGGACTTCCGCCCAGAACCAGCAGTCGGAGCCTGCTCGCTACAGTTCCGCGGTTAGGCGGGGATTTTGACGTGCTCTCAGCTGTAAGCTTTTGCCCGTCCGGAGCTTTAGCCCCGCCCTCGAGGCCAGGGCCCTTCTGCGCAGGGTCGGAAACCAAGGTTTATTGGGGCGGGCGTGTTTGCTGGCTTCCGCTCAGCGGCGTACTTCCGCTCATCCCGGACTCTACCCTGCCCCCGCGTTCGGAGCCCGCTGGTGCACGTATGAATGCTATCCGCGGTTTCTCCGGCCGGATGGGGATAATAGCGTGGGCTCAGCTGCGAGCCTCCACTTGTCTCGGGGTCCACCCCGTTCCCGCGCTCGAGTCCGCTCGCGCATATATACTGTCCAACCGCGGTTTCTCCGGCCCGGGGGGGGGTGTCGGGGTTGGGGGACTGGTAGCGTCAGCTCAGCCACGAGCCCCTGCCCGTCCCTGTTCCTAGCCCAGTCCCCGCGGTCAGGGCCGGCTTGCGCAGGTCCTGCCCGTTCCTGGCCTCCCGCTTTGTCCCCGTAAGTGGGATTAAAGGCGGGCCCGCAGCTTCCGGACCGCTTTCGCGGGTCCCCTCGACCCTCTGGGCTAGACCGATCTCCCACCGGCTTGGCCTCTGCCCACGCCGACAGAACCGCCTTTCAGCGTCCTGCCGCCCCAAAACCTTAAGCAGCCCTCAGCAGAGTAGGAAGGGACCTAATACTCCACACTGTAGGCCTGGGAGCTCCCTCACTTGTTTCACAGCTCAAAACTGTCCAAACGCCTCTTCTTGGCTCTGGGACTGCAGGCTGGGGCTTGGTTCCTGGGACCCAGGTCCCTCCCTCTCCGCCATACTCTCCTCCCGCCCTGTGGGTCTCTCCGGGCTGCCGTTTGCTCCTGGGAGCTGGGCAGCCCTCTTCGCGTTTTCGCTATTCCTACCAGTCTCAATGTGGCTTCTTCTGTGTTCCTTGGTTGAAGAGTCCACTTAGTTTTGTTCAAAGTTGGTTTATCCAGGTGATGGTTCTTAAAATTGAGTTGTAATCCACTTTGGTTCTGGGAGTTGGAAGTTGGTACGTCCGCCTACTCCGTCGCCATCTTGCTCCCCCCCCTCTTTTGCCCGTTTTTTAATTAGATTGTTTACCTTCCTGGTGTTGAGTTTTAGAAGTTCTTTATAAATTTTGGTTATTAACCCCTTATCAGATGTATTGTAGAATATGTCCTCCCATTGTGTTGGTTGTCTTTTTGTTGTTGTTGTTAATGGTGTCTTTTGTTGTGCAAAAGCTTTTTAGTTTGATATAGTCCCATTTGTTTATTTTATCCCTTATTTCACTTGCCCATGGAGATAACTCAGCGAATATATTGCTATGAGAGATATCAGAGAGTTTACTGCCTGGATTGGTTCCATTGTTTGGCTGCTAGAAATAATGCTACTATGACCACTTGTATATGAGTTTTTGCATGAAATAGGTTTTCAATGTTCTTGAATAAAGTACAGTGTGTCCGTAAAGTCATGGTGCACTTTTGACCGGTCACTGGTCAAAAGTGCACCATGACTTTACGGACACACTGTATACCTAGGAGTATACCTAGGAGTGGATTCAGTCATCATAATGCTGGTTTTTCTTTCTGTACTGACTAAAACATCCTAAAAATGTGTTTTGTCTTAGAGTTTTTTAAAATAAATACTAATATAACTACCACCTTTGGCAAGGTGGGAGAGGCTATTGTTTATTTTGTGTATCTTATTTGTTTATTTATTTATTTTGTATTTTTCTGAAGTGACCAGCCAGGAGGCAGAGAGACCCCCACATGTGCTCGACCAGGATCCACCTGGCATGCCCACCAGGAGACGATGCGTGGCCCCTCTTGAGCTTTGCTCCACTGCAACCTGAGCCTTTCTAGTACCTGAGGCGGAGGCCATGGAGCCAACCTCAGCGCCTAGGCCAACTTGGTGCCAATGGAGCCTTCTCTGTGGGAGGGGAAGAGAGAGCTAGAGAGGAAGGAGAGGGGGAAGGGTGGAGAAGCAGATGGGTGCTTCTCCTGTGTGTCCTGGCCGGGAATTGAACCCAGGACTTCCACACGGAGGGCCGACACTCTACCGCTCAGCCAGCCAGCCAGAGCCTCTTTTCTTTTTCTTTTTTTCTTTTAACTTTCAGTCCTTATATCTGTATATTTTAGGTGTTACTATCCTCCCCCGCCCCCCAATTTCACAATTGTCTAGGTCAGTCTCCTCGCTTTTATTGTGATTACCAATATATTTCTCTTGTTTCTACCATCTTTCTTCTTTTTTTGTACATTTTAAAGTTAAATTTTTCTTCTGGTTTTTAAGTTCTGTATTTTTATTCTTTTACTAGTTATACTTGAGATTTTACCATGCATATTTAAAAGTAATATGCTACATCTTTTTAAAAGAAAACATAAGGACCTTAAAATATTTTAATTCTCATTCTCTTTTTTTTCTTTTTTTTTTGTGAAAGAGACAGATAGAGACAGAGACAGGAAAGAAGAGAGATGAGAATCATCAACTCTTCATTGCAGCACCTTAGTGGCTCATTGATTGCTTTCTCATAGGTGCCCTGATCAGGGGTCTACGGCAGACCAAGTGACCCCATGCTCAAGCCAGCAACCTTGGGCTGAAGCTGGTGAGCCTTGCTCAAACCAGATGAGCCTGTGCTCAAGCTGACGACCTCTGGGTTTTGAACCTGGGTCCTCCGCGTCCCAGTTCAATGCTCTATCCACTGTGCTACCGCCTGGTCAGGTTCTCATTCTTTTTAATTCATGCTATTTTTGTTCAATATTTCAGTTCTAATTTTATACATTATTAGATATATCTTTGTTATATTTTCCTACATTTTTACCATTTTATTTACTTAATATTCCTTTGTGTACTGTAGACTTTTTTTCCCCTGGGTTATGTCCATCCTGCAGAAGCCCTCATAGTGAGGTCTGTTAGTGATGCACTCTCTCAATTTTGGTTTATATTGGAACTATAAGTATTGCCTCTTTCTTGGAAGACAGTTTTTCTTGATATCCTAATATAATTTGCCAATTGTTTTTTCTTAGCATTTTGAGCTATTTAGCTGTCTCCTTTCCCTGTGATGTTGAGAAGTGATTTTTAATTTGTTTCTGTGTGGATCATCTGTTTTCTTTTAGGATGTTCTTAAGATTTTGTCCTAATATGCAGTTTGATTAAAATATGTTTTTGAGTTTTCTGTATCTATAGATTGATGTCTTTCATTAGTTCTGGGATATTCTCAGATTGTATGTATTTCTAAAGAAGAAGGTTGGATATTCTCAGCCATCATTTTTTCAAATATGCTCCTCTTTCCCCACTTTTTCTCTTTACTGTTCTTTTTAGTCTTTAGTTCAGTATGTGTTAAATCTTTTCCTATATCGATTGATATCTTTCACATTTTCTTGTTTCTTTGTCTACATTTTGGATTAGTTCTTAGGCTGTACATTCAGTTCTTAGGTTGTACATTCAGTTCTTTGGTTATTCAGCTGTGTTGAATTTGCTGTTGAAATACAAAGTGCAAGATGAAGTTAGACATTTATTTCAAGAATTTCTGTATCTTTTCAAACCTGCTTGATCTGTTTTAGTCTCTTACTGCTCATTTGCCATATTTTATTTCTTTGTATTATTTTAGATAAAATTACTTTATAGTCTGTGGGACTTAGGATATTTGAAGCCTTTGCAGATTGTGAGGATAGGGCCATTAGTGTATGAATGGAGTCCTAAATAGATAGTTTCTGCTAACTTAGTAGTTTTGTGTCCTTGATGTATGGTTTTTGTTTGGGAGCTCAACATGGAACTTCCCCTGCCTTCTCCCCCCGCCCCCATACACACAAAACACACAAACACACATTCAGCTTTGATATTTCACTTAACCATTTATAGCTGGACATCTTTTCATGACAGTACATAAAAACCATATTCTTTTTTAGTGGTTCCACTGTGTTTTTTCCTATGGATGTACCATAATTCTATCTACTTCCCCTTTTAGTTAAGTGAAGGGAGACTCTGGAAACCTTTACTGTTTTCTCATTAACCCTCGCACACATGCCCCCTCTCCAAGCTTTTTTGTATCTTTTGAGTGGCTTACTCATGCAAGGTACTATTAGCTTTTTATGTGAGTTATTTGAATTTATCTTCACCACCAATCTAGAGGGAGGTGCTGTTATTTTTCACTTTACAGAGGAGAGAGCTATAGCCCAGAGAGATCCCATGGCCCTCCCTCCCCTAGGGTCACCCAGCTGGAGGTGAGCACAGCCACATGGTAAACCAGGCAGTCTGACTGGAGTGTGGTGGTATATATGAACCTCCCCCAATCCAGTCTTGTTCAAAGGGTGGCCTATGAACTGGTACTCCCTTTGTCAGAGCCTGCGAGGAGATAAGTTCATAATCCATAAACCTTTAGCAACTTCTATAGCAAGTTTTCACTGCAAGTGACCAGCGCACTCATTTTGAATTGTGTGCTGTAAGGCCAGTGGCCATTGCTGTCATGGCCATGCAGGTTGTCATTGGATTTGGGAAGACAGTAAAGGAACTGTGGAGCCAGAAGATGGTGGGCCATTCTGTTTATTAAAGTTTCTTAATGTCAGACGAGCAAACAGGCAGGGAGGACTGCTCCCCCCCCCCCCTCTACTCTCCCAAACTCATAGGTCCCCAAACAGGCTGGGGGAGTAACCTCTTCTCCAGCAAACAGCAAATAACGGCCGCTCCTAAGCAGGAAGGTAACCCATCATTTGCAATCTGTGGCCCTAAGGGCAAGCGCCCACAGCCTTTCCACAGACTATATATATACATGGTGCTACCCCGTGTCAGTGCAAAATACAAGCGAACAAACCTAACTCATTTGTTTCACACTCGAAACACATTGGTTTGCCCAACAGGTATGAACCAATTATGGTGATGTTGAATTGAAGTGTTGAGGTGTATATTCAGAGTTGTATTCTAGTCATGTGTAGCAGGACTCGCACAGAGGCATATGCATTGGTCTGCGGTGCACTGGTGGTGCACACTGGTTTTTCACCAATGCTGGTTGAGAGGCACTGAAGCTTGATCGACCTTGGTAACTGTTCGCGCCTTTTTAACATCAAGATTCTCTCAGTTCTTGTCCCGAAAGTCACCCTTTGTTGCTGCTTTTTCTCCTGTCCTGCAGTCTTATAACAATGGCCTAGGCACAGTATCTGAGACAGAATAGCATAGTTGTAAGGCCTAATCAGGGTTATGCTCCAATTTCTGTATACTTAGTGATTTACTGGCAGTATTGGAATGAAATAATATATTCATTCGTTAACTGTTCATTGGTTTTACTGTAAGATAGTGTGCAATATGTGGAGGAAGCATAAAATACCCTAGTGCTTCCGCAGACTAAATAGAGAATTATAATTCTCAGGCATGTAATGGAAATCATCTCCTAGTTTCTGTAATAGAAGAAATGAAAGGCATCACCTTCCACCTACCCCTGTAGTACTGACACTTAAATGTTGGACATACAGGACAGTGGTTTGTGGTATTAAACCCATTGGTATGACCAATGTTTGGGCTAATCCTGTAAGAGGTGCCAGCTATCAATCATGAGTTCTGCTGAACTCCGAACATCTCCCAGAACAATCAGTAGTGCAGTGGTACACCTAATACATGACAATAGAGAAAGACCAGGATTTTAGCCTGACCAGGTGGTGGTACAGTGGATAGAGCATCTCACTGGTATGCAGAGGACCCAGTTTCGAAACCCAGATGTTTCTGGCTTGAGCGCGGGCTCATTTGGCTTGAGCGTGGGGTCGCTGGCTTGACCGTGGTATCATAGGCATGATCTTATGGTCGCTGGCTTGAGTCCAAGGTTGCTGGCTTAAGCAAAGGGTCACTCACTTTGCTGTAGCCCCCTGGTCAAGGCATATATGAGAAAGCAGTCAATAACAACTAAGGAGCCACAATGAAGAATTGGTGGTTTTCATCTGTCTCCCTTCCTGCCTATCTGTCCCTATCTGTCCTTCTCTCTGTCTCTATCACAAAAAAATAAAATAAAATAAAAACAGGATTTTATTCAGTTGCCTGGCTTTGTGTTAGGTAGTTCCTACTATTGTAATAATTTGGTATTAGATGCTGTTTAAAACTGTGATATTAAAATCAATGTGGGCTGTAAGTGACTAGTCAACAGAATAGTACATTTAAGTAATTAAAATAACACATTTAAATATATGCCTAAATTTAAATAATTTGAATAATAAATAGAGCCTGTCTGGATTCTTATGCATTAGAGCTTCAAGGCATCTTTGTTTTATGATTTTTCTATATTAAAACAAATCAGCAATCAACTTAAAAGGAATTTTTTATTGTTTTAATTTATTTTTATTTTTTTAGATTTTATTCATTTTTAGAGAGAGAGGAGAGAGAAAGAGAGAAGGGAGGAACAGGAAGCATCAACTCCCATATGTACCTTGACCAGGCAAGCCCACGTTTTCAAACTGACGATCTCAGTGTTCCAGGTCGACGCTTTATCCACTGTGCCACCACAGGTCAGGCAAAAGGGATTTTTTTATAACAAATGCAGCTGTTATCTTGGTAGTCACTTCAACTTTTTTGATTATATTCTTTACCTATGGCTGCTATCAAATCAATTTTGCTTGTAATTCGTGCTTTGAAAAGCTGTTTAAAATGAAAATTTGACAAATCATGAATTGCATCACCCTCCATAATTTTGGTTTTGGCACTTGGATTTCCTCCTCAGCAGTGAGTATTATTGTAGAGTTTTTTAATTCTCCTTTCTGTGCTAACCCAAATGCCACTGATAAGAACAGAAACACTAAACAATCAAGTTGGAATCTCCTATCAAGTTTGTGCCTTGCTCATACTAGCAGCAGGTCAGAACAAACTGTATTTTCCCTATCTGCAGAAAGTCGTGCTCCTTTAGAGTTTGATTGCCTAAATAAGTACTGACTCAGGAGAAAATAATTTTCTTTAATAATCCCTTTCTTTATTGGTTTCCCAGTGGACTTGGTAAATGTCTCCTATTCCACCCATCTCCATTTCATTTTGTTTTCCCTCCTTTTTTATATTGGATTTTGGGCAGGCTGGGGAAAGAATGATGGCGAGGTATTTTATATTCTAGTCCTCACAGTAGCAGACATTGAGCGATTACTGCTAAGTGAGGGATAAAATATCATACACTAATAAGTGAATAAAATTATACCAAATTTACTCTATTTCTAAACATAGCAACTAGAACCATATTGAACATGCATGTATAATCACAGATTTTTTTACTTTCCCTAGTTTTCTAATCTTCAATTTATAAACATGCCAAAAACTAAGAAAAGGTTTTCCTCCTTCAAAAGTTTTCTGATGTTTTTGTTTACATTTTCTTTTGAGAGTTTATGGAATTATAAGTAAGCCTTGAAATAGAATTTATTTATTTAGTGTAAGGCTAGTAGCCATGGCCATGCAGGTTCACATTGGATTACGGCAGATGATAAAGGAACTGTGGAGCTGGAAAATGAAGGGCCTTTCCATTTATTAGAGTCTCGCATCAGCGGAGGAGCAAGCAGGCAGGGAAAACTGCTTCTCTCTACCTCAGGGCTGATGAGCAAACAGATGGGGTGGGGCTTCTCTGGCAAACAGTAGCAAAAAATGGCCCCTCCCAATGGTGGCAGGCGATTTGCAATCTGCAGTCAACCGCCCTGAGGGCTAGTACCTGCAGCCTCACAGACTATACACACGTGGTGCTTCCCCATGCTCATGCACCAATCAGGCAAAGTACAAGCAAGCAAGCCTAATACACTTGTTTGCCCATTATTTAATTTTTGAAATACAATTTTATTTCTGAATTTGAGTATGTTTAGTTATGCTGAGAATTTTAGGCATTTCTGATAAAAAGGAAAGAAATATTTTTATTAATTTTAGAGTGAGAGGAAAAGAGAGAGAGAATAACGTCAGTTTGTTGTTCTGCCTACTTATGCACTTACTGGTTGATTCCAGAATGTGCCCGGACTAGGGATCGAACCTGCAACCCTGATGCATCAGGATGACGGTCTGTCCAACTGAGCTACCGGCTAGGGTAAAAAGAAAATAAGTCGATAAAACTGATGAGCTATCATATGGTTTAGCTTTTTCGAGGCACCTGTTGCAAATGGTTTCTGGGGTTTGCTTATTTAATTCTGGCTCTTGGCTTCTTGCAGGGAATCAGTTAGAAAGGGAAATTAATTTTATGGTTTAAATTAAAAAAAACTGTGTTGGAGTTCAGGGAAGAAAAAGCCAGGGCTAAGATTAAGATCAAAGTGGATACTTCGCTTTTCTATAATGCGTGGCTCATATTCTGATAATTAACTTTACTAGTGGCTGTCTGTAGTACACCTTATCAGATCTTTTAAAAACAATTTCCTCTGAGGCAATAATTAGGTACAACATCTTGTCTTTTGTCATCATTAATGTGTTAATTCTTTTTTTAAAATTTTTTTTATAGGGACACAGAGAGAGTCAGAGAGAGGGATAAGATAGATAGGGACAGACAGATAGGAACAGAGAGAGATGAGAAGCATCAATCATCAGTTTTTCATTGTGACACCTTAGTTATTCATTGATTGCTTTCTCATATGTGCCTTGACCGTGGGCCTTCAGCAGACTGAGCAACCCCTTGCTGGAGCCAGCGATCTTGGGTCCAAGCTGGCGAGCTTTTGCTCAAGCCAAATGGGCCCGCCGTGCTCAAGCTGGTGAGCTCGGGGTCTCGAACCTAGGTTTTCCGCATCCTAGTTCGACGCTCTACCTACTGCGCCACCACCTAGTCAGACTTATGTGTTAATTCTTAAAATGATCTGTGACCAATTGGAAAAAGGTGAACTGGGGCTTTATATTTTGGGAACCTGGAATCCTGTCCTCCCCATGGGTGATTTTTCTCTGGATGTTTAGATGCTGTGGGAGACAAAATAACAGCCCCAACTGAGAACTAAGAAATGACAAAAACTTAGCTAAAGGAAGCCTTTTATAAAATGTTAGGTTCTGTTAACCCCCTTGTTAAGTTAGATTGCTTTAACCAGTTTGACAGTTCCTCATGTTATTCATGGGTCCTGAGTGGCATTTTTTATCAATGAGCTTTCCCTAGAAGTAAGTGGCTATTAGAAAGTGATGAATAGTTTTATTGCCAAGGCCTAATCTCTCTGTACTGGTGACATGTCAGTTACTTTGGAAGTACTTTTAGAAGCAGATCTAGATCTCTTCAGTGTCTCCCTGCCCTCTTCTTTTTAACTTTTGTTACTTTCCCTGGTGTTAAAGGACAAAAGTCCAAGCCAACTTGAAGATTTTACTGGTTTACAGAGTAATTCATGCTTTGGGTGGCACCCATCTAGTAAAGAGAAAGGTGCCATGAGGAGTTGTAGGAAATGGAAGGGTTTTATAGGCAGAAAGAGGTTGGGACGAGGAAGTGAGAAGATTGGATTATTTCAGGCAAGGTCACCGTCCTGAAGTAGGTTTTATTAGGTAGATTATTTTACTAGCCCAGGCCAGGAAAATCCAGACTGATAGTTTTAAAATCTATAGACCAATGTCACCCCATTAAATTTAACTTCTACATTAAATAAAAATAAGAACCATTCCTGGGAGAGGCTGTGTCTACAGTTAGTTTAAGAATTAAGTCTCGGTGGGGCTTACTACAGAGCACTTCATTTTGGGTTTTTCATTTTTAACACTGGGACGAATTGTAACGGAAACTAGATGTTCTCTGTGAAATATTGACCCTGTTAATCATCAGTTCATTTTCTTAATTGAGATACAATTCATATATTATAAAATTTACCCTTATTTTAAAGTGTATACAGCGGGGTTTAGTATATTCACAAGGTTGTATAAACTCAGCACTGTGTAATTCCAGAAGTCGTCATCACCCCCAAAAGAAACCCTGTCTCTTTAGTCTTTCCCCACCCTGGATACCACTAATCTACTTTCTGTCGAATGTTCTGTTTTATAGTACTCTGAAATCTGTTGTCCCTGTAGCTAGCTAATGGTTAGATGAAATGTGAAGTGGGTGGAAGCTACATGAACAGACTCTTAGGAACTAGCCTCTTATTTTCAACTTCCTACTTCTAGACCCCAGTGCAAAGGGAAGGTGGTGAGCCGAGCCTGTGGAGTCCGGTTCTTTTGTACTGCTTATGAGGAAATGTATCAGTCTGGTGGTCACTTGCAGAAAAGTTCGGTCTTACTTGATAACGAAATTAATTGATGGCAAACACCCTTTTGAATTCCAAGTGTGGAATCACCAACAAAAGAGTTATAGTTCCTCTCTACCTTTTTATCCTGTAACTTTAGAATAATCAAAGTTCAAATCATATAGGACTTTTGTCAGTCAAAACCAGAAGAACAGGGAGCTAGAACAGATTGGGGGATTGGATATATGTGTCAGATATGCTTTGAGTAAATCCTTTTGACTTCTGCCCATTGCACTCATATGAAATCTTGTTTGTGAGTTTGAAGATGAATGGGGATTAATTAAAGGGGGAGGGGAAGTACCGATCCTCAGTAGTTTTCTTGACGATAGTGGAAAGAATAGACTTTGAGAAGTGCTGACAAAATATGAAGTGTGTAAGGGAACCACGAGAGACCTAAGGGATTGATTGCTCAATGGATGCTTTTGGCCGGTAATAAAAATTTATTAGCTGTGTTGTGTTCCTCATTGCTCAAATCTCCTGGACCATCCCAAATGGTTTCTAAAAGAAATGGAGCGCTGGAGCCTCTTCCAAAGTTTCTACTTGTGTAGCTGTGCTTTTCCGTCTGAGTACTACATGTGGCTCTCTTTTGTAGAATTGTTTGGCGGGCAGTTCCAGAGACCGGCGTACTTCCTCTGGGCCACTGTGATGGAAAGCAGGAAGGATGGCCCCTTAGAAACCCTGTCTGTTGTTAAGGTGTGGGTGCTGGGGAAGCTAGTGAATATAATATGTACAGAAATCTCTATAAACTACCGGAGTTGGGAGTGGCTGTTAAACTTTTTTACAGTAAACGGTAGTAATTGCTTAATGCAGATGCCCTTTTGTGTCCTGCCCTCTGGCTCCTATTAATAAGTGACAGGTGCTGGACCAGGCTGGGAATTGATGCAGCTCTCCATCCCTTGACTTGGCCAATGGAACAGGAATGTGTTATTGGGGATTAATGTATCAAAATGTTGTGGTTTAAAAAGTGCTTTGAATGCAGTTGAGTCCATCCAAAACAAGTACTTTCCTTGTGAAAATGTTGATTTACTTCAGGGATGGTTGGTTTTTCTGTTTATTCTGTTCAAACATAGGTAGGGGGAGTCTACAGAAGAACATTTTCTACTTTATTGAATTATGTCTGAGTCCATTTTACTGTATTCAGAATTCAGTAATGCCCAACCTTCCTTGCCCTCACCTCCAAAACACTCCGAGTAGGGAAATAGATAAAGTAAAATACAGAGTTCCTTTTCTACACCCTTATTTTCCAGCCCCTGGATTCCCACTATTTTGTGATAACTAGTTTTCAGCCATTTGGTTTACTTCCTTCCAGTAACTACTCAACGAACATGTAAATGAATCCATGTGTATTTGTAGTGCTTTTTATTTATTTATTTTTATTATTATTTTTTTTTTTTTACAGGGACAGAGAGTGTCAGAGAGAGGGATAGATAGGGACAGACAGACAGGAACGGAGAGAGGTGAGAAGCATCAATCATTAGATTTTCCTTGCCGTCACAACACCTTAGTTATTCATTGATTGCTTTCTCACATGTGTCTTGACCGTGGGCCTTCAGCTGACCGAGCAACCACTTGCTGGAGCCAGCAACCTTGGGTCCAAGCTGGTGAGCTTTTTGCTCAAGCCAGCGCTGAAGCTGGTGAGCTCAGGGTCTCGAACCTGGTTCTTCCGCATCCCAGTCCGATGCTTTATCCACTGCGCCACCGCCTGGTCAGGCTGTAGTGCTTTTTAAATGACATACCCAAACCCTTTCAGTAACACCTAAAGAGGTGACATAATTTTACTTTTCTAAGTGAATTAAAAATCTTTGCTCCAATAAAAACAAAAACAACAAAAATGTTGCCTAGATAGTTTGATTACGTAGTCCTCACTTAACATTGTGGATAGGTTCTTAGAACTGCTGCCAGACAGGATAATTGATATAAACAAGAGTTATGTTCCTACGGATCTGATTAGTATTATAATGAAATGATCTTAAAACGACATTAGATGAGGACCTGCTGTATAAACTTTTGAGATGTAGTGACTTGCAGAGAGTTATGAATAGAGGAACATACCCCAGAATTGGACTTACCTGCAACATGAGAAGGAGCTTTCTGTATTTTGGTGATTGACTTAAGACTGTTTCTAAAACCTGCAAAAACAATCTTTGTTAATTTCTTTGCAATATCACTTTAAGAAGAGGGAGCATGCATTATACAGGGTGGCCCTTTGGATAATAGTAGGATGGCTGCTGAGTTCCTCTGTTTGGTGCATGTTGGTGCAGTTAAAAATAGAACTCTAATTAAAATGGGTGTTCTTTCTGGAAATAAGAATTATATTTCAATTAGTAAACTTCCTGTTTCCTTAACGTGTGTTTTTTTGGTTTTTTTTTGTTGTTGTTGTTGTTGTTGTAACATTTTAATTTTTTCTTAAACAGCAAGCCAGGGCTGAGCAGGAAGAAGAATTCATCAGTAACACGCTATTCAAGAAAATTCAGGCTTTGCAGAAGGAGAAAGAAACCCTTGCTGTAAATTATGAGAAAGAAGAAGAGTTCCTCACTAATGAGCTCTCCAGAAAACTGATGCAGGTAAATTATCTTTTTTTCCCCCCTCATCTTCTCTGCCTGTTTTTTTCTCTAGGAAAAAATGACTTTGATAGAGCACTTTGCTCAAAACATCTGCTGATGAGGTTATAACTCACATTCTTTGGAGATTAAAAATTTCAAGTAAAGGTGGCAGCAGTGTGATACTCAAGCTGATTTCTTAGTTCATCTGCTTGGGTAAGGTAAGATATTTTATAACAGCATTTTAAGAAATTGTTGAGGAGCCCGAGGGAGTAAATGCTCTCTATACAGTATTTTGGAAATATGAGGAAATGTGATATTTTTCTTTCCTTTTATGGTAAATCTGTAATGAAGGCATAACTTTGGCAGTCAAAATTGGGTCTTTTACACTAAAATCTGAGGGGATATAAAGCAAGATGTCCATTTGAGGGAAATAAAAGGTATTTGCAAGCTGTGATTAAAATTATAATCAGTTGTATTCAAATGGGTAAGATGTTACTGAACAAGTAGCAGACATTTATTAAAATTTAATATTAACCACTAATAGTATATAAAAGACAGCACACAAACATATAGGAAGGTTTGATTTTTCTTTTTCATTCAGAGGCTCCAACCCCAAAACTTACTTGTAAATCACAAAAGTAAAATTTGTTTAGGACAACATTTTGTGGATTATTTAGTATGAATTTAAGAATAAGTAGAATATTGAAGTTTTATTATTTAACACAGCTTGTTCAGAATAGTGAGCAGAGATAAAATTATCCGAGGAGACCAGTATCATTTTGTCAGAAAGTTGTGAAAGGTGGAAACACGCCCTTTCTATTCACTGGCATCACTGACAGTTTTTTGTTCATTAATCTGGTTGACATAAGTATTTTAGTGAGGTTATATTAAAAGGGTATTGGTGGCTTTAAAAAGAAAACTTTTCTAAATTATTTTCTTACAAGCCATCATGGATTAAATTATTTCCTTCCGACCCAACATAGATTATCCTGTAAGAGAAGACGGGAAGCTTTGGTATAGAAACTTGAATGTTAGGACCATATAGTGGTCTGGGCAACTTTTACTCCATCTTTATTTAATTCTAATTTTTTCTACTTGATTACTGAATAAAGATACCATTACAGCCTTACAAAAAACTTGATTTATATGGCAGCTGTTGAAATGTGAAGAATAGACACCCCCAGTTCATGTCTAGCAAAGATTTTTGGCAGAATTTTTGGCATGGACACTTTTTGTTCATGTGCATTCTGATTTTGAGAAAAAAATAGTGCGGGAGAATGCTACTCTGGCCTTTAATCACACCTCACCTTGGCAGCATTAGACAACTTATTCTCCATGTTGCTTCTAGAACTAAAGGGATGCAGTTATGGTTTGTTGTTCTGAGTTTAGTGTGTAATCAGGTGCATTCATTTTTAACATTGTTAGAAACATGTTTTTGCTTTCAACTCTTGTGGTTGTTAGTATTTGGAGTCTTTGTCCAAAGTACATTATAAAGCCTTCAAAAGCTAGCCAGATCACACTCCTGGTCTCTACAAAAGCTCGTCTTTATGGTGAATGCTTCCGTAATATGTAGTTTATAGTCCACCTCTCATTCACTATCACGATCCACCTGCCTTCCAAAGACAGGATACTAAATAAGAGTGAAAACGTGAGAGCCATGTGCAACATAAAGGGAAGTTATAGTAACACACTTGGCATAAGAAAGTTTCAACTTAAAATTGAAGTTCTGAGCATCCTATAAATCTATAACCTGGAGAAATATCGTAATTTTTTTTTTTTATAATTTATATACCTAAAAATATAGTTTTACTTGGTCAGGAGAAAATAATTTCATATATTAAAAACAGGTGTTGTTTTTATTTTGAGGGGCTAAGGACCTTTCTAAAGAGACTAATATACAGTGTGTCCGTAAAGTCATGGTGCACTTTTGACCTGTGACAGGTCAAAAGTGCACCATGACTTTACGGACACACTGTATAAATGGAACAACATAGTAAACTCTTTCTTCCAGGAAGTAGTATATAATGTGTAGCACTAATCTTGTTTGCTTGCCCTTAGTCAAAACAAATGGTATAGTATGGTGTGATCCTGTTGTTTGGGGAGCTCTCTGTAGGTCTGTAGTTTGTTAATGAGCTGATTTGTAATTTCTGGAAAAATCAATCAATGGTCAGCACATCTCTGAGGTAATCTCTCATTGGCTTTCAGGAGGTTCATGTGTAGTAAAATATACCTAGCATAAAATTTGCCATTTCAACTACTTTTGAATATATAGTACAGTGGCATAAAATACATTTATGTGGCTGTGCAACCATCACATTAGCCATCCCCAGAACCTTTTCAGAGAAACTCTGTAGTAATAACTCATCATTCCCCACTCCTGGTTCTCAGATTCATGAAAGGAGACAGATGGCAGAGAGTTTGGGGTTGAGGTCTCTGGCGGGTTCTAGAACTGCATCTATTCTGTGGCCAATAGGTGATCTCACTGTAGACATCAGTTATCACGACTTGCCATTTTGTGGCAGATACTCAAGAAGCTCTCTTCTGTCATTGGTCAGTTGGAGTGATCTCAGGTAGCTGCAGGGAAGAAAGGCCGTTGGCTTATGGTATCCATTCTCCAGGCCCCTCTGTATATATTTACTGGTTTCAACTAGTCTTTTCTGAAAGGCTCACATTTTCTAATACTCAGTGTGGAAGAACTGATCTCCATCTGGAAGACTTGTAGAGTACAGTAATTGGTACCAATAGACTTTTCCAGCTATGTAATTATTTTGATATGGCTCTCTAGGATGTTTGCTTCTGGATAGGACTCTTATGAAAAAACCTGCTAAGAGAATCTGTCTGTACTTCAGGTGTCCCTGATGGACAAATGAGTGAGTTGATCAGTTCACCATGCAAGTGTTGAGCATTATTACCCAGCGGTCACTGTGAGGCTGTTTGTAGAACAGTCTTGGATTTGTCGTGCTTTGGCTGTTGTCTGAGTGATTTTATGCATTGCTTCTGTGCATTTGCAGGAATTCTTTGGGCCTGAGAACAAAATGAGATTATTACTATGGAGGAGGCGTCTTCTTTCCCATTTGAGCTGGCCTTTAACACCTTTAAAAACTTTGTCCTTTTAGAAGATCAAGTTTGGGAGATACCATATTTCCCCTTGTATAAGACGCACCTTAATTTTGTGGCCTGAATTTTGGAAAAAAATGTATTACGTAAACTTACTGAACTCAAGTTTTATTCATCATAAAATTCATATAACTCCTCATCACTGTCAAAACTTCCATCTATTAGCTTGTCCTCATCTGTGTCTGATGACGAATCACTGTCTTCCTATATTGTCCTGTCCTCAGTTCCATCTATGGCATTTGAAATGCCACAACCACTGTATTAGACACACCCAGTTTATAGACCCCAAATTTTTCAGGAGGAGGAATAGGTACGTCTTATCCACAGGGAAATAACGGTAGCTTAGACACCTCCAAATATGTTAATGCTCACTGAAATAAACACACATGCAACAGAGAATATGCAGCTTTTCCCCTTGCTTCTGTATATATTCAGTAGATAGGCACAAAATTATATCTTCCTTTTGTGAAAACTCTTGTCTGAAAAATCTGTATCCTTCTGAGCCCAGACTGGGATTGATGACCTGACTGGTGAGAAATTGTCCTATAAAGAGATTTTCTGGTAAATTGATCACACACCTGCATCAAAATTAAATTCTGCCCTGGCATACCTTGAAGAGAGGTTGTAGTTTCATCATAATTTGTAAATAAAATTTATAAGAAATGCTGTGTGAGCAAACTCTTACATCAGAAATTGATATATAATATACACATTAAGTAAAATTGTCTAATGTACAGTACAGTGAGTAGACAACAATGTTGTATTATAGTAATCAAATTTGAGAAGAGATTAAATCTTAATTATTCCCACCGCAAAAAAGAAATGATAGCTATGTGATGTGATAGATTTGCTGTTACTGTGGTAATGATATTATACTATGTAAATGCATCAATCAATGAGCTTTACACCTTAAATTTACACAGTTATATGCTAAATATATATATACATACATATATGTGTGTGTATGTGTATTAAGTCTAAAAAGCTATTCTACAAATTTTAGCTGTAATTATATTTGGGTTCTGAACTTACAAGTTAGAATTGTGCCCTTTTCCTTCTAATTTTGTGAAGCCAACATGAATTATTTTTGTAATTATAAAATACAGTAGTTTTCCCTTTTCTATGGGCAGTACATTCCAGGCCTCCAGTGGGTGTCTGAAACTGAAGATAATACTATATATGCACACTATGCTTTTTCCTGTACAGACATACTTTTCACTTAAAGGAAGCACATTATAGCTTCTCTATGGCATATTCAATTTGTCAGCATCACTACTCTTGTGCATTGGGGCCATTACTTTTTATTTTTATTTTAAACAGGAACAGAGAGAGAGAGAGAGTCAGAGAGAGGGATACATAGGGACAGACAGACAGGAACGGAGAGAGCTGAGAAACATCAATCATCAGTTTTTTGTTGCGACACCTTAGTTGTTCATTGATTGCTTTCTCACATGTGCCTTGACCACAGGCCTTCAGCAGACCGAGTAACCCCTTGCTAGAGCCAACGACCTTGGGTCTAAGCTGGTGAGCCTTGCTCAAACCAGATGAGCCTGTTCTCAAGCTGGTGACCTTGGGGTCTTGAACCTGGTTCTTCCGCATCCCAGTCTGACGCTCTATCCACTGTACCACCGCCTGGTCAGGCTTAAGTAAAATAAGGGTTACTTGAATACAAGCACTCTGATATGGTGATATTCGATTTGATAACTCAGATTGTGTTTAAGTGACTAATAATGAGTGGGTAGCTGGACAAAGGATGATTCATGTCCCAGACAGGATGGAGTGGGATGGTGTAGGATTTCATTACACTACTCAGAATGATACGCAATTTAAAACTTATAAATTGTTTATTTCTGGAATTTTCTACTTAATATTTTTGTACCACAGTTGACCATGGTTAACTGAGACTGTGGAAAGTAAAAATGCAGATAAAGGGTGTCTATTTTATTTTCTAAAGAGGAAATTTAAAAATTATGATGCTTGTTTTAGTCTTAGCGTTTGAAACCTTCTTCTGTGTCCCTGACTTTGAAAGCTCAGTCTTGCTATTATAGTTGCATCTTTTTGTTATGGACAGCAATAAACTGGAGCTCCCTGCAGAGTTGGGCTTATTTGGAGGTAATGGAAGATTCTAGACTACCCAAATTGTTTATAACTAGTATATACAGAATACTCTAATGATTAGCTTAACTCTCTTGTCATTCTTGATATGATTCTTCCACTGGCTTAAAACTCTTTTTTTAAATTCCTAATTCCCCTGGCTAACTGTTAACCATCAATCACCATTGCCAACTGGAAGACCTGTCATTGTCAAATTAATAATGGTTTCAGCAATTGTAGGTTTTTTTACTTGCTTTTATTGTAAGCCTGATAGGTCAGGTTCACTTCCTGCTCTTTGGGAAACCCTGTTCAATTGTCATCTGCTCTCTTCTCAACCATACCATTGCCAAAAGTTAATGAATACTTTCCTGGTAAAGGATTGAGATAAAAGTGTACTGAGTATGCAGGCATCTCTGATTTTTTTTCAATTTAACTCAGCTTTCAAATTTTATACCTTCAAACAATAAATAGGTTTGTAGTATTTATTGTAATTGGGATTCATGTTTAAAATTGGATGTGGTCGTCAGAAAATAATGCCACTATAGTTATAATGGAAACTACGATACTCATATCCTTACTGATTACACTAGGGAACAAAATTTTTGTTGTCCACAAAAAACACTTGTTCTTACCTAATTCGAGTGTGCTGATCTCAAATCTGACATTAGTTTTTCTCTGTAAGCTACAGCTTTCTTTGCAATTTAAGATTTTTGGTCTTCGGCCTGACCTGTGGTGGTGCAGTGGATAAAGTGTTGACTTGGAATGCTGAGGTCGCTGGTTCATAACCCGGGCTTGCCGGGTCAAGGCACATATGGGAGTTGATGCTTCCTACTCTTTCCCCACCTTTCTCTCTCTCACTCTCTCTCCCCCTGCCTCTCTTTAATGAATAAATAATAATTAAAAATATTTTTAAAAAAAGATTTTAGGTTTTCATCTTATCGTAAAATTTTCAACATTTAGTTTAACATAATGAAGTAGAATGTCTTCTTGGGCATCATCTTTGTGAAAATATAATAATTTATATAATGCAGTAAATACACTAAAAGATATGATTGCATCAGATTTTTGTCTACAATTTTGAAATAGAACATATTAAACACTTAATCATAAAATTTGCGCAAAGCTTATTTAAATTCTATTCAGGCAAAATTTGAATTTGTAGCTCTTGCGTTTGTGTACTTGTTCAGGACAATCTTGTTTGATGCTCTAGCAGTAGTCTGCTCATCACTAACAGCTCCAAGATTTTCGGGAAACTTATCAAGGTGACTGTTCAGGAAGTGAATCTTAACGCTCATGTTACATCCGTTACGGAAACCTAACAGCATCCTTTGAACCAGAAGTTCATAGTTCTCTGCTTTTTTGTTGCCAGGGAAGTTCTTTGTAACTGCCACAAAAGACTTCCATGCTGCTTTTTCATTCTTATTCATCTTCCTGGCAAATTCTTCATCACGTATGAGGGTTCGAATTTGAGGTTCATCGAATATACCTGTTTTTATCTTCTGGAAAGACAGGCTGGAAAAGCAGAAATAATATGTTGAAAGCATTCCCTTTTTCTATTCAAAACCTGAACAAACTGCTTCATTAAGCCAAGTTTGATGTGAAGTGGGGAAAAATGATTCTGTCTCGATTAACTACAGGTTCATTCACAATATTTTGCATTTTTACTTCCGGAGCTTCACATTTCGGCCACTCCTTCTGTGTCCAGTGTTTCTCCCGAGCTTGGCTGTCCCACAAACACAGAAAGCAAGGATACTTCGTGAAACCTCTCAGTTGTCCTAGCAGGAAATTTGCCATTTTAAGATCCACACAAATGATCCAGTTATGCTCCTCATACTTCAGTAAGTCGAGGACAATTTTTATGTTGAATAACCAATTGGAACCGCTGCATAAACATTACCATTGTGTAGGAGAACACATTACAGACTTTGTTTAGAGCTATTAAGAAATAGCTGCCATTCTTTTGGACTGTAAGTGGTAACACTTAGCTGGCAGGGAAGACTACTGATATCATGACAGTAAACAAAGTGTTTGTCTTTGGAAAAAAAGTCCACAAAAATTTGTTCACGCTTCCTGAAACAGGATACTTTAGCTGACCGGTGAAGTCCATTCTTTTCTTGAAGGCTGCAGGCTAAGAACTCAGCTGTTTTCTTTGATAGGCCCAAATTTCTTACTAAGTCATTCAATTCGGGTTGGCTAAACTGCTGAGGGGTTAATAATGATTGTTTGGCATCAGAAGAAAACCCTTCAGATTCTATAACCATTTCCTCATGCATCTTATCAAAATACACTTGAACACCATGTTCACTTTCTTCGTCCTTAGAAGAAATAAAACCATTGAAAACTGGAACTGGCATTGCGTGTTTGACATTGAAGTGTGTGACAGCCACATATAGAACAGAAGGTGTCAGGACTATTCTTACATTTACACCTACTCGAAGAAGCCATGATTAAATCTTAAAACAAAAGAAGAGGGTGTTTTTAATCATTATTATTAAGATAATAATTTTTTACATTTAAAAACAACTACAATTATGTAAAAGTGATGTTTGTAAAACATGAATTGCCTTGTTATGTTCAATCCAAGAGTCATTGCCCTTTAACTCCAATTTAAAAACCATTGCATGCCATTAACTGTAACAAAATAATTAAAATTGCATAAAAACTAGAGCATGCACCAAAAAACGGATTTCAGATTTGGAATCAGTGATGCAGAAATATATAGGAAAAAGTTCTAAAGCCTCATGCAACAGAAACTGGAAAAAAACAATTGTTCCCCAGCATTATTGAAAGAAAGTACTTAAGAATAAAAGTTTTCCGGATCTCTTATTAAGTGGCATGGCTTACTTTTTATTATTTCTAGCATGGTCTCTGAGGTTAGAATGCCGTCTGGAATTAAAGTAGTTGGGAGTTTCCTGGTATCTATGGAAAGCCGATCTGTAGAGGAAAGGAAGGAAGTTGTGGGCAGAAGGCACAGCGGAAGCTACCTCTACCAAATGGTTTAGAGCTGAGCAGTTCAGAACCGTATCATGTAACGCCTTATTCTTTCATCAGTTAGCACAGGAATCAAACCTGGGAGGGAGAATTTTAACAAGTCCCCAGAGCTGCCTATTCATCTAAACCAGGGGTTCCTGAACTTTTTACATAGGGGGCCAGCTCACTGTCCCTCAGACCACTGGAGGACCGGACTATAAAAAAAAACTATGAACAAAACCCTATGCACACTGCACATATCTTATTTTAAAGTAAAAAAACAAAACGGGAACAAATACAGTATTTAAAATAAAGAACAAGTAAATTTAAATCAACAAAGTGACCAGTATTTCAGTGGGAACTATGGGTGCGGATGCATCCTGTGCTCCTCTCACTGACCACCAGTGAAAGAGGTGCCCCTTCGGGCAGTGGGGTGAGGGCCGGATAAATGGCCTCAGGGGGCCACATGCAGCCCACGGGCTGTAGGTTGGGACCCCTGATCTAAACAAAAAAAAAGGCTTACCAGACTTCATTTGCCTTTTTCTTCTTTCCTCTCAATTCTGGAGTAGTTTCTCCATCTTCATGGATTCAGTCTTCAGGATCAGATAGATGCTTCCCCAACCCCAGAGCGGCTGTGTAGCAAGCATGTGTCTGCAGGTGAAAGAAGTGAGCATAGAATCCCGGGACCATTTTTTATAAGCTCGTGCACCGGGCCACCTTTTTTCACCCTTCAAGTTATCCAGGTCATTAAGACGGCACTGAAGAGATTTTATCTGTACAGGCAGGAAAATCAGTCAGTGAGATACATACAGAGGTAACTATGGTCATTTCAAGGGCATCTAGGCTAAGACTGAGGTTTCATCCTTTCAGATGTAAAGGGTTCTCCTGATGGTAGGAGAGAAAGAGACCTTGAAATATGTTCTTCATTAAGGTGGCTAGACCGGTGGCCCTCTTGGCTTTTAGTTTTTCAGGGCTATTAGTGCTGGTCAGAAAAAAAAAAAATGCTATCACCTAATAGTTTACAAAGCAGTTGCAGCAAAGTTACATGTGTTTTTAACCCTTTGAGTAGTACAAACGTTCATGTATGTCCTCGTGCCTCCTGACCATCCAGTGTATGATCGTACATGTGTAAGGCAACATTAAAAAAAGGCAAATGTATGTTCTTCTTGTTTTCATAAATTGGTTATCAAACAAACATGATTTTAAGTTAGTAAAACTGTAACTGTAACTTTTTATTTTTTGAAAAAAATAAAACTCACTCCTGGGGATCAGCAAGCATGAAAAAACTTTCTACTCGAAGTTTTTTTGGAATTTGTTTTAATTCCAAATTATCTGACCCTCAGCTTGGTCTATTCCTTGTTTCTTTACATGGATCAGGGGGCTTACATACTGCATTCATGATACATCTGCTAAGAGCTCCTGGGATGCTCTTAATGCATTTTCAGTGCTGCAGTCAACCACCAGAGGCCAAACTATAAACCAGAATTTTCCTGTTAGTAGCATGTGTGCCAAAAGTCTCAGTCTAACGTAAGGTACATTATGATTTGAACATACAGTAACACTGATGAGTGCTCCTTTTGTCTTAGGGAATCATTGACTTTCTTTCAAAGTCTATGTGTGTATCTATGTTAACATTGTGGTTAGATTTGATGTACCAGCACGGATTCCTAAAAATGTAAGGGCAAGAGAGTAAGAGCTTAGAAGCTTCTTATGTGGACTTCCTGACAAAATGTGAAAAAGTACAGGTAGAGAGAAATTAAGAGTAAAAGGAAAATGAAAGTAAAAGTAATTAGATAGGCCTGACCTGTGGTGGCCCGCGGTGGGTAAAGCGTCAGCCTGGAACACTGAAGTCACTGGTTTGAAAACCTGGGCTTGCCTGGTCAAGGCACATACAGGAGTTGATGCTTCCTGCTCCTCCTCCCCCTCCCCCACCCCATTCTCTCTATCTCTTCCTCTCTCTCTCTTTCTCCTCTCTAAAAATGAATTTAAAAAATTAAGAAAAGAATTAGATGAAGTTGGGCCTGAGAGATTGATTTATTCACCAGAGTAGTGGTGAGTGTTACTTCCATGTCAGTCCATGAAAACGCTTTTCAAATGCTTTAAAGACTTTGCTGTTATAAATGTTGCAATGTTTTACATTTTAAAGAGGATGGGTTCTTTTTCATTTTCAAACTATGAACTACAGTTAGCCCAGTTATTATCTTAAAATACAGTTATACTGTATTCTGTTGTCTTAATTTGCTTTATCCTCTTTATTCATAAACTAGAAAGATGAGGCTTTTAATTTTAATTTACAATAATGCCTCCGTTTAGAATGAATTCTTTCTTTGGGCTAAGCACTCTCCATTCCTTAGAAGAAACTGTTTGTACTTATGAAATGGATTTTCTCTATAGTAGGTTGACTCCAGAGCCTAAAGGACTTCTTTATCTTATTTGTGGAGTATCTTTTTCTAACCTCTTTTCTAACCATCTTTAGAAGTATTACTGCTTCAAGCAGTAGCATCAGGTTGGAAATCCAGGCAATGCGAAGTTAGCCCAGTTGGTATTCCGAGTAAATGGGAAGCCTAGTGTCTTACTGGAGCCATCTGCTCATAAGTGAGGGCTTGGCTAGTCCTTGGTGTTGATAGTGCTGACAAGGAAATAACATTTAAAAATAATTAATTTTCTGGAAGGACCTAGCTATTTTCCCCTCTTGCAAAAGTGATACATGCCTTCCTCTCTAGAAAATCCCAGATTAGATAATCTAGCCAAACCTCACTAAGGATGAATAAAAGCCAAACCAAAGGCTTACTTTTTTTTTTTTTTAAATGAGAAGAGAGGAGATGGAGAGACAGACTCTGGCATGCTCCCCGATTAGAATCCCCCTCTTGCCCAGTCTGGTGCTGATCTGCTGCTAGATCAACAGAGCTATCCTCAGCACCCAAGGCAGTGCTGGAACCAGTCAGTTGAGCCACTGGCTGCAGGAGGGGAAGAGGGAAAGAAGTGGGGAGGGAAGGGAAGAGAAGCAGATAATCACTTCTCATGTGTGCCCTGACCAAGGATCGAATTGGCACGTCTGCACACAGGGCCAACACTCCATCCACTGAGCTAACCATTTAGGGCCTAAATTTTTATTAAAAGCATCAAAGAACCAATAAGATAGGAAGTAGGAAGAATTGTGGGCTGTGATTCTAGAGAAGATGGGACTTGAGGGAAGACCCCAGCACTCAGGGTGTCTTTTGTCCTGAGAGAATCTGCTATCCATTAAGGAACAACTGAGAAACTGAGCTATGCTGTGTAGTTTGTGGGACTGGTGTTACAGAAGTCAAATCTCGGCTGGAAACAGTGAGGCATCACCGCCTTCAAGCTGGAATGAGGAAGAGCTGCACCTTCAGAATGAGAGCGTACGAGCTTTGTATCATCTGGATGAAGCAGAGAACACGGAGGTTTGGTTTTAAATTAAGGTAGGTCCAAAATAGATGGTGCCTAGAAAAGAGAATAGATTTTCTGCAGGAAGATACCATCACCTTAGGTCACAAGTTTCTCCTACAGTTAAAATTTCAAATACAATATCTAACACATAAGGAGAACCAGGCAGATGGAGATTTTATGAATGATAAAGCAGTAGAAAGAACTGAACAGAAGTGGACTTCGCAGATACTTTGGATACTGGAAATGTCAGATGTGAGCTACTATACTTAGTACATTCAAAGAAATAAAAGCCAAGCTTGAACGTTTTGTTCGGAAACTGGAAACATAACAGCTTTTCTTACAGACATTCAAAACGTGAGTAACTTATGAATAACTATATGGCAATACATTTGAAGTTTTAGATGAAATGGACATAATTTTTAGAAAAACCTGAACTTTCTACAACTGAATGAGAGAAATAGAAAGCATGAGTTTTCTACCATATTAGAGAAATTGAATCATTGATCAGCAGACTTCCTAGAAGAATTTCAGTCTTAAATGGTTTCACTGAGACTTGTACCAAACACCCAAGTATAAAATAATTTTGATGTGCTCTAAAGCACTAAAGTTAAAGAAAAAAGATGCTTTCCAACTTACTTTAAGGCTAACATAACCACAATGATCCAGTTAAGTATAGTTCAAGAAAGGCAAATCAGAGTGAAATATTAATCATGAGCAAAAATATTAAGTAAAATATAAGGAAAATGAATCCAACAATTTATAAAAGGAGAATGCATTGTAACCAGGTTGCATTTATACAAGAAATGCAAAGTTAATTTAACAGTGGAAAATGTGTAAGTTGCTATATTCACCGAACCAAAGGAAAAAAATCATGATCATATGATAGATGGAAAAAAGGGACTTGATAAAATTTAATAATTCATGATAAAATTGCAGTGAGCCAAGAATAGAGCTTAAATGTATTAGTGCCTACAAAAAGACTACTAAACATTGTGTTTCATTTCAACAATTTAACAACTTTCCTTTAAAATCCAGAAGGAGACAAGGATATGGCTGCATTGTTGTAGATTCCTAGCCAGGAAGATAAAGATAAAAGGACTGAAAAAGGGAATTAAGACTGCTACCTATTTATGATTGGGTAATTGAAAAGTCTTAAAGAACATATAGGTAAATAGTTAGAATTACAAGTTTTTACATAAAAATGTATTTCTGTAATTCAGCAATAACCAGTTGAATGTGAAAACTTGGTGCTACAGGAAAATAGTGGAACACTATAAGGACAAGTATGGGGCTGTTGAAATTTTAAATAAGTCATTGTGGTAATATCAGAGCAAAATCTTGGGGAAGAGGAAGCTAGTCATGTGGGTTTCAGAGGGAAGAGGATTGCTGTCAGAGAGAACAAGAAATTACTAATGCTTTGAGGTGACATTGTGCCTGCCATATTGTAGGAACAGCAAAGAGGCCAGTACAATCGGAGTGATGTCTGGGGGCGGGGGGAGTAAGAGATGAGATTGGGAGGTAATGATCCGGGGGTTTGATGGCCATGTAGATCTTTGAGTCACAGTCGGGACTTTGGCTTTTACTCTAACATGGGAGCCATTGGGGGTTTTGAGCAATGTAGTGCAATCATCTGGCTTTGATTGCTGTGTTGAGAAGCAGTTGTGGAGTGGAGGCCAAGGTGTGAGCAAGGAGCTCTTGTAGGAGGATGTTCTGTCATCCACACCGAGAGCATGGGTGGATTATTGTAGGATGGTAGTAGGGAAGACGTGACCATGGATTCGTGGTGCATTTTAAAGGACTATTCAATAGGAATTAGGATGGATTAGAAGTGGGTGTGAGCAAGACAGGATCAAGGAAGACTTTGAGGTTTTGACTTAAATGACTAGAATTATTTAAGGTGGTAAACCAAGTATAGAGCAGACTTGGAGTGAGAAGGTCAGAAGTTTAGTCAAGATGTCTAGACATCCAAATGGAGATAACACACAGCTAGACAGAAGCTCTCTCAACAGAGAAGCCTGGGTTAGAGATGTAGATGTAAATTTGGGAGTGTTGTCTAGAGAAGAGAACTGAAGACATCTTTGGAAATCATGTAAAGAGAATGCAAGGACAAACCAGTGTGGGAGAAGATACTTGAAACATATATAACTGACACAAAACTACAACTCAATAATAAAAACAGACAGTCCAGAAAAAAAATGCCAAGAGACTTGAACAGGTTCTTTAAATAAACAGATAACTAAGGCCCTGGCCAGTTAGCTCAGTGGTAGAGCATTGGCCCATCATGTGGAAGTCCCAGGTTCAATTCCTGGTCAGGGCACAGGAATTGGTGACCATCTGCTTCCCCATCCTTCTCCTTCCCTCTTCTCTCTCTCTCTCCCTTCTTCTCCTGCAGCCATTGCTTGACTGGTTCAAGCAAGTTGGCCCCCGACACTGTGGATGGCTCCATGGCCTCGCCTCAGGTGCTGAAATAGCTTGGTTGCCAAGCAACAGAGCAGCGGCCCCAGATGGGCAGAGCATCACCCTGGAGGGGGCTTGCTGGGTGGATCCCGGTTGGGGCACACGTAGGAGTCTGTCACTGCCTCCCTACTTCCCCGCCTCTCACTTAATACATACATATATATAACTAAATGGTTAACAAAAAAATGAAAAGTACACAACCTTATTAGTAATTAGGAAAGGTGAGATAAAGCACACGACATTACTGGAGAGTTCTCATGCACTGCTCTCAGAGAGTGGAAATGGTTATAACCATTTTGAAAACATCTTGGTATTACCTAATAAAGTTGGAAGTACTCATTGCCTAAGGCCCAGCACATGCGCACCAGATGTGCGGAATACTGTTCTTTGTGACATTGTTCATAATAAAAAACTAGAAATGACCCAGATGCCCATCATTCATAGAGTGGATAAATTGTGGTATACTCACGAATGGGATACTATTAGACAAGAAAAATGCAAATCACGTTATTGAGCCTAATAACAGGGATGAATGAAATCACAAGTTCATTTAGCAGAAGGTAGACTAAAAAAATACAAAATCAAGCAAAATTAATGTTTAGAAATAAATAGTAAAATTTTTAAAGAAAAAATGATGCAAAGAAATACTTTAAGAATCATCAGAGTAACTATCTCTACTACAGCGATTTTCAACCTTTTTCATCTCATAGCATATATAAACTAATTACTAAAATTTTGTGGCACGTTGAAAAATATATTTTTTGCTAACTTGACCAAAAAAGAGGTATAATTTTGATTCATTCATACCAGATGGCTATTGTGTTGATTGTTGTAATTTTTTTTATTTGACAATCTAAGGGAAAAGAGGTCAGTGCCCCTGATTAAAGAGGTATTGCATGTTTTAAAATTCTTGTGGCATACCTGTTGAAACTCATTGTACTAATAGATATGGGGCTACGATCAGGAGGGGACACATGAGGCTTTGAAGGAGCTGGTAATGTTATATTACTTGATATGGGTGATGGTCACCTGAGGTTACTATGTATATGCTAATGGTAATCTAGTTTTGCTTATTCCCTATTAGTTTTGTTTTCCCCAGTACATAGGAAAACAGTCCATAAGAAGTGGGGATGTTATTATTTATGTAATTGGTATTTGCATAGATAAGGTGTTCTCTAGACTGGAGCAGAATTGAGTGAGTTCTGGTCACTGCCCTACATAGAGGTTGCAGTCCTGTAAAGGTAATTGAGAATGCACCCAGCTGCTTGAGAGTCAAGAGTTTCAGCACACATCAGGGATAAGGACAAAGGGTTTGAAGCTAGAGACCTAAGTTTGTTTTTGTTTGTTTGTTTGTTTTTTTAGCACGTGAGAGAGAGACAGGGAGGAAGAAAGATGAGAAGCATCAACTCATAGTTGCAGCACCTTAATAGTTCATTGATTGCTTTCTTATATGTGCCTTGACCAGGGGTTTCCAGCCAAGTCAGTGACCCCTTGCTCAAGCCAGTGACCTTTGGACTCAAGCCAGCGACCATGGGCTCATGTCTATGCTCCCACGCTCAAGCCAGTGACCTCGAGATTTTGAACCTGGGTCCTCAGAGGTCCAGGCTGACTCTCTATCCACTGTGCCACTGCTTGGTCGGGCTAGAAACCTAAGTTTTAACCCTGAATCTACCCCTTACCAGCTGTATGACTTTTGGTAGGTTACCTTACCTGTCAAAGCTATGTTTTTATCCTTTGTAAAGTACAGAGGATAGTATCTACCATGGAATGTGGCAGTTTAGTGCAATATTTAAAGTGCTTGCTGCATACTAACTAGTGCCTTGAAGTGCAAAAGTAACTAATAGAATGGATGTGAAAAACACAATAATCTGGACATTAAAGTATACACCAAGTAAGTACCCTGTTTTCTTGTCACAGCTTACAGGACAAAGAGTACACCTTATGCTAAGGTGTGTGGGAAGGCACAGTGGAAGGTATCTTTTGAGCCATCCCCCAGTCTCAGTATGTTGGAGGGAGAGAGCAATTTAGGGGCTCGAGGCAGAAGGCACAGTGTGACCAGGGCATGGAGGCAGGAAGTGTGCAGCAGCTTGTGTTAGAGTGGTTCGTTGTGACTACGGGCTTGGAGTCTGTAAGCCCCTGAAACAGAATAGTCTGCAGCAGTGTTTGGCCAGCATGGTGGGTTTCATTTTAAAAACTTGTAAGCTTTGCCTTTAACAACAGGTACCACCACTCTCTGTGCTTGGAACCATCCTTTTTCTGTTTTCAAGATGGCTAGTCCCTGAAGGCATTTATGTTTACAAACCTTAGACTGGCACTTGGGCTAAGTGTGAAAATAACACGAGAAGAACACGGGAAGCTTGCATAGGGCCAACCAAGATCATGGAGGGACTTGAATGCTGAATTTGGACTTAGTCTGCAAGTCATAGGGAGCCATTGAAGGGTTTTGAGCAAGGTGTTGAAGCAATAGGGTCTGTCTGCTAGGATACCCTACATTAGATCTGGGGAGATCAGTTGAAGAGGCTTTGCCAGTGGCCCCAGGAAGAGGAATGGAAGACCTGAACTAGACTAGGGCCTGAGCTCTGGAAAAAGAGGGTATATTTGAAAGCTACTGTGGAGGCTGACTGTTGGTAGCTGATGAGGTGTGAGGTGTTGACTGAGAATAATGGTACCAGTGACAGATTGGGAAGGAGGTGGGAATTAGTGTGGGCTGGCAGGCTTTTAGTGGTTATGTTCTGAGTTTGAGGTGTGAGACTGACTTTCTACCCATGCTACTCAGTGGAGCAGTTGTGAAAAGTTGTTTTTTCAGAGATTGGTGTTTTGAGAGATATAATAGTTTTGAATTTTTTTTCAAAGCTCATGCTAATAAACATGGTAATTGTTGACAGTCCAGTGACTTAATGTAGCTATTGTCTTATAGTGGCCTTTACTTAGTCTGGTGTAGATTGTTGTGGGACGGTAGTTAGCACACAGAAAAATACTAGTGTTGACTACTGAAAACAGTGGTAGGGGCATCTTGACTTTATTTTCAAGTTGCACTGAGAAAGCTGGTGGCCAACAGGCTTGCCTCACTCTGCCTGGGCTGGATTGCTGCCGAGCCCAGACTTGCAAATGCACTTTGCCCAGCCTGACGTGCAGACCTACTGTACGTGATCCTGCTCAGCAGCCAACCTACATTTGCACCTGTGGTGGTTCTCGGGTGAATGGTGGACTGTTTTCAGTGTCTCTACCTGCTAGAGAGAATCTTGCCCAGAATAAATAAATGTAGGGAAGAGTTCTTGAATCTCTTATGTAAGAGGACTGGATCACTGAGATGCCTCCAGAATGCCTTTGTAAATTACAAGACAACAGTTATTGATAATTGAATGATGCTTTCGTCTAGCCTGTTTTGGATCAAATAAATGCTATCCCCGTATTATTTTAATGGGCTGGAGGTGTGCTTTGGGACTCCACATGTAATTGGATACAATAAGAAAATGCTCAAGTTTTCATACTTCAGATTTTACAGGTTTATAGTTATGGCTTTGCTTATGGCTTTATCAGTTATGTTAATATATTTTTCATGCTAAATCCTCAGGATCAAATCTTTATATACATAATCATGATTCTAATGAAAATATACTATACTGCAGTGGATCATGTTATGTAATGCGATTTCAGGTTCACAGGGCTTTCTTTTTTGTTAATGTTACTGTATTGCACAAATAAGACTTTCATAATGTTTGAGATTTACTTTATAAAAACTCTATAGGAAATCCTGATTTTGATAAAAACAGTTAATCTACCTCAGTAAGCATTTTGCTTTAGATATATTTAAGACAAAACCAGTTGTATTTCAAACACATTAATAGAACTTGCTTATGTGTTAATTTTTTAGTTTGAATTATTTTGTTCTAGTTCAGGATCTCTTACCTCTTAGAAGATTTAGTTGCTCATAAAAGCATTAAGATCTTTGGTTAGAAATTCAAAATCATGAATTTTTATGCCTGAATGAAAGATGCTACTCTGAGTGAAACTGGAGTTTATTTCTGAGGGTTGGTCTTGGTTCAGCCTGAACCAGGCTTCCTTATAGGGTTTTTGTTTGTAATGTCATGGAACATGGCTTTAAAATAGGTGGATTCAGGTTTAAGCTCTGTGGGACCAATTGGCGTGAATGTACGTGATATCTATTTAAATATATAATTTCTGAATTTTTCTCAGGCAAACTGTAATGAAGTAAACTCTGGCTTTTAGCGGCCTCAAAGTCTCTTCCCCTGTTCTGGTCCCTTCTCCTTGGTTTTTTGGGGAGCATGTTTTTGTGTTTTTCTCTCTGTTTCTCTTTCTTTTGATGGATTCTTTGTTCTAAGGAAGAAGCATTTTATTTTTCATGTGCTGTTCAGAAACTTTATTTTCATCTGCAACAAATTTTATTCATTCTGTTACTGTGTAACTAGAGACTACTAGGATAAATTACAGGTGCTGATTCTATAGGTTTCACAAGTAAATGGGAGCCAAAAAAACACTAGTCACAAATACTGAATTATAGTAGCATCCTATGATGTTGATTTTTTAATATATATATTTATAAGATAGATTGAAGCAACTTTAAAAAAACTTGAAAAATTATTCATAAGGGTACTAGAAATAATATAATGTACACAGACACACTCTTTTAAAAAATCTCAAAGTACATGGAATAACTGCATTATCAAGTGTTGTTTCTCCTTCTCTTGTTTATTACCTTGTCTACATTTCTTTTTTCTTTTTTTGTGACAGAGAGAGAGACAGGGATAGATAGGGACAGACAGGAAGGGAGAGAGATGAGAAGCATCAAGTCTTTGTTACAGCTCCTTAGTTGTTCATTTACTGTGTTCTCATATGTCCCTTGACTGGGGGGCTACAGCAGAGCAAGTGAACCCCTTGCTCACTCCAGCGACCATATGATCCCACGCTCAAGCCAGTGACCCTGCGCTCAAGCTGATGAGTCCCCACTCAAACCGGATGAGCCTGTGCTCAATCCAGCTACCTCTGGATTTCGAACCTGCGTCCTCCGCGTCCCAGTTCGACGTGCTATCCACTGCTCCACCACCTGGTCAGGCTACCTTGTCTACATTTCAGTTTCATTTTCCCATGACTTTAGTTTAGAAATATGATAATTCAAATATAATTTTCAAAATGATCCTTCTTAAAGCATCCAATTTCCCTTGAATAGTGTATTATGTTCTGTGTCTGACATGTTTCTAGTACAATTTAGAATCCAGAATACGAGACTTGATGTCATGCTTCTACAGCACATGCTCCTGGGGGTGGCAGAGCTGTGCGGGCAGCGAAGCTGTTTGTTTCAGCTCTGTCTTTTGGGGAAGATGAAAACTGAATTTTTGGCAAACTGATCTCAGGATGACTTGATATTTTCCAAATTTCTTAGTATAACCCTGGGACCTTACTTGAATTCTGAGAATGACAGCTTTATTGTCAAATTTTCCTTGGGGATATAGCTTTTGAGTGGATGAAACCTCTTAAAATTAAGAGCTCTTACAGATTTTATTAATCAAATATTGATAGTATCAGACCATCTGTCTAAATACGAATATTTTCTGGAAAGCCAATGAGAACCTTCTCTTTTCTCAGATGAGTATTCTGTGACATACTGCTGGGTAGGGAATACATTTTTCAGCTTTAGATTGCATCTGTGATTGTGTTCGTTTCTCTCAGGACAGAAACCTGACCTAAAGGTGGGAATGGGGGTTCTTTCAAATAAAAGAAAGTAGCAGCAGTTGAAAACATTGGAAGAAAATACAGCTACTATGAAAAAGCTTTATGCGAATGATTTAAAGGTTGTAACTAAAGTTTCTTTTTCTAAAACCAGTAGATCATTTAAGCTTAGTGTTGATAAACTATTTTAGGGTAAGGATAACATCTTAACTATAGATTTTACCTACCATTAGCATAGTATCTGCAGACAGATGACACATAAACATATTTATAAAATAAAAGTAGTAGATGAAGACGTACATGATTTGCTGGTTTTTTTTCTTCCCCTCATAAGTCGTATTTTTCCCATTTGGATCTTTTGTGTCAAAATGCTAGGAACTCTTGTTCCTCGTCCATTTTTCTTCAATTACTGCTTGATCTTGCAGAACCTGAGTTTTAAAGAACAAGCTAAAAATAGACTTGTCACTGGAAGCACCTCCTCACATCTGCTTTTCTCTGGGTCCCTGCAAGGTTGACCAGCGTTTTTTGGGTGGAGGGGTGTACATCTAAAACAGTTGGAGGAAAAACAGCCCCTGCTTAGTCAAAATTTCCAGCATTAGAAGATGATGTTGGATATTAAATATTTTTTTTAAACCAAATATATGCTTTCAAAGCAGTGGAAGTTGTCAGATGTGGAGAGGGTTATGTGGCCTTTTTGAGGCTGCTCAGGTCCTACTAGCTTTCTCTGTTGTCCATTACACCCTGTGCAGGGTTTACAAAGAGACACAGCATCCCCCGGACGAGCCTGCCTGGCTCTTTCTTTTCTATGTTTCATTGTTGACTTGCCAATGCCAAGGGCGCAGTAGGCGTTAGTGGGTGGAGGAGTCTGAAGGTGACCACCTTATGTTTGCTCAGGGTCCAGTGGGAGAGCACAGGTCTGGGGTGCAGAGCAGCGTTTGAGTTCCAGGTTCTGCTGCTTTCCCGCCAAATTGCCTTGGTCCAGTAACCTAGTTTGTGACATAAAATGGGGGTGGTTAAGCCTGCCTAATGCACGTGGGGAGCCCAGTGTACAGTGTTCTTCCCAAAGAAATGGATTTGAAGATGAGACTAGGAGGCAGTGTAATCTTAAACCAAGTGAAACTGGACGTGCTTCACTGTTCTTAGTAGCTTTTACTTAACCTCTCCTTGGTTCCGAAAACATCAGGCCCTGTGCGTGTTGTTTCTCCCATTCCCTACTGTGGATTAGCAGAAATCTGCCAAAGGCGAGCGTTGGAAACCATGCAGAGGTATTCATGAAAATCCCTTGTGTGTCCACTGGATTTCTGTTATTCCATTTTTGTTTTGAAGGTTGGAGTTACTTATTTTTTTTTTAAATTTCTCTTCCAACAGCACTGTAACCTTTTAATTGCATAAATAAGAGGCTTTCTGCCTTGATTATCAAGAAAGATGGTGGGAGGTATGATGTATGATCTCCTTATGGAAGAGAATGAATTGTATTATTTGCCAAAGCATGCTTACTAGTACATTGAGAAATAGCGTTTAGAATAATTTCAGTAAGTATGTTTTGTGATTGTAACATCTCTTCCCTCTCTACATACATAAATCAGAGTAAACTGTAATTTGTTCAATAAAAACTGACAGTACAAAAATTTTTTTTAACTTACTAATTTTTATGCCTAAGGTTGTATGTTAAAAAATTTTCTTCCTACAACCAAAAAGCCCTTCAATAGAAGAAGATTGGATAAAGAAGATGTGGTACATATATAGTATGGAATACTACTCAGCCATAAGAAATGATGACATAGGATCATTTACTACAACATGGATGGACCTTGATAACATTATACAGAGTGGAACATGTAAATCAGAAAACACTAAGAAGTGTATGATTCCATACATAGGTGGGACACAAAATTGAGACTCATGGACATGGACAAGAGTACAGTGGTTATCAGGGGGAGGGGACAAGGGGAGAGGGAGGGGCATAAAGAAAACCCAATGAAGGGTGACAGGATGATTTGACTTTGGGTGTTTGGTATACAACATAATCAAATGTCAAAATGATCTAGAGATGTTTTCCCTAAATCTATGTGCTCTAGTTGACCAATGTCATCACATTAAAACTAATTATCTAAATAAAACTATAAAAAATCATTTTTCCTTCTTTACCATATTCCCTGTCTTCCCAGTTCCTCTTTACAGATGCAACCACTTGTGTCTTTTAAAATTGAAATCTGTGTTTAATCATGGTCGGATCCTCATGTGTATTTACCTTGACAGTATTTTTTGGCCTTTGGCTAAGACAGTGGTTCTTAACCTGGGTTCTATCGAACCCTAGGGGTTCGATGAGTCGGTCTCAGGGGTTCGGAGAAGCCTCTGCCGCGGAGACCAGAATAAAGTAATACTGTAATTTGTTGTGAGTTCATGCACTTTGTTGGTTTTGTTCTTTGAGCAAGGTGATGTTCATGCACGGCTCATTTGTGCACCATTAAAAAAACATATACCTATGTCTTGAATTTGGAAAAGAAATCATATTTTATTTATCACTGAAGAAGGGTTCGGTGAATGCGCATATGAAACTGGTGGGTTCGGTACCTCAGAAAAGGTTAAGAAGCACTGGGCTAAGATAAGGTACCTGTGCACATGCAGGGACGTTGTCAGTTACAAGTCAGGGAACCAATGAGGAGCAGGTTCCTAGGGCCACGTTTGACTGTGTGAGCCGAAATGAGTAATGTCACTTTTGCAGCGATGTCTCTTCCTCAGTCTCCAGCTTTGGGAGGCAGGGTTTCCATGGCCTGTGCGTATCTTCATTTCCCCATCTGTGTCTTTTACACTTTGTAGCTGCAGCATGAGAAAGCCGAATTAGAACAGCACCTTGAACAGGAGCAGGAATTCCAGGTCAACAAACTGATGAAGAAGATTAAAAAACTGGAGAATGACACCATTTCTAAGCAGCTGACGCTAGAGCAGGTAAGAATCTATAACTCCTCTTCACATGGCTTTCCTCCTCCTATCATCACCTGTTCTTGCAAGCTGTTAGATGCCCTGAGGAATAAGAGGGAAAATGTCTCCCAGCTTTCTCTTCCCACGGCGGAGACTTCACTCGCGGAGCAAACCCTGGACGTCGGCATAGCACCTGCCCACTCTCTCACACGCATTCTCTGTTTCTAACCACAGTTAATAAACTTTCAGGAGATAAATGGGGTCATACAGATTTAGAGGCTGGAAATGTTCGGTTCCTTCTGCAAAGGGGGTAGAATGTGTTTTTAACCACAGGATAGTTTCTGTGAAAGTTCTTGAGACAGTGTGACTGTGGAAGTAAAACTTCTATTTCAAGGGTTCTTCACAACAAACATTAGCTTTGTTTAAAAAAAAATTATGAGCTACCTTATATGAGTCCTCTCTTCTCCCAGCTAGACTTATGGATTCAATAATAGAGTCAGAAACTTGACTGTGCACCCAATTCAGCCACTAACTAGTTGTATGACCTTGAATTAACTTCATTAACTTCTCTGGGCCCAAGTTTTCTGTTTGTAAACAGAGACGGACAAACTAAAATCAGGGATGGTAAGCTTACAAGAGATAGAATGGAACAGTGCCTCATTTCTTTGTCATTGCCCTTGGCAGATGACATCCTTGCCTTGGTCACAGTCCTCGCGTTGGGAGTTAGCCTGGTGCTTGGACACCAACACGCAGAACTGGGGGCAACCTTCCTGGTTCACCCAGGTTGGTGTCTCAGTTAAAATTACCTGTCAATCTCTGACCTAGGTCCTCCCTAATGCTCTTCCACCACTCTAGCGTCCTGAACTTTTGTTTCCCGAGACAAATAAGAGGCTGACCACAGTGTACTGTTACCTGGTTTCCATGTAAAATTCCATGTGTATTAACATCTTCCAGCTCTTTGTAATTTGGATCCTGATTGCAGAAATCCTAACCCCTTCATGCAAAGTTGTCAGATTTATTTCAGCTTCAGGATCTTTCTGTGTATCTTTCCGTCCGTGCTGACAGGTTCTTAAATCACCCTCAGATCCACTGTAGTTTATCACTGTGCCTGAAAATAATGGCGATGGGAATGTAAGGTTTGGGAAGAAGTCAGGGTTTGCTTGTCACTTACCTCGCTGACTTTTCATGTTGTTCTTGTACCTACCTGTAATGCCGGTGGCCGAGGCCAGGCAGGTCCGTGTCGGACTCAGGCAGATGGGAGAGGGACTGCGGAGCCAGAGAGCACGGGGCCTTACCAGTTTCATAGGGTCTCGCAGCGGTGGGCGAGCTAACAGGCAGGGGATAGCCTCTTCTCACAGCAGCGGGTGAACAAAGAGCAAAATCACCCCTCTCAGCGCAGGCAAGTGAACAGGAAAGTGGCCCCTCGTGGTGGTGGGCAAGCAATCTGCCATGAGGACAAGCACCCATAGCCTTACATTGGCTCTACACACGTGTCTCTGCCTCGTGTTCATGCACTAATCATGCAGAGAGCAGGCGAGCAAGCCTAACACAGCTGTTTTCCCTACACTACCCATGTGTCAAAGGGAGGAATGTTTCTGGATTTTACAAGACTATGAATAATGGCCTAAAAGAATTTCTTTATTCTTTTTAGGGAAAAGAAAAAATTCCATTACCAGTGGTTGACTATTTTATATATACTCAGAGTAAACTATTTTACCATTTATACTCGGAATTAAGGTGCAATGTGTAAATTTAGAAGGCTCTGCCTCCCCACACAGTTTAAAAACATTCACTTGTTTAATTCCCAGGATCGGCAATATCCAGTTAGTTCTGTTCAAGTTAAAGCTTTGAAGATTCTTGTTTCAGTCCTGACACCGGACTGTTATTAAAGAATTAACTAAGTGAAATTTTTTAATAAAGAATTAACTAAGTGAAATGATCACAGTGGTTGGTAGGAACTGTGAGAACTTCACTTGGGCATGGCCTTCACAGTGATGGTGGTCAGGCATTTATTTAAACAGCTTGGCTCTTGTGTTTGTTCCCAGGCTTCTAAGGAGATACTGGAACAAGGGCCGTAACCGCCGAGGTTTAGCTGTGGCCACCAGGGGGAGATAGTGGTCTCACATCAGAGAGAAGGGCACTCTTATCCTACAGTCCCTGAGACTTGCTGCACCCTCTTCAGACTTGCCGACTTCAGCAACTGCACCCCTTTAAAATGAGGTCCAAGGCATACGTTCTCTCCAAATTAATGACTCAGTGTATTTTTAGGCTTATTTCAGGCCTCAACGGTACTGAAATGGATTTCCACAATGGAATACAGGTTTTGCTAAAGCCCAGTACAAGAAACAAACCTCAGATCCAAGGTATCAAGTCCTTATTTTAATTAAGATGGAGAAATTTAATCTCATAACACTTTCCCCTGCTTCTTCAGGATGATTAAATGTTGGGGAATTTACTCCATATTTTGTTTTGCTGTAAATAATTTTAGTTAGTATTTAGGGGAAATGTTTGGGTTTTTTTTCCAGTGGAAATAAATCTTTTATTTTTTCATGGATGTTATCTGACCTTCTGTGGTCATCTCTATGGATTATCATCTGTTGTATATTATATTATTTATATATTGTATGTCATAGTCTATATTTTATAATGTATCTATCCTATATAGATTATTATTGGAAGAGCAAAGGCATGCACTACACTATGCTTTATAATGATTTATGTGGAGAACATGCATTTTTTCTTCTGACAAATTAAAATTATAAAAAGCGATATTTTGAATTGTCTCATGCCCTACCACTGCTTCGTTAGAAGAGTGTGGATTTAAGCAGGTGACTGAAGAGAGGTCATTTATATTTTGGAAGGCAGTTCAGTGTAGTGTTCAGGGCTTGCACACAGTATTTAAAAGGAACCAGATGAGAATCTGTTTTCTCTGCATAATATCTTAGTTTACTCTTTTTTTTTTTTTTTGGCAGCAGCTTTACTGAGCTATAATTCACATCCTACACAAACACCCATTTAACATGTTTAATGCAGTGGCGTTTAGCATATTCAGAGTTGTGTAACCCTAACCACAATCAATTTTAGAATCTTTTCATTACATCAAAAAGAAACTTTGTACCCTTAAGCTTTTACTCAGTCCCCTATCCCCCTTAAGCAAGAACAACTCTCTGTCTATATATTTGCCCATTTTAGATATTTTATATAAGTGGGATCATAGTATGTGGTCTTTTTGTGACTGGCTTCTTTCACTTTTTTAATGTCTTTATCCATGTTTTAATATGTGTTGGTATTTCAATTGTGTTCACCGTTCATCTCTTATTTGGCATTCACATTCTGTTAGGTAAGAATATGTAGAGCTTGGAATATTCTCTGCATTAGGAAATCTTGTTCTGACTAATTTCTGCCAACCAGGACTGATTTTTTCCTTCTCTAGAATAGGATCACTAGCATTAAAAGGCACCATTAATTTATCTATTAAGTGAAGTTGAGCTCAGCAGGTATGAGGGTCTTCTGTTCATTTGGCTCGGAAAATTTTCCTGTGGGACAGAAGAGAACAGCAGCCATAAATAGGAGGGCTACATACCTAACCATTTATTAGGTAGTAGAATAGGAAAATACTGGAGTGCATTAGTGGAGACTTAGCCATAACAACTCAGCGAACACTTAGAATGAACAGTATTGCCTGCCATGTACCAGACACCTTATTCTTTCCCCTATAGTTGGCTCAGGGGAGTTTTCTCAGTTATTTTTGTAATTTGGGGTATATTTTCTTATCTGAGAGGTCCCTCCCTCTCAAAGTACAGATACCCATACCTAAGCGTTGGATTTAGAACTGGAATGGTAGTTTCATTCATTAGCAATTATTAATACAGACACTATTTTAGCCTGTGTAGTTTAGGGATACTCTTCTCTGGGTTCAAGTCTTCTTTCTATCTGGTAAGCTGGGTGATCTCAAGCAGTTTGATCTGTGTTGTGAAACATAGTCTCTAACCTGTAGGTTTTTTGGGAGGATTAATCTTCATTGTGCTTCTCCTCACTCTCCATGCAGAGCTATTCCCATGTGGGCTGCCTAGCAAGATGTAAGTTTACATGGTAACCCAAAACACTGATACACTGATGTTTTTATAACTGTCTATGACTGGGACAAGTTTCATCAAACAACCTTATGTGCTTTACACTGATTTTCCATTCAGTCCTATTTGATCTTTAGCAAATGTAGGTCACAACTGACTCAACTAATTTCACAACCCACTAATGGGTTGTGACCTGCACTTTGAAAAACATGCTCTGCTGTGCCCAGCGCTTTCCTGCCCTAAATCTCCACGGATCCGTTTCCTCTGCCTGGACCGCTTCCCCCTCCGCATTCCAGCCTGTTCCTTCTACAGACTTGCCTTCTCCAGCCACTTCGGGGTCTCTGCTATAAAGTACAGTATTTCCAAACAGGCGGGCCTTCTCCTGTAACACTTGCTACACAACTAGTAATTTAGCCAGCAGTTAAACTAATTGTTTCTTCCCTGTAAATTACATTTAAGGTAAAGGAGGGAAGGCACACTGTTGACCTCACCATCATGTGACTCACATCTAATCAGCTCTCCAAAAATTGTGGCTACTGCCATTAGTAATGAAAGATTCCACCTAATGTCTGTAGTAAATGACATTATATTATTACATATGGTAAATGACATATGTAAATGTCCAGGAAGATGTATATGCGTATTATTTGAGCCTCAAATGTCTAACCACCTCCCTTTGTTGATTTGTTGTTTTTGTTGAACAGACTATTTCTTAAGACTGCGTTTTTAAGAATTTCATCCATGCTAACAGCTGGCCTTTCAGCCCCTGGCAGTGGGAGAAGTCTGTTTTAATAGCTCTGGGCAGCACCTGCTGTTGTCTGTGCTATTTTTTTTTTTGTTTTTTTCAAAGAACAGCCATGTTCCCTGAGGGTTCACTTGCATCAAGGAGATGATATTTAGTGAACACTGTGCATGCTTTGAGATTTGATTTCAAATACTGATCTCTATTATTAAATGCTTACATTATAAAAGTAATCTGTTGCTCTTTCAAGAAAGTTCAGAAAACATAGACATACAAAAATGATAAAACATTACCTAGCTACAAGCCTCCTCAAACAACTACTATTTATATTTTTCATTTTCCTCCTCCTCCTCCTCTTATTCCTTTTCTTTCTCTTCCTCTTCCTCCTCCTCCTCTTCTTCTCTTCTTCTTCTTCCTCCTCTTCCTCTTCCTCCCCTTCTTCCTCCTTCTCCTCCTCCTCCTCCTCCTCTGGTTTAACAATAATGTATTATAATTTGTTGCCTTGCTGTTATTATTATTATTACTTTGTAAAAATGTAATAACCTCTGTGGGCCATTCTCTATTAGAGTCTCACAACAGCGGACGAGCAAGCACGCAGGGAAAACCACTTCCTTCTCTCTCTGGACTCTCCAGACTCACAAGCCAAAAACAAACAGGCCGGGTGGAAAAAACCCTTTTCCAGCAAACAGGAGCCCCCTCCCCGTTGTGGCAGATGATCTGCAATCTGCCCCCTGAGGGCCAGCACCTGCAGTCTCACATAGACCACGCACACACGGTGCTGCCCCGAGCTCACGCACCGATCAGGCAAAGTACAAGCCTAACGCATTTGTTACACCCTTGTTTGCCCAATATTCCACTCCTTTAGGGTTGCTTGCTTCACAGTCTACACCGCAGGTGTCTTCCACGATGGTCCCTGTGTGAGGAGTGAGGTGCATTACATAAACAGACGACAGCACCAGCACAAGTTACACATTTTCCATAATTACAAATAATTCCCCTTTTTCTCCCAGAGCACTCTGTCCAAGGTGCTAACTGGAGGCCCATCTCTAGCCCTCCTGTAGAGTCCAAGGCTGTGTCCATAGAAACCATAAAGTGTCCTTGTTGCATCTCTGCAGCTGGATAAGAGCACCTTCTCGGTGCAGGAGTGCTTCCACCAGAGCTGCCCTCCCCCCCCAATCAGGGTCTCTCATACTTTCCAAAAACGGCATGTCCCTCCAACAAGGGGAGCCAGTTTCCCCCTCTGGTTGTAGTGTAAGAGTTCATTACACTGCTCTATGATCAGTCCACGATAGACAGCCCAGCCGTCTGTGCAAAGCACCCAAGATAAATGTCTACAACGGGCAACTAGCCATACAGCTCTTTATTAATGGACTTCAGTGCCTTTCTATAAGCTCTCTGTCCATTCCCAGAAACTCCATCCAAACCCTTCAAAAGGCTTACTGCCAGGGGCCAAACACATTCAAGGCCTATGCTGCCTTGACAGTTCTCTTAGCTGCTGCTGCTATAAAAGCACCTATTCTGATGCTAACACCTGCTGTACATTAGAAGGGGACCAGTGGGTTGCCAATTTCACATGAGGCCTCAGGCCTCCTCTTTTTTTTTTTTTTTTTTTTTTTTTAAATTCTTTTTATTTTATTTATTTTAGAGAGAAAACACAGAGTGAGAGAGAGAGAGAGAAAGAGTTTGAAAGGGGGGAGGAGCTGGAAGCATCAACTCCCATATGTGCCTTGACCAGACCAGTGCAGGGTTTTGAACTGGCGACCTCAGTGTTCCCAGGTCAACGCTTTATCCACTGCGCCACCACAGGCCAGGCAGGCCTCCTCTTTTATTCCTGTTGTCATGGCAGTTATGAAGACGCTGCCTTGAGGAGTGCATGGTAATGGCGGCCAATATCTCCATCTCTGTTCCGGAGAGCATGATGCCGTCCACCCCTATGTCCCACAACTGCAGCAGCCCTACCAGAGGCTCATTGGGTTTCTGCCTGAATTGTGCCCATAACTCCATCAGCTTTGCCTGGGTTTTTACCTCCTGGGCCCCCACAGGCCAGGCTCTGAGTCTACAAATGGTAGCTTCAGCCGAAGCCTCCTCCACAGAAAAGTCAGAAACGCCTGATCCTGCTGACTCAGAGCCACTCCGCTGTCACGGATGCTGCTCCTTTGGCAACCGTTTCTGCTCTTGGAGCTGCCAGTTCTTGGTCTGCTCCAGAGATCACTCCAGTTCCAGGTGCCGTTGGTGCTCAGCCTGCATCTCACACTGCAGCTCTCGAACCCGGTTGGCCTCCTTTTCCAGTGCTCACTCCAGTTCACACCATTGCTGGTTCTCAGCTTGCAGCCTGACCTGCAGTTCTCAGAAGTGCAGCTCTTCCTAGAGCTTATGACCTTGGGCAGCTTCTTGCACAGAGCTCTTGGTTTCCTCTCACAGGGCTGTAAGAAACCACCAGCCAACAGTCCCCAAAAGGAAAGCCATGGGGAACCATACACTGGAGAGCAACAACCACTACTCTACACCACTCAAGGGTGGCAGCAGCTCCATACTGATCTGATCCAAATCTTGCCGGCTGCACCAGATGTAAGGCTGGTGGCCATGGCCATGCAGGTTCCCATTGGATTTGGGCACATGGTAAAGGAACTGTGGAGCCAGAAAATGTTAGGCCATTCTGTATATTAGAGTCTTGCAACAGTGGATGAGCAAGCAGGCAGGGAAAACCTCCCCTCTTTCTCTCTGGACTCTCTGGACCCCCCAGACTCACAAGCAGAAACACGCCAGGCAGAAAAAACCCTTCCCTGGCAAACAGTAGCAAACAGTGGCCTCTCCCAGTGGCAGCAGGCAATCCACAATTTACAATCTGCTGTCCTGGGGCCAGCACCCACAGCCTTACATAAACTATACACACACGGTGCTGCCCATTGCTCATGCACCAATCATGCAAAATACAAGTGAGCAAGCCTAACACACTTGTTCCACACTTGTTTGCCCAACAGTGGTGTGTGTTGTAGTCTAGGATCTGTCAGGACATCTTAAAGCCAACCAAGAGGTCCCTACTCCTGACCTATAAAAGTAGACTCTGAGTTCTGGCCCGACCTATGGTTGCACAGTGGATAAAACATCGACCTGGAACACTGAGGTCACCAGTTCGAAACTCCAGGTGTGACTGGTCAAGGCATATACAGGAGTTGATGCTTCCTGCTCCTCTGCCCTTCTCTTTCTCTCTCTTTCTCTCTCTTTCTCTCTCCTCTCTAAAATGAATAAATAAAATCTTTTAAAAAAAAAGAAAGTAGACTCTGAGTTTTGTCAGGGACACAGATAAACCTCTTTACAGGCTGAGACAACCCCCCACCCCCACCCAAATCCCTTCAATTCCTTCCCTAGACCCCATTTCAGTTAAGTACAAAATCTCACTATGTTCCATCTTGTCAGACTGTATTTTGAAGCATCAGATACCACTTGTCATGGGATCAATGTGTACAGACGATGTGACATAATGGCAGGAAAAATACTCAAAATGCTTCCTGTGTAAAGGGGAACCTCGTTATGATCCAACGGTGCGCATTTCCAGTCATGTACTGGGGTTGAATGAACACTGCACGTTAATTGGTGTGCAGTAAAATCCAGAGATACACTGAGACTTCCTAGATGCTTGTGATTTTGAAATGTATGAGTCTATTTCTTTATGGCCAAAATAAGCATTTGGTTGAGGATTTGCTAGAGGCATTCTGCAAAGCAAATCAAGAATACTTACCCTAATGTTATTTTGTTAAGGAAGCTCATTTTAGGTAATGAAGGGATGGTAACCACTGATGTAATATATTTGCAACATATACTATGTTATGACTTCTTTCCCAAAGACTTTTCCACTGTACTCTTGATGTAGCAAGAGTATCCACCCAATATGTTGAAACCTTCTTTCCATTAATGGTAATTATTTGGTAAAAGAGTCTTCTAGCATTATAAACCTAGTAAATGATATTTTGCTTGTTGGGTAGACAATTGTGCTGGGCTTGCATGCTTGTAGTTTGCCTGATTGGTGCGGGAGCAGGGGCAGACACATATATAGTCTGTGTAAGGCTGTGGGTATTTGCCCTCAGGGCAGCAGACTGTAGATTGCGAATTGCTTGCTGTCATTGTGAGGGGCCATTTTTTTGCTATTGTTTTGCCAGAGAAACCCCTCCCCCTTCCCATGTGCTAGTCAGCCCTGAGAGAGGGAAGTGTTTTGGGACTCTTGGTAGTTCAACCATCATATAGCTGTGCCCTTTTCCGTTGATTGTTTTTTGTCTAGGTTCTGGATTATTATTTTCCTGCCTTTTTGCATGCCTTATAGTTACTTTTATTTTCACCCAACACCACCAAATAATTTATCTGGAATCAAAACTAAAAGAACAATTGACAATTGTGAAATGTATATTTATTTGCCTGCTTGCTCATCTGCTGTTGTGAGACTCATAAACAGAATGGCCCACCATTTTCCAGCTCCACAATTCCTTTACCGTCTGCGCAAATCCAATGCGAATCTGCATGTCCTTACAGTGCGATATCCAAGTGATGGAAACTTAAGTCCAGAAACCATATAAATCTGAGTTATTATGTGTGTCTCTTCCATAAAGGCCTTCATTTCTCAACATCATTGAACAGAAGCAGAATTTATTGAACTGGTGAACTATGAAATAGTATCATTTTCACATACTAATGTTAATAGGATATTAATGTTGTCCTGAAGTTATATCCATTTCAAAAAAACAAATCTAATTTTTATGGGAGCACAGTTTTTGAGAAGAAAACAATTGTTAGCTATGATAATAAGGGTTAACTCTGGGCAATCTGGAAAATTCTCAGTCTTTCAGATAGCTAAGCCCTTACTATCAATTATCCTTTGAGTTTATTGGCTCATTCTATATTTTATATATGTAAGTTGACATCCTAAATTAAGGAATATACTATTAAGTTATATTAAGAAATAGCCACTTTTTTAGAATTAAATAGCTTTGAATTTTTAATTTTATTTAAAATAGTAAATTTCATTAAAAATTTACGTGGGGGATAGGAAAAGGTAGGAAAATAAATTATTACCAATAGTACTTTCATTCAGGAGACAACCCTGTTTACCTAGCTGTATATATGATTCTTTATGACTTTTTGCGAGTTTTTTTCTCTATCAGTATATTTCTGAGTTACATAGAGAAATTTCTTTTCAACTATAATTTTTGACCTCCTGAACTTGACCGTTGACAATTCTTTTCTTCCTTTTCTCTTCCTCTACACTGACAGACTTCCACTGGCTCTTTCTGTGCTCAGCATTGTACAGGCTGTGGTGATGACCTAAAAGTTGTTCTCAATTCTGAAACCAGCTCCAGCCTGATTAATCAAATAGGTACCTTGGGGGCTCTTTGGTCTACGAACACCCATCTTAACTCATCTGTAACACAAATTGGCTACTTGATTTCCTTAAAAAAATTTTTTTCCAGAAGGTAAGGGTCAGATGTCTCAGCACATCAGTGGAATTTTGCCAAGGCTGAGCAAAATTCCACTGATGTCTGAACAGATGCCAACAGAGGCAGTATTTTAAGTTTACTGCACTTGTCTCTGTTGATTTAATTTGTGAGGTTTTGCCACTGAGCAAGGACCATTGTACATCGTTCTCAGCTCTTTGCATGTCAGCTGCACGTGATGTATATGTAAATTAACATATACAGTAGCTCTCTCAGGAATCCCACTGGTTACTTCTTTCCTGTATACAGCAGCTACTAGATTAATGTGGGTTCTTTATAATGTTGATGAGCTACAGTAGGATCTTAACTTTTGTTTGTATCTGTTGTCCAATGGTAAAATTGGTTTCATTATACATTGTTTTGCATAAAGTCACAGAACCAGTCAACAACATTAAGTGAGGACTCACTGTATAGGAAAAACCTTGATTAACTCAAATATATTGGCAAAGTAGGATGGAATGAGATAAGATCCTCGATTGTCTCTACTGGAAACAGAACTGTCTTCACCTTTTTGGGTTGTTGTAACAAACAACATAGACTAGTTTATAAAAAACAGAAATTTATTTCTAACAGTTCCGGAGTCTTGAAGTCTGAGTCAGGGTGCCAGTGTGATGGAGTTCTGGTGAAGACCATCCTCAGGGTTGCAGACTACCTACTTCTTGTATCCTCACTTGAGAGAGAGCAGCAAGCTGCGAAGTATTTCGTAACTCTTTGAAAGGACACTAATCTCATAGTGGGGACTCTACCCTCATAATATCAATTAAATCTAATTAGCTTCCAAAGGCACCACCTCCAAACCTTAGATTTCAAAATTGTGGAGTTTGGGCAGGGGGCTACAAACTTTCTGTTCATTGAAAAAACTGTGTTCATTTTTCTGACTTTGATTTAGTCATTTTTTTGAATATTGTGCTTTTGATATTCCCAGATAATTCTGATCCACCTCCAGAGTCGCCGCTTTGAGCATCTTTGGTGTTACATAATGAATTTGTAGGAAATTGGGCTGAACTGTTAATGGCCTTTAGATCTACCTAAGCGTAAAGGTTTGGGGGATTGTTGTGTTAATTCCCCATCACCCCACTTGTTTTCTTAGGACTTACCTGTTTTGTTTAAAAAAAAAATCTAGCCTGACCTGTGGTGGCACAGTGGATAGAGCATTGACCTGGAACGCTGAGGTCATCGGTTCGAAACCCCGGGCATGCCCAGTCAAGGCACATACAACAAGCAATGAGTTGATGCTTTCTGCTCCTCCCTTGGTCCCCTCGCCTTTCTCTCTCCTCACCCTCTCCTCACTCTAAAATCAGTAAATGAAATCTTGAAAAAAAATCTAGCCAACTAAGAGTTTGGGTAATGAAGGTCCTGAAGAGTACTCTGCTATTTCTTTTTTTAAACATCAGGTACACTCCTTATATCATTATCATTCTAAGTGCTTTTCACTCTGTGTTGCAACAGACCTTGTGTCTGTGTTTAGTTTATATGGTAGTCCCACCATGGGCTTTTCCGAACACTTTATCATCTTGGATTAGTAGTAATGGGCTTCCTTCCAAAAATTTTTTAACTAAAAATTTTCTTTTCAATTATAATTGAGATACATACAATATTATATTCGTTTCAGGTGTATAATGTAGTGATTGGGCATTTGCATAATTTACAAAGTGATCACCCTTATAAATTTTGTACCCATCCAGTGCCATCATGGTTATTATATTGTTATTGACTGTATTTTCTATGCTGTACTTTATGTCTCCATGAATGTTTCTTATAACTGGCAATTTGTATATCTTAATTCCTTCCCCTTTTTCATTTATCCCCCCAACCCAAAGTTTATATTTTAAGTCAGATGTTTGGGGTTCAAAATACATTTTCTCAAAGAAATGATTATATGATAGGGTAAAACTTCAAAGTAGGTTCAAAAGATCCACCTCAGCATCACACTTCTCTTTAAATGGGACGGCAAGACAGAATCCGCTATTGTGGGAGCCATCTCTCAGCTGCTTCCCAGCCTGCCTACTTTTATGGTGGAGGTCAGTATCTGCCCCCTGAGAAGAGGAGAGGGCTGTGAATTCAAAAGAGTCAGCTATATTTGTATACACTTAAGTTTATCTATTAAAGAAGTTCTCTATTTATTTGGAGACTATAAGAAGAACTCTTGGTCTGATTTAATTAACCTGTAATGAGAAAGTGAACTACTGAAGAGAAGTAGAGAATTTGGCAGTCCATTGAACTGACTTAAATACAAAGCAGCCTTTCAGATAAAGATGTTCTGCAGATTAATTGTATCCGTTGGTGCTCACAATAAGGAGTCAGAAGGGGCTCAGGTAGCCTGAGAATGGGATGTTTGGTGATGGAATGAGAGGATGCCTGTTGCATGGACACTGAATTTAAAAGCGGTTAGCTATTACTAAGAAGGAAATAGGGAGGGTATTACAGATAGAGGCCAGTATAATGAAAGCAGAGTGTTAATGAGCTGATGTTTTGATTCAAGCATGAATTTCTGACTTACTCTCTAAACTTAACCTATACTGCCAGATTTGAGGATTATTCCATAAGAAGACAGTGTAATTAGCACTAAAAATCTCCTTCTGCCTAAATTTAGGCAGAACTGCTATATATGCTTTGACTCTAAATATATAGGTTGTGGAATTTAGTGAGCAGGAGGTAGAAGGGTAACTCTGATAAAGAATTTAAGGGCCAATTAATCATAATCAAAAATAATATAATTTCTTCTAACTTCTGTACCCCTTAGTGGTCTGAGAACAACTCAGCAATGCTGAAAAGTTGAGATTTTTTAAAGTTGAAGAAACAAGACAGGAAACCCTGCTTTTTGAGGCTAAACAATATGGACTCCTGTATCACTATCAGCCTGTGTAATGAAACACCCAAATCTAAGCTGCCGAGCTGGGGCCTCCTTGGGTGGAAGTAAATTAGTAGATCAGATTGGTACAGCAAACACAAGTTTCACCCCCAGGAAGCCTTGCTTTGCTGAAGTGGGCAGTAAATTGATAGCTGGTGCCAAAAGAAGCTGAGGCTCATGTACATTCTCAATCCGTTTGTCCTGCTCTCTTATCTGTTTATTCACACTCTCAAAGTCATGAAGCTACCCCCTACTCTGCTACTCCCAAGAATGGTTGGCAAAGGACATAGGCTTAAAACTATAGAGTAATTTTCCCCTTAAGATCCGCATATTTGTTGGTTGGATGGGACCCAGCTCTTGGACACCATAGTGTCTGATTTCTATTCCTATCTTAGTGAGAGCCCTTTGCCTGAGTCACATCATCTCTCAGGCCAATTAGGGGTTTCTTCATCTCTAAAATGAAAGGGTGGGTCTAGGCCAACCTTCTTATTTTACAGGTAAGGACATTGAGGCTCACAACAGGTGAGCATCTACTGGAGCATGTGACTAGTAAGTTGTCCAAGAGTAAAGACAACTTTGTCTTGCTTTGATTTTTAGAATTATTAGTTAGCATTAGGCATAATTACTCTAAAATAAAAAGTAATTGGGCATAAGTTTCTCTACTGCAAAATGATGCCTTGCTTGAATTTTCTTCTTACCTACCAATTACCCACTATAAAGCTTTTAGTTAAATACAGAACAGGGTCTTTTTAACAGTAAATGTCTTAGAATTTGGGGGTTCTAATTTGTTTGTTTGAATTGATTTTTAGAGAGAGGAAAGGGAGAGAGAGAGAGAAAGAAACATTGATTTTGTCCCACTTATTTATGCCATCTTAAATTGATTCTTGTATGTGCCCTGACTGGGGATTGAACCCACAACCTTGGCATGTTGGGATGATTCCCTAACGAACTGAACTATCCAGCCAGGGTCAGATTATTTTCTCCAATGGCTGTGAATGTGCTTCAGAACTTGGCTGAAAATATGGTCAACACAAGGAATCACTAAGTTTTATAGGAGATCTATGGTGCTTTCCAGGGTTTTTCCTCATTTCTTCAGTAGGATCTGTTAATCATTCCGAGGAGCATGCATGCAGTAGCCTTCTCCCAACCTCACAGCCCAAAATGCTCTGACTTATTTTGTTGTCCCACCTCCCACCCTTTTCTCCCTCCTTCCCCCCATGCGAAGAAAGTATCTTGAAGCTGTATTTTCAATTGACTCTATGATCTGGGCTTATTTCCTTGTTGAATAAGGTCTACTTTAGTTGCTATAAGGGACTACATTTTATACGTGGCTTGGTCTCACTGTACTGATTTACAGGAATCTTTGATCAATGAGGAGCTTGCCTCTGTGGCCTCCTAAGGAAATGTGAAATCTGCCACTCTGGCATTTCTGCAGCTGTGCAATCAAAAATAATTTGTTGACTCAGTGAAGGGAAAGGTGAATTGCTTTTGGTTTCAGGGACAGCAGAGGGGCAGTCACATAGCCTTTCTTTCTTTTTAAAGGAAATTCTGGTTGGTACAAAAAATGGTAGAACGCAGTCCTTCTACCTGTCACTGTGGAATCTGTATATTTATCTTACATTTCTGTCCCTCTCACTAGCCCCTTTGGCTTCATACCCTTTCATTCTCTACCAGTTGTATAGTTCATTTTTTGGTTTATTACCTTGACACCATTAAAATGTAAGTCCCACAAAGGCAGAAATTTCTGATTTCTTGGTTCCCTGCTCCACCCTTTTAACCAGTGTCTGGCATTGTTTTCAGTATTTTCATATTTGTCAATATCAGTTGACTAAGTGAATTTTTCTATGTTTGCTTCCTTTGATGAAGTGGAGTGCAGCCTGTATTTCCCTCCACAACTGAATACCGCCCTCCAAATCAAATTTCTCTTCTTCCCTACCTGCTCAGAGGTAACCCGTATTGTGAATTTGGTGTTTATCAGTTTTATATCTTGGGACATATTTACACGCATCCGCTTTTCAGTTTGTAGAATTGTCTTCAGTATATGAGTTGTTTTTATAAATGCTGATATATTTTTGATTAAACTGCATGCAGGACTGGGGGGCAGGATAAGGGGGACAGACTCAGATAAGTATTGATATGACCAGTAAGCAGCACTGCCCCAAAATCTCTGTGAGGAAAACTTTCCATGTACCTTGAATAAATGCTAGAGCAAGCGATGTACCGGGCAACAATTAAGCTTTAACATCAAAGGATGAACCCGTCTTGGTTTTCTCAGTTAAAGGACTAGATGCACTTAATGTATCTGTGCCAGAAACTTGGCCATTTCTTTGCAGTTTTCCCTGAAGTAAAGGGGTCCTCGTAATGATCCAGTTAAGAAGTTTAAGTGGCCTACTCTTCTTAGTAAAACTTTTTTCCTTCCTCTAGTTGAGACGAGAGAAGATTGACCTTGAAAATACTTTGGAACAAGAACAAGAAGCGCTAGTTAATCGTCTCTGGAAAAGAATGGATAAACTTGAAGCTGAAAAGCGGTTTGTTTGGTCTTGCTCTTCAACATGGGGAGTGCTTTTGTGGTTAGGGTACTACTATTCTGGGTGTGACTGAAGAATAAAAATATGACATTTAATTCTTTGGCTGATGCACATCACTTAATTTGTTAAATGAATAAGATGTTGAAAGCCTTCTGACCCATTTTCCTGTTAATCACCTCTTTATACTTCCCTCATACTGCCCCAGTAGACTTTCTTTTCATTTTGTGTCAAAGGCTATGAAGAAATTAGTCAAGGTGCTATTGTTTACCTCTAAATTGTTCTGAAGGATGGTTGTAGTTTCAGTGTTTTTGCCTTATTGAACTGGCTCTCCCCAGTTATTTTCTAAAATGCACTGCATATGTACTATACACTGTTAAGTATTATGCATCTCTAGAATGTACTTGGTTAGGAAGACTGAGATTTTAATAGAAAAATTATCTAATTGTTTTAAAACTTGCTGTAAAGAAGTACTTGTACATATTTATAAGGTTGGGATGCTTTGTATTAAATGGATGTATATGGATGTGAAATATCAGACAACAGCAAGCATTTCTTAGACCCTTCTGTATAAGGTACTACCAGGTCCTTATTTTTAAGTTCTGCGTACTCTGGGGTGGCTGGAGCAGGGCCTGCAGAGTAGCAAGGAACTCTGTGCAGTGTGTGTGCAGAAGGGCTTTCCTGAAAAGAAATGTTCAGTAATCCACTTTACCAGGATCTTTTGTTTGCTAACCCAAGTCTTTTTGCCATAAGTACTGGATTTGGATGAATATCCATAAATTATTTTGAGTTCATTTCAAGATTTGCAAAATAGAAACATACTACAGGCTTCAAGAAAAGTGAAAATTAGAGGTATATCTATAGGGATATATTCAAGCTATACTTGAACTAATTTTGCATTCTTGTAGCAATACTAATAAACATAGGAACCATTACAACACTTAATATACTAATTTGCTCAGTTTGCAAACTCGAAGGTATAAAGGTCAAAACCCCGGCAACCTATAAAAGGAACATGGAGGTCTGTTGCTACCTACACATGTGTCTGTGTATGCATACATAGATTAATCAATACCAAATTATTGCAAATTATTCAGTTGAGCAATATGAAGTTGACATTTTATTGAATATAAATAAGCATTTTATGTTCTTCAAAGTAACAAGAATTGGTGAAGAAAGTGGCACTACCAATTATTAAACCACTAATTTTTGTTTTGTTTTTAACTTTTTGCCTTAGCTATGGCCAGAGCAATGGGCCTCTCGTTCAGTTTGCCTTGCCCTAAGGATTGTTTTTTCAGGAGGGAATTTTATAAGTGGGGTCTCTGTTATGCCACCCTCATGGAGATTCATAGTGTACAGTTCATAAGCTTCAATTAAAAACATTGAGAGGGTGAAATTCCTTTAGTATCTCCGTGTCCTCGGCCAACATGTCAGACATCGAGGGAGCAGATAACTCTGAATGCCTCCCATATGCCAGACACACTATTTAGAAGCAAGTGTTAGAGATTTTTTTTCAGGAGTGCTTAATTATCAGTGTCTATTTAAAAGGAAAAAAAGAGGATGGCTCCATCAGCTCCGCGCTTTGACCTGAATATTCGATAAGGATGACCAGAAGTTGATATAAAGCCGGTAGAGGAGATAAGCAACCCTGTGAAGTCATTCTGTCATTCATTCATAGTACAGGAGCTTGTTTCTCAAATAAACCCTCTGGTTAAGTATGTTGTTTTGTCTTTCAAAGGCAAACTGTTTTTACATTGTTGGAATTTTTCTTTTCAATAAAGAATCCTGCAGGAGAAATTAGACCAGCCAGTCTCGGCTCCTCCGTCACCTAGAGACATCTCCATGGAGATCGACTCTCCAGAAAACATGATGCGCCACATCCGGTTTTTGAAGAACGAAGTGGAGAGGCTGAAGAAGCAGCTGAGGGCTGCGCAGCTACAGCGTACGTAGCTTCTGGTCTCACTGTCTGCGGAACTAACCCACTTACCAAATGCAGGGTTTTAGTGGCATTTCTGTTTTAATTTGTATTCATCAAATTCGTATTGTATTTCATTACCAATACATGTTTATCCTGTCATCCTAGAATAGATTGTTTTAAAAAATGATTGTAGTAAGGCAAGGTGACTAATATAGAATACTTCTAAAAAATAATTCAGATAATTTCAGGAGGGTCCAGAATCACTGGTGATATTTGTAATCCTTTCCCACATTCATCTCTAGGATTGTGCTAACAAATATTGAAGACCTCAATGTATTTTGGGATATTCATGCAGAGATTAGAATGTTTATCTTCCTTACTGCTAAATTTTAGCTGTAGCTCACATTTGTTCATGGTACTTGAATAAATGCTTTTGAAATTTATACTTATTGTTTTGGAAAAGGTTGAGATTTGAGTTGGAAATCACAGGAACTAGATTTCTGAATACTCGATGAGATTATTGTACATTTCTGTGGGTTTCTCCTATTTCTGCTTTTAGACTGCTCAAATTTATTCATTTGAATAGATAATGTAGTTAAAGGTATGCAGGTGAAAAATAAGTCTCTTTCACTTCTGATCCCCAGCTACCCAGTTCTTACAATTACACACTTTTAATATATTTTTCCAGATACATATGTGTGTGTCTATAAACCATTCAAATATAAATAGTAGTACATACAATGAATGTACTTTTGTATTTTTCTATTTTTGGGTTACTATATCTTGCAACCTTTTCCTTGTCAATATATATAGAACTGCTTACTCCCCTTTTTTAAAAGAAAGCATTAGTATTTTATTATTTGGTTATACCATTATTTAACTAATCCTATACCAATTGGCCCTTTTGTTTTTGATGCTGTGGCTATAATGAACGTCTGTACCCACATTTGATGATTGTTCAAGAACACCATCAGGATAACTACTAGGAAGTGGATTTGTGGAGTCAAATGGAATGCACATTTAAAATTTCAGTAATTTGGCCCAGACCGGTTGGCTCAATGGTAGAGTCAGCCTGGTGTGTGGATGTCCCAGATTTTTGATTCTCAGGGCACACAGGAGAAGCATCTATCTGCTTCTCTGCCCCCCCCCCCCTCTATCTATCTATCTTTTCCTCTTCTGCAGCCATGGTTCGATTGGAGTGAGTTGGTCCTGGGTGCTGAGGATGGCTCCATGGCCTCTACTTCAGGCACTAAGAAGACCTTGGTTGCTGAGCAACAGAACAATGCCCCAGATGGGCAGAGCATCACCCCCCTAGTGGCCTTGCTGGGTGGATCCTGATGGGGGTGCATGCGAGAGTCTGCCTCTGCCTCCCTTCCTCTCACTGAATAAAAAAAAATTAAAATTTCAGTGATTTTATGTTTTTCTAAAATTCATTGCAAGCTTTTGTCCAGTAGTGTGTCTGGGCACATCAAGAACCTTTAGAAAATACAATGTGCTAGTTTCCTATTGCAGCTGTAACAAAAGATCACAAGCTTAGACGCTTATAACAACACATTTATTATACAGAGGTGGACAAAAGTAAATTTACAGTTGTGAGTACATGAAAGAGTTTATTCTTTTATTATTTATTAATCATTGTATTATTTTTTATACAAACAACTGGAAACTGACTTTTGCTCATGCCTATATCATAGTTCTGGAGGTCTGAAGTTCAGCAGAGCTCTCACTGGGCAAGAATCCAGGTGTCAGCAGGAAAAGGCTCAAAGGGAAAATGTGTTCCTTTGCTTTTTCCAGCTTCTAGAGGATGCCTGTATGCTTTGGCCCATGGCCCTTTCCTTGCGTTGGCATCACTTCCTCGTCTGCTTCTGCTGTCACATCTCCTTTTCTTGCTGACTCTCCTGCCTGCCCCTTATAAGGACACTGTGGTTACACTGGGCCTACCCAGGTAATCCAGGATAAATTTCCATCTCAGGGTCTTTAACTTAATCACATCTGCTAAAATCTCTTTTGCCATGTAAGGTAACATCTTCACAGGCTTTAGCAATTAAGATTGAGATATCTTTAGGAGTCCTTTATCCTGTCTAACCCCATACAGGTTCGAGCCTTATTCTAGGGATAGAGCCTGGTGGTCCTCTATTTTTTTTTTCTTTTAAATGTAAGGAAGTCTGATATATACCCTGGTTTGGGAACCACTGTATATATTCCATGAAAACGAGTTTTCATGTATTAGTTATTTTAGGATGTTTTTTCTGTTTTTGCTATGTAAGGCATCTTTCTGAATTCTTTCCAATGCCTTCAGTTTGCATTTTTCTTTCTCATGTATACTGAACTGTGCCCCAGACAAAAAGTGTAGAAGAAATTTAGGGAGAACTTTTCCTTCCCATTACTTCCTTACTACTGTACTATTTGGTATTTGAAGAGACTGTAGATACCAGCAGAGGCATCTATTAGTGCTATTTTGATTTTGTGAGGACAGAGGAGGCGACCCAAACAGCAGCGACTGACAGCTATTCACAATTTGGATTGGGTTTAGAGTATGAGTTAATGACTTTTCTTTATTCATCTACCTCATTCTTATCCTCCAAGTCCAACTATATCTGAAGGGGAAGCTTTCTCCCAGTAGTTCTCAATTCTGGTTGTACGTTGGAATTCCTTGTAGAGTTTTTAATATACCAGTGGAGAAGCCTCATCCTCATGGATTCCAATTTAATCGGTTTTAGTATGGTCTGAGCATTGGTATTTTCTAGCCATACCCTTAAAAGGGAATGAAAAATGTGTGGGCCACCTGTAGGTTATTTGGGAACCACCCCTTTGTAATCTGACTGGGAATCACCCTTAGTTGACGCTGTCTTTGACTAAATACTGCAAGGTGGCTGAAAAGAAGGGAAACAGGCTGTGGCCTCCACCTTGTAGAGAGAGAGCTATGTGAGAGAAGGTAAGCTCTGACTCCTGGGAAATAAGTCTTGTCTCTTGAAATGGGTTGTGGCGGTGTGTCAGCAGAGGGCACCCACGGCATGCCATGGTGTCAGCCACCTCTCTGTGCCTGGGTCAGAAACACCCAGAGGGTTTGGACCAGGTACTTTCTCTGTGCCTCTGGCTTCACTGTTAATTGCTGAACGGCCATCACTCCTGCTGACCAACTTTCATGTCTATGGATTATTGTTCAAGGATTCTCCCTGCTGATAATGCCAGATGTTAAAGAATTGCCATTTTCTTTGAAAAACCGTGTTTCCTCTTATTATTCTTGGAAGTCTCATTAATCCCCAGTTCTGCGAAGCTTCCTTTCCTGTTTCTGGAAAAGAAAGACAGCTTGCTCTGACGGCCACCCTTCTGGTTCGAGAAACAATAAATACTCCAAGGGCCCAATCTAATGCTTCCTGTAGAGCTAGTGAAAAATGCTGCACGCTTGCATATTTGGGATGAAATAATTTAAATCGTTTTATCAAAAGTGTGCTTTGTAAATATTTTCCCAGCATGTCTTCAATTAAAGAGATTTTTGCAACTGGATTAAACAGCAGGGTTTGGGTTATATTGAAAAGGGAGGGCTTTAGTGTTTAGTGTACATAATTGTGTTTAATACTTTTAGTATTTTAATTTGAATTTCTAAAATAGGGATATTTGAGACCTTTTATATATTCTGTAATGATGATGTCTTGGAAATCATTGAATATTTGTTATCAAAAATCATTATTTGCTAAAACACCAGACCTTCATGGAGTTGCTTAAAACTGAAACTAATTTGATGGACTTGTGAGTTGAAATAGGGTCAGTCTGTGGAAGAGAAATGGTCATGCGGCCTTCTGTTCCCTCCTTCTTAAATTTGGAGTGGGTTGACAATATGGAATAGGAGCAGTAACCTGTAGGACTCTCTGTGAGATGTGATCATGGCCACTCTGAATGTAGCTATTTTTCAGAATAAAGAAGTGGCTATTACCTTTTTTTTTTTTTTAGATTTTACTTTTCCCAAATTCATGAGCTGAGGAAAAGGAAGAAGCAGGAATATGGGTAGACACAGAGTTCCGCATAAAGTTGTTTTGGTAACTTAGTAACAACAGATTCTGTCCGAGATAAACCAGAAGACAAGTAGGGAGGTCACGTGAGGCCATTTATTAGAGTGCTGCTGAAGTGGGTCAGAATCCTGCCCCGAATGACCTCAGAACAGTGGGGCTTGCGTTTCGGGACCTTAGCCGAAGGAGATTCCAGAGCCTTATGGAGATGTCAGTTCTGCATTTCAGATTCCCAGGAGAGAATCTGACTGGTTCAGGCTGGGTACAGTTTCTCCGCTGGGGCTAGACAGCTCTGGTCTGGGAAACCAGAGCTTTAGTAGAGATCTTGACATACAGAGGTGGGCAAAAGTAGGTATACAGTTGTAGTACAAATAAATAATGCAGTAATTAATAATAACAGAAGAATAAACTGTGTTTCACGTAATCACAATTGTACACCCGTGTTTGCCCGCACCCCGGTACGCTGCTGAGGAAGGGGTATTTGTCGTAAGCAAGGCGCCCTCCCAAAAGCCTGTCTGCACACAGGTCTTCACCACCTCTCTGACTCAAGGGCTATGCGTGAGTCACACACTCTAAAAAACAGACATTTGAAATACGAAAGGGGTTTGTTTATTATGTGAATTTCTTTATTTTACAAAAGCGTTATAACTGTCACCGAGCGTGTTCTAGTACACTGGTTCTCCATGTGTGTCCACCCAGTGCACCATGGGTGTGCTAACTAGTGTGTTAGGGTCCTGCTGACACAGCATCTGGAGTTGAATTCTGCAGCGTAATTGTTGCCCAGGGGGAAGCTCATGGGCTGGATCTCTTTCCCTGGCTTTTCCCAGGCTGGGCCCCCGCCCCTCTGACCTACAACCATGCAGAGAGCTCTGGTAGCTGCTCAGTTCAGATGTAGTTCCAACTCTACTGTATCCCCCTCCACTTCAGAAGGCAGGTAAGCTAGGAGTGAACTCCCAGCACTACTTTTTGTAGTGTTTTTCAGAGCACATCGTTGGCAAACTTTGGTACTTGGGGTAAACTCTAGATCCAGATTCAGGGTGTGGGAGAGTGAGAACTGCTGTCTTGAAACAGGTCTTATCAGTCACGGAGGAGCTGGACTGCTGTCTTGTTTTTTAAGTTTTGTGTATGATTGCACAAAATACGGTTTCACTGAGATCTCTGGCTTTGCAGACTCGGAGAAGATGGCGCAGTACCTGGAGGAGGAGCGCCACATGCGGGAGGAGAACCTGCGGCTGCAGAGGAAGCTGCAGCGGGAGATGGAGAGGAGAGAGGCCCTCTGCCGCCAGCTCTCTGAGAGCGAGTCCAGCTTGGAAATGGATGACGAAAGGTGTGCATGTGTCTTAGGAGCCTTGCTTTTTCTATGTTGTTGCTGTTTTGTTTTTTGGGGGGGGGGGCGGTTAAGGCTCTAAAAGGTCTCTCTTCACATCCTGTTAGTTGTGGAAGGAGATGGCATAAACATTTATTTGTTGTGATGATGAACACCACTGCATCGAAAGTAGATGAGGAGACTGGGATAAATAAAGAAGATTGACCATTTTCCTTAAACCCAAAAAGATGACAGGAAGTTGTCTTTCCATACTGATTTGGTGGTGGAAGAAGTGGAAGCAGGGTTATGTGTAGAGATGGAGAGTTTGCATTTGTCTAGAAATTTGTCTCATCCTGACTTATGTCTGCTTAAAGCATAGGAGCACCTTAAGTCATAGATGCAGGTAAGCAAGCCAGGTTACAGCCTGAGGAAACAGATGTGTACACAGGTTGGAAGAGTCAGCAGGAGACAGGAAGTTGTCGAAAGTCAGAGTCTTGCCTTAACATACTTGGTAACTTTTGAGCCTTTTTGCAGCTATTTAAAAACAATAACAATGCACTGCATTTATCTGCTGAAGCCTGACATCAACCCCCCCTGACTGTCCCACGGAGAAACGGGATAATGTAAGAATCATCCTTTGGTTAAATTAGAGGGAATGATATCAGCATTTCTCTCTCATTTGGACTTTCCTCTCCCTCCCCTCTTCCTTCTCCTTCCCCTTTCCACTCCAACTCTGTATTTGGGAGTGTGGTGATTGTTAAGCAGCAAATTCAAATTGGAAAAATTGTTGAGTCAACAGAGAAACCCAGCAGTTGAAGAATTAGCCTGTCTCTGGACATTTCTGCAAAGAAATTTTTTGTTCTGGATCAGGGTGTCCTGCCCAGGCCCAACCGGTCAGTATCTCAGCGTGGGAAGTGAGATATAACTTCCTCAGGGGCTCCTCCAATGGGACTGAATAGCCAGATCTGAGACCAGGGTCTGCTGATAGCTGTGATGAGTTGCACAGGCTATTGATGTCAAAACTCATTGCTTGTGAATGTAGGCAATATTACCACATTAGCACTCTCCCTTCTTTCTGTTATTGAAGAGATTCAGAGGGCTAAAAAAAGTTGTTGTTTTTTTTAAATCTGAGATTTTTGCCTGTCCTGTGTTGGCGCGATGGATAAAGCGTCGACCTGGAATGGTGAGGTCACCAGTTCAAAACCTTGGACTTGCCTTGGACTTGGTCAAGGTACATATGGGAGTTGCTGCTTTCTGCTCCTCCTCCCGTCCTCTCTCTCCCTCTCTCACTCGCTCACAGGAAGATGTATTTTTAAGCTTTAATTTGATCACATAAATCTCTCTCTCTCTCTCCTAAAATAAATAAATAAAATTTTTAAAAAAAGATTTTCTATAATGAAGGTCTATAATTTTGAAATTTAAAAGAATTATGAAAACAGAGCAATGGGTCGTCCTATTTAAAATATCTGTGTATATGCTTCCTCATTTGAAAAGACTAAAGAGTATTCTTTCTCAGAAGTTTATATCATAAAACTATCATCCTTACTCTGAATTTTATTGATTTCTTTTTGGGAGTGTCCATCTTCTCTGAAATTCTTATCCTCTGAAAAGCATTTCTCTAAAAACGTCAACTCGGGTACTAAATAACTTATTCACTACCTTAAGACACAAAGCAGATCATCTGTTAACATGCACAGTACCCTGTACTTGACTTGAGTTAAATGTGCTCTGGAATTTTTCCCAACTAAGGTCACAATACTAAAGCTACTTCAGACTCCCAGATATACATTATTTTTTCCAGAACTGGTGTTCACTCCAGCCGGTCTGCTTTAGCTTTGGTGCAAATATCAGATTATCCCAGGTAGAGTGTAGCTTCCTAATTAACGACATCTCCTCTTCCTACTGGGAATTGATGATGTCACATTTGTGAGAAATTAGTCAGATACTCAAGAAGTCTGTAAGTCTGTTTATTCCTTAAATAGCAAGAGGTGGATTTAGCTGCTAGCTAGATGGTAGAATACAAGAAGTATAGCCCGGTGCCACCATGGTGGCTGCTCTGAAGAGTAGAGGAAGAATTAGTGGTGGCTCTCTAGGTGAGACATGCCTGTCAAACTCAGGAGCCTGGGTTTCTTCCAGTCGAATAAAACTGCAGAAATTTAGCGTCCAGGTTCTTGTGAACTAATTGAATATTAGGGCTGGGATCTTCCCTGGATATGGATCTCAGCTTTCCCTTCTTTTAGCCATAAAACCTGTGGAAGTAGCTTATTAGGAAGTCTCTCAACCAGAAATTTCTCCTCATCAGCACTCTTTTAAGTGTCTTTTATTCTAACATGTGACTGTTTGTTAAGGAAGTCTTGCCTTGTAAATAATTGACATCCAGTTTACAGGAAAACGTATTTTTAAGCTTTAATTTGATTACATAAATCTCAGAGGGCTTGTTTGGGTTTGAGTTTCAAAGAACAATTTAATTGTAGCCGCCATTACAACATGGACATGTCTGTAATTGTTGGGACAGTGGAAGTGAACTTCTACATAGCTGTTGTGTGATAGAGAGAGGCCCCATGTCCTCTCTGATGTCAGGTGCATCTGCCACCAGGCCCCCATCCTGAGTGAGGCCATTCAGATGCCCCAGCCTATAGATCCTGGGAAGAGAGGTTTGTTGAGCAGTGAGCAGCAAGAGTTCATTTTGTACATGTCTCCTGGCTGCGGCGTCCCTCTCTGCACATTCCGGAGGCGGACCCCAATCATTTTTCTCATAGGAACTCTCCCAAGAATGATTGAAATGCAGGAGATTCTGATCATTTCCCTGCTCCTCTTAGGTGTTTTAACGAGATGTCTGCACAAGGATTAAGACCTCGCACTGTGTCCAGCCCCATCCCTTACACGCCTTCTCCAAGCTCAAGCAGGCCTATATCACCTGGTGAGTACATGTTCTCACTGTTTCTGGAACGGCTTTCTGGTAATGATACTAGGCACCCCTGAATATGTTCCCTGCTGGCATAAAAAATTTTATAAGCAGAGAGAATGCTCATGGGTTTTTGAGAAACATCAAAAACAAATCCCTGTCAGGACTGTCTTAGCTTGTAATTTTTAAGCCTAAATATAGTGCCAGCTAGTGTTTTTCTTTAATTTTTTTTTTTTTTAATTAAAAGGGATTTAACTCCAAAAACCTTTTTTAAGACTATATGTGACTGTGATTTTAAGTGCCGATTCATTGACAAAACCTTGGGTAGGTTTTTAACAGACATCATAATACATCTTTATGGGTTCTTTTATTATGTTCTACACCCATAATCTCATTTTTATTTACAGAAGAAGTCATGTAAACATCATTTTTCCAATGTTAAAATTGAGGAAGCAGTGATTGGAAGCTACTGGTCACATGTCCAGGAAGTGACCGGAAGAGTGTGTCTTATTGCAAGAACCCTGTGTTCTTTTAAACAACAGCTACGTTCTAATATTTCCAGTGAATCATGAGTGGGACTAACCCTTGTAGCGAGGTCATGCAAGAAGGAGCCGGCTTCACTCCTCAGAAACCTCTTCCTCAAAGACATGCTTGTTTTCTTTGACGCTGAAAACTCTCTCCGTGGGGGTCTCTGGCTCCAGTACCAGCACATGGGATTCTCAGGCTGGGAGGGCAGATGAATGACCCAGCAAGGAAGCAGTCGGGGCAGAGGGTTGGCTAAAATAGAGGGAGGGAAGAAAAGGTAGCAGGCCAAAAACTGAGTCTTGTGACTGAAGTGAAGAGACTGATTTTCTTGTTATTGCTGGTCAACAGATTTCAACAGTTAGGGAAAAAGTGGGGGTAGGGATGAGGTTGGGGGTAGGGGAGGGGGAGTAGAGAAGGAGTTTCACAGCAGAATCAAGTGAAGTGACTGCTTGGGAGGGTGATGGCAGGAAAGGTTTTGTAGTTTTGGAAAGTAGAAGAACTTCATGTAGGGGTGACACCTCATATTGTCTGTCATAATAATTAAAAACAAGGAACATCCTTCAAGTTGGTGAAGGGAAATGCAGTAATGCAGGCAGCCAGAGGCAAAGTGTCAGGCGGAAATGGCTTGGTTTTGTGAGTTTAGGATCCAGCCCAGCTCTATGGTGCTGTGATTATTATTATTATTTTAATATTTGTAATCAAAAGAAAGCTCTACACAAAGCATGCCAGAGCTTGTCCATTCGGGGCCAGCGTACTGTCTCTGGCCTCCCGCAACATAAAGAGGGGCTGTTTGCAAACCACAATGACGTTGTGTCCTGGATCCAGGTCCTGATCGTTACTCCTTGTTCTTGTCCAAAAGATGTTCCTGAAACTGTTTCTGCTACATTCCAGTGGCCTTCATGTCTCTCCAAAAGCTTCCCTTTTTAGCTCTGTTCATTTCCCCCAAATAGCACTTGGGTTTTATTACCATGATAAGTCTTTTCTGCTTTCTCATTTATTGATGTAAAAGGAAGGCATACCTTAGGAAGAATGAAGGTGGAAGCAAGGTGGACGGTAGCCAGCCGCCTTTAGAGTTGATGGGTGATGCTGGTTCATACTACATGTAGTTTAATGTTCTGTTTATTTAAGCTTAAAGAATTCTTTAGTAGAGGCAGGTACTTTCCAGTGGATTCAATATAACGTGATCATTGAAACAAAAAACAATTAGGCCTTTGTTGTCAATAATAACTTATATTGTAACAAATATTCTGTAGGAAGATCTCCATTTTCACTTTCGTGGAACTCTGTTCCCGGAGTATGGGGCTTGCTTATATAGATAAGCTATTTGATTTTTCCTTAAACCGCGTAATAAATAACACCTAGATTTTTTTATTCTTTCAGACAGTCTAAGTAAGAACATTTGTAGCCTCTTTTACGTTCTAGAATATTATCAGAGTCGGTATTATCTCCTATTTGGCAGCAGAATTACCCTCTTCTAGTCCGTTGCAGTCCTAGACATAGTGTAGTGCTTCCGCAAAACCTGAAGCTTCAAGTGTTCCTTTTACTTTCATTTCTAGTGGAAGAAATTTGTGGTTCTCAAAATTAAGAATATCTAATCACTTCCTTAGTGGAATGATGACGTTCCTATCGTTTTGTTTCCACTTTAAGCACTTTGGCTCTTGCTCCTTTACCACATGACCTTGGCAATCTTGCATTTTCACCAACTTGGTGACATATGCTGAATTCTGTTTCACTGTTTGAAAGGTAAATTTCCTAGGACTTCGGAGAGATCCATCTCTTGATTATACGTGGATTTGTATATGTAATTATCTATGAGGGGAGTATTACTTTGCAATAACTATTTTTCAGGTTGTCCATTATTTTATACAGTCTAAGAAAGAGACATTCCCAATTAGTATGTTTTGATGTGCCTACATCAGGAATGAGGAATAGTGAAGTTTAAAAAAGAGTCTATACCCCACTGGCCACATGCACAGCCACCACTCAAATCATGGTTTTTATTTTCATTCCTCAGTGAGTAAAACTAGGGCTTCTTGGAGAAATGGCTGTTTCTAGGGCTGGGATGGGGAATATCTAGGGTGAACCTGGAAAACCTGGTAGTGCTGGAGAGTAAGGAGGTGCTCAGAAGTCAGAGATGAGGGTATGTCTGAGTAACACGGGCCAACTGAAAGAGCCTTCCTACGGCCAAACCTGGAACAGTTTGAACGATAACATGTAAACCAAAGATAAAATAAATGTCCAGGAGCCCATGCTGATGTTAATATATGACTGAATAAATAAAGGAGAAGGGACAAATCTCCCATATGGAGGCATTTCAAACAATTTACATAGGTACTCTACCCTCTAGCAAGTGGATATAACTCCCCACTCTTTAGTTATGGGGTTCTCATAGTGATTCCCTCCCAAAAATACAGCAGGGAAGGGGAGGAAAAAAAGAGTAATTTTACAGTGGGGGTACTTGCCAGAAACTGCATCATCTAAGCAATCAAGGTCAACACCAGCAGTGGTAAGTCATGTTGGTAGTATGTGCCCTCAATGTGATATGATGAGAATGACATTTTGCCTTTGTGGGTTTTTTCCCCAGAACCCAGAACCTCAGTCTAACCATGTGGCAAACGTCAGACAAATCCCAGTTGTAAGGGACAGTATGTTTACAAAATACCTGACCAATATACCTTAGAATTGACAAGGTCATCAAAAAACAAGGAAAATTAAGGAATGTCTCAGCCAAGAAGTGCCTAGGAGACACAACAGTTAAATGTAGTGTGGTATTCTAGATGGGAGGGACCCTGTAACAGGAGCAGGGCATTAGGTCAAAACCTCAGGAAATACAGATAAAGGATGGACCTGAGTTTGGAATAATGTATCAGTATTGATTTAGTAGTTATGACAGTGTACCACATATTAACATATAAGATGTTAATAATAGGGGACTCTGAGAGTGGGATATATAGGAACTCTCTCTACTGCTGTTGCCACTTTTCTATAAACCTAAACTCTTCTAAAATTTAAAAAGCTACTGAAGTTAGATGAGAGCACCTAGTCGCAGGAGATAGAGGGAACAGAGAGAAAACCTCCTGACTCATCCTGAATAGTGGCTATACTATCTAGAGGTCAAGCATGGGAGGAAAACCTAGCCAAGGAGATTGGAAGGGGGAAGAATTGGTATACCATGCCCCTGAGTTAAGAGAGCATTTCCACGAGAACGGAGTGCGCCAGGGTCAAGTAAAAGGAGGAGTAGTGGCCCTTGCAGCCGGCAGCACAGGGACAGACACTGCTGACCTTAGAGCAGTCCCAGTGAAGTGGTTTTGGGGGTGGGGGCAGGTCAGGGAGAGAGAGGTGCAGAGGCTCCACATCTAGATTGTATGAGTGTTTACAAAGACAATGTTTCCATGCATGACTTCTGTAACTAAAAAAAAAAAAAAAAAAAATTAAAGCCTGCCTTTACTTTGCTTATACTGTACATTTTTCTTTAGTAAAAATATATCAGAAAATTTGGGGAAAGTTAGAAGGGTATAAAGAAACAGAAATAAAATCACCCAGAACCTTTTATCTGAAGGTAGTGTTATTATTTTTCTGTTTTCGAGTGACTCTTCTCCCTACCCTCTCACCTCTTGCAATTTTCCTTTAGGCAGTTGGTTTTATATGGATTATACGTTTTTGTATCTTGCCTCATTTTGCTTATTTTTTTCTGACCTGAATTGCTTTTAATTAATTAATTATCTTCTAAATTTACAGTCGAGTTTGTGGACAATGAAGTCTTAAAATTTTTACTTTAAGGCCTGACCTGTGGTGGCGCAGTGGATAAAGTGTCGACCTGGGAACGCTGAGGTCGCCAGTTCAAAACCCTGCACTGGTCTGGTCAAGGCACATATGGGAGTTGATGCTTCCAGCTCCTCCCCCCTTTCTCTCTTTCTCTCTCTCTCTCTCTCTCACTCTGTGTCTCCTCTCTAAAATGAATAAAAAAAAATAATAAAAAAAAATAAAAAATAAATAAATTTTTACTTTAGTTCATGTATTTCTATATCAGAATAAGAGAAATTTATTTCAGAAATGGCTTCATAAAGCCATAGTATTCTATTCAGGTAGATGGGTGTTTGGGGTTTGGCATTTTCAACCCAGGTTTTTTTAGATGCTTATTCTTTGTTATTTTCCTGGGTCAGAGGCTCAGGTGCATGATGATTAGAATTTAAAGGAAAACAGAAATTAGTAAAATATTGTCTCTGGCCTCTGTGAGCTTCTAATCAACTACAGGGCATAGAAGTCACAGTGGGTAGGGGGAATCTGTAAAACTAGAAACTCTTCATACAAGGCTAACTGTAATAGTTTTTATATATTTATATCCCTTAGAAAGTTTTTTGTTTCTTTTTTGTTTTTGTTTTTTAAAGCAAGAGAAAAGAGAGAGATCGACAGGGACAGACAGGAAGGCAGACAGATGAGAAGCACTAACTCATAGTTGTGGCACTTTAGTTGTTCATTGATTGTTTTCTCATATGTGCCTCACTCCAGCCAAGCCAGTTAGCTCATGCTCAAGCCAGCAGCCTTGGGCTTCAAGCCGGCAACCTTTGGGCTCAAGCCAGCGACCATGGGGTCATGTCTATGATCCCACACTCAAGTCAGCGACCCTGCACTCAAGCCGGGTGAGCCTGTGCTCAAGCCAGTGACCTCAGGGTTTTGAACCTGGGTCCTCTGCATCCCAGTCCTTTTCTCTGTCCACTGTGCCACTGCCTAATTAGGCTGTATATATCTTTTGATCTCTGTTTTTATTTCTTTTTTGATCCAGTTATTTTTCGAAGTATATTGTTTAATTTCCACATTTTTGTGGATTCCTTTACTTTCCTTTTTTCAGTTGAATTATTATTTCAAAGCCTTATGGTCAGAAAATATGCTTGGTATAGTTTAAATCTTCCTGAATTTGTTGATGTTAGTTTTGTGGCTCAATATTCAGTCTATCCTTGGGAATGTTCCATGCACACTGAAGAAAAATGTATTGATATAATCTGATGATCTGGGATGAAATGTCCTGTAACTGTCTATTTATGTCCACTTTGTCTAGTGTGTTGCTTAAGGCCAATATTTTTTTTATTGATTTTCTGTTTAGATGATCTATATAAAGCCATCAATGGTATGTTAAGTCTCCAAGTATGATCGTGTTTTTGTATTTTTCTATTTTTTGATCAGTTAGTAGATGTCTTATATAATATATTAAGAAGTATTATATCTTCTTGGTATAATGTCCCCTTTATCATTTTGAAATATCCATCTTTGTCTCTGGTTACGTTTGTTGTCTTGAAGTCAGTGTTATTAGATATGAGTATGGCTGCACCTGCTTTTCTCTGGATGTTATTTGCTTGGCGAATTGTTTCCCAACCTTTCACTTTGAGTCTACTTTTGTCCTTGCAGCTTAGATGTGTCTCTTGAAGGCAACATATGGTTGGGTTTTGCTTTTTGATCTAATCTGCTACTCTGTGCCTCTCTTGGTGAGTTCGCTCCATTTACATTTAGGGTAATTACTGACACTTGAGGATTTCCTATAGGCATTTTATGTTTTGTTTTCTGGTAGTTCTGTGTCTCATTTGGTTCCTCTGTTTTGTGTTTCTGTCAGTTGTTTTTGTTTGATGGTATGCCATACTTTTGTTCCTTGTTCCTTTTTAAATTTTAAGCTCTGTGTTTCAGTAGTGGCTTTTTCATGGGTGGTTACCATTAGGTTATTAAGAGAAAAATTTTCATATGTTTTAGAGTCCTTTGTCTTATAAATGCTTTTGCACTCCATCCTCCTTTGCTACTGCAGATCTTCATCCTCTCCCCTTTTATGTTATTGTTGTTACAGATAATTCTTATTTCTATTGTGACCTTGTTGAATCTTTTACTTGTAGTTTTCTGTTATTTTGTTCTTTGTATCTGCTTGAATAACCTCTTGAATATTTCCTACAGTGGAGGTTTTCTGGTGATAAATTTCCTCAACTTCTCTATGTCTGCAAAAGGTTTTATTATTTGATGGATGGCTTTGATGGATATAGTATTCTTGATTGGTAATTGCTCTCTTTCAGTACTTTAAATGCTTGGGTCAACTCTCTTTTAGCTTGTAGAGTTTCTGTTGAGAAGTATGATGATAACCTAATGGGCCTTTCTTTATATGTTAAGTTCTTTGTCCTTGGTACTTTGAAGATTCTTTATCATTGATTTTTTGAAAGTTTTATTATGCTCTTCCTTGGAGAAGATCTGTTTGGGTTGAAGTAACTCAGCATTGTGTTTGCTTCTTGGATTCAAGAATCTAACTCTCCATAGTCTGGGGAAATTTTCAGTATTTTGTTTGAATAGTCTCTTCATTCCCTTCTCCCTCTCTTCTTCTTTTGATATACCCATTATTCTTTTTTTTATAGTTGTTTCTGATGGAGTCAGACAATTCTTGTAGAGCTCTATCATTTTTAAAAATTTTGAGTCTCTTATCTCTGTAGCATTTCTAGTTGCCTATCTTTAGTGTCACTGACTCTTCTATCAGGCCTGTTCTGTTAACTAAACTTGCTACCTCGTTTTTTAATTTATGTATTGAGTTCTTCATCTCTGTTTTTAAAGTTTCAGTATTCTTGGTGAAGTACTCATTTTGTTCATTAATTTGTTCTTTTGAGCTCATTAAGTTACCTATCAGTGTTTTCTCATATCTCATTGAGTATTTTCAGAACTTCAATTTTGAATTCTCTATCATTTTTTTTTCTTTTTTTAAAATTTATCTTTTATTAATTTTAATGGGGTGACATTGATCAGTCAGGGTACATAAATTCAGAGAAAGCATCTCCAGGTTATTTTGACATTTGATTATGTTGCATACCCATCACCCAAAGTCATATAGTCTTCCGTCACCTTCTATCTGGTTTTCTTTGTGCCCCTCCTCTATCATTGAACAATGAATTCTCTTATCATTTAACTCCAGGGTTTCCATATGATTGAGATTGCCTTCTGGAAATTTTTTATTTTCTTCTGAACTAGTTGTCTGTCTTGTGTAGCCATGGTATTTGATTTCCTCTTCCTTGATGGCATTTGAGAGAGATATTGTTAAGAACCCTAACAAAAAACAACTAAAAATAAAAATAAAAATTGAAAAAATACAATGAATAATATAAATTTTTTTAAATAATGGCAAGTAAAAAAGAAAAACCACAAAAACAATGAGCAAAAGCAAAAAAAAAAAAACAACTACCCACAAAAAATAAAAATATATATGTAAGTGAAATAAAATTCAAAAGCTAACATGAGAAAAAAAGGGAAAGAAAAAAGTTTTCAGTTTTGTAAGGCTACTGTTTTCTTCCAGTAGGTGTCACTATATTACAAGTTTTAGCTCTATGAAATTCCTAGGCTGACCTTCACTGAGATGTTGCTGTTGCAATGGTGTAGGCGGGGCTGCAGTTGCATTGGTCGGTGAGGTGTGTTGTGAGAGCTTTACAGCTTTATGGCTTTAGCAATGGTGATTTTAGGCCTCTGGGCACTCCTCCCTGCATTTCAATGGAACAGGTGACCAGACTCAGGGCACCTCTGTTCTTCAGGGGAGAGAGTGGCTCTGGAACGTTAGCTGTGGGTCTGTCTCTGCTACTCTCCGTACCCACAAGGTGAAAGAGGTAGGATCTGATTGGCTGGGAATGCCGCGCTTTGGTTTTCTCTGTCTCTGCACCAAGTGCAGGCTGTGGACAGGCCACAGGAACACTGGCCATGACCCCCATTCTGCTGCTATTTTGGTTTAGTATCTCTTCCTCTGCTCCTCGGTTTCTCCACTCCTCCTGGCAGAAGGAGGCCCAGTCACTCTGGGCTTCTCTCTCCATATCCATCCCCAGCAGGCAAAACCAAGACAACCTAAGCTTCCTTTCTCTGTGTATTTCTAGCAGAGAAAAAACCCCAGTCACTCCACACTTCTCTCCCGAGCTGACCACCAGTGCATTTTATCCTCTGTCCTCCTTTTCAACCCTTCTCACCTTTAGTCGATTGGGTGCACAGATCTTTCAGGCATGCTTGCGAGCCCAGCTGGGATTTCTACCCTTTGTTACAGTTGTTTAATTTTTTGAAATATCCTGGGGAGAGATCAGGACTATCATACTGCCATTACTCTGACATCATCAACCACTTTGTTTTTATTTTAAAAAGGGGTAAGAACACTTAACATGAGATCTATACTTTTAACAAATTTTTAACTGTATAATACATAGTGTTGTACAGCAGATTTCTAAAACTTATTCTTCTGTATAATTGAAACTTTTGCCCAATTCCTTGTCACTTCTTACCCCCAGCCCCTGGCAACCACCTTTCTACTTGCTGCTTCTAGAAGTTTGAGTTCAGTACCTTCTATAAGTATTTGTCCTTTTGTGACTGGCTTATATTAGCATAATGTCTTCAAGGTTCATTCAGGTTCTCCTTAAACAAAGGCTGTATAAGTTCCTTGTGTATATATACCACATTTTGTTTATTCACTCATCTGTTGATCAACATTTAGGTTGTTTCTTGGCTATTATGAATAATGTTGCAGTGAGCATAGGGTAATAATTTCTTTTCAGTAGCCTGATTTCAATTTTTTTCCATAAATACCCAGAAATAGGATTGCTGGGTCTTATGGTAGTGCTATTTAAAAATATTTTTGAGGAACCTCCATACTGTTTTCCATAGTGGCTGTAACAATTTACATTCCTACCAAAAGTGCACAGTGGTTCTAATTTCTCCATATTCCTTGCCAACACTTACCTTTTTTTTTTTAATAGGGCACTGTGATATCTCATTGTGGTTTTGATTTGCATTTTCTTGATAGTGATGTTGAACATCCTTTTATGTGCCTATTTGTTGTTTGTATGTCGTCTTTGGAGAACTGTCTTAAGTTCTTTGCCCAATTTTTAATTGTGTTATTTATTTGCTATTGAGTTGTAGGAGTTCCTTATATATTGTGGGTACTAATCCCACATCTGAGAAATGGTTTGTAAATATTTTCCCCCATTGCATAGGTTACCTTCTGTGGATTGTGTCCTTTGCTGAGCAGAATCTTTTTAATTTTATGTCTATTTTTGCTTTTGTGCCGAGACCAGTATCAGGAAGCTTTTTCCCTGTGTTTTCTTTTAGGAGTTCCAGTTTCAGATGTCACATTGAAGTCTTTGATCTATTTCGAGTTGTTTCTGTGTATGGTGTAAATAGGGGTCTGGTTTCATTCCTTTGTGTATGGATATCCAATTTTTCAAACACCAGTTATTGAAGAGACTTCCTTTCCCTCTTGTGAGTTCTCAGCACTTTTGTTGAAGACCATTGGACCACATATGTTTATAATTATTTTAGCCTCTCTATTCTGTTCCAAGGGTTGGCTTTTATGCCCCATGTTATCTGGCAGGCCGTTCACCCACTATGCTTTGCATCTAGTTTTATTTTTGTAGGTGACTTGAGAAATTCTACATTTTAAAGCATCCTAGATGGTTGATGACAACAGATAATTTGAGTTTGAAATAATACTTACAAGGTGGTTTATTTCAGGTCTATCATATGCAAGTCACACGGTTGGTTTCACACCGCCCGCTTCACTGACTAGAGCTGGAATGTCTTACTACAATTCCCCCGGTCTTCATGTGCAGCATATGGGAGCGTCCCACGGCATCACAGTGAGTATCCATGTGGTTTGAAGAAGCACTTTATTCCTCCTTAGGAGACCAGGATTGATGCCCTTACACATTCACTTTTCTTCCTCCCAGTTTGATGCTAAATTCACCTCCTTCCTCACAGTCTGTACTGAATCGTTATTGATGCTAAAATCATCCTTGAAGCAAAATTTCAACTTTGCTTTCTTTGAAAAATTACACTTCTGAAACCTAATGTGAGCTCTGGCCAGTGCCTTGATTGAACTCCAGCCAGCTCCTTGCCCTTACAAATTATTGTTAGTTGCCATAATGTCTAAACTATTTATTGTCTATACTTTCATGGTTCACTAGCCCTCAGTATTCTTCCTGAAATTAGCCTTATGTGTAGTTTTACTCAGAATTTTTTCAAACTTCACTTTGGTAATTTCTTTTCTTTAGAACTTATTATTTAGCGGACTAATAGAGAAATTGGAAATATAGCTAATAGGAGTTTGTAAGTAGGAGAGCATGGAAGGTATTCCCAATAAAGGAATCTTTGTTTTTCTTTTTTTAGCAAGGATGGGGAGGGTGAGAAGCACCAATTTGTAGTTGCTTCATTTTAGTTGTTCATTGATTGCTTCTCATATGTGCCTTTATTGGGGGGCTCAAGCTGAGCCAGTGACCCCTTGCTCAAACCAGCAACCATGGAATCATGTCAGTAATCCCAGGCTCAACCCAGAGACCCCATGCGGAAGCTGGTGAGCCTGCTCTCAAGCCGGATGAGCCTGCGCTCAAGCTGGCAGCCTCAGGTTTCGAACCTGGGACCTCAGTGTCCTAGATCTACATTCTATCCACTGTACGACCACTGGTTAGGCCCAATAAAGGAATCTTTAAAAGAAGAAACTTCTCATCAAAAAGCATGTGAGATCTTTCTGAAACTATTCTGCTGGTTTGATGGGCTTTATGTAAAAGCAAAACTGTAGCTTTTAGGATATTGAAAACGTTTTAGTGATAGAAGTCTCTTGGGACAGATATAAGGAGAGGATGTGACAGATGCATTTTAATGTTTGGACTGTCTCGTTGGAAGAGGACAAGGGGAGTAGTTTGGTCAATGCCAGTTTCATAGTAATTTTGCTTTTTCATGGGCATAGGTGTAAACTCTACCTTATTTAAGTTTTCATACCAGTTTAGAAACCAATAGAGATGGATAAGGAAATCACTGTGGGTTTTTTTTTCTTTTGTCTTTGTCAGTTTTTCACTGGCTTCAGGCCCGAGTCAGACTGTTAGAAATGAGCTGTCTGTACCTAACCTGACCTATTCTGTTCCTATCCTTTCTACAGAGACCTTCACCGCGGAGAAGCAACAGTCCTGACAAATTCAAACGGCCCACACCGCCTCCGTCTCCCAACACACAGACCCCGGTCCAGCCGCCTCCGCCCCCGCCCCCACCGCCCATGCAGCCCACGGCCCCCTCAGCAGCCGTCACGCAGCCCGCCCCTTCTCCACATTCAGTGCACCCCTCCTCCCAGCCTTAATGCATGTGCTTAGTCGGAATCTCATGTTGGGACTCATACAGTGGAGCCGTCTACTCAATGCCAAAGGCTTCCTTCCCTGGCATATTTGGATCTGACTTATTTGCACTGAGGTTATCTAGGCTTCACTATTAAACGTGTTGTAAATGTTTGTCGGAAACGCAGCCAGTGTTGTGGGTTACAACACTAAACAGATGACTATTCCATCAGCGTTTTACTTGAATCGACATGTGTGTCCATTCCCGGCTGGAACCTTTGCTGTTCAGTATTTGGTCATCCAGCAGCAGTGTGCAGTTTTTTGCTTGGCCCAGAGCTTCATTTTCCTGGCTTTTAGTTTTGTAAAATAAAAAAGGGATATCTTTTTTACATTTTTTTTTCCACGAAGTTGCAGAAAATTACTGAGCTATTATTACCACCCCCCATTATAAATTCAGCACTACAATTCAGACCTTTGAAAATTTAGCTTTCAGTGTAGGATGGAAAGTTAGACGGGTCAGTGCCCAAGACAATATACTGTTTAATAGAGCTTTCTACTGACACACTTTTTATAGGTTATTTTCAGTGTATCGCACCATCTACGTCTCTCGCAAAACAGCCAAAAGTAATGGATCACCTGGCTGTACCTTTTCCACCTGCATAGGATGGATGATTACTGTATATTAAAGTGTGATTGTTTCTTTATCCTTAATGTTAATCTACCCAAGCTGGCCCCCTTTAACATGAGTCCCTAGATGTCCTCCCACAGTGGTTGTGATGGCTGATTAGAACATGCTATTTGATTTCTGCTGCAGAAGGCAAAAGCAATTATACCAACAACAAAGGCTATTTTCCCTTTCCATTTTTTGTGTTCCCCTAAAACAGAGTTTGAACAAATATTTTAAAAGGTGCAAAATTATTAGAAGATACTATTTGAAGTGAACGTTATAGGAATATCTTGCATATATAATGGCCACACAATACCTTATTGCTTGGCAGAAAAGAGGAGGTGTAGAGGAAAGGAGCACATTCGTATTGATGACTGCTTATTTCGCCCAGTATAAGCAAGTGCAGTGTGTACAAAGAAGTATATTCTGAATACCATATTTTCATTCTTTTAGCACAAATAAATCATTTGGTTTCACTTTGAAGTGAAACACTGTGAGTCACTCTTAATACTTGCAACACCTTTATTTTTGCTTTTCAGCAGTTACTGTTTTGTACTTTGGTAGTAAAGTGATTTTTACCACCTGTGTTTGCATATTTATATATGCTGTGGACGAAAATAACTTACTAGAGAATGTATATTTTATGATGAGAATGTGTATCTGTTGGATATAATCAGAGGACTGAAAGTTAATTTATCCGTAATTTTTAAGAGTCCATGTTTTGTGACAACCATCTCTAATAGCTAGCTCTTTATTGAACACACTCCTAAAAATAAGGAACCATGACATTGTAGATATTTAATATTGTACAGTATAGAAACCTCCATTTTTGCCTTTGAATGAATATTTAAGAGTTACAGAAAGAAAAAAGTCTTGTTGGAATATAGTATTTGACTAGCATTTTAAGAACTTGAGAGTAAAAGCAACAATAGAATTTTTCACCTCTTCCTGTTTCCACCCCCAAAACTGAGAACATCACTCCTCAATTGGTTGGAAGAAATTGTACATCTATATAAATTGTATTTATAATGTGTGTGTAATATACAAAATCATAGTACAGTTCTCAAATAGGGGGAGAAGTTTGTCATAGTATTGAGGCTTTAGATTTTTAATATGATCAGACTGGGTCAGAGCAGACCCGGGGATTTCACCAACAGCTCTTTGTCTCTCCTGGTACATTGCCATTCCGGGGAATTCTGAGAGTAGGCAAACAAAATTTGCCTTCATGGTACAGTTCTTGGTTTTCCTCCTAGGAGAAATATGGCATATGTTTACAAGAATCTTCTACAAGATTTTAGATTTCAGTGCTGTTGGATAATGTCTTACGCTCAAACAAGAAAGTCTTTAATGTAAGGATCTTCCTTCTACTTCCTATCAATTGAGTAACCTGCTGAAAGCACAACAGTCAAAGCATTGCCATATGGTCAATGACAAAGCACTTGGAGTGAGCAAACAGTCTCTGATAAATGGCTTTTAGAGACACGGTTCTTGACCTTCAGATCCCTGCCGAAATGTAGTGTTGGGTTCCCTTGACCAGTCATTTCATTTCAACTAAAACACAGCTCCTTCGAACAGCACCTTTTCAACATAAATCTAGCTTCATCTCCCTGCAGACATTCAGAATCAATCAAACAAATACTACTATTTTAAATTCATACCGTTTCCTGTCCTTGTAAAGTGTTTTTATGACCCATATGGAGCCTGTCGCACTTGGGCAGTACCTGCTAAGGCAATTTCTTAGCAATGATTTAACCACCAGGGACCCATCAGATTCAGACCCTGAGCCCGTGGGAAGCCGTCTTCCCTCAGCCATTTGTCGTGGGGCAGAACACGGTTACTGCCGTTCCTGTTGCCCACTCATCCTGAGTAACTCTGGGCTGACTCCCGAATGGCCTCTAAAATCAATGGCCATCCCAAAGGCAGGCGGGAGGGAGCAATAGTAGCGTCAGTAGCTTCATTTTCCTGTCTTGCAGACAGAGCCTTGGCTACCCCTGTGCTGCTAGTGGGATAAATACTTCATTGCCAGATTACCATGCCTTTTACATGAAACCAAAAGAACTTACCTAATACCTGACACCTCTCTGGGCTCTGAACTGCTTTCTCTCAAAAGCATGCTGGCATTCTAGACAGAATTCTAGAAATTTAGCAGATGGTGGAAGAATTTAAGATTTCGTGTACCTTGCTCCTTTGTTGACGGAAAGGAGTTGTAAATTCTGAGCTCCTGAGATACCACAACCATGGAATGAATGTGACCAGAATGTGGCTTTGATACCAAGTGCTTCTGTCCTTTTGTAATTGATTTCTGATTTGACCAGAAATAATAATGTGATTTTTTGTTAACTGTTTGATTGTAGGAAAATAGCATAGGTATCACCCTTTGTTAGGTAGACACAGACTTTTCCTGCACGAAGCCTTGCTTGTAGGGGGTGCCCAGGAAGACAAGAAAAAACATAGTAAATTGTGCTTCGAGAGCCCAATAATTTTATCTTAGTACAGAAGAGATATTTCTGTGTAACTTGATCTTCTCTCTAGTACTTGTCTTATAGGTAACCAACACTGAAAACTTTGTAGTGATGACTACCAAAGAAATACATAGTAAAACCACCTCTTATTTCCAAATTATTAAAGAGCCAGCCGTTGATGCTGCTAACGAGTTCCATGCTCAAGAGCCATTGTAAGAGATAAAGGGGTTTTTAGGTTTTTGTTTTGTTTTTTGCATATTTTTTCTCTTAAAATTTTTTTTTGATAAAACACACACACATCACTGTTTGCATAAAATAATGGGGAGCATTTTTCGGAATGCTCAGCAGTTGTGGTTCACTGCCAAGCTCTGATTGCCTCCCGTTCATTAGGCAATCAGAGGAATCCCATCTACATCCATGATAGTGGCGGTGCTGTGTGTGTGCACGTGTGCGTGTGTGCATTCATGCCTTAACTTGGGTTACTGCTCAACTTAGTTCTTGACTTAGTTTGCACCGTCATCTGGATTGTATTCTACATCTCGATCTGAACTTCATCCTGGCACAAACCAAGTTGCAGGCACAACAGTTAAAGAATGTGTTCCTCCAGAAGAGTATTGGATCAGGTTGACCCTGAGGCTTCTTTGGACTTCCTTTGGAACTGAGCATGGAAAGCAGAAGTAGACTGTCAGAAAGACATCAACGAGGAAGAGAAGAGTCAAGTGCTAGCATGTCCTTGCCTCTGCATATCTGTGCGCACTGTATGTTCATGATAGCTTGTATACAACTTGAATAGGTTGAAGTTCTGGTAATAGAGGCAATCTTGACATTCTTGGTCAGAGTTTAGAGAGATGTAAGACTTCCAATTAATGTCTTATTTACTTCTTTATGTTGATTAGTCTTTGATACATGTGCTAAATCAGAAACCTAAATAAAGATAATTTTTTAAAATGTACCTCTTGAGCCTTAAACCTTATTTCTTTCTGGTCTTTGAGTTGGGAAATGAACATTGTTTCCCTGTTGTTTCTGATAGATATCTAACTTAGAATCTAAATCGTAAAGGCTTCCTTAGAAAACAAACTTACCAAAAGGACAGAAAAGGGTCTGGTATTTTTCTGTTTCTTAATTGGGGTGCTGGTTACCTGGATATATTGACTTTTTGAAATTTCCTTGAGCTATATGCTTATGATTCGTGCATTGTTCTTTGTGTTGTATTTAAATCTAAAACTGGAAACCTAGCCTAGGAGATTCTAAAAATTAAATAAAAACACTATGAATTCCAAAAATGTTATATAAACATTAAGTCGTTTTATTTTCAGACTTTGGACACTCTACATGGTTTTAAATCTATCTATATGGTTTCCTCTTTCTACTTTGTAGGAAGCGTGGCTTTTGAATCAGTTCTAGGTTTGAGGAGCAGTTCGTTCACTGGGCCAGTTACTTAACCTCTGAAACTCGAGTTCCTTACCTATGAAACAAGGATATTATATACCTTGCTAAAATGAGAAAGTTGAGATGAAAGCCTCTAGTACAGTTCCTTACACACAGTAAGGCACAGTCAAGTTCCTTCCATATCCATTCCCTTAGGAGGAAACTTAGAACAAGTATTTGCAGGGATTTTCATACGTGTTTGGGCCGGGAGGGAAGGATGCTGTGTTTAGTTAGGCCCCAGCAGGTGGTGTCCACATTCTGAGGGGGAAGCACAATACTTACAGGATCCCTAATCCTTAGGAAATTAGTCTTCAAGAACTGAGTTGTGATACCATTTTAGGAGCTCAAACTGTTTAAACGTAGGCCCCTTTCTATATAAAAGTGCAATAAAACTCGAGTCTTGACTCACTCTGGCTTAACCAAGATTCCATGTTAATTCAATTACTAGAAAAGGTTTTTTAATTTGGTTAGTCATGTGGTAAATTGAAATGACCAAAATCTCAAAGTGCTTCTCTAGTCTTGGCAGCTAGATTTGAGTTGTAACTTGGTGAAAATGTTGACCAGACCCAGGACCTCCAGATTCAAGTCCTGGTTATGCCTGCCAGCTTCAGTTTTCTGATTTGTGTAATGGAGATGGCCGCTCTAATTATGGATAGAGTTTGAAGAAAATAGGATCTACAAAGAATGCTTTAACACGTAAGTGAAGTTTAAGCTACATGGGAACGATTTTTTCTTTTAATACCTTCTAGAGGCTGTGTCCACATGGTTCTTCTAAAATTGAAACGGTTGATTTAGAAAATTTTTTGTGTTTACATAAAATCAAGTAAATTTGGGTTCTTATTTTTAACATATGGGCTACTTGAATCAAAAAGTTTTGTGGAGCCTGACCAGGTGATGGCGCAGTGGATAGAGCATTGGACTGGGATGCAGAGGACCCAGGTTCGAAACCCCAAGGTCACCGGCTTGAGTGCAGGCTCACCAGCTTGAGGATGAGGTCGCTGGCTTGAGCATGGGATCATAGACGTGATCCCAAAATTTCTGGCTTGAGCCCAAAGTGGCTGGCTTGAGCAAGGGGTCACTTGCTCCACTGTAGCCCCATAGGCAAGGCACATATGGGAAAGTAATCAATGAACAAGTAAGGAGCTAAAATGAAGATGCTTCTCATCTCTCTCCCTATCTGTCCCTCTCTGTTTCTCTGTCTCGGTCACAAAAATAAAAAGTTTTGTGGAAATACAATTGCACTCAGTCACTAATGTCTAATCAAGGCCTAAACACTCTAGAAATAGGTGAAATCGGTGCATAGTTGGTTATGGGTTGTGCCTGATGTCTGTATTGACCTAGGCAATTTAATTCCTGCCCTTAGATTTTTCTGTTCTCTTACATATCCCCCCTCGTTCCATATTACATTGAATGCTATTGAACTAAATATATTTATGTCTTTTTCTAAAGATCTTATTTTTAATAACCTCCTTAATGATGGTGCAACTTCAAGATTATTAGTGGTCCCAAAAAGAGGTCTTTAGTAATTGACCTTAACGATTTCTATCTTTTAAAACAAAAAAGTCAGAAATAGATGACAAAATTAATTGACGAGGACATGAGAACAGCTATTGTGAACATTCCCTGTGTGTTCGGGAGGGTGGAGGAAAGTACAAGTATGTGAGAAAAATAGTGTAAAAAGACCCAGATTGAACTTTGAAAGACGAAAATACAACATCTGAAATTTAACAAAAACATTTGCTTTACGTCTCATGTGGATTTGGGTTTTGCTCTTTAAATGCTCCTAAGGGACTTTAAAAAGGCAGATCCTGAAATTCAAGTTAAGTCTCAGCCTACTTTTCTCCCCCACACCCCACCCCCTGGGAATAGCTCTGCCAGGATTGAACCACTGTTGGGGAATTAACCTTGGGGACCGACTGAGCTCCTATGTCAGTCACTTTAATGTCAGACACAAAGCCTCAAGCTGTAAGGTACCTGGGTAGAAATTGAGTGTTCTGGTCTAAATCCAGTTTCTGAGCTTCAGTTTTCTCACCTGCAAAATAGGAATGAGAATGGGATCATTAGGGTTCTTTGTATTATAACATTTTAACTATTTCCAATATAATTCATTCTGCAACTATTTTTAAAGCATGAATCATGCCAGCCATTGTGTACAGTACTGGGAATGTGGTGGAGGGCAAGAATGCTTCCGTTCCCTCTCTTTCGGTGCTTAAGTTTACAGGTGTGGTCAGTGTTATGACTGGAAACAATGCAGCAGGATCCCTCTGCATTAGAAAAGAGGAAAGGTCAGAGAAGACTTCCAGAGGAATTGATCATTAAGCAGGTTTTTGAAGAACAGAAGAACAGGTGGGAATTAAGTGAAGAGTGTTAGGGATAGAGGGCACAGCATGTGCAAATCCAAGTGATGTCGGAGTTCCCTGAACACAGACCGAGACAAGGACTTGGTGCAGGAAGCTTACTTGAGAGGTGAGTATAACGTTGAGAGAATGAGACCAAAGAAGGATGTGTTGAGCCTGTTAGCATTTTAGGCAGCTGGAGTCCAGTCCAGTTCCATGGGGTTGTCCCAAGGAATAATTTACAAAGGACCTCAGAGGACAGGAATGCTGGGACCTAGGTCCACCAATTCCTTCACCTTTTGGTGTAAGGTACCCATAGAAGGACCCCATGTTAGGATTTTCTGAATTGTACATGAGGCTTCCTTGGAAGTCTGAGGCAACAAAGCCAAGAGTTGCCACTCCAGGTTGGATGAGGGATGCTGGCAAGGTGCATGAGAGGTGAAACCTGTTGGCCGAGGGCGTGTGATGCATTGTACCAGGTCTACAGCAGGTGCATGGCCTAGGCCTGGAGTCGGGAACCTATGGTTCGCGAGCCAGATGTGGCTCTTTTGATGGCTGCATCTGGCTCACAGACAAATCTTTAATAAAAAAAATAACGTTAAAAATATAAAACATCCTTATGCATTACAATCCATTCATTTTCTACTGCTCATGTTCATGGTTGCAGGTGACTGGAGCCAATCACAGCTGTCCTCCAGGACAACACCAATGTTTTATTGGATAATGCATAACATATATGGGTCATTGTGAAGTCAGGAAGTAAACTTCCCTCCTTTTAATCAAGTAGTCAGCTAGCTACTTGCAGAAACCCTTTTGACGAAGAAAATGGCTAAAAGAAAAAAAGATGAAGATTATCATACTTTTCAGCAGGAATGGACAGAGAAATTCACCTTTGTGGAGAGAGCAGGTTCTGCAGTGTGTCTAATATGCAATGATAAAATGGCATTGATGAAATGGTCAAATGTAAAGTGGCACTTCAACACATGCCATACTACATTTGCATCAAAATATCCAGCGGGGGACAACAGGAAGAAAGTATGTTAAGAGCTACTGTGCAGAGTGCAAGCTAGTCAGCAGCAACTCTGTGTTTGAACCCAACAAGGTGACTGGAATTCAGCTAGCTTTGCTGGTGCTTTAGCAATTGTGAGAAACGGAAAGCCATTCACAGATGGGGAGTATGCCAAAACATTCATGCTTGATGTTGCCAATGAACTTTTTGATGACTTTTCGGATAAAAACAAGATAACCAAACAAATAAAAGACATGCCTCTATTGGCAAGAACTGTTCATGATCGTACCATCATGATGGCAAATTAAATTGAGGCAACACAAGTGAAGGACATAAATGCAGCACCATTCTTTTCTCTCACTTTCGATGAGTCAACAGATGTACACCATTTATCCCAGTTCAGCGTGATTGCAAGGTATGCTGTCGGTGACACACTATGTAAGGAAAGTCTTGCTGTCTTGCCTATGAAAGAGACAAAGGGGAGGATTTATTCAAGTCTTTCACTGAGTTTGCTAAAGGAAAAAATCTACTGATGGATAAACTTATTTCGGTGTGTACTGATGGTGCTCCATGCATGGTGGGGAAAAACAGAGGATTTGTAGCACTTCTTCATGAACATGAAAAGAGACCCATCCTAAGTTTTCACTGCATCCTACATCAGAAGGTGCTTTTTGCTCAGATGTGTGGTGAGCAGCTTGGCGAGGTGATGTTGCTGGTCATTCAGGTGGTCAACTTTATTGTTTGTTGCCCAAGCTTTAAATGATTGCCAGTTTAAAACACTGCTGGATGAAGTTGGGAATAATTATCCTGGTCTGCTTCTACACAGCGTTGTGTGTTGGTTGTCAAGAGGGAAGGTGGTCAGCCCTTTCACGGCCTGTCTGAGCGAAATCCGGACTTTTCTTGAAATGAAAAACGTCGAGCATCCTGAGTTAGCTAACACTGAGTGGCTCCTGAAGTTCTACTATCTCGTGGATATGACTGAACATCTGAATCAGCTCAATGTGAAAATGCAGGGCATTGGAAATATAGTCTTATCCCTTCAACAAGCAGTGTTTGCATTTGAAAACAAGCTGGAAATCTTCATCGTCAACATTGAAACAGGTTGTTTACTACACTTTGAAAAATTGGGAGAGTTTAAAGATGCATGCACAGCAAGTGACCCTGCTCAACATCCTGATCTCCAGCAGCTAGTGGGCTTCACATCTAATCTCCAGCAGTCATTCAAAGTGTGCTTTGAAGAATTTCGTGAGCACACTCATCTTTTTAAGTTCATCACCCACCCACACGAGTGTGCAGTGAACAGCACCGACCTGAGTTACATCCCTAGTGTCTCCGTCAGAAATTTTGAGCTACAAGCTGCTGACCTGAAGGCCTCAGACATGTGGGTGAATAAGTTCAAGTCACTGAATGAAGATTTGGAAAGACTTGAACGACAGCAAGCAGAGTTGGCGAGCAAACACAGTGGAGAGAAATGAAAAAACTTCAACCCACAGACCAGCTGATTGTCAAAACTTGGAACGCACTTCCCATCACATACCGCACACTACAGCGTGTTAGTATTGCTGTACTGACAACGTTTGGCTCTGTGTATACATGTGAGCAGTCTTTCTCACATCTAAAGAACGTTAAGACCAACCTACAATCACATTTAACGGATGGAAGACTCAATGCCTGCATGAAGCTTAACCTCACCACATATCAACCAGACTGCAAAGCCATCAGCAAAACCATGCAGCACCAGAAGTCGCATTAATGGTAAGAAGTACTTTATTCATCATTGACTAGCAATAGCATAACAACGTTATTAAAAAGAATTCAGAGACTTATTGTACTTTAAAAGTGTTGGTCTTACATAAAATGCACACATTTACTTGTATTTAGTGTTAAACATATTGTATGGCTCTCACGGAATTACATTTTAAAATATGTGGCATTCATGGCTCTCAGCCAAAAAGGTTCCCAACCCCTGGCCTAGGCGGCTAAATACCTCTTACTATCATTTATTTGGTTTGGCCTGAAGGGTTCGGGAAAAATAATATTTTCCCCAAGGGTGGAAAAATATAACATGTTTTATTTTCCACTTCTACCTTCCCCCAGCTTTCCTGAGAAAAAAATGATATACAATATTGTGTAAGTTCAAAATATATAATGTAATGATCTGATATATATATATATATAGTGAAATGATCACAATAATATTAGTTAACATATCCATTGCCTGACATAGTTACAATTTATGAAAATTGTAAAAAGCATATTTTATAAAAAAGGAGGTTTTCTATTTTTCAAAAAAATCAGATTCTTGCCTGACCAGGCGGTGGCACAGTGGATAGAGCGTCTGACTGGGACACAGAGGACCTAGGTCGAGACCCCGAAGTCGCCAGTTTGAGGGCAAGCCCATCTGGTTTGAGCAAAAGCTCGCCAGCTTGGATCCAAGCTCGTTGGCTCCAGCAAGGAGTGGCTCAGTCTGCTGAAGGCCCGCAGTCAAGGCACGTGTGAGAAAGCAATCAATGAACAACTAAGGTGTTGCAAAGGCAACAAAAAAACTAATGATTGATGCTTCTCACCTCTCTGCATTTCTGTCTGTCCCTATCTATCCCTCTCTCTGACTCTCTCTTTCTGTCCCTGTAAAAAAAAAAAAAAAAAGAATCAGATTCTTAATTTCTTTTGAAAAGTAAGATTGCTGCAGGACCTCAACCCCTTCGAGCACAGTGGTTGCTCCTCCCACGTTACAAGTTATTAGAGTGGTGCTTGCAGGTTTTTGAGTTTGTGGGCTAAGCATACTGTATTTGTGGAATGAAGGAGGCGTGGCTAGAGATTGTGCATATGCACAGGGAATAGAAAAGGGGAAAGGGAGGTGAAAATGGAAGCCTCTTTTAGAGCGAGCCCTACGTGGGAATTCCTAGCACACATTCAGCTAATAATAAGAAAGTGGTTTGTCGATTACCTAAATTAGGTGATGGATACCTGAGAGTTTGTTATAATGGTTTCTGCTTCTGTGTTTTTAACCTCTTCATAATAAAATTTTCAGAAATCAAGAGGAGAGGATCAAGAGATTTTTAAGAATGGAAAGGAAGAAGGGAGTGCTAGAGATGCCACGGGGGGGGGGGGATTCTAATTTTTGCAAGAAGGCAGCAGTATTTTATATACCACCCTCTGAAAAAATAAACACGGTGAAAGTTGTTCTGAACTGAGCGTAAATTTATGGGCTTACAAGTTGTTGACTCTGGGGTACTGGATTGGACTGATTGATGTCCTGGTGAAGTTAAACAAGAGAACGTTCTCTCCTTTATTCCCTTCTTGTTTCCACATACCATTTCCACAGGTAATAATAGGTCAGGCCTGGTCAGGGCTTCTCTTCTGCTTGGGAAAGGCCACTGATTGCCACTGTTCTGTGGGTTCTCATTCTTAAGTTGAGATGTGATGTTGTCATTACGTTTTGGGTTGACCTTATGAAATTTTGGGATAAGAGGGTTTGGGTGAATTCAAAGATTCCAATGAAGGTACATCAGTAATGAGGCTATACTTAAGCAAATATCCCCCTGACTTTATTGATGTGGTTAGGGAAAGGAAATAATTGAGCTGCATTTTACGTTGACTTTGTGGAAATAGGAGGTTCAACCTGTGGGTGCTTTCTGCATTGCCAGTCTTTCTCTGTGGTGGTTGTCCCAGGACTCACTGTACATGCCTTTCAGGTTATACAGTATGTTACTAGGTTGGGTAGCACAACTGGGCATAAATCAAGGTTAGATGCAGAATAAGGGGTCAGTCCTCTGTGGGTCTGGTTCAGGTATGATTAATGTCCTGTTGGACCAGTTTCAAACCTTTGAGTAGCTTCTAACTTGCTTCTCTCACTAGTTCTAGGTCAGTACTTAAGAAGAGTGATAAAGAGTATTTTATAATATAATTTGAAGTCAGGTATTGTAATGCCCCCAGCTTCATTCTTTTTCCTTAGGATTGCTTCAGGGTTTTTTATAGTTCCATATAAATCTGATGATTTTTTGTTCCATTTCTTTAAAAAAATGTCATTGGAATTTTGATGGGAATTGCATTAAGCTTGTATATCACTTTGGGTAATATGGTCATTTTGATTATATTTATTCTTCCTATCCAAGAACAAGGAATATTTTTCCATTTCATTGTATCTATTTTGATTTCCTTAACAATGCTTTGTAGTTTTTGTTATATAGGTCCTTTACATTTTTCGTTATGTTTATTCCTAGGTGTTTTATTATTTTGTTGCAATCATGAAAGGGATTATTCTTTTGAGTTCATTTTCTAATATTTTGTTGTTGGCATATAGAAATGCTATGAACTTTTGTATATTCATTTTGTATCCTGTGATTTTACTGTATTGGTTTATTGTTTCTAGTAGTCTTTTTGTGGAGACTTTGGGGTTCTCGATGTATAGGATCATATCGTCTGCAAATAGTGAAACCTTTACTTCTTCTTTTCCAATATGAATGCCTTTTATTTCTTTGTCTTGTCTGATTGCTCTGGCTAGAACTTCTAGCACCACATTAAATAAGAGTGGAGAGAGTGGACATCCCTGTCTTTTTTTAAAATATATTTTATTATTATTAATTCTAATGGGGTGACACCAATAAATCAGGGTACATATGTACAATGAAAACATCTCCAGGTTATCTTATCATTCAATTGTGTTGCATACCCATCACCAGAAGTCAAATTGTCCTCTGTCACCTTCAATTAGGTTTTCCCTGTGTCCCTCCCCTCCTCCCTATCCCACTCTTCCCTCCCTCCCCCCATACCATAACCACCACTCTCTTGTCCATGTCTCATACCCTCACTTTCATGTCCCACCTATGTATGAAATCATGCTGTTCTCAGTTTTTCTTTTTTTCTGATTTACTTATTTCACTCCGTATAATGTTATCAAGGTACATCCATTTTGTTATAAATGATCCGATGTCATCGTTTCTTATAGCTGAGTAGTATTCCATAGTATATATGTACCAAAGCTTTTTAATCCACTCGTCTTCTGACGGACACTTGGGCTGGTTCCAGATCTTCGCTATTGTGAACAATGCTGCCACGAACATGGGGGCGCATTTCTTCTCTTCGAACAGTGCTATGGTGTTCTTAGGGTTTATTCCTAAAAGTGGGATAGCTGGGTCAAAAGGCAGTTCGATTTTTAATTTTCTGAGGAATCTCCAAACTGTTTTCCACAGTGGCTGCACCAGTCTGCATTCCCACCAGCAGTGCAGAAGGGTTCCCTTTTCTCCACATCCTCGCCAGCACTTATTCTGTGTTGTTTTGCTGATGAGTGCCATTCTGACTGGTGTGAGGTGATATCTCATTGTGTTTTTAATTTGCATTTCTCTAATGATTAGTGATGTTGAGCATTTTTTCATATGCCTATTGGCCATCTGTATGTCCTCTTTGGAGACATTTCTATTCATTTCTTTTGCCCATTTTTTGATTGGGTTGTTTGTCTTCCTGGTGTTGAGTTTTATAAGTTCTTTTTAAATTTTAGTTATTAACCCCTTATCAGATGTGCTGTCGAATATGTTCTCCCATTGTGTGGTTTGTCTTTTTATTCTGTTCTTATTGTCTTTATCTGTGCAAAAACTTTTTAGTTTGATATAGTCCCATTTGTTTATCTTGCCTTTTATTTCATTTGCCTGTGGAGATAAATCAGCAAATATACTGCCACTACAGATGTCGGAGAGCTTGCTGCCTATGTTTTCTTCTAAGATTCTTATGGTTTCACGGCTTACATTTAAGTCTTTTACCCATTTTGAGTTTGTTCTTGTGAATGGTGTAAGTTGATGGTCTAGTTTCATTTTTTTGCAGGTAGATGTTCAATTTTCCCAACACCATTTGTTAAAGAAGCTGTCTTTACTCCATTGTATATTCTTTCCTCCTTTGTCAAATATCAGTTGTCCATAAAGCTGTGGGTTTATTTCTGGGTCCTCTGTTCTGTTCCATTGATCAATATGCCTGTTCTTATGCCAGTACCAGGCTGTCTTGAGTATAATGGCCTTATAGTAAACCTTGATATCTGGAAGAGTGATACCTCCTGCTTTATTTTTTCTTTTTAAGATTGCTGAGGCTATTCGTGTTCTTTTTTGGTTCCATATAAATTTTTGGAATATGTGTTCTATATCTTTGAAGTATGTCATTGGTATTTTAATTGGTATTGCATTGAATTTATAAATTGCTTTGGGTAATATAGACATTTTAATGATGTTTATTCTTCCTAGCCATGAGCACGGTATATGCTTCCACTTGTTTGTATCTTCCTTGATTTCTTTTATCAATGTTCTATAATTTTCCGAGTACAAGTCCTTAACCTCCTTGGTTAAATTTACTCCTAGGTACTCTATTTTTTTGGCTGCAATAGTGAAGGGGATTGTTTCCTTAATTTCTTTTGCTGACAGTTCATTGTTAGTACATAGAAATGCCTCTGATTTCTGAGTATTAATTTTATATCCTGTCACCTTGCTGAATTCATTTATAAGGTCCAGTAGTTTTTTGACTGAGACTTTAGGGTTTTCAATATACAATATCATATCATCTGCAAATAGTGACAGTTTTACTTCTTCTTTTCCAATTTGGATGCCTTTTATTTCTTCTTGTTGTCTGATTGCTGTAGCTAGGACTTCCAGAACTATGTTGAATAAGAGTGGTGAAAGGGGGCATCCCTGCCTGGTTCCTGATCTTAAGGGGATTGCTTTTAATTTTTGTCCATTTAGTATGATGTTTGCTGTGGGTTTGTCGTAGCTGGCCTTTATCATGTTAAGGAATGATCCCTGTATTCCCACTTTACGGAGAGTTTTGAGCATGAATGGGTGCTGGATTTTATCAAATGACTTTTCTGCATCTATTGAAATTATCATGTGATTTTTGTCCTTCCTTTTGTTTATGTGATGAATCACATTGATTGATTTGCGAATATTGAACCAGCTTTGCCTCTCCAGAATAAATCCCACTTGATCATGGTGTATGATTTTTTTCATATATTGCTGATCCGATAGGTTAATATTTTGTTGAGAATTTTAGCGTCTAAATTCATCAGGGATATAGGCCTATAATTTTCTTTCTTTGTGTTGTCTTTGCCTGGTTTTGGGATCAGAATTATGCTCGCCTCATAAAAGGAGTTTGGAAGTCTTCCTTCCTCTTGAATTTTTTGAAATAGCTTGAGGAGGATAGGAGTTAGTTCTTCTTTGAATTTTTGATAGAATTCACTTGTGAAGCCATCAGGCCCAGGACTTTTCTTTTTTGGGAGTTTTTTGATAACTGTTTCGATCTCATTTGTTGTAATTGGTCTGTTTAGGTGTTCTGATTCTTCCAGATTGATTTTTGGAAGGTTATATGATTCAAGAAATTTGTCCATTTCACCAAGATTGTCTAATTTCTTGGCATATAGTTCTTCATAGTATTTTCTTACAATGCTTTGTATTTCTGTTGTGTCAGTTGTTATTTCTCCACTGTCCTTTCTAATTTTATTTATTTGAGTCCTCTCTCTTTTTTTCTTGGTGAGTTTAGTTAAAGGTTCATCAATCTTGTTTACCTTTTCAAAGAACCAGCTTCTGGTTTCGTTGATCCTCTGTATTGTTTCCTTAGCCTCTACGTCATTTATTTCTGCTCTGACCTTTATTATTTCCTTCCTCCTACTTGTCTTGGGTTTTATTTGTTGTTGTTTTTCTAGTTCTTTTAGATGCAGGGTCAGGTTGCTTATTTGAGCTTTTTCTAGCTTCTTATGATATGCCTGTAGTGCAATAAACTTCCCTCTCAGAACTGATTTTGCTGTGTCCCATAAATTTTTTTTTTTTACTTCCAGGTACAGAGAGAGGGATAGATAGGGTCAGACAGACAGGAACGGGAAGAGTTGAGAAGCATCAATAACCAGTTTTTCGTTGCCATTGCGACACCTTAGTTGTTCATTGATTGCTTTCTCACATTTGCCCTGACCGCAGGCCTTCAGCAGAGCTAGCAACCCCTGCTCGAGTCAGCGACCTTGGGTCCAAGCTGGCAACCTCAGGGACTCGAACCTGGGTCTTCCACATCCCAGTCCGACGCTCTATCCACTGCGCCACCGCCTGGTCAGGCTGTGTCCCATAAATTTTGAGTTGATGTATGCTCATTATCATTTGTCTCTAGAAACTTTTTTATTTCTTCTTTGATCTCATTGTTAATCCATTCATTATTTAATAACATGCTATTTAGTTTCCAAGTGTTTGAGTATTTTTCAGTTTTTCTTTTGTGGTTAATTTCTAGTTTCATGGCATTGTGATCAGAGAAAATGCTTGATATGATTTCAATCTTCTTAAATTTATTGAGACCATTTTTGTGTCCTAACATGTGGTCTATCCTAGAAAACGTACCATGAGTGCTTGAGAAGAATGTATATTCTACTGCTTTAGGGTGAAAAGTTCTGAAGATATCTATTAAATCAAGTTGATCTAGTATATCCTTTAAGTCTGCTGTTTGTTTATTAATTTTCTTTCTTGAGGATCTATCCAGTGTTGTTAGAGGGGTATTGAAATCCCCTACTATGATAGTATTGCTGTTAATCTCGCCCTTTATATCCATCAAAGTCTGCTTTATGTTTGTCGGGGCTCCTATATTTGGTGCATAGATGTTCATAATAGTTATATCTTCCTGTTGAATTGTTCCCTTTATCATTATGTAGTGTCCTTCTTTATCTCTTACTACAGCCTTTGTTTTAAAGTCCATTTTGTCAGATATAAGTATTGCTACCCCTGCTTTTTTTTCATTTCCATTTGCATGAAATATTTTTTTCCATCCTTTTACCTTCAGTCTATGTGTATCTTTGTTTTAAGGTGTGTCTCTTGTAGACAGCATATGCATGGGTCCTGTTTCTTTATCCATGCAGTACCCCATGTCTTTTGATTGGATCATTTAATCCATTTACATTTAAGGTTATTATTGATATGTAGTTGTTTATTGCCATTTTATTCTTTAAAGCTGTATTCTTCTTTGCTCTATTCTTTCCTCCCTTTAAACTGTTCACAACAGGCCCCTTAGTATCTCTTGCAGAATTGGTTTGGTTTTTATGAATTCCTTGAGGCTTTCTTTTTCTGGGAAGCTCTTTATTTCTCCTTCAATTTTAAACGTTAGCCTTGCTGGATAAAGTAGTCTTGGTTGTAGGTTCTTGTTCTGCATTACTTTGATTATATCTTGCCATTCCCTACTGGCCTCAAGTGTTTCTGTTGAGAAGTCTGATGTCATCCTTATGGGGGCTCCTTTGTAGGTGATAGCCTTTTTTTCTCTAGCAGCTTTTAAAATTTTTTCTTTATCCATTAGCTTTGGTATTTTAACTATGATGTGTCTTGGTGTAGATCTTTTTGGGTTTCTCTTTAATGGAGTTCTGTGTGCTTCTTGAACGTGTGGAGTGTTTCCCAGTCTTAATTTAGGAAAGTTTTCTGCTATGATTTGATTGAACAAAGTTTCCATTTCCTGTCCTCTCTCCTCTTCTTCAGGAACCCCTATGATGCGAATGTTGTTTCTCTTCATGTTGTCACAGAGCTCCCTTAGAGTTTCCTCACATTTTTTCAGTCTCTTTTCCTTTTTCTTCTCTGTTTCTGTGCCTTTGTTTATTGTGTCCTCTAACTCGCTGATTCGATCCTCAGCGTGATTCATCCTGCTTTTAATTCCTTCCATTGGGTCTTCAGTTCTGATACTGTATTTGTCATTTCTGTCTGATTCTTCTTTATTATTTCAATTTCGTTTTTTATACTTGTTATCTCTTTATTTAGGTGTTCATAATGACTATCCATTGTTTCTCTAATTTCTTTGAACATCCTAACTATCATTATTCTAAATTCTGCTTCTGGTAATTTGGTTATATCTGGTTCATTCAGGTCCTTCTCTGGGGATTTCTCTTGATTCATTTGGTTTGCATTCCTCTGCCTACCCATTTTTTCTGTGTATAAGCAAGTTGTGGCCACTGGAGTCCAGTAGGTGTTGCCTTTGTGTTCTCTAGGTGTGGTCTGTCTGCAGGTCCCCCAACCCCTCTGCCCCTGCCTAGGGTGGTTGGGTATTAGTGTTGCCAGCGCCGGCCCACTGTGGATTTTACTGTGATTTCTGCCTCTCCTCCGCGGGAGGGGCTGTCACACAAGCCACAAGCTTTAGCACCAAGGGTAGAGGTGAGCACCTTTGCTCAGCTGTGGACCCAGCCTATTTCCGGACTTTCGCCCAGAACCCGCAGTCAGAGCCTGCTCGCCACAATTTTGCGGGTTGGGCGGGGCTTTTGACGTGCTCTCAGCTGTGAGCCTTTGCCCGTCCGGAGCTTTAGCCCCGCCCTTGAGGCCAGGGTCCTTCTGCGCAGGGTCGCAAACCCAGGTTTATTGGGCCGGGCGTGTTTGCTGGCTTCTGCTCAGCTGCGTACTTCCGCTCGTCCCGGACTCTACCCCGCCCCCGCGTTCGAAGTCCGCTCCTGCACGTATAATTGCAAATCGCGGTTTCTCCGGCTGGGCGGGGCTGGTAACATGAGCTCAGCCACGAGCCCCTGCCCGTCCCTGGTCCTAGCCCGGTCCCTGCGGTCAGGGCCGGCTTGTGTAGTGTTGCAGTGGAGATTTTTGCCCGTTCCTGGTCTCCCGCTTTGTCCCCATAAGTGTGATTAAAGGCGGGCCTGCAGCCTCCGGACCGCTTTCGCGTGTCCCCTCTGACTCTGCTGGGCTAGACTGAGTTCACACCGGCTTGGCCTTCGCCCACGCCAACAGAACCGCGTTTCAGCTTCCTGCTGCCCCAAACCCTTCAGCAACCTTCAGCAGAGTAGGAAGGGACCTAATACTCCACACTGTAAGCCTGAGAGCTCCCTCACTTGTTTCACAGCTCAAAACTGTCCAAACGCCTCTTCTAGGCTCTGGGACTGCAGGCTGAGGCTTGGTTCCTGGGACCCAGGTCCCTCCCTCTCCGCCAAACTCTCCTCCCGCCATGCGGGTCTCTCCAGGCTGCCGTTTGCTCAAGGGAGCTGGGCAGCCCTCTTCGTGTTTTCGCTATTCCTGCCAGTCTCAATGTGGCTTCTTCTGTGTACCTTGGTTGAAGAGTCCACTTAGTTCAGTTCATAGTTTGTTTATCCAGATGATGGTTCTTTAAATTGAGTTATAATCCACTTTGGTTCTGGGAGTTGTAAGTTGGTACGTCCGCCTACTCCGTCGCCATCTTGCTTCCTCGTCTTGCAGCCTTTCCTTCACTCTCCCGCCTGCTCCGCCCAACCTGAAGTCAACAATGGAAGTCTGCGGCTTTGGGGATGTGGTTGGCAAGATGTCGCTACTGCTCAGTCTCCGGCCGGGCCTACTGCCTTTGCAGAAAGGTTGCTCCAATGTTCCTGCAACAAAATTGTCCAAGTAGCCTCAGATTTCTTTGGTAAAAAACAACCAAACTATCTTTAGTTTGGTTCGCTGAGAAGTAGTAGACCCTGAGACAAAGATAGGAGTAAAATAGTTCATTTGAGAGCTGACCCTCGGAAGCACCAGTGGGGAGCAGGTAGAGTGAGGAAGAGAAGGGAAGGGGTGTGCTGACGTGGGACTCAGCCGGCTCTGGACATACCTGTCTTATTCCTGATTTAAGGGGGAAAGTCCTCAGTTTTATGCCATGTAATATGATGTTAGCTGATAGTTTATCATAAATGGCCTTTATTATGTTGAGATATTTTCTTTCTATACCCATTTTGTTGAGTGTTTTAAACATAAAATTATGTTGTATTTTATCAAATGCCTTTTCTGCATCGATTGATAAGATCATGTGGTTTTTGTTCTTTGTTTTGTTGATATGGTGTATTACGTTAACCGTTTTACATATGTTTAACCATCCTTGAGATTCTGGGATGAATCCCACTTGATCATGGTGTATTATTTTTTTAATATGTTGTTGTATTCAATTTGCTAGTATTTTGTTTAGTATTTTAGCATTTGTATTCATTAAAGATATTGCTCTGAAAAAAAAAAAGATATTGGTCTGTAGTTTCCTTTTTTGTGCTGTCCTTGCCAGGTTTCGGTATGAGGGTTATGTTGGCCTCATAAAATGTATTTGGAAGTATTGCTTCTTCTTCAATTTTTTGGAAGACTTTGAGTAGAATAGGAACCAAATCTTCTTTGAATGTTTGATAGAATTCACTAGTATAACTGTCTGGGCCTGGACTTTTATTTTGGGGGAGGTTTTTAATAATTTTTTCTATTTCATCCCTGCTTATTGGTCTGTTGAGGCTTTTTGCTTCTTTTTTTTTTTTTTTTTTTTTTGAGGCTTTTTGCTTCTTTATGACTCAGTCTAGGAAGGTTGTATTGTTCTAGGAATTTATCCATGTCTTCTAGATTGTTGAATTTGGTGGCATATAGTTTTTTATAGTATTCTACAATAATTCTTTCTCTTTTTTTAAAAAAATTCTTTTTATTTTATTCATTTTAGAGAGGAGACACAGAGTAACAGAGGGAGAGAGAGAGAAAGAGAGAAAGGGGGGAGGAGCTGGAAGCATCAACTCCCATATGTACCTTGACCAGACCAGTGCAGGGTTTTGAACTGGCGACTTCAGTGTTCCCAGGTCGACGCTTTATCCACTGTGCCACCACAGGTCAGGCTACAATAATTCTTTGTATATCTATGATATCTGTGGTGATTTCTCCTCTTTCATTCTGGATTTTGTTTATATGAGTCCTTTCTCTTTTCCTTGGTGAGTCTTGCCAAGGGTTTGTCAATTTTGTTGATCTTTTCAAAGAACGAGCTTCTTATTTTATTAATTTTTTCATTAGTTTTTCTGTTCTCTATTTCATCTATTTCTGCTCTGATCTTTATTATTTCTTTTCTTTGGCTGGTTTTGGGTTGTCTTTGTTCTTCTTTTTCTAGTTCGTTGAGGTGTGAAATTAAGTAGTTTACTTGGGCTCTCTCTTGTTTGTTCATATAGGCCTGAAGCGATATAAACTTATTACTGCTTTTGCTGCATCCCAGAGATTCTGATATTTCGTATTGTCATTTTCATTTGTCTGTATGTATCTTTTGATCTCTGCACTTATTTTTTCTTTGACTCACTCATTTTTTAAAAGTATGTTGTTTAGTTTCCACATTTTTGTGGGTTTGTTTATCTCTTTTCTGCAGTTGAGTTCTAGTTTCAAGGCTTTATGATCAGAAAATATGCTTGGTACAATTTTAATTTTTCTGAATTTGCTGATGTTACTTTTGTGGCCCAACATATGGTCGATTCTTAAGAATGTTCCATGTACACTGGAGAAAAATGTGTACCCTGTCACGACAATCAAGACAGCATGATATTGGCAGAAAAGTAGACACTCAGACCAATGGAACAGAATAGAAAGTCCAGAAATAAAACTACATATATATGGTCAAATAATTTTTGATAAAGGAGCCAACAACACACAATGGAGAAAAGAAAACCTCTTCAACAAATGGTGCTGGGAAAACTGGAAAGCCACATGCAAAAGAATGAAACTTGACTACAGTTTGTCTCCATGTACTAAAATTAATTCAAAATGGATCAAAGACCTAAATATAAGACCTGAAACAATACATTACATAGAAAAAAACATAGGTACTAAACTCATGGACCTTAGTTATAAAGAGCACTTTACGAATTTGACTCCAAAGGCAAGGGAAGTGAAGGCAAAGATAAATGAATGGGACTACATCAGACTAAGAAGTTTTTTCACAGCAAGAGAAACTGACAACAAAATAAACAGATAGCCAACTAAATGGGAGATGATATTTTCAAACAACAACTCAGATAAGGGGCTAATATCCAAAATATACAAAGAACTCACAAAACTCAACAACAAACAAACAAACAATCCAATAAAAAAATGGGAGGAGAACATGAACAGACACTTCTCCCAGGAAGAAATACAAATAGCCAACAGATATATGAAAAGACGCTCATCTTTGTAAGCTATTAGAGAAATGCAAATCAAAACTACAATGAGATACCACCTCACGCCTGTTAGATTAGCTATTATCAACAAGACAGGTAGTAACAAGTGTTGGAGAGGCTGTGGAGAAAAAGGAACCCTCATCCACTGTTGATGGGAATGTAAAGTAGTACAGCCATTATGGAAGAAAGCATTGTGGTTCCTCAAAAAACTAAAAATAGAACTACCATATGACCCAGCAATCCCTCTACTGGGTATATACTCCCAAACTCAAAAACATTGGTATGTAAAAATACATGCAGCCCCATGTTCATTGCAGCATTGTTCACAGTGACCAAGACATGGAAACAACCAAAAAGCCCTTCAATAGATGACTGGATAAAGAAGATGTGGTACATATATACCATGGAATACTACTCAGCTATAAGAAATGATGACATCAGATCATTTACAACAAAATGGATGGATCTTGATAACATTATACGGAGTGTAATAAGTAAATCAGAAAAAACTAAGAACTGCATGATTCCATACATAAGTGGGACATAAAGAGACTAAGAGACATGGACATGAGTGTTGTGGTTACAGGGGGGGTGGGGGGGAGAAGAGGGAGGTAGATAGGGGAGGGGAGGGGCACGAAGAAAACCAGATAGAAGGTGACAGAAGACAATTTGACTTTGGGTGATGGGTATGCAACATAACTGAATGACAAGATAACGTGGAGATATTTTCTTTGAACATATGTACCCTGATTTATTGTCACCCCATTAAAATTAATAAAATAAAAATAAAATATATTTTAAATCGCCACATGGATATGGGAAGCACATTTCTGATACTCTGAGCTCCATCTCTAAAAGGATCATCGCATATTTAATCTTGGCTATTAAATCAAATTGTTCAAAAACTAAATAAACATAGGGTGGAGGAAACCTCTAACATTCTTTACTTTCCTTCTAACTTCTTTACAAGGATAAAATTTGTTAATTTGACATTGTTAGTTGAGGGCAGTGACAGTTGATCAATGGAACCAGCAATACTTTGATTAGATTCTACTAGTTCCCAGATTTTCAGCCATCTTCCTTTCCTAATCTGAGGAACCTCATCTTCAAATCCCATACCTTTATCTGAGAAGAGGTCCTTGTCTTTCTTAGTCATGAAGAAAATACTTCAGCCCAGTTTGACTAAGCCATCAAGAGTTAGTTTACTGAGATGGGAATGTAGCAGCTTGGAGAGGGAAAGAAGTGATTTCATTTGTAAAAGAATTAAAAACCAAGTGATTGTTTTAATATTACTTACTCTCTGTATGCTTTAGGAAAACAAGTGCCTTAAATTGACATTAAGATCCTCAGTTGTTAAATAACTTTTATTACCATTCAGACAAAGTTCAGGTTGTTCATGTTACTGGCCCATTTTATGCATTGAAAGTCCCTCCAAATGTTAGAAAAAAGATACCCACTTTTCAAACTCAGTGCCAGGTTTGACCTGAAATACCTGTGAGCCCATATCATGAGTTACATTTTTCTTAGTTTTTGCATGATAAATAAAATTATCTGTAAGCTTGAGTTCATTTTTGTCTCTGAAGGAAAGTCCAGCCTATATATAAAGAGGGTGCCAACACCCATTCATCTTGGTCTTTCCAAGTTAATCAGTTTCTAAGAATTACACTTTTCCAAGATTTACCCTCTTGTCAAATCTGGTTATAGGAAGACTAGAGTAAGCAGTTCATTTGATATTAGGTGTGGCTCCTTTTTATTTTTTTCTTCATCAAAACATGCTTTTGTTGTAGCTATTGATGTATATGTTCAGAGTGTAGGTGAGAGTATGGGCACTGGACTTAAGTGCCTAGTTTCAGATAATGGCTCTGACACTGAGGTCCTTAGGTAAATTGCATAACCACTCGGAGTCCATTTTCTCATCTTCTTCACAGAGTTGTGTGGAATAAGTGTGTTATTATATATAAAGTAATTTTTTCTATTATTTTTTAAGTGAGAGGAGGGAAGACAAATAAATTCCCATATGTCCCCCCCAACCAGGATCTACCTGGCAACCCCTGTGTGGGGCCAATGCTGAATCAACTGAGCTATTTTTAGCACCTGAGGCTGATGTGCTCAGACCAGTCAAGCTATCCTCAGCACCCAATGCTTGAATCAATTGAATCACTACAGGAGGGAAAGAGGGAGAGAAGGGGGAAAGGAAAAGAGATAGGGAGAGAGAAACAGTGAGAGAGAGAGGGATAAAGGGAGGGGGAGAGAAGCATATGGTCTCTTCTCTTGTATGCCTTTACTGGGGAGCAAACCCAGGATATCTGTACACCAGGCTGGCGCTCCATCCACTGAACCAACTGGCCAGGGCTTATATGTAGTTTTTACAACATGAACTTAGAACTTGAGACAAATTAACCCTTCAATATATGAGAGCTGTTATTATATACCATATTTCCACATGTATAATATGCACTCTGTTTTGAAAAATTTGGGGTCTAAAAACTGAGTGCATCTTATACAGTGGTTGTAGATCTTTTTACTTGCATTTCCCACTTTTTCATGCTTGTTAAGGAGTTGTATGAATTTTATGATGAATAAAACTTGAGTTCAATAACTTTATGTAATACACTTTTTTCAAATTTTGGGCCCCCAAATTAAGGTACGTCTTATACATGGGGAAATATGGTATTCCTGTATCCCATCGCTTTGCAGCACCAGGGTTGTTCTGCCAATAGATGTCAAATTAGCTTGTCATATTGCTAAGATTTTCCTTTTTAATCTTCACTTTCTGAAAATGCAATTTTACAAAAAGACAATTGCATTCTTCAAAACCGATATTTCTTTTTCTTGGCCATAGTAGTGTATAAATGCTGTGTCTAAAAGATGTCATATTACTTTTCAGAATTTTCCTGAGTTTTATATAATCTCATTTGGAGCACTGTATGGAAGTACTTGTCCTTATCAAGTTCCCACCTTGAAAATGTGATGACATATCTGGCAGTCCCCAAAACTGGGCAGAATGCTCCTTTACTTGCCTATATCTGCTATCCAGCCTTTCCTCAACTTGCCCAGAAATAAAACTGGGCCAAAACAGAACTGGATGGGGCAGAGACACTGTATACACAACTTGATAACTGTTCTTTGTCACTTCCTCTTTCCTGTCCCCATTGTGCCCAAGCCAGTCTCATCTCTAAAAATACTGGGCTGATTAAGGACAGGAAGTTAGTTTCCTAATAAATATTATCAAGGACTGAAGGGCAGTTCTTTATGTGCACATTGCCAGGTACCTTCACTTGGATGAACCTTCCTGCAAGAAGCCAAGTCTCCCTTCCTCAAAGAGTACTGCAGCCACCTGGAACCATGTGCATTCTACTAAGTGAAAACAAGAACGGCCCACTCTGGCAGTATTGTTGAGGGATGTTTGGAGCCTGGAGCTTGAGAAGCACTTTCTTCTGTTGCTGTGAGGTCACATGGAGAGGTCGTGAGCTTGTGAGAAGAGAATGTGTTGGTTATCAAATTTTATTGTTTGAGAATTTGCTTGGTTTTCTTATGAGCTTCATGTATTCTTTCATTCAATATACATTTACCAAGCCATGTTCTACTTTAATAAAACAAACAAACAAGCATACAAACAAAACCTCAAACCAGCTTCTTGAAATGAAATCGGGGAAAAGATACTTAAAAAACAGCTTGAATACATAATTCCATAGAGTGTTTTTTCATTTCTTTTTTTTTTTACACATGTTAAACCTGTGACCTTTCTACTCATGCCCCCCACCAAGTACAGCCAGAGCAGAAACACCAGGGGCCCGGACTCTGGGTTACACCCTCCCAGGCCCCGACCCCAGACATGCACAAAGTGCTGCAGTGTGGTGACCCCTGGGGAATGCCAAAGGGCTTGAGAGCCCCACCCCTGCACCCAGGCAGCATCCCGGAACTCTGCTCCGGGAGGGCGGGGCATCGCCCTACATTCCCAGAGTCCTGAGAGGGAGGAAGGGCCTGCCACCACCACCACTGGAGCTGGGGGGTTGGGAAACTCAACGCAGTCCTGGACTGGAGGAAAATGAAAAAGGAAGCCTTCAGCAAGGAGTTCTAAGAGGGTGGGGCTGGGGAAGGGGTGTTTCTGAGTGCCTGTGAAGGAAGACCCAGTGGAGCAGGAGGGGAAGCCTTGGGGATCTCAGAGAATGGGTCTGCCCTTCCGGCGCTTGTTCTTGCAGACCTGGAGGCCAACCAGAGTGGCCATCTCAAGTAACTCCTGCAACCCCTCCTTAGTCTTGGTTGAACACTTGAGGTAGAGACTTGAGGTAGGCAAAGGCACTGATCTAGTTCGTCATGTCCTGGCCTTTCAGAGATGGACCGGCTCCTGATTCATCTAGGCCAGCTCTCTGCTGGTATGTGCATCTTGCGGCAGGCCCTTTCCATCTCCCATGAAGATGACGGGCATATCGGGGCAGAGGTGTTTCACCTCCAGAGTCCACTTCTCAGGAGTGTTTCTCAGGTTGTCCGGGCTGTCGATGAGAATGATATCATTGTTGGGGGTAGGAGAGAGGCTGGAGGCGATCATAGTCTTCCTGCCCTGCTGTGTCCCACAGGGCCAGCTCCACCTGCTTGCTGCCTACCTCTGTGTCTACCATGCAGGCAGTGGGGACACAGACCTCTGGAAGTGGTCCTTGCTGAAGACAATGAGGGACAGGTCTTCCCACAGGTCCCCTCCTCCACAATCACCAGTTTCTTTCAGATCACAACCATGTCTGGGGCGTCCTCCTAGCCACCTTCAGTTCTCAGGCTGGTGCTGGAAACAGAGCTTCTGTCTTTCATTTCTTTCTTTTTTCTTCTTTTTTTTATTTATTATTTTTTTTTTTTCTGTCTTTCATTTCTTATACTCATTGGCAGTGCTGGACTGTAACACTTCTGGGAAGTTAAAAAACACAGAGGAGATCTGCCTCCAGCAATAAAAATGGGTGTGAGAGGCAAAGTATTCAAGTGTGTATAGCATGTATTAAATCAAAATAAAAGCAACAAAATTTGAATTTGCCAGTGTGAGGTGATTTCAGATAAGACACTTATTATTTTTGGTGTGGAAAACCCTCGAAGTTCAAAAGTCCTTCCTTCTGCCTCCCGTAGTGCCTGAATTTTCCTTGTTGGTCCTCTTTATGGATTAGGAGTCATGATGGGAAAGGCAGAAATTTCATCCCTGGGAAGGATCCATTTCTCAGGTTGCAGTGCAGAGTGTTGGAAAGTGCATAAACTGGGAACTGGAGAGAAAGTTTCAAGTCTTCCTTGGCCACTTGTTCACACGCTGTGGCCCTGGACCAGTTCACTATCTCTTGCCATCAAGAGTCTATCTCTGTGCCTGACCAGATAGTGGCGCAGTGGATAGAGCATTGGACTGGGATGTGGAAGACCCAGGTTCAAAACCTTGAGGTCGCTGGCTTGAGTGCGGGCTCATTTGGCTTGAGTGGAGCTCACCAGCTTGAGGGAGGGTTTGCTGGCTTGAGCTTGGGATCATAGACATGATCCCATGGTCGCTGGCTTGAGCCCAAAGTTTGCTGGCTTGAAGCCCAAGGTCACTGGCTTGAGCAAGGGGTCACTCGCTCTGCTGCAGCCCCTCCTGCCCTCCCTCCCCCGTCAAGGCACATATGAGAAAGCAATCAATGAACAACTAAGGAGACTAAAGAGCTGCAAAGAATTGATGCTTCTCATCTCTCTCCCTTCCTGTCTGTCTTTCCCTGTCTCTCACTGTTTCTGACACACACACACACACACACACACACACACACACACACACACACACAAGAGTCTGTATGCGTGATACATAGAAAATGGTCACAAATTCCTTCTTTTTAGAATCTTACCCACCCAAGTTCCTTAAACTGGAAATCTGGGCAGTGTCCTGAACTTGTCGCAGTCTCCCTGCACCCAGTTCAAGCCAGGCACAAACTCTTGCCAATTTTCTCTACATTTAGTTTAATCGTGCTTGTCCTCTCCTCTCCTGCCCCAAGTCAGCTCAGTTCTTCTTTTAAATTTTTAAAATTTTTATTTTTTACTTTATTGTGTTGACACAGTTTCAAGTGTCCCACTCAATATAAGACCCTCTACACACTGCATTGTGACCCTGTATTCCCCCTGCAAAGTCTCTTCCATACGCTCCCCACCCCCTAACTAGACCCCCCTTTCCCTCTGGCTATTGCTACCCTGTTGTCTGTATGAATCCTCGTGGGGTATTTGAGCTCCTGCATAGTCGTAAGTATAATTTTGTCATAATTTATCCCACCTGTGTCTGTCAATTTATTTCCACTTGCCTCCTCTCTTAATGGTCTGGCTCATGTTTCTTCATAAAGCTCTAGGCTGGTTATTAATAACAGCCTAGTGGCTTTCCTGATCAACCTAGGAGCATATGGTATTTTTCACAAAAGAGAAAGATCATCTCTATGACTTTGGACTTCGCTTATTGAACCCCTGAACAGTAAGTTTTGGTTTTTTAAAAAACGTGGCATTTTAAAATGTTGATATAGGAGAAAAATTTAGTGTAACTTTTGTTTGCTTCTGGTAGAGAGAAAATATAATAAGTTAATATTTAAAATCATAAGGCCTATGTGCCCTCCCTGCATTTCAACATTTCTCTAATTTTTATAAGGCTGATTATTAGATGAATTAATGAATCAGAACTCTATTGTTTCCATTTCCTTCTGGCTAAATAAAGGCGGGAGAAGAAGCAAGGGACTAGCATATCTAAGTTACTTGGACAAGCCTTGGGGTTCTGCTTGATATTCCTGTCTGTCTGTGTTTTCTCTCCAAATACAAGGATTTCCATGATTTTGAACAGAAATTTCACATGTAGAAAGTATCGCAGGGAGTATTGAACAGGAGACTTGGGATTTTTTCCCCCATGTTTGAGATTTGGATTAGAAAGGGCACTGGTCTTGTTCCACTGATTCATTGCCTTCTTGTTATTTTAGCCAAAGTCTTTGTCTCTGAAACCTTTCTATACTGTTTGCTTCTGAGAGTCCTGCAAAGTAGGTCACCGTGACTTCTGCCCGGAAAGGGGGACCCTGACGTGCAGAAAGGCTGGTGCCCAGCAGAGTTGAAAGCTGACACTTCAGTCCTTCTGCAGGACTATAAACTGATATAGCACTCTGCTTTGGTCATTTATGTTTAGTTCTCTTGCACATGTGCATGAGGCTTCTAGATAAAACATATAAGGGAGGCATTACAGTGAATTGGAAGCAAGCTGATGCCCACCTGGTACTGAGCCCTGGCTGGGACCACTCACAAATTGTGTGACCTTACGCAAGTGCCCAACCTCTCTGAGCCTCAATTTCCTTGTCTGTGAAATGAGAGTCATCACCTGCTTTACAGGGTAGTGTGGTTTTCTCATAATGTATATAAGTTTCCAAGTATGATAATGATATTTAGGAAATCCCTCATTTGAATTTTTCCAGAATCTTCTTTTTTTTAAATTTTATTTAATTTTTTCTTTTTCTTTTTTTTTTTTTTATACAGGGACAGAGAGAGAGAGTCAGAGAGAGGGATAGATAGGGACAGACAGACAGGAATGGAGAGAGATGAGAAGCATCAATCATCAGTTTTTCGTTGCCGTTGCGACACTTTAGTCGTTCATTGATTGCTTTCTCACATGTGCCTTGACAGCGGGCCTTCAGCAGACCGAGTAACCCCTTGCTGGAGCCAGCGACCTTCGGTCCAAGCTGGTGAACTTTTGCTCAAACCAGATGAGCCTGCGCTCAAGCTGGCGACCTTGGGGTCTCGAACCTGGGTCCTTCAGCATCCCAGTCCGATGCTCTATTCACTGCGCCACCGTCTGGTCAGGCTAAAAATTATTTTTATTTGTAAATTACAGTTGATGTTATATATTACTTTCATGTGTACAACCCTGTGATTAGATATTTATATAGCTTGTGATCACCCCCATAAATCTAGCACCTGAATCTTCTCAATCACCTCTCACTTGTTTCATATTCAAGCCTAGCACCTTTAGTGTGGTACTTGATGGAAAACATTAACCGAAGCTGTAGAGACAATAATTAGCTTTTACTCCTTTTAACAACTTCATCATTAGGATAGTGTAGGCTCTGTGAATGCTGGGGATGGGCGCATTGGAGGGTGATGTGTGATTAGCGGTTCAGAGCACTAGGCTACAGCTAAGATCAGCGATGGGTGAGAACCTTGCAAAACAATTTCAAAGCATAAGCTATTGTTTAATAAACTTATCTGCTCTATTGCAATCAGTATTCTTTAAGTTTTCTTTTGATTATGGTTACAAAGGACAGGTTTGCTGCTTTCCTAGATTCAATTCTATGTCTGGATGAGACAGAAAGGGGAGTTGAGACAGAGAATGCCTGCTTTCCAAAATGTCATTCTGTAGTTCAGGAGTTTGGGTGAAGTTTTTGTTTTCTTCTATAAGCTATTATTCTGCAAACTTTTATTTAATTCTTCTTGCATACAAGAAACAGTGTTAACTTAGCAAGGGGTCAAAAAACTCAAAATGGAGATGATCGAAGGTATTTCACAACACAAGTCAGAGTGTGCTTGTTCCATGATACAGGAAAACTATACACAGGATACTACTGTGGGTGTCCCACAGGGCCTTTACAACCAACACTTATTCACAAAAAAATGAGCATTACTGGTCAGACTCTTCTTTGGAAGGCTGTACATTCTTGGAAAAATTACTCAGGCTTCTCCTTGGGTTCACCTTCTAAGTAATGAGCTTGTAAGGCATAGAAGAACAGCACCTTAAAGAAGTGGTGGGATTCAGCTGGTTCTCACCGGTTCAGCAGAATCAATACCTAATTTCTGAGTTCGGTGAATCAGTTATTAAAATGCCACTTGTAATCAGGGCTCTCTCTAAGGTGGGCACCTGGACCGTCACCCATGTGGATATTACAAATTTACATTCCTTACTCTTTTTTCTTAACGTTCATCTGCACAACAGTGTATTCTAAGGCCCGTAGTAATGTTCATTCCATCCATAGGTGAAAAATATTTGGCAGAATTATGTTAGTAATATTTATTCATTCATTTCATAAAACTCATTATACCTTTGATGAAATACTACATTTTAATTTCCTCACTTTTGTTACTTCAGTAAACAAACATATAATGTAAAGAGAAAAAGTGGCCCAAACAACTAGGGGGTGACAAGCTGTCATTGGAAAGATCTTAAATAACAGTTTTATTGTTTTTTGTCAGGTCTTATTTAATATTTTTTTCATTAGTATTTTAAAATTCTTTCATATAACATAATCTAGTTTGGGGTATGTCTTTTATTGTTCTTATTTAACTATTAAATGCATGAAATAATGAACTACCTTTTGGTATATCGCTTTTTATACTTAAAACAGCCACTAAGGCGGGAACCGGTTGTTAAATTATTTGAATCCCACCGCTGCCTTAAGTCATAGCTCACCTTCCTCCACCCCACATTTTATTAGTGAGCACCTATTTTGTTCCAAGCCTTGTGATAAATTCTGGAAAAATAATTCTGCCTAAAAAGAGGTCACAGACTTTCCTTTAACTGGAAATTGTGTTTTCCAACCTACCCATCTATCTTCTCAGCTAAACTTGACTCCAAATAACATTTAGCTAGTTTCAAATATCACAACAGTATCGCAATGGTTAAAAATTGTCACCAATGAGTTTACGCAGAGGAGTGTATGCTGCAGGCCAAGAAAATAGCTTCAAAGATTCTGGGAAATGCTTTTTAGAACTCAAACAGGTCCAGAGTTTCTCTACTCTTCTCTACATACCATCCCAAACCTGTAGTGACACATGTTTGGATGTCTGAGTTCTGCAAATTAAAAACACCCTCTGTTCCATTCCTCATACCTTATAAGGATGAGGGTTAGATGGTAATGCCATGTTGGGGCTTCCTTTTAAAGCCTGGCGGGACAGGGGACCAGCCAGGGCTCTGGGCAGTTCATCTGGCTTGTAAGAGTATACTATAGCTGCAATTTATGGAGAGGGTTGGGGAACTTGGCAGGGAGAAGTTTAAAAACATTTTGATTATTTTGGTTCTAGAATATTTCTTAATGTTAAGTAACTATAACTGAATAGTTGATGTCTTCTTAGGGGAAATGCCAAATCTGCTATTTTGGGCAAGAATGTGCTATCAGGAAATATCAGCCTTTGGGCATCTTGGTAGTGGATGATCAAGAGGAGATGTTTGTTTATTTGTAGAAAAATAGTTCATTTTAGGGCCAAATATTTACTTAAAACATTTGAAGCATGGCCATAGATTGCTTAAAAAGGCCCGCACTAGACAGGTGTTGACATAAGAAAGGAAGCATGAGAGGGACTGTTGAAGGGAAAGATGTGGTGTAACTGGCAGGATTCGAACCTGCATGGGAAAACCACATTGGATTTCAACTCTGTGGTTCTTCTGTGGTCTCTCTGGATCCAGTGTGGACCTGCCTGGCCACAGCCACCGGCGATAAATGTGGAGTGGTTCCACACAGGTCTGGGGCCCCAGCCCAGCTAAAGGATCAGGTTTTCCTCTCATCTGATCACTCATCTTTCTGAACTGTACTTGGGCTGCAGGGACGCGGCCATCTCTCTGATTCTGCTGCTTCATCGTACCAACCGCTATTTAATCCAGTGTCAGGCAGCATGCTGGGCTCTCGCCTGACCTTTTTCCAGTCCTGAGATACTGCAGTGGCGATGGCTTTGGGGTCAAACAGACCTCCACTCCAATCCTTCATCATCCCTGATGTGTGATCTTGCAGAATGTTCCTTAACCTCTCTGGAAATAGGAGCCTTAACAATTCACTCCATAAGGATTTATGAGATTAAAATCAAAGAATGTATGGGCTCATTCCTCCAACTAAGAAAATAGAAGTGTAATAACTTACTTCATAAGGTTTAATGAGATTAAAATTAAAGCTTATGTAGGCCCTTCTTAACTGGAGTTATGAGTGAAATCCTTCCAAAGCCTCTGTACAACAGGTGTCATCTGTTCTCCATATGAGGTGGCAGGTGGAGTTAAGTTCCTGTCCAAGGCCACAGAGCTAATACCAGCCAGAACCAGGATCGAAAACCAGTTCCATCTTGCCTCCAAATCTACATTCTCTCCCCATCCCACCAACCATGTGTGACAAAGCTTAAGTTTTTATTTTCAGTCAAAGTCCACTTTGTCAAGTTCTGTGCCTTGTGAGTCTGCCCGGCCAAGTTTTCTAGTTTTCACTTGTCCCCTCCCTGATTCTGGACATTCTGGTCTTACCTTGGCCTGAATCAAAGAAGCTGGGAGGTGATGAAAGAATATCTCTAAATAGCAGCCACATCTTATGAAACACAAAATCCAACTTATCAAAAATTTTAATCATTTTTGCTGAGGCATGTATGATAAACTAGTATCATACTGAAGAAAAGTAATTGTGTGACTTTAGACAAGTTGCTGTACTTCTCCAGGCCTCATTTGTCAAATGAGAAGTTTACAAAGTCTCGAATATCTTTCCCAATGCCAAAATTTCTGTAAGAGCTCAGACCTTTCACTACTGTGGTTTTTCTTAGCTGGAAAGAGAAAAATTTCCTTGAAATAATATTTTAATCAGAAAATAAGGAACAACAATTTTGCTTGCAGTCATTTTAGTATAAAGTCATATGCTGTTTACTATGATTTTCATTCAAGCTTTCTTTCATACAAGGCTCATATGATTGATGAATTGATTTCTCAGATGTGTGTTAAATTTCCTTTCTCACATAACTCAGCTTTGGGAGAATCAAATGGAGCCTTAATTAGTTCACAAAACACAACTTGAACTCAAATTTTAGAAATTTACAGAACTGGCCCTGGCTGGTTGGCACAGTGGTAGAGCACCAGCCTGTTGTGTGTATGTCCTGGGTTCGATTCCCGGTCAGGGCACACAGGAGAAGCACCCATCGGCTTCTCCACCTTTCTCCCTCTCACTTGTCTCTCTTTCTCTCTACCTTCCTCTCCTGAAGCCATGGCTCGATTGGAGCAAGTTGTTCCTGGGTGCTGAGGATGGCTCCATGGCCTTCGCCTCAGGAACTAAGAAGGGTTCTGTTGCTGAGCAATGGAGCAATGCCTCGGATGGGCAGAGCATCGCCACCTAGTGGACTTGCCAGGTGGATTGCAGTCAGGGTGTATGTGGGCATCTGTCTTTGCCTTCTCTCCTCTCACTGAATTTAAAAAAGAAAAAAAATGTATAGAACATACAAAATCCATTTACCATTAAATATGCTCAACTTTTCATTTAACTTCTGAATGACTCAAACAAATTTTAGGAGTTGATGTCTCCTGCCCTGTCATGCCAGCATCCACTTCGGTAGTCTTCAGGGGACAAATCTCCATTATGCCATAGACACAGGCATAGGGCTGGTGCCAAATTTTTGTTGCCTTCTAACAACTTGACCTGGCTTTCTAATTACAAGCAAAATCAAAAACAAACACAAAAAACAGTAGTGAAACATCAACAAGAACATAATTACCATATCATTTTTCAAGTTTCTTAAAGATAATTTTATTGAACATAATTTTTATGGGAAGGAGACATTTTTTATGTGGAGACAAATTAAAAACACCCAACTTTGGGATTTTATTTTTAAAATATTTTCTGGGAAAAGTAGATTTAATGTACAGGACTGGGCAAAACACTAGCCATTATTATCTAAAAGATAAATCATTAGTAAGAGTATAAAATAATAACATTAATAAGAAGACAAATAATAGAAATAATATAAGTAATAAATACCCGTGAGTAATAATACAAGAATAAACTTGCATACTTACAACTGTAAAGCTCCTTTTGCTCATCCCTGTATGTGGTTTTCCTGTAATTGTCATTTCAACAAAATGAATTTTCAGTCTTCCAAGAAAGCTTCTACTCTATGTGCAGTTATTATGAGACACTGGGATCCAGGATGAGTAAGGCTATCTTCACCTTCCAGGAAAACAACTACCTATGGGGTGATACACGCAAACTACCATAATACAGTGTAGTGAGCTGCACTATGTTACAGACAAGTGAGCAATAAAGTTGACCTGAAGAAGGCAGGATGGATCATAGAGGAGGTAACACTGGGTTTCAAAAGATAAGTAGGCATGTGACAGTTTTCTATGTTTAGGTGCTTAAAAAAACCCTGAAAGGAACGATTCACCCAAAGGGTACCCTCTAGTAGGTAATATGCTAAATAATTAATATTAATAGTCATCATCTCTTATAAGATGTTTACTTGCTAGACACAAGTACTATCTTATTTAATTTTCACACTTACCCTAAGAGGTAGGTACTATTATTCTCTTCCCCATTTTATAGACATGCTGAAGCACACAGCGTTCATGTAACTGGTCTAAGGTCTCATGGCAAGTGGCTGATCTGAATCAAACCCCTGCAATCTAATTCCAGAGCCATCTCTCAGCTACCATGTCCTAAAAGCATTCTTGCTATTTCTTGGTCCAGCTAATGTTAAGGAGGTAAAGGAGAGAAACTTGTCAGTCATAAGTTGATCAGCGGGTAGATAATGAACTAATACTAAACAAGAATAAAGTTGCAGTAGTAAAAGCTAATGAAAAATAGATTTAAAAGAACTGTACTGCCTGACCAGGCGGTGGTGCAGTGGATAGAGCATTGGACTGGGAAGCGGAGGACCCAGGTTCGAAACCCCGAGGTCACCAGTTTGAGCGCGGGCTCATCTGGCTTGAGCAAAAGCTCACCAGCTTGAACCCAAGGTCGCTAGCTTAAGCAAGGGTTCACTCAGTCTGCTGTAGCCCCGCAGGTCAAGGCACATATGAGAAAGCAATCACTGAGAAACTAAGGTGCCCCAACAAAGAATTGATGCTTCTCATCTCTCTCCCTTCCAGAATGTCTGTTCCTCTCTGTCTCTATCTCTGTCACAAAAAACAAAAACAAAAAACTGTACTTAGCGCTAAGCTGGTTGCTAGAGAATAACTTCCTAGTAATTGTTTGTGAATGCCCCATTCACAAAGAACAGGTTGTATTGATGTGAATAACAACTGCTGTCGTAAAGATATTCTGGCAAATATTCTGGGTCATCAGGCCCAGAGACTAACTGCAAGACTGTCCATCTCACTGTTTAACCAGCAGTTCACTTTTGCAGAAAGGAACCAAGACAAAGAAAAAGAGAGGTCATTCATAACTATGTGTGGATATTTCCATTTCAGTATACTTTCCACTGTAAAACAGATCTTCTCAGAAGTGACTCTTCATTGGAAAACACTGATAAATCCATGTAGTTGAAAGAGGATGGCAGTGGGGGACTGGAGGCTGGGTTAGCAGTATCTAGGCTCCAATATAGCATACAGTGTACTGAGTAGCCTGGGAAGCTGTTTCATATCCTGACAGTGCATAGTATGGCCTGGCACATACTAGATACTCAATAAAGGGTCAGAATTATACTTTATTTAAGTTGCCTATGAAGCAAAAATGGATGGATTTCAATTATGTCTCATTTTCTAAAATACGTGTCTCCAGGGAACTTCCATCAATATTATCTTGACCATTGGATATTGATGGGAACAAAAAGTAGGATTAGCACATTCTTGTCAAAATAGAAAATATTTTTGAAATGTGACTCATGTTTAAGACTATGAACTTGAATCCAAAGAAAAGTGTTTTTTCTTTTGATTGAAAAAGAAACTCAACAAAGTATGTTCCGTTCTTTGTCTTGACCAAGAATCTGCATCTAATAGGGGGAAATAGTCAAAGTTGAGAGAATTGAGAAAAGGATGATGTCTTAGAAGGAATAATTAGGAGGAACAATTTTATATAATAGAATTTTTAGTTTGTTTGTTTTGCTGTGTTTTGTTTTTGTCAGGGGACCAAGCCATTTAGCCAGTGTACTCTTTTTATGGTCTCAGGAGTCAGAGTTGATTTGAGAAGCCCTGTTTCATATAAAAACATGATGATAAAGGTTTTAATCAAGAGCCTACCAGCTGATGTCAGGGTGAAGAACGGAGAATACAATGAAGTTCAACTCCCTGAGACCAAAGGTTACTTCTACTCTTCATATGGCCAGCTTACTTTGTGGGATACCACTGTTCACCCATTCCATAAACAATGAACAGGTCAATTTGAATTAGATTATTTGAAATCTGGATGAAATCAAAAAATAAAATAGAGACAAGTTTTAAAAATGAGACAAGAGGGTATTCATTCCATATATCCAATACAACATTCAATAAAATAATAAATTGATTCCCAGTGTCTTCTGGAAATAGAAGGGAAAAAGGCAGGTAGAAACATACAAATGGGAGAGGAAATTACTTGCAGTAATCACAAACTTTAACATGAAATATATTTGGCCCAAAACACTCTACAATGGCTTATATCAGATATTTGAGGCGATCCTATTTTAGGTATGGTTTTTAAATATTACGTTTAAGGTAAGACTACAGTTTTGAGATAGTCACACCATATATATTCTAGCATATTTTCTTAGGTGTCCTAACTTGTTTGAAATTTATTTATATTTTTGGTAATGTTTTATCCAATAACAATTTTTTTTCCTAAAAATTGCTGCTGTTAAATAGTTTTCCCCTAAAAATGCTCCTGCAGTCCCAAAGGGAAAACACTTGCTTACTGAGCTTCTAGCTAATGTAAATCAAAGTACTGTGCTACTCATAATGTTAACACTCAGTAGAATCTGAGTGTATTTATAAACTTGTGATGATACAAACTTGTGTCCCTCTAATAATTTAGGTCTACAAGCAGATCTAACATCAAGGAGAACCAACCAGGAATCGTGCACATTCTTCTATCTCATGAACATTTTGAATGAGACAAGAACATGTTCTTTAGCAAAAAAGTGAATCTATTACCAAAGACTGGGCTATAATTACAGTGGTACCTTGAGATATGAATTTAATTCGTTCTGTAACCGAGCTCGTAAGTCAGTCAACTCATATATCAAACTGCCGATACTGGACCCGTGTGCCAGCACGCCAACTAGTGTCAGCTTCCCGAATCATGACTCGTATCTCAGAATTTTGTTCAGATCTCGAACAAAAATACAGACCAAGTCGCAGGTCGTATCTTTACAAAAAAAAAAAAAAAAGAATCGTATGTTGGTCTGTTCATATCTCAAGGTACCACTGTATTTGTTAAATGATTACTTTGACAAAAATAAAGTCAGTATACATTAGTTTTAAATGCATAGGGAAGGAAAAAGACTACCAGTTACTGGAATACTTTCTTTAGTTGTCTAACATTACATAAGCAACACTCTGTTAAATAAAATGATGAGAAATGGAAAAAGCAAAAGAAAAAAAGAAAAAAAGTTACACATGGTCATTGTACCCAAACTCGACCATTATGACCACCATTCACATGTGTAGGTTTTTCTTTTTAAAATATTTCAATTGTGAAGTCTAACATACATACAGAAAAGCACATAAAACTTCTCTTTACAGTTTAGCAAGTAGTTAAAGTGATTGTCAATTTAACCACACCCAGGACGAGAAATGAAACTGCTGGGAGCTCCCCACATCCACCTATCCCTTCTCTTACCCTCACTAAAGCCACCACTTTTCTGACTTTATGGTAGCCAATGCCTTGCTCTTCTTGACAAATTTACCACTACACTGTTGCCACCTGTATATGTACTACTAAACCATGAACTTTTTAAAATAAAAAGAAAGTAATTATAGTTCACATATATTATATTAGTTTCAGGTGTGATTCAACCTTTATGTACTTTATGAAGTAATATTACAATAAGTCTAGTAACCATCTGTTACCATATGTAGTAATTACAATATTCATAACTATACTTTTTATGCATTACCTCCCCATGACTTACTGTGTAACTGGAAGTTTGTACTTTTTAATCCTTTACTCCTGCTCTGCCCATCTCCCCACACTCCTTGCCTCTGGTAACCATCAATTTGTTCTATGTATCTATTAGTTTGTTTCTTAGACCACGTACTTTTTTTTTTTTTTTTACAGGGACAGAGAGAGAGTCAGAGAGAGGGATAGATAGGGACAGACAGACAGGAACAGAGAGAGATGAGAAGCATCAATCATTAGTTTTTCGTTGCCGTCACAACACCTTAGTTGTTCATTGATTGCTTTCTCACATGTGCCTTGACTGCGGGCCTTCAGCAGACCTAGCAACCCCTTGCTGGAGCCAGCGACCTTGGGTCCAAGCTGATGAGCTTTTGCTCAAGCCGGATGGGCCCCACGCTCAAGCTGGCGACCTCGGAGTCTCGAACCTGGGTCTTCCACATCTCAATCCGACGCTCTATCCACTGCATCACCTCCTGGCCAGGCAGACTACGTACTTTTAACTCTGTTTTTCTTTACATGAATATACTTATACCATGTTTTCTTTTATATCTTGCTTTAAAAAATTTTAATATTATGCTTGTAAAAATCAACTCTGTTTTTGTATAAAGCTGTAGTTTAATTTTTATTATTGTAAAAAATTTGCTATATGTATCTATTATCTATGTATCTATCTATTAATGAGCATTTGGGTGAAAGATTTTACAAGTAATATTTGGATATGTGTCCTAATGTGAATATCCATATATTTCGTCAGGGTATATACCTAAGATTGTAATAGGTGATCATAGGTACTGGTTTTAATCATAACAATTTTCTAAGTATTTCTTCTATTATTTTATAGTCATAATAATCATCCTTTTATCAGACAAAACTACCTTTCATTGTGACTGAATTTTATAGCCTGGTCTTTTGTAATAAATTCACTCCTCCATTTTCGAATTTGTTCATGAAAGTAATAAAAAGCTTAAAACATAGAATTTATAGCAGACATAAAATTTCATGAGTTATGTCCTCTTATCTAGACAGAGAAGTTTGTTTGTTGTCACTGTAGATATTGAAGCTAATACATTGAAAATAACTTTTAGGGATTTTTTTTATTGAGTTATATTTAACATGCAACATTGTATAAGTTTAAAGTGCACAACATATGTATTGAAATGATACATTTAGACTGTAACACGATTGCCATAAAAGGGTTACCTAACACCTCCATTGGGACACACAATTATTATTTTTTCTGGAGTTGATAACGACTAAAATCTAGTCTCTTAGTAAGTTTAATGTTTATAATAGTTCTGTGGGGTTTTGTTTTTTGGTCTATAATCACTATACTATTATATGTGTTAGGTCTCCAGGACTTACCTACTAATTACAACCATGTACAAACAACAGTTCTCCCATTCTCCCTCCACCCCCACCCCCGTCCCAAGAATTTTTGTTTTTAAAAGTGTCATGATTGTTTGCCCTGCCAGGAAAATCCTAGAATTCAGTTTAACCCTTCTGTTAAAGGTGTAGTTTTTAGCTATACAATTTTGTGATAAAATAAAATTAAAATGTCATATTTTCCAAAGTCCACTCTTTGACATCTCCTTCCTGACTTCTCTGAGAGTGATTTTAGAGTTTCGCCATGCAGGCTCCCTGCCCCTCAACTTCAGATACTACCTCATTATCTAATAAAACCTTTTAATGTGCTTTGACCCAGGAACCAAGGTTGCTAAGAGACCACCTGTGCTGAATGCACTTTGCTCTAGCAAGAGCAGACAGAGAGAAAAACCAAAGAGCAGTTATCACTACAACCTGGGATAAAGTCAGGTGAGCCGTGGGTTTCTACTCTTCAATCCTTACTGGTTGTCTGGTCTGTCCCTCACTTCCTCTGTTTGAGTCTCTCTTTTACTGCTGTTGAAGAAAACTGAAGGAATCCCTCAGGGTACAAACAAAGGAAATACAATCTGGAGGCTGAGGTTATAGGAGAGAAAACCATTTTACAAATCCATGCATTATTCTTACCTCTTGTTTCTGTAACATAGGCAAAAGGAATTGCTGAATATAGGGTAAATTCTAGGTGTTTTCTAATGATTGTTGTGTAATTTGGGCTACATTATTCCTTCCTTTAAAAATGAGGCTAGTGCTCACTTCGGCAGCACATATACTAAAATTGGAACGATACAGAGAAGATTAGCATGGCCTCTGCGCAAGGATGACACGCAAATTCGTGAAGCGTTCCATATTTTTGCAACACGGTTGAATGATAAGATAACCTGGAGATGTTTTCATTGTACATATGTACCCTGATTTATTGGTGTCACCCCATTAGAATTAATAATAATAAAATATATATTAAAAAAATGAGGCTAGTTATTACAGAAATTAATCAAGATTGCTAAAAGAGGGAAAAAATGACACTTGTATAAATCTCATCTATCTCCCTCCCCCTTTAAAATTTAACTCACCTTTTTGGGTTTTGAGTGAAAATAGTACTACCCCAATCTTGCCACTTTTTTATTCATTTGAGAGAGGAGAGAGAGAGAGAGAGAAGGGGGGGAGCAGGAAGCATCAGCTCCCGTATGTGCCTTTACGGGGTAAGCCCAGGGTTCTGAACCGGCAACCTCAGTGTTCCAGGTCTTCACTTTATCCACTGAGCCACCAAGGGTCATGCCAATCTTGCCACTTTTCAAGAGTACGGATTTTCATTTTAAGTTGAGTGTAAGTAAGGGAGTTTGATGTAAGCATTTGAAAATTGCTTATTTAACCTTGCCTTGCTGCAAAAGGAGTTAAGGATGGTTCTAAACTCTCTAGCTGACGGACATTTTGTAAAATCTTCCAACAGTATGCTAAATTAACCACAAATTAATACTTTTACAAATTCCACTATTTTAAAAAGTTAGATTATCATTGAAAATGTGGAGGAAATTAAATGATTGATGTCTTATTAAATAGCCAGAATATGAGAGAGAAGATTTTGAGGAAAAATCAATAAAATGAAAGTTCCTTTGTTTTTTAATTTGTTTTAATTAAAAGAATTTACCTGCTTTTTTTCATGTTTTCAAATTTTCATTTCCTGGTAATACCTACCTTATTATAGGTTGGAAGAATGGCATCAATTCCACTGATGCCATTGTAAAATAATGTCAATGATTTAGTAGATAAGATTTTAGATGACTTAGCAGATAAAATTGTAAATAACTTTGCAGATAAGATTTCATTAATACTGATAACACAGAGAATAGTTATTTTGATAGTTCTTTGACCTATTTCTTTTCTTTTTAAAAATATTTATTTTTCAATTACAGTTGACATATACTGTTATATTAGTTTTAGATATATAGCAGTGATTAGACATTTATATATTATATATTACATTTATATATTTCAAAGAGGTTGAGCTGTTTCTTTGAGAAAGGAAACAAAGTTGGCATGTAGAAAAATCTATGATTATAAAATCTAAAGTGGCCAAAATGAGTGGATGAAAAATATTAGTTTTAGTTCATTGGTTGGTTATAAATATGTTGAGTTTTGCCTAAAAAATGTTTCCTCATCACTATTTCTTCAAAGTGAAAATATTAGATTGAGTTTTAAAAATCAGAATTATAAATTTATTCATTTGAGGATACTTCTCTCTTTTTTCCCCTAGGAAGCGGGAACATTCTAGATATGACATGTAAAAACTGGATATTAATTTCTACTACCGCCCCTACAAGTCTGGAAGATGAAGTTGTGGGAAGACTTCTAAAAATTTTGCTTGTTATCTTTGTTGACTTCATGTCTATTATATATGTTGTTGTAACTTCTTAGAAAGCTGACTTCCCTTACTTTACAGATAAATTTTATATTAAATCCCTGTGAATAAAAATTTGTAGTTTAATGTGTTGAGTGATTTTAATTTGATGACATCTCCAATTATTCTAGAAGCCAATAGGACATTACAATAAAAACAATATTGTCTACTGTTTAGTACTTTATGGTTTATACAACATTTTCATGAATTAAAGTGGAATTTTCCCCCCAAAATCTATACTACTGAGTCATAAAACTTTCTGATTTTTAACACGTATTTTATTTGGTAAATTGACTAAAATTTGTTGGTGAAATTATTAATAAAGTTGATTGTTTTAAGGATGCATGCCTATGTGAAATTTTATATGATTCTATTTTTAACATACAAAGCTTAACATATAATCATCTTTTCATACAATATATCAATAGTTTATACTTCTTCTCTTTTCTTTTCTTTTTTTTTTTTTTAGATGAGAGGAAGAAAAGTAATAAGGCAGTCTCCCACATGGGTCCCTACTGGGATCCATCCGGCAACCCCTGTCTGGGGCTGACGCTCAAATACCGAGTTATTTTTATAGCACCTGATGCTGACACACTCAGACCAAATGTATCCTCAGCACTTTCAGCCACTGGCTTTGGGAAGGGAAGAGGGAGAGAAGGGGGAGAGGGATGGGGAGAGAAGCAGATGGTTGCTTTTCCTGTGTGCCCTGACTGGGAATTGAACTCAGGACATTCATACACCAGAATGACACTCTAGCCACTGAGTCACTGGCCAGAGCCTATAGTTATTTTCTTATAAACACATTTTATCTGGGTGTAAATAACACTATGTCATGTAATGGAAGACTCACAGTAATCTTAGGGGGTAGGTGTTTGTTATCCCTATTTTATAGATAAAGAAACTGAATCTTGGAAAAATTATGCTAGCTTGAGACCATAACTAGACAGCGGCAGAACCAGGTCTTGGGCCTTCATATTCATAATAGCACATTACCTCCAAAGGTAAATAATAATAAGACAAGGTGGTTAAAACCCAATCTGTAGAGCTCAACTCCTTTTCACAGTAACATTTTATTCAAGACTTTATGACTGTGTTTTACCTGTGGGGAATACATTCCAAGACCCTCAGTGGATGTGTGAAACCATGGACAGAACAAAACCTTATAGCCTGACCTGTGGTGGCGCAGTGGATAAAGTGTCAACCTGGGAACACTGAGGTCGCCAGTTCAAAACCCTGCACTGGTCTGGTCAAGGCACATATGGGAGTTGATGCTTCCAGCTCCTCCCCCCTTTCTCTCTTTCTCTCTCTCTCTCTCACTCTGTGTCTCCTCTCTAAAATGAATTAAAAAAAACCCTTATATATACTTTTGTTTTAATACATACATACCTATGATAAAGACTAATTTATAAATTAGGCACAGTGAGAGATGAACACAATAGCTAATAATAAAATAGAATGATTGCAACAATATACTCTAATAAAATTAATGCAAATGTGGTCCCTCCGTTCTCTCTTTCTCTCAAAATAGCTTATTGGACTGTACCCACCTTTGCACTTAAAGGGAGCACTTTAAATGAAAGCTTCTCTTTGGAACATTTGTATTGCCAGCATCACTACCCTTGCATTTTGGGGCCAATATTAAATAAAATGATAGTTACTTCAACACCAATGCAGTCAGCCTGATAACTGAGAAGTTTGCTGGTGACTGACGGGTGGGGAACGTACACAGCATGGATGTACCCAACAAAGGGACGATCCCTCTCTTGTGCAAGACCCCTCGAGAGTTCATAGCGCTGTTCAGAACAGTGTGCAATTAAAGCTTATGGATTCTTTATTTCTGGAATTTTCAATTTAATGCTTTTGTACCATAGTAGGTAGATCCCTTGTAATTAAAACAGTAGAAAGTAAAACCATAGGGGGGGGGCGGACTACTGTATTGCTTCTATTTATTTTCTTATTCCACATTTAAAAATATTTTATAATAAGCAAAATTGTTGTTATTTACCCTTTTCTCATCCAATTTGATAATGCATTCTCTTCCCCTGTTTTCTTGATTCCTCATTTCTGACAGTGTTAAAATATAACTGTTGAACTTCTGCTTTCTAAGCTTCTGAAAAAAGTCTCACTGTCCTTTAGACTTTTTGACTTTCTACATTGGATACACAATCCTCACAAAATTCTGATTTATTCCATGTGATGATCATCTTCTCAGATTTTGCACAATCATTACTGCAAGTTTTCATAAGAGGCCCACTGATGTGTGAAAGGAATCTGGGACCTTTGAGACTTACTTAACCAACTCTTACTTAATTTTTCAGTGGTGTTGGACATTTAACCATAAGCCAAATAGAGTCAGACTATTTGAACATTTGCTGCAGCAGAAAATCCTATTTTTTTTATACTGTATTGTTGGACTCTTCCTTTTGAGTATACGAGTCATCTCCTAATGATGTGATGTATTTCTCCTCAATTCCTTTTACTTGGGATTTGTTGGAGCTTATTCTCAGGTAACTGACAAGGTAGTGAAGTCACTCCTCTCTCCAGACAGTGGTTTCCTTTCCCTGCGTGCTTTCAGGCAGTGGAAAAACATCGTTAAAAGTATTGATTCTGAGCCACACTGCTTGGGTCCAAATCTTGGCTTCTCCTCTTACAGTTTAACAACTTACATCTCTGCTTCCTGACCTATATAATAAGTGCTTATGTCATAAATGTGTAGAAAGGATAAAATGAGATGATTTGTGTAAAGTGTTTAGCACAGTTCTTGGCATTTGGGAAACGTGCAAACCATAGTGGACTGGTGTTATCAGCATCCTTGGGAGGAAGCAGAGGTGATGTTGCTCCCTTCTAGCTGAATATGAATGAGCCTCATCAGCCTGCTTGTTCTATAATTTCCCTTTACCCTTAGAGTGACCTCACATTAACCCATCCCATTGGCCCCCAAATGTAATTCTATTGGACTAGACCCTGGCGTAGTTCTGTGAGAGGTATATAAGTCTAAACTGGATGACCTTGCCCATGTTCCTTGGTTATGTTATTTTGGGACTTGGCAATGACAACTAGATACCAGAATATAACTTGAAACAACAAGGATACATGTTAAATATCTTTTCTTATAAGTAATGAGTGTCTTAATACTCAAGTGCTTTACCATTGTAATTGAAAATAGGTCACTTTTCCTTCATTCTTCAAAAATATTAATTGACTTTCTGTTTGCCAGGCATAGTGCTGGGCAACCAGGTCAAAGTAGTGAAAAAAAACAGTTCCTGATCTCATGGAGTTCATAGTCTAGTTGGGGAGAAATGAATGAATAGTCAAATGATGCAACCGCATTTGAGGAAGTATTGGGAGGGACTTGCCTGGGGTGTTATGAGGGTATGAAAAAGTTATTCTGCCAGTAGCAACAAGTCCTGGGATCTTGCTAGACATGCAGAATCCTAGTTCCCGAAGACATACTGAATTCAGAAACTGCACTGTAATCAGATCCCCATGATTCATATGCATACTACAGTCTGAGAAGCACTGATGTGAAGGAAAGCTCACTGGACTAAGTGTTCCTACAGTCTGGCTACTGAACCACTATGTGACCTCTGGGCAAGTTGCTTAAACCTCTCCGGGACTTCTACTTCTCCTGTGTTAAAACAAAACAGAACCAAGAAAAACACCAAAAACTACATTAATACTACTTGCTTTGTGTATCACATTGAAATACTGTGAATATTAAGTGACCTGGACTGAAAGTTATATGGAAATGTCTAACAAAAAAATGATTATAAATACCAAGGAGACAGAAGTAGCTCTGTGAGGTATGAGACCTATGACTACCTTTAGTAGAATTGGAAAATTATTGTTTTCATAAATGGCAACAATATTTATGGCATGTGTATATTATATGCAGCCTAGGTTGGGTAATACATTTTTTGTTGGATGGCTTTCTGTGGAGTTGCATAGAACTCCATGTCCACATGCACTGTTATCATCAATGCTGCAAGTGAACTGGATGGTGTTTCTTAACTTCCCACTAATGGATATGCATTATCTAGCCACATCTGAATTCAAGCATCTACATGGTTATTAACTTCATAGTTAATTTTTTGATATTAACTCTAGTGACCTTTGCGACATTCTTAGTTCTGTGGTCCTTTGAAGAGATTATTTTGGATTTGAGAAAAATGCCTGCTAAAAACCTTATTATTTATAAATGGCAATACCTCATGGAAGTGCACTGTGATAAGTGTTTTGCATACATTGAGTAATTTAATCTATCCTGATACATCTATGAGGTATTTCCATTCTCCAGATAAGGAGTTGAGCAGGCTCAGGGGAAAAAGATAAAATGTGCCAGTTCACACAAGACATCCTGACTGTGATGACAGGAAGCGAGAGAACCGAGACCCTCAACTCAAAACCATCTGCCACTAGAACCCTGTTCTTAACCACTCAACCATCCTGCCTCATATTAAGCCGGAGAGGTTAATTACCACTCGCTTCTCATTGGGAAGGCAAGAAGTTTGCAGTATAGTGGAGCATCTTAATCCTTCATGCAGGATTCAATGAGTTAAATGAAACCTAACTCTGGGGCATGATGAAAAAGAACAGCTTCAGTAGAAACTGGGGCCAAGGTTTGAGAGGGGATCTTACATATGTGTTGTTGGTGTGACCTGTAGACCAGGTTGTTGTTCTGGGTTACTTTCTACATGACTGTTATTTGCTGACCTTACTGGGAGCAGTCCTACTAACTGAGCAAGCTGAGGGCAAGTTGCCATATAGGCCATTCTGGGATCAGCAATGAGCCCAGACTTATTTATAAACCCACAGGAAAGGCCCCTGAGCTCACTCTGCCATCTGATTTGCGACCACGGAGAGGGAAGATTAGTGTAAAAGCACGAGAAGTCCTTGGTGGCCCACTAGGTTTCCAGTCTGAGCCATGTGCCCTTTGGGCCAGGAGTTGGCTACAGACTGTTCCCTGGGGTCAGTGTCCCTGGACTCCTATATAAAGTGTGATCTCCAGGTACAGAGACTGACCTTTTGAATGTTATTTATTGAAGTTGATTATGACTTGTACTGTGGGTATCTTTTGCTCAATAAATATTTATCAAGCACTCACTGCCTTTCTGGTAGTGTTGTAGCGACAGTGAAATATTGTGGTTCCTGTCCTCATAGAGCTTGCTTTCTGATGAGGAAAGCAGACAACACACTGATGAACACATAAGAATCTCAGCTAGTGCTAGGTGCCTTGGCAAAAGTGAGACGGCACAATGAGAGAAGGAAGAATGTTTTAGCTAGGGGGATCTAAAAACTCTCCTGAGAGGATGATATTGGAATAGAGACTTGATTGATGAGGAGCCAGTAAAGTGGAGATTGAGGAGAAGAGTGAAGACTTCAGATGCAGGGAATAGAAGGTATAAAGGCCCTGAGGTAGGTGGAGCTCAGCAGAACATTAGGAAGTCCAGTGTGACCACAGCTTAGTAAACAGGAGACTTCATTTCTCAGGATTGATAAAAATCAGCTGCTATGTAACCTCTTTGAAATTTGTCCCACAACCTGGGTGGTTAAGGAAACTCTGTCATGGCAGAATATGAAAAGAGTGTGAGGCCCTCTGTTGTTCTGAATACTTTGTGGCAGCACACATCACAGCTTAACATTAAACAACAAAGCTCTCTCTGGAGGTTGAGATTTTTTTCTGGTTATTTCAGGCTGATCGTGTCTACCCCTTTTGTCACAATAACAATGTTAGGCAGCTCCATCACTCTACTAGATAAATTAAAAGGCTGTGTTGTATTTTTAGCACAACTTTTTTTTTTTTTTTTTTTTTTTAAGAGAGAAAGAGAGACGCAGTGAGACAGGAACATTGAGCTCTTCTTATATATGCCTCAATCAAGGATCAAACCAGCAACCTCTGTACTTCCAGATGACACTCCAACCAACCAAGCTATCCAGCCAGGGCTTAATTTTTTATTTATTGACTGATTTTTTTAGAGAGACAGATAGGGAGAGAGAGGAGGATTAAGGGAAGTATTCATTTGTTGCATTTGTTATTCTACTCAGTTGTGTACTCATTAGTTGTTTCCTGTGTGTGCCCTGACCAGGGATCGAATTTACAACCTTGTCGTGTCAGGACAATACTCTAACCAACCAACTAAGCTAACCAGCCAGGACCTAGGACAGCTTTTTAAAAACCATAAACAAAGCAAAAATTGTATCTGTGGTACTTTTTTTTATAACAGCTTTATTGAGATATAATATCATCCCTTTAAAATGTACAACTCAATTATTTACACAGTTGTGCATCCACTACCATATCAGTTTTAAAACATGTCTTTATTCTAAAAAGAAACCCATATTTATTAGGGCCCATGAGCAGTTACTCCCTACTGTTTTCAAATCTACCTTCCTCTAAAGCCCTTATCCCTGCCAGTCCTAGGCAACTTCTAATCTGCTTTTTATGTCTATAGATTTGCCTATTCTGGGCATTTAATAGAATGAGAATCATACACTAATTAGCTTTTTGTAGTTGGTTTATTTATGGCCAAACAATGTTCCATTGTATGGATAAACCACATTTTATTATCTATTCATTAGTAGGTAGACATTTGGATTGTTCCTACTTTTTAGCAATTATGCTGCTATGAACGCTCATGTACACACTTTTTGTGATGGCATACATTTTCAGTTATCTTGTATATATACCGATTAAGGGAATTATTGACCATATGGCAGCTCTACTTTTAACCTTTTGTGGGACTACAAGTTATTTTACAAAGTGGCTGTCCCATATCTATAGAATTGGAAAGGTTTTCTCTTGATCTCTAAGGGAAGAAAATCTTTGTCACCATAACTCTCAGGATTTCAAATGTCAAGTAGGTAGATGATGAAATGAAGGCTAAAAATAAAAGCATTAATTTGAATTGAATTTTAAAATCATTATGTATTTTCTTCAACTCCCCATGTTATCTAGCAATTGTAGTTGCTTATTTGGGTTCCTTGGTACCCAATTTCATGTGTAAAAGTTAACTACATAAGAAATTCCTCACATTTCCTTCAAATACTGTAGGGCAGATAGTAAACATTCAATAAGTATTCCTTCATTAGATATGTATCTAAGTTAGTCATATTCAAGGTGCTGGGTAATATCCTCGCAATTTTCTGCTTGAGAAGGTCCACTTTACTAGTTGGGTAGTTGGAGGAGTGCTGTGTAGCACAAGTTATTTTTATAGCTCATTGTCCATGAGCAGACTCCTTGCAGATTGAGTGTTTGGCTCTTGTTATTCATTTGCTGCATAATTCTCATTATACAATATTCTATTTGGGTTATATTTAGTAAAACTTGTTGCAGATTATAGTTTTCAGCATGACAGAAGTTCTATTGGGTATTTCTTTTTTCACACCCCAGCAAAGATTATTTCTTGATTTATTGTGTGGTATATATCACTATTGGCTAAAGAATCTGTTAAAAAATAGTCTTGACCAGCCAAAGAAAAGTTGAATGAATAACCTATCCAAGAATTACATCTAAGTCAGAATTTAAACCTTTAGTTTATTAAAACCATTGTTGACAGAGGATAGACCCAGGTTGACACCTGAGGAATTAGACTCAAGTCTTCTTCTTGGTTAAAAGGCTAATTTTTAGACTTTGTTATTTGCTGGACTTCGTTGATTTCCTGGATTGGTTATCATACCAGCCTGTCACTATAGGAAGTTTTCTTGAATGAATTTCAAGAACTCAGATGCAGGTTTTGACAAGCCATCATGAAGGAATACTATTTGTGACAACCATAATCATTGCACATTTGTCAATGGATAGAATTTTTCTCTACTAACTCTGTATAGGAGAAGGAAGATGGGAATCCTAATTGGGGTTCTTTGATATAACCATGAAAGTAAGCGCACATACAACACTGTGTGTTAGGCTATTTTATCTGGTTTAATTCACTGAATCTTCACAGACATCATATGAGAGATGTATTAATCTATCCCATTTTTACAGATGAGGAAATAGTCACAGAGATGATAAGAAACCTCATCAAAGTTACAAGCTAATAGGTAGTCTTGGCTTCAGGGCTATGTGCTCTAACTGTCTATTTCCTTTCCCTCTTATCATTCAACTTTTGGAACTTCTGTTTCTTCATCTGAAAAACTAGTATGTTAAAGGCTACATTGAGTGTCAAGATGTATCTGCTAATCTCCAAGGCCTATTCTGGTTCAAAAATGGATTCAAATTCAGGAGTTCCAAAAGAACTATTCATGACCATGTGTGGGTAGGGGAAGCAAGGCAGAAAGTGTCATGGGAATGTTAAAATACCTAGAAGCAGACACCCTGAGCCTTCAAATATATCTGGACAACCAGGCTCAATAGAAGAAAATGCTCATAATTATCATTATATATTATGTTGAGAGTTAATTCAGCTTTCATTTGGTGGGTGCCCTATCCAAGTATTTATATTGTGGGTCATACCACCCTAGATTTGAAATGTAATAATCAGGCAAGAGAAAAAAATGCATCTGTATCAGAAAGAAGTAAAGGTATCACTTTTTTCAGATGACATGATCCTTTTTATAGAAAATCCCAAAGACTCCACTAAAAAAACTATTTGAAACAATAAGCCAGTACAAAAGTCATAAGATACAAAATCAATATAAGAAAGTCCTCTATTTTCTTATATGCACATGATAAAACTTTGGAAAATGAACTTAACAATTCTTTTTACAGTTGCAACAACAAAAGTACCCAGAAATAAACTTAACAAAGGATGTGAAGGCCCTATATACTGAAAACTACAAAGCATTATTGAAAGAAAATTGAAACACACAATGAAATGAAAAAATATTCCACATTCATGGATAAGAAGGAACAACATAGTAAAAATGGCCATGTTACCCAAAGCAATATACAAATTTAATGTAATTCCCATCAAAATCCCAATGTCATTTTTCAAAGAAATAGAACAAAAAATCACCAGATTTGGATGGAACCATAAAAAACACCGAATAGCTAAAGCAATCCTGAGAAAAAAGAATGAAGTTGGAGGTATCACCCTACCTCACTTTAAATTATACTACAGAGCCATGATAATCAAGACAGCATGGTATTGGCAGAAAAATAGACAGACAGACCAATGAAACAGAATTGAGAGCCCAGAAATAAAATCACATATATATGGCCAAATCATCTTCAACAAAGGAGTCAAAAACACATAATAGAGAAAAGAAAACCTCTTCAATAAGTGGTGCTGAGAAAATTGGAAAGCCACAAGCAAAAGTAGGAATTTTGACTACAGTTTCTCCCCCTGCACAAAAATTAGTTCAAAATGGATCGAAGACCTAAATATAAGATCCAAAACAATAAATTACATAGAGGAAAACATAGGTACTAAGCTCATGGACCTTGGCCATAGAGAACAATTTACAAATTTGACCCCAAAGGCAAGGGAAGACAAAAATAAATAAATGGGACTATATCAAACTAATAAGCTATACACAGCAAAAGAAACTGACAACAAAACAAATAGGCAGCCAACTAAATGGGAGATAATATTTGCAAACAACAGCTCTGATAAGGGATTAATATCCAAAAAATATAAAGTACTCACAAAGCTTAGCAACAAACAAGCAAACAATTCAATTAAAAAATGGGGAAAGGACCTGAACAGACACTTCTCCCAAGAAGACCTTCAAATGGCCAACAGATATGTGAAAAGATGCTCATCTTCACTAGCTATCAGAGAAATGCAAATCAAAACTACAATGAGCTACCACCTCACACCTGTTAGACTGGCTATTATCAACAAGACAGGTAATAACAAGTGTTGGAGAGGCTGTGGAGAGAAAGGAATCCTCATGCACTGTTGGTGGGAATGCAAATTAGTACAACCATTATGGAAGAAAGTACGGTGGTTCCTTAAGAAATTAAGACTAGAACTACCATATGACCCAGCAATCCCTGTACTGGGTATCTACCCCCAAAACTCAAAAATATTTCTACATAAAGACACATTCACCCTCATGTTCATTGCAGCATTATTCACAATGGCCAAGACATGGAAACAACCAAAGTGCCCCTCAATAGAGGATTGGATAAAGACATGGTACCTATACACAGGGGAATACTACTCAGCCATAAGAAATGATGATATAGTGCCATTTACAACAACATGGATGGACCTTGAGAACATTATACTGAGTGAAATAAGTAAATCATAAAAAGCTTAGAACTGTATGAATTTACACATAGGTGGGATACAAAACTGAGACTCATGGACATAGGTAAAAGTGAAGTGATTACCAGGGGGAAGAGGTTGGGGGGAAGGGTGTAAAGAGGGGCATATATGTGGTGACGGGAAATGATTTGACTTTGGGTAATGGGTATATAACAACAATTCAAATGTTATAGAAATATTTACCTGAAACCTATGTACTCGTATTGACCCATGTTGCCCCTTAAAGTTTAATTTTCTAAATAAAATTTAAAAAAAAGAAATGTAAAGATTTATCTCTAAGCACAGAGTGATGGTTTTGGTTATAGATAGTGAGCCATTGTCATGCCTTTCTATGAACCAGCTGTACATTTGATATTTGTTGTTGCCAAATGATCTGACCCCTTCTGTCTAAAGTTTCCTTAAATTGGTAATGAATCCAGATTCCTCTTGGTTAGGACAGACCTATTTCCAATGAAATTTCAGCATTTACTTTGCAGATACCACTTTTCACTATACTGGTATCAAATAGGTTTCCCACTTTTTGTTTCTGTTGTATATGTTCTCCCATCTATAACTATATTAACCAATCACAGAGCAGAAAACTTGAGTCTGACAAAATAATAGATTTGGGGTCTTTTATAAGCATTTTTTATGTTTTCGTGGAACAATGAGATATAATATTTGAAATATGGGCTATTCTAGAGGATCCTGCTGTGTAAGGCACACTTCCCTAATTGTTAGCAATTCTTTATAGGCTCTTATGGGGAACCTGGAAGCCATTTCTCCAATGTGGTTTGTAAGAGTGATCATTTTGAAACACAAATAAAACTGTGTCGTCCCATTATTAGAATTCTTCACTGATTCTTCTTTGCTTCCTGGATAAAGCCTTCACATGAAGACATGAACTCACATGGTCTCCCATCATAGAGGACATTTATTGTATTTTGTCTACTCAGCAACCCAGTTAGCTTTTAGAGAATTATCTCTCCTTCAGTGAGTATTCTTAATGTACCCTACTTTTCCCTAACTAAGAAATGGTTATATTGCCCAAGTCAGGCCAATAACATTCTTTCTTCTGGGATTTTGAATTATGAATAAAATTCACTTATTTTTTAGTTTAATTTCATCTGCATCAACTTCAGTCTATAATCAAATCCTTATGGAACATGCTTGACTTTACATTTTTCTTTGAAGGGTATATTTTTTCTTTATAACTTTTAGTTTCATGGATTAGCCATCATTTTTTTAAAAATCAAAGCTAACAAAACGAAGTTGCAGCATGTTGAATAGATCTAAGGTTATCATACTTAAAAAAAAATAATAAGAAAGAAAAGACAAAGAAAAACAGCCTGACCAGGTGGTGTTGCAGTGGATAGAGTGTCGGATTGGAACGCGGAAGACTCAGATACAAAACCCCGAGGTCGTGGGCTTGAGCGCAGGCTCATCTGGTTTGAGGAAGACTCACCAGATTGAGCTCAAGGTTGCTGACTTGAGCAAGGGGTCACTCACTCTGCCGTAGCCACCTGGTCAAGGCACATAGGAGAAAGCAATCAATGAACAACTAAGGTGCTGCAACAAAGAATTGATGCTTCTCATTTCTCTCCCTTTCTGTCTGTCTGTCCCTATCTGTCCCTCTCTCTGTCTCTGTCACAAACAGATAAACATTTACTTGCTGACACCATGGGGAAAAGTATTTTAACTGTCCACAAATTTCAGACTGTACAGACCCTATATATAAAGTAAAGATCATGTTTTTCCTCTTCATTATATGAAGCAACTGAAGAATTTAATAATTTGTTGCAGCAAAAATAAAGTATTGACAGTTTGAGCATGCATTTATTCATTTGGTCATTCATTGTGCTCAGGGAAGAGTGACTAATAGGATATACCTGGTACCTTCTCTCATGCGTTTATAGTTTACATAAACAACAGACAATGAACATGTTACAGATGGTGTGAGTTCTATACGAAGAAATGTACTGGGTGCTTTGGAAACTGGTACATATGAAAGTGTAGACCGTTTTTAGTTATGGCCTTGAAATTGTGTAATACAAGTCAGAAAGATGTGAACTGGAAAGAGTATATATGTGTACATACACACACAGAAGGCATGCACACTCTATGCAATTTTACATTTCTGATTTCCACTTTCATGAGAAGATAGGTGGTGTTTCAGAGCATGGTTCTCTGCAGCATGGATACCTGAATTTGAATCCCAGCCTACTCATTAACTTTGTGAGTGAGGACAAATTATTTAACTTCTCTCTAGTTCATTTTCATCATTGGCAAAATGCCAATAATAACAGAGCCTACTTCTTAGATTTATTGTGAGCCGTAGATGAGTTAATATATATGAATGGTCAGTTCTCAGTGTTAACTCTTACCGGCCTTGAATTATTTTTCTAAGGTTGAGTGGGAAGGGCACAGCCAGACCAGGGCCTGAATCCTACTCCATCACTTATCGATGGAGTGACTCAGTAGGTAGCTTAACATTTCTGAACTCCAGTTTCTTCATCCGTAAAGTGAAGGTAGCATTACTTAACCACAGAAATTTACTTTGAGGGGTAAATGAAATAACATAGTTCTTGGCAATTACCAGGGACTCAAAGAGTAGCGTTTATTCCTCTCCCCTTACCGGTCTCCTAAAATTAAAATAATTTGAGTCAAATACTATGATGAAAGTAAAAGTAAGAAAAGATGAAATGACTCTGGCCAGTTTGCTTAGTGGATAGAGCACTGGCCCAGCGTATGGATGTTTCAGGTTCGATTCCCTGTCAGGGCACACAAGAGGAGCAAGCATCTGCTTCTCTCCCTTTCCCCCTTCTCTCTCTCTTTCCCTCCGGAAGCCAGTGGCTTGATTGGAGCATCCGCGGGCACTGAGGATAGCTCAGTTGGTCCCAGTGTGTCTAAAAATAACTCAGTTGATTTGAGCATAGGCCAAAGACAGGGTTGCCCGGTGGATCCCAGTGGGTTGGGGGCCATGCAGGAGTCTGCCTCACTATCTGCCTTCTTCTCACTTAAAAAAAAAAGACAAAACAATATTCTGTAGAATTGCAAGTAAAAATATGACATGGCAGGGAGTCACAACAAAGTTCACTTGAACATTTGTCCTCTCAACAAAAATTCCATAAACATAAGAGCAAAAGATTTATTCACTTCTATTTTTTCCTGATCTTTTACTGTTAGAGTGTGAAGGAATCAAATGGAATTAATAGAATTATTTTTAAATCTCTGAACTAACTACTATAAAAGCTCTAAATATTTTTATTGATTATTTTTATTCCAAAGTATAGTGCCTATATAGCTATGCTGTCATTCATAAATGGGAGGGACATGTGTACAAAAGGAAAGAAATCTACCTTGGTATAACAAGTCCAAAAGGAAAGTGTGGTCAACCAGGCAGGTGCTGGACCAGCAAGCAACTCAGGTGCTGTGCAAATGTTCCACCCTCCTCTCATGACCAACTCATGGATTTCTCTGCCCTCTGTTTCTGCTGGGATGAGGCTTGCAGAGCAGTTTCAGGTTTATTTCTCCATCTTATTTGCTAAAAGATTGAGGCAACAAATGGTCTAAGAAGTGGAGCCCTTAGACTATTTCACAAATCATGAACTTCTAAATAAATGCTCCATAATAATAATGTAAGGTAAAGGACAAACTTCTTTGTGTTTTCTTTAAATACTTTCCCATGGGTTTCTTTCTGCTCAACAGAGGTTCATTTAAAACCAGACTATTTAAATGACCTGCCTTTTTCTCTCACTTCATCCTTTTGAAAATACATTGACTTCTGGGCTCAAGAGAGACGGTAAGGCCAGGGGCTGCACAGAGCCGTGAAGCTGGTAATATTGAATTTATTTGACCCTCACCTTGCAAGCAGATCTTGCATCCTCATGTCACTGGTGGTAAAAACTAGATAGTAAGGAGATGGTTTTAGTCTTGTCTCTCGCAACCTGCTCCCCATCCCTACTCTACCCCAGGGGGAGAGGTGATCAGAAGTACCTCCCTAGCTTCTCTGGGTCAAATTCCATTCATAGGTAAAATGTCAGGGTTTGATTAGATTTCTGTGCTCTCTTGCATGTCTAAATGCTCTGCTGAAGTGTGACTGAACAATGAACCTTCAGAAGGGGATGAGGGCAATTTTCACATTCCAGCCTGGCAGTAATTCTCTAAGCCTAGTTGCCAGTGGCCCCAGAGCCAGCTTCCATTCTCCCTAAGTTCTTCAGGCTTCCCTCTGCTCACTTCATTCATCACATTGAGTCTGGACCTACAGGCATTTGAGTTTTTGACCTCTGGGATCCAGTCTTATGCTGAAGTTGGTCCATGTTGTGTGTTAGCATAAGCTCATTTTCAGTTCTTAATTGATAGGTGTGAATTAGTCTGAGCAGATGTGGAGTGCTGGTCATATACTTACTCTCTTTTAAAGAAATCTGGGGAAATTAGGTGGATATGAGAACAAATACATGGCAACTTCAGAAACCAACTGGTGGATTGAAATCCTGAAAGCAAATATTTTCAAGCGGGGATTCCTTGTCCCCCCAATATAACTTCACATACACTAACTGGTTTGGCCCACTATCAAGAAGACATTTGCTCTGGTGGTTAGGAGGGTTTTAAATCAAAGAAAAAAGTAAAAATATCATTTTTTGAAACATATAGAGAAAAGAACCCAAAGTATCAATGTATAGGTCCATGCATTTAGACAAAGTGAATACAAGTGAGTAACTATTAAGCTAAAAAAATAGAACATGATGAAAAGGTCCTATTGTATTCCTTCTCCTAAGAAATACATTTTAGGTCGACAGCATCACCTTTCCATTTTTCTTAACAGAAACTGTTCCTGGGACCACCTCTCTCTCATCTTACTATTACTTAATGTTTGCCCCTAACCTTTTCCCCTCCAAGTACAAAGCCAAATAGTATCAGCTAGCACTGGTCATTTTCTTCCCCATAATCCGAAAGTCAGCACATTGGGTAGAAAGGAACGGTATGTGGTCCACATGGCGTTTCCTTCGTTGTTGTTATTTTTTAAATTGTCATCTCACAGGCAAGATGAGAAAACCAAGGCTCAGGAAGGTAGGCAACTTAGTCTGGACTTCAGAAACCAACCCTTTGCAGGGTGTAGGGTCTTTGTCTAAGTCGAAACTAGAGTGTTCAGTATATCATTGTATAAGGGAATTTCTCATCCTGAGGATGGATGGCCCACACCCTCTTTTGAAAAGCTAGCTAGTAGAGGGCCCTGGAGGGCAGCTCAGCTGGTTAGAGCATCCTCCAGATACACCAAGGTTGAGGGTTAGATTGCCACTGGTCAAGGCACATAAAGAATCAACCAATGAATGCATAAACAAGTGGAACTGCAGATCCATGTTGCTTTCTCTTCCCAATCGCCACCCTTCCTCGTTCAAAAAAAAAGAAAAAAAGAAAAAAGGCTAGTAGAAGGTATGGTGTCCCTTGTCAAGAAATATGTACATGCACAGGAAACTAAAAGGCACATGTTCCTTTCGAGAGTTCCTATACCAGGTGAGCCCCAGGTACCTATGAACTGGCCCCCAGTCAGCTGCAGTGATTCTCTGTGGGGATAGAGCAGGTATCCACCATAGAGCCCATGCCCATTTTCTTTCCAAAGGTGAGTGTACTGTCAGTGCGATCCACCTGCAGGGCAGACAGAATGTCCTTACATGCAGCCTCTCCCCCTCAGCTCGCTGTGTGCACTTCGGGGACTCACTCCGTGGAGCTGTCACAAAGGACAGCACTTGGCATCCTCACTTCTCAACTGCCCAGGAGCACAAACTCCACAGAGTTCTGGTGCCGGTTTCTCTGGGATCACTGCCAGCCGGGTATACAACTCCGGCCAGAAGGGCGCCCGGCGGCCCCAAGAGACTGGGAGACCAGGGGCGACTTGCTCGGATGTCTAAATCCGGGATCCCCTCAAAGGCGCACGGCTCCTTGGAGGGCCGCAGCGGTGTGAGGCTGGGCGCGCTCGTGTACGCACGGAGAGGGCGCCTGGCGGGTGGTGCCATGCTCGGCCGCCTTGGTGGCTCTCCGCCCGGCCCCGGGCCCTGGCAGTGCCCTCCCTGCGTCTGGCCGGCTTGGCCCAGCACGGCTCCGGGCCGCAATAGCTGGAGCAGCGCCCCTACCGCCCGCTTCTTCGCCTCCATCTCCTCCGCCTCCTCCTCCCTGCTCCTCCTTCCCCCAGCAACCCGCGCAGTTATAACCGGTTCAGACTGGCCAGGGTGCCCCGCAAAAAAGAGAGGGGTGTGTGGTGTGTGTAGTGTGGTGTGTGTTGGGGGAGCGGGGATACAGGGAATAACTTCCCGAGAGGAGGAGGAGAAAGAGAAGGTGGAGCCCAGAGGAGGCAGCCGGCTCCCTCCCTCCATGTGGCCGCCGCCGCTGCGGAGCTTGGCGGGGGCAGAGGGCGGCGGCTCCTGGGGCAGCGCGTAGCGGGACGGATTGTCCAATACTCTGGCAGGGGCCGGGGCCGGGGCTGGGGCCGGGCCCCTGGATAAATAGGCAACCGGCAGGCCCGGAGCTACAGGGGCCAGCGGCGGCCGAGGTCGCCACTGCACCACCCGCCCGGCCCACCCCGTGCACCCTGCCCTGTGCTGCGCCCCGGAGTCCCCCACCGAGTCGGGTACACAGGTAAGGGGCTGGAGCTGGTGGGGAGGGTCCCAAGGGTAGCAGCCACCCGTGCAGTCTAGCCTCCCGGAGGCTAGAAGTAACTCCTCCGACTTTGAGCAGGAGGAAGAGGCGGCGGCGGCGACGCTGTCACCGAGGCCAAACAGCTCGGAGCTGGTTTCTGGTTTGGGCTGTGTGCTGGGGGGCTGACCTGAACTCGATGTGCCCGCGACAACCTTTTTTGATGGGCTGAATCTCCATCTAGGGCAAGTTTTCTCAGGAATCTGAGGGTGGCATTTTGAACGGAGTTGAGAGCGCGAGAGAAATGAGGTCCTGGAGGGAGGACGGTGTCCTCGGATTGGGTTCACAGTGAGAGATCTGTCCCAGGACTCCCGAGACAGCATCTGGAGCTGCTGGTGACAGAGCGGACGGGGGGTGTGTGTGTGTGTGTGTGTGTGTGCGTGCGTGTGTGTGTGTGTGTAGGGGGGGGCGGTCAGTACGCCTCATGTGCAGCCCTATTTCCCAGGCAGGGGGCATCAAGGCCTCCAAGTGCCTTGGTTGGGAGTAGGTGCCCCCCGGAAGGGGTCGGGGTTGGGACGTCCCGTGTTCTCTTGGGCTGTCAGGAAAGCAGCTCGCAAGGCGGGCGGATATGGCACCGTAAAACCAAATCCAGCACCATTAGGTCAGATCAACCAGGGCAGCCCCAGTGGACGCAGGAGCCCTGCCTCCGCGGCTGCTAGGGAAGACAGCGGCACCTGGACCTCCTGCACACCAGCCGGAACCTGGGAGGACTTCGTGCTGAATAGTAACCTCTGTGGCTCGCCCTGGATAATCGACTCTGGCTTCAGCAGCGCCCAGAGCTTTGGAAACAACTGATAACCACTTAAGTTGGTCATCAAAAACAAATCAACGATTATTGGGATGCCAGGACTAATCCAGCACAGGTTGTTCCATTTCAGAAGTTAGGACAAGATTTACACTAAATATATTACTTACATAGTATGTTATTCAATATAACATTGACCAATTTCTGGTGTCACAGTTAGTGTGTGTGTGTGTGTGTGTGTGTGTGTGTGTGTGTGTGTGTGTGTATTCATCTTGAATTAACCTGGATAGTAACTCTGATTGTAGGTGAATTTACACACACACCCCTCCAGAGTAGTGACACGTCCCATAAATTCTGTTAATGTGGTTATGTCCTAACAATTTCTTAGATTTGGGCTGGCTTCAGCTGTGAGGAATTCTGGCTGGTTCAGGAGGAGGATTGAGGAAACCAGGCAAGACTCTGAAGTGAAAGCACCGATTATTCATTATACAATTACACCTTCTTTTAAATAACATGTGAATGCAAATAAGAGGTTTCAGTACCCATATCATGGCCAATAATGTGTTTTTGTAAGGTCCAGAGAAGTGGAAATTACATAACGAAATAGTTTAACCTGCAATTTTGCAACAACTCATGCTTTTAGCATCACTGACTGCCTAAGAACACCCTTCTCTGTTTCTTATCTTTTGTGTGTAAGCAAGTGGGATAACAAGGATCCTTCATATCAACAGGATAAACGTAAGGAAAGAAGATACTATATGGGGAGGTAGATCACGACACTAGGAGATCTCTTTCAACTTCTGACTTCTGTGACTTTGAAAAGATGGTGCTGATGATATGTGCATTGATTGGTGTCTGAATCTGTATCAGGGTAGATCAGGGTGCTTAGAGGGTGGATCTGGTCATGAAACCTGAGCTAGAGGATGACAATTGGACAGATTTGGTCAGGTTTGCTAGCTTTATTTCCTTACCCCTGCCCCCCAGTCTTTTGAACATCCAACTTTTTCTTGAGCTATTTCTTGAACTTAATTCATAGAATGCAATTGGGTACAGAACGACAGTGGGAAAGCACAGAAGAAAGCGTCTTGCTTATCTAGCTCTAGCTTTCCAAGAATCACCTAGTGACTTGAATTAAAAATTGGAAGAATGTATATATTTTGTACTAGCTGGCTTTTTCTTTGGGAGTTTCTTTCTAAATATCAAAGTATTCCCTGTAGATTGTGAGACAACTATAACTTAACACTAAATTCATGGAAAGAGCGCACGGTACTTGTCTTCAAGAAGTTTAGCCTATGGGCAAAGACAGTCATGTTTACAGATATTCTTCAATACCAGAGCATATGATTGGACTTGTATGGCAGTAATGTCAATAGTGTGATCTTAAATGGCAGAAAAAAGGAGAGGTTCATGTCCAATTAAGAACTTAGAAGTTTTGTGCTGGGTGTGCCACTTGAGCTGGAACTTGAGGAAGAAAGAGGCTTTCCTCAATGGAATGGATAATACAGAGGTCTGGAGGTCTGGTGTGTTCACAGGTAGAAGAGCAGGCTGGCATGACTGGAGCCTGAAGTTTAAGGTACACAAGCTTGGAAGTAGGATGGGCTAGATTATGGAGAACATAACAAGCCGTGCTAAGAAATTAAAATGTTATTGAATGTGCCTGACCAGGCAGTGGCGCAGTGAATAGAGCATCGGACTGGGATGCGGAAGACCCAGGTTCAAGATCCTGAGCTCGCCGGCTTGAGCGCGGGCCCATCTGGCTTGAGCAAAAGCTCACCAGCTTGGACCCAAGGTCGCTGGCTCCAGCAAGGGGTGGCTCGGTCTGCTGAAGGCCCGCAGTCAAGGCACATGTGAGAAAGCAATCAATGAACAACTATGGTGTTGCAACGGCAATGAAAAATTAATGATTGATGCTTCTCATTTCTCTCTGTTCCTGTCTGTCTGTCCCTACCTATCCCTCTCTCTGACTCTCTCTCTGTCCCTGTAAAAAAAAAATGTTATTGAATGTTATTATTATATTTACATGAATAGTGTTAGCGTTGACTGTAATTCATACCTTAAAGTTCATTTTTTGTGGGCTCTCCCTAAAATAAGTAAATGAAAAAATTGTGGTGATATTTGGTTTCCATAAATGTTACTGTAAAACAGTAATGTGTTCTGAATAACCTTCAAGTTTTGAGAGTGCTTAGGACAAATCTGATCTTTAGAAATGATCATATGGTGCTGCTAGTTTTTCAGAAGAAATGTCCCATTATTTAAATCTAATTTTTATTTAAATATAGTGCCTCCCTACCACCACCCCCCAAAATCAGCGATCTTATGGTATAGCAACTAGTTTGATTAAAACTTCGGATAGGAAAATACGTCTTCTTTCCCAATATACAGAGTAAATACAGCTTCTATTTTCTGTTTTAATTGCCAATAATGACAATTATAATAATAGTTATTATTAATGTTTATTAAACATGATAATGTCAAGTGAGCCAACACTCCTTATGGCTTTTACCTTAGTCTGAGATTTAATAAGGTTATTTAGCTAAGTAAATGATGGGACCAAGAAGTCAGTCTTGAGAGCATATTCTTGGATCAATTATGCTTTCACTTACAAGATCATAATACATAGTAACTATTATTAATGGTAGTGAGAAATTGGGCCTGCTTCCTGTTGGAGGAGTGTTTCTCTATGTTTTCCTTTGAATCCACATTTCCATCATTCTATTTTTTTTAATTGAGATATAATTGATATACAATCGTGTATTACTTAACATTCATCACCACATATACAAATTTATTATCGATGAAAACTTTTTAATATTTATTCTTTTAGCAATTTCATATATTTGATATAGTCCATTAACTGTAGTCATCATGCTTTACCTCACACATCATTTTGATTAATTTTGCTTTACACAATCACATATTTCAGTATTTTAACACATCTTTATACTATTATGTGATCATGTACATTTATGATCCATTCAAAAGAAACTCTTAAGCTCTTTGAGAAAAGATAGGATATGGGATAAGAATAGCATTAATGAATGTGACAGCATTGAATACAAAGACAAGACATGCCAGAATCTCTGGAAGAGTGTCAATATTAACTCTTCTTATCATTATTCAGTAAACCCCCACATTGTACTAGATCTTTTTGTATTTTTCATACCATATATGTTGCTGTCTCCATTTTTATTCTGAAAGTGATATAGCAAATATACTAGTTTGTGTACAGCATACTAAAGTACGTATGTATTCTGAAAACTGATAGGACTCCACATTATCATGTACACATTATGCAAATCATATTAAGCAAAAGAACATACCAGTTTTGATAACATTATCATAGATTTATTCACTAGAACACTACTATTGGGGCCGAGCTTTGTGGATATGGGTTGTGTGGAGCAGAGATAAGATGCAACAAGAACCTGGAAGTACAGGGAGCATGGTTAAGAGTTTGAGATATTGGGGGTGTTATATATAATCAACTTGTACCTAGATATCCAGCCCTCATTTTGCCCATACTTCACTCTGTTAAATCTCTAGATCTTTTCATCAGTTCTCAGACTCTGAGTGATTTAAAAATTCTGCCATTTTCTCTTCTGAACCTGAGAGCAGTACTCAGAAATAGGTGACTCTTCACTGAATTGGTCAGCAAGGGATCTTGCTCTGGTCTCTTTCCTAGCATGACATCTCTAAACCTCAGTTTCCTCATACAGATGAGGAACTGAAAAGTTGATAAGATCAGTGGCAGCGAGTTCCCAAGTGTCACCCAGGGGAGATAAACACCATAAGTGAGCAAGGCAGATTGGGGTGGGGTATATCAGGAGAACACAGGGGAAACTCTAAACGCAAGTGAGTCTTGTTCCTGTGTCATGGAGACATGAGGGAGTGGAAGGAACCGGAGAGAAAATGCCTGTTCAGTGAAGACCAAAGTCACTCAGTTCTAGACAGTTGTTACCTAAGACAAGGGCCCAATGTTGCCAGACCTTCTGATTTTTCAAGAGAACTTGAAATTTTAAATTTTTATGCAAAATCTTCCCGTTTTAAAACACTGACAATTTATTCAAAATTGCTAAAAATTAAGTTAAATTAAAATAAAGTAAAAATTGGGCAGGCCAAACAAAACATCTCTAGAGATGTAGAAATCAGATTTGGCCTGAGCTCTGCCAATTTTCCAGATGACTCCTAAGTTTCCTTTTGGCTTCAGACTTCCATGGTCCTACCCTTAATCCATTTTATCTCTAACCCATTTCTTTCCCTTTACTAGAACAGATTTCTATGCTCACCATATCTATTTTTTTCTTTCTTTTTTACAGGGACAGAGAGAGAGTCAAAGAGAGGGATAGATAGGGACAGACAGACAGGAACGGAGAGAGGTGAGAAGCATCAATCATTAGTTTTTCATTGCCATTGTGACACCATAGTTGTTCACTGATTGCTTTCTCACATGTGCCTTGACTGCGGGCCTTCAGCAGTCCGAGCAACCCCTTGCTGGAGCCAGCGACCTTGGGTCCAAGCTGGCTCAAGCCAGATGGGCCTGTACTCAAGCTGGAGAGCTCGGGGTCTCGAACCTGGGTCTTCCGCATCCCAGTTCAACGCTCTATCCACTGCGCCACCGCTTGGTCAAGCTCACCATATCTAAATTATGAAAACTTAAGAGGCACTCTCTTTCATGTGCTGGAGTGTGTATGATAAATCTTTAAGGCCTTTAAAGTCAAAGGATGCATTTTATTGATGATCATGCTGTTGGCATAATTCAGAAGCCCCTGCAGTTTATTACTTGCATGAATTATTCCTTTTAGGAACAACTAGTATGTTTTAACTCCAGAACCCAGAGCTGGTTTCCTCCTGGACAAGGTGTATTATAGTCTCGACTCATTGTGCTATGACAAAGAAATCTTCATCCTCTTCATCCTGGCAAGATTTCACTCCCCAGCCTGTCTCTTTTCTTAAACATAGAGCTATCTGGGGATGTCCTTGAATTGCAACTAGGTGAATAAGATAAGAGTTTGGCTTTTATGAGTCGTGTTAATACCAGCAGTTTAGGTGTTTGTTTGTTTAAAGCATATTCTATAGATTCTAAATTAAATATTGAAACAAAAGTAATGATTTTCTTAAGATTCCAATCTCAAATTATTTTTACTAACCTTGGCTCCCAAGAGAACTAGGCAGTGAAATTCTTTAATAAAAATCTGTTAAAGCTAGAATTTTTGGATTTGACTGACTAAAATGTGTTCTTTACATCAATGAGCTATTTTACAAACAAGTTGACCTGACTCTTAACTGAAAAACTCAGGGCAGATATTGACAATGAGAAGGAAGCATCTGAGTTAATAAAATAAGTGTGATGTTCAGAGAAATCACATAGTTCACTGGGACTAAGTGGACTGCAGGAGGCTCTGAATGACAGTTCTGAGCCACAGTTTATTCTTGTCCTTGCTCCAGTGATGAGTCAACTCTCCCTTGCACTTCAGAGAGCGTGTTAATTATCTATTAATGTTTAACATTTAAAACCATTTCTGAAAGAATCAGGTAATTATTTGATCAAACCATCTGGATATACCATCTAATGTTATATTGGTAAGAAATTGGGAATCAAAACATCAGTTTATTTTTATACAATTATTTGGCTAGCCCTTCAGATTTGATGACAAAGCCAGGCTATAAGTTTTAAGGAATCAGAGATGTCAATCAATTTGATCAAAAATTGCCAGGCAAACAAAAGCTTTATTTGGGGGGCATTTTTGGAATTGCAATTCTGGAAACACATTTGGATAGAAACCCAAAGGGATTACACAAGTTGCTTTGAAAGCCACTTACTTTATGCTTTCTATGATTAATTGCTTGCATCTATGGCTAGGTGAAAAACATATTGTTTAAAATAAAGATTTCAGTGATGCAAAGCTCATTCCAGGAACCATATTGGGATGTACCCGTTTGGTTTAACCCAAAAGTTTAAAAAATCCGTTTCATGAGGGGGGAGTATTAGTTCAGTTTACTGAACACCTCCCAGATCCATTTTAGATTGCTCTCGTGACAATATCAACTTCATTTTGCTGGGTTTTATTCATATTTTATCTTTTTGAACTAGATTTTTTTTCCTTAGAAAGCACGGATGATGAACCATAAGGAAGTATTGTTGGTTCATCATAGTAAAAGCAGCATTGATCCCTCTTCAAGGAAGACTCATTCCTGGTATCTTGTGTCCCACGTAGGAGACAAAGCAGTTTCCCGAGTGTACAATAGGATGGCTAATGGTCACATCCAAGCAACAAGGAAGCTTGTTGGAGTAGACAGAGCCAGATCACATATTCCTCAAATTGAAAGTTCTTTTTAAGAGGTGGCCTCAGTTGGATTTATTTGTTGTAATGTCTCTGGGCATTAGACTACATTATTCTGATAGTGGTTGTTGTTCGATGCACTTGGTAAGACACCTACACTACACAAAAGTAGGGGATATATCAAAATGAAAATGAAGCTATAAATATCTCCTAATTTTTGTGAGCAGTATATTAAAGGTATTGAACAGTATAATCACAAAACCCAATATGATTAAAGCCTGTAATGTAGGAAAAAAAAAAAGCCACGTCCCTGGTCTTGTAGGCAGCCAGCTAAATAAGTGTGTACAATCCCAATCTATAGGGTAATGTTATTTCTGTTCAAGAATTTTTTTTTTAATTTTTATTTTATTTATTTTAGAGAGGAGACACATGAGAGAGAGAGAGAGAGAGAGAGAGAGAGAAAGAGAGAGAGAGAGAGAGAGAGAGAGGAGGAGCTAGAAGCATCAACTCCCATATGTGCCTTGACCAGACCAGTGCAGGGTTTTGAACTGGCGACCTCAGTGTTCCCAGGTCGACACTTTATCCACTGCGCCACCACAGGTCAGGCACTCTGTTCAAGAATTTTAACATTTTGTTTTAGAACCTCAAGCTGTTGTATCACTTTACCTGATTTGTTGACAGAGAAACAAGATTCATCTTCCAAGAGGGCACAAGTATGACCTTGTTGTTTGGCTAACACATCTAGAGTCCCAACATTTTATAATACTACCTCACCCAAATTGTCAATCATTCTTTGTTGTTCTTCAAGACCAGTTGCAGTAGAGTTCAATACTTGTGCTAGAAGAATAGAAAGATTTCTGATGGGCTTTTTAAGTTTAGTTATTCCATACCAAGGGAAGAAAGCTCTAGCAAATGTATGTCTAAAGCCTCTATCTATTATAGGGTCTTGAGTGGAGAGAGCGCCAAAATGACCATACTCAAAACTCCAATTATGTTTGATTCATGTTGGTTGAACTTTATAGATCAAAGAGCTTAGATTGGGGATAACGGCAGAGGAAGGGAGAGTCTTTCTGGTGACAGCATCAGGTACTAACATAATAATACCACATCTGCCTCACCATGGGGTTGGTAAGGTGACATATATTTGGGTCACACATAAGAGGAAACACCTGGTGCTCTCAAGTGAGAGTGTGTAATTAGACCCTTTAACCCAAACTTGAGGGAAATATTAACTCCTATATCTGAGGCAGACACTTTGTCTTTGCCATAGGTTGGATGATCATGCCAATGAAGAAAACATTAAAGTCATCACCTGATTTAGCATGAGAGTGATTAAAAGAGCACCTGAGGTTTCTATATATTGGATCAGGATTGAAAGATTAGCATTTGATTATTCCAAGTTTTGAGTCTGGGATTCCCTAAGAGATAGATTTCATTTGTTTTCCACAGAACACCAGACTTTATTTTTAAGACATTAAATTTAATGAGGTGACATTGATCAATAAGAGTATACAGGTTTTAGCCTGACCTGTGGTGGTGCAGCGGATAAAGCGTCGACCTGGGAACACTGAGGTCGCCAGTTCAAAACCCTGCACTGGTCTGGTCAAGGCACATATGGGAGTTGAGCTTCCAGCTCCTCCCCCCTTTCTCTCTCTCTCTCTCTCTCTCTCTCACTCTGTGTCTCCTCTCTAAAAATGAATAAAATAAAAATTAAAAAAAAAAAGAGTATACAGGTTTCAGGTAAACATTTCTATAGCATTTGAACTGATGGTTATGTTTGTGCCCATCACCCAAAGTCATTAGATCTAGTCCCTCAGTAGTATTCTAGAGTGGAAGGATATCTGCTTTCCAGGATGGAGTGGCATTATTTCTGGAATTTCTTCACACCAGGAAGATATTGTAAGAACTAACATTGTAGTCATTTAAGGCCCACTGAGGTGTGAAATGCTGGTTTGAATCGTAGGAAAGAGTGTAGTTACAAGTGTTTAAAGAGACAAAACCTACCTAACCAGGTGGTGGCACAGTGGAGAGAGTCTTGACCTGGGATGCTGAGGACCCAGGCTTAAGACCCTGAGGTCCCCAGCTTGAGTGTGGGCTCACCAGCTTGAGCACAGGGTTGCTGGCTTGACATGGGATCATAGACATGACCCCGTGGTCATTGGCTTAAGACCGAAGATTGGTGGCTTGAGCTAGGGCTCACTGGCTAAGCTGGAGCCCGCCCCCCTCGCCCCAGGCCCTAGTCAAAACATGTATGAGAAAGCAATCAATGAACAAGTAAAGTGCCACAACTACTAGAAAGGGAAAGTTGATGCTTCTTATCTCCTCTCCCTTCCTGTCTGTTAGTCTCTCTCTCTCACTCTCTCTCTCTTGCTAAAAAAAAAAAAAATTAAAATTAAAATAAAGGGATAAAACCCAAGATTCTGCCTAAACCTTCTATAATTTCAAACCAGATAGACAAGTTATCAACAGGAGTCCAGATTGTATTAATGGGTAATCCTCTTGTGGTTTGAGGAGACCTTATGATTGAAATGTCACATGTTCCAGCAACATTTTTTTGAGGTTTGAGAATAAAAAAGGACTTTAAATCCAATGTTATGTCAAATAAGGTTTTGTAAGTTTTCAAGGCTTAAGGGCCAAGTCACTAATTCTAATTCATCATGAGTATAGTTAGCTTCAGTGTATATATCCAATAGTCATTTAAGTTGGCACTGTTGGATAATTGTTGGATAGAGTAAAAGCCTATTGAAGAGCAAATAGGGTAGTCATTGTAGTAAGCAGACATAACAATCTGAGTATGTTCATCTTGAAATTAGATTAAAGATCTAGGGAAAGGAAGAATGTTTTTTTAAGAGATTTATTCATACAAAAATTGTGTTATGATAGCAATATAATTAGTAAATGAACAAAAGGTGGTCAAAAAGAAGGCCATGTGTAAGGAATAGAATCCTGTATGACTGGCCTGGTCCAAGGTATTGGGAGAACCATCTGCATCGGTGCTATCTGCTTCAATCCTAAAATAATAATTCTAGCAGTGGTCTTGGATTATTTAGAGATTTTCAGTTTATGATTTCTAGTAGGCTGAGATGATCACTCAGGTGTGGGTGTCCTTTTTAAAGGAGAAATGTTAATTCTTGAGTTAATACCCTTAAATTTAGCAGCACAAGGGTTAATAGTAACTCATGATATGGTCCTCTCCTTCATGGCTGAAGAGCATTTTTATGGAGATGGCGTTTTCAATAGACATAACCTGCAGATTGGAGATCATAATGTTGTCTCCCAGGAACACATTATGGAAAGATTGCTTTATGAGCTGTGAGTTAGCCTTAAGGGCTCTTATAAATTCTTTATAGTGAATCAGGAGGTAGCCTTTCAGAAGAGCAAGTTCTTGATCACATCTCGTGGGTCGGCAGGTAATAATTTGAAGAGGAGACAGTCTGTGTTTGCCAAAGGGAGTAGATCTTAGGCCAAAGCAGATTGAAAAACTATGACTTTCACCAGTTGAGTTTTGATTACTCCATTAGTCCATTCTACAATACCAGAGGACTGGGGCTAATAAGCACAACTTGTAAAATCAGCCAGATCTTACAGACTATATAATTTGTCCTGTGAAATAAATTCCCATGGAGCTGTGAGGCAATTCCTCACATAGGAAGGTATTTTACTCACTGCTGATGCTATACCTCTGTGGCGTGGGAATGCTTCCTCCTATTGAAAAAAAGAAACACACAAATCATTACTAACACAGATGTGTATCCTTGAGAAGAGGACAGGGATATAAAGTCTATTTGCAAGAACTCAAAGGGCCCTAAAAAGAGGGGAAAATGCCCTATTGAGGTATGGGTTTTTCCAGGTTGTACTTAGGGAAGATTTGGCATTTTTGGTATATGTGAGAAGCTATCTTTGGAGATGGCTCCCAGTAATATATTTTTCTCCATAAAACTGTGTTTGTCAGTGTTTTAGAAAGTTAAGCTATGTACAAATTGTAATATATGATGTTGTATGCAGTTATATTGATATATAGTCATATTGATTGCAATATATAATGTTGTATGTAATATATGACTGCAGACAACATCACATACTGCTCACAAACATTAGGGGATATTTTATAGGGGGGTCATATATCAGGGAGAAGTGGTTGGTAGTTCTGACCTACCCATAAGTTTCTTGTAGGGTCAAATTTACAGCCTTGTTCTAAAAGCTTTTTTTAAAAGTTTGTGGGAAAGCCAAATGATGTGCTTCCTTACTGTTATCTTTTAAAATTCTAATTGCTTCAGTTGGCAGCACAGATGTTTCCATTAGGGGCTGAGATTGTTTTAATGCTGCTAACTTAGCAGCAGGGTCAGCCAAAAGATGACCTTGGCTTTCTTCTGGGCTTGCCATTGAACATTCAGAGATTTTTATAATTACTAAAGACTTAGATAATTGGATAACCTCTAAGTGTTCTGAAACATAAGAACTGTTTTTCTCTTTGGTTTAAAAGAAGTCGAGAATTCTCTCTGTCTCCAAGCTCGCTTCTTGAAGCAGATGGAGTCTATCTTCCATTGTGTTTCCTCAGAGGCTGAGCTGAGGAGGAGGCAGGCATCCATGTGTTGTAAAAGGAAGGATGTAAAAATTCAATATTGGCAATATCTTCTTTTAAATTCTTGGAAAAGTAAGTTGGACTTTCAGTGCCGCTCTGAGGAACTACTGTCCAAGCATATGTTTCTTCTTCCCATATGAAAGCAAATAAGGATTGAATTTCAGCATCCACAGGGGTGCTAAAGAAAGTACTACAAAGATCCGTAACTGAAAAGAATGGATTTTCTGGTGGTATGACTGCGAATAAGGTATGAAGGTTAGGCACTCCTGTGTTTATGACTCTTAGATATTGATGAAACTGCCATTTAACAGGCGGGATAGGACTATTACAAAGGATCGTGCAAGAAATAATGAGGCCATGTTTGTGATATTTTTCAATGAGAGGTTTGATTCCTTGAATGGCCTCTTCCTTCAGAGGGTACTGACAGATGTTAGGCAGAGGTTGCTTTTTATCTATTTGAATTTTCATCATTGGTGCAGAATGAATGCAGCCAATGCCGGTGGCATTGTTTGACCAAAGTTGATTTGGACTGGAATCTAAAAGAGGGTTTGATTTGGTTAAAGTGACCTAGAAAAGAGGTAAGTTCATGGGTGAGGGTTTTTGAGGGTCAATAGTTAGAAGTTCAAGATATGAGACAATTTCCTCCTTTTGAGGGGAGAAAATTTGGGTTTTGTGAGCTTGGAGAAAGTCTCATCCTAAGAGATGAATAGGGGCAGAGGAAATCCAAAGAAATCAATGTGTTTCTTGAACAGGTTCAATTTGAAAAGCAATTGAAAGGGCCTCGGAGACAGTCCCGGGTTGATTGGAAACTTCCATTTGTATGGTTTCAGCACTCTGAGGAAAGGGAGTAGAGAAAATGGTGGGGTTAAGAATTAATAAGGTGGCTCTGGTTTCTACCAGGACCATACGGCATTCCCATTAGTTAGGTGAATTTCTCCTAAAGAATTAGAAGCATGGTAAATTCTGCATTTGATCCTCTGAGCAACCTTACTGATGAGAAAACTTAAGTTGGAATTGTTAAATAGGACTCACAAATTTTATACACTTTTATTCATTGTATTGGTTGGCCTTATAATTGTCTTCTTAGCTTTAAGAAATTTTCCCCCTTGTCCTGGCCAGATGGCTCAGTGGTAGAGCGTTGGCCCAGCGTGTGAAAGCCCTGGTTTGATTCCCAGTCAGGGCACACAGTAGAAGCACCCATCTGCTTCTCCACACTTCCCCCTCTCCTTCCTCTCTATTTCTCTCTTCTCCTCCTGCAGCCATTGCTCCACTGGAGCAAAGTTGGCCCCGGCTCTGAGGACAGCTCCATGGCCTCTGCCTCAGGCACTAGAATGGCTCGGACCACAACAGAGCAATGCCCCAGGTGGGCCGAGTATCGCCCCCTGGTGGGCATGCCAGGTAGATCCCTGTAAGATGCATGTGGAGTCTGACTACTTTCCCACTTCCAACTTCGGAAAAATACAAAATAGAAAAGATATTTTTTCCCCAATGTCCAGGATTTTTGTAATAATTACAAACCCCTTTGAAGGGTGGTTTGCCTTGAGGACTCTGAAAGATGTATTTACCCATTGACTATTGTAATTGTACTTAACTTGCCTGAATTTGGGCGTTTAGAACTTGTGTAGCTTTCTTTTGGGTATCTTTTTGGATAGCTTGGGATTGCTGCTCAGTGTAGTTTACTAAATCATGTGTTTGCATGGTGGCCAGTTAAGTTGTAATTTTTATGTTGTTCAAGTTCATCTTGAGACCCTCAAAAAAGGCTGAGTTAAAAAACAGAGGTATGCCTGGATAGGCGGTGGCACAGTGAATAGAGTGTTGGCCTAGGACACTAAGGAACCAGGCTTGAAAGACCAAGGTTGCCGGCTTGAGTGCAGGCTCACCAGTTTGAGTGTGGGGTTGCCAGCTTGAGCCCAAAGGTTGCTAGCTTAAAGCCCAAGGTCGCTGGTTTGAGCAAGGGGTCACTGGCTCAGCTGGAGCCCTTTGGTCAAGGCACATATGAGAAAGCAATCAATGAACAACTAAGGTGCCACAACTATGAGTTGATGCTTCTCATTTCTCTCCTTTCCTGTCCCTGTCTGTTCCTCTCTCCCTCTCTTCCCCTCTCTCTCACTAAAAAAAAAAAAGAAAAGAAAAAATATTGACATGTTATCATTGACTTCATCTATGCTGAATTACTGTTTTAAAATGTTTCAAATCTAATATAGTAATCAAAAATGGTTTCATTGGGGGGTTTGAACACTTTTTAAAATTTTGATACAATTAATAACTTGAGCAAAAGCGTTGGGTATCTTTTCATGAAGCTGTTAGCCAATTTTGAGGCTTTGTTCATGGCTTCTTGTCTTCAGTGGGAAAAGTCATAGGGTTTTGCTATCCCACCTTGTTTAGACACTTTCAGGCATGCTGTTTTATTTTACGAGGATGTGGACAAGCTGAGAGAGGTCAGAGAACCCTGGCTCATATGTCTGGATAGTGAACAGAAGTTCTCTAGCAAGCCCAATGGGGTCCTCTGTCAGATTAGGAACATCCTTAGTAATGGTATGCAGCTCAGCTTTAGTCATGGGGTATAAGAAATAAGGGATTGTCTCCGAGGTTGCCTGCTTTGAAAGCAGGCTCATCCAGCTTCAGTGTAGGTTCATCAGCTTGAGTGGGATCATTGACATGATCCTATGGTCACTGGCTTGAGCCCAAAGTCACTGACTTGAGCAAGGGGTCACTAGCTCAGCTGAGCCCCCCGGTTAAGGCACATATGAAAGGTAATCAATAAACAACTAAAGTGACACAACTTCAAGCTTATGCTTCTCATCTCTCTTCCTTCCTCCCTCTCTCTCTCTATTGCTAAATAAAATAAAATAAAAATAAAACGAAAAGAAAAGAAATAAGGGGTTGTCAACTCAAGCCAGGTGCATTCAATGGTTTAACTTTAAGTGGGGTGGAAAGAGCAGGGGGGTCTAATGGTGCTTCGGGTTCATCATTATAAAGTAGGAGTTCAGTCTGTAAAGAGTAAAGGGGAGGAGAGGCAGGCAGCAAAGGAGCAGAAAGAAGAACATTTAGAAATTTACTCAACTTCACTAAACCTCTGAGATAACTTGAAATTTTTTTTTGATTCATTTAGCATTTGTATTTTGGAGGAAAGAAATTTTTGCTTGGAGGCCTCAAAATGCCATTTAAAGTATGCTTCCAACTCAGGTTGCTTAGTTTTATAATCTTTTCCAATTATAATAAATGTTATAATGGCAAGATTACCCAAACTGGTATGAAGACTTAGAGGAGGGATGATTAACTGTTGGAGAGTTAGGGTAGCATCAAGTATGAGGACACATTTAAGTTGTCTTGAAGGAAAAACAGGTGTTTGTCAGTAGGCAAGTGAAGAATGACTACGACAGCCCTTTCTAGCAGCTGGTGGGGACAAAGAGTCAAAGGAACAGTAAAGGGGGGAAACATGGCTTAAGAGCTGGAGTGTGCCAGTGGCTCGGGAAGCACAGTTTTGTGGGCCATCCTGGAGAAGTGCGGTTGGGGCTGGATCATTACAAATTGTCAGAGGAAAACTAAAATAATTAGTAAACTAACTGGTATTTAAATCTCTAAATGCCCAGTATTATATGGACAAAACATGGATTTGTAAAACCAATTTTTATTCATTTTACTTAATAATTTTTGAGTAACGTTATTTATGAATGGAGGGCTCTAAGCTCCACAAAGGTAGGAACAGTCATCTTTGATTTTCTTGTTAGCTTATAATAAATTAAACAAAAGTTTGTGTCTGGCTAATGAGTGAACTATGGGTAGTGAGGAACCATGGAAAGATTGGAAACGTTGGAAGCAGAATTTAAGAGGATCAGGAGCATGGTTTGGAAAGTTGGCTCTGGCAGCAACCTGAGAGGTGGGCTGGGGCAAGGAGCGAGTGTACACAGGTAGCTGTGACAGGAAAGACATTTGCAGAGAAAATGGAAAGGAAATACCTGATCACAGAGCTCTTTGCCTGCAACCCTGTTTCTGGTTGACCTGGGACATTAGGGAGGTGGTGTGGGGAGGGGATGAAGAGGAGGCTTTCTGCTTGGGCAAATGAAATTGAAGTATGATCATAGTTTTCCAGATGAAATTCAGAAGGAGGAGTTATGGATGTGTTGGGTGAGAGGGGCCTTAAACACCTTTAGGTGAGATCTTGATATAAAAAATGGTGAGAAATTGGTTAGAAACGGGGATCTGGAGCTCTGAAGAGAGGTCAGGCCTGAGGTTGGAGACGTTTTACTTTCTGTATCTATCGTCACTTGGTGACGATGAAGACAGCTGTTGGTGGGGTCATGGTGGAGGGGGCTCAGGAAAGCCAAGAGAGCAGTGATTTGCAAAGAAGAAAGACCTGTACTGAGGGAGTGTACTGTCTCTGTAATAAGGAGGTGAGGGCGCCATAGGAAGAACATTTGTCTTATTTGGATAGATGGCAGCCAGAAAACACTGAGTTTAGGAATGATTAGGAGGTGAAGAAGTGGAGGCAGGGAGAGTACTACTTCAAGTTTTTTTTAAGAAAACCTTGACAGGATGCCTCAATACTAACAGCACCTATAAACATTTATTCTGTGCCAGGCAGTATGCCTGGTGCTTCGTGCGGATTATTTCTTACAGTTTTCATAAAAATCCTAAAAAGAATAAGTTCTTACTATTCCCAGTCTATAGATGAAATAACTGAAAAGGTTGTTAATTTGCTTAGTCGCATGGCTAATGGCAGAGCCTCGGTATCGCCTCAGGAGAAATGACTCCATCGTTTATGTTCTAGACCAGAGACTTTTAGTGTTTCAACTGTGAGTTACAGTGACATGTATTTTATAGCCTGGCCCTGCACACATGTGTGAGCACATGTAAACATGGAAGACAGGTTTCACTAAATAATGCTAAACCTTTATCACCATGCAGGAGGTTCTCTTATTTTTTATTCTCATTTTTATTCTACTTTAAATTTCAATTTTTAAAAATGCTGCTTATGGTACATGATTGATTGTAGGACCTACGACACATTGCACAGTTCCAACTATTGCTATCGACCACCGCTTTGCATAGCTCCCAAGCTATAGCTGAATACTCTTTTCTGTTCAATTCAACATTTATTGAGAGCCTACTATATGCATAGATGTGGGAAGGACATAGAGAATGTAAGACATGCCCTGACTCCAGAGGATTTTCAGTGTAGTGAATAAAAAAGGAGGAACAGAAAGAAGTGAGTAATTAGAATGCATGCAAAAACATAATTAAAAGAGAGGGGTATAAGCAGCACATAGAGGAAGCAGTGCTTAATACTGGCACTAACATATGTTGACTTGACTATACTGTTTAATGTTTTTTGCACTGCAAGAACATTAAAAGACTTTTAATATAAATGCCTTTGGAAAAGACTTTTAAGAATAAGGGCCAAGCCTGACCAGGTGGTGGCACATGGATAGAGCGTCGGACTGGGATGCAGAAGACCCAGGTTCGAGACCCCGAGCTCTCCAGCTTGAGCGCAGGCCCATCGGCTTGAGCAAAAGCTCGCCAGCTTGGACCCAAGGTCACTGGCTCCAGCAAGGGGTGGCTCAGTCTGCTGAAGGCCCGCGGTCAAGGCACGTATAAGAAAGCAATCAATGAACAACTAAGGTGTTGCAACGGCAACGAAAAACTAATGATTGATGCTTCTCACCTCTCTCCATTCCTGTCTGTCTGTCCCTATCTGTCCCTTTCTCTGACTCTCTCTCTGTCCCTGTAAAAAAAAAAAAAAAAAAGAATACGGGCAAAAGGAGATTTGAAAACCATAATATTCTCTGTGTTATTTTGAAAGGAATGATCAAAGTAACATTATGATTAGATATCAGTATGTTCAGTATGAACCCCTGAATGATGTCAGCAAGTTTAGTTGTATTAAAAAATACCCATTTAAAAATTTTAAAATCAAGGAGTATTCATTAAAAGAAGTTTACAGTCAATTTTCCAAAGTAAAAGAATGCAACCATAGGGACCATTTATGAACCTGTATTAGGTGATATTTCCTAGAATTAAATAGAGAGACCCTTAAATAGAATCTAGCTAAGAGCCTATGGACACTGACTGAGGAGTATTAATATTTACCCGAATAGTGTTTTATGTATTTTAAGAAGGTATCATCTGCAAGTTTTTGGTACTGTGTCTGATACTTAGAAAGTGTTCATAGAAAATGGTACTAAGAATTATTCCCAAAATATGAGTAAGTCATAGTTCATTTTATCCTTAGAAAATGTTCCTAATCCTACTGTTTAAGGAATTCCTAAGAAAGGATGATACCATTATTGGGATTCAATCTGAAATATTTTCTATAGCCATGATTGAGGTAGGCAGGAAGATAAACAACTAAAAGCGGTCAAGTTTTTCATTTTACGCTTGTACACTAGGATGTGCAGTGATTTAAGATGGCCTGTAGTGCTGTAACACAGTCCTTTTGCTCAGTAGCAACATATTGAGATCAATCACCTCAAGTCCTTGAACAACTTGGCCTCAACCCCAGAGATCCTTTTTTCAGTGTCCTAGTGTGGGCACAGGAATTGGTCATTTTTCAGCTGCTAAGGTGATTGTACTGTGCATCAGGTTTGAAATCCCTGCAGGTCTTAATACATACTTTGATGATTAGAAACACACTTGTGTAGCGATACAACTTTCAGATGGGATCCTCTGTGTGCTTTTTTGATGCACACAGCGTTACCGCCTTTTCTTGAGAACTAGTTTAGAAAGGAAGAGCTTAAAGGTCCTTGGAGCAAGGAAAGGATCTCCTTGAAAGAGTACAAAACTGGAGAATGAAGAGTGTAAAGGCAAACTTGACTTCATGCAGGGCATAAGAGACAAAGTAGCTCATTTTAAAAAAGTCATTTGTAGCCCTTGTCAACTTTGATGATTAACTCTCACCTGCATTCCACCGACAAATACCCCCATAACCATACAGTGGCGCCTGGACGAGCGCTGCTGGGAAGCTAGATGGCTTCCTGCATTGAGTTAGAAAAGAATGAAGGAAATAAAAGGAAGAAAGACAGTGAAAGAAAGGAAATGAAAACTAACCTTGTTTGGACTTCAGTTTCTCTTTTTGTCTTTTCTTGGCTGTTGGTGACCTGACGTTCTTGGTGACCTAAGAGCAGACTGTCTGTCATTGTGGGCTTTCCTCCCTGAAACTTCCCTCTTTCCATTTTCATTTGCTGACTTTTTCTTACTGTCAGGAAATTATCCAAGATGCTGAAAAATTTCATTTCCATATCCCCCCCCTCAGGAATTTGGTAAAAACAATCTGTGTGGTTATAGGTGTGAGCACTATTGGGGCAGGGGAGCAGGGGCGTCACAGATGTTCCAGTCAGCTGTATTTATAGGGATAGTACTTTCTAAGTCAGATAAGAAAAGCATAATTTTATAATAATCTATTATGTTTTAAAGGATAACAATAATGATGGTTTAAGCTGCGATTACTGTGTGCCAGGCACTAGCTAACTGCTTTACGTAAACTAACTTATTTACTATTGCAACAGTCTGCTGAGGAAAGTACTATCATCTCCCCCCCCCCCCCGCAGCTCATTGATGAAGAAAGTAGGGCACAGTGATATTTAAGTGACTTGATGAAGGTCACAGTCTTGGCTAGTAGCAGTGATGGGTTATGGGTTGTGCACTCAAATTATCTGGGACTCAAGCCCATGTTCATATCACTTCTGCTAAATTTTTAAAATATATGTCTTCGTATATTGTTAGAAATAAATATCTGTGTGTGTACTTGTATGAAATTGGAGCTATTGACAACACAAAAGCGGAAATTGTTCTAACTATTCTTTCGGACCACATAATCCTGTTACCCAAAGATCCCAGCTTCTCTCTCCCACTACTGTTGCCCAAACTGAGAGCTTATTTTGCTAATTTGAACAAATTAATAGGCGACTGCATCATCGTGTTGACAGCTTTATTATAATTATCACCACTCTCATCAACATTATCATCTGAGTCTTCTGAGTTTTACCTACCTTCCCCGTGCCTGCCTGCTCTACGGGGGATGCAGAGGCTGGCTGAGGAATATGGCTTAGACCCAGAGCGGTGGGATGACTGTTTTGACACTGGCTGCCTGGAGATTCTTGGAGCTGCTTGTCCCCACACCTTTTCCTGAGCTGCTGTGCAGCAGAGGGATGGCACTGTAGGTGGTTGAGTGATTCTCTACAGGTAGTATACCCAGGCATCGCCATTTGGGACAATGGGAAAGAGACAGGAAAGTACCTTTTTTCTTCTGGCTGGCAATGGTGTGTCCTTGTTCTCTCTGGAGCCACAGAAGAAAGTGAGGTCATTCTCAAACCAGGCCAGTTAGTTATTTGGGGGCTTTGCCACATCAGAGTAAGTGTGGGGTTAACAGCATTGCCACCACTGCTGAGAATGGAGCCAAATGTTACAGCAAAGAGGGAGCAGGCAACCCTCCCTTCCTTTGTTCTCCTTCTGCACTCCAGGCTGCTTGGAAAAAACAAAGTCACGCTCTCCTGAGAAGGTCCAATTATTCTGCTCTCTTGTAAAAGCTTGATTTTTTTGGAGAGAGACACTGTTTTATAACCTTCCAATTTACTTACGTGCATTAGCATGTTAGAAGTTGGGTGTTGTTTTGTTTTTTTTTTAGTTATTTAATACTTTCTTATACCACTTCCATTTATTTTTATTAAAAAAAACTTTTGCAAATCTGCAGATAAATGGATGCAATCATCTTTTACATTGTGTATCATAGACAATGATCTCCTCTGTGTTTTCCTATTTTATAGAAAATCAAGAAAGTAACTTTTGCCATGGTCATCACTCCTATAAGAATTTTTATTTTTGTTTCTATTAAAAACCTAGATGGGTAGAGGTTGGGGGGGATAGATAAGCTTTGTTCTTGAAAGCATAAATGACAGGGTACAGCTAAAAGAACAGCCAAGTACTGGCTGCAGTTTGGGGTGGGTGGGTTCAGAGAGCAGAAATTTCCACTTGTTCCAACACCTCTCACCAACTTTACCCCCCACAGCCTTTTATCCTCTTTCCTCCCTTACCCGTGCCCTTCTTCCACTGGGACGAGAGATTTGGCGTTTGGTCAGAAGTTGTTCTTTTATCCTATAGGGCAGTGATTCTCAGCCCTGGCTACACATTAGAATGGCAAGAAGGATCAGTCTCTATCCCAGAGCAGTCTGATGGTGGAACCTGGCATCAGGGATGTTTACAGTCTCCTCAGGTGATTCCATGCAATCAAGATCGAAAACTGCGATGGTTAGGCAGTGTTTTTCAGAGTGCATTTGTGGATAGCGTGAGTCAGAATCACAGGGTGACTTTTTAAAAATGCAAATTCTGAGAATCCTAACACCCTATAAATGTTTGGGCCTTGAGCCAGAAACTTGAAGACAAATCCTAGTAGTAAACACCTCTTTTGAATTATTCCAAATTGTGATTGGCCAATATTCAGATCTTAATGTTAAGAAATAACTAAAGATTAAAAAGTCTTAGGAGCCCTGGATTTATAAATGTTCCAGTAACTGGTTGCTATATAGATCTCTGGTGTGAGTAACTAATAATTACTCCTTAGAAAGTAGCTATCAAGTTATTAAAAATCCCTAATGGCTATTTATTAAAGTATAATCCCTATTAAAGTAATTGCTAACATTTATTAACATTTTTTACTGTGTGGTAGGCACTGAGCATTGCACTTTAAATTCACTGTTATTCCATTTTATAGACGAGAATACTGAGGCTCAGGGACATTAAATTATTGATTCAAAAACATGATGGTTATCATAGGCTGGATTAGAACCCAGATATACATCTAATAACAAATCTCATAATACTAACCATTACTCAGTGCCTACCATTCTAGAACCAATACTTGAAAATTTTTCTTTTTCTTTCTACCCCATCTTTATGCTAAAACTAAGAAGAGTAAAGGGAAGCCATCAAGCAATTGAAAATATTGTTAACTTTCTTCATGTCATTTCTTTTTACATCTTTCTTCTATATGTACATAAAGCAGCTAAAGGTCACTGATGTTTATGTTATAAACCCTGAAATTATGTTTTGTTTGTATTGCTTACCTTTTCCCATTATGATGTGTAGTCATACCTGCCCCTTAACAACTTAACTACCGTCTCTTATGCTTGTCTCCCGTGAAAGGAAATGGAATTAATTTATATTTGAATTCTGAGCTTCAGTATATACTAAGTATATTTGTTTGCCCATATTTTATTAGAATTCCCAAAGAATTGCTTATCTTCATTTTTATCAGAATGTACAAAGAACACTTTTTATGATTCCCAAATAATTTTTTCTCAATTCCCACCCAGCGTCCCTTTCCCCAGACTGTGGTGGTGGGAAACATATGTTAGATGCGTGAAGGACCAAAAGTCATGGCAGGGAAAGAGCAGTGTCAATACAGAAACTGCTTCTGCTTGAACACATGTGCCTTTTAGTTGTTTTTCTCTATTATTGTTTTTTTTTTATAAGACTTTATCTATTTTAGAGAGAGAAGAGAGAAAAAAGGGGGAGGAGCAGGAAGCATCAACTCCCAAATGTGCCTTGACCAAGTAAGCCCTGGGTTTCAAACCAGCAACCTCAGCATTCCAGATTGACACTTTATCCACTGTGCTACCATGGGTCAGTGTGCCTTCTAGTTTATGAAACTTATTACTTGTATTGCAATCAGAATCAAAACCTAATTTTCAGTAGCTTTTGAATGTTTTAACAGCTTTATTGAGCTATAATTCACATATGATAAAATTCATCTATTTTATGTATTCAGTTTAGTGGATTTTATTTGAGTTGTATAAACTGTATCACAATCTACCTAAAAATTTTTTTATTAATTGATTTTAGAGAGAGAAAGAGTAAGGGAGAGAGAGGAAGAGAGAGAGGAGAGAAAGAGAGAGAAACATGCAGTTGTGCCTGACCAGGCAGTGGCGCAGTGGACAGAGTGTTGGACTGGGACTCAGAGGACTCAGATTCAAAGCCCCGAGGTCACTGGCTTGAGTGTGGGCTCATCTGGTTTGAGTACAGCTCACCAGCTTGAACCCAGGGTCACTGGTTTGAGCAAAGGGTCACTCAGTCTATTGTAGCCCCCCGGTCAAGGCACATATAAGAAAGCAATCTATGAACAACTAAGGTGCCGCAACAAAGAATTGATACTTCTCATCTCTCTCTTCCGATCTGTCAGTCCCTATCTCTCTCTCTTTCTGTCTTTGTCACAAAACAAACAAACAAAAACCATGCATTTGTTGTTCCATTCTACTTATGCATTCACTGGTAGATTTTTGTATATGCCCTGACTGGGGATTGAACCTGCAACCTTGGTGTATCAGGACAACACCTTAACTAACTGAGCTACCTGGCCAAGGCTATTAAATTTACTCTTAAAACACTTAAAATAATTTTAAAACATGTTCATTATCCCAAAAAGAAACTTTATGCCCTGCAACAGCCATCCCCCATTCCTAAGGCTCAGGCAGCCTTTTCATCCCCACCAGCAAAATACGAGAGTTTCAACTCTCTGTGTCCTGACCTATGGTTCAGAGATTTCCCTACAGAGGGTCCTCAGGTTATCACACAGTTCCGCTCCTACAACAGTGAAATAACCTGAATTTTGGTGTAAGTCAAAACACACTGTAGCCTAAGTCACTTACTTATCCTAACACAGTTGTAAAATCATAATCTAGAACATAAACACACAAGTGAGCCACAGAAAAAGAAAAAAGGCATAAGTATACAGTACGCTGTGCTGCGTATTCTTCCACTGCACACAACCAAACTAGTTTACCCACCTAGTCTCTACGTACGACACTAACGGCATAAGCCAAAACACACATTTCAATTTTTTTTTTCACACATTTCAATTTTTTAAAGTTTTTATGGGAGTGAGCATCATAAAGTCAAAATGTCATATGCCGAGACTGTTGTAACCCAAGGACCCCCTTTATAAAAAGTATAAGAAGTGCCTAAATGTAACTGAAGGAAAGTCAGGAACCCCAGTATGATGTAGACTTTTGACACATTCCACAGATGACCTGATTAAGACAAAATTAACCTGGAACCATTTTTTTCCCTAAGATGTAGTCACACTTTTCCCCCTAAGCCTCTTAATTAAAGTGCTTCAGCTTGACCAGGCGATGCCGCAGTGGATAGAGTGCTGGCCTGGAATGCAGAGGACCCAGGTTCGAAACCCCGAGGTTGCTGACTTGAGCACGGGCTCATCTAGTTTGAGCACAGCTCACCAACTTGAATCCAAGGTCGCTGACTTGAGCAAAGGGGTCACTTGCTCTACTGTAGCCTCCTGGTCAAGGCACATATGAGAAAGCAATCAATGAACAGCTAAAGTGATGCAGTGAAGAATTGATGCTTCTCATCTGTCTCCCTTCCTGTCTGTCTGTCCCTCTCTCTTGACTCTCTGTCTCTGTCAAAAAGTAAAATGAAATAAATAAATAAAAATAAAATTTAAAAATACTATCTTATTATGATTATTTTTATTTTATGCTCTTCTTTTTCCCCCAAGGGAGGTTTATAATATGTAAAATATATTTATTTTTTAAGTTAAAAGATAAGAAATACACTTAAATTATAAGTTAACATTTTGTAATATCCCATCAGACCCTGTGGTGTGACAAAATTGTCCCTAAATTACAATGATCTCTCAAAATAGTTTGTAGTTTTGAGTTTTATAAATAAGATGTCTTGTCCTAAACAGTCCAGGTCTGTTAACCCTCTGGTTAACAGATTCCAAATTCTCAAAGAGTGTACTGGAATATACTACAATGTATGTGTTTTCTGGAAGCATATTTTCATACACTTATATGAATAAAAGCCCTAAACTTTGAATGTGCTCAGGGAACGCTAGTCCAACTAAAACAATACATACTTGTACTTACATATCTTGTTATTTTTTTTAGGAGAATATCCATTACTTAGATAATATAAATGTTATTAATGCTGTGAATTCTATTTGGAAGTTATAAACTCAAGCGTCCTGAGACACTTTCTTCTTTAATTTCAAGTGAGAGTGACACCTTTCTATTCTTGTGTTCCTCTGCGAGTCCTCTAAGACCTGACCTCTTCACTTTTCACTAAACCTGTCCAGCCCACCCTGATTCCACACCCATGTGCACGGCCCACTTGCCAGAGCCACCCTTGCAGGAGCCTCTTTATTGTTCTTTAGAACTCACCTACTTCATGAGGCCTTCCACTCCTGCACCTATCTTAATTACTTTCATTTCCCTCTGATTCCTAAACATGTAATATTAATCCACGTCAGTAGCACTCAATTGTATTCTCTCTAATGAACATATTTCACCTTTCTAACTGGGTTATAACCTCCTGGAAGGCAAGGGCCATTCATGTCTTATATGTATTTCTTCTGATTTCCCTTGGTATCTAGGGCAATATAACTTAAGTTGTAAGTGAGCGAAGAACTTTTTGAATAAACTTTGCTTTTATAATGCTGCATTTCTGTAAGTATTAAAATAAGCGGGGTTAGTGGGAATTTTAGTTAACTTAAGAGTTTTTATTTAAAATAATGCCAGAAAAGAGATTTTTATCATATTAGATCAAAAGATATGGAGGGCTAATAAGATGAACTTTTCAGGAAAAAACATATTACTGTATTTCTCATATTTTGTGGTCATAGACTCTACTCAGAAACTTAACTTTTGGCCCAAGTTAACTTGTTAGGGCCAATTGGGTTATGGATGGGTAAAATTATCAACTTGGATTACTATATACTCACAGTTTATTTATTCTACTGTATATAAAATAGATGGGTAGCAGCTAAATTAACAAAATAATTTAATGAGTTAATGTGCAGAATGAAATGGAAGACTGGAGAAACTAGGCTTGGGTAACCACAGGGACTCAGGGTAGAAGGAACTAACAAAAGTTCTCTTTAATGCACTATTATTGGGATCAATAAGCTCCAAATATTTTTCTTTTATTATATATATATAGCATTTCATCAAGATTCAGGGTCCTAGAAGAGAGATCCTACTGGCCTTGCTTAGGTCAGGTACTACTCTATAGTTCAAAATCAAGGAACCTTGATTAATAGTCCCACCAACTGTTTACCCATATGGAAAACCCAATTCTCCAGAGGAAACATTTACCATTACAAAAGGGAGGAAATGAAAACTAATCTATTTGTGAAATCACCTTACAGAATATAGAATATCAGAGAAATAGCAAGTGAGAGACATTTAAAGAATAGAGAAAACTGCAGGAGAAAGGTATTATCCTGACAGAAAATAATAAATCACACAATATTATTTTTACCATGTTCTATTGATACTACGTGTATCCCAAAATGTAAAACAATTGAATGTCAGAAGCTGCTAGCCAACTCTTTATAAAAACTTGTCTTTCTAGCCAAAGCTGATACACATGGGAGCTTTGTATTTCAAAGGTTTGTTCTCCCAACTATTTACTGTGAGCAGAATTTATCTGGCTCCTGTTCTATGTGTCAAAATGTCACCCAAGGCAAGGCAAGGAAAAGGTATTTGGTGTATAAAGGCATTTCTGTCTACTTAGGCCTGAAATCTGGACAGGATGTTACTCTTCCTCACCCTTTCACTCTCCCTGCTCCAGAATATATTGACTTTTTCATGATTCTGGTTTGTTTGTTTTTTTGCCTATATAAATGTGTACTTTTCCTAATGTGCTGTAACTTGAAGATTTAAATGAAGGAGAATCTCATATGCATTTGTTTTTTTACATAACCTGTTAGTCTCAATAGATGTTTGGCTGTTGCCATTATATAATATCTAGTTTAGGGAATAGTCTTAATTTTCTTTAAAAGGGATTCTGAACAAAAATTGCAAGATATGCCTGACCTGTGGAGGTGCAATGGATAAAGTTTGACGTAGAACGCTGAGGTCGCTGGTTCAAAACCCTGGGCTTGCCTGGTCAAGGCACATATGGGAGTTGATGCTTCCTGCTCCTATCCCCCCTTCTTTCTCTCTCTCTCTCTCTCTCTTTCTATCTGTCTCTCCCCTCTCTAAAAATAAAGTCTTTAAAAAAGATTATAAAATTTTAATTAAAAAATTGCAAGATACTAAATTCATGAGAAGGACCAGAACTATATTGTTTACTTTTATAATTGTTTAAGTATTGGAGAGAGTAAATGTACAAAGAAGGGACATAAAAAATTACTTCAAAGGATTTTAACATTTGGAAGTTTGGAGTATTCTGTCTGCTAACATAATTGTGTGGTCTGAGGGACTAGATTTTTGACTCTATAGTTTTGTGCACAAATTGTAACATTGGTTAGTTTTCAGTTATTGATACTAAAATATTAAATATTAAAATATTGAATATTCAGTTACTAAATATTCAAATTATTTATGCAAATGCCTGTGGCAGGTGGGGACATGATTTTTGCTCAGTGCTCTAAATGTCAAAGTGAAGGTATTTACTGAAGCTTAGGAAAATTGATGGGTGTAACTAGGACTCTTTTAGGTAGCCAAATGTCTCACCTTCTCATTAGGGATGTGCATGAATGCCTTTAATAATCTGATTAAACCACAGCCAACGCAATGGCTTGGCAAAATCTTTGAGCGAAGAAGACTTGATTATAAACCTGGCATGGTAAAGAGACAGAGGAGGCAAAGAATAAGTGGGAAACCCTGTTGGGAGCAGGAAGGTCAGGACTTGGACTTTTAAATACATTGCCAAGTATACTGTCTCAGAACTTCGACATGAAGAAACATTTTCAAAAATTTTAAAAATATTATTTTAACACCAAAGCATAGTATAACTTAAAAATAAAAATAGACAAATTTCACTTATGAATTTAAAATTTTCCCAAGTATACTGACATAATCAAAATAGTATATTAACCAAGAAAGATTTAATCCAATAATTCAAGGATAGTTTAATAGTTGAAAATACAAATTTTATTACATTGAAAATTATATGGAGAAAATCACAATTTTCTCCTGGTGTACTGGAAATGCATTTGACAAAATGTGATAGGATTCTTTATAACACTCTAAAATATAAAAATGTGAACTCTCTCTTAATTTTGTGAAATAAACCTATCTAAGCCTCAGAGGCAGCACCATGACATTTGAAGGCATTCCCACTAAAGTTAGGAGCTAGACAAAGATGTACACTGTCATTATTTAACATTATTCTGAGTGTCATGTTCAATGCAAACACAAAAAAAGAAAATTAGGAGTATAAAAGTTCATAATGAGGTAAAACTTTCAATTTGAAGATGATTATATAACTATATTATATTGTATATACTTAAGGGAATCATCCAAAGATCTGCAAATAAGAGACTTTAGTTAGGTAGTGGGGTCCAAAATTAATATACAGACATAAAAAAGAAATAACCCCAATTATAGTTTTAGAAAAAAGGATAAAATAGCTAAACTAAAAAGAAATACTGGGGAAAACTTTAAGCACTAAGAACACAAAAGAAAATGAATAATTGGAAAGTAACTCCATGTTCTTAGCTGGACTCAACATCTTAAAAGTATTACCTTAAAAAAGTATTGCCTTTCCTTACACAATGTATAAATTTAACTCAGTCCTCATGAAAACACCATCAGAGTTTTTAGAGTCAGTCTGATTCTGAAATTTATATAAAAAGGTAAATAACCTGACCAGACAGTGGCACAGAGATAGAGCACCAGACTGGGATACTGAGGACCCAGATTCAAAGCCCCAAGGTTGCCCGCTTGAGTGCAGGCTCACCAACTTGAGTGCAGGGTCGCTGGCTTGAGCATGAGATCATAGACATGACCCCATGGTCACTGACTTGAGCCCAGAGGTCCCTGACTTGAGCAAGTGGTCAGTGGTTCAGCTGGAGCCTGCCTTGCTCCCTGCCCACCACCATCAGGCACGTATGAGAAAGTGATCAATGAACAACTAAGGTGCTGCAACAAAGACTTGATGCTTCTTGTCTCTCTCCCTTCCTGTCTGTCCCACTCTCTCTCTCTCAAAAACAAAAACAAAAAAGTAAGTAAACAAGAAAAGCTGTTGGGCAAGTGAGTTTGTAAGATTTGTATTTTTTGAGTTTGCTCAGTTTTACTGTTAAAAAATGGTGCTGGGCTGCCACGTGTGTACTTACCCTCAGATCAGGGCAGTAGATTGCAAATTGCGGATTGCATTCCTGCTTGAGAGGGGCCATTGTTTTGCTAATGTTTGCTGGGTCTTTGTGGGCCCCAACCAGTTTTGCAGGAAAGAGAGAGAATGCAAGAGTGCTGAAGAAGAAGCTAGTTTTTGCAGAGAGAGAGAAGGTGTGCTTTTGGGGAACCAGAGCTGAGGAGCTTTGCAAGCTCCTCTGAGACTGGTGGAGCCTTTGATTCTAGGAGGAACCGGAGAAGATTCTTCTGGTTGTGGTACCAGAGAATGCATCAGGGCTTTGGGAGCCCTGAATGAAAGGGAAGTGTTTCCCTGTGTGCTTGCTCATCGGCCGGTGCAAAACTTTAATAAACAGAAAGGCCCACCATTTTTTGGCTCCACTGTTTCTTTACTGTCTGCCCAAATCCAATGAGAACCTGCATGGCCACGATGGTGGTGGCCCCTGCCATACAAAAGAAAACAAACAAACAAACTGAAAAGCTATGCAATGATGGAGAGAGAGAGAAGTAATTTAGCCCCACTAGAACTTATATTTAAAAGACTTTATAAATAAACTAATGTGGTAATGGTGAGTGAATAGATAGACCACTGAAACAGAATAGAAAGTCCAGAATATACCCCATATGCCCAAATATACCCCCATATACCCAAATATACCCTCATGTACCCAAGAATTAGATAGAAATTACAAATTGCATTTCACTTATGAAACAACACACATTTAGAGAATGCACATTAAAGCTATAATAAAATACTCTTTTAAAGCCAACAAATTAACAAAAATCTAAAATTTTAACAATATACCCCAAATCTCTGGGGGTATTAAAGATTGATCCAATCAGTTAAAGTCAATTTGGTAATGCTAATTATAATTACAAATGTACATACCCTTTGACTCAGCAACTTCTTTTTTTGGGTGTTACCTAATAGATATGTATATATGCAAAAAAGCAACATGTACATATAAGGTTATTTACTGCAGCATTGTTTTTATTGTTAGCCACAGAGGACTGATTCAGGAGTTCAAGGAATGCCGTATATTGAAACATAAAGCAGCAGAAAAAGAAGAATAAGAAAGATCACTATGAACGGACGTAAAGGGTCTTCAAGATATTTGTCAAGTGAAAAAATTTTAAAATGTTTAGTAATTAAGAAAAGATATTTGTCAAGTAAAAGAAAAGCATGACATACAAATATATATAACATGCTTTTTTGTGTAAAATAATAGAGGAAATCTATTTTTGAGTTACTTATGTATGCTTAAATTCTCGAAAGATATAAAAGAAACAAAAGCATTGATTACCCATGGAATATATGGGAGTTAGACAGGAAATAGGTAGATGAAAACTGTATACTTTTATTTTTTTTATTTTTGAACTATGTGAATTTTTTGCCTATTTAATAAGTAAATAAGTGTATAGTCATATGGTGATGTACTATGTGTAAAGAACATATATATGCATGTGTGTATGTTTATAAAGAATATATCTATTATTTGTAAAGAATAGATATATTCTTTATATATAAAAGAATAAAAGACTACATAAAAGTAAGGATGCTCTCTAGTATTGATAGGGAAAAATCTCTAAGGGTGTTAAATGACCAAAACAAGGTATAGAATGCAATATATAGTATTGTTTTTGTCAAAAAAGAGGGAGATCTAAGGCAATTAGCTTGTTGAGCTCATACATGCATAAAGAGCTCAGGAAGGATAAGCAAGTTCATGAACATTGTTATGTTCAGCAAGTTCTCCTCCAAATCCCCTTCAAAAATGAAAGATTTCTTTCTCCAGCTGATGAGAGGGCTGCTGGCCTAGGGCCTTCAGCTGCCAACCCCTATATGGGGATTGATCGCCTCTACTGAGGAGCCACCTCACCTAGAGTCATGCATTCCCCTCTCCTGGATGGTCTTGATCCCGGGAGTGATCAGCACAGCCAGGCTCCCAAGTGGGGCAACTCTAAAGGGTCATCCCAGTTTTAGAAATTTCCTTCCTCCATGCCGCATGTCTGTTTACCCATCCTTCTTCTGTCTTTCCCCTTTCATAGGAAGATAATACTTCCAATAACTCTTGTTGCTAAGAGTCTGCTTCCTGGGGAACCCAAGGTGTAACAAGAAACCAAAATCAGTGATTTTGGTGGCTGGGTAAGGCTGAGAATGTGGTGAACGGGGGCAAGATTGGGAAAGAGACTTTTACTCTCTGCCTTTTTATAATTAAAAACAAATTTCTGAGCCACATGAATGTATTACTTATTTAAATCTTAAATTCAAAAATTTAAAGTTAACTTGAAATGCCATTGATATTTTATGCTTTTCCATACGTATTTTTTTTTAAATGTCTTTTATGTTTTTATTTAGAAGAAATTTTTGAACCCAAAATACTGTGCCCCACTACACTCTAAATATGCTCTTCTCTTCTGTTTGTTTTTGTTTAAGACCTCCAGAGAAACACCTCCTTGCTCTCACTTTACAATGGAAAAGAAAACGTCACCAGATGGCGGATGGGGCTGGGTGATTGTCCTTGTTTCCTTCTTTACTCAGTTTCTGTGCTATGGATCCCCAGTAGCAGTTGGAGTCTTGTACATCGAATGGCTGGATGCCTTTGGTGAAGGAAAAGGAAAAACAGCCTGGGTTGGATCCCTGGCAAGTGGAGTTGGCTTGCTTGCAAGTAAGTGGGTAAATTTATGTTCCTCCTCACTCATTAATCATTTGCTGTATCATGAACACTGGGCAAGTCAGAGTAGGCTATTTGTTTTTTAAGTATAACACATATTTTCTTACCTTTATTGAGGTTATAGAACCGTTCTTTCACTGTAACAAATTTTTGTGAAAATACAGAAATTCCATGAGATATTCGTTCATTAATTTTTCTATTCACTTATTTGCTACTATGTTATAGGCAGTGTGCTAGATGCTGAAAATGACAAGATGAATAGCAAACATATCCTTCCTGTCCTTAAGAGGCTCACAGCCTAAGGAGAGACACACTTCCATGAGTAAAAATAATACAGGGAAATGAGGGCAGTGACTCAAGTATGTCCAATGAATGCTGGAGACCAAAGGACCAAATGATATGCAGCAGTCCTATAAGAAATTCTTATGTGATTCATAATTATCCCTCTTCAATTTAGATACATGGTGATCAAATCACACAATCTACATTTGTGTCACCTTTCTAAGAAAAATTTTAGATGGCAAACAGTAGTCCCATCTCACAATGATCATGCTATTAAGGGTTTTAATACAGTGTTATGTATAAGATATATGTGATATATTTTGTATGACCTTCATGTAATGTCTCCAAAAGTAATATTCTTGATAAATGTTTTTGTCTGATGTAATAGTGATTCCTATCATCTTTACAGAGAACAACAGAAAGGTTTGTATTTTCCTTTTAAAACTTAAAATCATATGACACTTTAATTTCTCAAATAATAGTTTAAACTCTGCGGTGATATTTAGCGATTGTCACTCTTAAGTTTGTTGGTGTGACTTACTTATAGGTATGCTAAAATGGTGATCTGGGTTGGATCATTAGCCCAGAGTTTCTTCCTGTGTGCTCTAAACTTGTCATGATTTGTTAAACAAATCATAAGCTTTGTTCTTATGAGAAATATAAGGATATTGAATGGGGAAATTTCTAAGGTATTTTTCAGCTCTAAAATGATTTCAGGAAAACAAAATACATTAGCCATTTATTTTTAAAAATTTTGTCTTTTCTGAATCCTAGAGAGGTATTCTTAAGACAAAATAAAACAGTTGCTTCCAATTGAAGTTAAGTTAAAACCAAGACTTAATCCTAATGACTATGTACAGTGAATGATAGATGGTTACTAGATTTATTGTGATGATCACTTTGTAAGGTATGTAAATGTTGAATCACTATATTGTACACCTGAAACTAATATAATATTGCATGTAATCTATAATTAAAAATAAAGCAAAAGAATACATCCAACTGAAAACTAAAACCGAAACAAGACTTGCAAAACAATGTTGTATCATCTGGCTGTGCCAGGTAAGATAACTAAACATGATCAAACAAATGGAAATTACACTATTGTAATGAACTCAAGAAAAACAGTAGAAGTTTGGCCAACATTTGTTTGAAAGGGTTGTGACCACCCTGAATGCACACAATCTCATCTGAGTTTTTCAAAATGTGGTTTGCAACACCGCAAAGTACAAGTGGATTATAACTGATATGTTAATAGAATGGGGTCAAAGTATTGATTTTGAGAAAATGATCTAATGTAAAGGGGAGAGAATTTTTAAATGTTCTCCAATTAGTCACCTTTTCTATTAGCAAATAATAAGTTAAACAGAAATATAATTGCCTTGGTGGTCAGAGCTGAGTCTGAAACTCTGAAAACTGAACTGCCGCTCTATACTTTCTCTAAGTTTACACTCTGTCTCAAGGGCCAGGAGCATCACCCTTTACTTGTAGGCAATATCAGCTGCATAATTTGCAGTCCCCAATGCAAAATGAAAATGCAGGGCCCCTTGTTAAAAAAAAGAATTCAAGACAGTAACAGCAGAAGAGTGAATCAAGTGTGTGGCCCTACTAAGAGTAAGCCCTGTGCAACTGCATAGGTTGCAAGCCCATGAAGCCAGCCCTGCTTGAGGCTGGAGATATAGAGCATCCCACTGAAATTCAGAACAGAGAACAAAAACTGGGGGAGGAGTGTTGGTCTTAAGCCAGGGACTAATCCAAGTCCTGGCTCAGCCACTGTTTAGCTGAGGGACTTTGTGCAAGTCACTTAGCTTTCCTGTCATCAGCTAGAGGAGGAGGCACTTGAACCCACTAATCAAAATTTTTGAAGATGAGCCTAGATTAAGAACAACAAAGGGTTCACAGATAAGCAAATGTTGGTGGGGGGAAATGATGGCTAAAGAGCTACCACTTACGGATGTGTGTGTGTGTACACTTGGTTGGTGTCCACCCAACATATGTGATGTTGGCTTCCCTCGGCGCTTCATAGCATAACTTTAAGGCCAAATTCGAAAAACTATGGTAATACAGTTCTTCAGAGAAACAAACAGATTACTACCTTGGAAATAGGAAAAAGTATATCTCATGTTGGTGACTCAAGTGCTTGTGAGTGTTTCTTAATCAGGGGGATAATTAGAATAATCTGTAGAAAAGCTTCAGCATATAATTATCGAATTTGATCCTTGGGCATTCTAAGTGAGTCAATGTACGATGAGACCCAGATATGAGAATTTTTTAACAGCCCCAGAAGTGATTTTCAGCTGGGAATGACTGGTTTAAGCCCTCTCTATTTAGATTTTAATTTGTGCTTCTTGATAATTCATGTATGATTTACTTATTTATAAAGGGAACTGTTGTATGTTTCTGCTTTGGTGTGACACTGCTTATGCCATGTAAGTCATGAAAAATAGTGTCCAATGGCCCTGGTTCTGGTGGGGCTTTAGTGAAAAACACACATAAATGGGCATCTTTGCATCCTTTTTGAATAAGATAATTTATACATATGTGTATGCAAATATATATTTTAGATAAAAGATGGGATTTACATATATATGTAAAAAATATACATTTGCTCTTAAATTCAAGCATAGGGATACATTACTTGAGCTTGTTTAAAAAGCCAATTTTTTGGTGGGGCGTAGGCCCAGGAGTCTTCTTTTAACTAGTTGCACAGATGACTCTGATCCAGGCAGGCCATATCATATCTGACAAAAATGAGTTACTTTCTTTCTTCAATTTTATCCAGAGAAGGCATGGTAGGTGTCGTCTTTGACTATTTCTATGACATTACTGCTGGAACTTTATAATTAAGCAAGGCTTGGAAGAGTAAATACAATGGTCAAGCAAATTATCATTCCTATTTTTCATGTACTTATCCCTTAAGTTTGCTAAGTGCCTCCTTGTGTGCCTGTCTCAATCCAACCACTTTCACTTAATTGATCTTAGTTGATCCTAAAGGCAATGTACCAAGACAGACATGATTGTCCTCAAGATTCAGTGACCTACCCAATCTGAAACCCATTCTCTAAGAGGAAGTAGCACCTGAGTTCTTGTTTTTCTAACCTGTTAAGTCTTGTTTCTTCATCTTTAAATTGGAGATAATAATAGTACCTACCTTCTAAGATTGTTGTATAGAACAATTGAAATGGTGCTTGACATATGGTAAATGCTCAGCAAGTATTGGTTATTAGAGAACCAGTACTATCCACAAATAAAATTACTTTCCTACACAGTTCCAAGGAATCTACAAAAGAAGAGGTCTCCTCAGGATGAAAGACAAAGAAGGGGGATGGGCAGGAGGGAGAGTTGGAACTTTGTCAAGATTATGTCTAAACATCTAGAATTTAAAGGCCATCACTTGTCTCTTACAAATCTAGATTTGGACAGTAGCTCATGGTAGCATATTAGAACTACAAAATGACATGCAATTCTTTTCATTCTTCATAATCTTAATTCCTTCTCTTTGGAACTTGAATAATTGTGAAGAAAATACTTCTTCCTCTGGCCTGAATTATTTGTTTGTGCTGATGACTAGAAGGCAGAAAGCTGAGTATCAAGGAGCCTAACTCTCTGGGTTATACACTGAGAATAAGCCCACCATTATTATACTGCACACAAAAATTAGGGGTATTTAAAAATTATTATGAAGTGATAAAAAAAGAGGCATTTGTTTATTTTTGTTAAACAAGAATATCAGAAAAGCAAACGACAAGTCAAAGAAAGTTGTATGATTATGGAAATGAGATGCAAAACCAACTGTTATTTCATTGGTGAAAATGCACTATATGAAAGGCTGAAAGTACTGGAGTATCTGCATGTTCCCTGATCCTCTAATATTTTGGAATTGTATAAAGATAAGTGGACAACATGAGAGGGTGGGTTGTGTAAGGTGGACTATCAGGGAGAGGGCAGGTCATTCAGAGTCCCTGTCTGCGAAGGCCTAGAATCTGCACTGCAGAAACTGCATTCTGGTAGAGTAAATTTGTCTGGAAAAGGAGAGATGGTGATTATTGGGAGGTGTGATGGTCAGTGTCAACTTGGCTAGGCTACCTTCCCCAGTTAGTCAAATACTAATGTAGGTGTTGCTGTGACGGTATTTTTTAGGAGTACTCAAACTTCATAATCAGTTGACTTTAAGAAGGGACAATTATCCTGGATAATCTGGGTGGAGCTCATTCAATCTATTGAAAGACCTTAAGAAAAGACATGAGCTTTTCCAGAAGAAGAAATTCTGCCCTTGGACTAGAGCTTCAGCCTGTACCAAGTAGTTCTGACTTGCCCTTTCTGACATCTGCACTGTGGATGCTATATTTACCTTGCTAGATCCCACAATTTCATACGCCAATTCCTTGCCATATATCTCTTCATATATGTATGTCTTTTTTTGGTTCTGTTCCTTGGCTGAAACCTGAATAATACAGAAGAAACGAAAGGTAACTGAACTTGATCAAGAAGGGTGGGACCATTTTCAGACAACAGAGATGCTGAAACAGCAGGAAGATCTTTTGTTTCTCCATAGGTCCTCAAATCACTAATGAGTCAGTAAATCTATCCCTAGATTAATTTAGTGAGTCAATATGGCCAATGTACTTGCTGAATGAGTCGTGATTATTGGCAGAGGTGGGTGTGATCATATCTGTAGATTTTACTCTCGAACACAGCAACCTCTTTTAAGCAGGACTGAGATTCTGCCTTCTTCAAGGATTCTGTTATAGTGGCCAGTCGACAGTTTGCTAGACAGTTCCAGAATTGGTGAGAAGAATGACAGGTGTTAGTTAAGCTCTTCTCCATCTCTTTAGAGTACTATCAAACCAACCAGCAAGCAAAGCAGTCAATACTAAACTAGATTTAAATATCTGAGTGGGTGCAGATCCTTAGTACCTTTCTCTTCCTCAGGAAGATGAATTTAAAATTCCTGGTGTCTAGAAGACCCAGGTTCAAAACCTCAAGGTCGCTGGCTTGAGTGTGGGCTCATCTGGCTTGAGTGTGGTCTCTCCAGCTTGAGCATTGGGTTGCTGGCTTGAAGCCCAAAGGTCACTGGCTTGAGCAAGGGGTCACTTGCTCTACTATAGCTCCTGAGTCAAGGCACATATGAGAAAGCAATCAATGAACAACTAAGGAGCTGCAACAAAAAATTGATGCTTCTTATCTCTTTCCCTTCCTATCTGTTTGTCCCTATCTGCACCTGTCCCTCTCTTTGACTGTCTGTCTCTGTCAAAAATAAATAAATAAATAAAATTCCTGGTCTCAACAGGAGAAGAAATGAGGAACTTGCCCTTTTTTTGGACTTCCTGCATTATAGGTGGAGGAGGGGTAGGAACCTCATGGGCCTAGTCTACTATGCTAGGAAATCCTTGTTCTGTGAGAATTTTATTTCTCACTATACTGTCACTCTAGTTACGGGTTCAGTGCAGCAGTCCTGGCCATCCTACCATATTTGAGACTCTGACACAAATGTTTGAAAGAGTCAGACATGGAAGTCAACTTATTTCCTGAAGGAAATAATTTCTTTCCCAAAGTTATTTAATATTAATTACAGATTGGAAAACCACATTAGAGTTCTGTTACCTCCGTGAGAATGTATTCTCCCCTTTTGTTGACATAACCATACTTCATGGCCCAGTTCAAAGGCTCAGTACCATGGCTCATTGTGATATTCCTTTCTTGAAATTTGAAAACACATGATCTGGACTTTGTTTTGGTCTTATTGCTTATAGCATTAGGCTTTGTTATGTGTTTGTCTTCTGATGTAAATCCTGGATTAGACAAAGGATGTCAGGTTATCCTGTACACTAGTAACAAACAATCATAACAAATGAAAAAAATATTCCATTTACAATTGCATCAAAAAATATAAAATACCTATAAACAAGCTTAATCAATGAGGAGAAAGGCCGCTACTCTGAAAACTATACGACATTGAAGAAATTAAAGAGGACACAAATAAATGGAAGATCATCTCATGTTCATGAATAGGAAGAATTAATAATGTTAAAATGACCATACTACTCAAAGCAATTTACAGAGTTGATGCAATTCCTATCAAACCACCAATGTCATTCATCTCAGAACAACAAATAACCCTAAAATTTATATGGAACCATAAAAAGACTCTAAATAGCTAAAGCAATCTTGAAAAAGAACAAAGTTGGAGGTATCATGCACTCTGATCTCAAACTATACTACAAAGTCACAATAATCAAAATAGTATAGTACTGGCACAAAAACAGACATATAGATCAATGGAACAGAATAGTGAGCCCAGAAATAAATCCTTGCATATATGGTTAACTAATCTGTCACAGAGGAGGTAAAAATATACACTCGAGTAATGACAGTCTCTTCAACAAGTGGTGTTGGGAAACCTTGACAGGTACATGCAAAAATAACAACAACAACAAACAGAAACCAAAATAACAACAAAAAAACTGGACCATTCTTTTACATCATATACAAAAATAAACTCAGAATGTTTTAAAGTATTAAATGTAAGGCTTGAAAACATAAAACTCCTACATAAAATAGGAATAAACTATTTACTATCAGTCTGAAGGTAAAACTGAAATCTTTTTGGACATGTCCCTTTCATCAAGGGAAGCAAAAGAAAAAATAAACAAATGGGACTACATCAAACTAAAAGCTTATACACAGTGAAGGAAACCTTCAACAAAACAAAAAGGCAACCTTACTGACTGGGATAATATATTCACAAATTATATACATCTGATAAGGGGTTTATATCCAAAATTTATAAGAAACTCATACAACTCAGTAACAAAAAAATAAACAATCTGATCAAAAAATGGGCAGAGGAAGTCCTGGCTGGCTGGCTCAGTGGGAGAGTGTCGGTCCGGCATGTGGAAGTCCCGGGTTTGATTCCCAGCCAGGGCACACAGGAGAAGTGCCCATTTGCTTCTCCACCCTTCCCCCTCTCCTTCCTCTCTATCTCTTTCCTCCCGCAGCCAAGGCTCCATTGGAGCAAAGTTGGCCTGGGCGCTGAGGATGGCTTCATGGCCTCTGCCTCAGATGCTAGAACAGCTCTGGTTGCAATGGAGCAACACCTTAGATGGACAGAGCATCACCCCCGGCAAGCTTGCTGGGGGGATTCTGGTTGGGCGCATGTAGGAGTCTGTCTCTCTGCCTTTCTCACTTCAGAAAAAATACAAAACTAAAAATATTAGGCAGAGGACATGAAAAGACATTTCTCTGAAGAACCATATTGCCAACAGACATATGAAAAGCTGCTCAAAATCATTAATCATCAGGGACATGCCAGTTAAAACCACAATGAGATACCACCTCATACTAGTCAGAATGGCTATTATCAAATAAGTTTTGACAAGGATGGAGAACCCTTGTGCACATTGGTAGGACTACAAACTGGTGCAATCAGTGTGGAAAACAGTATGGAGATTCCTCAAAAACTAAAAATAGATACATCATATGACCCAGAAATTCCACTTTAGGATAATTTATCCAAAAAAATTGAAAACAGTAATTTAAAAAGATATATGTACCCTTATGTTCATTGCAGCATTATTTACAATAGCCAAGATATGGAAGTAATCCAGGTGTCCATTGATAGATGAATGGATAAAGAATATATGAGAGATATATACATATGCATATATATACTGCTCACAATAATTAGGGGATATTTCAAAATGACTATCAAGCAATAAAAAAAGAAGTATTTGATTTTTTTTATTAAACAAGAACATCAGAAAAGCAAGCCACAAGTCAAAGAAAGTTGATTATGCAAATGAGATGCAAAACCAACTTTTATTTCATTGGTGAAAATGCACTATACAAAGGTTGAAAGTACTGTGTGCAGTGTATATATATGTATATATATATATATATATGTATATATATATATATTCAACATAAACTAATATAACCAATATAAGATTATGTGCCAACTACACATAAATAAAAATAACATTTAAAAAATATGTCAGTTTTTCTCTAAGTAAGCACAGGGCCAGTGTGAAAGTAGAGAATTTTTAAAGAACAGTTTTCATCTGTCAGTGAACTTTAATTGAATTTTTTCTAAAGCTTTTCTTGTCCCCGAGATTTGTATATTAGGTAGAAATGATTAAGAATTTATTACATAACTGATACTAAATTATGTATTTATAAAACTGGAGTTGATTGTCAATGCTATGAAGATTATTATCTTTCATCCCCAACCCCAGCTTCCCAATCTCTGGATTTTCTTATGTCATTAATAACATGCATTAAAGGAGCATAGATTTGAAGTCCTACTTTGAGGATGAAACTGGAAACTTTTCAAATATGCCAGCAATAATCAGTGTTTCAATTCCATTGTGGTGCAAAATTTGTAAACATTGACTTTCAGTGTCAATGCAATTTAGTAAATAACAGAGAAAGGTTGTGCCTTTATGGTGTTCAGGCAACCATTTATGAGATTGGAATCTTAAAATTATTTCTGTCTTTGAAGTATCTACTTACATTTTGCATTGGGTATACAGACAGCTCAACTGTTAGAAAAGTTTGGTATTTCAAATGGATTTTCCTTTTAAAACATTGGTACAAGATATTTCCCTGTGCTTGTCATATACATATATCAGTATTTATACAATATAGTATACATATTCTTCTGTACTGGCTTACACCAGAGAGGACGTCAAATGGCAGGAACCAGTTCCTGACCAGGGAGGAATGTGAGGAAGCCACAGGCATTGAGAGCGTGTTATCTTAGTGGTCTTAAATATGCACTAAAGAGATTCTCTGACACAGTAGTTTCCTTTATCTGTGATAGATGTGTTCCTATACTCCCTCCCACTGGATGCCTGAAACCACTGTTAGCATTAAACCCTCTATATACTATGTGTTTTTTTCTATATATCCATACCTATGATAAAGTTTAATTTATAAATTAGGCACAGTAAAAAGTAATAAAATAGAGCAATTATAACAATATACTGTAATAAAAGTTATGTGGATGATTTTGGACCATTATTAAGAAACAAGGGTTAGTGTTCAAGTATTGCCATACTGAGACAGTCAGTCTGAAAATCAAAATGATGATAAAGTAATTAATTGAGCCTGACCAGGTGGTGGCGAAGTGGATAGAGCATCGGACTGGGATGCAGAGGACCCAGGTTTGAGACCCTGAGGTCACCAGCTTGAGCGCGAGCTCATCTGGCTCGAGCAAGAGGTTACTCGGTCTGCTGAAGGCCCGCAGTCAAGGCACAAGTAAGAAAGCAATCAATGAACAACTAAGGTGTCACGACGAAAAACTGATGATTGATGCTTCTCATCTCTCTCCGTTCCTGTCTGTCTGTCCCTATCTATCCCTCTCTCTGACTCTCTCTCTGTCCCTTTAAAAAATAATAATAATAATAATAATTGACCAATAGCAAATGCAGCATGAATACACTGGACAAAAGGGTACTTCAGCTCCTGGGTGGGACAAAGTAGGATGGCAAGACATTTCAGTATGTTACTTTAAAACTTATGAAATTTTTATTTCTGGAATTTTCCATTTAATGTTCTAATGACTGAAACTGTGGTAAGGGAAACCATGGATAAGGGCAACTACTGTAATTGGCAAGAATGTTGGGCTTGGGGTTATTAGATTCTGGTTGTATCACTAACAATGAGACTATGGGTAGATTACATCATTTCTTCATTTGATGTTTCTTAAAACATTTGTTTTTAAATTGAAGAAAAAGATAGACATAGAAAAGTGTATCTATCATAAGAGCATAGCCCAATAAAATTTTCACAAACCAAATACACCCATGAAATGAACACATTTACATCAAGAACAAAACACTAGCAGTGCCCTGAAAGTCGAGCTGTCCCCCCTTTTGGTTATAACTCCCTACTCACTACCAAAGATAACCACTATTCTGACTTCTAATTGTAGATTAGTTCATTTTGGGAAGTGCATTTTATAATTGGAGTCACATGATGTGTACTTTTTTGTGTCTATATTGCTATATGTAGTTGTAAGTCATTGTTTTTCATTGCCATACAATAGTCCATTGTATAAATATACCAGAATTTACTTATACATTCTACTGCTAATGAATATCTGGGTTTCTGAGCTCTGGCTATTATAGTTCTGCTATGAGCATTTATGTATATAACTTTTGATGTTGATATTTCTATTGGGTGTGTCTATTGGTTTCTATGTGATATATATAGAGAGAAGTGTACCTTCTGGATTATACAGTATACTGTGTTCAGCTTTAGGAGATAATAATGTCAGCAGTTTATAAAAGTTCTGCTTGTTCCACATCCTTGCTAACATTTACATTACTAACATTGTCTGTCATTAGCCATTTTAAAAATTGGAGACAATAATTCTTTACCTTCTTGTTGAAAGGTTGTTGTCAACTCAATTAAGATCTACTTTTCTTTGCTTCCAAATCCTGAGCTCTTTCTTCTACCATGGGCTTGGACATCCTCTCTGAGTTTCAGTTTCCTTTCATGTAAATGAGACTATTGGACTGAATAACCCTTAATATCCTTTTATTTATAATATGCTAAGCTCTTTAGTTGTAGGTGTTTTCTAGGTACAGTGCAAGTGGAACAGAATTTCACTAGCATTTAAATCCTATGACATGGGCCTGACCAGGTGGTGGCTCAGTGGATAGAGCATTGGACTGGGATGCGGAAGACCCAGGTTCGAGACCCCAAGCACACCAGCTTGAGCGTGGGCCCATCTGGCTTGAGCAAAAGCTCGTCAGCTTGGACCCAGGGTCGCTGGCTCCAGCAAGGAGGTGCTCGATCTGCTGAAGGCCCGCGGTCAAGGCACATGTAAGAAAGCAATCAATGAACAACTAAGGTGTAGCAATGGCAACGAAAAACTAATGATTGATGCTTCTCACCTCTCTCCATTCCTGTCTGTCTGTCCCTATCTGTCCCTCTCTCTGACTCTCTCTCTGTCCCTGTAAAAAAATAAATAAATAAAAATAAATAAAATAAATCCTATGACATGGGAAGTGGTCCACTTATGCATAGAACAGGTCCAGGTAATGGTCAATTTTGTTTGTGAGTCAACAATGAGCTTCCTTTCCCAGATTCCAGGTTACACATAAAATGTAGGTCAGTGGTACAGACAGACCCATACTTGAACAGGTGGGGTGCTTTTCCATCTGGCCCCACATGACAGAATATTCTATTCTCTAGGAAGAGAAAAACTACTTCATCCTCTATAGGATCGCTATTGTTTGTATTCAATCAATTAACACATCTATTTTCAGCACCAATTATATGACTGGCCTTCTGCTGGGAAGGAGATCTGAATAGGAAAGGCGCCTGGCACATGCAGGAGACAGAAATCCTCAGAATTTAAATTTAAGGGTTAAAACCATGGCCTCTGGAATCAGCCTAACTGGGCTTTTACTCTATTACACTTTTGGTGGCAGCTGTGGCTACCACTCACATCACTGAAGAATGAGCACTGATTAAACACTTACTTGGGCCAGGCCCTGTGACCATCCTTATATCTGTGCTCTTATCTATCCTTCCAGTAACATTATGAGGGGGCTGCTATTAGTGATCCAGTATTTTAGATGAAGAAACTGAGGCACAAAGAGATCAAATAATGCCCGAGATCAAAGAGCCAGCAAGTAGTAGAGCTCAAATTTGAAGAGAGTCTGACTCCAGAGCCCCTATTTCTATGTGACCTTACTATCCTGAAACTTTAATTTCCTATTCAAAAACAAATATCTATCTTCCATGGTTGCATTACATTAAAATGAAATGAGGTATTTTATGTGAAATCCTCAAATAGTGTCCGGCGCTTCATAAATACATAGATGTTTATTATTATTTTAGTGCTGTTATTTTTATGCTAGAAAGAATCATTTTAAACTTATATTGGGGTGTGTAAATGATTGTGAAAAGGAAATTGTTAAATAAATGAAGGTTTCATTTATTTTTTTTTAGGTCCTATCTGCAGCCTCTGTGTCTCATCTTTTGGAGCAAGACCCGTGACGATCTTCAGTGGCTTCATGGTGGCTGGAGGCCTAATGTTGAGTGGTTTTGCTCCTAATATCTACTTTCTGTTTTTTTCCTATGGCATTGTTGTAGGTAAGAAACCTGATCACTATAATTTTTCTAAGCTTCAGGAATTGATCATAATTTTACCAGTGTCAGCTTTATTATTTAGTTAATATAAAAAGTGAAAATGTTCAGTAGTAATTAATTTACTTTCAATGGCCACCTCACCAAAAATTGTTGCTTTAGTAAAATGTCCACCAGCGAATCAAAATATTTGAAAGGCTAAATGTGTTTTAACAGTGCACATTGTTCTCTTTTGAGGAAGATTTTTCATTTCAGCACTTGTGTCTAAAGCACACAAAGGAAGAAAGGGAGGGGCGTCTAAGACTTTCAATGTGACTGACATCTGTCACTTTTCCGCGATTTAGAAAGTTATCCCTTTCATGTTAGTTGGTTAAACAGGGCTCTGTTGAACTTTTCTTGTCATACCATCTGTCACCAGGACCCCAATCACAAAGTCACAGCAAAAGTAAACAGTAGATTGTAGAGCATAGAGTTTAACATTTTTTAATAAAAAATTAAGGCATGATTGGCCATGGTAGGTTGGCTCTGTGGATAGAGCATTGGCCCAGTGAACAGACTATTGGCCTGGCTTGTGGAAGTCTTGGGTTTGATACTGGTTAGGGCACACATGAGAAGTGACCGTCTGCTTCTCTTCCCCTCCCTCTCCCCCCTTTTCTCTCTCTTCCCCTATCACAGTCAGTGGCTTGACTGGTTCGAGCTTTAGCCCCAGATGCTGAGGATAGCTCAGTTTATCCAAGCATCAGCCTCAGGCACTGAGGATAGCTTGGTTGATTCAAGCATTGGCCCCAGATGGGGATTGCCAGGTGGATCCTGCCCAGGGTGCATGCAGAAGTCTGCCTTTCTATCTCTTTTCCTCTCGCTTAAAAAAAAAAATGGCATGATTAAAGAAAACTGAGTAGTGGGGATGATTAATGATGATTTGGATACATCAGAGGACAAGTACAGGATTTGGGGCTGGAGAGGTATTTTTTGGCAGGGGGTGCTTTTGTGTTGTACTCTACCAATTGAGTTCAATGTTAAATGTCACCAGACTCAATATTCATAGGAGCTGCTGGTAGAGAATTTGAAAAGACTCCAGCTTTCAATGTTTTTTCTTAGTGTCTGGAAGAACCTATTTTGTTGAAAACCACCATTCCCTTCTTTTACTTGAGACTATTTCCTCAGTAATACATAACAGGAAAAACAGCAGCCAGTATTCACTGAGTACATACTGTGTACCAGGGTCTGCACTAAGTGCTTTAACTGATCTCATTTAAACTTCCCAGGAACTATTTTACCCAGAGGGAAGGTGAAGCTCGCAAAGTGAAAGACTAATGAAAGCAACATGGCGAGGGCACGTGTGGTAGATCCACTCAGTGTGACACGCATCTTGACTCTTACATTTTTATAACTATTTTTAGTTCTTTTAGCACTCAAAATTTATTTTAACTTTAACTATGGACCCTAATACTACTCAGATATTAATCTAAACCAGGAGAATACTTGTTAGGACTTTGAGAAAACAGTATATATTAGATATTTTATATTTCCTATAGAGCTCAAAACCATTTTGAACCTGTAGCTACAAATATACTGAATAATCATTTTGTACTCTTATCTAAAATAATAAAAATGTAGATATCTGTGTTATGTATGAATGGGATTATTCCTTTCAGAACATAAGACAAAAATAAACAAGTCATTTTTTTAGGACAGAATTTCTTCAGATTGTTCTTTTTACATAGAAAGTTGAGTCATGGTGCCATTTGAGTATTTGATTTGAGTATTTTCCTCAAACTCTGGGCTAACCATTTAAAATTTCACAGGGTTTTATTCCTAGTCATCATTTCTAGAGAAAGCCTTTGTGACTATATATCCTAAGTTCTCACTGACCTTAAAGTTAATGAAAAGTGAGTGATAGCGTCACATTTGCATTACCTATAAATAAAAATGAATTTTTGAAAAGAAAAAATTAGTTGACATTAAGACTTATATACATTTGATTGTGTCAGAAGAATAATAATATCTAAGGATGTAGAGAAAGAAAAAGACAAAATTAACTCCCATAATTAAATTTCAAAATTTCTCTAGCAATGAAGAGCATTTTACCAATTTGTGAAATTGATTTTTATTTGGCTCATGTTCTTGGAACCTTTCAATAGCTAACCCTGTTCTCCCTCTTCTGTGAGCACATGGTCTTCAGTTAATTAGATATTGGTCTTGATTTACTCTTTTGGCTGCTGCTGGTGGCGATGGTGGGTTTGCAGAGCTTCTACTTGGCTTTACCCACTATGGTAACTCTTACTGCACTGGCCAAGAAACAACATGTATGGAAGTATACTAAAATGTATGTGTGCTCCAAATCAATATCAGCAACTGGGGAAATGAGTTCTCGATGGGTCCATTGACTCAGCAGACCCACTGTGAGCCAGACCTGGGCCATGATCTGATATATTACCTGCCCTCCCACTATATGACCCCACTATGAGGGGAGACCCTATAAATGTTCCCGTTTCCTAGTAACAATATCAGCTTGTACCCAGTCTCCAACAATGCTTAAAACATATTCCTTTTGCCCCTTTGTGTGATTACCTAAATACTGCTGTGGTTCTTTTTGGGTAAGGTTTTAAGATCTAATCATCTACTTGTCATAGTGTTTGTTGTAGTGTTCTTCCTCCTGGAATCCCAGCTTCCCCTTTAATTAGTGGATTTGGGGTCAGAAACAGTCTCAGGTCTGGAGAATGTACAGGACTCTGATTTGGCAACATGTTATGAATTCATGTAACTATAAGGAAGTTGTTAGCTCATGGAGAGACTAAAGGGTTCATGTCAGGAGATGTAAGTTCTGTGAACTTGAGCAAGCACCTTGATTTCTACAAGTAACTGTCCCCTTATCTGTGAAGGCAGGCTTAGCAACCTACCCCATATAGGTTTTGTGGGGACTACATGAAGCCAAGCAAAATACAGATAAACATAAAATAAAGATTTGAGTTACATTTAAATTAACTTAAAAAAATCACTCACACTAGTAATTCTTAGGGCCTGTGAGCTACTCTTTGTTCACATATTGTTAACACTTATTCCATGGTTGCCTTCCTTGTGGTTTTATTTCATTAGTAGGCTCATGATATAGAGTTCATAGGATGTTTCTGGGATAAATAAATGGGATAATAATGAATAATGACACTTCCATTCTGTCATTATTTGAAGTAGAGTATCCAGTTTAAAAGGAAGTGACAGGAAATTATTACACAGTCTATAACTCATTCTCCTTTCCATGTTATGATTTCCACAGAAAAAGAAACAAGAAAGATTCAATAATGGTAACATTCATTGAGCACCAGCTCTGTGTAGCATTGTGTTCTAAGCATTTTCATTTGTCGGGGATGAATTAAATGGGTTCTTAGGTTACACAGAATGGCATAGGGAAGGAGCAAGCACTAGTAGGAGGGCTCTGGAGTCAGACAATGGGGTTAACCTTCTTAGATCCACTTGTCAGCTGTGTGACTCCACACAACTTGCTTTCTTGTTTTCCCAGTTTTAAAACTGAGCATAATGATAGCATCCAACCTACAGGTTTTGTGGATTGATGAGATAATGCAATAAATATTCACTAGCATAACCATTATTATTAGTTTTGTAAAGTGGAAAATTATTTAATCTCTCTGGCTTCTATTTTTTTTTTTTTAAATAAGCTCAGAGATACTGTGACTAGTCATGAGATAATGTATATAGAGAAGCACATAAGTTTTTTAATATGTTTGTTTTCTTTTCCTTCAATTTTTTGACTTGTTGCAATGAATAAAATGTTTCTTTTATTTACAATATTATTTTCAATGTATTTTTGTCCTTTTCATTGTGAAAAAGTTGGTCATCTTACTATAAACCATGCTGCCAAACTGTGATTCAAGCTCCAATTTTCTCAATAACTTTCCTAAATCAGAAAAAAAAAAGTGTGGTAGGAGACTGGGACTTGGGTGAGAAGAGGGGACACAGGAAATATGCCCTTAATGAATTGCTCAAGCTTCTTCACAGTAATTTCTCTTTGCTTTTCTAAAAAGCAAACTCAAAATCAATGTTTTGACATTCTGTTCCTTCATAACATTGTTAATTAGGTACCCAATTACTGTTTTCTCAATATTCTCATCTTGATTTTGGGAGAAAATTTTTCTTTTCCTTCAATTTCTTGGTAACATCTGCATAGGTAGGCCATTGAGCTTGGGGAGAGGAAAAACCACATTCATAGAAAATCCGATTCTCCTAATCTAGTTCTAGCAAATGAGGTAAGGTTATTTCTCTTATATTTACTTCAGCAATTACAGTCTTATAAGCTTTTTTGGTTTTTAATTATTATATCATTAAAGACAATCTTTTGTCTCTCACGGATGTTCAATTATAATAAAGCACTATGATTTTCTAATTAGTCTCAGGCTGTATCCACATAATGACATAATACTCAAATAAAGGTGAAAAAATATACTAATAGAATGGCTATTTTTCTTCTACATTGCTTTATCTCTTAATCCTTATAGTTATCTTGTGAGATTGTTTTAATGATAAGGAAACTAAGAATTAGAGAATTTAAATAAACTCTCAAATTCCCAAAGTCACAAAGCCAATTAGTGATAGAGCTGGGATTCAAATCCTGTACACTTAACCAGTCAATGCCATGTTCAAGGTGCTCAGGCTAAGTATATAAAGTTTAAAGCCACACCAATCAAAAAACTAGCCAATTACTTGGACTTTTTAACTTTCTATGCAGATGTTTTAGTATAGAATCATAACAGTACCTACATTTAGCTACATTTGTATACTCTTACTTTATTTATCTTTTTCAGCCTCTTAAGATACATTCTCAGAATTTCATTTTCAGTAGTAGATATTTCTGGATTACTATTTGCAATTGCCTACCCTAACCTTTGAACAGGAGTATAAGCCATATTGGCTCAGATATTCAAAGAGATTGTTGAAATACTTGTTTCAGAATATACAGAACAGGGATTTGCCCAAATGATCAAGAGACAGGTCTCCACACCACAGTGACAAACTGTCCCCGTTTGCTCAGGAGTAAGGGCTTCTCCTGGATGTGAGGCCTCTAGTGGTCAAATAGGGGAAGTCCTGGGCAAATCAGAATGAGTTAGTTCTCCTCCCCAACACATATAGTCTGAATTCTGGAGCTCCAATCTCAGCATTTTTTAAGATTGCCATATTAGAAAGCATTGTTACTAAAATGTTTTGTTTACATAAAAATAATACTACAGGGATAAAGTTTTGTATTATAAATGCAGGGGCTCTTGAGATAGTTCAGTTACACACACATCAAATATGTATAAAATGACAGCATATTTAAAAATAGTTCATAGACACCATGGTTGAGTAACTTACCGTATTTCCCCATGTATAAGACACACATTTTTCAAAAAATTTGGCATCGCCTGACCAGGCGGTGGTGCAGTGGATAGAGCATCGGACTGGGATGTGGAGGACCCAGGTTGTAGACCCCGAGGTCGCCAGCTTGAGCGTGGGCTCATCTGGTTTGGGCAAAAAGCTCACCAGCTTGGACCTAAGGTCACTGGCTCCAGCAAGGCGTTACTCAGTCTGCTGAAGGCCCGTGGTCAAGGAATGTATGAGAAAGCAATCAATGAAAAACTAAGGTGCCGTAACGAAAAACTGATGATTGATGCTTCTCATCTCTCTCCATTCCTGTCTGTCTGTCCCTATCTGTCCCTCTCTCTGACTCTCTCTGTCTCTGTTTAAAAAAAAAAATTGGGATCTATAAACTGAATGCGTCTCATACAGTGATTGTAGGTATTTTTACTTGCATTTCCCACTTTTTCATGCTTATTGCTGAAGACAATGATTTGTCATCAGACACAGATGAGGACAAGCTAATGGATGGGAGTTTTGATAGTGATGAGTTGTATGAATTTTATGATGAATAAAACTTGAATTCAATAACTTTATGTAATACATTTTTTTCAAATTTAGGGCTCTAAAATTAAGATGCATCTTATACATGGGATCGTCTTATACATGGGGAAATATGGTAATTGGTTAGAGCGTTGTTCCATACGCTAAGGTTGAGGGTTTGATCCCCAGTCAGGACACATAAAAGAATCAACCAATTAATGCATAAATAAGTGAAACAACAAATCGATGTTTCTATCTCTTTTTCTCAAATCAGTTTTTTAAAAGTTTTTAAAATTTATAGACATTTTTCAAAATATGTACACAATTTAAGGTGTTTTATGGCTCTCTCCTGAAAATGAACCAAAATTATATATGCATGATTTTATTCACATGCTAGTTTAGTTACTTAGAGGTGCTTGCTTTATATATTCTGAGTATTTTTTAATATTACAGTATTTTATTTCAACTATATTTTACCTTATAATTCTCTAATTAGTTTAATTGATCTAGTTGTTTTACAGTTTATTGGTAAGGATTGAGAAAAATGAGTAAATGAGGTGATGTAGTGTGATTTGCATAAAGCATCATCCTATAATGCATAGCAGTTTAAAATTTGTCATATCCTTCCTATAAACAATATTATTCTAATTCTGTATTTCTAATGATGCTATCCATTCATATGAATTAATGTGAAATAAAAAATATTTAATATTTTTAAGCCATGATTTAATTTTTGGCTCTTCTAATTTAAAAATCATAATTTAATTGAAAAACATAAAATATAAAAATATATACACACATATACATGCATAGAGTGTATATTTGTTATATGTTAGAAAAAAATAAGAGGTAGAGATAAAGAGGAAAATGCAAAAAAGAGTGAGAGTAGAAATAGAAATGGTTGAAATTAGCTGGTGTCACTTAAAATTGGCAGACTTAAATGAGATTTATGGAAAAAAGTAGTATAATAACTTTTGTGGAGAGGTTCATTGAATAGACATTTTTTAGATGATTTTTAATTACAGTTGACATATAATATTATATAGCTTTAGGTGTACAACATAGTGAATAGACATTTATATAATGTACAAAGATATCAGCCTGATAAATATAGTACCCATTTGACATCATACATAGTTACTGTATTACAATACTATTGAGTATATTCTGTATACTATACTTTATATCCTCATGACTATTATGTAACTACCATTTTTTTAAATTCATTTTAGAGAGGAGAAAGAGCGAGAGAGAGAGAGAGAGATATTGAGAGAGAGAGAGGAAGGGGGAGGAGCAGGAAGCATCAACTCCCATATGTGCCTTGACCAGACAAGTGCAGGGTTTTGAACCGGCGACCTCAGTGTTCCAGGTCGACGCTTTATTCATTGTGCCATCACAGGTCAGGCCTGTAACTACCAATTTTTACTTCTTATTCACTACCCCTTTTCACCCATTTCCCCAACACCCCTCCCATCTGGCAACGTTCTGTGTATTTATGAGTTTGTTTCTATTTTGTTTGTTCATTGATAGTGTTTTTTAGTTTCTACATGTAAGTGAAATTATATGGCATTTGTCTTTTTCTGTTTGACTTATTTCACTTAGCATAATACCTTTAGGTCCATGCATGTTGTTGCAGATGGCAAGATTTTCATTCTTTTTCATGACTAATACTCCATTATATATTTATCTCTTCTTTATCGATTATCTATCAGCGGATATGTAGGTTTATAAATAATGCTTCAATGAACACAGGAATGTATGTCTTTTTTTTTTTTTTTAATTTTGACTTTATTTATTCATTTGAGAGAGAGAAAGAAGCAGGGAAGAGCAAGAAGCATCAATTCCCATATGTGCCTTGACCAGGGTTTTGAACTGGTGACCTCAGTATTCCAGGTCGATGCTTTATCCACTGTCCCACCACAGGTCAGGCTGTATGTCTTTTTGAATTAGTGTTTTGGGTCTCTTTAGTTGAATCCCCAGAAGTTGAATTGCTGGTTTCTTCTTTGTCTTGTTATAGCCTTTGTGTTAAAGTCTATTTTGTCTGACGTACGTATTGCTACCCCAGCTTTCATTTGTTGGTTCCATTTGCATAAAATATCGTTTTACTTTTAGTTTGTGCATATATTTTTACCTAAAGTGGGTCTCTTTTAAACAGCATATCTAAGGGTCTTGTTTTCCATTCAGTCACCCTATATCTTTTGATTGGAGCATTTAATCCATTTACATTTAAAGTAAGTATTGATAGGTATGTGGTTATTGTCATTTTATTACTCATATATTTTTTATTACTCATATTTTATATTATTATTTTTCTTCTTCTAAAAGAAGACCTTTTAACATTTCTTATAATGCCAGTTTGGTGGTGATGAACCCCATTACCTTTTTCTTATGTGGAAAGCTCTCTCTATGTCATTCAATTGTAAATGACAGCCTTGCTGGGTAGAGTAATCTTGGTTGTATTTCCTTGCTTTTCATCACTTAGAATATTTTGTGCCAGTTTCTTCTGAACTGTAAAGTTTCTGTTGAAAAATTAACTGATAGCCTTATGGGAGCTCTGTTTGTAGGTAAATAACTGCTTTCCTTTTGCAGCTTTTAAGATTTTTTTATTTTGTCTTTAACCTTTGGCCTTTTAATTATGATGTAACTTGGTGTGGGCCTCTTTGGGATCATCTTGTTTGGGACTCTCTGAGCTTCCTGGATTTGTATGTTTATTTCTTTCATCAGGTTAGGGAACTTTTCTCCCTCATTATTTTTTTAAATAGGTTTTCAATTCCTTGCTCTCTTCTTTTTCTGGCACCTCCATGATGTGAATGTTGGTATGCTTGATGTTGTCCCAGAGGCCCCTTAAACTATTCTTTTTTTAATTTTATTTTTGTTGTTCTGTTTGGGTCTTTTCTGCTACCTATTGTCCAAATCACTGATTTGATTCTCTGTTTCATCTATTCTACTGTAGATTCCCTCTAATGTATTCTTCACTTCAGTTACTGTAATCTTTATTTTTGACTGGTTCTTTTTTGTTTTTTATCTCCACTTTTATGTTTCCTTTCTCTTTGTTAACGTTCTCACTGAGATCATTGAACATTACCAGTGTTTTGAACTCTGCATCTGGTATTTTGCTTGACTTCATTTTGTTTAGTTATTTTTCTGAAGATTATTCTTTCATTTAAGACATGTTTCTTTGTCTCTTCATTTTGGCTGCCTTTCTGTGTTTGTTTCTATGTATTACATAGTGCTACTATGTCTGCCAGTCTTGCTAGAGTGATGTAGTATAGTTCATGTCTTGTGGAGCCCAGTGGTTCAGTCTTCCTGGTCACCTGAGCAAGGTGCTCTAGGAATGTCCTTTTGTGAGTTCTGTGTGCCCTCCTATTGCAGTTGAGCTTTGATTGCTGTTGGCATGTCGATTAGAGGAATTGACCCTCAGGTTATTGGGTGTGATGAGTGGCTGTGACCACAGTGGAGGAGCTGTACAGGGGCTAACTCTATGAAGCAAGATTCTCTTTAGTAAGGCTCGGGTGCCTGCTGTGTCTGCCCTTTGTGTCATTTGTGGAGATGGTTGGGTGGTTCTCTGGTGTGCTCTGAAGCTCGCCACCGGGTATGTTGGCTGTGGGGCCTGTTGGGAGGTGCAGATCAAGGTTATCCACTGCATGTGCCCTGCCCGGGGCCACTTGGTATGAGCTACAAAGTGATCTGCAGATGGTTGCTACTTGTACTGGGCTTGGTGCGTGGGAAAAGCTAAGCTGCAAATTGAGGACAGCTGCCAGTAGGGCTGGGTTTGGGGCCGCTTAGCAAGAGATATGTGGCACATAGAAGCCAGATGCTGCTTGTTTGGGGTTTGTGAACCTTTGTGAGGTTTTAGGCTAGTCCATAGCACAAGCTGAGACAGGCCATTTGTATGGTAAAGCCAGAGGAAGCAGCTTGAGTGAGCCCAAAGTTGGGTGGGGTATGGTCTTAGGGAATCATCAGGGTGGAGAAGGTTAGCCAAGAGACTCAGACATGGCGCCTGCACTTGGAGGGCTCAGCTAAAGAACAATGGCTTCTGCCAGTACTTCTGTCTGGGAGAAAGCTGCACCTCTAGCAACTGATCTAAAGCCAGACAATTCAGTTTCTCCCTATATTCTCTGGCTCCTTTCTAGCTGTTGTCCCACTCAGAGTGAGTGAGTCGATTAGCAAGTAAATCCCTGGGTTAGCCCTCTAAGAGAAACTCCTGGGACTCCAGCAGCCCTTTGTCTCACCCAGCCAAAGTCTCCACTGGTTTTCACAGCTAGGTGTTGTGGGGGCTCGTCTCTCTGGCACTGGAACCCTGAACTGAGGGGTCAGGTGTGTGGCTGGGACATCTTGTTCCTCAGGGGAACCTCTGAAGCCAAGTTAGTTTCTCCCAAATTTTAACCTCCACATGTCAGTGTGGGACCAGTCAGTTCCTTGTCTCTACCCCTCATACCAGTCTTCACATGGCTGTTTCTGTATCTTCTTATTTATAGGACTCTGTTCAGCTAGACTTCAGGCAATTCTCAATGAAGGTTGTTCTGTGGTTTAGTAGTATTTTTTTACCCCCAAGGACAGAGAGAGAGTCAGAGAGAGGGATAGATAGGGACAGACAGACAGGAACAGAGAGAGATGAGAAGCATCAATCATCAGTTTTTTGTTGTCATTGGGACACCATAGTTGTTCATTGATTGCTTTCTCACATGTGCCTTGACCGCGGGCCTTCAGCAGACCGAGCAACCTCTTGCTGGAGCCAGCAACCTTGGGTCCAAGCTGAATAGCTTTTTGCTCAAGCCAGATGGGCCTGTGCTCAAGCTGGCGACCTCAGGGTCTCGAACCCAGGTCTTCCGCATCCCAGCCTGATGCAATATCCACTGCGCCACCGCCTGGTCAGGCTAGTTGAATTTTATATGTTGTTCAGGCAGGAGGTGAGTACAATTTACATTCTTCACCATCTTTAACAGATTTTTTTTCCCAATTAAAAAATATATGTGTAACTCTGGCTGGTTGGCCCAATGGTAGAGCATTGACCTGGCATGTGGATGTCCCAGGTTCAATTCTAAGTCAGAGCACACAGAAAAAGCAACCATCTTCTCCATTCCTTCTCCTCCTCCCACTTCTCTCTCTTCTCTTCCCCTCTTGCAACCATGGCTTGATTAGAGCAAGTTGGCCCTGGGCACTGAGGGTGGCTCCATAGCCTACGCCTCAGGTGCTAAAAAATGACTCTAGTTGCAGTGGAACAATGGCTTAGATGGGCAGAGCATCGCCCCCCCAGTGGACTTGCCAGGTGGATCCTGGTTGGGTGCATGCAAGAGTCTGTCTCTCTGCTTCCCCGCTTCTCACTTACAAAATATATGTGTATGTGTGTTTATTTATATACCCGTATAAATACTACATATTTATGTATACATACATCAAATAAAATGATTGTTCTATATATTCTGCTTATATATTTTGAAAACTTGTCATGGACATCTTTTCATTCAATAATTATCCTTCTGCAACATCATTTTTTATGGCAACTTCAATAGACATTTTTAAAAACATTCCCTTTATGCCAGAATTAGACCTGGAACCAGGATACTCATATAAATAAGACACAGCCTGCCATCAGGTAGCTCTCTGTATAGTCAGGAGAATAGACTTGTAAATATATAACTTATAACACAGAAAATAATGCAATAATAAAATGACACCGAGGTTCAGTGCCGGGATAGTATGTCTGTGTTGGGGGGAAAGGAGTTGAAAGGGACTTCATGCAAGAAGTTCTGGTTGAGCTGAGCCTTTGAAGGACAGTAGGATGTGATCAGGGGGATATGGGTTCAAAGTGGAATGAGAGTGGTGGGAAGAAGACATTCCAAGACTCAATGTTCAGAGGCATGAAATAGAAAGCTGTCTTTTCATGGATGTTTGTTTATGTCAATTATTTCAAATGTAAGCAGGGTTCAATGAAAATGTGGCTATTTTAGCTCACTACTAAAATAATCCCATAAATGTTTTTCCTTGCAACAATTGTTATAATTCAGATGAAGCATTTAAAAATTTTTTGTTTGTTTTTACTGTTAGTGTGTAATAGTGAAACGTATAAGAAATCAAATTTGATACCAATACCATGATCGATACTAAGGCTCTTCTATTCATCCTCTCTTCTGTACCATCAGCATAAATGTGAATACAATAAAAAAAACCAGAGAACATCTTATTATGAAAACAGTTTTGTCTTTACAGACTTCATGAAAGATCTTTGGGACTCTTGAGACTTCTCTTTAATAAACACTGATTAAGATCATTCTGATACAGATGTGGAGAGGCCTTATGCCACCTTCTACTTTTTGAACAGTTTAAAGAAAATGCATTTCAAATTTATGCTACATTTAAAAAAATGAGATAATCTTATCTGAAATCCATTGCCTTAAAATAACTTAAAACTTCTTTCCTTTTAGTCTAAAATTAAAAGTTTAAAAGTTGCTGCTTCAACTTTTTCTAGACTGGGATTTAGTAATTGGATATGTCTGTTTCTCATATCTCTAAATGCTTAACATTTATAAGAACCTTAATAACCAAATCACAGGAAAGTAAATTCATTCTTCCTCCAAAGGTCTTCTGAAATAGTCCTCAGTAAAGAATGACTTATTTTTACTTCACAAAATTGATGTTCAGAAACAAGTCTTATTTCATGTCTTAAAATGTTCTATATGTAGTAATGACAACTGTATAAATCAATCCAACTTCTGTTAATGGAATAGTATTGCTTCCCTTAACTCATACAAATGAGTGCTTTATTTTAGAAGGTTTATTTAAGTATAATTGTTTTAATCTATCTTATTTTTTAAGGAAGACTTTTTATGCAATCAGATATGATCATCTGAGTCCTGGGTTATTTTTTCCCCCTTCTTTTCCAAGTGAGAGGAGGGGAGATAGAGAGACAAACTCCTATATGTGCTCCAACTGGAATCCATCTGGCAACCCCTGTCTGTGGCTGGTGTTCTGCCTATCTGGGGTCATGCTCGCAATCAAGCTATATTTAGCAACTGAGGCAGAGGCTCTACAGCACCATCCTTAACACCCAGGGCCGATGCACGTGAACCAATAGAGCTATGGCTGTAGGAGAAGAAGAAAGAGAGAGAGAAGGAGAGGGGGAGACGTGGAGAAACAGATGATCACTTCTGTGTGCCCTGACTGGGAATTGAACCCAGGACATCCACACACCGGGCCAATGCTCTACCTCTGAGCCAACCAACCAGGACCTCCTGGGTTATTTAAAAAGCTAATTTCTTAGAATGTTTATGCAATATATTTGTTAAGCCCATGTATTCTTTCAAATTATAGTCCAGGTAGCAATTAAAAGTAATGAAAATTATATTACTAACTCATCTAATAGACTATGGTTAAAATTCAGTTTTTAGACTGCAGCTCGTGGGTTGTTTTTAGAGTGATTCTCAAGAACAGATGATGTTGCCAAAAAAATAGAAATAGTTATGAGTTAGAAGCCAGAGGAAAATTTTATGAAAATGAACTGGGGTTATCAGGTACTTAATAGGCATGAAAAGTGTAAACTAAGAAACAAGAACCTTAGAGGAGTTCTAGAGATAAACATTGCCCTTGGTTCTCAAGAGAGGAAAGTTCAAACTTACAGAAAAGTAGAGGATAGTATAGCAAACAATTACCACATATGCTCACTACTTAAATTTAACAGTTGTTAATTAATATTTTATCTTTTTATGTGAAGGTACTTTAAACTAAATTAAAACACCATGACATTTTACTTCTAAATAAGGTAGTGTTATAATGTAAGAATGTCCAAATAGATAGAAGAGTTTATTTGAGCCAAACTGAGGACATGCCTGGAAGTAAGATCTCAATAGATTGAGACCGTGCTCCTGAGAATGGCAGTTTTACAGCTCTTTTCATGCATTTGGAGTCAAAGGAGGGAACATAAGGAAGATTACATGAAGTCCATTACTGGGAGATGAAGGAGGTGGGAGAAAGCAAGTCAGGAAAATCTCCGAGATCAGATAAAAAGTGGGGAAATAAATACTCATCTTACATTGGTGGGTAGAGGACAGTTTACATTTAACAGCTATAGGAAATAGGGATGATATACAGGCAACAAGATCATGTGCTCCCTTGAGGGTGATTGCACCTCTAAGAGGTCTGGGAAAGAGGATTACTTCTGGTATTTCGAAGGTGTATTAGCCTAGATGCACAAGAACAATGGACAAGGCTTGCTTAAGACAAAGATAAACATTTTACTAAGGAAGTTATAGGGGTGGGGCTTACCATGACCTGCCCAAATAGAAATTTATGATCTCATCACCTTGTGAGGTTAGTCTCAGTCACTGAGCTTACCAGATTTATTAATAGCCCCTTTTTTGTTCAAGTAGTTTGCAGCTCTAAAAGATAAAAACTTACAAGTATACATTTTACTGTGATGTGTTCATCTGAAGACAACTGAGGACCTGCCGAGGGTCTTTGCTTTGCAAACTGAAGTGTACAAACTATGAGCTCTAGAAAAATAGGTTGGGATGATGAAAGGGATTTTATAAAATTGTTTAGAGAACTTAGAGGAGGAAGAACATTGAGCTAAGGACAGGAACTTGAAAGAGAGACAGATACAGAATGGGCACTTTTGATTAAATTTTGCTATTAGGTGTGTGGTTTAATCATTTTTTCTGTCTCCCCATAATGTCTTAATTAAAATTTTCATTATTCATTTTTTCTTTAAAAATTTAATTACATTTTTAACTTGACCCTAACCTTTGGATGTGTGTATTGTGAAAACTGAGCCTGCATAAATGTGTCCATTGGAGCTGCCCAACTAACATTGAAGGGATCTGGGAATTCATACTCGGAAGAGTTTTAGTCAGTCAGTAACACAATGTCCTATTGGAATTATGCCTTTTTTTTTTCATTGAAGTAATATAGTTTGTCTTAATTTATGTAATGTCTTCTTATATTTAGGTCTTGGATGTGGTTTATTATACACAGCAACAGTGACTATTACGTGCCAGTACTTTGACAGCCGCCGAGGCCTTGCACTTGGCCTGATATCAACAGGTACATTTTCAACATAAGCACAGCCTTGTTACTATTTAGACTTCTAGTCAAAGGTAAAAGTTATCAAACTCAGATATGTTTAATCAACCACTCCCCAGCTACCACTCAGGTAGCACTGTTTTTACTCTAGTCCTAGAAGGAAATTTAATTTTCTACGGTAAATCTGGCGTGACTTTCAGAAAAGCCTAAGGTACACAGTAAAATCTGGACATTAGATGGCTAATATGTTGATGTAAGAAACCTCCAAACCTGTAGAGAATTTCTATAAGAGTTGATTTGAACCAAACTGATGACATATTCTGGGAAGCTCCCTTTTTTGCAACTTCTTTTATTCATTTAAATTAATAAGGAAACATAAGGAAGATTACATGGAATTGGAGAAAAAATAGGGTAGGGATTGGATCACAGGATAGTTAATTGAGATAATATACTCTTGGGAGGGTGATTATTTCAAACGTGTTTTAACCTAGATGCACAGCCGCAGTGGACAGGGCTCATTTAAGGAAAATATAAACCTTTTACTAAAAAGTTATATGCTTGGGGTGTGATTACCCACCATGACTTGCCCAGTTAGGAATTTATGATCAGATCACCTTGTGAGTTACTTTCTGTAGAACCCTTTTCTTCATCCACAACTATAATATAGGAAAAGAAAGCTGATGGGGCCAGTAACTTGAGAGTCACATGCTGGTGAGAACCCAGAGAAGCAGAGAGCACATATGTAAAGCACCTTATCCCTGAGAAATATGGGAGAAATGAGTGTCAACATAAGAAATTTCCAAACCTGTACAAAATTTTTATGAGTTTATTTGAGCCAAACTGTTGACAATTGCCAGAAAGCAAAAGTCTCAATGGATTGAGAAAATGCTATAGAAAATGGTGGTTTTACTGCTTATTTTATACATTAGAATCAAAGAAGAGGACATAAAGGGGTTACATGAAATTGGTGATAGATTAGGGAGGCGCAAGAAAGCAAAGTGGGGAAATAGCTGGGATTAAATAAAAAGTAAAAATGTATATATTGAAACTTCTTTTACATAGGCAGGAATAAGATAGTTGACAGTTAAAAATTAACATGATAACAGTAACAATGAGGGGGTTTGTTGGTCCCTGCTATGGTGGGATGCCTGCCCTGAGCAGGGTAGGAAAAAAAGAATTACCCTTCCATTTCAGACTCTTTTTTTTTTTTTTACAAGGACACAGAGAGAGAGTCAGAGAGAGGGATAGACAGGGACAGACAGACAGGAACGGAGAGCGATGAGAAGCATCAATCACCAGTTTTTTGTTGCGACACCTTAGTTGTTCATTGATTGCTTTCTCGTATGTGCCTTGACCGCGGGCCTTCAGCGGACTGAGTAACTCTTTGCTCGAGCCAGCGATCTGGGGTCTAAGCTGGCGAGCTTTTGCTCAAGCCAGATGGGCCCGCGCTCAAGCTGGCAAGCTCGGGGTCTCGAACCTGGGTCTTCTGCATCCCAGTCCGATGCTCTATTCACTGTGCCACCGCCTAGTCAGGCTACCCTTCCATTTCAATGGCATGTTATCAAGTTTGTTATTGTAGATGCAAAAGACAAGAGACAGGTTCCCTTAAGGTAAGCATTGACCTTTCTTAGAGAAAAATAACACCTTAAGACATATCTAGGTACCATGCACTGCTTTTAGTTAGATACTTTTAACTTCAGACCATCCTGTGTGGTTACTTTAGGTCTGAGTCTGCAAGGCCACCATGCAGGCTTTCCCTAAGCTTGTCAGGTTCAGCATGTGGCCCCTTTTTCATCCACAGAGGGAACTTAAGACTCCTAAGGTCACTGTCAGAAGGACTGCTGCGGATAGGTCTCAACCTCCATTTATTGTGAAACTTACAATTTCCACAAAAGGGTAGAAAGGACCGATTTAACAATAAGAAACAGAACAATAAAAAAAGAAAGCAAGAAAGAAAAAGGACCAACTTATGAATACATCTTACTGACCTATTTGTACACCCAAAACATAGGTGTTTATTCTTGTTGTTCCTTTAATAATCAAGAGATGATCACTGAGGTAGTGGGAGAAATGGAAATATAAATATTTCTGGACTCTCCCTGATGTTTTAAAGTGGTGTTTTGCTTTGCAGATGAATTTTTTTCTAAACTGTTTGGGGAACTTATCAATATTTCTGTAGCCAATATTTTATGAGTTTGCTTAGGAGATGAAGCTGCCAAGTTTACTAAAAGTTGTACATTTACATGTGCTACTTGTTAATGGGTGAGTATTCCTGGGATGCCAGGCTTTCAGATAAACTGAATAACATTAGTGGTCTATCTTGACAACAGCATCCAAATTAACATTTCATTCCTGAGGCCAACCCAGTGGCAACAAAGTAATTCCAGATGGAATTACTTCTAGCTTGCTATTTACCCAAGGTGGTTTAAGGAAGCATAGCCACGTGATAAGTGTGAATCATGGCACAGGAGGAGAGAGGTCAGAATCTGAGGGCATGGCCAAGGTAGAAATGGGAGACGAAATAGAAAAAAACAAGATGGAGAATCCAGAGCAGTTGGAATGCAATATCAGGAACCTGACAGCATCTCCCACAAGTGTGGAAAAAATTGTGTGAGTAGGCATGGCAGGCAGCTTAAAGGACAATGGGTATGATCTATACTATATCTTTTTAATAGAGGCACTATCATGTAGTAATAAGCACAGACCCTGGAGCCAGACCTGGTTTTGAATCCTGCCTGTGTGACCCACTAGCTGTGTGATGATGGACAAGTGAACTGTTCTAACTGTTCAGCCTCAGTTTTATGAACTGTGAAATGGAAGTAAAAGTCCTTATTGCATTGGGTTATTGGGAATAGTAAAGGAGTTTTTGTGTAAGGCTCATGGCAAGGGCTCTAAAAGTATTAGCCGTTATAATTCTAACTTAGAATGTCCAAATTTGTTTGTGTTGAAGGCGTCAAAAACTGTATGCTGGGAGAGCTGCTCTTGCTTTTCACCCAGCCTGGGGAGGAGGGCAGAAGGGCCTGGGCCATGGCACACTTGAATCAAAAATGGAGCTACCACGGGCAGTCAAGATTTGGCAGAACTTTAAGGAGTGTTCAGTTTCAACTCACAGGGAGCTAGGTGAGGCAAAATTAGGGAGTAGCATGAATCCACTGTCTTAGTCATTGTTGGGCTGCTATCACAAAGCACCACAGAGTGGGTAGCTTATAAACAATAGAAATGCATTTCTCACCATTCTAGAGTTTGGGAGGTTCAAGAACAAGGTACCAGCAAATTCAGCGTCTGGTGAGGGCCCATTTTCTAGTTGAGAGATGGCCATCATTCCACTGTGTCCTCACATGGCAGAAACTGAGAAGAAGCTCTCTAAGGTCTCTTTATAAAGGCACTAATCCCATTGATGAGAGCTCTGCCAACATGACCTCATCACTTCCCAAAGGCTCCACCTCCTAATACCATCACCTTGGGGACTAGGTTGCAGGATATAAATTTTGGGGGACACAAACATTTAGTCGGTAACATCCAACTTCAATGAAAGAGATGACAAGTAAACTAGCAAGCTATAACGTTTTAATTGAAGAGAAACCAATAGTGAAAATATTTGAAATTTTTGTGACCTGCTTCAAAGTAAGGAACATGGACATGAAATGAATGTTTTAAGAATTGGATCTTGCTCTGTGGAGAACGGGGGTTGGTGAACAAATGCCCATGGGCCACGTCTGGTTTATGGTCTGTTTTGGTATAGCTCACAAGCTAAGAAAGATTTTTGCATATTTGTATAGTTTTTATAAAACAAAGACTATTTTATGGTGTGGGAAAATTATGTGAAATTCAAATTTCAGTGCTTATAATTAAAGTTGTATTGGGATACAATCATGCTCAATCCTTTATAAGCCTTCTCTGGCTGCTTTCATGCTTCCATGGTAAAATTGAGCATTTGCAACAGAGATCGTACAGCCTGCTATAGCTTAAGTATTTACTTTCTGGCCCTTTCTAGAAAAAAATGATTGATGCCTGGTATTAATAGTTAATCAAAGCATGAATGTATCTCTAACTATTTCAGATTCTCTGAACATCAATTAATATTTTCTCTCTTTATGATAATATATCGTAGACATACATGGGAGCATACCCCATTCTTTATTTCATATTATCCTTTACACTGATGATTTTTAAATTAGGGTTTTCTTTTTGAAAAATAAATATTACAGTTTTTAGTTTACACAGTTTCCCATAAAAGCTCTGAATTACCCTTATGTCCTGAAAGAATTCCTGCATCTGTCCAAGCTTTAGCTGCATTCTTGTGGGATGTAGGCTAAGGAAACTAGTGTCTAATGTGTAATCCGATCATGCTGACCTGTCATGTACTTAGCACATCGTAAGTATTCAATACATTTCATTTAAGTTCATTTTATGTAGTTTGTCCTTATGTTTCGTGATGTTGAGAGCTAAACTTGGTTGGTGAGCAATGGAGAGGTTGCTTATTTGTTTCAATTGATGGTCAAAATATAAAACCTGCAAAATGCCAAAGGTATTTCTAAGTATCTAGTGGTATGGCACTCTGTTAGAATGTATGCAAAGAAATGCTATTAGACAAAAATGTGAAGTAATAGTGAATGGATATTAATGCCGTGCAGAAGTACATGAAATAGTGCTATTTTCCATTCTTTCATTTTGTTTTTTGAAGTGCTTTGAACTTTTGAACTATGTGCCACTTTAAGAAAAATAAGGGAAGAACTGAACTTGTCAACTTATTGTTTTTCAATAGTTAGGAAGGACTGAATTTTTCAACTTATTGGTTTTCAATAGTCAGCAAAGAAGATACTATCTTACTAGTCACAAAATAATATTATTTTAGCTGGCCTTACACTAACATGAGATATCAATGTTTCCATGTAAAGGAATTGGAGGGGGGTATTAAAAAGCTAACTTTTAAAAACGTTAGAAAGAGACAACTGTGGTCACCTCCCCCAAAAATGTTTTCTTACAAGTCTAAGACAGAGTCATTTGGTTACTTATAAGAATTTTTGGCTAGATGGGTTTTTGCTGCAAGCATGACATCCTGTTGGGGTTGTGAAGTAATTTGGTATAGATCATTTTAAAGGTATGATCAAACTATTTACCTATTTTTAAAAACATATCTATTTTTTTCTCTCCTGCTTTTCACATGACATTTTAAAATATTTAAATTTTAATATACTCAATTTTTTAAAAGTTATCAGAATCATATAAGAACACTGCAAATGAATTGAGCTGATGCAATATGCCATTTCAGTGTGTTTAGTGTGATCAATGCTAAAAATTACTGGACAGTCTACAATGTTGCAAGGATGTGCAAACCAGGCATAATTTGTGATTTAAATACCCTATCAAATTGCACTTTTATTCTTTTCATAGTTTAGTAATATGAATAATTTATTCTGGTGATTTAGCAACGACTTTGAAGTATCACATCATTACAAATAGCCCTTAAAAATTAAAATACATTCTTCATCTCAAAAAATAAAATACATTGGCCCTGGCCAGTTGTCTCAGTGGGTAGAGCATTGGCCTGATGTGGAGACGTCCTGGGTTTGATCCCTGGTCGGGGCACTCATAAGACGCAGCCATGTGCTTCTCGTCCCCTCCCTCTCCCCCGTCTCTCCCTCTTCCCCTCTGGCAGCCAGTGTCTCAATTGGTTTGAGCTTGGTCCCAGCACTAAAGATAGCTTGGCTGGTCTGAGCATAAGCCTCAGGAGCTAAAAACAGCTCAGTTGATTTGATAATCGGTTCAAGACGGGAGTGGGGGGGTGTTGCTGGGTGGATCCTGGTCGTTTCACTATCTCCCCTTCTCTCACTAAAAGAAAATGGCTCTTTCAAAGGGAATAAACATATAACATGGGGCCTGGCACATAATGAATGCAAAAATAAAGTAGTTGCATAAGATTTTTTAAAGAATATTGGCTCCAGGAGTCAGAATGATTGTGACTCCCACTTACGGCATTTACGCTTTGCGACCTGTGGCAACCTACACTTCATGTGCGGATTGGGAATAAAAATAGGACCTACACAAAATGATCATTATCCGGATTAAACAGGGTTATGCAATGTCAACTGCTTAACATTGAACTTCAAATGCTAATTCTTAAAATAAATATCAGTATTACTATTATTGTTGTTATCGTTACCTTTAGTATACTTGCTGTGATTTTCATGTGAAGGCACACATGAGTGCCAGTGGAAAAAGAAACTGAACTGTGATACGGATAATACTTGTCCTGAGAGCCCTGCATTATTAGAGATTAAGATTGAACAGCTCCCATTTCCTTTTCTAGGTTCAAGTGTTGGACTTTTTATATACGCTGCTCTGCAGAGGCTGCTGATTGAGTTCTATGGACTGGATGGCTGCCTGCTGATTGTAGGTGCTTTAGCTTTAAATATATTAGCCTGTGGCAGTTTGATGAGACCTCTCCAGTCCTCTGATTACCCTTTACCTGAAAAAACAGCTCTGGAAAATGTACCAGATAGATACTCCATTTACAATGAAAAAGAAAAGAACCTAGAAGAAAACATAAACATTCTCGAAAAAAGTTATGGCAGTGAAGAGACATACAAGAGCACTTTAGCCAATGGTGACTGGAAACAGGACAGTCTGCTTCGTAAAAACCAAACAGCAACGGCACACACAAAAGAGACTGAAACGTACAAAAAAAAAGTTGCAGAACAGACATATTTGTGCAAACAGCTTGCCAAAAGGAAGTGGCAATTATATAAAAACTACTGTGGGGAAACGGTGGCTCTTTTTAAGAACAAAGTATTTTCAGCACTCTTCATCGCTATCTTTCTTTTTGACGTCGGAGGTTTTCCGCCCTCGTTACTTATGGAAGATGTAGCAAGAAGTTCAAATGTGAAAGAAGAAGAGTTTATTATGCCTCTTATTTCCATTATTGGCTTTATGACAGCAGTTGGTAAACTCCTTTTAGGGATACTGGCTGACTTCAAGTGGATTAATACCTTATATCTTTACATAGCTACTTTAATAGTCATGGGCCTGGCCTTGTGTGCAATTCCATTTGCCAAAAGTTATGTCATGTTGGCAATACTTTCTGGGGTCCTAGGATTTCTAACTGGTAATTGGTCCATTTTCCCGTATGTGACCACGGAGACTGTGGGAATTGAAAAATTAGCCCATGCCTATGGAATATTAATGTTCTTTGCTGGACTTGGAAATAGCCTCGGACCCCCAATTGTTGGTAAGATATTTGTCTTAAAGTCAACCATTTTGCTGTTCTTCTTTGTGACTTTTCCAGATATAGAAATTCATATTGTAATAATAGTACAGATTTGTACAAAATCAATCTACTATATGGAATGTGTCATGGTAACGAGTTATTCAAAATCACTTTACTATAGTTGCAAAGCAAATATTCTTGCTCAGGGATTTGTGTTTATTCTTTGTTTGGAATAAGCCCCAAATGCCTGCATATTCTTGTCCAGACTTTTGAGAAATTCTTTTCTAATTGCAAATAGGTCACTTGGAGAGTAAATGAAATATATATTCTAATACTAACTACATATAAAATTGATGAATTAGAGTATGAGCTTCATATTCACAATATTTATATCAAACTCACTTTTTTCTTGCTCTCTTTGCAGGTTGGTTTTATGACTGGACCCAGACCTATGACATTGCATTTTATTTCAGTGGCTTCTGTGTCCTGCTGGGAGGTTTCATTCTGCTACTGGCATCCTTACCCCCCTGGGAAATGTGCAACAAGCAGCTCCCCAAGCCGGATCCAGCAACCTTTCTGTACAAAGTTGCCTCTCGTGTTTAGAGGAATATTGGGAGGCAGTACAGGACTTATTTCATAGCAAAATTTCACTGTGGCAATGAACTTTTTTAAAAAAAAAAAACATATCCTATTCTTTATATAGCCTCTAACTCCTGTAATATTTTTCCTCTTTTTTTCTTTCCCCGACATGTGGGACTATTCTGTGTTGCTGTAATTCATGAGTTCTTGACATTGTAAAAATTTTGGCCAGCTTCAGAGACTTCTGGGTGTGTAAAAAAATAATTTCTCTGCAGCCTCCATTAGTTCCATTGCAAAGCACCCAGAGGTAATTTTTCTGTTTTAAAACTTCAGGTGGCATGATGCGATATGGGTAATGGCTGCTAGGGACTAAACACCCTCTTCTCTCTGTTTGACAAGCTAGTAAATAGAAGACTTTGAGCCAGTCAAGAAATGAAAGTGGTTACTAAGATAGCATTAAGAATTGCAGTGGAACAAGCTGATTATTTTTTTAAAAAACAGACAATTTAAATTACAGTCACCAGTTTTCATTATTCTATTTTATTTGCCTTGATTAAGCACCCACATGTTTGGTGCCCATTGAGCTAAGGTGTTTGCTGAGATGCAGGCAGTCTCAAAACAGAGGTGTAGTCACTGCAGCCTTTCCTCATGGTTGGCTGCTATAACCTTCCTCACTTTTGTCTGTTAGCATTAATTTAGCTGAAGTTTCCCAGGAAGTGCTGATTTTACCTATTTCCAAATTGGAAATGCATATTTAAACCATTCCATTCTGGCAAATGGGAAACATCCATTTGCTTTGGGTATAATGGGGACAAATAGCAAGTCCTTGCATACCTTCTAGATTTATTTGCTACTATCAGGTTTTTACCACTATGACATTTTAATTCAAGGGCAGAACTAAAAGTGTGTGTGTGTGTGTGTGTGTGTGTGTGTGTGTGTGTGTGTGTGTGTGTGTGATGTTCTGAGTCTGTGTGGGACATGGGAAGGGTAAAGGCAATAAGAAGTTGATCCTCATCCAACTTCATTCATTCTTAAGAAAAATGTTTTAGGAAGAAAAACAGGTTTAATAAATTTGACATTTTCCAAAGACATATTTTAAAATTTTTCATATGCATCAGAATCCTCTATAGATCCTTTAAAAAATATATCACTCTTAAAGACTGTGAATCAAGGTTCACTCTTCAAGTGATTCTGGAAACACAGCCTGGGCTGAGAATGACTGTTATAAAACTGGCAACACATAAACATTCTCTTGATGAAAACAAAATATGAGACACCATTAAGGTAATGGCTTTTGTATAAATAGCCAAGTGTGATTCCTTAAATAGGGAGCACTCTTCCCATTGTGCCAAAATTGTGTTTTCATTTCTTTAGAAATATGTACGATGACTTCATACTTCTCTGTTGCCTTTCTTCTAAGGCACCTGAAGCACTTTATAAACATGCATCCCCACAACACCTCAAGGAGGTGGGCGAATAGTGCTTTCTATGCGGTAAACCTGGAGTATGGGGACTTTCATAACTGAGTTAATCCTACTCAATAAGGAAACAATGGGGCTCCGAAGTGCCTTGGCCTTCTCCATACTCAGATTTCTGAAAAGTTTTCTGTACCTCATTTTTTAGTCACTGTCAAGGTTAGTAAATAAAATGAGTGACATTTTGAAAAACTAAATGTTTTTGCATTGAAGATTCCTTTATGCCAATATTATATTCAGGAAATCTAATAACCTGATAAAGTTTAACTTTTGTCCCCACATTCATCAATGTTGATAATTGTCCAAATACATCTTTACTGTGTCTACTATTGTCATCCAATGTGTGCATTATCCATTGTCTAGGGAATGAATTTTAAGATACAATAAAATACTTTTTGTTTGTTTTGCATCAGTTTGGTTGCTTTTTCTCTTCTTAGCCAGTCCTCAACCCCAAATTACACACAGTGATACTTCACTTGAATATAAAAACAGAAATTACCTGATGTCTACTTTAGTCTCTCAGTATATGCAAAATTCAGCTTGCTAAGTTATTTTGACCATTGCCTTCCAAAAAGCAAATGTCAGTCCTGCAGAACCCTTTTGAAGAAAAGGGGACAGATTCTTTTACAAGATTCTTAATGATGATCTCATCAGTCTTAATGAATTTTTAAATTCTAAGCACATTACCAGTATGTTATTTATCCCTAATAATAATCCTATGAGATGGGGATGATGACCCTCATTATATGGTTCAAAATATACATATGGTATGGACAACATATATAAGTCATTTTCAAAAGCAAAATGAGAAAGGTTTGATTTCTAACATGGCTAGGAAATGGGGCCTAGCTGGGAGGGTTGCTACTAAAGCAAAGCTTTTAGTGCAGTGGTTCTTAACCTTTTTTGAGGTACTGAACCCACCAGTTTCATATGCGCATTCACCGAACCCTTCTTTAGTGATAAATAAAATAGGATTTTTTTTTCCAAATTCAAGACATAGGTATATGTTTTTTTACTGGTGCACAAAATGAGCCATGCATGAACATCACCTTGCTCAAAGAACAAAAACAACAAAGTGCATGAACTCACAACAAATTACGGTATTACTTTATTCTGGCCTCTGAGGCAGAGGCTTCTCCAAACCCCTGAGACCGACTCATCGAACCCCTAGGGTTCGATAGAACCCAGGTTAAGAACCACTGTTTTAGTGTATAGATATGACCATTTTAGTGTATGCCATGTTTATGAAATAATTATAATTTGCCAAATTCTTAAGAATTAGCCTTTAAAATAACATACTTAATAACAAAGTTATATTGCTATACTCTTTCTTTTGTGACTCAGAAGGTATTCCTTGATATTCCAAGAACCTGGGGCTGACTGGGGAAAGGTGTGAACTAAAAAGTTTGTTAGGGACCCTATCCCTTAACTTTAATACTTTCCAACTTTTTTTAGTCTCTCCCTTTCTCTCTCTCTTTCTTTCTTTTTCTTTCTCTCTCTCTCTTCTCCTAGGACTCAGTTGGTGATCTAATTTTCTCTAGGGTGACCATGTCACCAGGGAAAAAGGTTCAGCCACGAACCTTTAAAGGCCCCATGAGGAACAATTCCTAAGAACTAGGAGTTCCACAGTTGGGAGGTCATGACCGAATAGTATGTCAGTCCTGTTTTATTGGCTGGAAAGTCCCATGAGCTCAGAGAGCCTCAACTTCTAGCAATCAACATAGGATTATCTTAACTCAGACATTTCAGGAAATAAATGAGAGCTCTAATTTTAAGGAAATAATGTTTTATTTTTTTCCTTACTCAGAAGGCCTAGTATATTGAATACACTATACATTAACAGTGTCAAATAATTTCTCTTTCGTAAATAGCAATCTTGGGGCATTTTGCTCTATAGTCATTTGTGTCTGAAGGTTGCCAATTAAGCTGTCTCTTTAAATAAAGAATTTAACCACAACTGCATAAAATGACCAGAACTCTATTAATACAAAGATAATATTTAGAGATGCAGTATACATCCTCGTTAAGGCTGTGATTTCTGGGTTTAAACTGTAGCCCAGTTAAGTGATTTTGAGTAAATTGTTTAGCTTATCAAAGCCTCAGTGTCCTCATTTGTCAAACATATCATAGGAACATTGTAGGAATTGAATAAGATAACGCATATATATGCCTAACTCATGCTCAGTAAATAGTAGCTATTATTCTTTAGTGTGTGGCTCCTTAATACCCAAGGGAGATATCAAGTGTTTTGGGAACAGGTGTGGGGTAAATGTTTGCATTAAAGGGCCTCATTTAGAAAAATAATGAACCTTCTGTTATCCCTAACCTGTATAACTATCACAGTTCTTGCCCTCCCCAACCATGTCCTTGTCAAAATCTTTTATTCTTAGGGATTCATGACTCAGCACATTTTTAATGGAATTGTCATTCAAAAGTTCTGACACAAAACAAAACGCTTGCTGTTCTTCCACAAACCAAATAGAATCCACTTTGTAAATTGAATTGCTATGGGAATTTGAACTTTTATTATTTTCCTTAGGAACTCATCATCCAAACTTTGTGGAAGGCAGGCCTGAAGTTGGGCAGAAAACAAAATGCTTCCAATTGTTTATTGAACACTAATTGGTTTCAGCTCTGGGCCCTCACTTCACTGTCTTCCCAGCATGCCTTTGGGATTTACTCTTGAGGGAGTATAATTCCTCACCAGGTCTTCTGGGGTTCTATTCCTAGCAGGTCTCAATGACATTAGTTGCTTTATTCTACATACATTCATTGTCCTAAAGAGTCATTTACTTTTATTCTCTCTCTTTGCAAAATTAAAAAAATTTATACATATATTTTTTAAAGTTTAGTCAGCTTTCTTTCTGAGTGATGGGCTAAAACCTTTCGTAAACAACTGTTTTCAAAAATGAACTTCTAGCCTGACCTGTGGTGGCACAGTGGATAAAGCGTCAACCTGGGAACACTGAGGTCGCCAGTTCAAAATCCTGCACCGGTCTGGTCAAGGCACATATGGGAGTTGATGCTTCCAGCTCCTCCCCCATTTTATCTCTCTCTCTCTCTCTCTCTCTCTCTCTCACTCTGTTTCCTCCCTAAAATGAATAAAATAAAAAAAAATGAACTTCTAAGTATGATTAAGGTGCTTTCCTGCTGTTGGTCACTTTGAAACTACATAGCTATAGAGATATGCCTGGTTTTTGTTTTGTTTTTTCAGGAAAAGCTCCTAATGTGATAAGGCAAGTCCTTATTTCTCCAGTAAGATCTGTAAACTCTTGAATATCTACAGCTTCAATAAGTCGTTTTTTAGGAGTAGCTCAAATATCTCTAGGATCTTAACAATAAAGGAGACCAGGTTGGATAGGTTATATCAACTTCTAAAAGATTGATGGGCCAGGGTCAGCACTCATTTGAACAGTCTTTAAGGCTGTGGGGAGGGCACCATTTTGAGACCATCTGAGCAGGATCCTCTCCTGAAGGAACTGTATCTGCTTGAAGGTCAAGTGTAAAGAAGGGCTAGGTGGAAGAATCATTTGAGGAGAATGAGAGTGCCATACTACACAGTCAGGATGAACTCAAGTGCCTGGATAGAACTGTAAAGTATTGGTTTCTCTGATTGAAATGGATAATATATGAGACCTTCCTCTGCTCAAGACTGGAAACAACTATAACCGCCAAGGGGCATTTTAGCAGTCGTGGCTGAGGGGCAGAAGAACAGACAAGAGCTGTGTCTCTGCCTTGTTCTCAAAGCTCTGAGAAGTAGTATGAATGAAGAAAAGGTGACAGCAGAAGCATCCAGGAACCCTAGAAGCTAGCTCTGGTGGAACTGGGAATAGATCTCTCCAAGAAACTGGAAAGAGAGAGTGTGTATGCATGAGAGAGAGAGAGAGAGAGTGTGTGTGTGTGTGTGTGTGTGTATGAGAGAGAGAGAAAGAGGTCTTTACCTCAGCCACAACCCATAAAGTCAAGAGCTATGGAACATCCCAGGAAGACCTTATTTCAGGACCTGAGACATCCCAGTCTTTCCAGAAAGACCTGAAACTTATGTGGTAATAATGATAGCGGACAACGTATTTTTCCTAGGGGATATCCTAGATGCTAGAAATAAGAATAAATAAGAAAGGCTTTTGCCCTGAGGAGTCATGGTTCAGTAGAAGCAACTGATATCCAATTAAGTATAAAATACAGAAACCACTTTAAAAATTTCCCTTGTTAATTTATATAGTCATTCAACAAATTTTTGTTTAGTATTCCCCATGTGGTAGGTATATGGGCACTGAGGTAATGATAATGAGCAACACAGATGTGGTCCTTGTGTTCGCAATGATTTCTTAAATACATATATATGGGGTTTTTTTGTTTTTTGTTTTTACAGGGACAGAGAGAGAGTCAGAGAGAGGGATAGATAGGGACAGACAGACAGGAACGAAGAGAGGTAAGAAGCATCAATCATTAGTTTTCAATTGTCGTTGCGACACCTTAGTTGTTCATTGATTGCTTTCTCACACGTGCCTTGACTGCAGGGCCTTCAGCAGACTGAGCCACCCCTTGCTGGAGCCAGTGACCTTGGGTCCAAGATGGCGAGCTTTAGCTCAAGCCAGATGGGCCCGCACTCAAGCTGGCGAGCTCGGGGTCTTCAACCTGGGTCTTCCGCATCCCAGTCCAACGCTCTATCCACTGCGCCATCGCCTGGTCAGGCTATACATATATATGTTTACTGTTGTAGTGGATGTCATGGGGTGCCACCCAGATTCCCTTCAGGACCTAGGTACTCATTCCTCCAGGGGCTGAGATTGGCTGTTGAGGCTCACCTGAGCCTTGACTCTGGGAACAGACTTCAGCTAAAGAGAATACATTCCCTCCTCAGAGAAAGCCAGAACTCAACAACCCTGGCCTCAGTGACTGATGAATGGCCTGCTTGACTCAACTGGGACAATTCTGAATTGCCAGCCCAGCTCTAGAGCTTCCTGTAGCAACCAAGGACTCTGCTGTAATTGATCACAGCTCAACTTTTCTCTCTATCCAATTCTGCATCCCCCCATTCCCTTACAGGTGTTTTTTTTTCCTGGAAAGCACTCCCCAATAATCGTCCTGCATGCAAACTTTGTTGCAGTCTGTTTTTCACCAGAAAACTTGACTGAAGATGCCTATAATCCCAATACAGTGGGATAACACCGGCACACAGGGTCATCAGGGCAGAGAGGAAGGGGAGACATCTTTCTTGAGGGCTTTCATGTGCCAAGTATCATTCCAGCCACTTCACAACCATATCGTACCCTGCTGAAGTTGCAAAGGCTTTGGCAAAGACTGGGTGTTGTTAAGCAGGCCTGGCTGCTTGGCTGTCAAGATATCAGAGATGCCTTTTCTCTTGATATATTTGCAGTTTGGTTCTCTTCTGGCAGGTTCAGGTACTACTTCATTTCTCATTCATTCAACACATGTTAACTGAGCCCCTCACATGTCTCAGGCACTCTCCCAGGCACATAGGTGTAGCTGTGAACAAGAGAGATAAGCTCCTGTTTCCTTTCACCTTGTCAGGGTTCCAGAGCTAGTTGCCCAGAAGCCTCAGCTCTTATGAGATGCTCTGCGGCTGGGATGGCCCTTGTGCATTGTCTCAATTGAGTTAAGATCCTTAAAAGAGCAGATTAGGGACCAAAATGCCAATTTGTTCATTTGGTTGAGAAAGAATGGCCTGGAGGACTGGACCTTTGAGTTCGCTTGGTAGTTTCCCTTTTTCTGTAGGTAAGGCCAACAAGAAGCCAAGTAGTAATCAAAAGTTCTTGGAGGTACTGGACCAGGGCCATGGTGGCTCACTGAATGATGTTTAAGAGCATCATGAGAAGACAGCCTGTTTCAACCTTTGCCACTCTAAGGAACTGCCTCTGGACATTGCGTAGTTGGGCAAAGACAGTATTTGCCTGCATGGCAATCCTAATGTAAATGTACTATGGCTGACCAACCCCTGTTTTCTCCCTCGATATGTTGATATTTTTAATCAAGTTACAGCCAATTGTTACTGGTCAGAGCCACTGTGTATATGTGTGCTTGGGGAAATTATGCTTGATTTTGTTATATTGCTCAGAAGGCAATCTACTTGGGCCATACCTAACCTTTGCTGAGAAAGCTACTATCATCATGGGGCAGATGAGGAAACTGAGGAATCAAATGAGTCAAGTAGTATGCTCAAGGTCACACCCTCTAGTGTCTCAGGCCCAGACCCAGATCTTGTCTATTTATGGAGATTGGGAGGTGAATGTGAATATAGAAATGATCCAACCCCATGACCTCACAGAAGATAACACTGTGGGCCAGAAGCAGTGTCCAGAAAATAACTTTCCTGCTTCACTATTCACACCTAGAAATTTAAAACATCACTCTTCCCTTTCAAAACAAGTAAAATGGGTTTTCTTTTTTACAGAGCCAGAGAAAGTCAGAGATAGGGACAGACAGGAAGGGAGAGAGATAAGCATCAATTCTTTCTTGCGGCACCTTAGTTGTTCATTGATTGCTTTCTTATATGTGCCTTGACTGGGAGACTACAGCAGACTGAGTGACCCCTTGCTCAAGCCAGTTACCCTGTGCTCAAGCTGGATGAGCCTGTGCTCAAGCAGGCGACCTCGGGGTTTCAAACCTGGGTCCTCTGCGTCCCAGTTCAAGGCTCTATCCACTGCACCACCACCTGGTTGGGCTAAGTAACCAGAACTTTAATATTAGCAAAGATCATTTGTGTTATCCAATATATAGGTAGTAGCCACTAATGTGGTTACTGAGCACTTGAAATGTGACTTTTCTAAATTGAGATATGTTGTAGGTATAAAATACACAGTGGATTTCAAATACATCATACAAAAAAGTAAAAGTAAAATACCTATTCATTTTACATATTGATTATATATTTAATGAGTATTTTATGACTAGATGATAATATGTTAAATATATTAGGTTAAAATTATTAAAATATCATCAGGTTTTTTTTACTTTTCTAATGTAGCTATGAAAAAATTTAATATTACACATATGGCTCATATTATGTATTTATTGGGCATCACTGTTCTAGATATTGCCATCTAGAATCATATTTAAAAATGCTTACCACTTATTCTATTTGGTTGATAGAAATCTTAAATTTATTTTTTAAATTTCCCTTTGATTTATTTGTTAAAGAAATCAGATTTATCCTGTAGATTTTACCACATTCTGAATTTTGCTGATTGTACCCCTTGTCCCCCATGTTATTTAATATATTTCTTTGTAGCTTGTATTACTGGAAAACTGGTAGTTGTCTAGAGGTTTGATCACATTCAGGTTTGATTATTTCGGTAAGGAAAATTTATTGGTGGGTGTGTACTATCATCCTGATGCACTAAATATCAGTGTCTTGTTATTTTTGGTGTTAAGATTGCGTGGTATGTCCAGTATGATTGTTCATTATATGTTTCCTTATAATATTTCCTTTGCCTTTTGGCTTTGTGTCTATGAGCATTTCCTAAGTTACAAAAGGGTGAAATTCTAATTTTATCTTTCTTCCATTTATTAACTTAAATCCTTCTATAAAGAGAAGATTCCCTTTGTCAACTCTCAATTTCCTCAGGAATAGTGGATATAAGAAAAGCAAGATATATATATTTGATTCTCTATCAGTTTCAGAAAAATAAGCTAGTTTTCTGGTATCCTTTGAATTACACCAGTGAGTTATGCCCCCCACCCTCAGGGAAAGACATTGTTATAAATGAATTCATGCACTTTTAAATTGGGGGCCAGGGGCTGCTGCCATCATGGCCATTCAAGTGCAGGTTCTCATTGAATTTGGGCAGAAAGTAGAGAAACAGAGGAGCCAGAGGACAGTGGGGCATTCTGCTTATTGGTGTCTCACCAAGACAGGCAAGCCACAAGAAAGTCAAGTTAAAAGCAGAAGCCTGCTTTTCTCATGGAGGGCAAGGGATCAGGGAGAAAAAAAAGAAACCCTACCCCATGTCTCAGTGGCTGGGGAAGAATGAATCTCTCTTCTCCTTCTGCTTTCTCTCTCTTCAAAACTTTCTGGAGTGAAAACGTCTCCTCCAGCAAACATTAGCAAAACAATGACCCTTCCCAAGCAAGAAGGTAATTTGAAATTTCACAGACCATATAACCTGGTTCTGCCCAACCCCCAAAGCAAACTATAAGCAAGTAAATATAAAAGTTATATTTTACAAACTTATTTGACCAACATTCCACCCCTTTTGTTTGCTTTACAATCAACAACACAAGTATATCCCACAATGGTCCCCTGCATAAACAGAAACAGTACAAACTACAGCAATAGAATTACCAAAGCATAAGCTATTGACAAAATGAGAGAATTGTCAGTGGCACCAAGAGAGGCAAATCTTTTCCCTCTGGCAGAATACAGGCCAGAAAGCACAGTGTGTCTGCAGACAGCACAGTAGCTGGTACCTGAGGCTGCCCTGAGCGTGCATACAAAACCTTATTGGTCAATACACCAGGATCTGCTAGTGCTATGTGTAATAAAATAGCAGAACTCATTATTGGCCATAAAAAAATTACAAAGGTGCCCTTCATAATGCTGTCCCCCTGAGCACTCAAGGGATAATACATTTCTACCTTAGGTGGCCAGGTGCTGGTTGCCCTTGGAATTAACTATAGGTCCACCTCTAGCCCCCTTTCCCCACGGTGCCAACAAGGCCACCCATCACAGATGCGGGGCCTGCACAGTCCAGAACCAAGTCCATTGAAGCTGTGGGCCTTTACGGAGGGCTGTTGGGGCAGGCAGGAGCATGTTGCCCTGCTGTCTAAAACATGGCTTGAGTAAAATGTCCTTGGTGTGTGTCTGCAACTGAATGGGAGCGGCTGCCTGTGCACCAAATGTTTTATTGGTAGCTGCTGGGGCCTTTCATCTCAGTGGCTGGAACCTTTGTTATGATATAAGCTGCAGCCAAAGCTCTAAAAGAACTTTATTAGACTGGCCATCCAATTCCCCCTTATCTGCTCCAGCCTCAATCAAATCTACCCACATCTGTGTTTGGGCAACCTTTACAGGCCCATTTCCCTTATTAGTTGGGGGGGAGGGGGTCAACATAGGCAGCAGCCCTCACTGCTTTATGATCCCAAGTGGCCTCCAGCTCTCCCAAATCTGCTTCCATCTGTGTAACTGCATTGATGGGCTGGCCCACAAAGGGGCCCAAGATAGCCACTAGTGACCCAAAAAGGGCTGATGGGGCACTAGCAAGGATAAAGTCCTTCATTTTTGCTGTAAACGCTTCCTTGTCTGGCCCATGGGACCTGGAGTTGAAAGCATTCTTCATACCTAGTTCCCAAAGTACCTTTACTAACTCACTGTAGCACTGCCACTGACTCACTGCCCCTGGAAATTCTCCAGCATTCTGCCAGACCATTTGAGTGGTGGCCATCACCCATTCTAATAGGGTATAATTTCCTGGGTTGCCATGGCAGTTCTGAAGATGCTGTCTCAAGGAGGAATATGTGATGATGGTGGCTAATTTCTCCATCTCTGTCTTGGAGAGAATGGAGATAATGATGCCATCTACCCTTATGTCCCATAATTGTAGTAATCAGGCTGCCAGGGATTCAGTAGGTTTCTGCATAAATTGTGCCCCCAACTCCATCAGCTCTGCCTGGGTATAGGGCCGGACCACAGAGTGCTCCAATACCTGGGAAGAGACTGTGGCTGCCCCTAAGGGACTTTTTGCTGCTGGGATTTTACCTTCTTGGCGACCACTGGTCGGGCTCTCAGTGTGCGTATGGCAGCTTCAGCGTGAGCCTTCTCATCCTCAGAAGAGAAGTTGGAAGCACCTGCTCCTGCTGACTCAAAGCCAGTCCACCAGCATGGATGCTGCTGCTTCTTTGGCAACCATTTAGGCTGCTCCTCTGGCTGCTGGCCTCTGGCCAGAAGCTGAGACTCCAGCTCTTAAACCTACAATTGTTTCTCCAACAACTGCCGGTGCAAATGTTCAGCTTCCAGGGAAAACTACAATTCACGAACCCATAATTCCTTTTCCAGAGACTGCTCCATGTACAGGTGAAACTCTCAAACCCGGTCAGCTTCCTTTTACAGTGCTTGCTTCAATTCAAGTTGTTTCTGCTGCTCGGTTTAGAATCCATCCTGCAGATTTTGACCTTGACCTTGAGCAGCTAATCGCACAGAACTCCTGGTTTCCTCTTGAGTAAAAATCACCTAGCCCACGACCCCTAAAAGGACAGCCATGGGGAGCCATACCAACAACCAGTCCTCTCCCAAACCCTCAAGGGTGGTGGTGGCTCCATACCAATCTGATCTGAATCCTGCCGCAAACTATGCCAGTTGTAGGGCCAGGGGATGCTGCCATCGTGTCCATGCACATGCAGGTTCTCACTGGATTCAGGCAAACAGCAAAGAAACAGCAGAGCCAGAGGATGGTGAGCCATTTTTTATATTGGTGTCTTACCAAGGCAGACAAGCCACAAGAAAAGCCAAGGGAAAAGCAGAAACCATCTTTTCCCATGGAGGGCAAGGGATCAGGGAGGAAAAAGGAAACCCTACCCCACCTCTCAGTGGTGGGGGCAGAATCCCTCTTCTCCTGTTGTTTCTTTTCAAAACTTTCTGGTGTGAAAACCTCTCCTCCAGAAAACATTAGCAAAACAATTGCCCTTCCCAAACAGAAAGGTAATTTGCAATTTTACAGACCATATAACCTGGCGCTGTCCAGTCCCCAAAGCAAACTATAAGTGAGTAAACATAGAAATCATATTTTACAAACTTATTTGACCAACAGGAGTAGAATGGTGGTGGTGAGCTTCCAGCAATTACATTTTTTTTTCTTTTTTGATGCTCACATTTTCTCATCAGGTTGATTTCTGGGTCCTAAACTACACAAGTTTGTTTCTTTGCTTCCTGAGATGACAAGATATTTGGTTTAGGCTTACATTTTCACCCTCAGATCTGGAATTAGCCATTCCTCTAAGGGACTGTGTGGGGATATTTTCTAAACTTGGAACAAATTAGAAGTAGTGAGAAGTAACCAGCTTTTGGATATACTTTGAAGGTAAAGCCAAGAAGCTCTTTTGATGGGTTTGATATGGGGTATGAGAGAGAGGCAAGGATGATTCCAGGGCCCATGGCTTTAGCAACAGAAAGTATAGAGTTGTCCTTTGCTGAGATGAGAGATATTCTGCACCTTGTAAATAAAATAAGAGTGCTGCTATGGATGAGTTAAGCTTAAGATACCTAGTCTATACTCAAGTAAAGAAGTTTAGTAGGCCACTGGATGTACAGGCATGAAGTTCAGGGTTTTTGTTCATGCATTTGGGAGTTTTAAGTTATATAGTATGGACAAAAAAAAAATTATTATTTTTTTACCAAATCAAGATGTGGCCACAAACTGAACCTGACAAGCTCAGGGAAAGGCTACACAATGGCCTTGCGAATTCAGGGAACTAAGGTAAACACAGGCTAGTCTAAATCAAACATTTCTAACTAAATGCAATTTATGGTGGGTAGTCATGTCCTAGGGAAGAACTTTCTCTAACACAAGTCAATGCTTGTTTTTATTCAAGCCTGACTGCTATCTTTTGCATCTATGATAACGTACCTGATAACATGCCTTTGGAATGTAAGGGTTGTCTTCTTTCTCCATCAGGCCAGACACCCCCAGAGCAGAAGCCAATATACCCCTCACTGTTTCTGTTATGTGAACTATTAACTGTTAACTGTCCTGTTCCTGCCTATGTTAACATTCCAACAACATATACATTTTCACTTTTATCCAATCACAGAAATTTCCTCCGCTTTACTTTCTCTCGCCTCCCTAATCTATCACCAGTCAATTTCATGTAACCCCATTATGTCTTTCCCTTTGATTTTAATGTATAAAATAAGTGGTGAAACCACCATTTACCGGATCATTTTCTCAATTCGTTGAGACTTTGCTTTTCCCGGCAATTGTTGACAGTTTGGCTCAAATAAACTCATAAAAATTCTTACAGGTTTAGAAGTGTTTTCTTTCTTTTTTTATGTTGACGATAGGAAGTATTTCAAGCTACGAGTCTGGATGAAATCACAAGGGAGTGAGTATAGATGAGAAGAGGAGAGGAAAAGGGAGGGGAGGGGGGGGGAAGGGGAGGAGAGGAACAAACACTAGCTCTGGGCATTTTGTCACTTAGAAACGTGGAAGAAATTATGGGACCAACAAAGTAGGCTGAAACGCAATAAGTTAACAAGACAGAACGAAAGAGAGAGTGTCCCTGAAGCCAAGGGAAGAAAATCATTCAAAAAGAAGGGAGCGATCCACTGTTAAGTGATGCTAATGCATCAAGTGAGGTGGGGACTGCACACGCACAGCTGGCTTCTGCAGTGTGGGCATCATTTAGTGACCTTGATGAGTAGTTGGGAGGAGCATCAGCACACAGGGAGACTATGAACATAGACAACTCCTAAAGAGTTTTATTCTTATGTATGATGAAAACATTGTTAACTCTGCTAAACAGACTTAGACCTGGTATCATTTAGCCCCAAATTATTTTATCTATACCCTTTTAGAGGGTTAAATACAGGGCCAGTTAATTTTGCTTTGCTTCATGACCAAAAACAAATTCCTGACTTGGATCATCTGTGATAATCACTTCTGGGGGCGGCCTGAGGGAGTGTGGACAAATCATTACAAATTCATCCATAGTCTCAGAAAAACAATTCGAAATGTTTGTCTGACTAATGGATGATGATCTCTAGGCTTCTTTTCTATGGCAGTTATCTCTACTGTGTTAAATAAACCAACACAAGCCATTCTAGTTGGGCCTGCTGGGTTGGCAGGTGCTCTGAATGAGGTGGAAAGTAATACCCTCCTTTGATTCTACAGCACTATCTGCTTTACAAAGAGCTTTCTTATCCAGTATCTCATTTGATGCTCATAATAACCATGTGATATAGGTCTGGACAATGATGGTCTCTACTGAACAAAGGAGGGAACTGAGGGTGCCGGTGGCAGAGGAATTGCTGTAAGGTGCACCGCTGGGATGAGCACCTTGGATTTAGTCAGATTCTACTGGCTAACTCAGCCCCACTGAGCTTCGCTCAAATGAGCAGCAAGCAAGATCTGTTTCCCTGGGTAATGTCTTCCTGGTAACAGGAAGGAGAGGAAGGACAGAGGTTAGCCCTTACCATGGTACTTTAGTAGCCTGAGACTGCTCTGCTCTGCCTTCTTGTCTGAATGTCATCTGCTCTGACCTGAGTTCTGCTCTCATCTCTTGGGACTTTTCAGATTGTTTGTCACAGGTTGTATCTCAAAGTTTTATGGGAGGGGACAAGCCTATCTGATTGTACAGAATGACATCCACTTCTATTAAAATCAAGTGTAGCTCCTTTTAAAACCAAGAAATTAAAAGCATCAGATCAAATCACATCTTAAATGAAATAGCAGGTAGTCCTTCATTTTGTATTTCTGACACAATATAACTTCACTTATATTTCCAAGAATGTTCCAGAACTAATTTTGTAGCTTGTAATTAACATAATAATATCCCTAGTCAAAACAATGAAATATATCTATATGTTAATGCTTGGTGGGAGGGCATGAAAGTGAAAATTTGAAAATGTGGTGGTGGGATTGATGAAGCTGATTTCTTTCTTTCTTTTTTTTTTTTAATTCATTTTAGAGAGGAGACACACACACACACACACACAGAGAGAGAGAGAGAGAGAGAGAGAGAGAGAGAGAGAAAGGGGGAGGAGCTAGAAGCATCAACTCCCATATGTGCCTTGACCAGACCAGTGCAGGGGTTTGAACTGGCGACCTCAGTGTTCCCAGGTCGACACTTTATCCACTGCGCCACCACAGGTCAGGCCGAAGCTGATTTCTTTCTAAAAGCTGATTATTCCTCCTTTAAGATGTGATAATGCCTAGAAAAAGGCTTCAAGGTGAAATCACTAGGATCCTCAAGTAGCAAATACATATTGAGAGTCTGAGAGTTTGCAGAATATAAGGCACTGGTCTGATTATACACGAGGGTATATTTGTATATGACAGGTTTCAGTATTCCAGGTTAACTTCCAGTTTTCCAGCTCTAGACCCTTAGTGGAATCACTAAGGACATTCTGAACTCAGGAGGGAGAAAGCCCAGATAGAAATTCTTTCTATATCTAACATTATAGCCCTGAGAGCCAAGTATCATAAGACAGTTTAAATGAAGGAAAGGTAAAAGTACTGTGGGGAAAACTTAGTGGTTTTCTTGCTATATAACAATATGTATGTAAGCAAAGAGGCATGTGGGGGGTGGAAGAGAAGGTTAAGAGAACCTCACGCCCCTGGGAGCCTTCAAATCAAACAGGCTTCCTGAATAGGAGTGAACACATTTGGTGAAGAAGTGCTGATACAGCTATTCTCATGTGCTCATGATGACAGATATTGGAATAAACTATTTACAGGCAATTTGGCAATATCTATTAAAATTGAAATGCACATAGCCTTTGATCCAGCAACTTAACTGTTAAGAATTCATAGTAGTCTTGTAGATCTGTATAAAGGTGTACATAATGCCTATTACAGCATTGTTTGTGTGAGCAAAGCTGAAAACGACTTCAATGTCTAAGAAGGCGACTTGATAAATGCATTATATCATATTGATATAGGGAATTACTGTGCAGCCATCGAAGACAATGACAGGCTGAGATGCACTGACACAAAATGTGTTTCAAAACATAGTAAGTGAAAATGTGTGTGTGTATGTGTAGTATGTGTGTGTGTGTGTGTGTGTGTGTGTGTAGTATGTGTGTGTGTGCGCTATGTAGGTATTGTATGTGTAGCGGTCAAAATCCCATCAGTAACAGAATTTGCCCCAGATAATTCAAATGTTGAGACTGTAATGAATAGGCTCTGAGCGGAGGCGTGAGCAGAGAGGCACATGGACACCAGCACTAGTGGGAAGCCACTACTATCCTGAAGTGAAAACTTGTTCTCAGTCAGGTCTCCTTTTCAGGGCCGATGCACCTGTTCCCAGGGGCTGGAAATACCGCGTTGTTGGCTCACAGCTTACATTTCCCTGGGTTGCCCTCAGCAATAACAGCTTCGTTCAGGTTATACTCCATCCCGGGGATGGCCATGGCCAATGACTATCTGATGCAGGGACATAAAAGCTGAGCCCCTTTTCTCAACTTAAGGTTCCTGGAGCATCAGCTGGGCCTCACTGAACTGTATTTCATGTTGGCTTCTCCTTCTCGCCAATTCTGTTTTGCTCCTTTCCTTCTGTGTGTTTTCCAAGAGCATTTCTCAATAAGCTATCTGCATGCAGCACTCCATCTTAGTCTGTTTCCAAGTAGACTAGTCTAAAGTACATTCCTGGGACTGATGGGGCTGAAGAGGACGGAGTCTGGAGTAGTGGCTGCATGCAGGAGCTATAGGTGTGGAGGGATGCAGCTACCACCAGGAATATGAAGCAAGATCGGAGCAAGAAGAGATATCCAAACTTCTGTCTCCTCCCACTCTCCAACCCCTTTCCATCGTCTCTTGCTGGACAAACCAATCGGAAAGTAGTCCACAAGGAAATCTGGGTAATGAGGTATGCAGGGGCCACTTCTTGGGAACAAAGAACAGTATATAAAATGGATTGGGAATGAGAGTGGAAAATGGAGAATAGGTAAAATACAGTATCTTCCACTTACATGAAGAGGAAAAAGATATAAATATATACACATAACACACATACAATAAGTATGCTTGCTTGTGGAACTAGAAAATGGAGGATACTTGCCCTTCATTCATTTTCTTCTATTTCATTATCTTTTATATGTGTGCATGTGTTTAATATTATATTTGAAAAATGTTAAATTGAAAGTATTGAGCTTATATGTAGGGAATTAAGAAGAGAGGTTGGAGTGAATGATGGGTTCCCTCATTTATGATAGTTACTGGGTGTCTTGCATTATGTTGCATGAATACGAAGAGAAAAGATCCTTCCTCTCCAGGAATTTACAGTTTACTGTGGTGCAGATGATGATAATAATGCAATGGGGACAGTGCTATAAATGGAGGTGGACTGCAAGCTACAATGGACTAGAGAAGAAAGTGGGTCTAAATCTCTCGTAGCAAATCTTCAATTTATAGGAGAGAGCCAAAGCTGATACTGAAATGAGTCAGTTTCATCTCAATTGGCCAGCAGGACTCATTAAGGACAAAGGGACAATAATGAATATATAATGGCAAGAGAAGGAAGGACTTTGATGCTATAATAAAAAATGTAAGTATTGTGAATCCATGCACGATAGTTTTTGGTTTTATAATTGAGGTAAGATTAAGTGTGGAGTTGATGAGTTTTGGTAAATGTATATATACCTATGCAATTGCCATCCCAACCAACAGTTCTATCACCCTAGAAATTTTCCTCAGGCTTCTTTCCACTCAATCCACACTCCCCAGGGTGAATCACTGTTCTAATTTCTATCATCAGATATTAATTTTGCCTGCTCATGAACTTCATATAAATGAAATCACTTAGGATCTACTCCTTTGTGTCTGATTTCATTTGCTTAACTAAATTTTTTTAGATTAAGCCATGTTAAGTTTGCCAGGTAAAACATAGTATGCCCAGTTAAATTTGAATGTCAGATAAACAGCAAATAATTTTTAGTAAACGTATGTTTCATGAAATACTTGTATTTTTATTTGATAATCTGGTAAACCTAATCTATATTGTTGTGTTTTGAATAGTCCATTCAAAAACATGCTGAGTTGTACTTTATAATATGAGTGTACCAAAATTTGATAATTTTTTTCTCCCTTTAATGGATATTTAGGTTGTTTCTTATTATTACAAATGAAGTTGCTATGAATATTCTTGTACAAGTCTTTTTGTAACTATATGCTTTTATTTCTCTTGGGAGAAATACCTAGAAGCAGCATTGCTGAGCGAAGAGAAGAGATGTGGTCAGATCTGCATTCTAGAAATATCCCTCTGGTAGCAATATCAAGGAGATGGCAAAAGGCAGGGATAAGACTGGAGGCAGGGAGGCTCTAAAAGGCCATTTCAAAGTCCAGGTGAAGATGCTGGACACTTGAGTTGTGGTGGGGGAGAGGATGATAGAGAGATTTAGGAGTCTGACTGAATAGGCTTCTTAATGCATCGCCAGTGAGAGGGTAAGAAAAAGAAGTCTAGGTGAGTGGCTTTCCTGACAGGTCCTTGCTGAGAATTGGTGGGGATGATGTCTGCTTTATACACTGAGCTATATTTAGTACAGTGCCTGAATATAGTTGGCCACAAATCAACACTTCCCTCCCCCCCCAACTCTTCTGGCCCATGCCAGTAAGTAGAAGCCTCCTCCTTTTAGTGGAAGGACCAGGGAGTCTGGGAAATCTCATGAAGCTCCATGCATTCAGATGGGAAAGCCATTCTTTCAGCATCTGTCAGCTTCACTCAGTTGTGATTAGAGACTTGAGGAAAATGCCCTGAGGCTGATAGCCCTTTTCTTTCACATCAGTGAAAGCCTGGCTGTGGTTGCACAGGTGTTGAGCCACAGGTTTGATTCCTTTAGATCTGTTTAGCTCTCCCCCAGGGTACAAAGTAATCCAATGCCTGTTCTTTCAAGCTGGTAAGTGACTCATCACTGGTGAGCCAGGGCTGCAATAGCATCTCCTTTTCCAGTCATCTAAATAAAAATGGTTTCATTTCCAAGGCCTGTTGTTGCAAATATTATGTAAGAGCTATAACCCAAAAGGAGAAAGCTTAGTTATCCTGTATCCTGAAATTTTTGACTAAAATGAGAGCTTGAGGAGGCACGGGCATCTATAAATGAGAAACAGAATTCATGGGAGTTTGAAAACCCAAATCAGATTGAGACCGTGAAGCACAGAGTGAAAGTGATTTCATCATTTTATGCCATGGGGATTTCTGCAAAAATAGATAAACTTTAGATTCTAACTTTCTACACTGTGTAAATGCTTTGGAGATTTCCTGCTCTTTGTTCTTCTCAAGTAGCTTAATCCCCTGGGGGAAAGTGACCTCAGAATCTCTTTGGGAGAAGTTGGCCTCCTTTCTGATGTGAGAGGCAGATCAGCAGGGTCCCTGAGTCGCCTCTTCACACTGCTCAAGGGTTTTTTCCATTTCTCACCTTTAACCAACATTTCTCACCTATACCAAAGGACATATATATGTGCAACATGTGCTTGTTCATATGCTCAAAGTAATAGGAACAGGGAGTAGAGGGCCGGGAAAGATTTGTCTGCTACCCATGAGCTCATAGTCTACTTGGGAAAACTTACATACACTTAGAGCACAACTTGATACATATTGTGAGAGAGATAAGAGCAAGTTTCATAGGAGTGGGAGAGATGCAAAATATTGAACCACTGGTAGTCATGGCAAAGGCTGCATTTGTCACCAACAGCCATGGCCTGGTGACTAACTGGATGCCAGATGGGCACAGGTCATTTTCAGGGGGCCAGCACTGAGGTCAAAATGCCAACTCTCCTGTGGGTTCAGGCTCATTCTAGAAGTGGTGGGGTGGACACATGGGGGCTTACCATGAGCTGGCTGGGTGACAGGCATGTTAGGGCTGAGGGACAGAGCAGCCAAGACCGTGGGACACAAGGAGGAGTTGGGGGACTAGGGTAGGGTTATCATCCCACTGGTATTGAAATATGTATGGCCAGTAGTTGCGGCCATCGTGGCCACCAGGCAGATGCAGGTTCCCATTAGACTTGGGCAGATGGTAAAGAAACAGTGGAGCCAAAAACTGGTGGGCCATTCCTTTATTCTAGCCTCGCAACCAGCTGTCAAGTAACCACAGAATGGGAAAACACTTCCGTTTCCATTCAGGGCTCCCAAAGCCGCTGACTCATTGGTTTTTCCTAGAATCAAAGGCTCCCACCAGTCTCAGTGGAGCTCATAAAAGTCCCTTACCCCTCAACTCTGGTTCCTCATCTGCCAACATGGTTTCTTACTCTGCAAAACTGGCTTCTCTCTCCTTCCTTTCCATCTGGGCTTTTTCTTCTCCTTCTTCCTCCCTCTAAAAAACTACCTGGGCTCACAAAGACCGTTCTTCCCAAGCACGAATGCAATCCGCAATCAACTGCCCTGCTCTGAGGGCAATCACACATGTGGTTGCCCAGTGCCATTTTTAACAATAAAGGTGAGCAAACTCAAATAACACAATTTTACAAAATTATTTGTCCAACAAAGTATTTCAATATTTTACAAACTATTTTCTGCCCTGCTCTTGGAGCAGTGATATCCAATAGAAATAAAATACAAACCACATATGTAATTATAAATAATCAGGAACCAGCCTGAACAGGTGCTGGCACAGTGGACAGAGCCTGGGATGCCTGGTTGAAACTTCAAGGTCACTGGCTTGAGCGTGGGTTCATTTAGCTTGAAAATGGGGTCGCTGGCTTGAGTGTGGGATCAGAGGCCTGACCTCATGGTCGATGGCTTGAGTAAGGGGTGACTGGCTTGGTTGGAGCCCCCTGTTAAGGCACGTATGAGAAAGCAATCAATGAGCAACTGAAGTTCCATAACTATGAGTTGATGCTTCTCATCCGTCTTACTGTTTGTCTGTCTGTCTGTTTCTCTCTTGTGGACAAGGCCCACCGGGGTTGAAGACAACGGAGCCACAGAGACCTGACTCTGGGGACAAGGTTCAGTATGCAAATCAACTTTATTTAGGAAGTAAACTAGCTTATATGCAGGGGTTCAGCCAATAGGATGTTACAGTGTGTTCTTCAAGGCCAATGGCTAAAAAGATCAGGGAGCTGCCTGGTTGGCGCTGAGTCACTTCCTTACAGCGGGCGAGCTCCCTTCCTGGGTGTTCCCAGGAGGGATTAACCTGCTGGAGTGTTCTCACAACATAGCATCAGCCACAGCTGCCAGGTGAATGCTCTGCGCTCTACCAACATCTCTCGCTAAAAAAAATTAAAATTAAAATTAAAAATAAAAAGGCAAAAAGAGGCCCTGGACAGTTGGCTCAGAGGTAGATCATTGGCCTGGCGTGTGGAAGTCCTGGGTTTGATTCCCTGTCAGGGCACACAGGAGAAGCATCCATCTACTTCTTCCCCCTACCCCTTCTCACTTATCTCTCTCTCTCCTCTGCTCCTACAGCCATGGTTCAGTTTGAGCAATTTGGCCCCAAATGCTGAGGATGGCTCTGTGGACTTGCCTCAAGCACTAAAATAGCTTAGTTGTCAAGCAATGGAGCAGCAGCCCCAGATGGGCAGAGCATTGCCCCCTAGTGGACTTGCTGGGTGGATCTGGAGTACATGCGGGAGTCTGTCTCCACCTCCCTGCTTCTCACTTAATAATAATACTAGAAAAAAAAACCCAAGAAATTAACTTTAATATTTTATGTTACCCAATATATCTGAGTTGTTATCATTTCAACATGTGATCAATATACATGTAATTAATGTGATAGATTATATTTTTTGAAATCCAGTGTATATTTTAAATTTATACCCTATCTCAATTCAGAAAGTACACAGCAGTCAGTTGTGAATACTCTATTGCAGTGGTTCTTAACCTGGGTTCTATCGAACCCTAGGGGTTCGATGAGTCGGTCTCAGGGGTTTGGAGAAGCCTCTGCTGTGGAGGCCAGAATAAAGTAATACCGTCATTTGTTGTGAGTTCATGCACTTTGTTGGTTTTGTTCTTTGAGCAAGGTGATGTTCATGTACGGCTCATTTTGCACATCAGTAAAAAAACATATATCTATGTCTTGAATTTGGAAAAAATCATATTTTATTTATCACTAAAGAAGGGTTTGGTGAATGTGCATATGAAACTGGTGGGTTCGGTACCTCAAAAAAGGTTAAGAACCACTGCTGTGTTGGATAGCACAGGTCTAGAAAGATAACGAAAGGCTTCCTCTTTCTCTCTCTCTCTCTCTCTGATCGCTGGCTTTTGGGGGACGTGACCTTTCAATTGCCTAGAATTTCCTGCAGGATCTTGGGATTTCCTTCGCTACACAGCCCTTAACAGATGTAGAATTTGTAAAAAAGACCTGGTGGCTTTTTGAGCTCTGAGCTCAATTACATTAATTACCTGGCCCATTGCTCAATGCTGGCTTTATTACCAAGCCAAAGGCTGACTTAATTGCTCTTTAAGCTCCTTTGAATGTTCAGACCCAATTTACCTGCATCCTCAGAACTCCTGAAACTCAAGCACCTGTGAGTTTACTAGGATAAGTGGGAATTCACTATGTGCTGAGGCCTTTCTCGCTCGGCCCTTTCACGGCCTGGGTTTTCCTTTTTTGGTCAGTCACCTGAGATAAATGGTTCTTTGCCAGCCCCTTTTCCTGCTCGCAGCAGTTGGCACCTTCAAGCTTAGTAAGTATTTTCTGTGCTTTAGCACCACCTTGTGGTTTACGAGGAAAAACCCAGAAGTAGGCTATCTATCTATCTTGAGATCACTGAGCATAGTTAACAGCCTTGAAGGGCCATCTGGCTTTTGCTGTCTCTTTCAATCTGAGAGGAAATGAGATTTGTTACTGAATATGGAATGTCTCCTACAAGCTAAACTGCCTGCTGAGAAGTCAGGCATTGTAGTGAGTCCAGTTTGAACTAAGCGGGGAGTCCTGCAAAAACACACACCCAGGCGGCTACTGTTCTATCATTTAAATTGCATTGTATCCACATTTCACAGATGACTTGGCTCAGCCAGAGAGCTTGGCAACAATGTCTGCTGTTCCTGTAAAATGTTGAGCTAATGTTTTCAGTTGCTCCAAGTTAGGAATTAGTTCCTGGCTATCTATGATGCACCCTGGAAACTGTGTTCCCTCATGGCTCTGCAACCCAACCTGCAGCTGAATTTCACCAACAAACATGTTGGTTTGGTTAGCATAGGCTGACAATAAATAGCATTAGAAAATGGATAGATGGGGAAGAACCTTTACCGATATCCATAACCTCATATATTTCCTATTGCACCATACTCCATAATCCTTTTATCATTTACTTCTGCTGGGATGTTGGATGAGCTTTCAGTTTCCCTACTGGTCCAAAGAAGCTGGTTGATTTGTCTGTGGTTACACTGTTAGTCACTGGTAGAGCCTTATTGGCTAGCTTATTATTTTTAACAATTGCTTCATCACACAAATTTCCTATTAAAAATTAAGTCAGAATTTTGCAGAGCTATGCTTATGCTAAGAGTTATAAATAGAATCAATATCCTGAGGCTTCTAGGATCCCAACATCAGAACTTTAACTTGATTGTGGGAGTTATATTATAAAGCATATACATATCAAATCATCACAGTTTAGATCTTAAATATATATAGTTTCTATTTGTCAATTATGTCTCAATTAAGTTTGGGGGAAAGGACCTTAGGGTACCTGTTTAACAATTGCCACCAGTTTTAATCTAAGTTCTACCCTTCATTAACTGTGTAGCTTGGTCAGAATGCATATTGGTAGCATTTCCGTGCCTCTGTTTCGTCTTTTGAGTCAATGAATTAATACATGTAAAGGCCTTAACAGGGCCTAGGAACTGCTATGGGTTCACTGATGATGGTAATCAGGGCTGGGACTTAGTGAGGGTGCAAAATGACTCTGAAAGTGAGTGCCTCACTGGCTTCATTCTAGTCCTGGCCCTGAGGATGATGATGAAGCTAGCACTTGCATGGTGTTTGCCTTAGTCAGTTTGGGCTGGTAACAAAGTAACATAGAATGGGTGGCTTATAAACAACAGAATTTTTTTTCCTCATGCTTCTGGGGGCTGGAAGTCTGAGATCAGGGTGCCAAAATGGTTGGGGTCCAGTGAGGACCCTCTGTTTTGTGAATGGGTGTCTTCTCATTGTATCTTGTCATGGCAGAGGGTGTACAGGGAGGTTTAACTGACAGTGTGTTTTAATAAGGATCACTGAAGAAAAACACAGAGTGCAAGAGACTTGTGTAGGTAGACAGGGTTGAAATGGAGAAAAGAGAGGGTGAGCAGGAAAGGGGTAGATTGCAGGGTCCTGGACATAAGCTTGCCTGATTTATGGCTTTTGGCTGAGCATGCCTTTGCTGACCCCTTTATGTCTGACAAGTGAACTGGGGATCCCATGACTCTGAGTAGAGATCCTTCCATATCACGAAATACATATCTGCTTACAAGATTCTAACTACACATTCCAACAGGGGCAAGGGACAATGGTAATAATTAACTGGATAAAGCAATTTATGCCCTCTCCACATAGCCCCCCAAATTACTCACTTTCTGTGTTGTTCCCACTCTCCAACAGAGACACAAAGCACCTGCAATTCCAAATATTAAGTAAAGACAGCTCTCCTGGACTGGAGGAACACTGTGGGGTCCTCCTGCCTGCTTTGGCCTCACTGTTCAAATTTTTCCTTTGGCTCTTGTGTTGCCATACCAGTCACATCTGTGTCTGTGGAAGGGACTAAGTGGCACAGAAAAAAAGAAAACACCTCAGAATTGAAAATCTCTTTCTACCAAGTGAACTCAGTACCTATAGTTCCTATGTGGATCTCTCCTTTGGGTTAAAGCATTGCAAGTCATCAAGGTATAGGTCTGTTAAGGAAGCAATTAAAGTTTTTACCTGCCACTTTAATCTTACTATAAAAGTACATATTACGTGGATTTTGGGCAAGGTGAATTTTGATGGAGGTACATAGTATATACCCGGAAGTAAAATGTCAAAATACAATACTGCAGAAGGTAGGAACATTCCTGTTCATGATTACGCATGCATACACACACAAACCCAGGCACAGAACCCCATGTATATGTGACTTATAGGTAGATAGAATATAGGTGTAGGACAGATGAGGAGTCTACAAGCAGAAAGCACTGCTACACAAGCAGCATGCTCTGAAGACTGAGAGTATTTGCCCATCTTTATTTAGCTTGGGCTGCCAGGGAGCCACTAGACTCTTCTGTTGGCCCTTGCTTGCAAGAACAAAGAGAATGGTTAGTGCTTGTAATGCCTTTCTCAGAGCTGGGTCCTAAGGACATGTTCAAACCTTGATGGAGAGGAAGACTTAGAGCAACTACCCACCGGTAAGTCACAGACCAACCCATTGGAATGCAAGACCTTAGATATGCTAAGAGCTGAGAGTTGTCAGGCCACATGTTTGCAGGGAGCTAGGTAGAACTTGGCAGGGGTAGCAGTCTCTGAGTTGCCTTTGAATTCTAGGGTCTAGAAACAAAGCAGAAGAAATAGAGAGTTGAAAGTCTTGTCTTCATAGGAGATACAATGAATAGGGTTCAAACCCTTAATCTTTACTCTCCTAGGTGTATTAATTAGGATGTTTATTTGATATTTACTATCTAATGTAACAAAAGGTTGAGATCCTGGGTAGTTCTAAGACTGGTAATTTCATTGATTCATTAGGTAGTCAGTTCTGTTTATCTTTTTGCTCTGTCATCATCAGATGTTGGCTTTAGTCCTCAAAAATATTATCATCTTATGGCAGCAAAATGGTTTTCATAACTCCAGGCATCACATTTCCACAAAATTACAGCTAAAGACAAAAAAAAAAAGTGGGAAAAGGCAATTTCTTTAATGCACATCTTTTTATTAGGAAAGGCTATCTCAGAAGCCCCTTGAGACTTCTCTTTGAGAACCACTGGCCTGGATGAGTCCCATGCCCTTGCCCTAGCTGTGACATTTCTAGCCTCTAGAGTGAAATGTAAACTCTTCCAGCAGAGGGTAGTGTGTTCAGATGGACAACTAAGTGTCTGAAACACAGGACAACAATGTTATTATCTCTATTCCAAACTCATATGTTGAAACTTAATTCTGAGCATGTTGGTGTTAGAAGCTGGAGCCTTTAGGCCACTGCTCTGCCCTCATGAATGGGATTAATTAACTTATAAAGAGGCTCCACAGAGCCCTTTTGCCCCCTCTGCCATGGGAGGACACAGTAAATGATGGCCATCTATGAATCACAAAGTGGGTCCTCACCAGACATCTTGCTCTGAAACTTCCCAGCCTCCAGAACTATAAGAAATACATTTCTGTTGTTAATAAGCACCACACTATGGTATTCTCTTACAGCAGCCTTAGTTGACTCAGATATGTTCCTAGCAGAATAACTGATACACCAGATGAGCTCAATAAAACTGTATTCTTTCACTTTTAGTATCCATAGCTCAAGAATTTCAGGAGCCTATTGTCCCAACTGTCATGAGGTTTTGGGTCATGAGGACAAATGATGGGGACAAGTGAACCTGACTTAGTAGGGTTGACCCTTTCGTACTAGACTTTAGAGAAGAGCATGATAGGAAGAAGAAGCAGTAGAAGGTAAACTCCACAAGGGGGAAACATGGCTTTGAATGCTTTCCATTGATATGTGCAAAGCACTACAGAATGTGCCTATTAATAAGACCTACTTCATGATCCTATTTAGGAAGCTGAGGATCCCATCCCATCTGTACGTCCATCAGTGCCAGTTCAAATAGTGTTGTTATAAAACAGAGGCATCAGACACTAATTCACACAGGGGTGACCGGGTTGACATGACCCGTGCTGAGCAGCACAATGCAAATGTGAATGCCTGGACATTCATATGTAGCCATCCTGGCAGGAAGGTTGCACAGACCGTTAACCAGGCACCCTGAGAGTCAACACAAGGCTAGGGCAATTGTGATGCTCAAAGAGGGATGCACAATTAATTTTCAAAGAAAGAAAAAAATAGGAAAATATAATTTTGGAAGCCATAATGAAACTAATAATCTAGGAAGGCATGATTGAGTTGTGTTAAAGTCCTGAGATGAATGGTTGAAGGACAATGGAACATTTCTGCAGAGCTAAAATAATACTACTTGGATACAGACTCAGGTGCAAAGTGAAAACTTTACCATGTGATATCAGACCATCATCACAACTAATCCAGCGGTCAGGCTTCACATGTCAATGGTCCTGTGATGGTGCTTCTGATGAGATACAGCTTGAGTCCATCAGACTTCACTCATTGAACTTCTGTTGTACAAGAACAGCTGGCGAACACTGAGAGAGAACAGCAAAGACAAATTCGAAAGGTGAGAAGTTCTCCAGGATATTTGCAGCCACCAATTTCAAAAGTCAGTGGGGCACTGAATTAGGGTAAAAGAGGCTGGTGGAAAAAAAAAATTAAAAGATGCAATGCCATCATTGTTCTGGATTGGATATTTGTTTGAGCAAACTAGCTAAAGACATTTCGGGGTCAATCAAAAATATGAATATTGACTGGATATTAGTTGAAATAAAAATGTAGAGATTACTGATTAAAAAAAGATAATAACATAATATATGATCTCATTGAGCTAAGCACGCATGCATTGGTACGTACATATGTAGAAAATGACCCAGAATGATATGCACTAAGGTGTTAACAGTGGTGGTTTCTGCATGGTAAGAATGTATTTTTATTTTTAAAGTTTTACTTGTTTGTATTTTATTATTTTTTATAATACATATGTCCTATTTCTGTAATAATAGCTTATTTTTAAAAAGGTCATTTTAAAAATTATTAAACCACATACACAAAGGAAAAAGAATGAAAAGCACAATTGATTAAATCTCAATTTTGCTGAAATCTGGCTTGATCTAGGAACATATCTATGAAGAATAGCTGTATTGTTTGTTCTCACTCTCCCTTTCATCTCAGGAACTGCTGGCAGTGGATGCTTTAAATATTTTCTGTGTCTGTCATGCAGTTGTAATCAATCTGGCCACTTCCGCCCAGCAAAGGCATTTTCTCAGCAGGGTTCCTGGAACATATTTTAAAGTTTAAGAACTTGCAGTACAAGTATATCAAATGCTTCTGCTTTTCAATAGTTGGAATGACCAACCTCTCCTTACCCATGCCCATGAAAAGCCACAACCCAGAGTCAGAAAGTGATTACTCAAAGACAGAGCTAGTTAGAGACAGGATCGCAGGTCCTGATTCTTTTCTTCTGATTAATTAAATTCTTCATCATATATTTATTTATCATATATACAGTGAAGCAGGCACTGTTCCTGCCCACAATCCTGACTCCCTCTTAGAGGAATGCTTTGTTTCTCAGGAATACCTTTCCTGGGTTCAAAACACCCATGTCTTTTTGCTGATGAACTAAATTTCTAAATGTGCTTACATAAATTTTTGCATGATAGCTGAGAGATTCTTAGTTCAACATCAAGGTTCAATTACAGAAGCATAGTGTGTCTTCTGTGTCTTTCCTGGGAAAGTTGATAATCCAATAATTGCACGTGAGAAAATAAAAGTTTTGTGCAAAATAAGGGCTTCTGCTTAAACCACAGAGCATCCTGGATAAAAAATGTTATTTACCACCTTCCCACCTTCTCTGACATTCAAACAACTCTCTGAAGAAATTTAGGAACTTACTCTTTCATGGATTAATCATTTTGCTAGTACTTTTTTTTTTTAATTGTATTTTTCAAAAGTGAGAAGTGGGGGGGGCAGGCAGACAGACAGACTCCCACATGTGCCCGACTATGATCCACCCAGTATTCCCACCAGGGGGTGATGCTCAGCCCCTCTGGGGTGTTGCTGCACTGCAATTGGAGCCATCCTCAGTGCCTGGGCCAACTTTGCTCCCATGGAGCCTTAGCTGCGGGAGGGGAAGAGAGAGATAGAGAGAAAGAAGAGGGGGAGGGGTGGAGAAGCAGATGGGCGCTTCTCCTGTGTGCTCTGGCCAGGAATCGAACCTGGGACTTCTACACACTGGGTCGATGCTCTACTGCTGACCCAACCAGCCAGGGTTTTGCTAGTACTTCTTAAATGAGTATTGCAGGCAGAAGCCACAGATTAGGTGTGCCTGAAATGAGAGAGGTTGGGTTCAGTATTTACCTTTTAATCCTTCCTATTTTCTATAACAGGAGAACCATCCCCTGAGGACAGAGCTGGACATGAAAGAAATTGTTCCAATAAACAGCATTGATTGTTTCAGCAGCACAGGCAGGGACTGAATCCTTGTTCCTGTCTTCCTGTGGAACACTGTATTTTATAGCACTGTAAAAGTGCATTCTGTTATAGCCTAAAATATAAGACAAGCACCCCTGAACCCATATTGATATGAGTCAGCGACTGGATAAATTAATAAATGGGGAGAAGAGGCAAATCTACAGAGAAGGATTCCACGTAATTTATGTAGGTTCTCCGCCCGCAATGAGGTAAAGCTTACATGCTGCTCCTTAACTGTGGGCTGCACATGGTGACTCCTTCCTAAGAGGGCAGTATGAAAAGGGAGAGGGAAAGAAGAGTACTTGACAAATACTACATTAACCTGTTGGTCAAGGTCAATATCAATAGTTATATAGTATATTAATAGTATATAACCTTCCCCCCAAAACCTGTAGCCCTCATCAAATAATAAGAAAAACATCAGACAAATCCCAATGGTGGTACTTGACCAGTACTCTTCAAAACTATCAAGTTCATCAAAAGTAAGAAAAGGTTGAGAAACTGTTACCACCAACAGGGGCCTAAGGAAATATAAGGATTAAATGTAATGTGATAGTCCAAAGAGGCTCCTGGAACAGGAAAAGGAAAAGAACATTAGGTAAAAACTAAAGAAGTCTAAATATAGTTGTGGCTTTAGTTAATAATGTATCAATATTGGTTTATTAATTATAACAAATGTAATTGTCCTAATATAAGATGTTGATAGAGAAACTGTGTATGGGGTGCGTATATGGAAACTCTTTGTATTATCTTCTCAATTTTTTAAAAAAGATTAAAATTATTCTAAAAAATTAACTCTATTTTTAAAAATGCATTCTTTGCTAAAGAAATCATGGGAGACCTTGCATTAGACCTCATAGATGAGCTGTAGGGGCAACTCTTCTGTTCTAGACACTAAACACTTAGGTCGTTCTAGACACTAAATACTTATGTAGCCATAATACATGGTATATGACAATTCAGTCACTTTTTGATGGCTATTTCTTTAGAAGATGAACTTAATAAATAGTGTATATAAAAATAGTGAGCTTTTGTATCATTTGTTTTTAAATAGCATTTTTTCTGATTACAAAGGTAATATATGCATATATCTTTGAAATAAAGAAAAAACATAAAAAACTCAAAGAAGGAAAATTGAAAGCCATGTCAAATAAAGAAGTCTCTTCACACTACAGTGAAGCTATTTGATAGGAAGCTGCATCTCTTTCCATAGTAAATTTCCATTAGAAGTAGCTGCTACCTGTGTCTGAAAGGTCAGGGCTGACAGGGTGGCCTGCAGCCACCTGCGTGTGAAAAGATCCCAGTTCCCTCTGTCCTCCGGCTTTCATTGCCACGTCCCTAGAATCAGGGGAAGAATTGCTAATAAAATTATCTGTAGTTAATTTTATTCCAGATCTGAGAAGGTCAGGAATTAAAAACATGATTAACATTTGCCTTTTCAAGCAAGTAAAATATGTGAAAATTATAGTATGTAGATTATTATTACATATCACACTAAAGCCCTGTGTTTATTTGATTTTTTAAAAAAGAAAACTGTTATTTTTTCTCATTCAAGTTTGTTGTGAGAAAACCAAAGAAAGTATACTGAGAGATTCAAATAGGCTTATGTATGTAAAAAGTTCAGTGTGAAGTACACATTTTTCTTTTTCTTTCTTTCTTTTCTTTTCTTTCTTTCTTTCCTTTCTCTCTCTCTCTCTCTCTCTCTCTCTCTCTCTCTCTTTTACTTTCTTTCTTCTTTTGGTTTTTTTTTTTTAACTAAGTGAGAGGAGATGAGGCAGAGAGACAGACTCTTTTTTCAAAATTCCTGACTGGGATCCACCTGGCAAGCCCCCTACTGAGTGATGTCTGCCCATTTTGGATCATTGCTCCAATGCTCAGCAACCAAGCTATTTTTAGCACCTGAAGTGTAGGCCACTGGAGCCATCCTCAGGCCTCGGGAGCCAACCCACTGGAGACAAGCCAATCATGGCTGAGGGGGGGAGGTGTAGAAGTACATGGCTGCATTTCCTGTGTGTTCTGACCTGGAATTGAACCTGGAGTATCCACATACTAGGCCAATGCTCTACCACTGAGCCAACCAGCCAGAGCCTTTTTTTTTCTTAAGATTTTATTTATTAATTTTACAGAGAGAGGGGGAGTAAGAAATATCAAGTCATAGTTGCTTCACTTTAGTTGTTCATTGATTGCTTGTTGCAGGTTCCTTGACTGAGACACACATGGTTTCAAACTAGCAACCAAGCCAGCAACCTCAGCATTCCAGGTCAATGCTCTATCCACTGTGCCACCATAAGCTGGGCTCTTTTTATTTTCTTATTTTTACTGTCTATACCATGTGTCAGCAAAATTTTTCTATAAAGACCAGATAGTAAATATTTTAGGATTTGTGGGCACATGGTCTTTGTTATACCTACTCAACTTTGTAACATGTAATCAGTCATAGACAATACAATGGACATGCCAATATTCCAATAAAAATTTATTGATTGAAACAGGTGGTGGGCCAGATAGATTTGGCCAGAGGGCCATAGTTCATCTGGTTCTGATAGATGCATTTAAGGCCTGGTTTATATCATGCTATTCTGGATAAATTGGCTTTGTTGACAGTGAATAGGCTCAGAAGTGGTATTGGAGGTGCAGGAGGGTGGGAAAGCTCATCACCAAAGTAACTCTGAGGATACACAGCTCAGAGCCTTCCAAACTGCTCTCTAAGAGGAGGTGCTACTGGGATGAGGTGGAAGGAGCACATGATCCCAATGCTTCCCAAAGACTTACTTTCCTCTTGGGATATCTTCTAATTCCCACTGTAATCTCTATGCTCTCCATTTGTTTTGGAATTACGGCCCACTGTGGAAAATTGACCCATCCCTTTTCTTCACCATATCTGTGAGATGCAGCTGGGAGTAAGAAGAAGACTTTGTCAAAGCCTGATGGATAACAAAAGGGAAACCCACTCCAGAGCACCATGAATCTGGACACTGCGGTATGCAGACTTGGTGCTTAGCTGCTTGTCTTTCTGCGCAGTTTGAACTGTAGGGCTCCAGAAAAATAGATTGATCCAGGAAACTATTTTCCTTTACATCTTCACCCAATTTCTTACCTTCTTTTATTTGTTTCTTGAACTTATTTTGACTTGAGTTGGAGGGAGCGGTAGCTAAAGCGATGATAGGAAGATAAAAGAAATGTCTATACATGCAAATATCTCCCCATAAACACCACCATGCCTGCCCTTTGCCCATAAAATTGTAGTGCTAAGAAACTTGTGCCAAAGAAGTAATGATTTCAAACTGGCCTTGACTGACTTGGGGGATTCAGTGGCATAGAGAGACTCATGTATTTATTTATTTACTTAGTACTTTTTTTTTTTTTTTTTTACAGGGACAGAGAAAGAGTCAGAGAGAGGGATAGATAGAGATAGACAGACAGGAGCGGAGAGTGGTAAGAAGCATCAATCATTAGTTTTTTTGTTGCCATCACAACACCTTAGTTGTTCATTGATTGCTTTCTCACATGTGCCTTGACCGCGGGCCTTCAGCAGACTGAGCAGCCCCTTGCTGGAGCCAGTGACCTTGGGTCCAAGCTGGCGAGCTTGGGGTCTCGAACCTGGGTCTTCCGCATCCCAGTCCAATGCTCTATCCACTGCGCCACCGCCTGGTCAGACTACTTAGTACTTTTAGAGCAAATAAAAATGATGATAAATATTTGCTACTTATTGTTTGACAGGGATCCATTAGTCTCCCAAGTGAGTTCTTTTTTTTGCACCAGTTGCCTCAAATTATTAGACCTCTTCCCAAGAATGCATGTGTGCGCATGTGCGCGCGCACACACACACACACTCACACCAGAAGAAAAGAAAAATAAAAAACTAGATCTAGATCCTCTTGACCTAAGTGGTGACCTAAAGATTTGATTCTCTTTATGGTAGTAGCTTTAAAATGTTGCCTATTTATACAGTCCTGCACAATCTTATTTTGTTCTGTTTTGATCTTTTAAATTTATTTCAAATATCACTTTGTATCTACCATTTCTTACAAGTTTCAAATGATACATGCCCAAATACAAAGCTTTTCTTACCTTAAAAATATTTGTTGCAGATTATTTTAATAAAAACTTTTTTTGGAACAATAATCCAAAAAGTTGTCTACCAGATTCTCTTTCATTGCATATGTTTTGCTTGGAATGGCCATCTCTTTTTTCAAAATTCCTTTAAAGCTTGCCTGATTTAAAGTCATAAATAAGATATATTGGGATAGAAACTCATCCCCTACCTTCACCACATGCTAATATTGTGATTCATCATTCAAGAGAGAAAATAATACTATCAGTCAGATATGTATGAGAATGGGAACACAGCAACATAATTGCAAGATAAAGTCATGATCTGTTATTTTTAAAGCTTATAACCTTTCTGTCTAGCTAGAAACCAAAGACCAAGAAAAACTCCATGACTGTGTCAGCATGCACCTCAACTATTTTAATCATGGCTATGCTCTTGTTGAAAGGTAGAGTTAGATCAATGCACACAGCTAGCAAACGTTCCTCTAATGACATAGTCATTTGGAATGCATTAGTTTTATTTTGGCTGAAGAATAAATGAGTTATTAGGAAAAGTCTGCTGTACTAGAATATTAGCTATGTAAATAAAGGAGGATGCTGCTAGGAAATTTGAGAGGTTCAGGCTTGGGGACATTTTCTTTTTGAAAAGATGTCTAAAGTTTTTAATATAATCGAGGTCCTTTATCCATTTGTTTTAAAAGAAAAAGGAGGCCCTGGCCAGTTGGCTCAGTGGTAGAGCATCAGCCGGGGTTGTGACTGTCCCAGTTGTATTCCAGGTTGGATTCCTGCTCAGGGCACACAAGAAAAGTGACCATCTGCTTCTCCACCCCTACTCCTCTTGGTTTTTTTTCTCTCTCTCTCTCCCCCCTTCCCTCAGTCCTGGCTCAACTGGAGTGAGTTGGGCCCCCTGTGTGCGGAGGATGGCTTCATGGCCTCACCTCAGGCACTAAGAATAGCTTGGTTGCTGAGCAATGGAGCAATGACCCAGATGGGCAGAACATCACCCAGTAGGGAATTTGCCAGGTGGATGTGGGCATATGTGGGAGTCTGTCTCTGTCTTCCCTCCTCTCAGTTAATTTAAAAAATGTTTGGGTCATAGTATATGAGTTCAGGAGGAGAAATATGAGAAAATTTTCCTTGCCTGTTACAAGTTAAATAAGATACTTTAAGAATACATAATAAGGCCTGATCAGGTGATGGCACCGTGAAAGACTGTCAGACTGAAATGCAGAGGACCAAGATTCAAAACCCCGAGGTCGCCGGCTTGAGCGCAGGCTCACCAGCTTTAGTGTGGGCTCACTAACTAGAACATGGGGCTGATGGCTTGAGTGTGGGATCATAGACATGACCCATGGTTGCTGGCTTGAGCCCAAAGGTTGCTAGCTTGAAGCCCAAGGTTGCTGGCTTGAGCCCAAGATCACTGGCTTGAGCAAGGTGTTCACTTGCTCTGCTATAGCCCCTGGTTAAGGCGCATATGAGAAAGCAATCACTGAACAACTAAGGAGTTGCAACAAAGAATTGATGCTTCTCATCTTTCTCCTTTCCTGTCTGTCTGTCCCAATCTGTCCCTCTCTCTATCTGTCTCTGTCAAAAAAAAAACAACAAACAAACATAGTAAGGAAGGACATTCTAAATACTAATTTAAAAAGTATATATTTGTGTTGTATTATTGTTAATTTCTAAAGGTCAAATGTGACCCAGGACAGAAAGAGACAAAACTAGACTTAGAACATGGGGCAACTAATTACCATGACAGAATCATTCCCACTATGCCCTGCTGACATGTAAGGTATGAAAACCTTAAGAGTTCTTGATGGAGATCCAATATGCTGTAATTTACTGCTGGATTTCATTGTTCTATTTATTAAAAAACTAAGTGACCAACTTTGGCATAAAAATGCTAATAAGTCTTCCACTCATCATTTTGTGAAGTTAAAACTACATTTTAATCAATATAAGCAAATATAAAAATTGCTATATATCTCATGGTCCAATTCCACCATAGGTAAAATTTTAAAAAAAATTATTTTGATATAATTGTAGACTCACATGTGCTTGTAAGAATTATTGCAGAGAGATTCCATATACCTTTCACCAGCTTCTCCCAATGACAACATCTTACATCATTATAGTACACTATTACAACCAAGAAATTAAGATTAATACAATCCAGCCTGACCAGGTGGTGGTGCAGTGAATAGAGCAGCAGCTGGGGATACAGAGGACCCAGGTTTGCAACCTCAAGGTAGCTGGCTTGAGCACAAACTCACCAGCTTGAGTGTGGGGTCACTGCCTTGAGTGTGGGATCATAGATATAATATCATGGTCTCTGGCTTGAGCCCAAAGGTTGCTGGCTTAAGTATAATGTCGCTGGTGCCTGACCTCTGGTGGTGCAGTGGATAAAGTATTGAACTGGAACACTGAGGTCGCTGGTTCAAAACCCTGGACTTGCCTGGTCAAGGCACATATGGGAGTTGATACATGCTGCTTCTCCCTCCTCTACTCTCTCTCTTTCTCTCTTTCTCCTCTCTCTATAAAAATGAATTTTAAAAAAGTATAATGTCACTGGCTTGAGCAAGGGGTCAATGACTTGGCTGGAGCACCCTGGTCAAGGCACATATAAGAAAGCAATCAATGAACTAAAGTGCCACCAATCAAGAATTGATACTTCTCACCTCTCTCCTTTCCTGTCTCGCTAAAAAAAATTTTAAAAAATTACTACTATCTATTGATCTTTTTCTTGTGTGTGACAGAGACAGAGAGAGGGACAGATAGGGACAGACAGGCAGGAAGAGAGAGAGAGATGAGAAGCATCAAGTCTTTGTTACAGCTCCTTTAGTCTCCTTAATTGTTCATTGATTGCTTTCTCATATGTGCCTTGACCAGGGGGCTACAGTAGAGTCAGTGACCCCTTGCTCAAGCCAGCAACCTTGGGTTTCAATCCAGTGACCTTGGGCTCAAGTTGGTGACCATGGGGTCATGTCTATGAGCCTGTGCTCAAGCCATTGACCCCGTGCTCAAGCTGGTGAGCCTGTGCTCAAGCTGGCTCCCTCAGGGTTTTGGACCTGGGTCCCCCGCATCCCAGTCCGACTATAATCTATTGATCTTATTCAGATTTTAACAATTTACATGCACTTGTGTGTGTATTTAGTTCAGTGCAATTTTATCGCACGTGTAGAATAGTGGGACTATCACCACAGTTGAGATACAGAACAGTCCCATCACAAGGAATCCTTGTGCTACCCTTTTATAATCACAGCCACTTCCCTCCCAGCCCCACTTTCTAACTCACAGTGATCACTAATCTGTTCTTGATCTCTATAATTTTTTCACTTCAAGAATGCTATATAAATGGACTCATACAATATACAAACTTTGGAGATTTTGTTTTTTCACTCAGCATAATTCCCTTGAGATCCATTTAGGTTGTTACATGTATCAATAGCTTGTTCCTTTTTATTGCTGAGTATTATTAGTCCATGGTATGGTTGTAGTACTGCTTGTTTAACCACTTACTGGATCAAGGCATTTGGATTGCTTCCAGTTTTTGGATATTATGAATAAAGTTGCTGTGGACATTTGTATACAAGTTCTTATATAAACATATGTTTTTGTTACTCTGGGATAAATGCCCAAGAATAGTTATTGGGTCACATGGTAAGTTCATGTTTAGTTTTGTAAGAAACTGCTGTACTCTTTTCCAGAGTGGTTGTACCATTTTACATTCCCACTAGTAATTTCTGAGTAATCAAATTTCTCTACATTCTTTCCAGAAATTTGGGTGACCACTATTTTTTATTTTAGCCCTTTTGATAGGTGTGTGATGATAGCTCAATGGGGTTTAATTTGCATTTCCCTAGTGATTAATGAGGTTAAACGTTGTTTAATGTGCTATTTGTCATCTGCATGTCATCGTTAGACAAATGTCTAATTTTCCAATTTTCTAATTATTTATTTCTAATTTTGTTCTTACAGTTAAGTTTTGAATGTTCTTTATATAGTCTAGATACAAAATCTTTGTTGGGTATGTTGTTTACAAATATTTTCTCCTAGTCTGTGTTTCGTCTGTATAGGGTGTTTCACAGAACAAACGTTTTTTGTTGTTGCTTGTTTTGTGCTTTTAATGAAGTTCATTTTTCATTTTTTCAATCAGTTTTTCCTCTTATGTATCGTGTTTTTGGCATCTCAATTTATATTTATCCCTATTTTCCTGAGGTATACATGTTTCTAGCTAAAAGGAAAATTTGAGTAGAGCACTGTTGCAAGTTTGTTATGTTTTTATACTTTGAGCAATTTATTCACATGGGGTGACCTTGGAATGTTTGCTTTACAGTCAGCTGAGCACCGCAGGTGATGACCAAAGTCCTGGTGACTACAAACAGAGTTTATTAAGACACTTTCCTCCTTGTTTTCACAATTGATGTTCTTTCTCAAGCTTTTTGGTGGTTCTCATTTTGGGAATTGCACAGGTTGTTATGTGCTTTAGGCTGTGAGTTTAGGAGATGTAGCAAGTCTTACTTTATTTTAGCGAGTCTCTATGGCATAGGGACAAGAGCGTGCATGGGATTCCAAGGCAGCCATGCCCGAGCTTGAATCTTCCCAGTTGTATCAACTCCTCATGTTTCCATTTTCTCACCACTAAAGTGGGGATAGCAATGCTGACTACTTCATAAAGTTTCTGGGAGAATAGGAAATAATGCATGCAAGGCACTTTCCAGAGAATCTGGTAAACAGATGTGCTGAGTAAATATTACTTGTTACATTCTGTTTTTCTTTTTAATTTTTTATTTTTTTATACAGAGACAGAGAGAGAGTCAGAGAGAGGGATAGATAGGGACAGACAGACAGGAATGGAGAGAGATGAGAAGCATCAATCATCAGTTTTTTGTTGTGACACCTTAGTGGTTTATTGATTGTTTTCTCACATGTGCCTTGACCGCGGGCCCTCAGCAGACTGAGCCACCCCTTGCTGGAGCCAGCAACCTGGGTCCAAGCTGGCGAGCTTTTGCTCAAGCCCAATGTGCTCGAGCTCAAGCTGGCGACCTCGGGGTCTCGAACCTGGGTCTTCCGCATCCCAGTCCGATGCTTTATCCACTGCGCCATTGCCTGGTCAGGCACTTGTTACATTCTTATCCTTTCTCTCCTGTATGCATTAACTTTCACATTATTTCCACCTAATTTGAAGTATTTCAAAGTTCTATAGCTGCTCACACCCTCTTATCAGTTTTAAAGAAGAATATAGGGGTCTAAAAGCAAAAATACTGGCTGTTTTTGGTCCCTTAAGTGGGGGATGAAAACAATGGGCTTGTGCATGGAAGAGGAATAAATCTTCGCTTATTTAGAGAAGAGAGATTGTCCAGTAAATACTTCTTTATCATACAGTTGTTAACAGAATATACATCTGTAACAAGTTGTGTCCCGACAAACACAAATCTGAGATAAGGATTCAATTTATTTGCAATATGGTCAAAGAAAACACTAGAGGAATAGATATATGACACAAAGAAAAGCCAGCCAAGAAAGGGATGCATTATCAACAAGAGACTGCTAGGCAACAGAGTTGAATTCCTCCGAGAAGTCTGGGAGAAAGTGTAGATGTGAATCAGTTATCTCACTGGAGGAGTGAAGGATCTGGGTATTTTCTATCAATTCCCTTTGACCTTTGTGGATGGATGCTCTAGGGTGGGGGTAGATTAATTCCCTGGCAGTCCCCATCAGCTCCAGGATAGAGAGAGCCCTGAGGCAACCAGTTAAAGGTGCTGGCATGGAAAATCAAAATTACCAAGAAAATAGTTAAGTGTCAAGGGGAAAGGCACTAGTGGCTTCTGTTACAGTCTGTTTCCTGCTGCTCACACATCCACTTGTGCCCATGTTAATTTTATCTCATACTATTTCTTCAAGTTTTTAGCCAGTCACAAGGGTTACTGGGCAAGTCTCTACTTACTGTTGCAATGGTTTTAAGGACATGAGTGGTAATTATTATCTCCTTCTTCCACTATTTTAGATATCTCACTCTGTTATCACTTTAGCGTGTGGAGGTTGCTTACACAGTGGGGTAACCCACACCTTCATCTCCAAGGAGCCTGGGCCCCTGGTAAGTGTCTTAATGATGCTGCAGATGTAACACTTACTCATTTACAGTTATTGGAGGCCATGGAAGCATTGAGAGGGTCTCTAATGAATTCTCTAAGTTCCAGACCTACTCCTTCTTGCCCTATTATACTACAATCCGATCTACTACAATGATCAGAGACAAAGATTTCTGGCAATGTAGAAACTCCTTTACCTGGCCATGATGAGAGATTTTGGTGGAAACCTTACTGTTTTCTCTAGTTGAAGCATTCTCCTCACCATATGGCCCATCCACAGTCTTATTCCCCAGACCTAAACTAATGTGGGAGTGTTACCTGGGGTAAGGATATCATCTTTATTATGCATCAAGAAACTGAGAAGTTGACCTACTAAGAGACAGTTTTGGGTCAGTTCTCAATTTACTACCTAGTTTCCACTTCACTCCTTCTACTCTTCAAGAGGCTATCTAGCAATTTGCTTAGACCCTCTACCAAACAGACCTCAAGTGATCTGGTCATTCCCTTACTGTTTCTGTGCAATTATAAGGGTAAATGACTCTAGGTCCTTTTGTGGTGGGATTAGGGGAACTTTTCTGTATGTACTTGCTCTAGTATTGCAGGCAAAATGCTTTCAGTGGCTTCAGATGACTGGCTCTGGATCTGAGAGTTGATTCTGCTCTAGAAACAAGGCGTGGGTTGAAGTGTTCATCAGTTCTTGTCAGTTGGTTGAACAATTGTCCCAGGAGCATTAATTCCCTGGCATTTTTGGTCTGCCCAGAAGGAGAAGAGTAAATTCCTGTAGTTAAAGAAAACTCCTAAGCAAACAGTAGCAGGTATTGGCAGTAGAACTTTGGGTAGGCATGGCCAAAATGGGAAATATGGAGAGATTACCAGCATAGGGCACCAACCACATCACTGACAAATGCACTTGTTTGGAAAAATTGGGGCATAGCATCAGCCACTAGTATTAGAGAATGAGTGAATTTCTGCGTCAGCTAACTCCAGGATTTATTTTCCCCCATAGTCCTAATTTATAAATGGACTGTGGTTAGGGTCTATTTTTCCCTTCTAAATTGAAAAACAAAGTAGATTAATGAAAGTTATTGTTCAAAGCAACACACATGATTATTAAGAAAATATTATAATACAAGACATGGAGTAAGAGCCATAGGAAATTTATTATTCTGATGAGTGAGTTAAGGGAAGGAAATAGGCAGACACTTTGAGCATCTCTGCTGATTCCCTTGGCTCTGTCTCATCCCCTGCAGCAGTGCTTTTCAATCTTTTCCATCTCATGGCACACATAAACTAATTACTATAATTCTGGAGCACACCAAAATATATATTTTTTGCCAATCTGACCAATAAAATAGGAATAATTTTGATTCATTCTCACCAGATGGCTACTGTGTTGGCTATTATCGTTATTTCTATTTGACATCTAAGGCAAAAAAGGTCAGTGCCCCTGACTAAATAGTCAGGTGTTACATGTTTTAAAAATTCTTGAGGCCCACCAGTTGAAAACTGCTGCTCTATAGCATCAGAACATCTCCATGAGATAGGTAATATCTGAGTATCACTATGACTTTATCAAAAAGAAAGATTAATAATAAAAAAATAACATGTTCAAGGTTATATTGTGAATTTTAGGAACACAACTGTGCCTCTTGATTCTGACTAGTATTAGTATTTTGATACTCACCAAACTAGTCTTTATCTCACTTTAATTGGTATCTCAGACTCTATTGGTAAGTTCATACTCCACAGCCTGTTTTTTTCTGGAGGAATGAAGAATGAGGGCTTACTATCATCTACTTTCCTTTAGAATGAAATGTGGCTTTTATGTAACTAAAGTAAAAAAATAAATAAATAAAATAAAAAAAATATATATGCTATAAAAATGTCTTGCCATCTGAAAGTGCTACAAATAATTTGGGAAAAGAAGACTAATGTGCTACTGAAAGGTTATAATTTTCAACTCTCTGCATGAGTCAGACTTCATGCTTCCTTGAAATGGAGTTGGCAGATCTCCAGCATTAAGCAGAAACACAAAGGAATTCATCTTGCACATTATAAGTATTTCACCCAGCACCACAAATTATACATAACTCAGGACCTCTTGGAGGACTGAAAGTCAAAAGGCATGTAGCTTGACAGTAATATTTTTCTGTTAATTTTGTTCATATACAATTTGTTCATACTGAAATTTTTCTTTCAGGACTATTTTACATCAAATGGCCCTATAACATATTTTAAATTATATTCCCATGTAGACGGCTGGGAGATTTGTGTACTGGAAATGTCAAGCCTTTATTTTCAGTATCCAAAGTAGTTTTTAGCAAACGGTGCCATATATACACACATATATATCAGAAAGAAATATATATATGTGAATAAGAAACTGATTTTCTCTTTTTTCTTCCTTTTTTTTAAAGCAAGAGAGAGAGACAGAGACAGAGAAAGGGACAGATAGGGACAGACAGACAGGAAAGAAGAGAGATGAGAAGCATCAGTTCCTCATTACGTCACCTTAGTTGTTCATTGATTGCTTTCCCATGTGTGCCTTGATGGGGGGAGGAGGAGCTCTAGCCCAGACAGTGACCCTTTGCTCAAGCTAGTGAGCCTGTGTTCACGCTGGGGAGCCTGCGATTAAGCCAGATGAGCCCGTCCTCAAGCCAGCAACCTTGGGGTTTCAAACCTGGGTGCTCTGTTTCCCAGGCTGGTGCTTTATCCACTGCGCCACCGCCTGGTCAGGAAAAAATGGATTTTTCAAGTGCTTTATCTATTCTATACTTTACAGTAATTCTCCCCCCCCTCCAGCTCCTCCCACATCTGTGATTTCACTTTCTTCTGTTTTAGTTATTGGGAGTCTACCATGGTTCAAAAAAAAATTTGTGTGTGTGTGTGTGTGTGTGTGTGTGTGTGTGTGTGACAGAGACAGAGTCAGAGGGAGGGATAGATAGGAACAGACAGACAGGAAGGGAGCGGGATGAGAAACATCAATCATCAGTTTTTCGTTGAGACACCTTAGTTGTTCATTGACTGCTTTTTCATATGTGCCTTGACCGGGGAGGGGCGGGGGGGGGCGGCTATAGCAGACCAAGTGACTCCTTGCTCGAGCTGGTGACCTTCGGCTTACGCTGGTCAGCCTTGCTCAAACCAGATGAACCCACACTGAAGCTGGTGGGCTCCAGGTCTTGAACCTGGGTTCTTCACATTCCAGTTCCACGCTCTATCCACTGCACTACCGCCTGGTCAGGCTGATTCAAAAATATTAAATGAAAAAGTCCAGAATAATTTATACAGTTTAAATTTCTGAGCCATTCTGAGCTGTGTGAGGAAATCTTACATGGTCCTGCACAAGACGTGAGTCACCCCTTTGTCCAGCGTCTTTACGCTGTAGACATTCCCCGCCCATAAGACTCAAGTAGCCATTTTGGTTATGAGATTGACTGCAGCAGTATCCCGGCGCTTGCGTTCAAGTAAGTCTGATTTTACTTAATATTGGCCCCAAAGCACAAAAGTAATGGTGCTGGTAATTCGAAAATGCTAAAGAATCCATAAAGTGCTTCCTTTTAGTGAAAACTTGAAAATTCTCTACTTAATAAGGAAGTTTTAGAAAATCGTATGCTGAGGTTGTTAAGATCTATGATAAGGACAAATCTATCTGTGGAATTGTGAAGAAGGAAAAGAAAATTTGGGCTAGTTTTGCAGTTGCACTCAAACTGCAAAAGTTATGGTTATGGTGCATTGTAAGTACTTAGTTAAGATAAAAAAAGATATTAAATTTGTTGGTGGAAAGGATAACACAGCTTAATGATCCTTCTGACGTGTTTTCAGGTTGGTAATAGCCTAACTCCTGATGGGGAGCAGCTGTGTCTGTCAGGCTTGCTCATGGGGTTACCAGTTGTAAGCACTTTGCCTGGTTGGTAAGTGAGTGCTGGCCGCGCCGCGTGTGTATGGCCTATATAAGGATACGGGCAGAGGTGGATTTAACGGGGTCGGGCACTCGCGCCCTACTCCGACTTCTGAACGGCCCCAGAAAACACCAACTTTACACTTTTTTCTAATGACAAGTGACCCAATATTTTCTTCTGCGCAGGGAAGGCGGGGGCTCAACTGACCTTAATTTACCTCTGGCTACTGGTGCTTGCGCTCGGGAGCTATGGGGGATTGCGGATGCGCGGATTGCCTGCTCCCGCTGTGAGGGGCCATTTTGCTGTTTGTTTGCCTGAGAGGCGGTTTTCCCTGCCTGTGTGCTTGTCTGCTGTTGTGAGACTTTATTAAATGGAGTGGCCCAGTGCGGCTCACGAGCCACATGCGGCTCTTTGGCCCCTTGAGTGTGGCTCTTCCACAAAATACCACATGCGGGCACTACCTCAATAAGGAATGTACTTACCTATATAGTTTAAGTTTAAAAAAAATTGGCTCTCAAAAGAAATTTCAATCATTGTACTGTTGATATTTGGCTCTGTTGACTAATGAGTTTGCCGACCGCATTTCCACAGTTTTTCTATCGTCTGCCAGATTCCAATGTGAACCTACCTGGCCTCAGCCACCAGCATTATACCAGATTATAAAGCTTGTATCATTCATTTACTTCATTTCATCCTATCACATAGGCATCACAAGAAGGATGAGTACAGACAATAAAAAATTTTATGAGAAACCACATTCGTGTAACTTTTACTGCAGTGTATTGTTATAATTGTTCTATTTTATAATTATTGTTGATCTCTTACTGTGCCTAATTTATAAATTTTGTGATAAGTATGGATGTATAGAAAAAACAGCATATACAGGGTTTGGTTCTGTCCATGGTATCAGGCATCTACTGGGTATTTTGAAATGTATCCCCTGCAGATAAGGATGTACTACTGTACTTATATATGAAGGATTGGGGCTAAATGCTTGTAATCATTAAACTCCCAGGGAGCTTCAGGTGCTCAAACCAGACCATTCTATGAATCTTTTCTTCAAATCTGCTTTTTGTTCAAACAGTGAGTCAACAGTCTTCTTCCTCTTTACCCTCATGAAGGACAAAGGTGAAGTTAATTGGAGCAAAAGGAACATGTCTGATTTCTTTTGTCATCTCCCATTAGCCCCAGTGGTAGATTGTGTGAAGCCTTCTATTTCTCTTTGGATATTTAAATTAACTTAGAGTTTGTAGAATCCACTTCCTTTATTTTTCGAGACTGGAGATTATAATTATGCTTTCTTTCTCTCTGATTCCTCAAAGATTACCAACAGCAGTTCCCTCTGTGATTCCTGCTTTGATCCTTGTTCTTTGTTCAGCTTCAAATTCATTTAGAGCACCTGGGTCCCTATTTATACCCTCGGCTATTTGTGGCTTCAATTCCCTCTTAATCATATTAGTTTCACCTTTCCCAGTGTGACAACAATGCTTTTAAAGCAGACAGAACTAAAATAGAAGCCAAATGAACACATTTGTTCTTGTGGTTTGGTAGTATTAAATCATTACCCCCTAAAGATTTAATATAGTATACATCATAACTTAAATCAAGCAATAAAAAATTAAAAATAAAACACAACTGTGAATATTGTTTCCCTCCTCCAACTCCAATACTGCAAAAATAAAAAGTCATTAGCTAATTTAAATATTCACTTTATTTTGGGTCTTAACTTCTGATTTATTACTTATAACTTATAATAAATCACCCTTAAATTAAACATTTTTTAGGCTTTCCATTTTACTGAAGAGTACTACATCATCTTTATTTTAGAGCATTTTTTTTTTATTTAGAAAATTAAATTTAACATGGTGACATTGATCAATAAGAACATATAAGTTTCAGATAAACATCTCTATATCATTTGAACTGTTGATTGTGTTGTGTACCCATCACCCAAGGTCAAATCACTCTCTGTCTCTGCACTCGATTGTGTTGTGTACCCATCATCCAACGTCAAATCACTCTCTGTCTCTGCACCTTTGTCCTGCTTTACTACTCTCCCTCCCCTGCTCTTCCACAACCTGTTTCTCCTGGTAACCACGTCACTTTTATCTATGTCAGTGGTTCTTAACCGTTTTTGAAGTAGCAAACTCACCAGTTTCATATGCACATTCACTGAACCCTTCTTTAGTGATAAATAAAATATGATTTTTTTCCCCAAATTCAAGACATAGGAATATGTTTTTTTACTGGTGCACAAAATGAGCCATGCATGAACATCACCTTGCTCAAAGAACAAAACCAACAAAGTGCATGAACTCACAACAAATTACGGTATTACTTTATTCTGGCCTCCGCGGCAGAGGCTTCTCTGAACCCCTGAGACCGACTCATCGAACCCCTAGGGTTCGATAGAACCCAGGTTAAGAACCACTGATCTATGTCCATGAGTCTCAGTTTTATATCCCACCTTTGTGTGAACAATATAGTCTGTAGCTTTTTCTGATTTACTTATTTCACTCAGTATAATGTTCTCAAGGTCCATCTATGTCAGGGGTGCCCACACTTTTTCAGCTTGTGAGCTACTTATAAGATGACCAAGTCAAAATGATCTACCTACAATAAAAATGCAAAACATAAATTTATTTATTCTATATTATCATTATTTAAATTACTATTATTACTATTTAATATTGTGTATTCTTCTTTCACCTTTCTCATTCAGCTCTCTTTTTGGAGGAAAGTCAATGTCATAGTTTCTATGAACAGTCCAAAAAAGCCGCTCCACATTTCCCTTCTTTGGAATAGCAATGGCACACAGACAGATGAGGCAAATGCACTTAGAATATGACATAGTGAAAAAAATCCCCTCCTATTCTGTATGAAAGGGGTAGGTTTTAGGCTTCTTACTCGGACCAGCTATGGCACTCGTTTTTATACCCTTTGTTGTATTTAGTTTAAATAAATTGAAGGCTAACTATGCAGCAATGTAACTGAACAAGTTAGCGCGGTTTAACGCACATACGTAGGGTGTCAAAAGTTCAGACATCAGATTGGCTACCCTGTATGCCAATCAAAAGACAAATATCTTTTTAATGTCATGCAATCTACCCACACTTCCTTCTTGATCGACCAGTAGATCGTGATGGATGTATTGAGCACCCCTGATCTATGTTGTCATAAATGTCACTGTGTCATCATTTCTGATGCCTGAGTAGTATTCCATTGTATATATGTACCACATCTTCTTTATCCAATTCTCTACTGAGGGACACTTAGGTTGTTTCCATGTCTTGGCCACTGTGAACAATGCTGCAATGAACATGGGGCTGCATGTGTCTTTACGTACCAATGTTTTCAAGTTTTTGGAGTAGATACCCAGTAAAGGGATTGCTGGGTCATATGGTAGTTCTATTAGTTTTTTGAGGAACCATCATACTTTCTTCCATAATGGCTGTAACACGTTACATTCCCAGCAGCAGTGAATAAGGGTTCCTTTATCTCCACAGCCTCTCCAGTGCTTGTTTTTACCTATCTTGTTGATAATAACCAATCTAACAGGTGTGAATTGGTATCTCATTGTAGTTTTGATTTGCATTTTTTGAATAGCTAGTGAAGATGAGCATTTTTTCATATATCTGTGGGCCATTTTTATGTTCTCTTGGGAGAAGTGTCTGTTCAGGTCCTCTCCCCATTTTTTAATTGGACTGTTTGCTTGTTTGTTGCTGAGTTTTGTGAGTTCTTTATATATTTTGGATTTTAGCCCCTTATCAGAGCTATTGTTTGCAAATATCATTTTCCATTTGTTGGCTGCCTTTTTGTTTTGTTGTCAATTTCTTTAGCTCTGCAGAAGCTTTTTAGTTTGAGATAGTGTCACTTATTTACAGTGGTACCTTGAGATACGAGTTTAATTCATTCTGTAACTGAGCTTGTAAGTCAGTCAACTCGTATATCAAACAAATTTCTCCCATTTAAAATAACTAAAATAGATTTAATTCCTTCCAGCCCTGTGAAACATCCCAGAACCATCCTAAATTATGAAAAAAGACATGTTTTTAATTAAGAATCACACATGTATACTTTACCAATGCATAACAAAATATATAAAATAAAAGAAAAAAGTGTTATTTAGTACTGTGTTCTTACCTTGGTGACAGACGAGTGCAGCTAACGGAGGTGAATGGTGCAGGAGGAGGGAGGGAGGAAGGGATGCAGACACTGTAGACATGTAAACTAAAACTGCACTTTCTTAACACTAAGTGTAAACTAAAACTGCACTTTCTTTACTTAAAATGAAACCACAAAAACTTAATTGTAAAAACAATGCACTTTCTTCACTTTAAACTTAACCTAAGCTTAACATTACGTATTTTTCATTTAATCATCACCTGTTTTTGCCTTTTTGGCTGCACTTTTGGCACTTTCACTTGCAGGACTTTTGAATAAAAATCTACCCAAAGAGGTGTGCTTTTGCCTGCTTTTTAAAATGTTACTGAAATGTGACAAACAAGTGTCATTAAAAAGTGCTGAAGCAGGACCAGTTGAAACTTCTTCTGGGTGTTTCTTTTTAATGAAACTCGAAAGCTTCTCCCACATTGCCAGCATGTCTTTAATTTCACTTGTAGAAATCACTCCCTCCAACTCTACCTCCTCCTCACTACTAATCTCCTGCAGAAGCTCCGTATGTTGCATCATCTGTAGCTCCTTCAACTCCTCAGTTGAGAATTCCTCCTCATGTTCCTCAATGCGCTCATTTACATCACCCTCATCTACCTCCAGACCCATTGACTTTCCGAGCGACACAATCTCCTCCAATGCTTCTGCCTTGATCTTGGTCTCTGGTTCGCATCCTTTGAAGTCCCTGTCTGCAACAACATCAGGCCATAACATTTTCCACGCCGAGTTCAAGGTTCTTGTAACCTCTTGTCATGCCGAGTCAATAATGCGTAAACATATAACGATGTTGTAGTGATCTTTCCAAAACTGTCGAAGGGTTAAAATTGTATTCTCAGTCACCTCAAAGCAGTGGCGGAACAAGCGCTTTGTGTAAAGCTTTTTAAAGTTGGAAATGACGTGCTGATCCATAGGTTGCAAGATTGAGGTTGTGTTAGGTGTGAGGTAGAGGACTTTCACAAATTTGAACTCATTGAGAGTGTCATTTTTAAGACCAGGTGAGTGGGCTGGAGCATTTTCAAGGATTAGTAATGCTTTCATCAGGAGTTTATTTTCTTGAAAATATTTCTTCACTGCAGGACCAAAGACAAGATTTGCCCATTCAATAAAAAACTGCCGTGTAACCCATGCCTTAGCATTGGTGTACCACATAACCTGCAGTTTTTCTTTAAGAAAGGCTCGAGGATTTTCAGACTGATACACTAGCAGTGGCTTTACTTTACAGTCACCGCTAGCATTTGCACACAATGCAAGGGTCAGACGGTCTGTCATGGGTTTATGGCCTGGCAGCTTCTTCTCTGCAGTGATGAAAGTCCTCTGGGGCATTTTTTCCCCCCAAAACAATCCTGTTTTGTCACAGTTGAACACTTACTTGTTGGGGGATGTAGCCTTCCTTTGTGATGAGCACAGCAAAACGTGCGACGTACTCCTCAGCTGCCTTAACGTCAGCACTCGCAGCTTCACCATGCCTCATCACCGAGTGGATGCCAGATCTCTTGAAATTTTCAAACCAGCCGTGACTTGCCTTAAATGTATCTTCTGCTGCCTCTTTTGAGGTTGATGGTTCTTTCTTCTTCAAGTCGCCATAAATAATACATGGCTTTTCACATATTAGTCTCCATCACTGTATCTCCTGCCAGCTCTTTCTCTTTCATCCACACCAGCAGAAGCATCTCCATTTCTTTATGTATATTTGTCCTTAATTGGGACAGAATTGTAGTTCCTTTCACTGAATTTGTGCTTTTGATGGCATTCTTTTGTTTAAAGATGGTACAAATTATAGATGTATTGTGGTCGTACAGCCTTGCCAGTTCAATCACTCGTACAAACTCATGTTTTTCTATTATTTCTTGCTCTACTTCTATCAACATCATTCTCTTCTTCTCACCACTGTTCTTTTTTTTTTCTCACCACTGTTCTTTACACTCACTTTCTTTGGCCCCATGATAGCACAAAAAACGTTAGTAAAATATGCAAAAATGATGCAAGAACGAGTATAGCACATGAGATTTGACTTGATTCTGCAGGTAACACATGAGAAAGAATGAGATGCTGGTGTTGTGCTCCCGATACTGGACCCGTGCAACAACTAGCAGCAGCTTTCCAAATCACGACTCCTATCTCGGAATTTCACTTGGATCTTAAACAAAAATATGGACCAAATCGCAGCTCTTATCTTAAAAAAGTATGTTGGTCTGCTCGTATCTCAAGGTACCACTGTATGTATGTATGTATGTATGTATGTATTATTATTTTATTGTGACAGACGGAGAGAGACAGAGAGAGGGATAGAAAGGAATAGAAAGGAAGGGAGAGAGTTGAGAAACATCAAGTATTTGTTGTGGCACCTTAGTTGTTCATTGATTGCTTTCTCATATGTGCCTTGATGGGGTGGGGGGGGGCATAGCAGGCCGAGTGACACCTTGCTCAAGCCAGCAACCTTGGGCTCAAGCTGGTGAGTCTTGCTCAAACCTGATGAGCCTGTGCTCAAGCTAGTATTTTGTTTAGGATTTTTGCATCTGTATTTATTAAAGATATTGGTATGTAGTGTTCTATTTTTTGTGTTGTCCCTGCCATGTTTTGGTGTCAGGGTTGTGTTTGCTTCATAAAATGTGTTAGGAAGTATTGTTTCTTATTCTATTTTTTAGAAAACTTTGAGAAGAATAGATCCAAGTATTCTTTGAATGTTTTGTAGAATTCTCTAGTGTAGCCAATCTAGTCCTGGACTTTTATTCTTTTGGGGATTTTGACAGTTGTTTTTATTTCTCCTGGTTTATGGGTATATTTAGGTTTTCTACTTCTTTGTGACTCAGTCTAGAAAGACTGTATAATTTTAGAAATTTATTTCTTCTAGGCTGTTGAATTTGTTAGCATATAATCTTTCATAGTATTCTCCTATGGTCTTTTGTGTATCTATAATGTCTGTGGTAATTTCTCCTCTTTCATTTTTGATTTTGTTATTTGAGTCCTTTTCTTAGTAATTCTAGTGAGGGGGTTGTCAATTTTATTAATCTTTTCAAAGAACCTGCTGCTTGTTGTATGTTTTCTAAAGTTATTTTGTTCTCTATTTCATTTACTTTTGCTCTAATTTTTACTATTTCCTTTCTTCTGCTGACTTTGGGTTGCCTTTGTTCTTCTTTTTCTATTTTTTAAACTTGTGATGTTAGTTTGTTTACTTGGGATCTCTATTGTTTCTTAATATAAGCCTGAAATGATATACACTTCCATCTTATTACTGCCTTTGCAGCATCCCAGAAATTTTGATATGTCGTGTTGTCATTCTCATTTGCCTGTACAGGGGGACCTCAGATTACAATACAGTTCTCTTTTTAGTTCAGTGATGTAACCGAAATTTGGTGTAAGTTGAAACACACCTTAGCCTAAGTCACTTACTTATACTAGCATGTTTTAAAATCATAATATAGAACATAAAAACACAACTGAGCCACTGAAAAAGGAAAGGACATAAATACACTGTACTATACTGTGTATTCTTCCACCATGTGCAACCAAACTAGTTGGACCACCTAGTCTGTAAGTACGATGCTAACGACATAAGCCAAAACACTCATCAGCTTTTTTAAAGTTTTTATGAGAGTGAGTGTTGTAAATTTGAAACATTGTATGTCAAAATTGTAGTAACCTGAGGACACCCTGTATATATTGTTTTATCTCTGCTTTTATTTCTTCTTTGACCCAGTCATATTTTAAAAGTATGTTGTCTAATTTTTATATTTTTGTGGGTTTCTTTACTTTCTTTTTTCAGTTGAATTCTAATTTCAAAGACTTGTGGTCAGAAAATATGCTTGGTATAATTTCAATGTTTCTGAATTTCTTGATGTAATTTTTGTAGCCCAACATATGGTCTATCCTTGAGAATGTCCCATGCACATAGGAACAGAATGCAGAATCTGATGATCTGGGATGATATGTCCTGTAAATATCTATTATGTCCATTGGGTCTAGTGTGTCATTTAAGGCCAAGATTTCTTTATTGATTTCCTATTTGAATGATCTGTCTAAACTATCAATGTTGTGTTGAGTCTCCAAGTATGATTGTGTTCTTGTCTGTTTCTATTTTTAGATTAGTTAGTATATGTCTTATATATATTGCTACTCTATGATTTAGTGCATAAATATTAAGAAATGTTATATCTTCCTGTTATAATGTCCCACCCTTTAAAAAAATTTATGTAAAAAATTAACTTTGACAGGGTGACATTAATAAATAAGGGTAAATAAAATTCAAGTGAACATTTCTATGCCATTTGAACTGTTGATTATGTTGTATACCCATCACCCAAAGTCAAATTGTTTTTTTTCACCTTATATTTGTCCCTCTTTACACCCTTCCCCAACCCCCTAGCCATTTATTCAAGATCCCTTCCCCCTCCCCCATGCTCCTTTCCCATTAGTAACCACTTCACTTTTATCTATGTCCATAAGTCTCAGTTTTATATCCCACCTATGTGTGAAATCATGCAGTTCTTAACTTTTTCTGATTTACTTGTATCACTCACTATAATGTTCTCAAGGTCCATGTTATTGTAAATGTCACTATGTCATTGTTTCTTATGGCTGAGTAGTATTCCATTGCATGTATGTACCACATCTTCTTTATCCATTTTTCTATAGAAGGACACTTTGGTTATTTTTATGTCTTGGCCACTGTGAACAATGCTGCAATGAACATGGGAATGCATGTGTCTTTACGTACCAATGTTTTTGAGTTTTTGGGGTAGATACCCAGTAGAGGGATTGCTGGGTCATATGGTAGCTCTGTTTTTAATTTTTTGAGGAACCATCATACTTTCTTCCATAATGGTTGTACTAATTTACATTCCTGCCAGCAGTGAATGAGAGTCCCTTTTTCTCCACAGCCTCATCCAACACTTGTTATTGCCTGTCTTGTTGATAATAGCTAATCTAACAGGAGTGAGGTGGTATCTCATTGTAGTTTTGATTTGCATTTCTGGAATAGCTAGTGAAGATGAGCATCTTTTTATATATCTATTGGCCATTTGTATGTCTTCTTGGGAGAAGTGTCTGTTCAGGTCCTCTTCCTGTTTCTTAATTGGACTGTTTGCTTGTTTGTTGCTGAGCTTTGCGAGTTTATAATATATTTTGGTTATTAACCCCCTTTGGAGCTGTTGTTTGCAAATACCATCTCCCATTTAGTTGGCTGCCTATTTGTTTTGTTGTCATTTTTTTTTGCTGTGCAAAAGCTTTTTAGTTTGAGATGGTACCATTCATTTATTTTTTACTTTACTTCCCTTGCCTTTGGGGTCAAATTCATAAATTGTTCTCTATGGCCAAGGTCCATGAGTTTAGTTTCAATGTTTCCTTCTATGTAATTTATAGTTTCAGGTTTTATATTTAGGTCTTTGATCCATTTTGAGTTAAATTTTGTGCAGGGGAACAAACGGTAGTCATTTTGTTTTTTTACATATGGTTTTTCAATTTTCTCAGCACTGTTTATTGAGGAGGCTTTTTGTTTTTTCTCCATTGTGTTTTTGGCTCTTTTGTCAAAGATGATTTGTCCATATATATGTGGTTTTATTTCTGGGCTCTCAGTTCTGTTCCATTGGTCTGTATATCTGTGTTTTCTGCCAATACTACATTGTGTATTGTGTATTTTATTGTAGCTCTATAGTACAATTTGAAATCAGGTAGTATGATAGCTCTAGCTTTATTCTTTTTCCTTGGGATTGCTTTGACTATTCAGTTTTTTATGTTTTCATACAAACCTGGTAACTTTTTGTTCTGTTTCTTTAAAAAATGACACTGGAGCCTGACCAGGCAGTGGTGCAGTGGATAGAGCATCTGACTAGGATGCGGAGAACCCAGGTTCGAGACCCCAAGGTCGCCAGCTTGAGCGCGGGCTCATCTGGCTCGAGCAAGGGGTTACTTGGTCTGCTGAAGGCCTGCGGTCAAGGCACATATGAGAAAGCGATCTATGAACAACTAAGGTGTCACAATGAAAAACTGATGATTATTGCTTCTCATCTCTCTTTGTTCCTGTCTGTCTGTCCCTATCTATCCCTCTCTCTGACTCTCTCTCTGTCCCTGTAAAAAAGAAAAAAAAATGACATTGGAATTTTGATGGTGATTACATTAAATTTGTATATTGCTTTGGGTAAAACGGTCATTTTTGCTATGTTGATTTTTTCAATCCATAAACATGGAATATTTTTTTATTTCATTGTGTCTTTATATTTTTTTAGTGATGTTTTATAGTTTTCAGTATATAGGCCCTTTACATCTTTTGTTAAGTTTATTTCTAGGTACTTTATTATTATTATTTTTTTGCAGTTGTAAATGTAATTGTTTTTTTAGTTCATTTTCCAAAATTTTATTGTTGGCATATAGAAAAACAGTGGATGTTTGTATATTTATTTTGTATCCTGTGACTTTACTGTATTGGTTTATTGATTCTAATAATTTTATTGTGGAATCTTTGGGGTTTTCTATATACAGGATCATGTCATCTGCAAAAAGTGACACCATTACCTCTTCTTTCCTGATATGAATGCCTTTTATTTCTTTTTCATGCCTGATTGCTCTGGATAAAACTTTCAAAACTATGTTGAATAGAGTGGAGGGAGTGGGATGCCTTGACGCATTCCTTATGTTAGAGCAGGGGTAGTCAACCTTTTATACCTACCGCCCACTTTTGTATCTCTGTTAGTAGTAAAATTTTCTAACCGCCCACCAGTTCCACAGTAATGGTGATTTATAAAGTAGGGAAGTAACTTTACTTTATAAAATTTATAAAGCAGAGTTACAGCAAAAGCATTAAGAGTTACAGTTAAAGCATACAGAGTTACAGTTAAAGCATATAATAATAATTACTTATCAAGTACTTTATGTCAGATATTTGCTAAGCTTGGCAGAATAAATCTTTATAAAACAATTTGCTATAGTTAAATCTATCTTTTTATTTATACTTTGGTTGCTCTGCTACTGCCCAATATAAAAGCTAGAATGCCCACTAGTGGGCAGTAGGGGTCAGGTTGACTACCACTGTGTTAGAGGAAAAACCTTTATTTTTTCACCATTTAGTATGATATTTGCTGGTGGTTTGTCATATATGACCTTTATTTATTTAATTATTTATATTTTATTATTATTTTTTAAGTGAGAAGCAGGGAGGCAGAGAACAGATCTCACATGTGCCTGACCAGGATTCACCTGGCAAGCCCACTAGGGGGTGATTCTTTGCCCACCTGGGGCCATTTCTCCATTGCAACTGGAGCCATTTTAGCACCTGAGGTGAGGCCATGGTGCCAGCTTCAGTTCTGGGGCCAACTTGCTCCAGTGAAGCCTTGGCTATGGGAGGGGAAGAGAGGGATGGAGAGAAGGGAGGGGAGAAGGGTGAAGAAGCAGATGGTCGCTTCTCCTGTGTTCTCTGACTGAGAATCAAACCTGGGACATCCACACACTGGACCAACGCTCTACCACTGAGCCAACCGACCAGGACCTTATTGCCTTTATTATGTTCAGTTACTTTTCTTCTATATCCATTTTTATCAAGTGTTTTAAACCTAAAGAGATGTTGTATTTTATCTAATGCCTTTTCTGCATCTATTGATAGGATCATATGATTTTTGTTCTTTGTTTTATTGATGCAATGTATTACATTGATCGATTTTCATATGTTAAACTATCCTTTTGCTCCTGAAATAAATTCCACTGCATTGCGATGTATTATTTTTTTAATGTGTTGTATTCAATTTGCTAGTATTTTGTTTAAAATTTTTACATCTGTATTCATTAGAAATATTGGTCTGTAGTTTTCTTTTTTTTTTGTTGTCCTTGCCAGGTTTTGATAGAAGGGTTATGTTAGCCTCATAAAATGTATTAGGCAGTATTGCTTCTTTTTTGGAAGACTTTGAGAAGGATAGGTACCAAATCGTCTTTGAATGTTTAGTAAAATTCACTAGTATAATCATCTGGTCCTGAACTTTTGTTTCTGACAGCTGTTTCTATTTACTCCCCGCCTATAGGTCTATTTAGGTTTCTTGCTTTTTCATGGTTCAGTCTAGGAAGATTGTATAATTCTGGGAATTTATCCATTTTTTCTAAAGTGTTGAATTTGGTGGCATATAATCTTTCAAAATATTCTACTATGATTTTCTTTTATATCTATGATGTTCATGGTAATTTCTCCTCTTTCATTTTTGATTTTGTTTTTATGAGTCCTTCCTCTTTATTTCTTAGTGAGTCTAGCCAGCGGTTTGTCAATTTTATCAATCTTTTCAAAGAACCAGCTCTTTGTTATGTTAATTTTTTCCTATAGACTTTTTGTTTTCTATTTCATTTAGGTCTGCTCTAATTTTTACTATTTCCTTTCTTCTGCTGACTTTGGGTCGCCTTTGTCCTTTTTCTATTTTCTTAAGGTATGATGTTAGGTTGTTTACTTGGAATCTCTCTTGTTTCTTGATATAAGCCTGTAATGATATAAACTTTCCCACTATTACTGCTCTTGCTGTCCCAGAAATTTTGATATGTTGTGTTGTCATTTGTATTTGTCTCTATACAGTGGTCCCTCATCTATTTCAGGGGTTAGGTTCCAGAATCCCCTGCAATAGGTGGAAATCCGCAAAGTAGCAACTTTATTATTTATATATATTTTATTGCTTTATAAACCCTCCCCACACACTTATAAACCTTTCCCACAATCATAAACACTTCCTATGCTCTTAAACACTTTCTACACTCTTAAACCTACATAAAGTCCCACAATATAGCAAAAAATCTGCAACACAAAATTAGATATATACAATTTTAAAGTCTGTCATACAGTGAGACTGTGAAAGGTGAACCACAATATGGTGAGGGATGCCTGTATATCATTTTTTTAATTAATTTATTGTGTTTACATAGATTCTAGTGTCCCCCCAAATACATCCTCCACTCTCCCATGTTCTCTAGTACCTTCCCCCTGTCTCCCTCTGTCTCGCTCCTGGTAACGCCCTCCCCCTTTCCCTACAGGATTTGCTTTTCTGCTCTCATCCCATCGTATCACCCTATCATCCCCTTTCCCTCTGTCTGCTTTCCTTCTGGACCCTTTGATCCCGTCTCTGTCTCTATTTCGCTCCTCAGTACATATTGTTTGTTGGATTCCTCATATAAGTGAGGTCATGTGATATTTTTCTTTCTCTGCCTGGCTTATTTCACTTAGCATAATAGTTTCTAGGTCCATTCATGTAGCTGCAAAAATAATATTCCCTTCTTTTTCATAGCCCCATAATATTCCATTGTATATATGTACTAAAACTTTTTAATCCACTCTCCATTGACAGACACTTGGGCTGTTTCCAGATCTTGGCTATTGTAAACAATGCTGCCATAAACATGGGGGTGCATTTCTTCTTTTGATTCGTTTATGTGATGTTCTTGGGGTATATTCCTAAAAGTGGAATAGCTGGGTCAAAAGGCAGTGCCATTTTTAATTATTTGAGGAATCTCCATACTGTTTTCCACAGTGGCTTCACCAGTCTGCATTCCCACCAGCAGTGCAGGAGGGTCCCCTTTTCTCCACATCCTTGCCAGCTCTTACTCTGTGTTGTTTTGTTGATGAGCGCCATTCTGATTGGTGTGAGGTGCTATCTCATTGTGGTTTTAATTAGCATTTCTCTAATGATTAGTGATGTTGAACATTTTTTCATATGCCTATTGGCTATCCGTATGTCCTCTTTGGAGAAGTGTATATTCATTTCTTTTGCCTATTTTTTGTTGGACTGTTTATCTTCCTAGTGTTGAATTTTACAAGTTCTTTATAAATTTTGGTTATTAGCGCCTTATCAGATGTATTGTCGAATATGTTCTCCCATTGTGTGGTTTGCCTTTTTATTTTGTTCATATTGTCTTTAGCTGTGTAAAAGCTTTTTAGTTTGATATACAGTGGTACCTTGAGATATGAACAGACCAACATGTGATTTTTTAATTTAATTTAATTTTATTTTATTTTTTTAAGATACGAGCTGCGGCTCAGTTCGTATTTTTGTTCGAGTTTGAGCAAAATTCCAAGATATGAGTCATGTTTCAGGAAGCTGCCGCTAGTTGGCACACGGGTCCAGTATTGGCAGTTGATATACGAGTTGACTGACTTACAAGCTCGGTTACAGAACGAATTATATTCGTATCTCAAGGTACCACTGTAGTCCCATTTGTTTATCCTGTCTTTTATTTCCCTTGCACATGGAGATAAATCAGCAAATATATTGCAGCCAGTGATGTCGGAGAGCTTATTCCTATGTTTTCCTCTAGAATGAATATGGTTTCATGACTTACATTTAAGTCTTTTATCCATTTTGAGTTTATTTTTGTGAACGTTGTATGTTGGTGGTCTAGTTTCGTTTTTTTGCAGGTAGCTGTCCAATTTTCCCAATACCATTTGTTAAAGAGACTGTCTTTACTCCATTGTATGCTGTTACCACCCTTGTCAAATATCAATTGTCCATAAAGGTGTGGGTTTATTTCTGGTTCTCTGTTCTGTTCCATTGATCTACCACCCCTTGAAGTCTGATTACACTTTATTTCTCAGGATGTAAGAAAATCCTTCTGATGTCACTTATATATATATTGGCCTTGTAGATCATTTGGTAACAGAACAAGTGGGTAAATTCTTATTCTTTCTGGTAGTAAAGAAAAATCTGAAAAATAAAATTAGCAATTATAGTTTAACCATGAAGGAGAGAAAGAGAAGTTGTTAATTGATTAATCATTTGTTGAAGCTTGTTGAAATTAATAGGTTTAAATGTAGAATAAAAATAATCTCAATTTGATAATTATTTTCAGTCTCTAGTTTTATTACAGGGCTTCGTGAAAATTCCCAGAATCTAGTGAACTATCAGTATAGAATATTTCTTAATTGGGTTATATGGTAGTTCCATTTTTAGTTTTTTTTAAAGAAATCACCTACTTTCTTTCATAATGGCTGCTCTCATTCCAAAGAGCAGTGAATGAGAATTCCTTCTTTTCTACAGCTTCTCCAACACTTGTTATTACCTGTCTTGTTGATAACCAATCTTAACAGGCATGAGATGATATCTCACTATAGTTTTGATTTGCATTTCTCTAATAGCTAGCAAAGATGAGCATCTTTTCACATATCTGTTGACCTTTTATATCTCTTCTTGGGAGAAATGTTTGTTCAGTTCCTCTCCCCGTTTTTTAATTGGATGTTTGCTTGTTTGTTGCTGAGCTTTGTTAGTTCTTCATATATTTTGCATATTAACACCGTATCAGAGATGTTGTTTGTAAATATCATCTCCCATTTGGTTAGTTGTCTTTTTGTTTGTTTTTTTTTTGTTGTTGGTTTAATTTGCTGCACAGAAGCTTTGTAGTTTGATATAGTCCCATTTATTTACTTTTGCCTTCCCTTGCCTTGGGGGTTAAATTTTCAAAATGTTCTCTACAGCCAAGGTCCACAGTTTAGCTCGTATGTTTTCTTCTATGTACTTTATTGTTTCAGATCTTATATTTAGGTAATTTTTGTGCAGCAGGACAAACTGTAGACAAGTTTTGTTCTTTTGCTTTTGGCTTTCCATTTATCCCAGCACCATTTATTGAAGAGGCTTTCTTTTCTCCATTGTTTGATTTTTGGCTCCTTTGTCAAAAATCATTTGTCCATATATATGTGGTTTTATTTCTGGGCTCCAGATTCTGTTCAACTAGTCCATATGTCTGTTTTTCTGACAATAACATGCTGTTTTGTTTATCATGGCTCTGTAGTAAAATTTGAAGTCAGGAAGTATGATACCTCTGGCTTCATTCTTTTTTCTCAGGATTACTTTTGCTAATCAGTGTTTTATGTGGTTCCATACAAACCAGGTGATATTTTGTTCTATTTCTTTAAAAAAACGACATTGCTATTTTGATGAGATTGCATTAAATTTGTGTATTGCTTTTGGTAATATGGCCATTTTTACTGTGTTATTTCTTCATATCCATGAACGTGGAATATTTTTTCATTTTATTGTGTCTTTTTTCATTTCTTTCAATAATGTTTTGTAGTTTTTAGCATATGAATCCTCACATCTTTTGTTAAGTTTATTTCTAGGTTTTTTTAAATTAAAATTGTAAGAGGATTTTATATTTCAGTTCATTTTCTGAAGCTTTGTTGTTGGCATATAGAAAAGCAAGGAAGTTTTGTATATTGATTTTGTATTCTGCGACTTTGTTAGTTTATTGTTTCTAATAGTTTTTCTGTGGAGTCTTTGGGGTTTTCTGTATATAGGTTCATGTCATCTGCAAAAAGTGATACCTTCACCTCTTCTTTTCCAATATAGATGTCTTTTATTTCTTTTTCTTGCCTGATTGCTCTGCACAGGACTTCCAGGACTATGTTGAATAAGAGTGGAGAGAGTGGGTAGCCTTGTCCTATTCTTGATTTTAGAGAAAAAGCCTTCATTTTTTCCCCCTCATATAGTATGATGTTAGCTGATGAGTTTTCATATATGACCTTTATTATGTTGAGGTACTTTCCTTCTATACCCATTTTATGAAGTGTATTAAACCTAAAGCAATGTTGTATCTTATCAAGTGCCTTTTCTGCATCTATTGATAAAATCAAATAAATTTTATTTTTTGTTTTGTTGATGTGGTGTATTATGTTGGTTGATTTACCTATGTTGAACCATCCTTGGATTCCTGGAATGAGTCCCACTTGATCATGGTGTATTATTTTTCTAATATGTTGTATTCAATTTGCTAGTATTTTTACATCTATATTCATTAGAGATATTGGTATGTTGTTTTCTATTTTTTTGTGTGTTGTCCCTTCCAGGTTTTGGTATCAGGGTTATGTTTGCCTTATAAAGTGTGTTATGCTGTATTGCTTCTTTTTCTAGTTTTGGAAGACATTGAGAAGGATAGGTACCAAATATTCTTTGAATGTTTGGTAGAATTCACTAGTGCAGCCATCTAGTTCTGCACTTGTATTTTTTGGGAAATTTTTAATAGGTGGTTCTATTTCCTCCCTGCTTATAGGCAGTGGTGAGATTCAGCCAGTTCAACTTGGTTAGGCAGAACCAACACCTAATTTTTTGTTGAGTTCGGCAAACCAGTTGTAAAAATGGCACTTGTAACCAGGGTTCTCTCTAAGATGGGTGCCTGGGCAGCCGCCCAGTGTAGAAATCACTAATTTACACTTTTCTTCTTTAATGTTCATCTGTGTAACAGTGTATTCTAAGTGCCCATAGTAATGTTCATTCTGTCCATGGGTTAAAAAAAATTGCAAGTGAGGACACCAATCAAGAAGCAGTATGAAAATATCTTAAATAACAGTTTTATTGGTTTTTTTTTATTTTGTCAGGTGTTATTTAATATTTTTTCATTAATACTTTAAAATTCTTCCTTATAATGCAATCTAGTTTTGTATACCTCTTTTATTGTTCTTTTTAAGTATTATATGCATGAAATAATAAACTACCTTTTGGCATATCTTTATATATATGTATACTTAAAATGGTTATTAGGGCAGAGAACCAGTTGTCAGGTTATTTGAATTTCACCACTGTGTGTAGGTCTGTTTAGGTTTTTCATTTCTTCATGACTCAGGCTAAGAAGACTGTATAGTTCTAAGTACTTACTCATTTTTTCTAGATCATTACATTTGGTGCTATATAATCTTTCATAGTATTCTAGTATGATCCTTTGTGTATCTATGATGTCTGTGGTAATTTCTCCTTTTTCATTTTTTTTTTTTTTTTTTTTTTTTAGTGAGAGAGAGACAGACAGACAGGAACTGACAAAAACTGACAGGAAGGGAGAGTGATGAGAAGCATCAACTCATTGTTATGCTACCTTAGTTGTTCTGGGTGAAATCAATCATTGATTGATTTTTCATATGTTCCTTGACTGGGGGACTGCAGCTGAGCCAGTGACCCTTTTCTCAAGCCAGTGACCTTGGGCCCAAGCCAGCGATCATGGGGTCATGTTTATGGTCTGACACTCAAGCCACCAACCCGTGCTGAAACTGGTGAGCCTGTGTTCAAGTTGGAAGAGCTTATGCTCAAGCTGGCAACATTGGGGGTTTGAACCTGGGTCCTCAGTGTCCCAGGCTGACACTTTATCCACTGTGTCACCACCTGGTCAGGGTCTGATTTTGTTTATATGAATCTTTTATCTTTTTTCCTTAGTGAGTCTAGCCAGGAGTTTGTCAATTTTATTGATTTTTCCCCCAAAAAACTAGCTATTGGTTGTATTAATTTTTTTCTATAAATTTTTTCTTTTTGATTTTATTCAGTTATGCTCTAGTTTTTATTATTTATTTTGTTCTGTTAACTTTGGGTTGCCTTTGTTCTTTTTCTAGTTCTTTCAGATGTGATGTTAGATTGTTTACTTGGAATTTCTCTTGTTTTCTCATGTAAGCCTGTAATGATATAAATTTATATCTTATTATTGCTTTTGCTTCATCCCAAAGTTTTGATATGCCATGCTCTCATTTCTCATTTGTCTGTATATTTCTTTTGATCTTTGCTTTGCTTTTTTTTTCTTCTTTGACCTAGTCATTGTTTTAGAAGTATATTTGTTTAATTTCCAAATTATTTTGTGGGTTCCTTTAATTCCTGTGTGTGGTTGAAGTCTACTTTCAAAGCCTTATGTTCAGAGAATATGCTTGGTATAATTTCAATTTTTTAAAGGTGTTTTTTTTTTTTACCTTACTTTTGTTGGGAGGGGAGATAGAGAGACAGACTCCTGCATGCTTTCTGACCAAGATCCACCTGGAATGCCCATTTTGGGCCAATGCTTGAATCAACTGAGCTATCCTCAGTGTCTGAGGCCAATGCTTGGACCAACTGAGTTATCCTCAGCATGTGGGGCCAATGCTCAAACCAATCAAGCCACTGGCTGTGGGAGGGGAAGAGGGAGAGAAGGAGAACAAGGAGGGTAGAGAAGAAGATGGTCACTTCTCCCTTGTGCCTTGACTGGGAATCAAACCCAGAATGATTGACTCTATTCACTGAACCACCAATTTCAATCTTCCTGAATTTGTTGAGGTTAGTTTTATGGCCCAACATATAGTCTAACCTTGAGAATGTTCCATGTACACTGTAAAAGAATATATAATCTGATGTTCTGGGATGAAATGTCCTGTAAATGTCTATTGTATCCATTTGGTCTAGTGTGTCATTTAAGGCTGATATTTCTTTATGGCTTTTCTGTTTGGATGATCTATCTAAAGCCGTCAATATTGTGTTGAGATTTCCAAATATGGTTGTGTTTTTGTCTATCTTTCTTTTTTGTTCTAGATTTTTTATATATTTTGGGGCTTCCTGATTCAGTGCATATACATTAAGAACTGTCATATCTTTTTTGTTAAAATATTTATTGTTTTTAGAGAGAGGAGAAAGTGATAGAGAAAGGCAGTGGGTGGAGGAGCAAGAAGCATCCACTCACTCATAGTTGCTTTTCATATGTGGTTCAAACCCCAGACAAGCTTGGGGTTTGAACCAATCACCTCAGTGTCCCAGGTCAACACTCTCCTCTGCACCACCACTGGTCAGGTGATGTCTTCTTGATGTAGGGCCCTCTTTACCATTTTGAAATGTTCATTTTGTCTCTTGTTACCTTTGTTGTCTTTTTTTTTTTTTTTAACAGGGACAGAGAGAGAGTCAGAGAGAGGGATAGATAGAGACAGACAGACAGGAACGAAGAGAGGTGAGAAGCATTAATCATCAGTTTTTCATTGCCATTGTGACACCATAGTTGTTCATTGATTGCTTTCTCATATGTACCTTGACCGCAGGCCTTCAGCAGACCGAGCAACCCCTTGCTGGAGCCAGTGACCTTGGGTCCAAGCTGGTGAACTTTTGCTGAAGCTAGATGGGCCTGTGCTCAAGCTGGCGAGCTCAGGGTCTCGAACCTGGGTCTTTCACGTCCCAGTCCGACACTCTATCCACTGTGCCACTGCCTGGTCAGGCACTTTTGTTGTCTTGAAATCAGTATTGGCAGATATAAGTAGGGCTACACCTGCTTTTCTTTGGGTATTATTTGCTTGGAGAATTGTTTTACAACCTTTCAGTTTGAGTCTACTTTTGCCCTGCAATTTAGATGTGTCTCCTGAAGGCAGCATATGGTTGAATTTTGGTTTTTGATCCAATTTGCTACTCTGTTACTCTTTATTGGTAAGTTCAGTCCATTTATATTTAGGGTAATTATCGACACATAAGGATTTCCTATAGCCATTTTATGTTTTGTTTTCTGGTAGCTCTGTGTTTCTTTTGGTTCTTTTCCTTTGTGTTTCTGTCTGTTGTTTTTATTTGGTTATATTTCATGATTCTTTCCTCTATTTCTTTTTATTAAGCTATGTCTTTCAGTTTTTTTGTTTGTAGGTGGTTACCATTAGGTTATTGAGAAAAAAGGCTTCATATGTACAAGAGTCCTTTGTCTTATGAGTGCTTCTGCATTCCAGCCTCCTTTGCTACTTTAGCCCTTTATCCTCTCCTCTTTTATGCTATTTTGTCTCAGATTATTTATGTTTATATTATAATCTTGTTGGAGTTTTTACTTGTAATTTTGTGTTGCTTTGTTCTTTGTATCTGCTGATAAATTTCCTCAACTTCTCTATACATATCGGCAAATTTTTAAATTTTCTTTCATTTTTGAAGGATAACTTTGATGGATATAGTATTCTTGGCTGGTAATTTTTCTTTTAGTACTTTGACTGTTTGAAGCCACTCTCTTCTGGCTTGAGAGTTCCTGTTGAGAAGTCTGATGATAACCTGATGGGCCTCCCTTCCTTTACAAGTGAAGTTCTTCCTTTCCCTAGCTGTCTTGAGGATTCTTTCTTTATCATTGAGTTTTTATAGTTTTATTACAGTGTTCCTTGGAGAGATGGCATCTTTGGGTTGGGATAACTAGAAGTTCTCTTTGTTTCTTGGAGTTAAAGATATAACTCCTTCCATAGGCTTGAAAAAGTCCTATTAATTATTTTTTGAATAGGCTTTATTTATTTCTCCTTTTTTTATTCTAAAATACCTACCATTCTTATATTGCTCCTTCTTACAGAGTCAGACAATTCTTGTAGAGCTCTCTAATTTTTATAAAAATCTGGGGTATCTCTCTTCTTCTCACTATATCATCTCTAGTTGCCTGTCTATGATGTCACTGATTCTCTCCTCTATCTGGCCTCTTCTATTAGATAAACTTGCTTGTTCATTTTTCAGTTCATGTATTGAGTTCTTCACCTCTGTTTTTAAACTTTCAATCTCCTTTGGTAGGTACTCATTTTGTTTTCTGAGATTAAATTGCCTATTAGTGTTTTACTGCATCTTATTGAGTATTTTCAGAACTTTAATTTTGAATTCTGTGTAGTTAACTCCAAGGTTTCCATGAGATTGAGATTGATTTATGATTTTTTATTTTTTTCTGAACTGTATCTCTTCTTTGGGTTCATTTTTTTCTGTCTTGAAGGTATTTGAGAGTGGCATTGTTAAGAAATCAAGCAAAAAACAATAATAAAAAAATAAAAAAAGTAAATTAAAAAGGTAAAACTGAAAATAAAATAATTAACAAGAGAAAAATCACAAAATTAAGGACAAAAACAAAAAAACAATAATTAAAAACACAACACAAAACAAAACAACAAAAGTGAACTAGAAAAAAAATACCTCCTAACATCCCAAACAATTTATTTTTTAATTTTTTTCCGTAGGTGGGCTGGACAACTTATTTTAGTGCTGCAGAATTGTCAGGCTGGCCTCTGCTGAGAGGTGCTACAGTACCAATGATGGTTGGGACATGCTGTGAAGGTTCTAGCTTTAGCAATGGAGATCTCAGGCCTCCAGATGCTTCTCTCTGAGTTTCAACCAGGGGACCTGACACACAGCACCTCTGTTCCTCAGGTAAAAGAATGGTTCTGTAGAGGTTTTGTGTGGTACTCCTTTGGCACTCTCCATACCCACACGGGGAAGGAGGCAGATCTGGTTGACTGGGGGGCCGCGTTTTATATTTTTGTGTCTCCGTCTGAGTGCGGGTGTTTGGCAGACCATGGGAACACTGGCTGTCACTCCTCATTCTGCTGCTGCTTTGGTTCATTATCTCCCGAAATTCTCACCTGTAATTTTGTTCCCATTCCTCACATGGGGCACCATTTGTCATGGAGTCAATGACTACTCGGAGTGCACAGAGGGACCTAGGGGAGACTGCCTTAAAATCGCCTATACAGGTTTCATGAAATGGCTTGACCCCCAGTCCTTACAGGTATTTATTGATACATACAAATAGAAGCAGGGACAAGAATGAGGAAGTCAGGAAGGGGGACTATTTTAGAGCAGACAGAAGGGCAAGCAAAGTAGCTTAAAAGTCCTCACTTATTGATGAATCAGAATGGCTATTTTGCTGTGTTCAGCACAGTACTGCATTCATTACTTCCTCTCAGTGATTCCACTTTGGCTTTTGCCTCAGAGCCCTGAACTCAGTTCCTGTTCTAAATTCCTATTCAGGACTTCTATACTCACCAATCTCCCTACTCCTCTTGGCAGAAGTAGACCCAGTCACTTTGGATTTCTCTCTTCTCTGGATCCCCAGCAGACAAAAACTCAGACAGTCCAGGTTTCTCTCCTCTCCAGAGCCGATGGCAAGTGATCTTTTCTTTTATTCCCCTTCTCAATCCTTCCCATCTTAGTCTACTTGATGAGCAGATCTTTCAGGCAAACCTGCAAGCCCAGCTGCAGTTTCTTCCCTGAGTTCTAGCTGTTCAGTTTATTGAAATTTCAAGGGGAGAAATCAAGGATATCTTTCATGCCACCATTACTCTCCCAGTGTGGGATTCTAATAAACCCTGAATTTATATTTTATGAATAAATACGTAACAGTTTTGATGGTAAAAGCTGGGCACATGGGTAGAGAGTCATGCTGGTGAGTGAGGTGTTATTTTTAAATATAGTGTGGTCAGAGAGATTTAAGCAAATACCTGAAAAAGGTAAAAAAGTGATCTATGGAAATATCTGGAGGAATCTTCCTGGCAAAGGGAACAAGTTACAAGATCCTGAGACGGGAATGTGCTTGGAAGATACAAGGAATAAAAAGGAGGCCAGTGTGGCTTGAGCTCATCCAGGGAGTGGGAGCTAGTCAGAGGCAGATCAATGAGATTAGGTAGCATCATGGAAGGACTTTGGGTTTTCCTCTATTCTGAATGAGATGATAATCAGTGGGGACTGTTGAACAGAAGAATTTCATGATCCTATGGATATTAATGAGTCCTCCTGGTTACTGTGTGGAGAAAGGGCCAGAGGAATCCAGGAGTGGGAACAGGTAACCATTAGAAAGTTTTAGAGGAAATTCTGGCAGAAGTTGTGTTAGTGAGAACTGATCAGATTATGGCAATGTTATAAATATAGAGCTAACAAGACCTGCTTTTGGAAGTGGGGACTGAAAGAAAAAGAAATCAAGGATAACTCCTGTATTTTTGTTCTAAGAAATACTTGAAGGATGTATTTACCAAAAAGGGAAAGATTGGAAAGAGGCAGGATTGGCAGGGCTGTTAGGTGCTGAAGTGTAATAAGAGTTCAATTTTGAATAGACTCTACCTGGAAATTTCATGTATATAGCTGTATATCTGAGGCTAGATTTCTGGAGAGAACTGAGGCCTGGAGATATGAATATGAGAATTGTTGTGCTATTTCCCTGGCCGGTTGTCTCAGCAGTAGAGCATTGGCCTGGCATGTGGAAGTCCCAGGTTCAATTCCTGGTCAGGGTACACAGGAGAGGTGATTATGGGCTTCTCTACCTCTCTCCCATCTCTCTCTCTCTCTTTTTTTCTCTCTCTCTTTTCCCCTCCTGCAGCCATGGCTTAATGGGTTTGAGCAAGTTGGTCTTGGGTGTTGAGGATGGCTCCATGGCCTCCAACTCAGGTGCTAAAAAATGGCTTAGCTGGTGAGCAACAGAGCAACGGCCCTAGATGGGCAGAGCATCACCCCCTAGTGGGTTTGCCAGGTGGTTTCCGGTTGGGGCACATGTGGGAGTCTGTCTCTCTGCCTCCTCTCCTCGCATTAAAAATAAAAAAAAAGAAATTGTTGTGGTATAGATGGTATTTGAAGTCCTAAATCTGGATGAGGTTACGAAGCAGTGTTTGTAGATAAAGGAGAAATAAGACAAAGCAGTACTAGAAGGAGACAGGGAGAGAGAGAAGCTGTTCATGGGCTTAAAATTATTTAAAACTTAGGTTAAGTCTTACCTCCTTTTTGAAACTTCTCTCATTATCTAGCCCTGTGGTTTTTCAACTGCTAGTCTGTGGACTGGTGCCAGTCCCCAGAAATTTCATACTGGTCCATGAATGTTGATCTAGCTTATATTTATCTTTCTATTCCTTGGTCTTTCTACACCATTTGAGAACTATATGATGGAATTTAGCATTCAACTACATCCTGTAGTATTTTTTAGGAATAGTTGTTGTGTGGCTAACTATTTATATGCCACCTGTACTGGCAGGCTTTTGGCAACACATTGGTCAACCAGATAGACATGGAGCATATCTAGGGGAGTATTTTGTCCCATTGGGTAACCATATAGTAACCTAATATATAGTCTATACATAGAGCATATAGTGATATGGTATTACCACTAAATGTGTCTATATTCTTCCTTCTCTTTGGTATTTCCTCAGTGGTGTTAACTCTGAAAAATGGAAAACAGTTGAACATTGATAAATATATCTTTACTTTGATTACTCAAGGACGTGTTTTAGAAATACGTAAATATGTCTTGAAATTTGATCTGAACATTGCATATTTACTCAGGAAATAACATGAGTTTTGTTGTAATGGCAAGTAGCATCTGTTAAAAATGATTTTCTATAATGCTATGAAAAAACTAGCGAATAGAAACCTCATTTAAAATGAAGTAGGTAGGTCAGTATGTAGTATTCTCACAACCTAGTTGTTTCCACAACAGGGAGAACCCTGTTTAATGGCCCTCTCAACTTCCTCTTTTCCTCTCTGTAAGTTTCCTGTCTTTTGTTTTCATGGATTTGCGTAGTTTGCCGTGACCATGTGTTGTATTTGCAATATTTTATTGTTATGGAATAAAACCATTTTGCTGGAGAAATAGTTGGTGCCCTTTTGTTTAAAGCAGTGGTTCTTAACCTGGGTTCTATCGAATCCTAGGGGTTCGATGAGTTGGTCTCAGGGGTTCGGAGAAACCTCTGTCGCGGAGGCCAGAATAAAATAATACCCTAATTTGTTATGAGTTCATGCACTTTGTTGGTTTTGTTCTTTGAGCAAGGTGATGTTCATGCATGGCTCATTTTGTGCACCGGTAAAAAAGCATATACCTATGTCTTGAATTTGGAAAAAAAAATCATGTTTTATTTATCACTAAAGAAGGGTTCGGTGAATGCGCATATGAAACTGGTGGGTTCGGTAAAAAGGTTAAGAATCACTGGTTTAAAGTTAACAATGCCATTTCAGCCTGACTAATTCTGAAGGGCTTTGCACCACATTTCTCTATACAAATAGTGCTGCCCTTCACTATGGAAAGAGCCAACCTGGTTATGCCACCCCAAAGCATCTTGTCCTTGACTACTTGTCCCTCTTCTCTGCTCTTCTGCAGAGAAGCTGTGCTCAAGCTGGCCCTCCCTCTCTCCATTTCCGGTCCAAGTCCTCAGGGGAGTAGCCAGACAAAGTGGTCAAAGCCAGTTGCAGAGGAGAAGGTAACAAAGATCACTCCAGGCCTACTGAATCCCAATTTCTTAGGGACATGCGTAGGAATGAGGAAAGGAGGGGTGCTTACTTAATCGCTAATTAAAAGAAAACAATGAACCTGTCTATACTTCCCTATGGAGACAAACTGTGGGGGTAGTCCCATCTGTCCTCTGCAGTATCAGCATTAAAGATCAGTGATTATAGAAAAAATTGCTTGTTCTTTCTTCATCCCAATAAAAATCACCTCAAAGAGTTTCACAGTAAATTATATCCAGACCCTATCCCCAGACTGCCTGACATCAGGAGACACAATGACCCAACCACATCTCTATGCTTTCCTTCCATTTGATGTAAAACTGTTCATCAGTGAACTGTTTGTACCCTAACTGAAACTTGTAACACACCAGATATACTTTGTGTTTATGCCTCTGCCTATAAAAGTGCTCACTTTTCCAAAGTTGGAGCATTGTTTCAAGGTTTCTTGAAGCTTTATTCTCAGGCTATCATCTTTAGAGAGGCCCAAATAAAACTCTTGCTAATAGTTTCAGAAATTCAAGTTGTGTGTGTGTGTGTGTGTGTGTGTGTGTGTGTGTGTGTGAGAGAGAGAGAGAGAGAGAGAGAGAGAAAGAGAGAGAGAGACAGTGAGAGAGATAGAGAGACAGACAGATAAGGACAGACAGACAGGAAGGGAGAGAGATGAGAAGCTTCAATTCTTTGTTGCAGCTCCTTAGTTGTTCATGGATTGCTTTCTCATATGTGCCTTGACCTGGGGCTACAGCAGAGTGATTGACCCCCTTGCTCAAGCCAGCGACCTTTGGGCTCAAGTCAGCAACCATGGGGTCATGTCTATGATCCCATGCTCAAGTCAGTGACCCCGCACTCAAGCCAGCGATCCCGCGCTCAAGCTGGTGAGCCTGTGCCCAAACTGGTGACCTCGGGATTTTGAACCTGGGTCCTCTGTGGGTCTGATGCTCTATCCACGGTGCCACCTCCTGGTCAGGTTCAGGTTCTTGCATTGACATAAGTTTGAATTTAACAAGGACCTCTAGGTGATTCTGATACAAACTAATGTTTGAGAATGACTATCAGTTTGGCAAGATGGATACACTGGATGGCCTAGATTGGCCTAACACTATGTTATGAAGTGTATGTTAGGTTGGCTTCACCATAGAATTTGATTAGCTTCTTGGGGCTGGCCTCATGAGTTTTTCTCGGCCCCTTCATCTTCACCTCAGGTGATTACCTTTCTTGCTTCACCCTGGTCCTGGCCCTGCTTGGAATTGGTGAGAAGACAGCATTAAACACTGGTTAAGAGCATAGAATCTTTAGCACTGCCACTTCTTAGTTATGGTATATAGCCTTAGGCAAGTTATTTACATGCCCTGAACCCTATTTTCTCCGACAGGAAAACAAAAATAATAATCACACTATCTTTAAAGAATTTTCTCTGGGAATGAGTGGAATGATCCATGTGAAGGGCTTTGAATAGTGTTCATAGCAGAACAGAAGCACAGTAGACATTGGCTTGTACTACGGACCATTTCCTTTTTTCCTCTATGGGAGAGCTTGGCCTGATTATGAAATGACAAATTCATATGTCTCCAGAACATAAACTGTAACGTGGAGATGTCCAACCTAAATGATTTTGGCTTTGCCATCAATCGGAGGAGTTAATTGGCCATCACAGGCCACAGTGACTCTAACGCTAATTAAAAGGATAAAGCCCAGAGCAGCAAACCATGCCCAGTTGCCTGTGATTGCTTTGCATTGCTTTGCAAACATGCTTTGTGGCATTTTTTTCTTGTTTTTTTTTTGAGGAGCGCTAAATACTTGGTCAATATTATCAACAATAAGCAACCTCTTTGAAGAGGATGTTTTATTAAAACAGGGTTGTTTAAAACAAAACCTCTTTTCAAATAGGGTAAACATAAAAACTTAAAAATATACACCAAGGGAGGAAAGCAAAATAGAAAAGAAAATTATTTGAGAATGTAGGATCAGCAAGAGAAAATGAAGTGTTTCAACGTAGTTTCTGTTATTGTACTATCTTGGGTAGAAAGGTCAGTGGGGCATTGCAGATAATTTTAGAGGCACGTGGAGGGGAATTATGGGTTTCTTATTTCTTTTTGTTGGCATCTATAGTAGTCCTTTATTTTATATTCCCACAGGCCACTCCTAGAGTCAGGATCTGCCTTACTTAATTGGGGACCAATTCCCCAAATTCTTCCTATCTTGTATGGCACAAGCCCACTGGAGATCTTCCTGAATGCACTCTGTGTAAATCCTAGACCCACTCCAGAATTTAACCTTGATGGCATCTGTAGGAAAAAAGGCTGCAGTTAGGCTTGTCCTCTTGTTTTCTGGCTGCAATCACTTTGCATAATTAGTGATGTAAGCACTTGGCAGAAAGCCACTATTATGTGTGTAGCCTATGTAAGGCTACAGGTACTTTTTCTGTGGGTGGTTTTCCCCTCTTTACTTACCCGCCACTGTGAGAAGTTTTTCCCTGCCTGTTCACTTGCCCACCGCCACAAGAATCCAATAAATGGGAATAGCCCAATGCCTTTTGGCTCTGTGGTTCTGTGGTCTGCTCAATTCCAGTGTGAACCTTCCTGGTCTCAATCTCCTGCATTACACCTGGTGCAGTTGGCAGGATTTGGTTGAGACCAGTATGGAGCCGCCAGCACCCTCGAGAGTGGGTGGCCATTCTTGAGCATGTGGTTCCCTGTGGCTACCCTGTTTGGAGTCATGGGATGGGTGTTTCTTGAAGCCCTGTGAGCAGAAACTGAGGGTTCTCTGTGAGAGACTGCCTGAGTTTTAGAGTTTCAGTACAAGCTGGAGGCTGAGCGCCAACAGCAATAGGTCCTGGAGGACAACAAACTGGTTTTGGTGAAGTTGCAGGTCTAAGAGCTCCAGTGTGAGCTGGAAGCCAAGCACCAATAGCAGTGGGTGATCCTTTGCAAGCTGGAAGATGTGTACCAACAGCAGCAGGCACTAGAGGATGCCAAATGGTAGCTCAGGGAGGAGCTGCATTTGTGCCAGTGGAGCAGCTCTGAGTCTGCAACAGTAGCTATCCCTGACTCCTCCTCTGAGGAGGTTCAGGCTGAACTACCTTTGGCAGATTCAGAGCCTGATTGGTGGTTACCTGGAATGTGGAAACCCAGCAGCAGAGGGTGCCACAGGGGCAGGCATACCCTTTCCACAAATAGTGGAGCACTGTGTATTCCAGCCTTATACCCATATAGGGTTGATGGAGTTAGGGGTGAAATTCAGGCAGAAACCCATTTAGTCTCTGGCAGCTTGGTTGCTGCAGTTGTGGGACATAAGGGTGGATGGTATTGTGTTCTCTGGAGCAGAGACAAAGAAATTAGCCGCCATCACCACAAGTGTGTGCTCCTTGAGGCAGCGTCTTCAGAACTCCAGGACAACCCAGGAAACCATACCCTATTAGAATGGATGATGGTTGCCATTTTTATGGTCTGGCAGAATACTGGAGACTTACCAGGGGCAGTGAATCGATGGTAGTGGTATAGTGAGTTGCAACAGGTCCTTTGGGAACTGGTTATGAGGAATGCTGTTTTCAACCTATGGTCCTGTGGGCCAGATGAGGAAGTATTTATGTCAGGGATGGGGGATCTTATATTCCAGAGTGCCCCATTCTCTCTTCTTGAGTCACTGGTGGCTATCTTGGGCCCCTGTGTGGGGTAGCCAATCAGTGCTGTTACATGGATGGTGGCAGATTTGGGGGAGGTAGAAGCAGTGCAGCACCATAAGGGCATGCGGGCTACTGCCTGTGCTGCCTCCCCCCTCCCACCGAACTAACAAGGGAAATGGGTCTGTAAAGGTTACCCAAAAACAGATGTGGGTAGATTTGATTATGGTTGGGGAAGATAAGGATAAATTAGATGGAAAATCTAATAAAGTCTTTTTAGAACTTTGGTAGCAGTTTAAGCTGAAACAGATGTTCCAGCTGCTGAAAAAGCAGGGGAAACAAGCATTAATGGCACCTGTCAAGAAAATGGTTGGCATCTGTGCCACACAGTTGCTAGATTACATATTGGGGGCAGCTACCAAAAAAACAAAAAACAAAAACCAGTCATCATCTGCACCATATGGCTGCAAGACTACATGTTGGAAGCAGCTGAGGGAGAGGAGCCTCCCCAAGCCTCATTGTTCCAGTTTGAATAGATAGAAGACTGAGGGACCCATCTAAAGGGGATGGGCAGGGACCAGTGGTGGGATTCAAATAATTTAACAACCAGTTCTCTGCCCTAATGAATGTTTTAAGTATAAAAAAACAACATACTGAAAGGTAGTTTATTATGTCATGCATTTACATAAATACATAAATAAGAACAAAAAAAGAAAAACACAAAACTAGATTATGTTATAAGAAAGAATTTTAAAATATTAATGAAAAAATATTAAATAATACCTGACAAAGAACGAGAAAACTGGTATTTAAGATCTTTGCAATGACAGCTTGTCACCCCCTGGTTGTTGGACATTTTTCTCTTTAAGTTATATGTTTGTTTACTGAAGTAATAAATGCAAGGGAATTCAAATGTAGTATTTCATGAAAGGTATAATGAGTTTCATTAAATTAATAAATAAATATTACAAGCATAGTTCCATCATTTTTTTTTCACTATGGATAGAATAAACATTACTATGGGCGCTTAGAATATGCTATTGCACAGATGAATTTTAAAAAAGAGTAAGGAATGTAAATTTGTGATTTCCACATTGGGTAGCTTCCCAGGCACCCACCTTAGAGAGAACTCTGATTACAAGGGTCATTTTAACAACCAGTTCACCAAACTCAACAAAAATTAGGTATTAGTTCTGTCGAACCAGTATGAACTGGCTGAATCCCACCATTGGTAGGGACCCAAGGTCCCATGTGGAATTGGAAATTCACTGGTCTTCTAATGTGCAGCAGGTGTTGGCCTTAGTAGATACGAGTGCAGACTGTCCCCTCCTCTATGGGAACCCAGAGCAGTTCCCCAGGACCTCAGTGACCCTTGATGATTACAAGGGTGAAACTGTTTAACCAATACCTATTCCACTGGGGATAGGAAGACTGCCTTCTAAGCCATGAAAGGTATATGTATCCTCTGTCCCTGAATATATGTTGGGGGTAGATGTCTTACAGTGAGTGAGTGGTTGAAAACCACAGCCAAGGAGTCCCACCTTGGGTCGGTTTGTGAAGGCAGTGTTGTAGGGGCACACAGCACATCCACCCTTGCAAGTACCCATTTTCCAGTGTGTGACTAACACAAAGCAGGACCACCTGCCAGGTGCTCATGAAGAAATCATGGGACAATACTTGAACTAGCAAAGGCGGGGACCATCCCGCTGTCACACAGCCCTTATAACTCCCCAGTGTGGCCTGTGCACAAGCCAGGCGGAATCTGGCAAATAAATGACAGAGATAACAGAGAACTTAATGAAGTTGTTCCCCTTTGCATACTGCTGTTCCCTCCATAGCGAACCTAGTGGATTGGCTAGGCCATGAGTTGGGGACATACCACTTTGTGGCAGACTTGGCCAATGCCTTTTTCTCTATCGATGTAGCTGCACATAATCAAAATTTGCAGAGTTTCTGGCCTCCACCTCCTCTGTAACAGCATCCTTTCTGAATTCTGACCTCTGAACCTCTGCCCCTGTTGCCTCCTCCCATCTGGCTTTCCTTTGCTGTTCCAGCATATCTCCTGTAAAACTGTCAATGACCTGAACTGGGGTCTGGCCACTTGGGTAGGTGTCAGCCTAAAGAACACTCCAAGTTGATTTTGTCAGTAGGAACTTTATTGCAAGCAAGCAAGCAGGGAGTGCACTGGGGACCATTCCTAAGCAATGCCTCCCCGAGAATAAAAGGCCACATGGCATTGTATGGCTAGTTACATAGTATGTTGAGACCTGTGTGGGGTAAGCACGCACAGTAAGCAGACACGGCTATATATACGTTGCATGTACTGAAAGTAAGCCTTGCTTTGGGTTGATATTTTAGTATTATAATGAGGGCATAATGAGAAAAGTTCATGCTTAGGCCACTGAAGGATCCTTTGTTCAATTCCAATAAATTGGGGGCAGTTTCTAGCAGCTTATTTATCTTTACCTTATGGCCCTGAAGAGAAATATTCATCAAACAAGCACAGTAAATGTTTAATTTCACAGGCTTCCACCCAATCCTTAACCCTTCTGTACCAGCTACAATACCTTTTATCTTGACTACAATACCTTTTATCTTGACTGAATTCTACTAGGTTATTTTTCTCTCTATTGAAGCCCATTTGGAGCAGGAAGAAGGACTCAGGCTTCTTTGTATTCCTGGCATCTCTTGTCCTAGATGCTCTGTAAACATTTGTTGATGCTGATGGTAATGATGTTGACTAAAAATTGGGTTTATTCTCCAGGCTCTCCTTATAATTAGATTCTTAATTAATTACAGGCCAATTGCAGCAATAAATAAAGCCTAAATTTCTCCTTACTTCAAAGAGCAGGGCTGTGATCAGGAAGAACTCCCAAAGAAGTTCTAAGTAAGTCTCTCCCCTTTCCTAATACTAGTTGGTACCATGGCCAGATTTTGAGAAAACACATGGGCAGTACAAGGAAACTTTTAACAAGTTACTATTCACTACCATATGCTTCCAGCAAATGATTAAGCATTAGAGACTTTATTTATTTATTAAATTTGGTATTGACTTTGTTGGTTTGACATTGGCTAATAAAATTATAAAGGTTTCAGGTGCACAATTTTATAATACCTCACTCATCTGTATATTACATTGTGTGTTCATACCCCAAGTCAAGTCTCCCTCCACCCCCCTCTATCCCCCTCTACTTTCCTCCACCTCCCCCCACTCCATTTTCCTCCTGCAAATCCCAATGTGTCTATAAGGTTTCTTTTCTGCTTTGCTTAATCATTCATATTTTTTTACCCATCCCTCTGACAGCTGTCAGTCTGTTTATTGGATATAGTTTTCAAAGTTCTCCCCCAAATTCCAGATTCCTTCTTTTCCCTTGGCTGCAGAAGGAGATCAGGTTTAATTTACCACTTTCTCCTATTGCTCCCTGATTCACAAGTTCTAAGAAGTAAGCTGGCAGGGATTGATTTCTACAAGTCATCAAAGGCATATTATTAAAAGTCAATGTATTTCCCTAGCTAGGTTTGGGACTGATGTAGCAATAACTTGAAGGAAGATGGCTTAGACCGCTTACATAGTAAAAAATTAGCTAATGTAGAACTAGAGCACCTTCCCGTGTCATGGGGGAAGGGAAGAAGTTGAGCAGTGTTTAATGTTTCCAAAGCATCCACAGTAGCATAAGAATCCAAGAGATCGGGGACTACTGCCTTTTTAGTCAAGCTATTCCGGATTAAATCTCTCCTGCTTCCAGTCTCACTGCTGTTTCTTGGTTTGGGGCTCAGCATGGTAATGGTAAAGCTGACAGTCCTGGGCATCTATAGAAGTTTGTGGTGAATGGAGAGAATGTTCCTGCTTCCTATTACTCCAGGGTAAAGAATGCAGCCTTTAGGCCAGGATTTGAGTCTCAGTTTTATCACTTACTTTCATAAGTTATTCAACCACTAAGTCTCACCTTCCTCCTTTTGGGGTTTATAAACAATATCCTATTAGAGTTATAAGAGTTAAATAAAGTCATAGTTGAAGAATGATTAAGAGTGCCTGATGCACTGTATATAACCGGTAGCTATTTTTGCTATTACTATAGAAAGTTTTTAATTAACTTCATTTTTTCTGAATTGGTGAAAACAGATTCAAGATTCTTTCTTCCTTCTTTTCATCTTTCTTTCTGTTTCTCCCACTTTTCCTTCACTGCTATTTGCAGTGATCACCTGGTACCATACATAGTCATTACAATGTTATTGATTATATTCCCTGTGCTGTACTTGACATCACCATGACAGCTGTGTAACTAGTTTAATCCCTACAGCTTCTTCACTTGTCCCCCAGCCTCCATCCCCTCTGGCAGCTATCAGTCTATGAGTCTCTTTCAATTTTGTTTGTTCATTCATTTTGTTCTTTAGATTCCACACATAAGTGAACTCATACAATATTTGTCGTTTTTTTTTTCCTGAAGCAAGAAGTGGGGAGGCAGAGAGACAGACTCCCGCATGTGCCTGACTGGGATCCACCCGACATGCCCACTAGGGGGCGATGCTCTGCCTGTCTGGACCATTGTTCTGTTGCAGCTGGAGCTATTCTAGCGCCTAAGGCAGAGACCGCAGAGCCATTCCCAGTGCTCGGGCCAACTTCTGCTCCAATGAAGCGTTGGCTGCAGGAGGGGAAGAGAGAGATAGAGAGAAAGGAGGGAGACGGGAAGGGTGGAGAAGCAGATGGGTGCTTCTCCTGTGTGCCCTGGCCAGGAATCAAACCAGGACTTCCACAAGCCGGTTTGATGCTCTACCACTAAGCCAACCAGCCAGGGTCTATGTGTCTTTCTTTGACTTAGCATAATAATACTCTCTTGGTCCATTCATGCTGTCATCATAGTAAGATTTCATTCTTTTTTTATGGCACACTAATATTTCATTGTATATAGGTATGACCAGGCTTTTTATCCACTTGTCTATTGATGGACACTTGGGGTGTTTCCATATCTTGGCTGTTGTAAATAATGCTGCAGTGGACATAGGAGCGCATATATTCTTCTGAGTGTTTTGAGTTTCTTGGGATATATACACAGAAGTAGAATCACTGGGTTATAAGGAAGTTCCTTTCTTCTTTTTTTTAGTGAGAAACAGACAGGAAGGGAGAGAGATGAAAAGTATCAACTTATAGTAGCAGCCCTTTAGTTGTTCATTTACTGCTTTTTATATGTGCCTTAGCTGAGGGGTTCCAGCCAATCCAGTGACCTTTCGCTCCAGCCAGGGGTCTTGGGCCTAAGACAGCAACCTTGGGCTCAAGTGATCATGTCGATGACCTCACACCCAAACTGGTGACCCTACACTCAAGATGGTGAGCCTGTACTCAGCCAGATGAGCCCGTGCTCAAGCCGGTGACCTTGGGGTTTTGAATCTGAGATCTCTCCATTCAGGCTGATGCTCTATCCACTGCGCCACCATCTGTCAGGTGGAAGTTCCATTTTTAATTTTTTGAGGACTATCCACACTGTTTACCATAGTGGTTACAATAATCTGTATTCCCACAAACAGTGCATGAGAGTTCCCTGTTTTTCGCATCCTCATCAACACTTGTTTGTGGATTTATTGATGATAGCCAATCAATACGTGTAAAGTGATATCTCACTGGGGTTTTAATTTGTATTACTCTGATCAGTGACATCGAGCATTGAGCATCGTTTTATATGTATATTGGCTATCTGTATGTCCTCCTTGGAGTAGTGTCTTTCCAGGTCCTTTGCCCATTTTTAATTGGATTGTTTGCTTTTTTGATGTTGAGTTGTATGAGTTCTTTATAAATTTTGGATATTAACCCCTTATTAGATGAATAATTGGTGAATAGGTTCTCCCATTCAGTGGATTGTCTATTTATTTTGTTGATGGTTTCCTTTGTTGTACATAAACTTTTAGTTTGACGTAGTCTCATTTGTTTACTTTTTCTTTTGTTTTCCTAGCCCAAGAAGATATATCAAAAAACTATTGCTATAAGAAATATTCAAGATTTTATTGCCTATGTTTTCTTCTAGGAGTTTTGTGTTTTCAAGTCTTATATTTAAGTCTTTAATTTATTTTCATTTTATTTTTATATATGGTGTAAGAAGGTGGTCTAATTTTATTTATTTATATATTTGCCTGTATCTGTCCAATTTTCCCAACAACATTTGTTGAATAGAGTGTCTTTGCCTCATTGTATGTTCTTGCCTATTTTATTAAATATTAATTGACCAAATAGGTGTGGGCTTATTATTACTGGATTCCTTATTTGTTCCATTGACCTATATGTCTGTTTTTGTGCCAGTATCATGCTGTTTTGATTACTATAGTCTTGTAGTATAATTTGTATCAGATAATGTGATTTCTCCAACTTTGTTCTTCTTCTTTAAGATTACTATGGCTATTTGGGGTCTTCTGTGGTTCCATATAAATATTTGAATTATTTGTTATAGTTCTGTGAAATACATCATGGGTATTTTGATAGAAATTGCATTGCATCTATAGATTGTTTTGGGTAGCATGGATATTTTAATGTTGTTAATTCCTATATACAAGCAGGATTTGTGCTTTCATTTATTTGTATGTTTTTCAGTTTCTTTCTTTCTTTTTTTTTTCAGGGACAGAGAGAGAGTCAGAGAGGGATAGATAGGGACAGATAGGAACAGAGAGAGATGAGAAGCATCAATCATTACTTTTTCATTGCCATTGCGACACCATAGTTGTTCATCGATTGCTTTTTCACAAATGCCTTGACCACAGGTCTTCAGCAGACCGAGCCACCCCTTGCTGGAGCCAGCGACCTTGGGTCCAAGCTGGCGAGCTTTTGCTCAAGCCAGATGGGCCCGCGTTCAAGCTGGCGACCTCGGGGTCTCGAACCTGGGTCTTCTGAATCCCAGTCTGACACTCTATCCACTGCGCCACCGCCTGGTCAGGCTCAGTTTCTCTCTTACAATTTTCCAAGTACAGATTACCTCCTTGTTAAATTTTTTCCTAGGTATTTTATTTTATTTTTGAGACTAATATAAAGGGGATTGTTGACTTAGTTTCCTTTTATGATAGTTCATTATTGGTGTAATAAATTTCTGAATATTTATTTTGTATCCTGATACTTTAGTGAATTCATTTATCAGTTCAAGTAGTTTTTTCATGAAATCTTTAGGGTTCTTTATACATAGTATCATGTCATCTTCAAATGATGACAGTTTTACTTCTTCCTTTCAAATTTGGATGTCTTATTTTTTCTTGTCTGATTGTTGAATAAGAGTGGTGAAAGCAGACATCCTGTTTTGTTCCTGATTTTAAGGGAGATGTTTTTATTTTTCCCATTGAGTATGATGTTAGCTCTGGATTTGTCAAATATGGAATTTACTATGTTGAGCTGTTTCCTCTGTTCTCACTTTACTGAGAGTTTTTATCATAAATGTGTGCTGTTTTTTTACATCACGTTTTATTTTTCAGTTATAGTTGACATACAATATTATATTATTTTCAGGTGTACAACCCAGTGATTAGACATTATATACTTTACTAAGTGATCATCCTTATACCATCTGACAATATAGTTACTATAATATTCCTAACTATATTCCCTATGCTGTACTTTACATCCCCCTAACTATTCTGTAATAATCTATTTGTATTTCTTAATCCCTTTTTCACCCGGTGCTGGTTTTTGTCAAATGCTTTATTTTTTTAATCTACTGACATGATCATATGATTTTATCCTTCGTTTTGCTTATGTGCTTTATCATGTTAATTGATTTACAGATATTATATCAACCTTGCATCCCAGAAATAAATCCCCCTTGATCATGGTGTATGATCTTTTTAGTGTGTTGCTGAATTTTATTTGCTAATATTTTGTTGAGAACTTTTGCATATAAATTCATCTGGGACATGGGCCAATAATTTTCTTTCTTCATAGTGTCTTTATCTGGTTTTGGAATTAGGATAGTGCTGGCCTCGCAAAATTAACATGGAAATCTTCTTTCCTCTTGAATTTTTTGGAATAGTTTGAGAATAATAGGTGTTAATTCTTCCTTGAATGTTTGGTAAAATTCGAGGCCATCTGGTCCAGGATTTTGTTTGTTGAGACTTTTCGATTACTACTTCATTTTCATTAGTTAAAATCAATCTGTTCAGATTTCCTGTTCCTTCTTGATTCATTTTAGAACATTGTAATTTTCTAGGAATTTATCTATCTCTTTTAGACTGTAATTTTTTGACATATAGTTGTTTGCAATATTTTCATATACTCCTTTGTATTTTGTGGTGCCATTTGTTACTTCTTTTATTTCTGATTTTATTTATTTAGGTCCTCTCTCTTTTTTTCTTGATAAATCTGGTTAAAGGTTTGGCAATCTTGTTTATCATTTCAAAGAACCAGCTCTTGGTTTCATTAATCTTTTGTATTGTTTTCTATACTCTATTTCATTTATTTCTACTCTGATATTTTATTTTAATTTACTGATTTTAGAGAGAGGAGAGAGAGGGGAAAGGAGTAGAAAGCATCAACTTATAGTAGTTGATTCCCACATGTGCCTTTGACTGGGCAAACCCAGGGTTTTGAACTGACGACCTCAGAATTTCAGGTTAATGCATTGTCCACTGCACCACTACAGATCAGGCTATTTCTTCTCTGACCTTTATTATTTCCTTTATTACTTCACGTTGGGATTTGTTTGTTGTTATTTTTCTAGTTCCTTTAGGTATAAGATTATGGTGTTTATTTGAGAACTTTTTTTGTTTGTTTCATGAGGTAGGCCTGTAATGCTATAAATTTTTCTCTTAGGACTGTGTTCACTATGTCCCATAGATTGAAGGTTGTTATGTTTTCATTTTCATTTGTCTCAAGTTACTTTTTGATTCCTTCCTTAATTTCATTGTTAACACATTCCTTGTTTAGTAAAATGTTTTTTAGTCTCCTGTGTTTGTGTGTTTTTCAATTTTTTTATAATTTCTAGTTTCCTACCTTTGTACATAGTTGGAGAAGTTGCTTGATATACTTTCAATCAACTTAGATTTATTGAGACTTGTTTTGTCTACCTGTGTTCTGTCCTGGAAAATGTTCCATGTGCTCTTAAAAAGAACATATATTCTGCTGTTTTGGGGTGAAATTCTCTAAAAATATCAATTATATCTCTCTGGTCCAGTGTGTCATTTAAGGTTCCTGTTTCCTTATTTATTTTCTATCTGAAAGATCTATCCATTTATGTCAATGGGTGTTAAAATTCCTGACTATGATTGTACTATGGTAAGTCTCTCCCTCTGTGTTCATTAAGATTTGCTTTATATACTTAGGTGCTCCTATGTTGGGTACGTAAATGTTTACAAGGGTTATTTTGTCCTGTTATATTGATCCCTTTATCATTAGGTAACATTTTTCTTTGTCTTTTACTATGGCCTTTGTTTTAAAGTATTTTTTTTCTGATTTAGGTATTGTTAATCCAGCCTTTTTCTTTTTATTTGCGTAAGATATCTTTTTTATCCCTTTACTTTCAGTCTAAGTGTATTTTTCATTCTGATATGGTTCTCTTACAAACAGCCTATATACATATACGGTCTTGTTTTCTTATCCATTCAGCTACCCTATGTGTTTTAATTGAAGCATGTAATCATCTTATATTTAAAGTAATTGTTTATAAGTATGTGCCTTTTGTCATTTCATTCTTTATAATTATGTTTATCTCTCTTTTTTCTTTCTTCTTTTTAAAGAAGTCCCTGTACATTTATTTATTTATTTATTTATTTTCCAGAGACAGAGAGAGAGTCAGAGAAAGGGACAGATAGGGACAGACAGACAGGAACAGAGAGAGATGAAAAGCGTCAATCATTAGTTTTTTGTTACCGTCGCGACACCTTAGTTATTCATTGATTGCTTTCTCACATGTGCCTTGACCATGGGCCTTCAGCAGACTGAGTAACCCATTGCTGGAGCCAGTGACCTTGGGTCCAAGCTGGTGAGCTTTTGTTCAAACCAGGTGAACCCGTGCTCAAGCTGGCGTCTTCTGCATCCCAGTCCCACACTCTATCCACTGCGACATCGCTTGGTCATGCTATAACATTTCTTTTTTTTTTTTTATATATATATTTTATTATTATTAATTCTAATGGGGTGACATCAATAAATCAGGGTACATATGTACAATGAAAACATCTCCAGGTTATCTTATCATTCAATTGTGTTGCATACCCATCACCAAAAGTCAAATTGTCCTCTGTCACCTTCAATCTGGTTTTCCCTGCGTCCCTCCCCTCCTCCCTATCCCACTCTTCCCTCCCTCCCCCCATCCCATAACCACCACTCTCTTGTCCATGTCCATACCCTCACTTTCATGTCCCACCTATATATGTAATCGTGCTGTTCTCAGTTTTTCTTTTTTTCTGATTTACTTATTTCACTCCATATAATGTTATCAAGGTACATCCATTTTGTTATAAATGATCCGATGTCATCGTTTCTTATGGCTGAGTAGTATTCCATAGTATATATGTACCAAAGCTTTTTAATCCACTCGTCTTCTGACGGACACTTGGGCTGTTTCCAGATCTTCCCTATTGTGAACAATGCTGCCACGAACATGGGGGCGCATTTCTTCTTTTCGAACAGTGCTATGGTGTTCTTAGGGTATATTCCTAAAAGTGGGATAGCTGGGTCAAAAGGCAGTTCGATTTTTAATTTTCTGAGGAATCTCCAAACTGTTTTCCACAGTGGCTGCACCAGTCTGCATTCCCACCAGCAGTGCAGAAGGGTTCCCTTTTCTCCACATCCTCGCCAGCACTTATTCTGTGTTGTTTTGCTGATAAGTGCCATTCTGACTGGTGTGAGGTGATATCTCATTGTGGTTTTAATTTGCATTTCTCTAATGATTAGTGATGTTGAGCATTTTTTCATATGCCTATTGGCCATCTGTATGTCCTCTTTGGAAAAATTTCTATTAATTTCTTTTGCCCATTTTTTGATTGGGTTGTTTGTCTTCCTAGTGTTGAGTTTTATAAGTTCTTTATAAATTTTAGTTATTAACCCCTTATCAGATGTGCTGTCGAATATGTTCTCCCATTGTGTGGTTTGTCTTTTTATTCTGTTCCTATAACATTTCTTATAATACTGCTTTGGTGGTAATGAACTCCTTGAGCTTTTTCTTGTCTATGAAGATCTTTATTTCTCTTTCAATTTTATTTTATTTTTCTTATTTATTTATTTTTTGTGGCAGAGACAAAGAGAGTCAGAGAGAGGGACAGATAGGAACAGACAGGAAGAGAGAGAGATGAGAAACATCAATTCTTTGTTGCAGTTCCTTAGTTGTTCATTGGTTGATTTCTCACATGTGGCTTGGCCAGGGGGCTACAGCAGACTGAGTGACTTCTTGCTTGAGCCAGTGAGCTAGGGCTCACGCTGGTGAGCCTTACTCAAACCAGATAAGCCCATGCTCAAGCTGATGACCTCGGGGTCTCGAATCTGTGTCCTCCACATCCCAGTCTGATGCTCTATCCCAGGGGTCCCCAAATTACGGCTTGTGGGCCGCATGTAGCCCCCTGAGGCCATTTATCCAGCCTCTACCACACTTCCGGAAGGGGCACCTCTTTCATTGGTGGTCAGTGAGAGGAGCACAGGATGCATCCGCACCCATAGTTCCCATTGAAATACTGGTCAGTTTGTTGATTTAAATTTACTTGTTCTTTAATTTAAATATTGTATTTGTTCCCGTTTTGTTTTTTTACTTTAAAAATAAGATATGTGCAGTGTGCATAGCGATTTGTTCATAGTTTTTCTTTATAGTCCGGCCCTCCAATGGTCTGAGGGACAGTGAACTGGCCCCCTGTGTAAAAAGTTTGGGGACCCCTGCTCTATCCACTGTGTCTGGTCAGGTTTTACTTATTTATTTTAAAGATCTTATTTATTAATTTTTAGAGAAAGGAGAGAAAAAGGCAGGATGTGGGTGAGGAGCAGGAAGCATCAACTCATCGTTGCTTCTCTCATGGGCCTTGACTGGGCAAGCCTTGGATCTTGAACCAGCGACCTCAGCATACCATGTTGATGCTTCATCCACTGTGCCACCAGAAGTCATGCTCTCCTTCAATTTTATATGATAGCCTGGTTGGGTAGAGTAGGGTAGGTTCTTGGTTTTTTATCACTTTGAATAAATCATGTCAATCTTTTCTGGCCTGAAATCTTTCTGTTGAGAAATCAACTGACAATCTTATGGGAGCTCCCTTGTAGGTAACTGTCTTTCTTGTGCTGCTTTTAAGATGCTCTCTTTGTCTTTAACCTTTGCCATTTTAATTATGATATATCTTGGTGTGGGCCTTTTTGAGTTCATTTTGTTTGGAACTCTGTGTGCTTCCTGTACTTATGTGTCTTTTTCCTTCATCAGGTTAAGAAAATTTTCAGTCATTATTTCTTCAAATAGATTTTCAATCACTTTTTCTTCTGGTACCCCTATGATGATCATGTTGTTATGCTGATGTTGTTTCAGAGGTCCCCTAAATAATCCTCATTTAAAATTTTATTATTTTTTTCTGCTCTTAATCAGTCCTATGCTTCATTTAACCTTTTATTTATTTATTTATTTATTTATTAAAATTATTTTTATTTATTCATTTTAGAGGAAAGGGAGATAGATAGATAGATAGATAGATAGATAGATAGATAGATAGATAGAAGGGGGCAGGAGCAGGAAGCTTCAACTCCCATATGTGCCTTGACAGGGCAAGCCCAAGATTTTGAACCGGCGACCTCAGCATTCCAGGTCGACACTTTATCCACTGCGCCACCATAGGTTAGGCTCATTTAACCTTTTGTTAATTCCTTCCAGTGTAGCTTTATTTCAGATATATCTGACTGATTCTTCTTCTTTATGTTTTTTATGTTTTTTTTTTTTGACATTTACTGTCTCTGCTTAAGTTCCTACTGAGTTTATCTATTCTTTCTCTAAGTTTCTTGAGCATCCTTATAACCATTGTTTTGAACTCTGTATCTGGTAGATTGTTTGCCTTCATTTCATTTAGTTCTTTTTCTGTGGATTTCTCCTTTTCTTTAATTTGGGGCATGTTTCTTTGTCTCCCATTTTGGCTGCTTCCATGTGATTTTTTTTGTGTGTGTATTAGGTAAATCTACTATGCTTCTCAGTCTTGGTATGGTGGCTTTATGTAGTAGGTGTCTTGTAGGACTCACTGACAGTTTCTTATGTGGGTTATGTGAACCCTGCTGTTATTTAGTCTTGATTTCTATTCTGTGGTGAAGTTGACCATTTGTGGGTGAAGTTGACCATCAGGTGGGCTGACTATGAGAACTGACCTCAACCAAAGTGTGGTTCTCTGTGCTGCGTAGGGTCTGACCCTACAAAGTGAAATCCACCCAGCAGATCTGATGCCTGCCTCCTTTTAGGTGTGCTGCTTGTGGAGCTAATTGGGCCATGCTGTGATATGGTCTGAATCCTGCCACTGGGTGTGTTCTGTGGCATCTTGAGAGGGACTCTAGTGTAGGTCAATGTCAGGTGCTGCTTGTGACTAGCCCTAGGAAACCTGTGTAAAACTATAAAGCAAGCAACTGTATGTGGCTGCTTCTGTTGGGCCTGGGTGTGCATGACAGGGGCTAAAGACATGCTTCCCCCAGTGCTAACTCAGGTACAGATTAGCAAAAGGACCAAGACACCCTAAATCCACCTCTATCTGCTAGCTGCCTATTAGACTCAGTCACTGGGAGCCTCTGGCACTATGTGAGTTGTATGAGGCAGGTTCTCAGTGAGTCACCATGTAAAGGTGAGTGATGTTCACCAGACTGATACAGATTTAAACTCAGCACCAGTGCAGGCACTGAGGCCACTCAAAATTCTCAATACTTCAAGGCTAGCTGCCACCACCCGGTGCCTGTGGATCTTTGTGGCTGGGCACAGTCTCAGAGAGTGATTAGGGTGAAAGTCAGCAAATAGACCATGATTTGGTTCTGTGAAGGGATGCTACAGGAACAGTAGCAACATTTAGGCATACATAGGAAAAAATTTCCCTGCCTGAGAGCTGCACAACTCAGTCTCTACCTCCTCGAGCACCTTCAGAGAGAGTCTACACTGAGGTCTCAATCTGGGAAAAGCCAGCTCACTCCTCTGCAGGGCACAAGTTTGGCAAGGTGGGGACACCAAAAGTTGGGAAGGTGAGGCTGTTAGATCTTTCGTTAAGGGAGGCACTGGGCAAGTTTGCAGGGGGGAATGTTTCTCTCCCCAGAGCCACACAACTTGGTCTCTGAGATCCCCCTAAACATACCATCAAAAGCTCTGCAAGAAAGTCTATGCCATGGGTCCAGGCAGTTCACTCTTCTGCAGGGCATGAACTCAGCAAGGTGGGTGACAGGGAGTTGGGAGGATGGGATTAGTGCACTCCTCCAGGCTGATGCATTATAGAAGGGAGTGTTGACCCAAGAAAGATGGTGTCTGTGGACAGAGTGCGAGAGGGATCTAGCACAGGGACACTAAAGGCTGTTCTTTCAGCTCTCTCCTGCCAGAGCCTCACAACCAGTCTGTTCTCACAGGACTATAGTCCATTTCAATCTGCCGGACTTCTGTTGGACCCCAGGGTGAGTGGCTGCAAATGAGATTTGTGTGCTGGTTCCTCTTTTCAGCTCCAGTACTCTGAGCTGGGGGTGGGGGGGAGTTTGGCACAGGGTTGAGATCCCTCATTCCTTAGGGTGGACCTTTGCAGAGAATTCTTCCAGATTCTCAGCCACTGCATGTAGGTATGGAGCCAGTTCTTTTTGCATCTCTGCCCTTCCTGTGAGTCTTGATATGTCTTCTCCTGTAAATCCTTGGTTATAAGACCTCTCTTCAGCTAGTCTTCAGTTGGTTATTCAGGTTGATTGTTCTATAATTTAGTGATAATTTCAGCTTGAATCTAGGAAGAGGTGAGTGTAACTTTCACTTACTCCACTGCCATTTTGGCTCTCCCCACAATATTAAAATTTAGTGCTTGTGTCTTATTCAGCCAACAGAACTGTATTAATTTAGAAATCGACCTAGATACCAGCCCACACTTATTGAGCATCTACTTGTCTGGCACCCTGTTTGTACCATCCTGGCACTGAGCTGTCACTGCCTGTTTGGGGCAGACACTCTAATATCTCTGTCATATGACTCAATATGGCCTTTACTTTCTGTAGGGTTGTCAGAGTGCTTGGAAGTTTCTTTTAAGGGGATGCTTGTAGAACAATTTTCTATTACTAATTTTCTACCTCAGTGTCTTATTGGAATTCTTCTTTGCATTTCTAGTTTCCTGTTAGGTTAATATCAGGATTAAGGAAGGATTTCTTTTTTTATGTACTTTACAATAATAAGGTAAGGAACCAAGAAAACGTATGACATAAGTAGGAGAGAATCATTGCTTTTCAAGGCCACTGACAAGCTTTTAGTCAGAGGCACTGATTATACAAAAACAGAAAAATCTCTGTCCCAAATCCAAGGCAAAATTATGAAGCCACTGAAACTCAGGTTCTGTGTCATTGTACCTCTTGTTCTGTACTCCCATCTTCAGTTAAATCAGTTTTAAGAATAATTTTACATTTATTGGATTATTCTATATTCATGTTTCTCAGAGTAGTCTAAGGACCCCTGAGTCACCATCACCTGGCTAGCTTGTAAACATTGTACATCATATGGCACTACTCCAGGCCATCTGACCCAGAGGTTATAGAAGTAGAGACTTCTGGATCTGCATTTCTAACAAACCCACATAATTTGAGGACCACCGACGTATTCAAGAGCATTCATTGGGATGGTTAAGAAGAGACAGTAATTTATCTAATTGTAATTTATACAGTTAGGGTCTAAGTAGAATTTTATGTGCAAAAATGTTTTCATGATTAAAAGAAGAATTAGGAAATCTTCGGTGTTGTGGATAGAGAATTTGTTTTCTTGGGTTCAAATCCTGACTGGAAATTGTTTTCTCTGTGATCTTAGGCCAGGGATTGGCAAAAGACTGCAGACTTTATAAATATAGTTTTACTGAAACACAACCCTACCCATTAATTTACTATAGTCTCTGGTTATTTTCAGTTATAATGGCAGCCCCGAGTAGTTGTTACAGAGACTGAATTGCTTGCCAAGCCCAAAATGTTTATAAATTGACCCTTTAAGAAAAAGTTTACCTGCCCTTGACTTAGGTAAGAGAAGGTAACCCTCATTTTTTCTCATTGGTAAGATAAGATTAATAACTCCTATCTTGTATGGTTATTGAAATAATAAAATGATTATTTTTGAAAATTTTCTTCTATTGCTTCCAATAATAATATTGGCTAATATTTGTTGATTGCTTGCCATGTGCCAAGTAATAATCTAAATACTTTGCATAGATTTTTAAATTTATTCTTTATAGTGACCTACGAAGTCTTATTATTATTCACATTTTATAGAGTTGGCAGAGAGACTATGAGTAATCTGTTCAAGGTTATACAAACTACAATTGACTGAGTCAGGATTTTATCCCAGAGCTGGTATTCTTCATCACTGTGTTGAATTTCTTCAAATAAAGTTAGTTTTCGATCTTTCCTCCCTGTCCTGAAGTTGGCATTGCCTGAACATCTACACACAAACCTTAAAATAAGCCTCTGAATGTGAGATAATTCTGAAATGAGGAAGGGATTGTAGAGTACATTTAACACAAAGCCATTGTTTTAAAGTTGAGGCCACTAAGACCCTTTGTCTAAGCCCTGTAGTCAGGTATTTGAAAAGCCAGGACTGCCCTTAGGAGAGCCCTCCCTCACCAATCAGCTGATGCATTGAATAATTGATTGGTTCCTTTTTGTGTAGGAGAGTGCAAATCGTGGAATAAGAACTAAATATTTAAGTCCTTACTGCCCTCAAGGTTATAAATCTTTCAAATATATTCACAGCAATGGGCAGGCTGAGCCTCAAATGCCCATTAAACTCAGACCACCTTTTCAGGTGGCCATATTGTGTATCATGTCCATGTCCTCACCCACCACTAGGGATTTAGGGTTTTCAGGAGTATGCATCTGTGTGACCATATTGGCTATTTAAATATTGAAATATTTCTGTATCCATTGGAAATCATGGCTTTCCTGAACCTGCCTAGTACCCTCCCACTGACCTGGCTATCTGAACCTCTCTCTCCCCTCATGTTCTCACAATACAGCAATTAAAGGGTTAACCACTAGAAAGCTAACGGGTTTAGAGGACCCTGCTACAAGCCTTTTATTGTTTAGTTCAAGTGCAGAGCTAATTGCTAAATCTAGTAATTTGAATGTCATCCTAGCTTGACCTTCACTTTTTTTTTTGTAATAGTAAGATGAGCTGAGCCAATCATATTCTCTTTCTCAAGAATTTCTACCTAGAAGACAAGACAGTGAGAGCTTTAACTGGGAATTGAAACTTCAAGAGGATTATGAAGGAATTTGTGACCAAGGTGGTCCCTGAGCAAGACTGAGATGTGAAGAAGCTAAAACTGAGTGAGCTGTGAAAGGCTGGGGACCAAGGATGGAGGTGGAACTCATATATAGAAACAGTGCCACCATGAGTGGGAGTGGGATGGCTCAGGAGAGGGACAGAGAGAGTAGTTGATCCTAAGATCCACTTCAGTTGTTGAATGTTTTCTAGTTTTATCAGACTTTCTATAGGGGCCTAAACTAAGCCCCTTATTCCTAGATGAATCTGTCCTTGAAATAAAAAAGCCAGGCAAATCAGTTTGATTTTAGTCAATGGTCATTCATTCCATTTAAATGAAAATACAATAAGAGACTTACTTAAATTATAAAATCAATCATAGGCAGCATTATACCACAGATAATTGCAATAGATTCTGTGTGACTGGCTGGGCCCTAAGAGAAAATAGACCCTCATTGTGGTGAGGTTCGGTGAGGTTAGCAGCTGAAGCCTAGAAACCCAAACAATGCTTTGCTTTCTCATCATTATCCTTGATTCAGTGCTGCTGCCAGTGAGCGTGAAATATCACTTTTTATAACTAAATGGATATTGAAATGATAATGAGAATGTAATGATTTTCTAAATAAAATGCTTCAATCTAATACATTTTTCTTTGAGAACACTAATTTGAAAATAAAGTCATAGTTAACTTAAGCTCAGTTAAGTACATACAGGGAATAATGGAAAACAACCAGCAAATGCAGTTTATACCACTGCTTTTACATAGATGCACACACAGCTATCTATAATTTCTTACTTTCTGGGAAACTGAGGAGAGTTGGTGGAAGATCTGTCTGTCACAACCGAATCTTTTCAAATAATTATGAAATGTACTGGAAGTCCCAAATACGGAAAGATATGAGAAGATTTTTAAGTAAAAATATTGTTAAAAGGCAAAACTACCCCAAGGGCTAGACCAGAAATGGAGTGTCATAGTGATACAACCCTCAGGAGAGAAAAAAGATCCCCTAGCCTGATATCTGAAGCCCAATATGCTTCTTCACCCTCTCTGTTCTCTTCATATCCTCTGTGCCTCCATCACATCCACAGTCCTGTCTCCCTGTCTCTGCTTGCCCTTTCTCATCTACTCAAAAAGCCTAAACCTCTGATGAAAATTCTTTGAGTTCTTCAATACCCACCCCTTCATGCTTTCTCAAACCTTATTCTGACTCTGAATTTTTATTACATGGATGGCCTCTTTCCCATAACACTTAAAGCACAATACCTTGCCTGACTAGGTGGTGGCTCAGTGGACAAAGTGTCAAACTGGGACACGGAAGACTTAGTTTCAAAACCCCGAGGTTACCTGCTAGAGTGTGGGATCAGAGACATGACCCCATGGTCACTGGCTTGAGGCCAAAGGTCGCTGACTTGAAGCCCAAGGTTTCTGGCTTGAGCAAGGAGTCACTCACTCTGCTGGAGCCCCCTGGTCAAGGCACATATAAGAAAGCAATCAGCCTGACCTGTGGTGGCGCAGTGGATAAAGTGTCGACCTGGGAACACTGAGGTCGCCAGTTCAAAACCCTGCACTGGTCTGGTCAAGTCACATATGGGAGTTGATGCTTCTAGCTCCTCCCCCCTTTCTCTCTCTCTCTCTCTCTCTCTCTCTCTCTCTCTTTCTCTCTCTCTGTCTCCTCTCTAAAATGAATAAACAAAAGAAATTTAAAAAAAAGAAAGTAATCAATAAACAACTAAGCTACCACAACCAAGAACTGATGCTTCTCATCTCTCTCCTTTCTCATCTGTCTGTCCCTATCTGTCCCTCTCTCTGTCTCTATGTCTCTGTCACCAAAAGAACCCAAAACAACCAAAACATATTACCTTGTTTTCTAATGTTTAAGGTCACGCTTTGCCTTTACTATTAGATGGTAAGCTGCCTAGAGCTTTGGAGCTTTTATTATCTGTATACCTGAAATAAGTAGGTCCTACCTTCCTTCTGTCCCCCACCATACCTAATTGTCTTACTTATCTTTAAATGACTGTTCAAAAGACACATCTGCAAAACCTTCCTAAACTTCTCAGACTAAGTCAGGTGCCCACGTAACTTTTTGTTCTTTTTGTTGTGTCACTGGCTGTTTATAGAATTACCTATTAAATGTTTATCTCCCGCTCTAGACCAGTTGGACAATGTGAAACATAGATTCTAGGCCCTGGAGATTCTGATTAGTAGGTTCAGTGGAGGCACTGAGGGGGCCTGGGGATTTCTACATCTAGCAAATACCCAGGTGATTTTTATCACCAATTAAACTTGGCAGATGCTGCTGTAGGTCTCAGGATCCAGACTCTTTAGGTTCGGAGGAAGGCCTTCATTGAGTGAGAAGTGACAGTATTTTCTATGTCCGGTTTCTGTTTTTGTATTATTCTTTTGTAGGAAGACTTGCATTTTTAAAAATAATCTGCTGCTTTTTTGATCCATACTGATGAAAATACCTACATTCTGTGTAAGAAGAGCTTAAAGCAAAAATCCTTTCTCTTTGAAGGTCTTGATCACACCTGCTTTATCTAATGTCCTCTTCCTGTCTATGTAAATGATGCTGGTAGCTGTTCTCTTCACTTGTAGAGTCCATTATGGTGGAGATCAGCCCTTCCCCCACTCCCATATATTTAGTGTGCATTCAAGGAGCTGTGGGGCAACAAATCAGGCAGGGCTTTTGGTCAAAATAACTTTGGGATAGTTTATTGGCCACAGAGTATTTCCTAAGAAATGGACAACAAGCAATAGTCTGGGCTAAATCTGGTGCAGAGAGACAGCCTTTCAGAGTAATTTTAAAAGCTCATACAATTGCCTGACCAGGAGGTGGCACAGTAGAGAGTGTCAGCCTGGGATGCTGAGGACTCAGGTTTGAAATCCTGAGGTCGCTGGCTTGAGTACAGGCTCACCAGATTGAGTGTGGGGTCGTTGGCTTGAGCAAGGGGTCACTGGCTCAGCTGGAGCCCTCCCACCCCCATCAAGGCATATGTGCGAAAGCAATCAATGAACAACTAAGGTGCGAGTTGATGCTTCTCACCTCTCTTGCTTCCTGTCTGTCTGGGTTTGCCCCCACCACCCTATTTTTAAAAAAAGCTCATACAATCACTTCTCCCATTATATCCCCCTCTTAGCACACACAGGTAAAGTGAATACATTTGGGTGAAAAATAAAGGAGAGGCAAACTTACAGCCTCCAATACTTGTTTATTTATTTGTTTATTTATTTATTTTACAGGGACAGAGAGAAAGTCAGAGAGAGGGATAGATAGGGACAGACAGACAGGAACGAAGAGAGATGAGAATCACCAATCATTAGTTTTTCATTGCCGTTGCAACACCATAGTTGTTCATTGATGGCTTTCTCACATGTGCCTTGACCGCGGGCCTTTAGCAGACCGAGCAACCCCTTGCTGGAGCAAGCGACCTTGGGTCCAAACTGGCGAGCCTTACTCAAGCCCAATGGGCCCGTGCTCAAGCTGGCGAGCTTGGGGTCTCGAACCTGGGTCTTCCGCATCCCAGTCCGACGCTCTATCCACTGTGCCACCGCCTGGTCAGGCTCCAATACTTGTTTTAGGAGCCCTCAACCCCACCTTCTCCTTCAGCATCTGCAGGTTTCTACTCTTTAGCCTCTACTCATAAACAGGGACCCTAAAAATGAGTTTCAAATTTTTTGAGTAACCACAGACAAAACTCTTCTTTTTGTCTTATTAGCTTCTTTCTATTTAGAGCATGTTATTGAGAATTTCCTCAGAATTTTATTTTGTTTTTCAGAAAAAAAGTTCAGATTATAACTTAAACTAAGCATTATTAACCTTGTTTATATACCCAGAGGTAGGGAATTTATGTGTCATGATGACATTCTGGGACATTTACCTGAAAGTAAATATTCTCTTAGGAATGACCAAAATTTTTTTGTATCAAAACTTATTATGGCCTGACCAGGCGGTGGTGTAGTGGATAGAGCATTGGACTGTGATACGGAAGACCCAGGTTCAAGACCCCGAGCTCGCCAGCTTGAGCGCAGGCCCATCTGGCTTGAGCAAAAGCTCGCCAGCTTGGACCCAAGGTCGCTGGTTTCAGCAAGGGTGGCTCGGTCTGCTGAAGGCCCGCGGTCAAGGCACATGTGAGAAAGCAATCAATGAACAACTAAGGTGTTGTGACGGCAACAAAAAACTAATGATTGATGCTTCTCACCTCTCTCCGTTCCTGTCTCTGTCTGTCCCTATCTATCCTTCTCTCTGACTCTCTCTCTGTCCCTGTAAAAAAACAAAAACAAAAACAAAAAAACTTATTACGGAGAAGTAACAGCTTTGTTTCTTCCAATTCTCTTTAAATCTGAGCAGATTTCTCCTGAATGCTGCATTTCTTTTCCATGGGAACCCGTGCCTTTCTTACCTCTGCAGGAACATTAAAGTGCTATTTAGGTTTCATCCCACTTGGGGTCAGTATTGTGCTCCTGAATGCTGCTGTGCTCTTTTTTGTAACTTAAAAAAATGTTAATTTGGGAATCTCAGCGGAAATATTCATATAGTAACAGAATTGGACCACCCACTTGATTGCCAGCTGCAAACTCACTTTGTAGGAAACTGGTGGCCAACTGATATCAACTTCTTTGTGCTGGCAATCCTCTTTTCTTTTTGTCCTTTGTGTTACCTTTGCTTTAAAAAAATGTATTTAAAAAATTCAATTTAATGGGATTGCATTGATCAATAAGAGTACATAGATTTCATGGAAACATCTCTATAGCATTTGAACTGTTGTTGTGTTGTGTACCCATCACCCAAGGTCCAATCATGCTCTGTTATTGCATGCTTGTCCCTCTTTACCCCCCTCCTCCACCCTCATTTCTCCACAACTCCCTCCCCCTGGTAACCCCTTCACTTTTACCTATGTCCATGAGTCTCAGTTTTATATCCTACCTATGTGTGAAATCATATACAGTGTGTCCGTAAAGTCATGGTGCACTTTTGACCGGTCACAGGAAAGCAACAAAAGATGATAGAAATGTGAAATCGGAATCATATAAAAGGAAAACCCTCCCAGTTTCTGTAGGATGATGTTGCAGCATGTGCGCATGCGCAGATGATGACATAATACCGTGTATACAGCGGAGCAGCCCACGGCCATGCCAGTCGAGATATGGACGGTACAGAGGAAAGTTCAGTGTGTTCTGTGGCTCGCTAAATTTGAATCCGTGACCAAAGTGCAACGTGAATATCAGCATATTTATAACGAAGCGCCACCACATAAGAATAACATTACTTGGTGAGATAAGCAGTTGAAGGAAACTGGCAGTTTGGTGGAGAAACCCTGTTCTGGTAGGCCATCAGTCAGTGATGAGTCTGTAGAGGCTATACGGGATACCTACCTAAGGAGCCCTAAAAAATCTGTGCGTGCGTGTGCTCGACAATTACACCTAAGCAAGACTCCAGTTCATAGGGTGTTAAAGAAACATCTCTGTTTTACGGGGTACACATTGCGGCTGTTGCACGCTATCAAACCAGCGGATAGATCCACACGATGCGCGTTTGCTACAGATATGCTTCATGAGATCGACAATGATGCAAGATTTTTGCAGAAGGTTGTGTTTAGCAATGAGGCGATGTTCCATATCTGTGGACATGTTCATTGCCACAACGTCCGTATATGGGCCGCTGAACATCCTCATGCCTACATTGAGTACGAACGTAACACCCCTAAAGTGACCGTGTGGTGTGGCCTGATGCATGATAAGGTGATAGGCCCATGTTTTTTTGCGGAGCAGTCTGTGACGGCAAACACCTATCTTGACATGTTGGAATTGTATGCAGTGCCACAATTTCCAGAAGGTGTCATCTTTCAACAGGACGACACTCCTCCACACTACGCCACCATTGTTCGGGAGTTTCTGGATAGAACATTCCCCCGGTGGTGGATAGGCAGGAATTCTGTCAAGCCATGGCCACCACAATCCCCGGATCTGACTCCCTTAGACTTTTACTTTTGGGGTTATGTGAAGCAACATGTGTACATTGAACATATCAACATTAATCACTTAAAACAAAGAATCACAGACATTATTCACTCTGTTACACCGGACGTCCTTACCCGTGTGTGGCAAGAACTTCACTATCGTTTGGATGTGTGTAGGGCAACAAATGGAGCCCACATCGAACTGCACTGAATGGGTATGAAACTGGGAGAGTTTTCCTTTTATTTGGTGCAGATTTCACATTTCTATCATCTTTTGTTGCTTTCCTGTGACCAGTCAAAAGTGCACCATGACTTTATGGACACACTGTAGTACTTAGCTTTTTCTGATTTATTTATTTCACTCAGTGTAATGTTCTCAAGTTCTATCCATGTTATCATAAATGGCACTATGTCATCATTTCTTATGGCTGAGTAGTATTTCATTGTATACATGTACCACATCTTCTTTATCCAGTTCTCTACCGAAGGACACTTTGGTTGTTTCGATATGTTGGTCACTGTGAATAATGCTGTTTAAAACATGGGGTGTGTGTATGCATGTGTCTTTATGTACCATTTTTTTTGATTTTGGGGGGTAGATATCCAGTAGAGGGTTTGCTGGGTCATATGGTAGTTCTATTCTTAGTTTTTAAAGGAACCACCATACTTTCTTCCGTAATGCCTATATCATTTTACATTCCCAACAGCAAACAAAAAGACAGCCAACCAAATGGGAGATGATATTTGCAAACCACAGCTCTGAAAAAGGGTTAATATAATATCCAAAATACATGAAGAACTCACAAAGCTCAGCAAAAAAACAAGTAAACAATCCAATTTAAAAATGGGGAGAGGACCTGAACGGACACTTTTTCCAAGAAGACATACAAATGGCCAGCAGATATATAAAAAGTGCTCATCTTCAGTAGCTGTTAGAGAAATGCAAATCAAACCTGCAATGAGATACCACCTCACACCTGTTAGATTGTCTGTTGTCAACCACACAGGTAATAACAAGTGTTGGAGACGCTGGTGGGGGGGAATGAGCATTCTCTCTTCATGCTACCTCTGAACATTTTTATTCTTATGAATGCTTTAGAGATACAACTTGCTGTGACAGTTTAACATCACATAGTGGTGACAAAGGCTTAGCATAAAGACAGCCTGGAAGGCAATATTTTACCTCCAGCTATTTCTCTTTGTTGCTCTTAGCAAAACCCGTTAGGTTTTTCTTGAAGGGAAGTAGATTATGATAGAGAAAATGGCTACTGAGCTGCCATCCTCCGAGAACAATGCAGGCCCTAGGGAGAAGGACTGGCTTACTTAGTAACCTGACCAAAACTTCTCTTGCTGGTAAGGACAGTTTCTGTTGGGGTGCAAATAATTTTGAGGAGCTGTGGGCAGCACTTCAGGCCACATATGGAGGAAATTGTCTTGTGTCAACAGAGGCAGCAAAATTAAGAAACAGAACATTCTCATCCCCCACTGTAAGGTTATAGTTAATTTGCTTGCTATTTTTTCTTAAGGGCTTCCTGGCCTCCTTTTTGAAATGCAGCAAAATGTTTATCTTCACAGTAGGATCTGGGAAGTGTTCTTGGGAACAAACATTTAGGAAGAACCTGACCTTACAGTTAGAAAAGGAGACAGTCTTGAAAGGGGCTAAATCACAAATCTTAACTCTTTATTTTGTCTACCAGAGAGAATATCAGATGGACTGGTAATGGACATATACTAATTAGACCTGTGTTAATTTATGGAGGAGACGTTCTTGACAAACAAACTCCTCTAACTCCTCCTTCTTATCATTAAGGCAGTGACCAAGGCAATAAGCCAGGATACGCTAATCTTAGGGTACTAGGTACACCACCCCAACATCAACAGATGCCTGTAGCAGCTGCCTCTAGCTCCTATATCTAACATTCCCTTTTGAAGCTCAGGGCTGACACCCTCTGCTGGTCTCAGTTCGTTTGCACCCAGGTGTTTTAAAATAAATTTTCCTTTTTGAACACACTAGCCTCATGTTATCAGTTCAGTCTGTGATTTTTGCCTTTCATATTCAAACTACATAGTTGAGGTAGAAGACAAAAAAACACACAAAAAACAGTGGTTCTCTTCCTTGGCTGTATATTAGTATCTTCTAAGGAGGTTAAATAAAGTCCTGATGCCCAGGCCGTAACCTCAAACAGAAATAGAAATCTGGGAGGAAAAAGGAACGCAAGAATGACATTTTTTTAAAGCTCTCCAGATAACTTCAATGTATAACTAGATTGAGAACCATTGACTTAAAAGAAATGTGCAGTGCTGGAGCTAACTGTAAACACAGAAGAATTTCAGAGTTAAAACTGGCTAAACATGAGCCAGAAATCAGAAAAACTGGTTTCTAGTTCCCTCTATTTTATTGACTATTGATACAACTTTGGACAGGTAATAGCCTTGGATTGCATGACAGATTTTTACTATTATGGTTATTTTTATAAACATATTGTTATAAAGTAGTGTAATCTGCAGGTTACATAGAGACACCAAGATAAGTTATATACAAATATTAGGAGGAGCTTTACTATTAAGCTGGTGACATACACGGGGTATAGCTAACCCAAATCGTGCAGCCCAGATCATAGTCCTGATGCTGCTTTTACAGAGCATAGTTGTTAAGGGAAAAAGGAGGGGGAGCATGGTACAAAAGACATTTACTAATAAGCTTACAACATTTATTTATAGGATCTATTAAAAGGAGGAAACGTTTTTACATATTAGGACCACAAGATAACACAGTAGTGATAAATGTTTTACATACCTGACAAAGACATTCCCAAATCTTTTAGGGTTTATAACCTCTCCCTGTCGCCACAATAGTGGGAAATAAAATGTTTAGCTTAGGATAAGGAGAGAAGTTAAATGAAATTTCCTTTGTTAAGAGTGTTGAGGCTAGGAAACCTAATAAGCTAGTTCCTGCTTGCTTAGTTTACAAGTTTTGCAGATACAAAGAATTTCAGAAGGATAATTATTAGAATGCATATAAAATGTTACAGAATACAGGTTTTTCAAGCAAGGGGAGAGGGCTCATGATCCCTTTGTCTAGCAGATGTCTTCAAACTTTTTATAAAAATGGCCCACTTTTGCAGTGCTGGTCAACCTGGTCCCTACCGCCCACTAGTGGGCATTCCAACTTTCATGGTGGGCCAATCACAGTGCCCTTTGGTTGCTCCACTACTGCACATCATGAAAACTGGAATCCCTACTAGTGGGAGATAAGGACGGACCAGGTTGACCAACACTGCAAAAGTGGGCCGTTTTTATAAAAAGTTTGAAGACGTCTGGAGAGCAGTGGTAGTCAACCTGGACCCTACCGACCACTAGTGGGCATTCCAGCTTTCATGGTGGGTGGTAGCGGAGCAACCAAAGTATAAGTAAAAAGATTGAACTATAGTAAGTTGTTTTATAAAGATGTATTCTGCCAAACTTAGCGAAAATTTGACATAAAGTACTTGGTAAGTAATTATTATTATATGCTTTAACTTGCTGTAACTCGGCTTTATAAATTTTATAAAGTTACTTCCCTACTTTATAAATAACCACTACTGTGAAACTGGTGGGCAGTTAGAAAATTTTACTACTAACAGAGATACAAAAGTGGGCAGTAGGTATAAAATGGTTGACTACCCCTGGTCTAGAGGTATACGTCACTCTCATGACTCCAGAATGGGCAGAAGAGTCAGGATTAGTGTAGTAATTTTTAATTAAGGTATGTAAACATTGTTTCCTAAAGGCTTTTAAGAAAGGAGAAGAGGAAGGGTGTTGGGCAGATAAAATATATTATTCTCACTTTGTTAAAGATGGCACTGCCCAGGTGCAAGTTTTAAGAGTAAGCTTTTCCCCACACCCTTGACTGATTGGATGATGTGGGGTGGTGCACTCTCATGAGGAATCCTCCCATTATGCCTCAGATAAGTGACTTTGTATCAGAGACTTCCTTGTTTGTAGATTGGATTAAAGGTTTGGATTTCTACACTATAAAGTGGGGCAGACCAGGAGCTTGCTCTCTCTCGGTTCCTGAGGTTAGCGTTAGAGAGGAGAGCAGAGAAAGGCCACGTGCAGGAGGCCAGGAGAAGCAGCCAAGACGGTGGAGTGCTGAGGGAGAAGCCAGTTTGAGCAGAGTTTGTGCTGGACGAGGAGATGGGGAACAGAGGTGAATAAGGCTGGTGAGCTAGAAACCTTTGATTCTAGGAAACTCAGATAAGTCAGTAGCTTTGTGAGCACTGAATGAGTGGGTTTTTTTCACTTCGTTGTTTCATTACCGACTGTCCGAATCTAATGTGAACCTGCATGAGCCAGGTAGCTGTGATGGTGGCCCTGGCTACTGGCCTTAAAAAGGTTTTTTAGATAGGTTCTATCTTCTTTGTTCTAGCAAGTGGCGTCAGTCCTTCCAGAAAACTATAGAAGCTAGTTAAACTGTGACTATGACTAACTGACTTTTGCCCCTGAAACCTCTTCTTCTTGGGTTTTTTCTTTCTCATAAAGGAGAAATAAGGGGGCCAGACTTTTCTTTTTGAAATACTAATATCAACAGTTTTTCAGTTTCTTAGTACTTTATCACAATATCACTCAGTTTTATTGTATTTATGTAGCTTAAACAGCATCCTCTTCGCTCTTTCTGAATTTCACTTTATCAGTGTATCCTGGGCTTCAAGCTGATATGATGGAAGCAGAAGTTTCTAGACGGGTATTGGGCAAGATTTGCCTTTTAAAAAACAAACCCCATAGAACTTCCAGTTTTGAACAAATGAAGTATATGCATTTCTCCCCAGCCTCTTGTCAACATAAGGTATTTCCAAACCTGTAAGAATTTTTTGTGACTTTATATGAGCCCAAATGTTGACGTTTTCTGGGAAGCAATGTCTCAGCAGATTGAGAAAGTGGTCCTGAAAATGGCGGTTTCAGCACTTATTTTACATATCAGAATCAAAGGGTAAGACATGAAATTGATCAGTAATAGATTAGGAAGGTGGGAGAAAACAAAGTGGGGAAATCTTTGGGATTGGATAAAAAGTAAAACTATATATACTGAAACTTCTTTTACATATACAGAAATACAATAGTTAACACTTAATAATTCACATGATAACAGTAACAATGAAGGGATTTTGTTGGTCCGTGCTCTGGTGGGATGCCTGCCCTGAGGGGGCAGGAAAAGATTACCCTTAAACATGTTATCAGGTATGATATTGAAGATGCAGAAGACAACAGACAGGCTCCCTTGATCTTTGTTAGAGGAAAAACACCTCTTTAGGACATGACTACTCACCATGAACTGCTTTTAGTTAGAAAGTTTTAATTTCAGACCAACCTGTGTGTTACTTTATGTCTCTGAGTCTGCAAGGCCAACATGTAGGCTTTCCCTAAGCTTTTCAGGTTCAGTATGTGGCCCCCTTTATGTCCACACTTCCCACTCAAAAAGCTAAAACAACATTACATGTAAAACATATAAAATGTCTCTGATGATGGAAAGGTGAACTGGTTAAGTACCCCAGGATTCAAGGAACGACATGATATGAACCAGTGAGTTCTCTGCATCAAGAAGTCTAGGTGAGGCCTTGATCCTCTCACTCTCCTCATGCAAGACCAGTCCTCTCAGCTTTCCTCATCCCCGTAGTCTAAGAATTGTGGAGACACAAGATGGCAGCGAAGTACGCAGACACACAGACTCCCAGCTCACACAACCAAACTGGATTACACATTAATTTAGGAGCAACCAGCGTGAAAAACCAACTCTGGACTACAAGAACTGCTCTCAAAAACCACGGAGCAAAAAAGCCACACCGAGCCTGGTGGGGAGCGCGGAGGAGTGGTGAGCCTCCCCTGATTACAGAAACAAAGGGGAGGAGGTGAGGTTTAGAGCCAAGAAAGGCTCTCAATCCAAGGAAAATAGTAGAAAATATCACTCACAGCCACTTGCATGGGGACCTGGGAACGAGGTGTGTTGAAAGAGCTGGCTTGTTTTCCAAAAGGAAAGGGGTAGAGAGGGACAGCCATTGACAAACAGAGGAATGCATGGGAGGACCTGAGCAGTGGACTAATCCAGTGCCATACCTGGGGGAGGTGCTGGAGGCGGCCATAGCTGGGGGAAGGGTTTATCCTTCCACATAACACAAAAATAAAGTGGTTCTGGGTCAACCATCTCAAGATATCTCTCCAGCTCCAATCAGCACAAAAAGACACAGCTGAAAACCAGAAGTGGGGAGGAGTGGCAGTAACTCAGGTCTTCATGGAGATCTGAGATATACCTACCCCTACTGAAGCGGAAAAAGCACCCCGCCCCCAGAGAGAGTAACTGGCAGATCCGGTCTTCAGAGTCTCAGGATACACCCACCGCTTTCTTGGATACAGTTTTAAATAAGCCCCTTGCTGAGTTCAGTAAACAAGACTACCACCGAGTTAAGAAAACTGAGAAGAAAACAAACAAATCAAGACTTCAAAGGGGCTCTATTAGAAAAGCCAAATTCCACAGTGGATTACAAACAACAGCTGAAGACAACCCAAGAAGACCTAGAAATAACACAACTGAAAATTGGAGGCAGACAACACCAAGCCTAGACTCAACCAGCTCTACAAACAACACACCCAAACACACAGACAGAATGAGAAGACAGAAAAGTGCAATCCAAATGAAACCACAAGAAAATCCTTCAGGAAATGAACTGAGTGATATGGAAATAACCAAACTTCCAGATGCAGAGTTTAGAATAATTATTGTTAGGATACTTAGGGATCTTAGAACAACAATGGATGGTCATTATGAACAACTAAATAAAGAGATAGCAAGTATTAAAAAGGACATTGAAATATTAAAAAAGAATCAGTCAGAGATGACAAATACAATATCAGAAATGAAGACCACAATGGAAGGAATTAAAAGCAGGATGGATGAAGCTTAGGATAGAATCAATGACTTGGAAGATAAGATGAACAAAGGCATGGAAGCAGAGAAGAAAAATGAAAAGAGACTCAAAAATTCTGAGGAAACTCTAAGAGAGCTCTGTAACAACATGAAGAGAAATAACATCCACATAATAGGGGTTCCGGAAGAAGAAGAGAAAGAACAAGGGATAGAATCTTTATTCCATCAAATCATAGCTAAAAACTTCCCTGATTGATGCAAGGAAGGGTCTCACAAATTCAAGAAGCACAGATATCTCCATTAAAGAGAAACCCAAAGAAACCTACACCAAGATACATCATAGTTAAAATACCAAAGGTAAGTGATAAAGAGAAAATTTTCAAAGCTTCTAGAGAAAGAAAGGCTATCACCTACAAAGGAGCCCCATAAGGATGACATCTGACTTCTCAACAAAAACATTTGAGGCTAGAAGAAAATGGCAAGAAATATTCAAAGTAATGCAGAACAAGAGCCTACAACCAAGAGTACTTTATTCAGAATGGCTATCATTTAAAATTAAAGGAGAAATAAAAAGCTTCCCAGGCAAAAGAAAACTCAAGGAATTTATTACAATGAAACCAATGCTGCAGGAAATGTTAAGGGGCCTGTTGTAAACAGATCAAAGTGGGAAAAGAATATAGCAAAAGGAAAATACACCTTTAAAATATAAAATGGCAATAATCAACTAAATATCACTAATAACCTTAAATGTAAATGGATTAAATGATCCAATCAAAAGACATAGGGTAGCTGCATGGATAAAAAAAAACAGGACCCACACATATGCTGTTTACAAGAGACACACCTTGAAACAAAAGATGCACATAGACTGAAGGTAAAATGATAGGAAAAAATATTTCATGAAAATGGAATAGAAAAAAAAGCTAGGGTAGCAATACTTATATCAGACAAAATGGACTTTAAAACCAAGGCTATAGTAAAAGATAAAGAAGGTCACTACATAATGATAAAGGGAGCAATACAACATGAAGATATTACTATCATAAATATCTACGCACCTAATATAGGAGCTCCTAAATATATAAAGGAGACTTTAATGGATATAAAGGGCAAGATCAACAGCAATACTATAGTAGTAGGAGATTTCAATACAACACTTACATTACTAGATAGATCCTCAAAAAGGAAAATTAACAAAGAAACAGCAGACTTAAAGGACACACTGGATCAACTGGATTTAATAGATATCTTCAGAACCTTTCAACCTAAAGCAGCAGAATATACATTCTTTTCAAGTACTCATGGTACATTCCCTAAGATAGATCACATGTTAGGACACAAAAGCAGTCTCAACAAATTTAAGAAGATTGAAATCATATCAAGCATTTTCTCTGATCACAATGGCATGAAACTTGAAATCAACCACAACAGAAAAACTGAAAAATACTAAACACATGGAAACTATATAGCATGTTATTAAATAACGAATGGATTAACAATGAAATCAAAGAAGAAATGAAAACATTCTTAGAAATGAATGATAATGAACATACAACAACTCAAAATTTATGGTATACAGCTAAAGCAGTCCTGAGAGGGAAGTTCATAGCACTACAGGCATTCCTTAAGAAGCTTGAAGAAGCTCAAATAAACAACCCAACCCTTCATGTAAAAGAACTTGAAAAAGAACAGCAAATAAGGCCCACAGATAGTAGAAGGAAGGAAATAATGAAGATCAGAGTGGAAATAAATGACATAGAGGCTAAAGAAACAATACAGAGGATCAATGAAACCGAGAGCTGGTTCTTTGAAAGGGTAAACAAGATCGATGAACCTTTAACGAGACTCACCAAGAAAAGAAGAGAGAGGACTCAAGTAAATAAAATTAGAAATGAGAGTGGAGAAATAACAACCAACACAACATAAATACAAAATATTGTAAGAAAATACTATGAAGAACTGTATGCCAAAAAATTAACCAACCTAGATGAAATGGACAAATTCCTTGAAACATATAATCTTCCAAAAATCAATCAGGAAGAATCAGAAAACCTAAACAGACCAATTACAACAAAAGAGATTGAAACAGTTATCAAAAAATTTCCCCAAAACAAAACCCCTGGACCCGATGGATTCACTGGTGAATTCTACCAAATATTCAAAGAAGAACTAACTCCTATTCTTCTCAAGCTATTTCAAAAAATTCAAGAGGAAGTAATACTACCAAGTTTCTTTTATGAGGCGAGCATAATTCTGATTCCAAAATCAGGCAAAGACAACACAAAGAAAGAAAATTACAGGCCAATATCCCTGATGAATTTAGATGCTAATATCCTCAACAAAATATTAGCCAACCGGATCCAGCAATACATGAAAAATATCATACATCATGATCAACAGGGATTTATTCTAGGGAGGCAAAGATGGTACAACATTTGTAAATCAATCAATATGATTCACCACATAAACAAAAGGAAGGACAAAAATCACATGATAATTTCAATAGATGCAGAAAAAGCATTTGATAAAATTCAGCACCCATTTATGATCAAAACTCTTAGCAAAGTGGGAATACAGGGAACATACCTCAACATGATAAAGGCCATTTATCACAAACCCACAGCCAACATCATAATCAATGGACAAAAATTAAAAACAATTCCCTAAAATCAGGAACAAGGCAGGGGTGTCCCCTTTTACCACTCTTACTCAACACAGTACTGGAAGTCGTAGCTACAGCAATCAGACAAGAAGAAGAAATAAAAGGCATCAAAATTGGAAAAGAAGAAGTAAAACTATCATTATTTGCAGATGATATGATACTGTATATAGAAAACCCTTAAGGCTCAGTAAAAAAACTACTGAATGAATTCAGCAAGGTGGCAGGATATAAAATTAACACACAGAAATCAGAGCCATTTCTATACATGAGCAATGAAATGTCAGAAAGAGAAATTAAGGAAACAATCCCCTTCACTATTTTTTTTTTAACAGGGACAGAGTGAGATCAGAGAGAGGGATAGTTAGGAACAGACAGAAAGAAACGGAGAGAGATGAGAAGCATCAATCATTAGTTTTTCATTGCCGTTGCGACACCATAGTTGTTCATCCCCTTCACTATTGCAACAACAACAAAAAAATAAAGTACCTAGGAATAAATTTAACCAAGGAGGTTAAAGACTTGTACTCAGAAAATTAGAAAACATTGATAAAAGAAATCAAGGAAGATACAAACAAGTGGAAGCATATATCGTGTTCATGGTTAGGAAGAATACATATCATTAAAATGTCGATATTACCCAAAGCAATTTATAAATTGAATGCAATACCAATTAAAATACCAATGATATACTTCAAAGATATAGAACAAATATTCCAAAAATTTATATGGAACCAAAAAAGAACATGAATATCCTCAGCAATCTTGAAAAAGAAGAATAAAGTGGGAGGTATCACACTTCCTGATATCAAGTTATACTACAAGGCCATTCTACTCAAAACAGCTTGGTACTGGCATAAGAATAGGCACATAGATCAATGGAACTGAACAGAGAACCCAGAAATAAACCCACATCTTTATGGACAACTGCTATTTGATAAAGGAGGTAAGAGCATATGGTGGAGTAAAGACAATGTCTTTAACAAATGGTGTTGGGAAAACTGGACAGCTACCTGCAGAAAAATGAAACTAGACCACCAACTTACACCATGCACAAAAATAAACTCAAATTGGATAAAGGACTTAAATAAAAGCCATGAAACCATAAGCATTCTAGAAGAAAACCTAGGCAGTAAGCTCTCCGACATCTATCGAAGCAATATATTTGCTGATTTATCTCCACAGGCAAATGAAATAAAAGGCAGAATAAACAAATGGGACTATATCAAACTAAAAAGTTTTTGCACAGCTAAAGACATTATGAAGAGAATAAAAAGACAAACCACACAATGGGAGAACATATTCAACAACACATCTGATAAAGGGTTAATAACCAAAATTTATAAAGAACTTGTAAAACTCAACACGAGGAAGACAAACAATCTAATAAAAAAATGGGCACAAGAAACGAATAGACGCTTCTCCAAGGTGGACATACAGATGGCCAATAGACATATGAAAAAATGCTCAACATCACTAATCATTAGAGAAGTGCAAATTAAAACCACAATGAGATACCACCTTACACCAGTCAGAATGGCACTCATTAACAGAACAACACATTATAGGTGCTGGTGAGTATGTGGAGAAAAGGGAACCCTCCTGCATTGCTGGTGGGAATGCAGACTGGTGCAGCCACTGTGGAAAACAGTATGGGGATTCCTCAAAATTTAGAAATGGAACTGCCCGTTGACCCAGCTCTCCCACTTATAGGAATATATCCCAAGGACACCATATCACCGACTGAAAAAGAAATGCACTTCCATGTTTATGGCAGCATTGTTCACAATATCAAAGATTTAGAAACAGCCCAAGTGTCCTTCAGTGTACGAGTGGATTAAAAAGCTGTGGTACATATATACAATGGAATACTATGGGGCCATGAAAAAGAAGAAAATATTACCTTTTCCAACAATATGGAGGGACCTGGAAACTATTATGTTGAGTGAAATAAGCCAGGCAGAAAAAAAAAATTATATGACCTCACTCATTTGAGGAATCCAGGGAACACTGAGAACTGAGGAAAGGAATTGAGACAGAGGAGGGATCAAAGGGACCAGAGGAAAAGAGGAAAGAGGGAAAGGGGAGGATAGGATGGGATAAACCTAAAGGGAAGGGGGATGATGCTGTAGGGAGGGGGACAAGGGAGATGTGGAGGGGAGTATGGGGGAGAGGGGATGCAGTTGGGTTTACCCTAGAATCTATGTAAACACAAATTAAAAAATAAAAAGAAGTCTAGGTGAAGAACTAATAATGAAATGCTCTCCTTGCTCCATGCTCTGGAAGTTTTTGAGGAAGCCAAGCAGGGAGCCTGAGTTTCTATTCCCATCCTGTTGTGATGAGGCACTCCTTCCTATACTTCTACCTTCACTATCGCTGGAGGCCAACAAGAGCTTGAACTCCCCTCGGTATCTGGTGGTAGTGAGTGGCTTCTCACCTCTCACCATGGTGGTGTTGGTGGGGGTTGAGTGAAGTAGTCTGGACTTCTGTTTCTTCCCACTGGAAAAAAGGAAGAGAGTTAGTGTGTTCCTTCTACCACTGGCCCCATTTAGCATAGACTAGCTAAAAGAAAAATATACATTCTAGAGTCTTAAAATACAACGCCCTTAAGATGTGCCCAGAACACACAAAAAAAATCACTTATGCCAAGAAACAGGAAAATTTCAACTTGAATGAGAGAGGAAAATCAACAGCTGCCAACATGGAGATGGTACAGATGTTGGAATTATTTGGTATTTGAAAGCAAACATCTTAAAGATGCTTCATGTACTTATGAACATGTCTGAAATAAATGAAAACAAACCGTTCAGGTGATTTTTGTGCTCCTTTGTGTTTAAGAATCAGCAGTTCAGGGATCCTGCTTCCTTGAAGAAATGAGGCAGCTGGCCACAAGGTTTGTTTCTTAAACTCTAAACATTTCTCTGAGAGCCTAAGCCTGCTTAGTCTTAACTATCTCTTGAATGCTGTCAACCTGTTTATTGGCAGTAATCATTTACCTACACAGGCTGATTTACCTAACTCATAATTTTCCACATGCTGTACTGATCAGTACTCAGCGAACACCTGAGGGGTACCTCCTCAAGCTCTATTGGTGTGTCCCTGTTCTGCCTGGTGCTGTGACTTGCTTGTAGCTTCCAAATACATTTTCTCAGACCCATTTCAGTCTTCTCAACTCATAGATATCGCTGGGCTCTCCCTGAATTTTTCCTCCCTGCTCTGTGGCTTGAAAGTGTTTCTCAGGCAGTGAACTGTGAGAATTGGTATCACATTTTTCTATTGCCTAATATTTAATGTCTTAAGAACCATCATTTCTTAGCTTCTGTACAGTTATTTTTAGCTGTTTCATATAGGAAGGTGAATTCTGTCCCTGTTGTTGTATCATAAGTCCACAAAATGCTGATCCTTTCAAGAGTTACAAGCCTATGTCTTAGTCAATTGTAGCTGCCATAATAAAATACCATATACTGGGTGGTTTATGAATAACAGAAGTTTATTTCCCACAGTTCTGGAGGCTGCAAAGTCCAAGATCCAGGTGCTGGCAGACTCAGTGTCTGATTTGGGCCCTCTTTCTGGTTCATAGACAATGCCTTCTAGCTGTAACTTCACATGGCAGAAGGGGCTAGCGAATCTCTCTAGTGTCTCTTTTATATGGATACTAATTTATTCATTAGGGCTCCATTCTCATGAACTAGTCACCCACAGGTGCCACCTCCAATACCATCATATGGGGACAGGGCTGGGATTCCAATATATGGAATTGCAAGAGGCAGGAAGAAGAATCACAAACATTCAGACCAGTGATTCTCAGCCGTTTTCATCTCGTGGTACCCATAAACTAATTACTAAAATCCTGTAGCATGCCAAAAATATATATATTTTTTCTGAATTGACAAAATAATTAAGTATAGTTTTGATTTATTAACACTGGACAGCTATTGTTGTGTTGGCTGTTAACATTTTTTCCCTTAGATTTGACAATCTAAGAGAAAAAGAGGTCAGTGCCCTTGACTAAATAGGTATTGAATACTTTAAAAAATTGCTTGTGCATACCAGTTGGAAATGGTTGATTCAGACCATTGAAGTATACAATTAAAGTGGGTTTTTCTTATATACTTCAAAATCCTTCTTTATTGAAGGAGGATGATTCATTACTAATATGTTAATTGTTCAGAGGCAGGGAGTAGAGGCCTTTTTATTATGACCTAAAAGAAAGGAAAGCAAAGCAAAACAAAACAAAACAAATCACTGTGTCATGCTGTTCAATCAGGTGACACCTAACTACATTCTCCAGGTCTAATTATTCATTATTGGCCCTCATGTAAGCTGGGATAGGATCATCTACCCACACATGTGGTGGGTGCTTTCTGAATATTTGAGATAGTTTGAACACATATCAATGACCGTTAGACGGTTGGGAAATTCAGAGATGGTAAAGAAGGCCCTTTCTAATATAGCATTTCCTAGAGTATGTTCCTTAAAATTTCAGTGTTTTACAACATGTTAAAAAATATTCAGAAAATTACCAACCATAAAAAACAATTTCATAGTCAAATAAGATGGGGAGGTTTATAAAGAATGTCCTCATTAAAGATTCACAGTGCATTTGAACTCTGAGAAATTCTACAGTTAACTTTGATTATGTCAGGTAACCAAGGGCTTTTGATAATATCTCCTTTTGCCCTATTTGTTATAGTTATTTCGTTCGCAAGCACGAGACCTGACTACTCTAATCAGAACCAAGTTTATATATATTCTAAAGTTATGGAAATCAAATTTGTATATATCTTCAAAGTTCTTGAACTGATATTGCTTTTGGTTCCGGTCCTCAATGAGAAAATTGCAAATTGACACAAGAAAGAAATAATATTTACAAACTTACTGAATTCTCAAAAAATAGTATATGTAAAAATGCAAGATTTCGAATTTCCCAGGGATCATGAATATATTATGCATCATTGTACCTAGTGCAGCCTGGATACATACTAAGCATTCAATAAGTACATGTTTATTAGTCACTCAATAAATATTCATTGAACACCCATCATGTCTAAGGACATGTATTAAACACTGGATATAAGAAATCAAATTAAAAACTCATCTCTGCATCACAAGGAGTCTCAATTCATGGGGAATGACAATAAATAGTCATTGCTCATTAATCAGAAGCATCTTTTCACTCATGCACAAATATTATTTGAGTATATACCACGTGCTAAGCACTGATCTAGGATCTGAGGATACAGTGATAAACACACACAAACAAATGAAAAAATGGAGTCTCTGTCTGAAGGAGCTCATAATTTGATGGAAAAGACAATTTAGAAAGTGATTGATTAGTAAGCAGAAGAGAAAACCCAAACCTGAACACTAAGTAGAGATGAGCTAAATTAAAGAAGTGCCTATGTAGAGAGACAAATGCTGAAGGTAGGAAGGAGATGGCTGCTCATGCACCAAAGGACAGCCGGTGTGGCGGGAGCAGCAAGCAGACAGCAAGCGGCAAGAGCCGAAGAGAGAAGAGGGCTAGGTCCTGCCCATCGTGCAGGCTAGGTAAGAATTTTGATCTTTATCTTATGAGCGGAAGGTAGAAAGAGAATGGCATGAGTAGATTTGCCTTTTAAAATGATTGCCTTATATTTGAACTATGGTTACGTGAGAGAATCTCTGTCTTAGATAACACACACTGAAGAGTTTAGAGGTGATGGGACATGATATGCAATTTACTTTCAAATGATTTTGAAAAAAAATGTACGTGTGTGTGTGTGTGTGTGTGTGTGTGTGAGAGAGAGAGAGAGAGAGAGAGAGAGAGAGAAACTGAACGAAGGGGCAAAATGCAAACAATTCAAACAATTGGTGTGTTTGATAAAGAGTAAGTTCTTTGTATTATTCTTGCAACTTTGAGTTTGATATTATATCAAAATCAAATGACAAAATTGCTTCAGTTGTGGCACAAAAAATAGATTGCCAGAGTCTAAGGAGTGCCTGTGGAGAGGTGGTGGAGGAGCCGGGAGCCACAAGACCACAAGAGGAGCTGGTGGTCTAGGCTGAGAGCAGTGCTAGAGAGATCATTAGATTGGTTTTGTGGAGTTCTGAGGGAGCGTCTCTGAAGCTGAACAAGTCAGTTTGGCTTCAAGGAACAGGGCCAGGAGACAGGAGATGTGTAAGTCAGTATCACTGAGGGGAAAGCAGCAGCATCATTTACTCCACACATTTTGGAATGTGTTAGCGCGAGCACATCTTTTTCTTTATGAGGAAGAAGTGATGCTGGTACTTTTTATAACTGGCTTTGGTTTTTTATGTTGCTCTCTCAGCACTCCTCCCTCCCTTCAGCTGCTGCAGCAAATACGTGTTTCCTCCCGAATTCTGAGAACTGTGACCATGTGTTGAGAGCTAGCTCTTTGCAATCATTACTCCTTAGTGGCCTCTATATTTCTGGGACGACCTATATTCAACAACTCATTGTGAGAAATAATGACCATTTGTAATGAGTACCAGCCTTTTCCAGTGGTTACAGGGGACTCCAGTCTGTATTTTCAGCCATGCAGAGTCACAAGTGCCTTGTTTTTGCATACACCTTTTTGTGAATTATCTTATTCCACTTTCATCATACCCTCTATTGAGCTTAAGGAAAATGAGGTGTAAAAAACCATTTTAGTGCCATAAATATCATGTTCTTCTTTATTGCCAATTTTCTTACTTTGAGTGGATGTGTGATAATCAGATATCTTTTGTTTGCTAATGACAGAATGCTAATATAAGTTAATTTAAACAAAAGAGGAAATATTTTTGGCTCACATAACTGACATAACTGGGAAGTAAAGGTATATTTTGCTTAAGGCATAGCAAGATCCTGGGGTTTAGTTGATGACATTGAATCTCTCTTTCTCTCTCTGTATTCCTTGCCATGATTCTCAGATATTGAGGCAGACTCTCTCCTAGTGGTAGTCAAAATAACACATAAATACTTCATAATTTTTTTAAATTTCATATTATTCATTCATTTTTTTCATCTTCAAAACTCTAGCTTCAAAATAAGGGATCACAGGGATGAACGTTCCTCCTTCCTGATGACAGAGGTTACCCTGGAGGCTGACCCATACCATATGAGTTAAAATCGAGGAAGGGCAGCTCCCCAAAGAACTCATGAGAAGTCACATTCTCTCCCTCTCTCCATAAAAACATATCCACTGCTTGATGTAATTAATAGCTGGAAAGGACGAGCCAAATTAATTATGTGCATTAAAAATGAAAAGAGGATAAGCATCCCACCACTCAAAGCCCCACTCTGGGTCATAATGATGTATGTTCCAAGACCCACGTGGAAGTGCTTGGAAGAGAAAAGTATGGAGAATGCACAGTGAGCTGTAGTCAGGGGTCTCAGATAGCCATGGCGGTGCTGGTGTTTAGCTTTCTCAGCTAAGTTAGAGAGCTACGTTAATTTCTCAAGGTGAGTGTTTTTGGTGATGAAATTAAGGTTTTTGACTAGGTGATCCTAAAGTCTACTTTAATTCAGTGATGTGGCCTGACCTGTGGTGACACAGTGGATAAAGCGTCGACCTGGAATGCTGAGGTCACTGGTTCAAAGCCCTGGGCTTGCCTGACCAGGCGGTGGCACAGTGGATAGAGTGTCGGACTGGGATGCAGAAGACCCAGGTTCAAGACCCTGAGCTCGCCAGCTTGAGCGTGGGCCCATCTGGCTTGAGCAAAAGCTCGCCAGCTTGGACCCAAGGTCGCTGGCTCCAGCAAGGGGTGGCTCGATCTGCTGAAGGCCTGTGGTCAAGGCACATGTGAGAAAGCAATCAGTGAACAACTACTAAGGTGCCATAACGAAAAACTAATGATTGATGCTTCTCACCTCTCTCCATTCCTATCTGTCTGTCCCTATCTATCCCTCTCTCTGTCCCTGTAAAAAACAAAAACACCAAAAAAAACCCTGGGCTTGCCTAGTCAAGGCACATATGTGATCCTCCCCCTTCTATCTCTCTTTCTCTCTCTCTCTCTCACCTCTCTAAAAGGAATAAATAAAATCTTAAAAACAATTCAGTGATGTGGCGCTGGCCAGTGGCTCAGTGGATAGAGTGTCAGACCAGTATATGGACATCCTGGGTTCGATTCCCACTCAGGGCAGAAAGGAGAAGTGACCATTTGCTTCTCCTCCCCTTCCTCTCCTCCTTCTCTCCCTCTTCCCCTTCTGTTGCCAGTGGCTCAATTAGTTTGAGTGTGGCACTGAGTGCTGAGGATAGCTCTGTTGAGCTCAACAGCCTCAGGTGCTAAAAATAGCTCAGTACTCAAGCATTGGCCCCAGATGGGGTTGCCAGGTAGATCCCAGTCAGGTTGTGTATGGGAGTCTGCCTCACTATCTCCCTTCCTCTCACCTAAAAAAATAAAAAAAAAATAAAAAAATAGAAATTTAATGATGTAAAATTTATGACAGAAAAACCAAATCTGTTTGTGACCACATTTTCTTCCTTTGGCCTGATTATACTTCTGAGATTATAAGTAAAACCTAATTAGCTGGTGTTGTTAAGGTTATTATAGGATACTCTAATCATCCTGGACATCTTGTTCTGTTCTTATGACCTCCTCTTCATATTTTCCTGACCAATTTAATACTCACACCTGACACACTGGTTTTTTTTTGTTTTTTTTTTTAACTTTCCATTGATTTTGGAGAGTATGGAGAGGGGGGAGATGGGAGAAGGGAGAGAAAAGCATTAACTCATTGTTTCACTTGGTTGTACTCATTGATTGACTCTTGTATATGTGCCCTGAACGGGGTCAAACCCACAGCCTCTGGCATACAGGTCAATGTTTTATCCACTGAGGCACCGGGCCGGGACCCGGACACACTTCTGTGTATTGGGATGACACTCGAACCAACTGAGCTATCTGGCCAGGACCTTGAGACACTGCCTTTCTTTTATTCCTGACACGCTTCTCAAACCTGATATCCAGGGAAGTGAGACATTTTTTAAAAAAACTGAAACCACCTTTAAACACTTTGAAAAAATGTATTTAGGTCTAGGATGTGAAAATCCAATCTGATTTATACTTTTCCTTTTCATGATAATTTAAATGCAGCAGGGATTGCTTATTGGAGCTCAGAAGAAAAGGTAGACAAGATCTATATTTATGTGCTTACTTTGCCTCTAAATTAACTTCCCTTCTCCCCACATCTTGCCTGAGCCCTCTGGTTGCCATAGAAACTGGTATGGTTTCCAACTGAGATTCCTATGAGACTTAATTGCATTTAGAATTTCATAAACTCTCTATTAACCTTTGCCTAACGGATATGTTGTATGATGCAAAATGAGTAAGATTAATAGTTGAAAGCAAAGAATACATTCAGCCTTCATGTACTCAGTGCTCTCTTTCAGTCCATTAAACCTATTGATAATAATTGCGAGAGTGTTACTGTTGATATCTTTTCTCATAAAATGCCAGATTTAATATATACCTATCCAAGAGATGAGGATATTTCTAAGGGAAGATTCAGAATGAAAGCTGAGTACTATGTCAGTATGTTTGAATATATTTATATATACTATGTCTATATATTTACATATAAAATACATTTGTGTCAGGCACTACTTCGTATTTAACATGTATAATCTCACTTCAATGTCATAACAACTTTATGTAGCAGGTACATTGATGTCCACCGTTTCCCAGTTAAGGGACCTGAGATACAGGGACTACAAGGCTCCATAACAAGTAAGTGTCACAGCTGGGACTGCAATCAAAACTGTGTGACACCAGCACTTTTAAACCTTCCATATGTATTCATTTGTATGACCCTACAACCCACCTGGCGACTGTTAGTAAGGTTAAAGAAACATTCCTATTTTAAGTGAATTGTTCATTTCTAGTAGCAAGGGAAGCAAATATATAAGGCACAGTTCTTGCTCTCAAGGAGAGTCTGGAAGCGGGGTAAGGGAGGTGAATGACCAGGAGAAAACACACATGGAAATATAATTGCAAGTTACTAAGACTTACAAGACGGATGTCACTAGCATAAAGCCCCAGCCTTATTACATGGTCATGTTCAAAGACACAACCACTTTAATGTTGAATGACTGAAAAACAATATAATCTCTATGGAAGGTTCTTTAAGAATGCCAAAGGTAGCCCTGGCCAATTTGCTCAGTGGATAGAGTGTAGGCCCGGTATGCAAACATCCTGGGTTTGATCCCTGGTCAGGGCACACATGAGATGTGACCATCTGCTTCGCTTCCCATCCCTCTTGCCCTTCTCTCTCTCTCTTCCATTCTTGCAGCCAGTGGCTCGATTGGTTCGTGAATTGGTCTGGATGCTGAAGACAGCTCAGCTGATTTGAGTATCAGCCCCAAACAGGGCTTGCTGGGTGGATCCCGGTCAGTTGGGGCACATATGGGAGCCTGTCTCTCTAGTTCCCCTCCTCTCACTTAAAAAAAATAAAGAATGCCAAAGGCAATTCCATTTATACACTATAACAAAACATCTGCTGCCTCCTCTCCCCAAGTAACTCATACCTGCAGTGGCTTTAATGGTACAGAGGCTCCGCCAAGTGTTGAAAGCTCTCCTCTCTTTCACTGCCAGCTCCCCCGAACTCTCTCATGAACTGTCCCATATAGTCTTTCTTGTTGCTGCCCAGTCCCTCAGGCTCAGCTTTTTATTAGATAGATTGACTTAGCCACGCTAATTGTTTTTCTTTTTCTTGTTTCTTTTTCTTTTTCCAAATGAGAGGAGGGAAGATAGAGAGGCAGACTCCCACATGTGCTCCAACTGGGATCCACTCAGCAACCCATATCTGGGGCCAATGCTCTGCCCATCTGGGGCCATGCTTTCAACCAAGCTATTTTTAGCACCTAAGGTGGAAGCTCCATGGTGCCATCCCCAGTGCCCAGGTGCTATATCCTCCAACCAATTGAGCCATGGCTGTGGGAGGGGACAAGAGAGAGAAGAGAGAAGGGAGAGGGGTGAAGAAGCAGATGATCACTTCTCTTGTGTGCCCTGACTGGGAATTGAACCCAGGACATCCACCTGCTGCGCTGATGCCCTACCACTGAGCCAACAGGCCAGGGCCTTGTTCTTTCCTTATTCATTTTGTATGAAGAAGAACTGACTGCAAGCTAAGTTTTCTTAAGGGAGAGATGGGTGAGAGAGAAGACACCAGACACACAACTCAATCTTCTCTGAATCTTTGCCATGGAGGGATATACTGAGTAGAGTACAGTGGGAGTCAGAGAAGGGCAGGCGATCATTTCCACCTGGGAATTGAGATCACAAAAACTGATCTTAAAGAATGAAGGGGTGTTTTCCAGGTTGAAAGTTAGAAAGTGGCATTCTAGGCTGAGGGACCAACATAGACGGAAGTTCATAGTCATGCACCGGCATGGGGTATTTGAGGAATAGATAGAGGGTTCTTTTTCACATAAACCCTAATGTTTAGAAGCAAGAGGAAAATATGAATTGGTAATTTTAGAAAAGCAAAAACAGTGGAGCTAAGAAGATTAAAGGGTATTTAGTCCAATCGTTTCCACTTTACCCTCAAGGAGATGGAGGCCCAACCAATGCATTGCAAATGACTCTTCTCCATCTGTAGGACCACTTGCTTGGAGAGCTTGCAGGTGGTTCCCACCCAGATCAAATGGTCCCAGGTCATGGGATCTGATAGAACACTTTTGATGTTCTAACATCAAATAGAAAGGTCTTTCTAACAGGTTTTGTCTCGATAAATTCATTATTTATATTCAATCAACTAACTTAATAGATATATCATTAAACCAGACACATCTGGTTTATTGACCTGTCTTAAATTCTGTTGTTATGTCCCCCTTTTACTTAACATTAAATCTCCCTTCCCTCCTAGATAGCAGATCCATTAATGGCATCATAGGAAAAAAATGATAATTTCTTGGTTACTGGTTATTAGAAGTCTAATTTGTTTGAAATTTTAATCTTATTCAAAATTTTGCTGTCTTACAGCTCCTTATCATAGTGACTATAGTATATATACATGTGTGTTTGATGAGCTGAGAATATGACTTGACCTTTTATTCTGCATTTCTCACATCAGGCTATCGAATGAGCTCATTTAGGCTCCTCTGCTGGGTTTTAACTCCTTCATTGTATTGGAATAGAAAGGAGGGAGGGAGAAAAAGGACAATTCTCTTAATTAACTCACTGGTTGTATTGCTTGGAAAGATGCAAATACATTGGAAAGGAGGAAGTAAAATTGCTTTACAATTAAGGTGACATGATTGTCTATGTGGACAATTCTATGGCGTACACCAAAAGCTACTATAACAAATTAATTTATCAAGGTTGCGGAATATAAGGTCATTATATAAAAGTTAATCATATTTCTATATACTAGCAATGAACAATTAAAGATTAAAATATTTACACTAATATTAAAAAACAAAAACCCACTTAGAAATAAACTTGACAATAAATGTGCAAGACCTGCACAATAAAAACTGCAAAACATTGTTGAGAGAAATTAAAGAAGACCTAATTGCAGGAGCGATATGTTAATGTATTGAGAGACTCAACATTATTAAGATGTCAGTTCTCTTCAAAATGATTTATAGATTTAACACTTAAATTGATCTCTCAAAAGATACTTTTTAAAATTTTATTTAGAAAGTTAAATTTAATGGGATGACATTGATCAATAAGAGTACATAGGTTTCAAGTAAACATTTTATAGCATTTGAACTGTTGATTATGTTATGTACCCATCACCCAAAGTCAAGTCAGTATCCATCACTGTATATTTGTCCCTCTTTAATCTCTTCCCCCCCCATAACCCCTTTCCCTTGGTAACCAGTTTACTTTTATTTATGTCTATGATTTTCAGTTTTATATTCTACCTATGTGTGAAATCATATAGTTCTAAGGACACTTGATTGTTTCAATGTCTTGACCACTGTGAATAATGCTGCGATGAATAGTCAGACTTTTTTTTTATATATAATTGTGTGAGAGGCGGGGAGGTAAACAGACAGACTCCCGCATGTACCCTGACTGGGATCCACCCGGCAAGCCCCTTACCGGTTGATGCTCTGCCCATCTGGGGCTGCTGCTCTGTTGCTTGGCAACTGAGCTATTTTAACACCTGAGGTGAGGACAGGTAGCCATCCTCAGCACCTGGGGCCAACTTGCCCAAACCATTTAAGTCATGGCTGCAGGAGGATAAAAGAGAGAGAGAGAGAAGGGGGAGGGGTGGAGAAGCAGATGGTTGCTTTTCTTGTGCCCATTGACTAGGAATTGAACCTGGTACTTCCACACACTGGGCCAATGCTCTAATACTGAGCCAACTGGCCAGGGCCTCAGAAGACTTACTTTTATTTATTTATTTATTTAGAGGAGAAAAAAAGAGGGGTGAGAAATGGGAATCATCAACTCGTAGAAGTTGCTTCCCATATGTGCCTTGACAGGCAAGCCCAAGATTCGAACCAGCGACCTCAGCCTTCCAGGTTGACACTTTACCTACTGTACCACCATAGGTCAGGTAGCAGACTTTTTTATAGATGCTGAGAAACTGATTTTAAAATTGATAGAGACACACAAAAATAATCAAATATTCAAAAAGAATTACAAATAAGAACAATTTTGAATTGCTAACACTACTTAATTTTAAGACTTATGTTATAGATGTCATAATCAAGACAGTATGGTATTGTGTTAAGTTAAACAAATAGGTCGATGGAACAGAATAGAGAGTATAGAAATAATCAATACATAAAAACTGACTTTTTTTGTAACGGTGTCATTACAAGCAAATTGAGAAAACAATAATTTAAGAAATGAAATGGAAATAATTAGATATTCTTATGCCAAAAAAGAACTTTGATGCATATACAAGAATAAACTCAAAATTGGTTATAGTCCCAGATGTTAAATGTAAACCTGCAAAACTGAAAAAAGAAAACACAGGGCAAAAATCTTAGTGAGTTTTGGTTTGCAAAGATTTAAATATGACCCAAGAAGCATGAACTCTAATAGCAAATTTTATGCAATTGATTTTATGAAAATTAAAAGCTTCTTTTTGAAAGAAACTGTTAAGAAAATGAAAAGACAAACCACTGGTTGGGGGAATATATTAGTGAAACATATATTGGCCCTGGCTGGTTGGCTCAGTGGATAGAGCATCAATCCAGCATATGGACATCCCAGGTTTGATTCCCAGTCAGGGCACATAAGAGAAGTGACCATCTGCTTATCTCCCTTTTTCTCTCCCACTTCTCTTTCTCTTCTCTCCCTTTTCCCCTCCCACAGTCGGTGCCTTGATTGGTTCAAGCATGGGTGCCAGGCACTGAGGATTGGATGGTTGGAGCACAACAGCCCCAGGCACTAAAAATATCTCAGTTGATTCTAGCATTGGCCCCAGACAGGGTCTGCTGGTGGATTCTGGTCTGCCTGCATGCGGGATTCTGCCTTACTATTTCACCTCCTATCACTTAAAAGACAAACAAACAAACAAAACCATATATCTAACAAAGGGTATATACCTAGAATAATAAAGATCTTTTATAACTCAATAATAAAAAAGAAAGAAAACAGTTAAAAATGGTCAAGAGTTAAACAGACTCTTTATCAAAGAAGATATAAGAATAGCAAATAAGCAAATGTAAAGAGGCTAATTAATTTTAGTCTGTAAGGACATGCAAATTAGAACATTCCAAGATGGCGGCAGAATAGGCGAATGTCCCAACTGCCACCTCCCAGAACCAAACTGATTACAACTAAATTTAAGAACAATTATCTTGTACCATCTCACACCTGTCAGAGTGGCTCTCATTAACAAATTAATAAACAAGTGCTGGCGAGGGAGTGGAGAAAAGGGAACCCCCCTGCACTGCTGGTGGGAATGCAGACTTGCGCAGACACTGTGGAAAACAGTATGGCATTTTCTCAAAAAATTAGAAATGAGACTGCCTGGCCCTGGTTGGTTGGCTCAGTGGTAGAGCATTGACCCAGTGTGTAGAAGTACCATGTTCAATTCCTGCTCAGTGCACACAGGAGAGGTAACCATCTGCTTCCCCCCCTCTTCTTTCTCTCTCCTGCCCTCCCATAGCCATGACTTGATTGATTTGAGCCCAAAGCACTGACGGTGGCTCCGTGGAGTCCCTGTCTCAGGAGCTAAAAATAGCTTGGTTATAAGCATTGGCCTCAGATGGGCAGAGCATCAGCCCCTGACAAGGTTGCTGAGTGGGTCCTGGTCAGGGTGATGTGGGAGTCTGTCTCTGTATTTCCCTTCCTTTCACTTAAAAAAATAAAAAATATATAAAGAAAAATGAAACTGCCTTAGGAGTCAGATATTCCACTTTTAGGAATATATCCTAAGAATCCCAAAACACTAATTCAAAAGAAGATATGCATCCTCATGTTTATGGCAGCATTGTTTACAATAGCCAAGATCTGAAAATAGCCCAAGTGTCCAACAGTAGACAAGTGTATAAAAAAGCTGTGGTTCATACACACAATGGAATATTGCATGGCTGTGAAAAAGAAGGAAACCTTACCTTTTGTGATCGCATGGGTGGACCTGTAGATTATTATTCTAAGTGACATAAGCCAGGCAGAGAAAGACAAATATCATATGATCTCACTTATATGTGGAATCTAATGAACATGATACACAGGAAAAAATAGAAGCAGAAGCAGAGTCACAAGGAACAGAAAGACAGTTATCGGAGGGCAGGGGGATGAGGAGAAGAGATCAATGAAGGTAAAGGAATTAACCAAATTTTATATATGTAACATGTGGATATAGATAACAGTAAATGTTGCAGAGGAAATAGGGGATGGAGGTAGGGGGAGGAGATTAAGGGGGATGAAATGGGAATGGAAGAGACTTTGCATGGGGCATGAGGGGATGATGCGGAGTACTGAGGGTATTTACTGAGTGAGACACTTGAAACCATGTGAATACAATATATTTATTTAAAATATTAAAAAAAATATTTGGAGATAAAAAAGTACATGCAGGTTAAATCTATAATGAGATTCTCCTACATGCCCACTAAATTCCAAAATTAAATTGGCAGCCCTGGCTGGATGGTCATCGTTCTGAAGTGCAGAGATTGCTGGTTCGATCTCCAGTCAGGGCACATACAGGAATACTTCAAGGTTCCTGTCTCTGTCTCTCTCTCTCCCTTCCTCTGTCTCTTTAATCAATAAACAAATATTTAAAATAAGTGGTAGACCATACCAATTATTTTGTTGTTGAGGATGTGAAGCAACTGGAAGTCTCATGCACTGCTGTGGGAATGTAAAATGTTATAGTCACTTTAGAAAACTTATTAACATTTCCAGTTAAATACACACCTATGATATGACTCAGCCATTCCACTCTTAGGTATTTACCCTAGAGAAAAGAAAGCATATGTCCAAAGACTTGTGTTTTTACTTGAATAGTTGTATCAGCTCTCATCACCACAGCCCCAAACTGAAAACCATCCAAATATCCATCAACAGATGAATGGATGAGCAATTTGTGTTCAGCCACATAATGGAATACTGCTCAGCGATGACAAGAAATGAACTCTTGCTATATACATAGCAGATAAATGTCAAAATATTTAATGCTAAGTGAAGAAGCCAGACAAAGGAAGTACACAGTTTATGTTTTCATTTGTGTAAAATACTAGAGAATGCAAAGGAATCAATAGTAATAGCAAGAGTAGATCAGTAGTTGTCTCAGAAAGGATTGGAGAGGTGAGTAGAAGGAAAGGCATTGAGGGCCAGTAGGAAGGGGCTACAAAGTGATATAAGGAAACTCTCTGGGGTGATGGGTATGTTCATTGCATTGATTACAATGAAATAATCAGATTTGCACTATAAATATGCAAAGTTTCTTATGTCATTTATACTTAAGTAGAGCTGGGGAAGTTTTTAAAAGCAGAAAAAAATTATGTATTCTATAATCCCATTTTCATAAAAATTATAGTACATACACATATGCATAAAGGATTAAAGTATATTACAAAATAATAGCAGTGATTTGATTTTCTGAATTTTCCAAATTCTCTATAATGACCACATTTCTTTATAATGAAAATCAAAGTCATTATCTAGTAGGTAGAGTATTGGCAACGTTCTCATACCCTAAAACAATGAACAAGACTCTTAGAATAAATTTTAAGATGTTAAAACTAACTGGTCTCCTCCCTCATTAAAAAAAATTTTATTGAATGTATTGAGTTGACATTGGTGAATAAAATTATACAATTTCAGGTGCGCAATTCAATTATATATTATCTGTATACTGCATTGTGTGTTTACCACGGCAAGTCAAGTCTCCTTCCATCACATCTATCTCCCCTCTGTTTTCCTTCCTTTCATTTTAAGAGAGGAAACTGAGACCCAGGGAAGGGAAGTGACTATCAAAAACACACAGCAAAATAATGATACTATTCAGACTTGACTGAGTCTGGGGACATCTTTTGTAGAATTTGTTCCACTGTATTATGCATTTTTTCTTTATTATAAATTGTATTTTTAGCCATTAAATTTGACATAATTTTAAGCTTGTGGAAGATTTGAAAATGTAGTGCAGGGTACTCATATATGCTTTTCATTCAGCTTTGCTGAATGTTAACATCTTATATAAGCATATACCAATGATCAAAACTAAGAATTTAACATTGATATAATCGAATCCTATTGATAAAATTTTAGACTTCAGTTGGATCTCATCAGTTTTTTTCTCTGATGTTCTTTTCTTCCTGTCTAGGATCTTACTCAGCATCCACACTGCTCTTAATTGTCTCTCCTCGAATCTGAAATTATTTCTCCATTTTTTCCTTCCTTCCTTCCTTCCTTCCTTCCTTCCTTCCTTCCTTCCTTCCTTCCTCCCTCCCTCCCTTCCTCCCTCCCTCCCTCCCTCCTTCCCTCCCTCCCTCCCTCCCTCCGTCCTTCCCTTTCTTCCTTTCTTCCTTCCTTCCTTCTTCCTGAGACAGAGAGGCAGGAACATCAAGCTGTTTATGTGCCCTGATCGGGAATCAAACTGCAACCTCTGTACTTAGGAACAGTGTTCCAACCAACCACTATTAGGCCAGGGCTTTATTTTTTATTGATTGACTGATTTTTAGACAGAGAGAAAGGGAGAAGGGTGGAGAAAGGAAAGCATTCATTTGTTGTTTTACTTACCTGTGACGGCGCAGTGGATAAAGTGTCGACCTGGAATGCTTAGGTCGCCAGTTCAAAACCCTGGGCTTGCCTGGTCAAGGCACATATGGGAGTTGATGCTCTCTGCTCCCCCTTCTCTCTCTCTGTCCTTTCTAAAATGAATAAATAAAATCTTTAAAAAAAGTTTAAGAAAAACAGAGAAAGTACAAAGGAAATTAAATAGATATGGTTTCTATTTATATCTATCCTTTTGTATACAAGGAATTTGAATTTAAACTTTTTTTCCTCCTTGTTAACTAAAGAACTGAAAAGGCATTCATTATGTGGGAAAGCGTTTGCACATTTCAGCAGCTTCTGCCTCCTAGGAAAAATTTGCCAGGTCTACTAGAATGTCTTACTACTGTTGTATCTGAGAACAAATATTAAAGAGATGTGTTACTATACCTATAATAAAACACGAAAATCATTTTCCATCTTTTTCTAACTTTATTTTTAATCAAATCTAGATGGAACAAGATGGATTTTTGATTAGCTATATGAAAATGCTAATTTCTTATAGAAATTTATTAGTTTCTTGACTTCAAAGCTTCCAAAAAGATACAGTGAAACCTACAGAAAGTGAACCTAAAAATCTATATCCTGCTTTTGATTTTTTTTTTAGCATGTGCACATGCATGTGTAAGCAAGTGAGACACAGTGTCTCTGTGAAACAGAGAGAGACACAGAGTGAGAGGCACAGACACACAGGAAGGGAGAAAGATGAAAATCATCTACTTATAGTTGTATCACCTTAATTGTTCTAGTTGTTCATTGATTGTGTGTGTGTGTGTGTGTGTGTGTGTGTGTGTGTGTGTGTGACAGAGACAGAGAGAGGGACAGACAGACAGAAAAGGAAGGAGATGAGAAGCATCAACTCTATGTTGTGGCATCTTAGTTGTTCACTGATTGCTTTCTCATATGTGCCTTGACCTGGAGGGCTATAGCAGAGCACGTGACCCCCTTTTAAAGCCAATGACCTTGGGCTCAAGCCAGTGACCTTGGACTTCAAGCCAGCGACCTTTGGGCTCAAGCCAGTGATTGTGGGGTCATGTCTATGATTTCATGCTCAAGCCAGTGACCCTGTAATCAAGCTGGTGAGTCCTCACTCAAGCTGGTGACATTGGGGTTTCAAACCTGGGTCATCAATATCCCAGACTGATGCTCTATCCACTGCACCACTGCCTGGTCAGGCTAGATCTTTTTTTAAACCTATCCTCAGAATACAGACTAAATCAATCATTGTTATCAATTTCTGCTTCATCAGACATCTATTGACTAATGAGTGTATGCAAGGAATACAGAGCTTTTTTTTTGTGCAAGACATAAACCTTCAAATAAATGATGTTATAATTTAGTTGGAGAGATACTTGTAGAGGGTTAAATAGCATCCCCTGTCCCCAGATTCACGTCCCTCTTGGAACCTCAGAATGTGACTTTGTTTGCGAATAGGGTTGTTGCAGATGTAATTAGTTAAGATAAGATCATACTGGAATAGAGTTGTCCCTTAATCCAACATGGTTGGTGTCCTTATAAGAAAAGGGAAGAATGCCATGCAAATAGGGGGCAGAAATTAGAGTGATGTGTCTACAAACTGAGAAACTCCAGGGTTTACCAGCAACATAGGAAGTAAGAGAAAGCTATGGAACAGATTCTGCTTCCAGAGCCTTCAGAGAAAGCATGGCCCTCCCACACTTTGATTTCAAACTTGTCGTCTCCAGAACTGTGAACGAATACATTTCTGTGTTTTTTTTAAAAAAATTCTTTTTATTTATTCATTTTAGAGAGGAGACAGAGAGAGAGAGAGAGAGAGAGAGAGAGAGAGAGAGAGAAAGAGAGAAAGGGGGGAGGAGCTGGAAGCATCAACTCCCATATGTGCCTTGACCAGACCAGTGCAGGGTTTTGAACTGGTGACCTCAGTGTTCCCAGGTCGATGCTTTATCCACTGCGCCACCACAGGTCAGGCCCATTTCTGTGGTTTTGAGCCACCAAATTTGTGGTACTTTGTGATAGCAGCCTTAGAAAACTAATACAGTACTCATAAAAATATAAGGCTCCTATTATTGAGTACTTGCTATGTTTCAGGTCCTGGTCTGAGTACTGTTATCTTCGCTAAGGTATCATGACTGTTAACCCTGCAGGAACAAACTAAGAATCAGAGAGGCCTAGTAACTTGCCCAGTGTCACTCAACAAGTAGTTCTAACCCTTGTCAATTTGACTCCAGTGACCATTCTCTTAGTCATGGAAGGAAGCCCACATGGGCAGGAAGAAGGCAATGGCAACAGCCCAGACTCCACAAACAGCAGAATGGAGAAACACACTGTGGTACATCCATATGATGGGATACTATTCAGTAGCCTGACCAGACAGTGGCGCAGTGGATAGAGCATCGGACTGGGATGCAGAAGACCCAGGTTCAAGACCCCGAGGTCACCAGCTTGAGCGCGGGCTCATCTGGCTTGAGCAAAGAGCTCGCCAGCTTGGACCCAAGGTCACTGGCTTGAGCAAGGGGTTACTCGGCCTGCTGAAGGCCCACGGTCAAGCACATGTGACAAATGAGCAACTAAGGTGTCACAAGAGAATACTATTCAGCAATACAAAGGGGCACATTGCTGCAACGTGCTACGATATGGATGAATTTCAAATGCATTATGCTGAGTTAAGCTGCATACCAGAAAACACATACTATATGGTTCCATATATGTGAAGTTCTAGAATAAGGAAAACTAATCAATACTAGAAAAAACTCAAAACAATGGATACTCTGTTGGCACTGAACGTGGGAGGTCTCTGCCCTTGGTGGTTCAGGGAGGTGGCTGTGGTTCCAAGACCTGCTCCTTGCACTCTGGGTAACCATCTATTTTATGCAGCTGGGAGTGAAAGAGCCTACAAAAGTCACAAGGACAAGAACCGTGCCAGTCTAACTCACCATCATTTCCCAGCGATTACCACTGTGCCTGGCTCCTAAATACTTGTAGAATAAAAGAATCCATTCACAAACTGTTTATGTTGACACAATGTTCATTTTCTCTGAATACTCACAATTTGTGCCGCATAATTTAGCACTTGATTATATACCATATGGTAATGTTCTCTAACTATGTCATTTCATCAACCCGATCATCTATGCTAACTGAGAGTAAGCAAGTGGGAGAGAGGAAGAGGCAGAGGCGTACAGAGTTCAGAGGTGCTGAGATGATTACACAGATTGTGTAGCAAACTTTTATAATGGGCCTGCTTACTCTGCTCCTCTGCTTCTAGATGTGCTGGAAGTTTGTGATGATCGTTCAACCTGAGTAAATTAATATGTGTAGCACTGTGCTAAGGGCTGGGGGATATAATGCCGGTGGCCGAGGCCAGGTAGGTCCACAATGGATTTGGGCAGACAGTAGAGAAACTGCAGAGCTGAAAAGGCATTGGGTCATTCCCGTTTAATAGAGTCTCACAGTGGCAGATGAGCAAACAGGCAGGAGAAACCACTTCTCAGGCAAATGAACAGCAAAATGGCCCCTCACAGTGGTGGACAGGCAATCACAATCCACTGAGGGCAAGCACTCTTAGCCTTTCATAGACTATACACATGAGGCACTGCCATGTGCTCATCATGCACTAATCAGGCAAAGTACAAGCGAGCAAGCCTAACAGAGCTGTTTTCCCAACAGGGGAGAATACAGAAGAAGCGGAATTTGTGGTCTGGCCTGAAAGATGTCATCTCCCACTGTGAAGGAAAGGTAAACTAGCATGCACACAGCACGCTGCCGGGAAATGTGGTGGGAACATAGCTCACTTCCTGGGCTCCAGGAAGGCGTTGTGCCACTTCACCATGGCTTTCTTTTCTACTAAACTCCCTGCTGGCAGAGGATGGTCTCCCACTCGATCCCCAAAGAGTCACACTGACCAGCTGGAATTGGTAGATGAGATGTACATGCCAAGTCTAAGAAGGTGAAGGAAGGCTGTCATGTTGAGATTAATGTGGAGTTCAGAGATTGGGTTAAGGCTTCATGGAGACAGTGAATAGATCTGAATGAACAGAAAGCACAGTTCACACTGTGGAGTCTACACTAGGTGCCGCCTCACACTGCAAGCTTGGAACCTGACAGGGACTTCAGCCTTGGAACCTCTGAGGGGAGGCTGAATTGTTCATTGGCAGTTCCATTTCCACTTGTCATCTCAGGTGCGGCTTTCTCCTCCAAGCCAGAGCTGCCTCTTGGAGAGCCACAGTTGTCCTGCAAAAGAGTTAGAGGTGGGCAGCCGCTGACCCTGTAGAGCATAGGTCTGGGTAACAGTGGCTAGTGACAACACAGCTCAGGCTTCTCTCTGCCTGTTCAAGGCGTTTGAGCTATGACTTCCCCAAGAGAAAGGAAAAGTAAAAGAAAGGGGAGTAAACTGGAGTGCTGCTGCCACTCCCCCTGCAGGGTCCCCTGGGAAGTGGAGCTTCTCTGTGTCCAGAATAGGACCTTATGCTGTGGGGTGCTCACACAGTTCCTTCACCTGAAGGACTGAGCCTCCTGCTCAGTGGTGGGCTTCAGCCAGTTTGCACTGGTTCTGCAGAACCAACACCTAATTTTTTGTTGAGTTCAGCAAACTGGATGGTAAAATGGCACTTGAAATCAGGGTTATCTCTAAGATGGAAATCACGAATTTACATTCCTTACTCTTTTTTAACATTCATCTGCGCAACAGTGTATTCTAAGTGCCCGTAGTAATGTTCATTCTGTCCATAGGTGAAAAAATGTTGATGAAACTATGCTTGTAATATTTCTTTATTCATTTTATAAAACCCATTATACTTTTTTTAAAAATATATTTTATTATTATTAATTCTAATGGGGTGACACCAATAAATCAGGGTACATATGTACAATGAAAACATCTCCAGGTTATCTTATCAGTCAATTGCGTTGCATACCCGTCACCAAAAGTCAAATTGTCCTCTGTCACCTTCTATCTGGTTTTCCCTGTGTCCCTCCCCTTCTCCCTATCCCACTCTTCCCTCCCTCCCCCATCCCATAACCACCACTCTCTTGTCCATGTCTCATATTCTCACTTTTATGTCCCACCTATGTATGAAATCATGCTGTTCTCAGTTTTTCTTTTTTTCTGATTTACTTATTTCACTCCGTATAATGTTATCAAGGTACATCCATTTTGTTGTAAATGATCCGATGTCATCATTTCTTATGGCTGAGTAGTATTCCATAGTATATATGTACCATAGCTTTTTAATCCACTCGTCTTCTGACGGACACTTGGGCTGGTTCCAGATCTTCGCTATTGTGAACAATGCTGCCACGAACATGGGGGCGCATTTCTTCTTTTTGAACAGTGCTATGGTGTTCTTAGGGTATATTCCTATAAGTGGGATAGCTGGGTCAAAATGGCAGTTCGATTTTTAATTTTTTGAGGAATCTCCAAACTGTTTTCCACAGTGGCTGCACCAGTCTGCATTCCCACCAGCAGTGCAGAAGGGTTCCCTTTTCTCCACATCCTCGCCAGCATTTATTCTGTGTTGTTTTGCTGATGAGTGCCATTCTGACTGGTGTGAGGTGATATCTCGTTGTGGTTTTAATTTCCATTTCTCTAATGATTAGTGATGTTGAGCATTTTTTCATATGCCTATTGGCCATCTGTGTGTCCTCTTTGGAGAAATTTCTATTCATTTCTTTTGCCCATTTTTTGATTTGGTTGTTTGTCTTCCTGGTGTTGAGTTTTATAAGTTCTTTATAAATTTTAGTTATTAACCCCTTATCAGATGTGCTGTCGAAAATGTTCTCCCATTGTGTGGTTTGTCTTTTTATTCTGTTCCTATTGTCTTTAGCAGTGCAAAAACTTTTTAGTTTGATATAGTCCCATTTGTTTATCTTGCCTTTTATTTCATTTGCCCGTGGAGATAAATTGGCAAATATACTGCTGCTACAGATGTAGGAGAGCTTGCTGCCTATGTTTTTTTCTAAGATGCTTATGAAAACTCATTATACTTTTGATGAAATACTACATTTGAATTTCCTCACATTTGTTACTTCAGAAAACAAACATATAACGTAAAGAGAAAAAGTGCCTAACAACCAGGGGGTGATAAGGTGTCATCGGCAATATCTTAAATAACAATTTTATTATTTTTTGTCAGGTATTATTTAATATTATTTTATTAAAATTTTAAAAATCTTTTTTATAATCTAGTTTTGTGTTTTCTCTTTTACTGTTCTTATTTAGGTACTAAATGCATGACCATAGTAAATTACCATTCAGTATATAATTTTTTTAAATTTAAAACGGTCATTAGAGCAGAGAACCAGTTGTTAAGTTATTTGAATCACCCGCTGCTCCTGTTACACTGCTTACAGTCTAGATCTTCCCAAGGTGGAATCTGCACACATAGTTCCTTCACTTAAAAAAGAACTATTGTATTGGCTTATTTAGAGATATGTCTGCTAGGAAAAGTGGAGGAAAAAAATTATCTTCAAAGTCTCAGCCTTAACGGGCTTTTTATTTTTTTGAACTTTTTTTTAAAATTAATTTTAATGGGGTGACATTAATAAATCAGGGTACATATGTTCAAAGAAAACATCTCCAGGTTATCTTATCATTCAATTGTGTTGCATACCCATCACCCAAAGTCAAATTGTCCTCTGTCACCTTCTTCTTTTTCTTTTTTAATTTTTTTTTTTTAATTTTATTTATTTTTTAGAGAGGAGACACACACACACACACACACACACACACACAGGAGAGAGAGAGAGAGAGAGAGAGAGAGAGAGAGAGAGAGAGAGAAAGAAAGGGGGGAGGAGCTGGAAGCATCAACTCCCATATGTGCCTTGACCAGACCGGTGCAGGGTTTTGAACTGGCGACCTCAGTGTTCCCAGGTCGACGCTCCATCCACTGCACCACCACAGGTCAGGCATCCTCTGTCACCTTCTATCTGGTTTTCCCTGTGCCCCTCCTCTGCCCCCTCTGCCTCCCTCTCTTCCCTCCCCTGACCCCGTAACCACCACACTCTTGTCCATGTCTCATAGTCTCGCTTTTATGTCCCACCTATGTATGAAATCATGCTGTTCTCAGTTTTTTTCTGTTTTACTTATTTCACTTCGTATAATGTTATCAAGGTCCATCCATTTTGTTGAAAATGATCCGATGTCATCATTTCTTATGGCTGAGTAGTATTCCATAGTATATATGTACCAAAGCTTTTTAATTCACTCGTCCTCTGACGGACACTTGGGCTGGTTCCAGATCTTCGCTATTGTGAACAATGCTGCCACGAACATGGGGGCGCATTTCTTCTTTTCGAACAGTGCTATGGTGTTCTTAGGGTATATTCTTAAAAGTGGGATAGCTGGGTCAAAAGGCAGTTCCATTTTTAATTTTTTGAGGAATCTCCAAACTGTTTTCCACAGTGGCTGCACCAGTCTGCATTCCCACCAGCAGTGCAGGAGGGTTCCCTTTTCTCCACATCCTGGCCAGCACTTATTCTGTGTTGTTTTGCTGATGAGTGCCATTCTGACTGGTGTGAGGTGATATCTCATTGTGGTTTTAATTTGCATTTCTCTAATGATTAGTGATGTTGAGCATTTTTTTCATATGCCTATTGGCCATCTGTGTGTCCTCTTTGGAGAAATTTCTATTCATTTCTTTTGCCCATTTTTTGATTGAATTGTTTGTCTTCCTGGTGTTGAGTTTTATAAGATTTTTATAAATTTTGGTTATTAACCCCTTATCAGACGTGTTGTCGAATATGTTCTCCCATTGTGCGGTTTGTCTTTTTATTCTGTTCTTATTTCTTTAGCTGTGCAAAAACTTTTTAGTTTGATATAGTCCCATTTGTTTACCTTGCCTTTTATTTCATTTGTCCATAGAGATAAATAGGCAAATTTATTGCTGCTACAGATGTCAGAGAGCTTGCTGCCTATGTTTTCTTCTAGGATGCTTATGGTTTCATGGCTTACATTTAAGTCTTTTATCCATTTTGAGTTTGTTTTTGTGCATGGTGTAAGTTGATGGTCTAGTTTCATTTTTTTTCAGGTAGATGTCCAATTTTCCCAACACCATTTGTTAAAGAGGCTGTCTTTACTCCATTGTATGTTCTTTCGTTCTATGTCAAATATCAGTTGTCCATAAAGATGTGAGTTTATTTCTGGTTTCTCTGTTCTGTTCCATTGATCTATGTGCCTGTTCTTATGCCAGTACCATGCTGTCTTGAGTACAGTGGCCTTGTAGTATACCTTGATATCCGGAAGAGTGATACTTCCTGCTTTATTTTTTCTTTTTAAGATTGCTGAGGCTATTCGTGTTCTTTTTTGGTTCCATATAAATTTTTGGAACATGTGTTCTATATCTTTGAAGTATGTCATTGGTATTTTAATTGGTATTGCATTGAATTTATAAATTGCTTTGGGTAATATAGACATTTTAATGATGTTTATTCTTCCTAAGCATTAGGACGGTATATGCTTCCACTTGTTTGTATCTTCCTTGATTTCTTTTATCAATGTTTTATAATTTTCCGAGTACAAGTCCTTAACCTCCTTGGTTAAATTTACTCCTAGGTACTTAATTTTTTTGGTAGCAATAGTGAAGGAGATTGTTTCCTTAATTTCTTTTGCTGACAGTTCATTGTTGGTATATAGAAATGCCTCTGGTTTATGAGTATTAATTTTATATCCTGCCACTTTGCTGAACTCATTTATAAGGTCCAGTAATTTTTTGACTGAGACTTTAGGGTTTTCTATATACAATATCATATCATCTGCAAATAATGACAGTTTTACCTCTTCTTTTCTAATTTGGATGCCTTTTATTTCTTCTTGTCTGATTGCTGTAGCTAGGACTTCTAGAACTATGTTGAATAAGAGTGGTGAAAGTGGGCAACCCTACCTGGTTCCTGATCTTAAGGGGATTGCTTTTAATCTTTGTCCATTTAGTATGATGTTTGCTGTCGGTTTATCATAGATGGCCTTTATCATGTTAAGGAATGATCCCTGTATTTCCACTTTACTGAGTGTTTTGAGCATGAATGGGTGCTGGATTTTATCAAATGCCTTTTCTGCATCTATTGAAATTATCATGTGATTTTTGTCCTTCCTTTTGTTTATGTGATGAATCACATTGATTGATTTGCGAATATTGAATCAGCCTTTTCTCTCCAGAATAAATCCCACTTGATCATGGTCTATGATTTTTTTCATATATTGCTGGATCTGGTTAGCTTATGTTTTGTTGAAAATTTTAGCATCTAAATTCATCAGGGATATTGGCCTATAATATTCTTTCTTTGTGTTGTCTTTTCCTGGTTTTGGGATCAGAATTATGCTCGTCTCATAAAAGAACTTTGGAAGTCTTCCTTACTTTTGAATTTTTTGAAATAGCTTGAGGAGGATAGGAATTAGTTCTTTGAATTTTTGATAGAATTCACTTGTGAAGCCATCAGGCCCAGGACTTTTCTTTTTTGGGAGTTTTTTGATAACTGTTTCTATCTCATTTGTTGTAATTGGTCTGTCTAGGTGTTCTGATTCTTCCAGATTGATTTTTGGAAGGTTATATGATTCAAGAAATTTGTCCATTTCACCTAGGTTGTCTAACTTTTTGGCATAGAGTTCTTCATAGTATTTTCTTATAATACTTTGTATTTCTGTTGTGTCAATTGTTATTTCTCCACTCTCATTTCTAATTTTATTTATTTGAGTCCTTTCTTTTTTTCTTCGTGAGTCTAGTTAAGGGTTCATCAATCTTGTTTACCTTTTCAAGGAACCAGCTTCTGGTTTCATTGATCCTCTGTATTGTTTCCTTAGCATGTATATCATTTATTTCTGCCCTGATCTTTATTATTTCCTTCCTTCTACTGGTCCTGGGCTTTATTTGCTGTTGTTTTTCTAGTTCTTTTAGATGCAGGATCAAGTTGCTTACTTAAGCTTTTTCTAGCTTTCCATGGTATGCCTGTAGTGCTATGAACTTCCTTCTCAGTACTGCTTTTGCTGTGTCCCATAAATTTTGAGTTGATGTATGCTCATTATCATTTGTTTTTAGAAACTTTTTTATTTTTTGATCTCATTGTTAATCCATTCATTATTTAATAACATGCTATTTAGTTTCCAAGTGTTTGAGTATTTTTCAGTTTTTCTTTTGTGGTTAATTTCTAGTTTCATGCCATTGTGATAAGAGAAAATGCTTGAAATGATTTTAATCTTCTTAAATTTGTTGAGACCACTTTTGTGTCCTAACATGTGGTCTATCCTAGAGAATGTACTATGAGCGCTTGAAAAGAATGTATATTCTACTGCTTTAGGTTGAAAAGTTCTGAAGATTATCTATTAAATCAAGTTGATGTAGTGTTTTCTTTATGTCTGCTGTTTCTTTATTAATTTTCTTTCTTGAGGATCTATCCAGTGATGTGAGTGGGGTATCGAAATCCCCTATTATTATAGTATTGCTGTTAATCTCGTTTTTTTTTTTTTTTTTTTTTTTTTAGAGAGGAGACACAGAGTGAGAGAGAGAGAGAGAGCAAGAGAAAGGGGGGAGGAGCTGGAAGCTCAACTCCCATATGTGCCTTGACCGGACCAGTACAGGGTTTTGAACTAGCGACCTCAGTGTTCCCAGGTCGACACTTTATCCACTGCGCCACCACAGGTCAGGCTAATCTCGTTTTTTATATCCATCAAAGTCTGCTTTATGTATGTCTGGGCTCCTATGTTTGGTGCATAGATATTTATAATGGTTATATCTTCCTGTTGAATTGTTCCCTTTATCATTATGTAGTGACCTTCATTATCTCTTACTACAGCCTTTGTTTTAAAGTCCATTTTGTCAGATATCAGTATTGCTACCCCAGCTTTTTTTCATTTCCATTTGTATGAAATATTTTTTTCCATCCTTTTACTATCAGTCTATGTGCATCTTTCGTTGTAAGGTGTGTCTCTTGTACACAGCATATGTATGGGTCCTGTTTCTTTATCCACGCAAGTACCCAATATCTTTTGATTGGATCATTTAATCCATTTCCATTTAAGGTTATTATTGATATGTAGTTTTTTATTGCCATTTTATTCTTTAAAGGTGTATTTTTTTTTGTTATATTCTTTCCTCCCTTTGAACTGTTCACAATAGGCCCCTTAGTATCTCCTGCAGAATTGGTTTGGTTTTAATGAATTCCTTCAGGCTTTCTTTGTTTGGAAAGCTCTTTATTTCTCCTTCAATTTCAAATGTTAGATTGCTGGATAGAGTAGTCTTGGTTGTAGGTTCTTGTTCTGCATTACTTTGAATATATCTTGCCATTCCTTTCTGGCCTCAAGTGTTTCTGTTGAGAAGTCGGATGTCATTCTTATGGGGGCTCCTTTGTAAGTGATAGCCTTTTTTTCTCTAGCAGCTTTTAAAATTTTCTCTTAATCCCTTAGTTTTGGTATTTTAACTATGATGTGTCTTGGTGTAGATTTCTTTGGGTTTCTCTTTAATGGAGTTCTCTGTGCTTCTTGAATGTGTGAAACGTTTTTCAGTCTTAACTTACGGAAGTTTTCTGCTGATTTGATTGAACAAAGTTTCTGTCCCTTTTTTCTCTTCATATTCGGGTACCCCTATGATGCAGATGTTATTTCTCTTCATGTTGTCATAGAGCTCCCATAGAGTTTCCTCATATTTTTTGAGTCTCTTCTTTTTTCTGTTCTACTTCTGTGCCTTTGTTTTTTCCTCTAAATTGCTGATTCAATCCTCAGTTTCATCCATCCTGCTTTTAATTCCTTCCATTGTGATCTTTAGTTCTGTTATTGTATTTGTCATGTTTGATTCCTTTTTCATTATTTCAATTTCTTTTTTATACTTGTTATCTCTTTATTTAGGTTTTCATAATGACTATCCATTGTTGCTCTAAGCTATTTGAACATCCTAACTATCATTATTTTAAACTCTGCATCTGATAAGTTGGTTATATCTGGCTCATTCAGATCCTTCTCTGGGGATTTCTCTTGATTGATTTGGGTTGCATTTCTCTGCCTGCCCATTTTGTCTGTGTATAAGAAGGGTGTGGCCACTGGAGTCCAATGGGTGTTGCCTCTGTGTTCCCAGGTGTGGTCTGTTTGCAGGCCCACCACCCCTTCGGTCGTTGCCTAGGGCGGTTGGGTATGGGCGTTGTTGGTGCCGGCTCACTGTGGATGTTGCTGTGATTTCCACCTCTCCTCCTTGGTAAGGTCTGTGTTCTCATGCTCGGCTTTACAAGCCTCAGCCTGTCTGCGCCTTCGCCTCGCCCCACAGGTGGGGTTGCACAAAGCACTCAATCCACAAGCCTCAGCACCAAGGGTAGGGGTGAGCACCTTTGCTTAGCTGCGAACCCTGACTGTTCCCGGACTTCCACCCAACCCCGCAGTCAGAGCCTGCTCGCCGCTGTTTCTTGGCCAGGCGGGGCTGCTGGCGTGCGCTCAGCTGCGAGCCTCCGCCTGTCCCGGGCTTTAGTCCCACCCCCGCAGTCAGGACTGTCTCATGCAGAGTTGCAAACCTCGGAGTCCAGGTGATCCTGCACGCCCACAGGCTCCTGCTCAGCACAGATCTCTGCTCGTTCCTGGCCTCCTGCTTTTCTCCCACAGGTGGGCCTGCAGGTGGACCCACAGCTGCCGGGCCACTTTTGCGAGTCCCCTCTGCCCCTGCTGGGCTAGACCGAGCTCATGCCAGCTGGGTCTCCACCCCCAGCGACAGAACCACATTTCAGCTTCCCACCGCCACCATCCCTCCAGCAACCCTCAGCAGTGTGGGTAGGGCCACTGCAGTTCAGACCCTAACAGTCCATACTATAGTCCTGGAAGCTTCCTTTGTCTAAGCAGCTCTGCTCTAAGTGCCACGGGAGAGCTTGTTTGACTGGTGTCCTGCTTCCCTTTGCTGGTATTGCTAGTTCTAGGGGAAATATTTGTTTTTGATTAGGGAAGTGATTCAACCCCGGGGTTAGGGTGGCTGTCCCTCAGAGTGTTTCTCCCTGTGCCTTCCAGTCCACACTCTCTTCTCGCTGCTCCCGTCCGCTCATCTGTCCCCGTTTCCTGGAGCCCCGGGTGAGTGGTTGTGAGAGAGGTTTTCTGCGCTGTCCCTTTAAGAATCTTTGGTCTGAGAAAACTATCTATTTCTCACAAACAGTATCCTCACTTGTTTCACAGCTCAATACTGTCCAAATGCCTCTTCTAGGCTCTGGGGTTGCAGGCTGGGGCTTTGTTCCTTGGACCCAGGTCCCTTCCTCTCCGCTAAACTTTCTTCCCGCCTCGTGAGTCTGCCGTTAGCTCCAGGGAGCTGGGCAGCCCTTTCCACGTTTTCGCTTTTCCTACCAGTCTCAATGCGGCTTCTTCTGTGTTCCTTGGTTGAAGAGTCCACTTAGTTCAGTTCAAAGTCGATTTATCCTTATGATGGTTCTTAAAATCAAGTTATAATCCACTTTGGTTACAGGGATTGGAAGTTGGTACGTCTGCCTACTCCATCGCCATCTTGCTGTCCCCTTACGGGCTTTTGCAGCCCCAGAATTTTGTCAAGGCAGAATGGAGCCTTTTCATTTCAACTTTAAGAATGAGCAGCAGTCTATGTGCTTCAGGCAGTACCAGCCCTTTGTCAATTGTTCTATTTTATACCTTGCCTGCTTCCCACAAGTATAGAGAATGGCTTGAAATAAAAATAAACATCAAGATTGTTATGAAAGAAAAGAAACCCAAATGTGGGAGGTTTATCTCAGACTTATTTTCTTTCCTACTTTTTGGTGTCCTTGGGGGACCTTTCCAGACACTCCTTGTCACCGCATCACAGTTCCCAGTGATGCCTTGCTTTCCTGCCTGTTCTTACTTTTCTCTTGGAGGGACATATGTCCTACAGAAAATGTACATGTTAAAATGAGATGCTTGCTGATCTAAAGGAGAGATATTTCCTAGTGTAGTTTGAGTTTAGTTGAGGGGCAGGGGGAGAGAGATTTTATTGGTAGAGTCTTCACTGGACCACTTCTCATGGCACAGGGCTACCACTTATTCTGCTGATGGTTAAGATGACTTTGACTTTGATTTCTGAAAATGGCTACATTCAGACTTTTCCAGTGGGGTTGGTGTTTGTATTGAAAAAGACTCATTTTCTGCAATAAAACCTCCCACAACTACTTTTTACTGAATTAATGGCTTTTTTTTTCTAGAACAGATGATAGATAAAGCCAGAGGACATATAGTCTGGCTATAAAAGACATATTGATTCAATCAGATTTGCCAGAACACAACTGCAGGGTAAGTTCTAAAGAGTGACTTGAGAAATCAAGATACTGCTGAGGTAATCACTTGGCTAGGAATCTTTTGTCTGCTTCTCGTTTTATAGTCTTTCATTTCGCATTTCGGGAAATGATTCTCAAATTAAAGGCAAAATCCTGAATCTAGTAAAGATAAATCAAATGCCATTTGCTACGAATTCTGATTATTTCCCTTGAATGAGTAACTAAGCTAGTTTCTCACATAAAAATAATTTTGCCTCTTAATCAGAAATAGAATTAATTGAGTTCTGTAGAGGTCAGCTTTAGATGAGTTAAAGAGAAAATACATTAGAGTTAGAAAGAACAGCAGAGACCGTTTAATTTAATCCATTTATTTATGGCACCAGAGAGGTGGGAGAGGACACAGTGGGTTGGGTACAGTGGGAGGACAAAGATGTGCAGCTCACACAGGGTTCACTCAGGCCTGCCAGTTCTCTGACCTTCCTGTTACCAACAGTGCTATCTGCTGTTATTTACATAGGAATATCTCAAGAGGGGAATTTTATTCCTTACAACCAAGAGATGAAAATACAGAAATCATGCCACATGGGTAGCATCAGCTCCAAAGGACCTCTTTATTTAAAAGAAATGTGAAAGCCAGTGAGCTGTTCGAATGAATTCACCTAATGGCCTAAGCAGCCTTGTTTTTGAGAAGAGATTTTTGTACTCTTTGCAGTGGTATGGCAGTCTGAATCAATAGACAGACACGGGACCTGGAGGAAGGCCCTATCAGAATGAAACATAGAAATGGTGTTTATTGTTACCAACAAAACTAAAAAGCAAACATTACAAGGGTTTGCTGCAATCAGATAGCATGTGTGGTGATGGAACACAGCAGTCCACAGAGTAGAATGCCCCAGGGCATGAAACAGATGACTCCACAGAGCCTGCTAGAAAGCTGCAGCCACACCTGGCACTGCCCTGAGCCCCCCTGGAGGCCACAGGTCACAGCTTCCTCCCCTGTCATTTGGGAATTGCATGTGGCCAGCCTTCTGGGCTGGTCTGACCTTCAGCATAATAATTCAGCTAAAGGATTGATTTTAGAATGCTGTAAATAATCAAAATCATGTATTTTTGTTTTACATTTTTATAATAGACCAATTTGTTCAAACACTATTCTGTAATATTCATATTGCAATATGCAAAAGATTTTTTGATTATTTTACCTTAAGGCTCATATTGAAAGAAGCTTATCAGTATTTTTCTTCTCTTTTATTATTCCAGTTGGGCAGAAAGACAGGTCTATCTGTTTTCTGTCTGATTCATTGTTGCTAACAGTTGTCAGGGAAGCAGAAACCTCCTCAGTTGATTGATGTGTTCCGGCTGTGCAACTTTGAAAATCATATTTCCACTGAAAAAAAAGGTTGTTAACTTTTTCTAATGCCCCTTCCATTAAAAAACAACAACAGCAACAACAAAACAGGTAGTTTGTTGTCAGGGAGTGCCATTTTCAATTTTTCAAAAAGATTTAAAATTAGTGATGAATCATTCTCTTGCAAACGCAACTGACTTGTATTGAAAGGAGTTTGAGATCCTCAAATAATTTCAAGCCTTCCTGCAGAACATTATGGTGGCTCCAAATACCCAGCCTCCAAACCAGATCAGGTTTATGCATTGAAAGCGACTGCTGCTTTTTTCCTTCTTTCTTTTATTCTTCCTCCTCCTCCCCCTCCTTGTTTTTCTTCTTTCTTAAAACGACTTCATTGAGCCTGACCTTTGGTGGCGCACTGGATAAAGCATTGACTTGGAATGCTGAGGTTGCTGGTTCAAAACCCTGGGTTTGCCCGGTCAAGGCACGTACAACAAGCAATCAAGGAACAACTAAAGTGAAGCATCTATGACTTGCTATTTCTTGTTCTCTCCCGTCCTCTCTCTGTAAAATCAAAAAATAAAATTAAAAACAAACAAACAAACAAAAAAAATGACTTCATTGAGATCTATCTCACATACCGTATAGTTTCCTCATTTATACTGCACAATTCAATGTGTTTTTGGTATATTTATAAGAGTTGTACAATCATAAACACAAATCAATTTTAGATCATTTTTATTATCTCACAAGGAAATCCTTTTCTCTTAGCTACCAATGCTCTTCAGTCCCCCAACGCACCCCTATCCTAAGCAAATCACTAATCTACCTTCTGTCTCTATTGATTTACCTGCTCTGGGCATTTCATATAAATGCAATCATACAGTAAGTCCCTTGTGAGTAGCTTCTTTCACTTAACTTTTTCAGGTTTTCATTCACGATATAGCCTGTATCAGTATCTCATTTAGCCTGTATCAGTATCTCATTTGTTTTAATGGCTGTATAGTATTCCATTGTGTGAATGTGCAATAATTTGTTTATTTATCTATTAATGAACATTTGAGTTGTTTTCATTTTGGGCTATTATGATAAACCTACTATGAATGTTCATGTACCAGTATTTGTGTAAACATATTTTCATTCCTCTTGGGTATATACTTAGCAGTAAATGCATCATATGGCAACTCTATGTTTAACCTTTTAAGAAACTGCAAGACTTTTCCCAGGTGACTTCTGTGTCAGTGAGAAAAGAAAGCAGGTGACACCAACCCAACACATTTTCCAAAGGTGAGCTGCAGGAGGATGGTGACTTAATTTAGTGCTTTGTTCCTATACCTAGAAGTAGGCTTAGCACATAGCAGGCATGTAAACATTTGTAGAATTAATGGCTAAATGAGTTCATGGAGAGCCTACTGTGTGCTAGCTTCAGTATGGATGCATGGTCCTTCTCCCAAGGAGCTTACCTTTTGGACGGAAATAGAATAAAATGTACCTAATGGAGAAAGGTACATGTTAAGGGGAAGGTGTACTCATTTCTATGCCACTAAAGTGTAAATGGTGAAGACCTGAACTCCTTCGGTCTTAGCCTGAAACCTCCCAGACAGTATACCATTCTGCACACTCCACCTCTGCCTTCCCCTCTTCTTCTCCAGCTGTGGGCTCAGCATATAATATGATTCTTCTCCTCAAGTTCAGGCTTTTAGTGACCTGCCCATTTTGATATTTTCTTTCTATCTCCCCTCCCTGTTCCTTTCATCCCTATATCCCTCTTTCATCTATCTATTATCTATCTATCTATCTATCTATCTATCTATCTATCTATCTATCTATCAATCATCTATCTATCTATCTATCATCTACCTATCTATATCTATCATCTATCTATATCTATCTATCTATCATCATCATCTATCTTTCTACTGTACCTATCTATCTGTTGGTCATATACACCACCTATCCAGCAACAACAATCTCATCTTACCACCTCTAAGCTATATTATATTATATATATATATATATATTTACTTAATTATCTTGCTTTAAGATTTCTTTCCATTTTTGTTATATATAATACTTCAAAGGAACCTACTCATGACTTTTATTTACCAATTTTGAATTGTTAAAAAGGATACCAGTCCAACTACATTCTCGGTCTGGAAGGTTTTTCCTTATGGTGATTCACAAACCCAGCCACCTCCCATCTGTGAATCTGCTTCCAGGTAGTGAAGGGGCAGGAGCATCAACACATGGCCCACAGGTGGCACCCATCCTTTCTGTTTTTAGTTCATTAATGATATCTTGCCACATGGCCCCACGTGGATGCAGGAAGTTATAGCAATGTAAACTTGGCTGGGCAAGCACTTCCCAGGAACAACTAACTGTATGTATATTATGAAAAGAAATGGACAATTAGTCCTTTCTGCCATTGTAGAGTTTTAGTGATATAATCACGGCTCATTTTGATGACTAGGTACATTTTGCCCACCTTCATCCCCATTAAAAGATTTTCATTTTATTTATTTCTGATTATAAAAGAAGACATATTTGGTTTTAATTTCAATAATCTGTTTACTAGACTTATTTATTATGTGGAAAACCAATGTAGCTACTACTATAATTTTATTTTTCTTGGACTAACTCTACACGTCACTTTTTATTTTAATGCTTATACTATTCTGGTTATTATTTTGAGATTGGCTGAACTTATTTTGAAAAGATTAAAAGGGAGCCAATAAGCAAAGAAATTGGTTTTCCTCCAAGAAGACTGCAGAACTACAAAATATATCAGCTTAATTATAGGGTGTTATTTTAAAATAACAGTATTATCTGAAAATATTATATCTTTTTTTCTGAACTAGTTATTTTGTATATATCTGCAGTTGCTTTCACAAATGACTATGATTAGGAAGTCACTCTTTTGGCCCTGGTTGGTTGGTTCAGCGGTAGAGCGTTGGCCTGGCTTGTGGAAGTCCCAGGTTTGATCCCTGGCCAGGGCACAGAGGAGAGGTGCCCATCTGCTTCTCCGCCTTTCCCCCTCTCCTTCCTCTCTTTTTCTCTCTTCCCCTCCTGCAGCCAAGACTCCACTGGACCAGAGCTGGTCCGGGTGCTGAGGACCGCTCCATGCCTCTGCCTCAGGTGCTAGAATGGCTCCAACCACAATGGAGCAATGCCCCAGATGGGCCCCCTGGTGGACATGCTGGGTGTATCTTGGTTGGGTGCATGCAGGAGTCTGTCTGACTGCCTCCCTGCTTCTAACTTCGGAAAAATACAAAAAGAAAAGGTCACTCTTTCTAGGTGACTTTTTTGGGGCTTTTTTTCAAAGTTTCTAAGACTTAATTAAGCCTTGCTTTAAAATATTTGCTTCTATTTCTTCTGAACCTCACCTCCCAAATCTAAAAAACAACAAAAGAAAATAAGTGTTTTAGATGTTAATAATATTGTTATAATGCAGTTAGAGAAATAGCAAAATTTTTGCTCAGCCAAAGTGAATCTCAAATTTATCCAATCCTTATTTTTCTTTCTTTTTTTTACAGGGACAGAGAGAGAGTCAGAGAGAAGTATAGATAGGGACAGATAGACAGGAACGGAGAGAGGTGAGAAGCATCAATCATTAGTTTTTTGTTGCCTTGTAACACCTTAGTTGTTCATTGATTGCTTTCTCACGTGTGCCTTGACCAAGGGCCTTCAGCAGACTGAGCAACCACTTGCTGGAGCCAGCGACCTTGGGTCCAAGCTGACAAGCTTTTGCTCAAGCCAGATGGGCCCGCGCTGAAGCTGGCAACCTCGGGGTCTCGAACCTGGGTCTTCCGCATCCCAGTCCGATGCTCTATCTACTGCACTACTGCCTGGTCAGGCCCAATCCTTATTTTTCTTTGTGAAGTTAATGAGGTATTAAGGACAAGAAATTTTTATGTCAGCTGTAAATACTTAATTGTAATATAGACCAAGTAAACTCTACAGTGTTAGAGAGGAAAATTGAAGAGGCAAAGTAAGAAAATTATTGTAAGAATCACTCATTCATTTAACAGATATTGAATTGCTTATCATGTGCCCAATAGAGTTCTAGTTGGAGTCTATCTAGGTGCATCAAAGAATAAAACAGATTCCTTCTTTAGACAGGCTTACATATTAGCAGGTTGTGACAAATAGAGTAAGTAAGTAAATTACACAGTGAGTTAAAATGTGATGTATCCTACTTTACTACATAAAAAGGATGCTATTAATAATTTGTGATTACTTTATAAATGTATCATCTCAGAGTAAAAATTAGCATGTGATAAGGAGCTGAAATTTTAAAAGATGGCTAGCCAGGATAGGTCTCATTAAGAAGGTACATTTAAAACCTGAAGGACAGGAGAAAGCAAGCCATGCATCTATGGGAGTGGGTTTCCAAGTAAATGGAACCAGTGCAAAGGCCCTGAGGCTGGGGTATACCTATAATTTTAAGAACAAGAAAAAGTTCAGTGTGACTGGATTGGAGTTGGCGATGTGGGAAAATCAGGAGATAAAATCAGAGAAGAAATATGTTTGGCAGATAATACAAAGTATTGTAGATCATTGCCCATGGTAAGGACTTTTTTTTTTTTTTTTGAAAGAAATGAAGATCCATCAGAGAGTTTAAATAGAGGGTTGACATGATTTGAATTAGAATTTGGCAGAATTATCCTGGATGTTGTGTTAAGAATAGGCAGTAGAAGCAGAGCTCAAAGACCAATTATTAAGGGCAACTGCAGTATTCCAGGCACAAAATGGTGGCAGTGAAGGTGATGAGAAATTGTTACATTCTGGATATATTTTGAAGATAGAATGTATGAAACTTCTGATGGTTTGCTTATGGAGTCTGAAAGAAAGCAAGGAGATCCTTGTATTATTGCCCGAATATTTGCTGACCTTTTCCTCTGGGCCTTTCTGTCTGAGGAAATTATTCTTGCACCCCACTGGCATCAGGTTTAGACATGTGACTTTCTCTGGCTAGTGAATTAGGAATGGAAGTGATGTACTCCTTTCTAGAAGAATCTTTAAATGCCACCATATTGGACCTTGTCTGACCTTTGTCAGGAGAATGGCAGTGTTCTGGAGAGGGCTGCTCCCTCAGCCTGGACCCTCCCTGAAACAAAGAAGACATGAGAGAGTATACCCTCTGCTGATTGTGACATGAACAAGTAATAAACATGGTTTTGTAAACTGTCCAGATTTTTTTGTTGTTAGATTAACATAACTCAATGAAAACACAGAGGCCTTCAAGCCTGTTGTCCCCATCAACTGAAGGGATCATATTTCCTTCCACTGATTGAGATGGAAAAATTATGGGAGGAGCAGGTTTTAAAGGAAAGACTAGGAGTTTAATTTTGAACTTGAATCTCTTAAGTAGGCATTTGAATATAAGAAACTAAAATTCAGGGGAAAGGGCCAAGATAGAGATAAAAATTGGGGGTTCATATATACTGTGGAATACTACTCAGCCATAAGACATGATGACATTGGATCATTTGTAACAACATGGATGGACCTTGATAACATTATACTGAGTGAAGTAAGTAAATCAGAAAACACTAAGGACTATATGAGTCAATACATAGATGGGACATAAAAATGAGACTCAGAGACATGGACAAGAGTGTACTGGCTACCTGGGGGGAGGGGGAGGGAGGGAGGGGATAGGGAGAGGGGAGGGGCACAAATAAAACCAAATAGAAGGTGCCTGACCAGGTGGTGGCACAGTGGATAGAGCGTCGGACTGGGATGCGGAAGACCCAGGTTCGAGACCCCAAGCTCACCAGCTTGAGCACGGGCCCATCTGGCTTGAGCAAAAGCTTGCCAGCTTGGACCCAAGGTCTCTGGCTCCAGCAAGGGGTGGCTCAGTCTGCTGAAGGCCCACGGTCAAGGCACATGTGAGAAAGCAATCAATGAACAACTAAGGTGTTGCAACGGCAATGAAAAATTAATGATTGATGCTTCTCACCTCTCTCCATTCCTGTCTGTCTGTCCCTATCTATCCCTCTCTCTAACTCACTCTCTGTCCTATATAAAAAAAAAGAAAACCAGATAGAAGGTGATGGAGGACAATTTGACTTTGGGTGATGGGTACGCAATATAATCAAATGTCAAAATAACCTGAAAATATTTTCTCTGAACATATGTGCCCTGATTTATCAATGTCACCCCATTAAAATTAATAAAAATAAATAAATAAATGAAAAAAATGGGGGTTCATCAGCATAGAGTTGGTAGTTTCTAAGGCCACAAGAGTGGTTGATAAATATATAGAGTAGGGAAAAATGCCATGAGAAGTCATTAATGACCTCATCAAGAGTATCTTCTCTTAGTGGGGGAGAGCATTATTAAAATGAGCCTGGGGAAAAAATTGGCTACAATAAGTTATTAATTCTTTTGTGCTTTCTTTTTTTAAAATTCATTTTAGAGAGGAGAGAGAGAGAGAGAGAGAGAGAGAGAGAGAGAGAGAGAGAAAGAGAAAGAAAGTGGGAAGGAGCAGGAAGCATCAACTCCCATATGCGCCCTGACCAGGCCCAGGCAAGTGCAGGGTTTTGAACTGGCAACCTCAGCGTTCCAGGTCAACATTTTTTCCACTGCGCCACCACAGGTCAGGCTATGCTTTCTCTTTTTTTAAGGGGAGTCAAGAAATGGACAATATAAATTGAATTTAGAAGTTGGGTCAAGTAAGGGCTTTTCTAGTAGAATCAAAACATCAGGGCAGATGCTTTACTTGAAAAATTGAGCAAAATTCTTTTATTTCCTATGGCTCATTTCTCAGTTTTAAAGAGTGGAAAGAACTAGCATTTATTGTGTATTTAAAATATGTGCATTCATGTATTCATTAACTCTTTACAACAGCATTGTGAAGTAACTATGATCACTCTTCAGGGTCTCTGAACGGTGATGTGACTTAATGTCCCACAACTAGTAAGTGGCAGAGGTGAGATTCAGTCCTTCATCTCACTCTTGATAACAAGCCTGTGCTTTTTCCTTCATGGAAATTGCTTTCCAAAAAGGGGAGCAAATTTTATGACCATTTCCTGAATTATTTCTCAATTAGCAACGTATGAGATAAAACTGCCAATAGCAGGTAACTTTGTGTTCCCAATACCATTGTCCAGTGTGTACCAGTCAGCTATGTTCTGCTGCCATTGACTCTAAATTATAATCTTGCTCAACCTAAAATGTGACTTTTTACTCACCACTGGTGCTGTCTAGAAAGTTCCAAACCCACAAAATGTCAGGTGAAAATGTTAGTCTTTCCTTTGTTCAGGGGCAATTACCTAACTAACAAATTGCTGTGTGTGTGTGTGTGTGTGTGTGTGTGTGTGTGTGTGTGTGTGTGTGTGTATGTGACAGAGACAGAGAGAGGGACAGATAGGGACAGACAGGGAGGGAGAGAGATGAGAAGCATCAATTCTTCGTTGCAGCCCCTTAGTCTCCTTAGTTGTTCATTGATTGCTTTCTCATGTGTACCTTGACTGAGGTCTATAGCAGAGCGAGTGACCCCTTGCTCAAGCCAGTGACCTTGGCTCAAGCCAGCAACCATGGGGTCATGTCTATGATCCCATGCTCAAGCCAGTGACCCTGCGCTCAAGCTGGTGAGGCCCCAGTTAAGCCAGATGAGCTGCGCTCAAGCCGGCAACTTCAAGGTTTTGAACTTGAGTCCTCCATGTCTCAGTCTGATGCTCTATCCACTGTGCCACCACCTGGTCAGGCCCAAACTAACAGATGGCTTTAAAATTTGTTAGGTATTTTGGCCTGACCTGTGATGGCGCAGTGGATAAAGCGTCGACCTGGGAACACTGAGGTCGCCAGTTCAAAACTCTGCACTGGTCTGGTCAAGGCACATATGGGAGTTGATGCTTCTAGCTCCTCCTCCCTTTCTCCCTATCTCTCTCTCTCTCTCTCACACTCTGTGTCTCCTCTCTAAAATAAATAAAATAAAAAGAAATTAAAATTTGTTAGGTATTTTACAAATTCACAATGATAATTAAATATGTGTGATGCAAACCTTAAAAACAGAATGCAAAACCCACTTCTGCTTCTATTGGTCTTTTTAAATTCCCACCCCACATAAAGTAGATAATCAAGTGGCAATGGCTGGGCTCTCACGACATTAGCTTTTCTGATATCTTCTTTAGAAAAGCCAATGAACTGTGTAGCTAGAGGCCTAAACACTCATCACGTATTGTCTTATTTAAAAAGATATAGCAATATCCAGTGTGGAAGTCCCAGGTTCGATTCCCAGACAGGGCACACAGAAGTGCCCACCTGCATCTCCACCCTTCCCCCTCTCCTTTCTTTCTATCTCTCTCTGCTCTTCCCACAGCCAATGCTTCATGGGAGCAAAGTTGGCCTGGGCACTGAGGATGGCTCCACGGCCTCCATCTCAGGTGCTAGAATGGCTCCAGTTGCAGCTGAGCAACGCCACAGATGGGCCGAGCGTCACCCCCTGGTGGGCATGCTGGGTGGATCCTGGTCAAGAGCATCCGGAAGTCTGTCTGTCTGCTACCCCCCGCTTCTCACTTTGAAAAAATACAAAAAAAAGAAGATGTAGCAATATCCAGTTTCTGTTGAAATATAAAGAAATATGTGAGGATATAAATTAGTACATTTTTGCTATTTTAATATCAGAATGATTTCTAATGGCCTGACAGTCTGTCCAGAGTTTGTTAAAGTGGTGTGGCTCACTGCAGAGACTGAATTTCAATGTTGACATTTGTATAAAGGCTAGTGAGTTATCAGAAAATGGGATTTACTTAAGGTTCTTCATATCCTACAATTATGTGATATACTTAGACATTATGGGAGAACAAATAAACCTCACATTTGTAGTGGCCTGTAATGGCTAATTGGATCTGTGCATCAAGCCTACCAACCCCTCTTCCAGGAAATAGTCTGACCACAGCAATGGCCATGTGACCCAAACAAGGCTAATCAGGGGCCTTCCTTGGGATTACACTGGTTTTTGATGGCTGGAAAAAAACCCCCACATTCTTTCTTTGTTGTAGGGTTGCCAAACTCAATGGCTATGTTCTGCCACTCAGGAAAGGCCTGTCTGTGGTATGAGATAAGGAGATTGGCCAACATGTAAAAAACTTAGAGGAGAAGAGATAAGAGAAAGGTATTGATTTCTTTTCCCAGCTTTAATACCTAACGCCCAGACTTCTAAACCTTGTCCTTATATTCTGTAAGCATCAACTTTTCCAAAATTGCTCTGTTGTAATAAAGTCTACTAATTTTCATACCTCTGCTGTGATTGAGTGGAAATATCAATAGCTTAAATTGCTACTATAAAGATATTTTGTTAGTTTGGTGATTTGGCTCAGGTTGCTGTAAAAAGACTGAGTGAGTGGCTTCAGTAACAGACATTTATTTCTCAAAGTTCTGGTGGCTAAGAAGTCCAAGATCAAGGTGCCAGCAGAGTTGGTGTCTGATGAGGTCTCTAATTCTTGGGTTGCAGATGGCCACTTTCTTGATGTGGCCTCACCTGGTAAAGAGAGACAAGATCTGGTCTCTTTCTCCTCTTACAAGGACACAAATCCCATGAGGTGGGTATCACCCTCATGATCTCATATAAACCTAATCACCTGCCAAAGGCTTTTTCCTTTAAATACCAATACATTGGGCTGGCTTTAGCTAAGCGGCTCCTTTGAGTCAAGTTCGCTTGTTAAATACCAATACATTTGAGGTTAGGGCTTCTATATACAAACTTTGGGGGAACACAAACATTCACATTGAAAACATGGGAAGAGATTTTATAGTAAAATAGAGGAAGGCTGGAAGAGGGAGAAAGGAAGGAAGAAACAAAGAGAAGGAAATTAAAAAAATCAAAATTTCTATTTTCCTCAGAAAGTTTTCCTTTCAATTCTATAAATTAATAAACTCTCTCTTTTTTCACTTCATCTATTTTAAATTGGGTTTATATTAGCTGTAACTGGCTAATTCACCATTCTTTTGAAGAAGCTACAAAGATTATTCCAGTGCATGGCATTATATAATTAAATAATTAGGGATACATTTCTAAAGAGAATTTCTTTAATATAATTGTCTAAATAGTGTCCTCATTCAGTGATTCCCTCTCATAAAGTGTCATAAATTCCAACTGTAATCCCTGCCCTACTTCAAGTAAACATTGTGAACTCCCAGTAAATTGCTAATGAAGATTCAAAGTAAAATGAAAGAAAATATTAAAACTTAATTACTAAATAAAAACATGGGTCAATATAAGTTCTAGGAGGTGCATATTAAAGATAAAAATGATATAAGTTTAAAATTTTATAGAAATTCTTCATTTTCTGCAAAGGTTAATTTTACATTCCACTTCAGTACAAACAGACTCTCCTATATTTCTCTCAAATATTTTTTTCATGTTAATGTCCTTCTCTGCTTCATGAAGAGGATGATGTTAATAATTTGTGGTAACATTATAAATGTATCATCTCAAAGTTTGGGGCTTGATTAATGTTCCTTTCCATGGTTAAAATCTTGCCAGCTGGCTTCTCACTTAGGCAAAAGGAAAGTGAACTAACAAAGTGATGAATGAAGCAACACAATCTTAAAAATGACTGCATCTTTCTGGTTTTAATTTGAGTTAAAAGAAAAGAAATTTGAAGTGTTAGAATGTTTAGAAAAAATAAGCAATAGATGAAATAGAATTCCAGACAAAATTAAAATGTATAATCTAAGTTGACAAATGCAATTATAAAAAAAATATTGAGATTATTCCTTAGTAAAATGTATGCTGATTTCTCAAATTTTTCTAATCCTATAAAATTGATAAGAATCCCACATGCATACAATTTCTCATAGAGATGAAGATAGCTGTCCTTTAGTTGCAAATAAAAAATTGGAATCCTCATACATTGCTGATGGGAATACTAAATGGTATAGCTGTGAAAACAGTTTGATAGTTTCTCAAAAAGTTAAACATAGTTACCATATAATTCAGCAGTTCCACTCTTAAGTATATTTCCAAGAGGAATGAAGACATATGTGCACATAAAACTTGTACACGAATATCCTTGGCAATATCATTCATTTTAGCTGAAAAGGGAAACAACAAAATATCCAACTAATGAATGGAGAAACAAAATGTGGTATGTCTGTACAATGGAATATTATTTATTCATAAAAAGAAATAAAGTGGCCTTTCATTGATCAACATGAATAAACCTTGAAAACATTATGCTTAGTAAGCAATTTTCAACTGGTGTGCTGCAAGAATTTTTAAAACATGCAATAGCTAACTGTTTAGTCAGGGTTACTGACCTCTTCTCCCATAGATTGTCAAATGAAAAAAATAACAACAGCCAACACAACAATAGCTGCCTGGTGTGAATGCCCTGTCTTGAACCATATATATATGTGTGTGTGTGTGTGTGTATATATATATATGTCATATAATAGAGTTGCAGAGTTGCATCTTATTGGTGACATTGCATAATAAGGTTGTGTCTGATTGGTTAATTCTTGGTACCAAAAATCCTTATATACAATAAGAGACACATGAGTTGTTTTTTTAAATTGATTTTAATTTCTTGTGTTTACATAGATTCTAGTGTTGCCCTGAATGCATCATCCACCCCACCCCCCACGTGTTTCCCTCAATATCCCCATTACCCCCTTCCCCACAACACCCTCCCCACTTCCCTTCAGGTTTATCCCATCCTATCATCCCCTTTCCCTCTGTCCTCTTGTTCTCTGGTCCCTTTGATCTCTCCTCTGTCTCAATTCTGTTCCTCAGTTCACATTGTTCATTGGATTCCTCAAGTGAGTGAGGTCATATGATATTTTTCTTTCTCTGTCTGGCTTATTTCACTAAACATAATAGTTTCCAGGTCCATCCATGTTGTTGCAAAAGGTAAGATTTCCTTCTTTTCATGACCTCATAGTATTCCACTGTGTATATGTACCACTGATTTTTAATCCACTCATCTACTGACGGACATTTGGGCTGTTTCCAGATCTTGGCTATTGTAAACAATGCTGCCATAAACATGAAGGTATATTTCTTCTTTTGAATCAATGATGTGGTGTGCTTGGGATATATTCCTAAAAGTGGGATAGCTGGGTAAAAAGGCAGTTCCATTTTTAATTTTTTGAAGAATCTCCATACTGTTTTCCACAGTGGCTGCATCAGTCTGCATTCCCACCAGCAGTGCAGGAGGGTTCTCTTTTCTCCACATTTTCGCCAGCACTTGTTCTGTGTTATTTTGCTGATGAGCGTCATTTTGATTGGTGTGAGGTGGTATCTCATTGTAGTTTTAATTTGCATTTCTCTAATGATTAGTGATGTTGAACATTTTTCATTTGCCTATTGGCCATCTGTATGTCCTCTTTGGAGAAGTGTCTTTTCATTTCTTTTGCCCATTTTTTAATTGGACTGTTTGTCTTCCTGGTGTTGTTTTTCAAGTTCTTTTTAAATTTTGCTTATTAATTCCTTATCAGATGTATTGTCGAATATGTTCTCCCATTGTGTAATTTGTCTTTTTATTCTGTTATTATTGTCTTTAGCTGTGCAAAAGCTTTTTAGTTTGATATAGTCCTATTTGTTCATCTTGTCCTTTATTTCACTTGCTCGTGGAGATAAATCGGCAAATATATTGCTGCGAGAGATGTCAGAGCTCACTGCCTATGTTTTCTTCTAAGATGTTTATGGTTTCATAACTTACATTTAAGTCTTTTATCCATTTTGAGTTTATTTTTGTGAATGGTGTAAGTTGGTGGTCCAGTTTCATTTTTTTGCAGGTAGATGTCCAATTTTCCCAACACCATTTGTTAAAGAGATTGTCTTTATTCTATTGTATGCTCTCACCTCCTTTGTCAAATATCAATTGTCCATAAAGGTGGATACACATGAGTCTTTAAAAAGTCACTTTAGAGCAAGCAGAGTTGGTAATTATTTTATTATCATTACTTTGTGAATCAATCAAGATTATACCTATTTTTTGTTATATTGTAAAATAATATTCTTTAGTGATTAGATTATATTGCCATGAGATGAAAAAGGTCGGAAATTACTGTGCTAACTGAAAAAAGCCATGCATAACAGCCAAATGTTATATGATTCTAGTTATATAAAATGGCCATAATAAGCAGATCCATAGAGATAGAAAGTAGATTATTGATTACCTAGGGTGTAGGAAATTGAGAAAAGGAGGAATGACTGCTAATGAGTATGAGGTTTCTTTTTAGATTTACTGTAATTAAATGGTATAAAAATTACTAGAATTAAATTGTGGGGATGATTGCACAATCTTAGGAAGATACTAAAAACCATTGACTCATACACTTTAAAATGGCAAATTTTATGCTATACAAAATATAGCTCAATCAAAAAACAAACTATATAGAACAGAGTGAAAATCATTTCTTGAGCTCCCACAAAACTGATAGATGTGACATAAGTTTTAGCAGGGACCTAAGCTAAGAACAATTATCTGTCACTAAACTTCATGTTCTGTTCTGTTTTTGTAACAAAAGGGCAGGGTTGTTTATTATATTCATTTTTCAGAGAGGAAGGGAGGTGGCTCAGAGAGGATACGTGACTTGCCTGGAGTTTCTCTGCTGTAGACTAACTCTAGACCTGAGATAATGAACTATGTTTGGGACACAGGTCTTACGAATTGCATGCAGGGATTCCATTGCTTTCTGTTGCCTTGGGCCAGAGCTCAGTAGGATATCAACCACCATCTCAGGAGGTTTTTTGCTCTATTTGTTAACTGAAGGGCTGTGATAAGAGTCATTCTGGATTATTGGAGAGAGGATCAAGAAAAATGAGAATGTCGTTCCTCATACTAACCTATGCTGAACTGACTCCTTGGTCATTTTGCTGGATTAGGGTATGGTAAGTGGGTTTGGAGCACAAAGTTGCAAGATCATAAAAGAACATAGTTCTCGGATACCCTCTATGAAATGGGATAAAGGGTTGGAGAACCAAACCTGCCTAAAACAGAGCCAGAAAGCTGCTTATGCATCCCTTCCCCACCTCACATACGGAGGCCACCTCCTTTCAGGTTCAACCCTCTGCACATCCTAACTGCTTGCCAGAATTTCTGCTCTCAGGAAATGATCTATAGAATTCTCAAGTTGTGTTGCTATTTGTTATTTGGAAAGTGAAATGCTGAACAGACTAATTGTCAATAGATTTGCTAGCCAGAGAGAAATTAGCATCAGGGTTTTGTCTAAGAGAATATTGAGTCTGCCAAAACTCTTTCTCTAATGAAAGCAATATATGCCTTTGTATAGCTCTGAAGACTGCAAATTATTTCCTTCCCTTTGAGGTGCCTGACAAAGTTAAAATATTCTTTCCAGTTTGCTGCATGTTAATAAAGTGCATTAGTTAGATTATGGGTCCCTAAGTAATGAAGGATAATTAGAGCTATGAGAAAAGCTACAGAGATGGAAACACAGAAACACACTTGTAGCAGTCGGACACTAATGAGGTGAGATTAGTATATTTGAGGTCAGGAAAACAAAGCTAAAGGCATACTTTTCTAATAGTATTTTTCTGTCCTCTCAGATATCTGTTAATAATACTGAACTTTACATTACTACAATAGCATACAGCTTCCAAGTTTTACCTGTCATAGTCTGCACATAAGATTCCCGAGACTTCCCCAAGGAGAGAAAGGGGCTGAATAGAAAGGAGTAAGGTGGGCCAAGCAAAACATCCATGGTGGTGGCTTAGAAAGAAGGAAATATAAAATAGGATCTTTTCATAACCCTTAAAAGCAAAACAGAATAGAGTAAGTCATGGGTCTTAAATTATTTATTTCTTTATTCCTCAACTAGTTATTGAACTATGCATCAGACATTTTTCTAGGCACTGGAGATATAATTAACAAGACTCAAGATCTTAGAGACTTCAGGCTCCATTTTTAGGATTGGTTTCTTTTTACAACTGCCCTAAAGTTGGCCCTATACATATTTGAGTCTTTAATTTAAGTATATTTTTAAGAAATGAGAATTTGGCTTTATGAGAAAAATCTGGACACAGAGAGACATACCTATGAAGTACTCTGGGAGAACCAAGAAAGGTGGATTTGTATAGGCAGGTGGAACAAATGGAACATTCTGCACAATGATATGGAGGACTGGTATCATGAGGAATGTTAAGGAGATCCTTTTGGCTGACAAAGGATGAGTGGAGAGGAGCCATGGGTGATATGGCTGGCAATGTAAGACTTTTGTTTAATGTAAACTATAAATAAACAAACTCTCTTTTGGTGGAAAGGACAAAAGTAGTAATTTTACCTCCTGTGGGAAAGTAATTGTCTGTTAAAAGCACATCTTAAAACATTACTGAAATTTACTTCCAAATTCACATTGATCCACCCACTCTTAGTTGTTCCATGGCTGCAAGCTGGCTGTGAAATAGGTTTTGGCAAGAGTAAAATAGCTGTGACTATAGAAATCCATCGCTACACTAGAGCAAAGAAATTGCTTATGATCACAAATATATGTATTTCCAATAACTTTTATAAACTGCAGTCTTAGGCAAAGAAGCCTTCAGTGGAGCTCAGGAAAAAGTATATATTGTGAAGAGAAATTAACTTCAAAGACATACTCAGCAGTCTTCTCTCTGAGCATCGGTTGCATAGTGGAGACTCAACCCCGGCTATTCTGCTTCATCTCATCCTAAAGGTCAGAGAGTGGCAACAGGTCTGGGTTTGTCTGAATTACTTGCTTTTTTTCTGCTCTTGCTTGTTTCTAATAGGGAAGGCTTGAGGCACTGGTCTTTTGAGTACTAATTCAATAAGTATGCTTACTTATTTAGTCTCCTTGACTCATTTCTATCTCTTGTGTTGTGTGTGTGAACCTCAGTTCACAAACCCAACCTGAATTGTAAATTAAAATAGTATTGAATCTGGGCTTATAGTCCTTCAGTGTATGTGTATTTGGGGGGAGAAGGGCAATTAAACTTCAGATCCTGCTGGGGATTTCTCCACAAGGAATTGCCCATTGACCCAGTAGTGTGCTCCTTACCTTTCTGTCTGTTGTGTTTTCCTTAGAGCCTCTTGTCGTGTTTCTCTCCCGCTAGAATACACAGCATACCTGATAAATAGGTGTAGGCTTTTGTAAACAACAGCCAGCAAAGGAAAGGATCTTCCAGGCTGTTTCTACATTCCTTTCTACCATAACCCTACCAGGGTAGAGAGCACAGAGAGTCTGCTTGTTCCCCTTCCCCTAATCTGATCTCTCAAGGTAGCAGTGACAGCCAATGGGGAGCCATGAACACTCACTCCATTTCTAAATGTTGGAAACAACCCAATTGTCTGTCAAGTGTTGAATAGATAAACAAATATGGTACATCCATACAGTGTGCACAATATATTCATCCTTAAAATGGAATAGAGTACTGATATATTCTACAAGGCGGATGCACCTTGAAAAGATTATGCGAGGTGGAAGGAGCCAGTCACCAAAGAGCTTAGATTGTTTGGTTACATTTAAATGAACTGTCCAGAATAGGCTGATTTTACAGATAGTAGGTTTGTGGTTGCCTAGGGCTGAGGGGGCTGAGAGTGACTACTGAAAGGTAAGGCTTGTTGAGGGGCGATGATAAAAATGTTCTAACATGGATTGTTAGAATAACTTCATAACTATGAATATAGTAAAAAGTCTTTGAATGGTATACTTTAAATAGGTGAATTGTATGGTATGGGAATTATATCTCAATAATGTTATTTAAAAAAATAAAGGGTATCAGCTGACATTTGCTGACTTCTGCTCTGTGTACTATCATCAAAGAAGTGAATGTTATATTCTGGTCACATGTTTCATTAATGTCAATGCTTCTTTGTCATGAATTTCTGGTAACTGGTGGCTCTTCTAAATAAATCACTTTTCTAGAATGCAAAACAATCTTTTTCTCTAAGTATCATTCAGAACAAATTGTGCTACTTGTTTTCTCCCATTGGACAAACAAGTATGTTAGGCTTGCTCTCCTTGTACTTTGCCTGGCTGGTGCTTGCCCGCAGGGTGGCAGATTGTAGATTACACATTTCCTGCCACCATTGGGAGGGGCCATTGCTTGCTATCGTTTGCCAGGGAAGGGGTCCCCGGGCCATGTCTTTTGCTTGTGAGTCTGAAGAGAGAGGGAGAAGCAGTTTTCCCTGCCTGCCTGCTCATCTTCTATCTGCTGTGATGAGACTCTAATAAATGAAATGTTCCACCATCCTCCACCTCCATAGTTTCTCTATAGTCTGCCTAAATCCAATGTGAACCTGCATGGCCACGGCCACTGAATTTATACTTCCCCAAGCTCTTAAAAAAATGAAGGGAGCAATCTTTTCAATTTAAGCAACAGAGCTTACTTTGAACATGGAAGAGCCAACTTCAATTTGCTCAAGTTGTGTGATTTTGACAATATCTAGGTCATGAATCTATGAATCTTGCTATTGGAAGAGATCCTAGAAACCATCAGCCCAGTGGGTTCCAAATGTGTTCAGTAGAATCTATTGCTGCAGATCCGGGGCCTCACGGGCAACCCTGAGAGGGAACTGGGGGATTCTAAGTTGGGCAGAGTGTGCCCTCACCTCCTGCTCCAATCAAGGCAGCCCCGATTTCATCAGATGTATAAATTGCGTTTTAGTGAGATTTTGTTTGAAAAATTTAGCATCTAACGAATGTTTGAGACTTTTCTGATTCCTAATTCTACCAAAAATGTGAACAAACTTCAGGGAAAAGCCTCAGAGCCCACATATCAATTTGGTGGCAGAGCAGTGTCTGGAATCCTCTACCGCTAAAGCTAAACAGGGTGCTTAGGGTCACTGCATCAAGCATGTAAAGCTTGTTTTCTCACGACTCTACCACTCCTGCCCAGAGAAGGCAAGAAGGCATGACATATGAGCCTGTGGGTTCTGGAGCTATGTGGCCTAACCTTGAACCCTGCCCCACCTCAGTTGAGTAATCTTGAGCAAGAAATTCATTCCTGCCCAACCCTGGCTTCCTCACATGGAAAATGGGGCTTGTGGCAGTATCTACCTAAGAGGATTAAATGAGATGATGACTGGTATCTGGCACATAATTGAGGCCCAATAAACAATAGCTATTATTATATTGTATCAGTAGAGACTCTCCATGGACTTTGGTCTCTACATGTTCACTGGCAAAGAGGCAGCACCTTTGCAAAATTTTCGTTCCCAATCTGCCTTGACCAAAAATCAAAGTTGATTTCACATGACCTGTCTCTCCTATACTGTACTCCTACAGCTAGAAGATTTGACCCGTTAAGATTTTTCATTTGTTTTAGTTGAATTTCACCTACCTTTTGGCTCACTTATTTCAAACAGTTGTGCTATTTTCCAAACCCAAATGGAAAGGCCATGGCCAAGTCTATTTGACAGCTAGGTCCCATTGGAATCCATTCCCAAATCTGGAGTTTCTGCTGGACCATGCATAGGATGCCTGTTGGTGGATGGTACCAAATAGCCCCTTTGTTTTGTCCATGCTTTAAAATGTGGCTTGCTGCTTGCTTCCCCCCACCTCGTTTCTCTCCTGCTTTGTTCTTTCTACATGAGGCCCAATTTCAAGTATTTTCCTTCTCTTCTTGCTTTAAATAAGCTTCTGCCCCCTACTGAGCATGTAGTACCTCATTATAGATTTTTCTAACTTGAACTCCTTTAAGCTTAACATCTATGAACTAAGGCATAAACACCTCCTAACCCTACCTGCTGGCCAGTTAACTCTAAATATAAGGTTACTTAGCTCTGGCTGGGTGGTTCTGTTAGTTAGTGCATCACCCTGATACCCCAAGATTGTGGGTTCAATTCCCGGTCAGGGCACATACAAGAATCAATCAATGAATGCATAAATAAGTGGAAGAACAAATGGATGTTTCTTTCTCTCTCCCTTCTGCTTTCTCTAAAATCAATAAATCAAACTTTTAAAAAATCATTTAAATATAAGTTTACTTAACTATGACTTTTTAATATTCAAAATTAACAACTTACCTACTTATGCCCATTATTTATCAGCTTTGAGTACTCTTTAGTGCTAATATCCAAAAATTTTTTGACTTGTAAGATGGTACATATACCGTTGTGAAAATAGAAAAATATCTGTTCCAACAAGACAAATGGATGGCCAGAGTTATAGATCTAATATACTCATTGGATTTGCACTGTAATTTATGAACATGCATACTTTACATACACAGTTCAATTGAGTTTTAAAAAAATGGAGATAAATCAATCTTCCCACACTCAGCTAATGATTTTTTAGTTAGTTCCCTATGCCACTGAAAATGTGTTCATTAAGTGATTTAATGCATTGCCTTTTGTTTTAAAGGGCCCCAATTGATTCCTTAGCATCCTGTTTATTGATTTTGTTAGCTATACAGAAAATTAGATTTGAAGCAAAATAAAAGGCATGTCATTCCCTTCCATTATTTTGAGAAAATGACTCCCAGAAACTGTAAAATTGATCCAAAATCATACAGTATTGATCAGCAGGGTTGAGATCAAGTTTTGTTTGTCTCAGTCAAGTCCCAGAAGATCTCATCACCTGGAGAGTGCTTTAGAAACAGCATCAATAAGCAAACAGATGCCCTGGACAACTTGACATATTCTGAGTTAGAGCAGGTCTGGAGCAGGGCTAGGGAATGTGTATTTTAGAATAGCTAATCAGAGGACTGTGATGTCCCCTTAGGTTTAGGAACAGCCATTCAGAAATGCTCTCTAGAGCATATCACAATAAAATTCTGCTCATGTTGGAAATAAAATATTTTTTTAATTGTTAAAAAGCTTCATTTTTCTTTATTATCAGAGCTGGAAGTAACTTCAAAAAATTTAACCACTCTCTAATTTTACAATTTAAGAAAGAAACTGAACCCCTGAGCAGGTAAGTGTTTCAGCCAAGGAATATGAATTTCTGATTTACTGACTGTTAATCCGGTACTTGTTGTCTCCAATAATGAAACAATAAAAAGAACTTAAAGTTTTGAAATTCTGTCAAATGTTTGTGTACAAGATAGTAAAGGATATTATTTTTATTTTTCCTGGCCGCACCAGTAAGTTCTTTTTATTTTCCTAATTTTATCTTCTAAAGTAATACATTACATTTTTTATTTTGCTACTGAGTCAGCTAATGTTTAGAATGAGCAGATGGTTAGCAATCTCTGGATATTGCTCTACATCTCCTAATTAGTTTTGAAGGTGGAACTCTTTTGTTTTCACAATTTCTCTTGAGGAAAATATTAAAGTGACAGATTATTAAAAATTTTAAATAGTATAGATGGAGCACCATTAGTAGAGACTTAGAATATAAAGTTCATGGTGACTAGGTGTTGTTTCCTCTGAAGAAAATTACACATGCCCCAAGTGAAAGTCAAGATCATCTGAGCTTTGATATGCATTTATGCACAAAGGAGTATGGTGGTAAGGGAGGAGGTCAGATTATTCAAAAGGGCTCCAGGTATCAATTTCTTTCCATTTCCAATAAGTTATTGCAGGAGAGTGTGTTGATATTTGGGACCATACTTAATTGTAAGGTTCTGCAGAGGTCAAATTACATGTTATTCATCTTTGGGTATGGAATCCTCCTATTTCAATCTGGTTATTGGGTCATGTTATTAAAGGCTTTTAGTTATTTTTTCTTCTTCAGCTTTGCCTCATAGAGTAACGGATGTTTATTAGACTCTTAAGGCCTCTGGGAGAGGGGGGGGAGAATTATATTTTCTTCCTGTAGGTGGATATGTGATCTGATCATTTTTCTTTACAGAATTCTTTTGGATTTGGGGGTTGTTTTTTTCATTAGCTTTATTGGGGTTTAATTGAAAAATAAAATGGTAAGATATTTAAGTGTACAACATAATTATTTGTTATACTTACACATTGTGAAAGAGTCCCATCATTAAGTAAATTAACACACTGTTCACCTCACATATTTACCCTTTTTTCTACTCTCTTAGCGAATTGCAATTATACAACATAGTGTTATTGGTTATAATCACCGTTAGATCTTCCAACCTTATTCCTTATATAACTAAAAACATATATATTCTAATCAATCTGTCCCTGTTTTCTCTACCTCCTAACCCCTGACAATCATTTTTTGTTTTGTTTTGAAGTGAAAGGAAGAGAGATAGAGAGACAGACTCCTGCATGTGCCCTGACTGGGATCCATTTGGCAACCCCTGTCTGGGGCCAATGCTCCAATCAACAGAGGTATCCTCAAGCCTAGGGAGGATGCTTGAGCCATTGGCTGTGAGAGGGGAAGAGAGAGAGAAGGGGGAGAGGGCAGGGAAGAGAAGCAGATGGTCGCTTCTCATGTGTGCCCTGATTGGGGATCAAATCTGAATGTCTGCACACCAGGCTGACGCCTCTATCCGCTGAGCCATCAGCCAGGACCAGCAATCACTTTTCTACTCTGTTTCAATGAGCTTAACATTTTTCTTTTTTTAAAAAGTGATACAATGCACAGCATTTGATTTTTTCTTTGTGGCTTATTTTTCTGGTTTATAATGGCCTCCAGTTTCATCTATACATGTTGTCAAAATTGACATGATTTCCCTCCTTTCTTATGGCTGAAAAATACTCATATTTTGTATGTATATATCTCACATATTTTTTATACCTCTATCTATCTATCTATCTATCTATCTATCTATCTATCTATCTATCTATCTATCTATCATCTATCTATCTATATCTCACATGTTTTCTTTATCCATTCATCCTTTGACAGACACTTAGGTTGTTTCCATGTCTTGAACATTGGGAATAATGCTGCAATGAATATGAGGGTGCGGATATATCTTTGAGATTCTGTTTTCCTTTTCCTTAAATATATAGCCAAAAGTGGAATTACTGGATCATATGGTAGTTCTACTTTTAATTTCTTAAGGAAACTCCATAAAGGTTTCCATAGTGGCCGAACCAGTTTACTTTTCCACCAACAGTGCGTAAGGCTTCCTTTTCTCAACTGCATTTGTTATCTTTAGTCTTTTTGATGATTGCCATTCTAACAGGTGTGATTTTGATTTGCATTTTCCTGATGATTAGTGAGCACCTTTTCATGTACCAATTGGCCATTTCAGTGGTGGGATTCAAATAATTTAACAACCTGTCCTCTGCCTTAATTACTGTTTTAAGTATAAAAAGGTGATATACTGAAAAGCAGTTTATTATTTGATGCATTTAATACTAAATAAGAACTATAAAAGAGGTACACAAGACTAGATTATGTTATAAGAGCTTTAAAATATTAATAAAAATATTAAATAATACTTGACAAAAACAATAAAACTGTTATTTGAGATATTTCCATATTGCTTCTTGATAGGCCTCCTTACTCCATTTTTCTCACCTGTGGGCTGAATGAACATTACTATGGGCACTTAGAGTATGCTGTTGCACAGATGAACATTAAAATAACAACAAGGAATATAAATTTGTGATTTCCAGATTGGGAAGTTGCCCAGGTTGCCTACCTTAGAGAACCCTGATTACAAGTGCCATTTTAACAACTGGTTCACCAAACTCAACAAAAAAATAGGTATCAGTTCTGCCGAGCCATGCAAACGGGCTGAATCCCAGCACTGGGCCATCTGAATGTCTTTGGAAAAAATGTCTATTCAGGTGCTTTGCCCATTTTAAAAATCAGATTATTCACCTTTTTGCTATACAGTTGTATAATTTCTTTGTATATTTTGGATATTAACCCGTTATTGGATATATAGTTTGCAAATATTGTATCACCTGCTGTAGGTTGACTTTTCATTTTGCTGATGGTTTCCTTTGATGTACAGAAACTTTGTAGTTTGATATAGTCTTGCTTGTATACTTTTGTTTTCCTTGCTTTTGCTTTTTGTGTCAAATACAAAAAATCATTGCCAAGACCAATGTCATGAAGCTTACGCCTTATGTTCTATTCTAGAAGTTTTATAATTTTAGTTTTTTTTCTTTAAGTAAGAGAGAGACATAGGCAGGAAGGGAGAGAGATGAGAAGCATCAACTCATAGTTGTGGCACTTTAGTTGTTCATTGATTGCTTTCTTATACATGCCTTAAACAGGGGGCTCTAGCTGAGCCAATGACCCCTTGCTCAGGCCAGCAACCTTTGAGCTCAAGCTTGTTACCATCGGCTCATATCTATGATTTCATGCTCAAGCCAGCGACTCCAATGCTCAAACTGGTGAGCCCATGCTCAAGCTGGATGAACCTGCGCTCAAGCTGGTGACCTCAGGATTTATTTGTTTGTTTATTTTAGTGAGAGGAGGCGAGGCAGAGAGACGGACTCCCACATGTGCCCTAACCGAAATCCACCCGGCAAGCCCACTAGGGCAATACTTTGCCCATCTGGGACCATTGCTTCATTGCATTTGAAGCCATTTTTTAATGCCTAAGGCGGGGGCCACGGAGCCATCCTCAGTGCCCAGGGCCAACTCACTCAAGCCAACCAAGCTACAGTTGCAAGAGGGGAAGAGAGAGAGAGAGGGAGAGAGAAAGGGAGAGAGAGAGAGAGGGAGAGGTGAAGAGGAGGGGTGGAGAAGCAGATGATTGCTTCTCCTGTGTGCCCTGACCAGGAATTGAACCTCGTATTTCCACATGCCAGGTTGACCTCAGGGTTTCAAATCTGGGTCCTTAGTGTCCCAGGTTGGTGCTCTATCCACTGCAACACCACCTGGTCAGGCTAATTTCAGTTCTTAATGTTCAACTCTTTAATGCATTTTGAGTTGATTTTTGTGTGTAGTATAAGATAGGGGTCCCTTCTTTCATTTTCTTTCGTTCTTTCTTTCTCTCTCTTTTCTTCTTCTTCTTTACTCCTCCTCCTCTTCCTCCTTCTCCTCTTCCCCCCTCCATCTCTTCTTCTTCTTCTTCTTCTTCTTCTTCTTCTTCTTCTTCTTCTTCTTCTTCTTCTTCTTCTTCTTCTTCTTCTTCTTCTTCTTCTTCTTCTTCTTCTTCTTCTGCATGTGAATATCCAGTTTTTTCAAAACCATTATTTTGAAGAGATCATTCTTTATCATTATATATTCTTGGCTCCTTTGTATTAAATTAATTGACCATATATGTATGGGTTTATATCTAGGCTATCTATTCTGTTCCACTGAAGTATGTGTCTGTTTTTATGCCAATATCATATTCTTTTGATTACTATAGCATTGTAATATTTGAAACCAGAAATTGTGATGCATACATCTTTGTTTTTTCTTAGAATTGTATTTAGAGTTATTAGTAGTTTCATACATTTTAGAATTGTTTTTTTCTATCTGTGAAAAATAACTTTGGAATTTTGATAGGGATTACATTGAATCTATAGGTTACTTTGGATAGTGTGAACATTTTAACACTGTTGATTGTTCCAATCTATAAGCATAGACTATCTTTCAATTTATTTGCATTTTCAGTTTCTTCCATCAACATCTTACAGTTTTCAGAGTACAGCTCTTTTACCTCTTTGGTTAAATTTGTCCTCAAGTATCTCATTTTTTTATGTTATTGTGAGATTGATTTCTTAAATTTTCTTTCTTATGATTTCCTGTTAATGTATACAAATGCAGCTGATTTTTATATACTGATTTTGTATCTTGCAACTTCTACTGAATTCATGCATTAGTTTTTATGTGTGAGTTTGTGGAGACTTTAAAATTTTGGCAGGTCATGAGTTAAATCATGATATAGTTAACATGCTGCCATCCCCACTGAAGCACCACGTGGGTTGAGAAAAGCACTGAAAGACTTGGCATCTGGCACCCGGAGACACTTTCATCTGGGAGAAAACATGTGCCATCCCAGAAGGAAAGTAAGCTTTCCACAGTACAAAGGTTACCTCTGATCAGCTGTGTCTAAGTCACACATGTTTCAATAAACTCACAAATTAAGCCCTGGCTGGGTAGCTCAGTTGGCTAGAGTGTCATCCCCATATACCAAAGTTGTGGATTTGATTCACAATCAGGGCACATACAGGAATCAACCAATTAGTGCATAAACAAATGGAACAACAAACAGATGTTTCTCTTTCTCTATTTTCCTTTCTCTCTCTTTCAAATAAAATATAAGATAAAATAAAATAAAATAAAGTAAAAACTCACAAGTTAAGTGTGATGATAGAGTCCAGGTATTTGGTAATGCTTTAAGCTCCTTGGTAACACTTTTAGAATCCTGGACAATTTAAGTAGGACAGCAAACCCCACGACCCACCTCACTTATGCTTTTACAGTTTGTAGAAGAAAAGAAATTTAATGATAAGAATATAAAAGGTACATATATGAGTTTCTTTAAAAGAGAGAAATTTAACCTTTAGTGCATAATTCTGTATTTTAATATACTGACAGTTTCTGCTATGATTTAAAATGTGCATAATTTAAGACTTGGAAATTCTACTTCTCATTCATGAGACTTGGAGGCACCTATAAAGATATTCAATGCAACATTGTTTATAGTAGTTAAGTGGCAAATAATAGGAATGTCCATTAATAGAAGAATGATTCTATAACAAAGCAATGCAATGCATAAAAAATTAAGATAGATTTATATTAAATATTCTCAAGGTACTGTTGAGAGAAAATAACAAACTAAAACTATATAACAACTATGAAACACTATGATCATTTTCTTTATTTGTTTTGTTTGTTTGTTTGTTTGTTTTTACAGGGACAGAGAGAGAGTCAGAGAGAAGGATAGATAGGGACAGACAGACAGGAACGGAGAGAGGTGAGAAGCATCAATCATCGGTTTTTTGTTGCCCTTGCAACACCATAGTTGTTCATTGATTGCTTTCTCACATGTGCCTTGACCACGGGCCTTCAGCAGACTGAGCAACCCCTTGCTGGAGCCAGTGACCTTGGGTCCAAGCTGGTGAGCTTTTTGCTCAAGCCAGATGGGCCCGCGCTCAAGCTGGCGAGCTCGGGGTCTCCAACCTGGGTCCTTTGCATCCCAGTCCGATGCTCTATTCATGCGCCATCGCCTGGTCAGGCTGATCATTTTCTTTAAAAAACGTATCACGTTTTACACATACATATATATATTTATGTAAGTTTATAGTAAAAGATTTTTTTCTAAATAAGTATCAAATGGATAAAGTGGATATCTCTAGTAGTTGTGGCTATTGGACACTTAGAACGTTAGTCTTTTCATAATGTTTCAACTTTACAAAAAAATATAGAATTCCAAGATGGCTCCTGAGATTCCTGCCCCCTGTGTACACATTTTACATAATCCCTGGGACTATGAACTTGATGGATTTTATTCTCATGATTAGGTTGTTTTCTATGGCACAGTTGATTAAGAAAGATTTTTCTACATGGGTCTGATCTAGTCTTATGAGACCTTTACATCTTGGTCTAGAGGTCAGAAGCCGAAAAATGTTAAAAGTTTCCAAGCCAGGAGTATTTCACACTTGCGAAACTTTGCAGACAACCTTTAGGATTCTGAGAATGATCTCTGGCAGACAGCTGAGGAAATAGGGACCTCAGTGTTACAACTCCAAAGAACTGTATCTGCCCCGAATATGTGAGTTTGGAATAGGAATGGGAGCTCTAGATGAGGTAAGCAGCCTGGCCCACACCTTGACTTTAGCCTTATGATACCTGAGCATTGAAATGTATATAGTTTATTACTTTGATATTGGGGACTTCTCATTAATTCTCAGACCCAAGAAGAACACAGCCATACCATGCCAAGATTTTTGAATACAGATATTAAGATAATAAATGGATGTTGTCTTAAGCCACTAAGTTGGTAGTAATGTGCTATTTGGCAATGTAAAACAAATATAGAGGTGTTTGAATAGTAGTTATTTAATTAATTTGATGTTATAACAATTATAGTTTAGTTATCTGGAGTAACTTTCTTAGTATTAATTGTATTAATTGCACTTGTAAAATGAGCTGTGCCTCATTTGTCATAGAAGAGGGTAAAGGATTTGTATGTATGGATCAGTTTTAGGCAGTCGGAAGGAACTTCCTAGCCTGCCAGTGGACTGTGCAACTACCTGTGGAGAATCCACACCTTAGAGGTTATCTAGTCCATTGTCCTAGAAGTTGATTCTAATTTATAAGTGGGCATATAGTTGGGTTGAACATCTCAGTGATGACAGGGAGCTCACTACTTCACCAAGAACCCCATTCTATTTCAAGCAGTTCTAACTACTGTAACGTTCTCTCCTAAAAATATCTTCTTGCCACCGTTGCTGTGGGTCTTAACTTGGCCCTCAGACCACTTGAGCTTTCATAAACAGTGGTCTTCTAGATGCTATAAGACCTCACTCATTTTCCCTATGAACATTTTCATCTATTTTTATTATTATTACTCAATGATTAAAAAAAATACTAAATCATTTTGATTCAGAACTTGCAGACTCATTGGACAAGTAGTCCTAATTCATAAGTTTAATGTTAATTTCTCAGGGTCTTCCCTCACTGGAGAGTCACATTTCCCAAATGTTCAGGGAAGCTGATTGTTAAAGTAGCTCCGTGGCTGGAAGTTTATAAATCATTAGTGGGGATGCACTTTCAGTGCCATCAGAAGAGGGGAAAGCAAGAGTTTGTCCAAAATAAGTAAGAAAAAGGTATTTCTACACTACTTAGCAACTGTTTTTCATTTCACTGCTTATACCAGTCATTTTGTGACCACAGCCACAAGCCACAACACAGAGAAGAATTACAGTGTCTCAGAAATGGAAGAAACGAGAAGCTTTTATAATCCCAATTATCTTCCCAATATAGTACTCCCCCACCCCATATCAATGCTTTCTGTTACCCATGATGTTCTGAAAATACTAAATGAAAAATTCTAGAAACAAACAGTCCATATGTTTTTAAATTGTCCCCATTCTGAGTAGCCTGATGAAATCTTACATGTACGGCTCTCTCCCACCCCGGACATGAATCAACCTGTTTTCCAGAGTGGGTGGTTTTTATAAAAAGTCCGCCCTGCCCATTAACCTCTAGTAGCCATCTAGGTTATCAGATCCACTGTCATGGTATAGCCACACTTGTGTTTGAGTAACCTTTGTTTTACTTACCAATGTGCCCAAAGTGCAATAGTAGTGATGCTGGCAATTCAGATACGCCAAAGAAAAGCCTTAGGTGCTTCCTTTAAGTGAAAGGTGAAAGTTCTTGATGTAATAAGGAAAGAAAAAAATTGTATGCTGAGATTGCTAAGATCTACAGTAAGAAAAAATCGATCCACGAAATTGAGAAGAAGGAAAAAGTAATTTGTGCTCATTTTCTGTTACGTCTCAAACTGTGAAAGTTATAACCACACTGTATGATAAGTGCTCAGTCAACATGAAAAAGGCATTAAGTTTGTTGGTGGAAGAGATGACATCATCACAGTTCGATGATTCTTCTGACGTTTTATCAGAAGGTGGGTAGCCCAACACCAGATCACAAAGCCTGTGTCATTCACTTCACTTCATCTGATCACATAGGCATTGTATCATCTCATATCATCACCAGAAGGGTGAGAATAGACAGTAAGAAGTTTTATGAGAAACCACATTCACATAACTTAGTTAAACTTTATTATAGGTGTGTGTGTGTATGTGTATATACAGTGTGTCCGTAAAGTCATGGTGCACTTTTGGCCGTGTGATCGATCAAAAGTGCACCATGACTTTACAGACACACTGTATATATACGTATGTGAAAAATCATAATATATTTAGAGTTCAGTACTATCCACTGTTTCAGACATCCAATGGGGATTTTGGAATGACTCTCCCACAGATAAGGGGGACTACTGTACTTTAATTCTTTTAAAGGAACAATCCCAACTTTTGCTTGAACATATCCTTTGATAGGGAACTCACTGTGCAATGAGGCATTCAGGTATATTTTTAAACTTTTTTCTCACAGTTAGAAACATTTTTATATTGATTTGAAATTTGTATTCTTTTGACTTTTTAAAAATTTATGACCCCACTTCTGTCCTCTGAATCTAAATATAGAACTGTCTAATCCATCTTCCTTTCATATACTTAAAACCAACTGTCATCTCCCCTAAAGTGTCCTATTCTCCAACTAAACATCTCTAATTTTTTTACATTTGTTTCAAGGGTCCTAAGGTGATAGGAAATTTTATTTTGAGTGCTTGAACATGTGTGTGGCATTTTCACATTGTCTCTTACTGAATTTATAACCAGAAAAAGGTCCTAGTTCTTTCTTTACTTTTTTAATTTCTTCATTTCAGAGAGGAGAAAGAGAGAGAGAGAAGGGGGGCAGGATCAGGAAGCATCAACTCCCATATGTGCCTTGACCAGGCAAGCTCAGGGTTTCGAACTGGCAACCTCAGTTTTCTAAGTCAATGCTTTATGCACTGCGCCACCACAGGTGAGGTGACAATGGTTCTTTACATCGGGGCTGATTAAAGGCTGAGTCTTTTTGGCCTCCTGTTTGCTGCACAGAGCAAAGGAGAAGTGTCTGGTGCATGATATTAACACTTCTTCAAACAATCTGAAGACGTTTAAATGACAGTCATCCCATTTTCTTCCCAGTTACTGCATAGACCTTAAGATCCACATCCTTTTACCTCCAGACCTTAGAGTTCTAGTTTTTAGAACTTCTAGAAGTTTCTAGTCCATGGCACAAAACTTATAGTTAATATATATATATATCTAAATGTTAATTTCAAAATATATCTTAAATATCTAAATATTTATTTAAATACAAATAGTAAAACATTATACACACTGTTCTGCAATATATTCAAGAAGTTTCTTTTTTTATTGATTTTAAATTATTGTGTTTATATAGATTCAAGTGTCCCCCAAATGCATTTCCCCCTCCCATGTGTTCCCCTCAATATCCCCCTTGCCACCTCCCTCTAATGACCTCCCACATTCCCTCCAGAATTTGCTTTCCTGCTCTCTATAACCCTGTGTTATGTATATATATTCTCACCAATCTGTTTTTCTTCTCTGATCCCATCCTCTCATCCCCTTTCCCTTTGTCTGCTTTCCCTCTGTTCCCTTTGATCCCGCCTCTGCCTCTATTCCGCTCCTCAGTTCACATTATTCATTAGATTCCTCAAATGAGTGAGGTCATATGATATTTTTTTTTTCTGCTTGGCTTATTTCACTTAGCATAATAGTTTCCAGGTCATCCATGCTGTTGCGAAACGTAAGATTTTCTTCTTTTACACGGCCATGTAGTATTCCATTGTGTATATGTACCACCACTCTTTAATCCACTCATCCACTCATGGACACTTGGGCAGTTTCTAGATCTTGGCTATTGTAAATAATGCTGCCATAAACATGGGGATGCATTTCTCCTTTTGAATCAGTGATTTGGTACTCTTAGGATATATTTCTAAAAGTGGGATGGCTGGGTCAAAAGGCAGTGCCATTTTTAATTTTTTGAGGAATCTCCATACTGTTTTCCATAGTGGCTGCACCAGTCTGTATTCCCACCAGCAGTGCAGGAGGGTTTTCTTTTCTCCACATCCTCTCCAGCACCTATCATGTGTTGTTTTGTTGATGAGCACCATTCTGACTGGTGTCAGATGATATCTCATTGTGGTTTTAATTTGCATTCTCTAATGGTTAGTGATGTTGAGCATTATTTCATATGCCTATTGGCCATCTGTATGTCCTCTTTGGAGAAGTGTTTATTCATTTCTTTTGCCCATTTTTTGATTGTATTGTTTATCTTTCTGGTGTTGATTTTACAAGTTCTTTATAAATTTTGGTTATTAACCCCTTATCAGATGTATTGTTGAATATGTTCTCCCATTGTGTGATTTGTCTTTTTATTTTGCTCATATTGTCTTTAGCTGTGCAAAAGCTTTTTAGTTTGATGTAGTCCTATTTGTTCATTCTGTCCTTTATTTCACATGCCAGTGGAAATAAATCAGCAAATATATTGCTGTGAGAGATGTCGGAGAGCTTACTGCCTATGTTTTCTCCTAACATGATTATGGTTTCACAACTTACACTTAAGTCTTTTATCCATTTTGAGTTTATTTTTGTGAATGGTGTAAGTTGATGGTCCAGTTTCATTTTCTTGCATGTGCCTGTCCAGTTTTCCCAACATCATTTGTTAAAGAGACTGTCTTTATTCCATTGTATGCTCTTACCTCTTTTGTTAAATATCAATTGTCCATAAAGGTGTGTGTTTATTTCTGGGTTCTCTGTTCTGTTCCATTGATCAATATGCCTGTTCTTATGCTGGTACCAAGTTGTTTTGAGTACAATGGCCTTGTAGTATAACATCATATCAGGAAGTGTGATACCTCTAACTTTATTCTTCTTTTTCAAGATTGCTGAGACTATTTGTTTTCTTTCTTGATTCCATAGAAATTTTAGATATTTGTTCTATATCTTTGAAGTATGTCATTGGTATTTTAATAGGAATGCATTGAATTTATAAATTGCTTTTGGTAACATAAACTTTTAATAATGTTTATTCTTCCTATCCATTAACATGGTATATGCTTCCACTTGTTTGTATCTTCCTTGATTTCTTTATCAATGTTTTATAATTTTTCAAGTACAAGTCTTTAACCTCCTTAGTTAAATTTACTCCTAGGTACTTTATATTTTTTTGTTACAATAGTGAAAGGGATTGTTTTTTTAACTTTTCTTTCAGACAGTTCATTGTTGGTGTATAAAAATGCCTCTGATTTCTGAATATTAATCTTATATTCTTCCACCTTGCTGAATTCATTTATTAGGTTCAGTAGTTTTTTTACTGAGACTTTAGGGTTTTCTATGTACAACATCATATCATCTGCAAATAATGAGTTTTACTTTTTATTTTCCAATTTGGATGCCTTTTATCCCTTCTTGTCTGATTGCTGTAGCTAGGAATTCCAGAATTATGTTGAATAAGAGTAGTGAAAAGGGACACCCCTGCCTGGTTCCTGATCTTAAGGGGATTGCTTTTAATTTTTGCCCATTGAGTATAATGTTGGTTTTGGGTTTGTCATAGATGGCCTTTATAATGTTGAGGTATCTTCCCTGTATTCCCACTTTGCTGAGAGTTTTGATCATAACTGGGTGCTGGATTTTATAAAATGTTTTTTCTGCATCTATTGATAATATCATGTGATTTTTCTCCTTGCTTTTGTTTATATGATGAATCACATTGATTGATTTGTGAATATTGTACCAGTCTTGCCTCCCCAGAATAAATCCTACTTGATCATGATGTATGATTTTTTTAATGTATTGCTGGATCTGGTTTGCTAATATTTTGTTGAGCATCTATATTCATCAGGGATATTGGCCTGTAATTTTCTTTCTTTGTGTTGTCTTTGCCCGGTTTTGGGATCAGAATTATGCTCGCCTCATAAAAGGAGCTTGGAAGTCTTCCTTCCTTTTGAATTTTTTGAAATAGCTTGAGAAGGATAGGAATTAGTTGTTCTTTGAATATTTGGTAGAATTCATCTGTGAAGCCATCTGGCCCAGGGCTTTTGTTTGTTGGGAGTTTTTTGATAACTGTTTTGATCTCATTTGTTGTAATTGGTCTGTTTAGGTGTTCTGATTCTTCCAGGTTGATTTTTGAAAGATTATATGTTTCAAGAAATTTCACCTAGGTCAGTGGTCGGCAAACTCATTAGTCAACAGAGTGAAATACCCACAGTACAAAAATGATTGAAATTTGTTTTGAGAGCCAAATTTTTTAAAATTAAATTATATAGGTAGGTAGATTCCTTATCGAGGTAGCACCCATATGTGGTATTTTGTGGAAGAGTCACAATGAAAAGGCTAAAGAGCAGCATGTGGCTCGCAAGTTGTGTTTTGCTGACCCCTGACCTAGGTTGTCTAATTTTTTGGAATACAGTTCTACATAGTATTTTTTTCAATCCTTTGTATTTCTGCTGTGTCAGTTGTTACTTCTTCACTCTCCCTTCTAATTTTATTTATTTGAGTCCTGTCTCTTTTTTTCTTGGTGAGTCTGATTAAAGGTTCATCAATCTTGTTTACCTTTTCAAAGAACTAGCTCTTGGTTTCATTAATCTTCTGTATTGTTCTTTTACCTCTATGTCATTTATTTCCACTCTGATCTTTATTATTTTTTTCTATTTCATCTGGGCTTTACTTGCTGTTCTTTTTCTAGTTCTTTTAGATGCAGGGTTAAGTTGTTTATTTGAGCTTTTTTTTGTTTCTTAAGTTATACCTGTAATGCTATGAACTTTCCTCTCAGGACTGCTTTTGCTGTGTCTCATAAATTTTGAGTTGTATGTTCATTTTTATTTGTTTCAAGGAAATTTTTTATTTCTTTCTCGATCTCATTATTAACCCATTTGTTATTTAACAACATGCTATTTAGTGTCCAAGTGTCTGAGTGTTTTTCAGTTTTTTTATTGTAGCTGATTTCTAGTTTCATGCCATTGTGATCAGAGAAGATGCTTGATATGATTTCAATCTTCTTAAATTTATTGTTTTGTGTCCTAACATGTGTTCTATCCTAGAAAATGTACCATGAGCACTTGAAAAGAATGTATATCCTGTTGCTTTAGGGTGAATGGGTTTGAAGATATCTATTAAATCCAGTTGATCTAGTGTGTCCTGTAATGTTGCTGTTTCTTTGTTAAATTTTTTTCTTGAGGATTTATTCAGTGATGTTAGTGGGATATTGAAATCTCCTACTATTATAGTGTTGCTGTTTATCTCGCCCTTTATGTCCATCAAAATCTGGTTTATATATTTAAATGCTCCTATATTAGGTGCATAGATTTTTATAATGGTTGTTTGTTGGATTGTTCCCTTTATCATTATGTGACCTTCTTTATCCCTCACTATAGCCTTTGTTTTAAAGTCTATTTTGACAGATGTAAGTATTGCTATCCCAGCTTTCTTTTCATTTCCATTTGCATAAAATATTTTTATCCATTTCTTTACTTTCAGTCTATGTGTATCTTTTGTTTTGAGGTATGTCTCTTGTAGACAGCATATGTCTGGGTCCTGTTTTCTTATCCACACAGCTATCCCATTTCTTTTGATTGGAGCATTTAAGGTTATTACTGATATGTAGTTGTTTATTGCCATTTTATTCTTTAAATCTACATTCCCCTTTTCTAGAATTTTTCCCCTTTGTTCTTTTTAGTACAGGCCTTTTAACATTTCTTGCAGCATTGGTTTGCTTGTAATGAATTCCTTGATTTTTCTTTTGTTTATTTTTTTGGTCTGGAGAGCTTTTTATTTCTCTTTAAATTTTAAATGATAACCTTGCTGGATAAAGAAGTCTTGGTTGTAGGCTCTTGTTTTGCATTACTTTGAATATTTCTTGACATTCCCTTCTGGCCTCAAGTGTTTCTGTTGAAAAGTCAAATGTCATCCTTATCGGGGCTCCTTTGTAGGTGATTGACTGCTTTTCTCTTGCAGCTTTTAGTATTTTTTCTTTATCTCTTAGCTTTGGTATTTTAATTTTGATATGTCTTGGTGTAGGTCTCTTTGGGTTCCTCTTTAATGGGATTTTCTGTGCTTCTTGAACTTTTGTGACATTTTTCTGCATCAATTTAGGAAGAATTTCAGCTATGATTTCTTCCATCAGGTTCTCTATCCCTTGTTCTTTCTCTTCTCCTTCAGGAATCCCTATTATGTGGGTGTTGTTTCCCTTCATGTTTTCACAGAGCTCTCTTAGAGTTTCCTCAGACTTTTGATCCTCTTTTCTTTTTGCTGTTCTGCTTCAGTGCTTTTGCTTATTTTTTCCTCTAAATCGTTGAGTCGATCCTCTGCTTCATCCAGCCTGCTTTTAATTCCTTCTGGTAAAGTCTTTATTTCTGATATTTTGTTTGTCATTTCTGTCTGATTCTTTTTTATGATTTCACTGTACTTTTTGATATTTGTTATCTCTTCATTTAGGTGATCATTATGTCCATCCATTGTTGCTCTAAGATCCTGGAGCATCCTAACAATCATTATTCTAAACTCTGCATTTGGTGTCTTGGTTATTTTAATCTTATTCAGTTGTTTTTCTGAGGATTTCTCTTGTTGATTCATTTGAATTGCATTTCTCTGTCTTTCCATTTTGTCTCTGTATAGACTGCTCCTTTGTATGTGTTGTTTGTGTAGCTAGCTGAGTATAGGGTTGGTGTTGTCTGCCTCCAGTTTTCAGTTGTGTTGTTTCTAGATTTTCTTGGGTCAGACTCAGCTGTTGTTTGTAATGCGCTGGAGGCTACTTGTCTACTGCTACTGCTCTTTTTGCTATTTTTGTCAGCGTTTTCATGCCTTACTGGGTCAGGTGTGAGAAGCCTTTCCTTAGGATAACACTCTAACTAGGGTTGTTAGGTCCTGAACTGATGCTCTCCATATCTGGCTGCTAGATGTACCAGCCCTGTATATCTCTGGCTGGAAGCAGGCGCAGACCAGTGGGGGTTACTGCTTATGACTGGCCCTTAGCAACCTTCTTGGAGCTACAGGCAATCCAGCTGCCTCTGCTGGGCCCTGATGCCCTTGTAAATATCAGCTGCACTCCTAGGCTGACTTTTATCTACTCTTGGCCAGTGTGTATGGCCTCTCTATTCCCAAGGTGTGGTCTTTCTGCCAGCCCCCCCTCCCATTGCCACCTCTTCCTTGGGCACTCAGGCACTGGCACTGCTGGTTGCATGGGCTTGTGGGATGCAGCTCGGGATGCCCTGTGGGTGTGGGGTACTCCTTGCCTCACTGGGCTCCACCCCTTATGGGCTCGCGGGACACCTCTCTGGGCTCAGTTTCTTGCTGCCACTGTGCAGGCCGCTGGGCTCCGCCCTCCACCACCACTGCTTGGACTGCCTCATTGGGCTCCAGTCCCCACCACCACATGGCCAAGCACACAGCCACCACCACAGCCAGGTCCTCCTGCCCTTTGGAGGGTACTCAGCAGTTTGGGGGGGCGTATAACCCAGACCATAGCACTCAAAACCTGTGTCCCCTGCTTCTAAGCATCTCTTTGCACTGACTGGAGCAGGAGAGCCTCTGGTGTGCGGTGTAACTGCTTTCCTTTGCTGGCTTGGTTCTCCCAGGAAAAATGTCCACTTTAGGTTGGGGAGTGACCCAGTACAGGGATCAAGTTGGCTGTCCCCCACAGTCTCTCTCTCTGCCCCCAAGACTATACTCTCCTCTTGTTTCTTCAGTCCTCTTAGTGCTCCCTGCTCCCAGAGCCCTGGGTAAGTGACTGTGAATGAGGTTTTCTGTGTGGTCCCTTTAAGATGGAACCAGGGTCTGAGAGTTCTGTCTTCTTCTCACAATCAGTAACCAGGCTCTTCTTTCAGCTAAATACTGTTCATATGCCTCATCTAGTTTCTGGGGCTCCAGGCTTGGCTTCTGGTCCTGAGGCTGGGCACCCACAACTCTCTGGGCAACCTCCCCACTGCGAGAGACCCTCTGGGCTGCCTCTCACTCCTGGGAGCAGGGTAGCTCGTTCTGCGTCTCGGTCCTTCCTACCAGTCTTAGTGTGGCTTCTTCAGTGATGCTTGGTTATAGACTCCTCTTAGTTTAGTCCAAGGTTTTTCAAGATGATTGTTTCTAAATTAAGTTGTAATCCACTTTGCTTCTGGGAGGTGGGAGTTGTAATGTTCGCCTACTCAGTCACCATTTTCTCTCCTAGAAGTTTCTTTATATCAAAATATATTAAGCTGCTTAATTCCTTCTAGTATCTGTATTCCATTGCATATATGTACTCTAATTATTTAATACATTTCCTTTGATGAATATTTAGGATCTTTCCATTTTTATTTTTATTTTGCAGTTATAAACAGAATTGCTAAATACTTTTGTGTATACCTTTTCACATAGGAACAGGAATATATTAAGACCAATAGTTTTCAAACTTGAGCGTGTGGAGGGCTTGTAAAAACATGGATTGCTGAGAACAAATCCCTGAGTTTCTAATTCACTAGGTGTGAGATATGACCCCAGAGTTACTCTCTAGACAAATGCCTAGGTGATGATGACATGACTGGTCCAGGGAACCACACTTTGAGAACCTCTGCTGTAGATTACCCAATGAAATTGCTTCACCATAAGTTACATGTTGTTAATTCTCTTCATTCCTGTTTTCTAGTGGTCTCATGAAATGTGAACGATACGTGTCAGGTAAATGACTCTAAATGAGGGTGTCTTTGTCCTGAGGAAAGAAGGGGAGGCAGCATAATAAGAAACCCAGAATAACCAGAAACTGACATGTAATTGGGAATTTGGACTTTCCTCGCCAGGTCTAGAGGTTTTATTATCCTTCAGGGCTTTCAGTCCAGCATATGTGATATCAGCTAGAATGCCATTACAATGTAAGCTGTTGAAAGCTATCACTAGCTCTTTATCTCCTTGTTTGCAAATATGGTCTAGGAAAACCACACTAGGCACCTCTGTTTATGCTGGGCTCAGTGGCTCCCAGCAGACCCTTGTAAATACTTTTGCATTGTATCTGCATTGTAATAGTATTTATGGGGGAAAAGGATGATTTTATTTCTGGGAAGACCGGGTGTTTATCCAAGTGCTCTTCTTAATTTTCCATGACTCTATGTTACCATGAGGCATTTCTTCTTTCCCTTTTCTCTGACTTGGGTCTTGGATGAAGGGGAAACAATTTGTTGAATACCAACTGTGTCCTGAGCACACAAAACAAAACAGAATAGTTATGTGCTATTACCTCAATTTTATAGATGAGGAAACTGATGCTGGGAATTGGAATCTAATAAGTGGCAGAGCTAAGATTCAAACCCAGGTCCATTCAACTGCAAAGCCTATATGTGCTATCTATTCTTCTCTACTTTCTCTCACACAGCAGTGCTAAAGTTCAAAGGGAATGGGTAAAGCTGGGTGGCCTAAATGTAGCTTTCATGATAGGTGAGTTTACAATGTCAATTGTAGCCGGCACAACCAAGGTGAGTTCCTGGGTGGTCCTCCTCATTTCCTCCAAGTCTGTGTCACTGAGGCTTGTCATAGCAACTAGTATGCCACCCTTAGAAAGAAGAGATCTTCAGATCAGGAAGGATGCCCTATGCTTCTGTTTCCTAATGGGAGAGAACAAAAGCCAATGCAATAGGCCAAGAAAATAGTAGACTCAGGCACAGAGAGAGCTTGCCCTTGGCTCAAGTCCCAGTCCTATTGTTTATTAGTCCCAGGACCTTGGGTCTCTGCAGCTATATGGCGTTTCTTTTCTGTAAATTGATTGCCAAAACAAAAGGCAGTGTCCCATAATGGAGAGTTGCCCAATTTGCTGGTTACTTAAAATTCAGATTTCTTGATCTTTCTCCTAGAATATTTTAGTCAGAAGATTGAAGGTCAGGAATGAAGTTAGCCAAGGTATATCATGCAGACTACTTTATTGACGCAGGAGCACTCCATAGACCTCAGAGTTGTGCAAGTCAATGAAAGAGTAGATCCTGTCCATCACACTTCACTCAGTCACAGAGACGATTGTTGTTAAACGTCCTTAACACCCTCCCACCCCCAATTCCCATACTAAAAGTTGCTCAAGACCAGTGGTTCTTAACCTGGGTTCTATCGAACCCTAGGGGTTAGATGAGTCGGTATCAGGGGTTTGGAGAAGCCTCTGCCGCAAAGGCCAGAATGAAGTAATTCCGTAATTTGTTGTGAATTCATGCACTTTGTTGGTTTTGTTCTTTGAGCAAGGTGATGTTCATGCACGGCTCATTTTGTGCACCAGTAAAGAAACATATACCTATGTCTTGAATTTGGAAAAAAAAATCATATTTTATTTATCACTAAAGAAGTGTTCGGTGAATGCGCATATGAAACTGGTAGGTTCGGTACCTCAAAAAAGGTTAAGAACCACTGCTCAAGACCAAATATTTTTCTGCATATGGCTGCCTAACGCAAACATCTGTGGGAAACATGGGAATAGGCCTTTAGACCAGCAATAGTGCCTGTCCAGCTGACAGGTCATTGGGAATTTGAGACACATGGGTCACTATAGAGAAGAAGGGGACCTGAATCCAGGGTGGAGTTCTTGATCAGGAGAAGGTGCTAACAAGACTTAAGGCTAAACTTTTATTTCACAACCTTAGCTACGACTGACCCCAAATGTTTAAGAAAAGAAAAGAAATCAAAAACTTCTTATTGTTGGTAGAAAATTATAATAATAACAATAATTTATACAATTTACTGAATGCACAGCCATTGTTAATTTTTTTTTTTAATTTTTTAAATTTTTTTAGTGAATGAGAGTGTGAGAGAGAGAGAAAACAGACAGGAAGGGAGAGAAACGAGAAGCATCAAACCATAGTTGCGGCACTTTAGTTATTCATTGATTGCTTTCTCATATGTGTCTTGAATGGGGGCTCCAGATGAGCCAATGAGTCCTTACTCAAGCCAGTGACCTTTGGGCTCAAGCCAGTGACCTGTGGTCATGTCTATGATTCTATGCTCAAGCTAGTGATCCTGCCTTCAAGCTGGTGGGCCTGTGCATAAGCTGGCAACCTTGGGGTTTTGAACCTGGGTCCTCAGCATCGCCGGCCGACGCTCTATCCATTGCACCACTGCCTAGTCATGCAGTCATTGATGAAATTGATTTCCACAAGAAGAAGGGATTTTTCTAACAGTCATATTAATTCCTTATCTCTCATTTTATGCCTTCAAGAAAAAGTAGCCTTCTGCATCAGTAGAAAAACTGACCTTAGTCTCACTTTTCCCAAATCAACTTGGCTTTTAATTTTTCTGCACACAAAGGCTTCCAAAAGGAATCTCTCCAAGGCATGACCTGTATATTATCTGCTCATTCTCAGAAAACAAAATACCTCCCTCACAACAAAAATAAACAAATACAGTCATTTTATTTCAGATACAAAGTGAACAGCATTTGACAGCAAAATCATGAACTGGGAGAGAGTGACTACATTAGGTACAAACTAGTCCAGTGTGACCTGTGGTTCTTGCTGCCACCACAGAAATGGAAATGCGAATGAATCACAACAATTCTAACATGGGGTGGGGGGGGGCAGGGTTATAAGCTGTGTCCTGGGTCTGCCTCACATTGGCACAGCTTTTTTCTAAAATTTCATTTTATTTTAATTTATTGGGTGTGCGTAGATTCTAGCGTTCCCCCGAATACCCACCCGTGTTCCCTAACACATCCCCCTTGCCCTCGTTCCCACAACGCCCTCCCCCCTTCTCTCCAGGATTTGCTTTTCTGCTCTCATCCTATCCTATCACCCTATCATCTCCCTTCCCTCTGTCTGCTTTCCTTCTAGATCCTTTGATCTCGCCTTTGTCACTATTCCGTTCCTCAGTTCATATTGTTCATTGGATTCCTCAAATGAGTGAGGTCATATGATAATTTTCTTTCTCTGCCTGGCTTATTTTACTTAACATAATAGTTTTCAGGTCCATCCATGTTGTTGCAAAAAGGTAAGACTTCCTTCTTTTTCATTGCCCCATAGTATTCCACTGTGTATATGTACCACTGCTTTTTAATCCACTTATCCACTGATGGGCACTTGGGCTGTTTTCTGATATCGGCATTGTAAACAATGCTGCCATAAACATGGGGATGCATTTCTCCTTTTGAATCATTGATGTGGTGTACTTGGGATATATTCCTAAAAGTGGAATGGCTGGGTCAAAAGGCAGTGCCATTTTTAATTTTTTGAGGAATCTCCATACTGTTTTCCACAGTGGCTGCTCCAGTCTGCATTCCCACCAGCAGTGCAGGAGGGTTCCCTTTTCTCCACATCCTCGCCAACACTTACTATGTGTTGTTTTGCTGATGAGCGCCATTCTGACTGGTGTGAGGTGATGTCTCATTGTGGTTTTAATTTGCATTTCTCTAATGATTAGTGATGTTGAACATTTTTTATCTGCCTATTGGCCATCCATATGTCCTCTTTGGAGAAGTGTCCATTCATTTCTTTTGTCTATTTTTTGACTGGATTATTTATCTTCCTTGTGTTGAGTTTAAAAGTTCTTTATAAATTATGGTTATTAACCCCTTAGCAGATGTATTGTTGAATATGTTCTCCCATTGTATGTTGTTTTTTTATTCTGTTTATGGTGCCTTTAGCTGTAGCACTGCTTTTGTAGCTGCTGCCCAGATGTGAGAGGTGGCTCCATTTGGATAATAGCATCAGGCTGAGTATGTATTTAAAAGCCTGTACAGTGGTACCTTGAGATACGAGTTTAATTCATTCTGTAACCAAGCTCGTAAGTCAGTCAACTCATATATCAAACAAATTTCTCCTATTTAAAATAACTGAAATAGATTTAATCCATTCCAGCCCTGTGAAACATCCCCAAACCATCCTAAATTATGAAAAAAGACATGTTTTAATTAAGAAACACACATGTATACTTTACCAATGCATAACAAAATATATGAACTAAAAGAAAAAAGTGTTATTTAGTGTTGTATTCTTACCTTGAAGACAGATGAGTGCGGCTAACGGAGGTGAATGGTGGAGGGGAGGGAGGGAAGAAGGGATGCAGGCACTGTAAAAAAATGCACTTTCTTAACTTTAAACTTAACCTAAGCTTAACATTACATATTTTTCATTTAATCATCACCTGTTTTTGCCTTTTTGGCTGCACTTTCAGCACTTTCACTTGCAGGACTTTTGAATAAAAAGCTATCCAAAGAGGTTTGCTTTTGCCTGCCTTTTAAAATGTTACAAAAATGTGACAAACAAGTGTCATTAAAAAGTGCTGAAGCATGACCATTTGATTCCAAATCGTATCTTGGAATTTCACTTGGATCTCGAACAAAAATTTGGGCCAAGTCACAGCTCATATCTTAAAAATATTTGTATGTTGGTCTGCTCGTATCTCGAGGTACCACTGTACTTGGGTACTAAGTCTAAAAGACTTATTTTAGAAGAGAATGTGAATTATAAATAAATTATAAATAAAGTAGAAGAGGATTTTAAATAATAAACAATTTTTAAAAAAGGAAAGACTTTCTATAAATAGTATACACATGGGTGGCCCTTTTCCCATGGAGGGCTAGGGAGAAGAATCCTGGGTAGATGATATTTCTCAGACTACATTCTGTGGTTGGTTGAAGCTAAATAGGAATTTTACTATTAGTCAAGCTTCTTAAGGAAATGTGAAAGCACTGGAGAGAATAAAAAAAAACTCCAGGTAGTTATAAATGTGGCATCAGCAATCTGAAGATGAAGCAAAATTACATTAGTTCCTACCTGACTCCCATTCTATAGGATTACAGAAAGGCCAGTACCACCAATTCAGTGAGAGAAAACTGAGGATCCAGGCCAGATTGATATCTGTTGAATATTCTTCTGCTCTAAATTAATTCAAGGCTCTTGATCTGAAGAGATGGCTTTGCAATGAACAGAGAGAATTTGGCAATAAGAAGCATGTCTGCTCTTTTAAGGGTCCCTATAGACCAGAAGACATAGGGAAAGACTGTGTTTCAGTTCACTCAGACTGCTATAACCAAATACCACTGACTGGGTAGCATATAAACAACATAGATTTATTTTTCACATTTCTGGAGGCTGGCAAATCCAAGATCAAGGTTTCAGCAAGGTAAGTTGAACACCTTCTGACGTGTAGATTTCTCCTTGTATCCTCACATAGTGGCCAGGGCTAGGGATCTCTCTAGAGCCTCTTTTGTAGAATATTAATCCTATTCATGAGGGTTCTAGCCTCATGACTGAAGCATCTTCCAAAGTTCCCATCCATTAATAACATCACCTTTGGGGGTTAAGATTTTAACATGAATTTTAGAGAGGAAGACACAAATATTCAGAACTTAGAAGGCTGGAAAGGGAGAAATACATTAATTTTTTTTTTTTTTAGAAGAAAGAAGGTATTTTTTTTGATGAGTTTGGGATTCTTTCAAGGCAAAATTCTGAAATAAAATATCAAACAGATAACTCAAGAAATAAGGTGATCACTTAGAATTGATGTGGAATCATCAAAAGTAGAATATTCTCCACTAAACCAAGTTCTTATCTTGATAGGTTCTTTTAGAGCAAACAATTCAGAGAGTGTTTTGATATAGTATGGGTGGATGTTAATGAGATAACTGATGATGTCTTTCTTGGTTTCCTTGAGCGACTGTGTTATAGTTATGCGAATTATATTATTGGTTGACCAAAAATGATGAACTTAGAAATAAGTCTTCGGTGACTTGCTGCAGAATTCTGCCCTCATTCCTGCCTATACCATCATTTTATTGTGATTTAGAAAAATATATTAATGGAAGGCCAGTCAATGGAGTAAGAAACTGAAAGAATATTTAAAAGAGACTGTGATAAATGAGTACCCACGATTTCTTGACTGACTTAAATGACAAACTTAAACTTAGAATAAAATTGAGAGGAGGCCCTGGCCAGTTGGCTCAGTGGTAGAGCATCAGCCCTGCTTGTGGATGTCCCCAGTTTGATCCCTGGTGATCCCAGGGCACACAGTAGAAGCAACTATCTGCTTCTCCATCCCTACCCTTTCTCTCTTTCCCTTTCTCTCTCACTCTTTCTCTCTCTTCCTCTCCTGCAGCATGGCTTGATTGGTTCGAATGCATTGGTCCTGGCACTGAGTGTGGCTTCATGGAGCCTCTGCTTCAGACACTAAAAATAGCTTGGTTGTTAGCATTGCCCCCAGACAAGGTTACCAGGTGGACCCCAGTCCAGCCACATGTGGGTGTCTGTCTCTCTATCTTCCCTCCTCTCACTTGGGAAAAAAATTGAGATACATAAATAGTCCCATTCTTAGATTTAAAAACCTAGTAGTAGAAACATAGCTACATGAATGAGTAGGGCGTAGGCTCTTCTTGGTGCAGATACCTCCTTGTCACTTACTAGTTACTTAACTTCTCTGTGCCTTAGTATCCTCAGCTATAAAGTGGTGATCATATAAGTAATCATTTCTTAGGTATGTTAGGAGGATTAAATGACTTAATACCTATACAGTAGCTATACTGACTTAGACATAATGAACACTATGAGTACTAGTGCTGGTTATTATTGTTGCTATTATTTTTGTAACAAAGTAACAAATTTCAGAGTTTTAGTTGAATACATTTGTAATATAAATTAGTGACATGATTGGACTGACCAGAAAGTAGATGAGATTTGGCTTGCATTAATACAATTACCGTTTTAGTTTAGGTACCCCAGAAAGCAGAGGCTAACAGGAAAGCTCACACACTGCTATTTTACTAGGGTAGTGGAGATAATGGGAATGAAGTGTGTGGCTGGGAAGGAAGGTAAGCTAGTGTGCAGGTGCCCTACAAATCTGGCCATTGCTTCATATCAAAAGGGATTGATGGTTCAATCTCATGGGATCTCTGGGATGTTTTCCAGGGAATCATATAAATGAAAGCATCTCAGGCAGGTCCATCTATGGGGAGAAAGTAGGAGAATTTAACTGTGAGTTCTAGACTCATGTTGGTAAAAGACCACCACATGAAAAAATTGGAAATGTATAGCTACTTAAGTTTAAATTCAGAAATGAGTGAGGGCTGCATGTTTTGAATGTCTTAGACCGCCAGCCCTGTACTTAGCACCAAAGGACAGCTCACATAATCGATGTTTTCTCTCATTCCTTCTTGTCTGAGGTAGGAAAGGTTTCAAATAACTGTTGTATTGAAGAGTAGTGGTATTCAGTTCAGAATCTCTTGAGTCAAAAGGAATTTTACAATTCTAAGATTTATCTAATACATGGTTCCTTTTTAACAATATCACTCCCAAGTGATTGCCTGAATATGTCTAACAACAGGGAACTCACTGTCCCCTAATTTAGGTATTCTATTATGCATGACAGCTTATCTCAGAAGGTTACAATGGTGAAATGTAAACAGAGATGTAAAATGTAATGAGGAGGGAAAATAAAGATCAAGTGGTTAATTAAAAAAAGAAGGGACAACCAGACATTTGTTCCGGACAGACTGATTTACTGTGGGATGTGTTCTGCCCAATGAGGAGGGGTTAGGGTTTTCTAAACTAGTGGATTTTCTATAGAATAAAATAGAGCAGTGTTTCTCAAAGTGTTGGTGGTAAAACACCAATTTAAAAAATCTAGTTCATCACAAACAAACACATGATCCTCCTACTGAACATACATAATATACAGCTTGTGGTTCACTGTTTGAATGCAACACCCCAAATGGCCTGTATCACATTCAATGAGATGAGTTCACTGTTGGGCAGATAAAATATATTATGCTCACTTTGTTAAAGATGGTGCTGCCCACATGGAAGTTCGTTGATATTAATGTGTAATGGGGAACAGGCTGTGGGCAGGCCGGGTCGGTATAGCCTAAGGTTTAGTGTTAAGAGTAAGCTTTTCCCCACATCCTTGACTGATTGGATGATGTAGGGTGGTACACTCTCCTGAGGAATTCATTATGCCTCAGATGAGTGACTTTGTATCAGAGACTTCCCTGTTTGTAGATTGGATTGAACGTTTGGATTTCTGCACTATAAAGTGGGGCAGACCGGGAGCTTGCGCTCAATTCCTGAGGTTAGCAGTAGAGAGGAGAGCAGATTAAGGCCACCTGGAGGAGAGGAGAAGCAGCCAAGATGGTGGAGTGCTGAAAGAGAAGCCAGTTTGGCAGAGTTTGTGTAGAGAGAGGGAGATGGGGAACAGAGGTGAATAAATCTGGTGAGCTAGAAAGCTTTGATGCTAGGAAACTCAGATTAGTCAGTAGCTTTGTGAGCACTGAAAGAGTGGGTTTTGGAGCCCAGTGTGTGTTTTTACTTGCCCGCTGGGTGCAAACTAGAAGTAAAGCTGATGGCTCACCAGTTCTTGGCTTCGTTGTTTCATTACTGACTGTCCAAATCTAATGGGAACCTGCACTGGCTAGGCGGCTGTGATTGTGGCTGTGACTACTGGCTTTACATTTGGCATAATCTGTGGCAGGATTCGATACAGATTGGTATGGAGCCACCACCACCTTTGAGTGGTGGAATAGAGAACTGGCTGCTGTTATGGTTCCCTATGGCTGTTTTTTTGGGGACTGTTGGCTGGTTGACTTTTACAGCCATGCATGAGGAAACCGAGAGCTCTATGGAAGAGGCTGCCTGGGACCTGCAAACTGAGCAGTGGAAGGAGCTGGAGGAAATGTGGGAGAAAGAGATGCCGACTCTGGAGCTGGAGGAAGCACTGGAGGATGAGACCGACCAGGTTTGTGAGATTCTCCTGGAAATGGAGGAGCCACTGGAGAAGGAATCACAGGTTTGTGAGTTGCAGATTGCCCTGGATGTTGTGGAGAGCCAGTATTGGCGGGAGGCCAGAGCTGAAGCCAAGGCTGGGGCTGAGGCTGAGGCTGAGGCTGAGGCAGGGGCTGTAAGGCACATAGAGCAGAAGGTGGCGGCAGCCTGGGTCTCGAGCCCAGCAGCGGGAGCTGATGTTTCCAGTTCCTCTTTGGAGGATGAGGAGAATCCAACTGTAGTTGCAATCTGCAGTCTCCAGAAGATGAGAGCCCATCTGAAATGGCAGGGAGTGCCTGCCAAGCTGCTGATAGGTCTGCGATTTTGGGACATAAGGGTGGATGCCATCATGTTCCCCAGAGCAGAGATGAAAATGCTGACTGCCATTGCCACATGCTTCTCTTTAAGACAGTGTGAGACCTGCCATGATGGCAGGAATGAGGGGGGAGGCTAAGGCCTCATGTTTGTGGACTGATTTCCTAGACTATGACTGGATGGGCACAGACTCCTATGGTGAATGGACTTATGGATTTTGGACATGTTGGGCAGATAAAATATATTATGCTCATTTTGTGAAAGGTGGCGCTGCCCACGTGCACATTTTAAGAGTAAGCTTTTCCCCACACCCTTGACTGATTGGATGCACTCTCATGAGGAATCCTCCCAGTATGTCTCAGATAAGTGACTTTGTATCAGAGACTTCCTTGTTTGTAGATTGGATTAAAGGTTTTGAATCTACATTATAAAGTGGGGCAGGCTGGGAGCTTGCTCTCTTTCTTGGTTCCCCAGGTATTAGAGAGGAGAGCAGATTAAGGTCACATGGAGGAGAGGAGGCAGCCAAGATGGCGGTGTGCTAGAGGAGAAGCCAGTTTGTGCAGAGTTTGTGCTGGAGGAGATGGGGAACAGAGGTGAATAAGTCTGGTGAGCTAGAAACCTTTGATTCTAGGAAACTTGGATAAGTCAGTAGCTTTGTGAGCACTGAAAGAGTGGGTTTTGAAGCCCAATGTGTGTTTTTGCTTGCCCGCCCAGTGCAAGCTAGAATTAAAGCTGATGGCCCACCAGTTCTTGGCTCTGTTGTTTCATTACCAGCTGTCCGAATCTAATGGGAATCTGCACTGGCCAGGCGGCTGTGATTGTGGCCGCGACTACTGGCTTTACATTCACCATTCACTGATCACACACACTTGAATGTCCCAGCAATACTAAATTTTTATAAGAGTTACTTTACATATTCTCAATTTCTGTTTTTATATTTTTACAAACCAGAAGCAAATAAATTGTAGATTGGTTCATTCTCAAACTTTACTTTGAATGGCACTGAAGTGCAGTGCACAGTACTAAGATTTTGACATTACTTTGCTCAATGAAAAACAAGAGCCATATTGTAAAATACCTCTATTAAACCAGTCCCCATTAAATTACTCCTTCCTCTTTCAGTCAGTCATTGTGTGCTGGCCCAATAGGTCAATGTCTGTTTTAATTTTTTAAAAAATCATTGCTGTTTAATACAATGTAAATGCATAAAAATCAATTATAAAGTAAAATTTCTAATTTTACAAAAGATGAAAAATTGCACAAAGATAAATTGATATTAGAGAACTGGGCATTGACCCTTGAAGCTACTGGCAAAGAGGATCTGGCAGTGTTTGAGCAGATAATGATGGTGATGAGAGCTATCCTGGCCCAATGGACATCCCTGGATAAACATTGCCTTCTTTCCTCTCTCTCTAGAGAAAAATTTTATGGTGACATGGGAGGTACTTCACAAGAAAGGTATTTGACTATCAAAAAATTAAGAGAGAAAAAAAAAAGAGAATCTCCTTGGAAAATTGGTATAGCTCTCAAATATTTTTGCAAAAATAATTCTCTATAATCATGCTACAACAGTATGGTGAAGACATGCTATGATCTGAATGTTTGTCTCTCCCCCACCCCCAATTTACTTGTTGAAATCCTAATTCTCAATGTAACAGTATTAGGAAGTGCTCCTTTAGGAGTTGATTAGGTCATGAGGGTGGAATCCTATGAATGAGATTAACGCCCTCATGAAAGAGGCTCCACAGAGCCCCTTTTTCCATGTGAGAATACAATGATAAGGTCCTTATCTGACCTTGCTGGAACACTGCTCTGAAACTTTCAGCCTCTGGAACTGTGAGAAATAAGTTTCTGTTGGTTAAAAGACACCAAGTCTGTGCTGTTTTGTTATAGCGCCCCAAATAGACTAAGACAATATACAATGAGTTTTGTCAGAAAACCAAGCTTTCTACTTATCGATGTTTGGTTTATTCTCTCTCTTTTATAACTAGAGTCTATTTTTAATTTTGTCTAACGTGTTTAAATTAAAGATAAAACAAAGTTACTTTTACAAATTAAAAAAAAGTTTTTATGATGACATCAGAATCATGAAATTCATGGTGCAAATGTGGCCCCTGTTTTGTCTGCTCTAGAAGGGATTTTCTGGTGCAGGTAATCTTAAAAACTGTGGCTCTTCCAACACCATTTAAGTGCAGCATCACACAAATTGATACCACATCAGTGGGACAGCTCTTTTGTGAAAGCACCTTGATTTCTGGCTCTCCATGGCTTAGAAGGCAATGTTCTCTCTTTTTGTCAAACCAGAGTTGTCTTTCCTTTTTGAAAGGAATGTTATTTTATATAAGACACCTCCTTTGATATTAGAGATTGCTTTCTGCCTCTTAAATTTGAAGCAGATATTTCTTTAAAACAGTGACTCTACCAGAATCTAAATTCCACACAGATGATTAAATGAGGAGGAATTTCTTATATAGAACACTCTTTTCTTTTGATTTATACTAAGGAAATACCATCCCATTGAAATTAAAGATACAGGTCCTGGCCAGTTGGCTCAGCAGTACTGGGGTGTGGAATCCCCGGGTTTGATTCCTGGTCTAGACACACTGGAGAGGCAACCATCTGATTCTCCCTGCCCTCCCCCTTCTTCCGCTCCCTCTCGCTCTTTCTCTCTCTTCCTCTTTCCCTTCCACAGCCATGGCTTGATTGATTCAAGCACATCAGCCCGGGTTCTGAGGATGGCTCCTTGGAGCCTCTGCCTCAGCTGTTAAAAAATAGCTTGGTGCAAGCATGGCCCCAGATGGGGGTTGCTGGGTGGATCCTGGTCAGGGCACATGCGGAAGTCTATCATCTGTCTCTCTATATCTCCTCCTTTCATGTAAAAAAATAAAAAAAATAAAAAAAATAAAAGAACAAGTAAATTTGAATCAACAAACTGACCAGTATTTCAATGGAAATTATGGGTGCAGATGCATCCTGTGTTCCTCTCACTGACCACCAATGAAAGAGGTACCCCTTCCGGAAGTGTGGCAGGGGCAGATAACTGGCCTTGGGGGTTGCATGCAGCCCGCGGGCCGTAGTTTGGGGACCCCTGGGCTAGAACTTTTAGCACCATGTTAAATAAGAGTGGAGAGAGTGGACATCCCTGTTTTGTTCCTGATTTAAGGGGGAAAGTCTTCAGTTTTGTGCCATTTAATATGATGTTAGCTGATGGTTTATCATAAATGGCATTTATCATGTTGAGATATTTTCCTTCTATACCCATTTTGTTGATTGTTTTAAACATAAAATTGTGTTGTATTTTATCAAATTCCTTTTCTGCATCTATTGATAAGATCATGTGGTTTTTTTTCTTTGTTTTGTTGATATGGTGTATTACATTAACCGTTTTACGTATGTTGAACCATCCTTGAAATTCTGGGATGAATCCCACTACTACAAGTTCTTTTATTCAGCTGGGGTTTTTTTTTTTTTTTTTTTACAGGGACATAGAGAGAGTCAGAGAGAGGGATAGATAGGGACAGACAGACAGGAACAGAGAGGGGTGAGAAGCATCAATCATTAGTTTTCCATTGCTGTTGTGACACCATAGTTGTTCATTGATTGCTTTCTCACATGTGCCTTGACCGCGGGCCTTCAACAGACCGAGCAGTCCCTTGCTGGAGCCAGCGACCTTGGGTCCAAGCTGACGAGCTTTTGCTCAAGCCAGATGGGCCTGCGCTCAAGCTGTCAAGCTCAGGGTCTCGAACCTGGGTCTTCCACATCCCAGTCTGATGCTCTATCCACTGCGCCACCACCTAGTCAGGCTTATTCAACTGTTTTATCACTGTTCAGATCAGCACTCACCATGACACAGGGAAAGCGTCACAGACTGAGTTGTGGCTCTAGCAGCAATGGGGAATGGGTGGCAGTGATATTTTCGGACTGACAAAAACAGCAACAATAATGAGAACTTAATGCCAATGTATGCATTACTTGTGAAAGTAAGATTTTCATAATGCTTGAGAATTTATGAGCCTTCTTGAAATAATTAGCAATTAGTGATAATCTTATTGTTAAAAAAAAGACAAGTTCTGATAACCCTTATTCCTTATCCAATACTTTATTTATCTGTTAACTTCAAAATCAAAATGCAAAGACATATTTATCATCCTGATAACTAAAATTGTTTTATATTTTTATAACCGTGATTGATGAAAGGACTTCTAAAACATTTGCAAAATGCCATGAGTTCTAAATGAAATACATTGTATTAAACTGTATATGTATAAAAGTTATGGAAAACCCATATGATCTTAAATAGTAATAGAAATTTATTGGTTCTTATAACTGAAAAGTCTAGAGTATGGCCACATCAGGCAAGAATAGATCCAATAGGTCAGTGATATTACTGAGTACCCTGTACTTTTCTATGTCCCTACTTTGTTCTCTGTGATGTTGGCTTGAAGGCAGCTTGCTTCATGAACATAGGATATAGGCAGGTAACTTGTGGGAATGCATGCTGCTTTGTTTGTTTCAGTAAGAAGTAGAAAGTTACTTTCCACTACTGTTTAACAAAATGCTGAACTCCAGTCTGAGTAGACTAATAGGTCTAGTCTGCTCATCCCCCAACTCATAAGGAGTGGCCTCTGACCTAGATGGTGACCGTAGGGTTAGGGGAAGAAGACCATGCCCTGATTGAAGCCTCCAGTACACACCAGTCCTTGATCAAATCACTGGGGTCCCAGAATAGCAACAATTTTCATCCCAGGTCTTGGAAGTTTTCTATTACTACAACACACAGATATTTATGTGCTAATTAGGTACTCATGATAGAGCATTGTAATGTTTATTATTAGTGAACAAGGTACTTTTTAAAAATCTGCTAGAAAAGGGAGAAGAGTAACAATTGTTACAGTTTGGAGGTAGATACATGAGAGTCCATGCTATTTTCTTGTGTCTTGTGTATATTTGAATATTTCCATAACAAAAAATAAACCTCTCTCTCCCATATGTGTGTGTGTGTGTGTGTGTGTGTATCACCTTGAGGTTGCTGTAGTTTCTCTGATCTTTTAGTATTGTCATATGAAAAGCCCATTCAACTAGTAGAGGTTGCATCCAGGTCTTAGGTGGAGGCTGTTTATTTAGGAAAGTGATTCCCAAGGACAGATGGTAATGGGAGTCCTGGAAAAGTAAAATGGAAAGCTGGGAAAATTGGTCACTGCTGTGGGCTAATGAACCTCAGTTCTGGTAAGATCTCCCTGACCCCCTGAGGTGCCACATAGCCTGCACCTGAGAATTGTTCCCCCCAGACAGGAAAGAGAGCAGTGTTTAATTTATCAGGGAATTATGTTGGTCTGGGGTAGTTCATACTCCTAGGCAGCCTCTTGCACAGAACTTTTGGTTTCTTCTAGCAGGGCTGTAAAAAACACCCAGCCCATGGCGGCCCCCAACAGGGCAGCCATAGAGAACCATATGCTGGAGAACAGTGGCCACTCTTCTATTCCACCCTTCAAGGGTGTTGGCAGCTCTGTACGGATCTGATCCAAATCCTTCCAACTATGACAGAGGTAATCAGAATGGCTGACAAGCTTCCAGCGGATGCCAAGAAGCCCCATGTGCAGCAGAGCAAGGTGCTGTCAGGCTGCACCCATGCACAGCTGGTTGCCAAAGCAGAAGCTGGAATAAAAGGAGCGGGCAGCAGGGCACCAGAGATGTCTGGTCCAGCTGCTGTGGTCTGAACACTTGGCTTTGTGTTTACTGTGCAGTTCTGCTTCTGGATGCCCTCCTCCCCCTCAGAACAGAGAAGCAGCATCAGACATTCTCGTCTCTGACACTCTGAAGGGATTCATCCAGAAGGAGATTTTCTCTGAATGTGGAAATATTTGTTGTAAGAATTTTTAGCCTCTCATCTCTCTTGTCCCACTACCACCACAGCCAAAATGTTCACCTTTTCTTTTTTTCTTGTTTTTAAAAAATGTTTGTTTTATTACCTGACCAGGCAGTGGTGCAGTGGATAGAGCATCAGACTGGGATGCCGAAGTTCCAGGTTAGAAACCCTGAGGTTGCTGGCTTGAGCTGGGCTCACCAGTCTGGGCGTAGAGTAGCTGATTTGAGCGTGGGATCATAGACATGAGCCATGGTCACCAGCTTGAGCCCAAAGTCGCTGGCTTAAACAGGGTGCCACTCGCTCTGCTGCCCCCTCCCTTTCCTCTGCCCCCATCAAGGCACATATGAGGAAGCAATCAACGAACAACTAAGGAGCCTCAACAAAGAATTGATGCTTCTCATCTCTCTCCCTTCTTGTCTGTCTGTCCCTCTGTCTTTCTTGCTCTGTCTCTCTCTCTCTGTCTCTCTCTCTCTCTACACACACACACACACACTTTAGTTTGTTGTTGTTTTTGTAAGACCACAGTGTTTCCTCAATCTGGAACCCTTTTCCTTATTGTAACTCCTAGCTCATAAAGTTCCTGGAAAAAAAACACCCTCCCCCCCCCAAAAAAAAAACTTGAGCACATTCATCTTTCCTAATGTTCTCTATATGTTACTATTTACTTTTCTTTTTTCTTTTTCTTTTTTTTCGAGAGGGACAGATAGGGATAAACAGACAGGAAGGGAGAGAGATAAGAAGCGTCAACTCACAGTTGTGGCACCTTAGTTCATTGATTGCTTTCTGATATGTGCCTTGATGGGGGGAGGGGAGCTCCAGCACAGCGAGTGACCCCTTGCTCAAGCCGGTTATCTTGGGCTTCAAGCCAGTAACCATGGGTTCATGTCTGTGATCCCATGCTCAAGACAGTGATCCTGTGCTGAAGCCAGATGAGCCTGTGCTCAAGCTGGTGACCTCAGGGTTTCAAACCTGGGTCCTCTGCATCTCTGTCAATATTTACTTTTTAAAAAGGTGTATTTTAGAATTTTTAGAGTTATAGCATAATTGTGAAGAGTAGTACAATAAGTTCCCTTATATTCCCACACCCCAGTTTCCCCTATTATCGACATTTACGTAACTATTATACATGTGTTACAGCTAATGAAACAATACTGATATGTTATTATTAAAGACCATAGATTACTCAGATTTTCTTAGTTTTACCTAATATCTCTTTTGTGTTCCAGAATCCCATCCAGGATATCACATTACATGTAGTTGTCATGTCTCCTTAGGTTTTTTTTGGCTAGGACAAGTTTTCTAAGTTGCTTTGTTTTTTATTACCTTGGTAGTTCTGAAAAACACTGCTCTATCGTAATTTTTTAAATGTCTGTCTCATAAATAGACTTGTATTATGGGTTTTGGGGATAAAGACCACAGAGGTAAAGTCGATACTGACCTTAACCACATGGGTGAGGTTTCTCCACTGTAAACTTATTCTTGCCTCTCCTTCACATACTACCCTCTCTGGAAAAAGTCTCTGTGTGTATCTCACATTTAAGAAATTGGGACTTGTGCACCCCTCCTTTGAAGGTGGAGTATCTATCCTCTGGAATAAATTATCTGCAATTATTGTGCATGGAAGACTTGTCTATTCTTCCTTATCTATTTATATAATCATTCATTTATATTAGTAAGAAATCATGAATATTCATTTATACCTAGGGTTATATTATAAATTATTTTGTTGCTAAATCATTCCACCTTTGGCCATTGGGATCTCTTTTAGATGTTTCCTGTGCCCCCTTGACATACACCTACCAGTGTGGAGTTTTTTGTTTGTCTGAGCACTTCCTTTCTTTATGGCACTTACAAAATACTCTCATCTCCTCTTTTTAAGTATTAGAAACCAGAGTATGGGTACTAGGTATGTTTATTGTTACTAGAGTATAATTGCTTGTAGGTTCTCTCAGCTTACCTAGCAAAGGAGATATATATGTGAATGCTAACATATGTATATATAACTAAAATATATATGTCAATATTAAATTAAATATGAGTCATTACTGATATCTCCAACATTAACCCATTACTATCTGGACCATTATACCTCCTCTCCTTGCTTATCTGTTAATTCCCAGTCCACCGGTGAGAACTGGCTCCCACCATCCATAATACATTTACTCAATTGTCCCAGTGTTCATATATAGCAGTATCAGAACCCCCACTCCTGTGGGAAATAACTTAGTGCTTACGCCTCTAGTTTTATAGACTTCATTCATTTCTAAAACTATCTATGTCAGCACTTTCTACCCCATCCCCTTCAGTGAAATAGTTTCATACTTTTTAATGTAGTTAGATTTTCTGGTCACAGCCTGCATTCCATCCTGAATTCTCCTGCCCCACTAAATGATTTTTAAATTTGCATACATAACATTAAGGTTCACTAATTGTGCTATAAAATTCCATGAGTTTTGAACGAATACATAATGTCATGTATTTACTACTTCAGTATCGTATAGAATAGTTTCATTGCCCCAAAATATCCACTATGTTTCACCTATTTAAACTTCCCTTTCACTTCCAAACTCCTGACAGCCACTGAACTTTTTCTGGGTATAGTTTTACCTTTTCAAGGATGTCATATAATTGGAATCATATCTTATATAGATTACCTAGGCTGCCTTCTTTTACTCAGCAATATGTACTTTATACTTATTGATGTCTTTTTGTGGCTTGATAGCTCATTTTATTTTTTCCTTTTTCAACATATGTTTATTGAATATTATGTCATCTATATTATTATTATACATAACATAAAGTTTATTATTTTAATCATTTTTACAACTATAACTCAGTGGCATTATGTACATTCACATGTTGTGCAATCATAGCCACTATCTACTTCAAGGAGTTTTTCAACATCCCAACTGAAATTCTGTATCCATCGCACAATGACTCCCCATTCTTCTTTTCCTCAGCTCCTAGTCTACTTTCTGTCTCTGTAAATTTACCTAGTCTAGGAAACCCATGTAAATAGAATCATGTAATATTTGTCCTTTTATGCCTAGCTTTCTTCACTTAACATAGTATTTTCAAGGATCATCTGTGCTAAAGCATGTGTCAATTTCTTTTTAAGACTGAATAATTTTTCATTGTATGGATATACCCCATTTTGTTTGTCCACTCATCTGTTGATGGGCATTTGGGTTGTTTCCACCTTTTTGGCTATTGTGAATAATATTGCAATGGATGTTACTGCTCATTTTATTTTATTACTTAATAAAATTTCAATATATAGTTGTATCACATTTTGTCCATTCACTTTTTGAACATTTAAGTTACTTCTATAGCTTTGTAATTATAAATAAACAGCTATAAACACTGCATGCAGGTTTTGTATAGACATGGGTTTTCAAATTAGTTAAGTGAATACTGAAGAAGTGAAATTGCTGTTCCACATGTTAAAACTGTGTTTAGCTTTGTAAAATATTGCCAAATTGGCCACGCAATTACGCATTTCCACTAGCAACTAATGAGAATTTCTGTTGCTTTATATCCACATGAATATCTGATGTTGTAAATGTTTTGGATTTTAGCCTTCCTAATACGTAATGGTATCTCACTGTTTAATTTGTAATTCCTAATACTAGTATATGATGTTCAGTATCTTCCATATGCTCATTTGTGTATCTTCTTTCATGAGGAATCTGTTCAGATTTTTTCCCTCATTTTTAAATGTTTCCTTATTGTGAAGTTTTAAGAATAGTTTATCTATCTTTTGTATCTAACTCCTATGGCAAATATGTATGTTTGCAACTGTTCTCAATAGTTTCCCGCAATCAGTGGCTTATTTTTAATTCTCTTTCACAAAGTAGATACTTTTTATTTTAGTAAGGTCCAACTTATCAATTATTTTTCCATGGATTGTTCTTTTGATGTTGTACTTAAAAAGTCATTGACAAATCTAAGGTGAACAAGATTTTCTTCTAGAAGTTTTATAGTTTTGTGTATTACATTTAGATGTAGAATTCATTTTTAAGTTATATTTTGTGAAAAGTGTGGTCTGAGTCTCACTTAATTTTTTTTCCCAATGAATGACAGTTGTTCCAACATGGTTTTTTAAAAAAATTATTATTTCTCTGTGGAATTACTTTTGCTTCTTTGTTAAAGGTCACTTTATTCACGTGGGTCTATTTCTGGGCTTTCTATTCCATTGATTTATTTAGCTATTCTTTCGACAGTACTGTGCTGTCTTGATTGCTACAGCTTTATAGTAAGACTCAAAGTTTGTTGTTGTTTTTGTCCTTTTTCTTCTTTTCTTCTTCCTCTCCCTTCTTCTTCAGTACTGTGTTTCTATTCTGGCTCTTGACTTTCCATATAAACTTTAGAATCATTTGTTCATATCTACAGAATAGTTTGCTATAATTTTAAATGGAATTTCACTGATCTGTAGATAAAGTTGAAAAGAATTGACATCTTAACCATAATGAGTCTTCCAACCCATAAACATAACACATCTCCCCACTTAGTTAGGTCTTGGATTTCTTTGACCCTGATATATTTTTTTGTCCTAAAGTCTGTTTTGTCCAATTAATCTAGCTACTCCCACTTTCCTTTGATTAACACTAGTGTTACAAGGTTTTGTGTATCTTTTTCTCTCTTAAGTTTTAACTTATGTCTTTATACATATTTAAAGTGGATTCCTTGTAGACCCAACATTATAGTTGGGTCTTGTTTTTATTTACTCTGACAGTTCCTTATTTTTAATTATAATATTTTAAACATTCACTTCTTTTTTAGGTTTTATTTATTGATTTTTGGAGAGAGGGGAGAGAAAGAGAGAGAAAGAAAAGAAGAGTGAGAGAGATGGCGGAGAATGGGGAAGCATCTACATGTAGTAGCTGCTTCCTGTATGTGTCTTGACTGGGACAACCCAGGGATTTGAACCCACGATCTTGGTGTTTTAGGTTAACATTTTATCCATTGTGCCAGCACAGGTCAGACAGAACATTCACATTTAAATTAATTATTGAGCCCTGACCGTATAGCTTGGTTGGTTAGATCATTGTCCTGAAGAGTAGAGGTGGCCAGTTTGATTCTTGGTCAGGGTACATACAAGAACAGATTGATGTTGTTCCTGTCTCTCTCTCTTCCCCTTTCTCTTTCTCTAAAATCAATAAAATAATTTTTTAAGTAATCATTGATATAGTAGAGTAATATGTACTGTATAGGAACTGTTTTCTGTTTGCAGCATGTATTCTGTATTTATTTTTCTCCTCCTATATTTCTGCCTTCTCTGGTATTAATGAGCATTTTATATGATTCCATTTTTTCTCCTTTCTTAGCAAATTTATTATACTTCTTTAAAAAATTTTAAACAGTTAGCCTAGAATTCGCAATATATATTTACAATTAATCTACATTTACTTTTTTTTTTTTTACAGGGACAGAGAGAGAGTCAGAAAGAGGGATAGATAGGGACAGACAGACAGAAATGAAGAGAGATGAGAAGCATCAATCATCAGTTTTTCGTTGCCATTGTGACACCATAGTTGTTCATTGATTGCTTTTACACATGTGCCTTGACCACGGGCCTTCAGCAGACTGAGCCACCCCTCCAAGCAGGTGAGCATTTGCTCAAGCCAGATGGGCCCACGCTCAAGTTGGCGAGCTCGGGGTCTCGAACCTGGTTCTTCCACATCCCAGTCTGATGCTCTATCCACTGCGCCACTGCCTGGTCAGGCTCTACATTTACTTTTAAATAACACTAGACTGCTTTTCAGGTAAAGCAGGTATCTTGTAACAGAATATACACAAGTCCTCCCTCTTGTCCCTTATAAAATTATCATTTATTTCACTTATCCATATGTGATAACCACACATTATGTTGTGACTATTACTTTTAGCAAACATTTATTTTTTCAGTTAACACTATGAAATATAAAATATTTTATTTTCCTGACAAGTCAGTGGCGTAGTGGATAGAATGTCGGACTGGGACGTGGAGGACCCAGGTTTGAAACCCCAAGGTCACCAACTTGAGCACGGGCTCATCCAGCTGGAGTGTAGGTTCACCCAGCTTGAGCCCAAGGTCACTGGCTTGAGCAAGGGGTCACTGTAGTCCACCCCCCCATCAATGCACATATGAGAAAACAATCAGTGAGCAAGCAATCAATGAACAACTAAGATGTCGCAATGAAGAACTGATGCTTCTTATCTCTCTCCTTTCCTGTTTGTCTGTCCCTCTCTCTTTCTCTGTCAAAATAAACAAAAGATTTTATCAAAATTTATTCCTTCTTTGATGCTTTATTTTTTAAATGTAAGTGTGAGTTTCTGACCTATATAACTTTGCTTCTCTCCATAAACTTCTGATGATGAATTTTGTCAGCTTTTATTGTTTTAACTTAAGACATTTTTCATGTTTGTTGAGGTATAATTGACAAAATTGTAAGATATTCAAAGTGTGTAATCGTATGATTTTATATACACATACAATGTGAACAGGAATTCTCTTAAGGCAGTGGTTCTCAAACTTTTTGAAGTCGGGGCACATTTAAAATCCTACAAATAATTGTAGGCACATATTTACAAATTTCTGAGAAATATGTTATAATAATGAAGTCAAATATTTAAAAAAATATAAAGTCCAAGTGTGCTTTATGGTAATTAAAGAAAATAAATTTGACAAAATTAAATTTATTCTGACATTAGAAAACATTTTTATGTTACATTTTTTGAGTTATGCTTTTTAGAATTTATAACAAAGAGGGGTTAAAAAACAAAAAATGCCAAAAATGTTCTTTTTATATATATAGATACATTCTTAGTAAGATTAGTAAATTAGGCAGGTCCTAGCATGAATGTGTTATGTTTTTCCATTCTTGTGTTTATGAGAAACATGAGCCTGATGTGTCCTAGCAATTTCTCCAATATTTGGGCATATATTTGAAAGGCACTCTCATTTCTTAGTCAATACATTGAAGAATTCCTCTCTTTTTACTCTTAATTGTGTTGAGTGCAGAAAACCCCTACCATACATATCATCTTAACTTTCCACCAAACAAAGGATAGAAGAAACTTGTCTCTAGTCTTTCTGGGGAACATGGGGGGGTAGTGTAAACAATCCAGCACCACAGTTTAACAGCCTTCTGCAACCTAATGAGGCAAGTGAGGTGGGGGGTTGGGCAGACTGTTGGCTTACAGCCAATTCCCCACACCTCTGTCTCCCAAAAGTCTAAACTCCAAAAATCCTTTTGTTTTTTTTGGTTCCCAACAGACACATATTTCTCTGGAATACCATAGGGTGCACCTGGAAATCTGGGGCGCACCAGTGTGCCCTGGCGCACACTTTTAGAACCACTTTCTTAAAACATCAACAGGAATTCATTTAAGGCATAAACAGGAATCTCCCCACCATGCATAACTGAAATCAACCAACATCTGAACAAACAAAGGGTGAGAGGAAGGTCATGTAAATTGCTTCTAGCAACTTAAGCAAGCAAGTGAAGTGCGGGTATGGGATTAGTGCAAATACTCAGCTTAGCCAGTATGGAGGTGGGGGGGGGGAGAATTTAGCTTTTTGCTAAGCCTTGAACTTACAAAGGCCTTTTGCCACTTGCAGTCTCCCACAATTCCCTTCATTGAATTAATTAGTAAATACATCACATCACATATTTACTCCCCCCCTACCTTTTTAAAGGAATAACAACACTGAAGTTCTACTATCTTAGCAATTTTCACTTAAACCATACAGTATTATCAACAATAGTCACAATGTTATACATTTTATCTTCAGGACTTACTGTGTAACTCAAAGTTTGCACATTTTTTGGCCAAATCCCATTCTTTCACTCTCCGGCCCCTGATAACCACTATTCTAGTCTCATTTATATGAGTTTGGCTTCTTAGGATTCCACACAGAAGTGATATTATACAGTGTTTTTCTTTATTTGATTTCTTTAACTTAGCACAGTGCCCTCAAGGTTATTCATGTTGTCGCAAATGGCAGGATTTCCTTCTTTCTCGTGGCTAAATAATTTTTCATTAAATATATATTTTATTTTCTTTATCCATCCATCTGTTGATAGACACTTGGTTATTTTCATATCTTGGCTATTGTAAATAATGCTGCAGTGAATATGGACATACAGATATCTCTTTGTGATTGTTTTTATTCCCTTAGTGCAATGGGTCTTAACCTTTTTTGAGGTACTGAACCCACCAGTTTCATATGCGCATTCACCGAACCCTTCTTTAGTGATAAATAAAATATGATTTTCCCCCCAAATTCAAGGCATAGGTATATGCTTTTTTACTGGTGCACAAAATGAGCCGTGCATGAACATCACCTTTCTCAAAGAACAAAACCAACAAAGTGCATGAACTCACAACAAATTACAGTATTACTTTATTCTGGCCTCCGTGGCAGAGGCTTCTCCGAACCCCTGAGACTGACTCATTGAACCCCTAGGGTTCAATAGAACCCAGGTTAAGAACTACTGCCTTAGTGTATATACCCAGAAAGGGGATTGCTGGATCTTATGGTAGTTCTATTTTTAATTCTTTAAGAAACCTCCATACTGTTTTTCATAGTGGCTGAACCGTGGATCTTTTTTTGTTTGTATCCTCACCAATACTTCTTATTTCTTGTCTTTTTGATGATTGACATTCTAACAGGTATAGGTGTTATGTCATTGTAATTTTGACTTGCATTTTCCTCATGATTAGTGACAATGAATACCTTTTCATGTCCTTCTTGCCCCTTTGTATGCTTTCATTGGGAAAATGTCTATTCTGATCCTTTGCCTATTTTTAAAATTGGTTTACTTGGTTTTTATGTTTGTTTGCTTTTGCTATTATGTTGTATGAATTTCTTAAATATTGTGAATATTAAGACTTTTTAGGATATATAGTTTGCAAATATTTTCTTTTAGTGTGACGTTTTATGTAAACCTGGCTATGAGTTGGGGCTTTATATAATATTTGTTGTGGTTGTAGGCACCATGAACCTCAACCTCCTCGGGTGTTACTGATTTTGTTACCACTGTTATCTTAGGGTTTCCCTAAAATCTTCTTAAAGAGTCTGAAACTTACAGCTCATTCAGCTGTGATCCAGTGTTATACTGGAGCTGTGTTGTTACGGTGATAACAAGTGGGATAGGAGTATTATTTTATGATCTTAAGATAAATTCTCAATGTTTAGTGAGCTTGTGTTTCAGGGATGTGAGTTTTATAAAAGTTTCTTATATATTTTTTCCTCCCTGGCCTCCTTGGGTGAGATAGGAGGCTCGTGATGGCTGGGGTTGGATAGTTGCTCTTCTGCCTGTGTGAAATAAGGCTCTGATAAAGTCTTTTTTCAGTGGAAGGTAGTTCTTTGTTATGGTGAGCAGATTTTTAAATTATTGTTTTTCCCTTATCCTTACCAAAGATCTGAGCTGATTTTTCTTGGCTCTTATAAGGTGAGCAATCGTCCTCCTTTAGGTAGGACAGTCCTTCTTTTATAAATTCCATCCTCCCTTGAAAAGTGTCTTCCTACATGTCCTCCTTTTTGATATTGGAAGACTAATCTGTAAATGTCCATATTCGAATGATGCAGAGTCAGTCCATTGCGTGTGATGTGATGTATTTGTATTTGACATGACGATTTATCAAGAATTAGTACAGTGCAGCAAGACGTGATTATGAGACAAATGCACTCCACAAGGGAGACCTTGAGAGAGCACGCAGTATACCAAGTGCGGCTTTGTGTACTTCTTACTGAAACACGACATGGCACATATAACATTATTGACAAAGTTATTTCTTTCTCAGTGAATATTCAATCGTAGACAGGTAAGCACAATTCATGTTTTATTAATTTGTTATCTATTTAGTAATTTCCAAATATGTGTAATTTTAGTTACAAGTATTTTCCCGAAATTTGAGATTTAAAGTAGAAATCTAACCTCAAATCATATTTATTAATAACGCATTTGATTAAATAGTTGCATAAAACAGACATTTTTTAAATTAGAAAATGATAAATACACCTGAATATCACTCCAAATTAATGGTTTTATTTGATATTTAGTTTTATTAAATGAGTACTTTTTTCTTACAGTTTTTATTAAAAATTAATAGGCATGTAAAAAATTACAATATAAAATATTCCAGCAATTCATCAAAATAACTATTAAGTGTTTCTGCAAATTTATGACTTCATTGGCTTTTGCTCTGGTTAAGCTGATCTTGGTTGTGTTCTGTCTCATCAGGTTTCAGAGTGGCTATCTGCTCTGTGACCTCAATTCTTTGATAATCTAATAAATTCATTGACTTTCAGTTTGTTGAGCTTTTTCTTATTCTAAGGATGCGAGTGACCATTTCTAAGCTCTTTATGTGTCAGAGTAAAATTGAGATTTCTCCTAATGTTCACCTTTTAGATTTTAAAAACTTTAAACAAGAAGTTTAGATGAATGGACCTCTATATTGTACGCAAGGTACAATTTTTGTTAAAAGAATTTGTGAATTTAATAGACTTGTAATCTTGGGAAAAAAAGAAAGGAATTGCTTTTTGAATGATGAAAGAAGAGATTTATTTCTGCATGCTGGGTGGGCTTGATGAAGATGTACACTCAGTATAGATCACATTTAAGCTTTCTGAATCAGAGGTGAATCTATTTGGAAAGATGTGATTTTTTTTGTAATTAGATTTTGAGAGTTCTAGCATGAGTCATATATCTCCCTTCTAGAAGCTTGCTGAGAGGGACCATGAAAAACCTTTGGTACAGCATATAAAGCGGGATTTTTCCTGTTCCTTTTCTGATCTGTAGGAATCAAACAGAAAACTGGAAATGAAGAATCACAGCATATCTAAACTGTTAGGAAATGTATTCTAGCTTATTGGCTGGAAAATTACCACAAGTATGCACAAGCAGTCTTAAAAACTTTAGCAGACATTGCATGATCAGATCAGTGTAGTGTCTTTGCATTTTTTAAAAATCATTGCAAAAGTATTCAGAACTGTCAAGCTACCCAGTCAGATGGGCTGTTGCCATTTAAATCACTGTAATTAGTTTGGTTAGAGCACAAAGCTTATCTAATCAACCATTATTTTTCATTTATTTTGTTCAAAGAGGATTGAAAATCAGTTTAGTTTAAATATTTCACTTTCTGTTAGGCCTTTCTTACTATGAAGAGATGATGATTTCTAGTTTAATGTTAAAAGTTTTTGAAATTTTTCAAAAATATTTTACTTACCATAACCCTAAAATTGTTGTCTTTTGGTTTCTGAAGTGTGTAACTGTTGATACTAGCCCAGTTCTATTTAATGGGGTCGGTAACGGACATTCTAGTTTAAGGTGGTTGATGGATTTAGCCATATATGCTGCTAAAGAAATTGTCTGCCTTTTCCCCTCACCTTCCCATTTATGTAAGATTGAGATTAAGGGAAAGCGTTTTCTATATCATTTGTGTTTAAAGCTTTCAAGATGGTTATTTAGCTAGCTTAGTGTTTAATTAAACTTTTTTTAAACAAGGCCAGGGTCTAATGATGTTTTCAGAAATGCATTTAATGCTTTCTTTCTTGTGACAGTTACACAAATTAGCTTGAACTCCATATGTCCCTGAGTTATTTTTATCATAAAACCACAAATGTATTATAACAAGGCAAATTGTAATATATATAATCCTGAACTCAAAAAAAAAAAAAAAACTTTAGCAGAAAGCAGGATTGCTCTAATTTGTTCTAAAATGTATCAGCAGTCCTACTAGCAAAAACTAAAACATGTCCATCTGATGAGGTAAGTGGATATTCAACTAGGCTGTGACACAAACCATGAAATTCCAGACTGAGAAAGACCTGTAGGAAAACAAGGTAGCCAAAGTGAAGCAGCCAGAGGGTAGCACAGCAGTTTAGTTTTAAAAGCCCCCCCCAATTAAATAGATCCTTACATGAAAGAAATCAACTGCAGATGGTGTTTCTTATTCAGGATTCACAGACACCTCCCACAAACACCAGACAAAGATATAGTCAGGCATTCAAATAAGAATAAGAATAAACATCTAGAATTCAGAGAAAGCTGTCTGAGAAAAATGGCAGTAGAACATTGATCATGGGATCATAGCAGGTAGCAAAAGACATGATACATAGAAAGGTGGATTGATTGTATTAAACCCTACTGAGTAGAACCTCCTATGTAAATAGAATGGAAATACACTTATTTATTTATTAATTTTTGGGGGGTGACATTGGTTTGAAAAACCATACAGGTTTTAAATAGAAAACTCAATAAAACAACATCTGGATCTACATGTCCACCCTCCACCCCAAGCACTATCTTCCTGTCCCATTTTCCCCCTCTATGCCCACCTCCTCAAATTCCTTTAGACAAGTTAGAAAACAAAATAGCTTTATTTTTTCACATACAAATATGTAAGGCTCACATTCCCACATACTGTTTAGAAAACTGTTTTAAAGTCAGTCCAGATTTAGTTCAATGACTTGCACTGTCTGACAGTCTATTTTCAGAAATAATCCTTGAAAAATTATAGAATGATGACCCTGAACCCATAAAAAGAGATTTAATTACATTCACTGTATTTCAACCTTTATGAATGATTTATATATCCCAGAAGTTTTATTTTTGCAAAAGTTATTTCTGTCTAATCCTTATGTAATAATAAAATCTGATTAACATGAAAAGCCCATTATTGTCTAGTATTTTAATTAATTTATTCCTTTTTATCTATTGTCTTGTGACCTAGACCATGGTCAAATAGAAAGTTAGTTATATTCAATGACATTTTAGGCTATATTATTCAGTGTATGAAACAAAGTAGGTTAACATCAAGATTAATTTTTCTTTGTTTGCATAATAAATTTAAAACAAGCTTACAATCCTATTGCATCATTTTATAATCGTGAACTATTTTCCAGGAAGCAGCTTGATCCATAAATACATGGGCCATTCTTTTCTGAACCTAAAATCTGGTTACATGACAAATGTGATAATACTTCTGTGGACAATGAGAGAATTCAAAATGTTGGTTCTCCTAGTAAATTCATGATGGAGAGTCACTATATCCACCATTACTCTTTTCTACTGGTTTGCATTAGTTTGGAGACATCACTAAGAGACCGCCAAATCCATTCATTCATTCTCTTAAGGTTCAGCCTTTCAGATGTCCAGGCATTGAAATACAGCAGTTTGTGTGGTTTGAGTTGCTCTGTTTCTGTGTGACACTTGTGCAAAGCACTTTTCCTACATAAAATGTGGGCCTCTTTTTAAATGTCACTGTGTTGAGGAAGCATAATTTTTCTTTTTATTGACAGATGCCTTACTTGTCTGGGTTTCATACTTTCCACCAACTAGCTTTGACCCAAACAAACTTTTGATCAGTCCAGAATTTGTAATGAACAAAACCAAAAAAAACGTTGATTGCTTCTGACTCATGTTAACCCAGATGAACATTTGATCAGTCTAGAATTTGTAATGAACGCCTGACCTGTGGTGGCGCAGTGGATAAAGCGTCGACCTGGGAACACTGAGGTCGCCAGTTCGAAACCCTGCACCGGTCTGGTCAAGGCACATATGGGAGTTGATGCTTCCAGCTCCTCCCCCCTTTCTCTCTCTCTCTCTCTCTCTCTCTCTCTCTCTCTCTCTCTCTTTGTGTCTCCTCTCTAAAATGAATAAAATAAATAAATAAATAGAATTTGTAATGAACGAAAACAAAAGCAAAAATTCTGAATGCTTCTGATTCATATAAGGTCAACCAGTGGAAATAATAAGCTCTAGGTCAGTTTATGAATATCCCAGAATGTCAGTAGTTACTCATTTTGAAAAAAAGAGTAGATAAAAATAACAAAGATAGAAGCCAGTATTCAAGGCTCGGTATTTTGGTTTGTTTGTATATTAGAAGATTCTTTTTTTTCTTTAGGAAGAGCTGGGATGTCTTGCACTCTTTCAAAACATGAATGTGAAGACAAGATGTGCTTAATTTGCTGACATATGAAAATCTACCATGCTTTTGTATTTTAATGTGGTTATTATGACCATTACTATTAATAACATTCCCACTGTTATATCTGGCATCATTTTTCACATACCAAATTCTTTCAAAGTGCTGTAATCAGGACTGCCTTCCCCATCCCCTGCTTGTGCACATCCCCTTTGCAGGTAAATTGTAATAACCACGACTCATTTCTACAATTCATTATTACTTATTAAATAGGAAGTGTTGACTCATAAAGTATAAGGGAATATAAACCTTTCCAGCTTGAGCCAGCCCTGGGCACAATCCTGGGCCTTTTATTTTTTTACTGAATACTGACATGCAAATCCTTTTAAAAATTTTTATATAGATGGTCATGTTGTAATATACATTTTGTAACTGACCTTTTTGTGCTATATTTACTTCACTTTGCATTTTGATAGACAGCAATCTAAATGGCCAGATGGAAATTCCGCAACACAAATTTGCAGGTAGTGATGGGTATTTATTCAGTTAGAGTTTTGCTACTACTTGCACATTTGTTGAAACTCCTTGCTCTTGACCTGCTTCTGGAGTGTGCTTTCTGGCCTCTGAAGTGAGAATGCTGAGTGACCTTTGTAAATCACTGAGCGATCACCATATGCTGGAACTGGGCTGCTACTATTTGTTGTTAAAAGATATCAAAATTCTCAGGCCCTCTTATTCGAAAAGGAACGTGCTGCACCTGATAAATAAGGTAACGATCTTTAAGAAACAAATTATTTTTCAGGCAGCTTGAAAAAGTGTGGATCTTATTTTCCACCCCCTATGACATGTCCTGCTTACCCTGAGGAATTAGAAATAGTTTTACATTTATCAACATAGCTCTTTCCCTACAGAAACATTCCAGTTTTCAGAAATACTAAATAGCCTGACCAGGTGGTAGCGCAGTGGATAAGAGCGTCAGAGTGGGATGCAGAGGACCCAGGTTCTAAGCCCCGAGGTTGCCAGCTTGAGCATAGGCTGATCTGGTTTGAACAAGGCTCACCAGCTTGAGCCCAAGATTGCTGGCTTGAGCAAGGGGTCACTCAGTCTGCTGTAGCCCCCCCATCGCCCCACCCCCGGTAAAGGCTCATATGAGAAAGCAATCAATGAACAACTAAAGTGCTGCAAAGAATTGATGCTTCTCATATTTCTCCCTTCCTGTTTTTCTGTCCCTCTTTCTATCTCTCTCTGTCACCAAAAAACCAAAAACAAAAACAAATAAATATTTGTTGAAATCCGTGTCATGACGAATTTTCTATCTGCTAATAATAATATTATCTCATTTGCAGGAAGTGTGGGACATTTCAAATTTTGAAACCAGGGTTTTCCTGCAGGAGGGTTTGCCATATGGGTTCAGCTTGTGGGCTGTTCTTCAGTTATCTTTTTTGGGAATAAATCCATTTGCTGATTTAACTCCAATTTGCATTACTCAGATTTTGCTGCTGAAGCAGAAGGAAATATTAGTTTCTCTAAATATTTTTATATCTATTTTATTTGATTGGGTTTTGACATCACAGAATTGTAGCTTCTGGAGCCAATAAGATTTTTAGAAAACACATAAATCTTTAACTTGGAATACTTGAATGAATGTAAGTCCATAAACCCCAAGAAATATTTTTTGTGTGTGTGTACATATATTTTTTTTGTATTAATAGATAATGCCTAAAGCTTTCATTAGATTCCCAAAGGAATCTGTAATGGGGAAAATTGTTTAAAAATAGCTCAAAGTCCTCATTTTAAAAAAGATGAAATCGAAATCCAGAAACCTCACCTAAGGTCAGAGAACTGCTTAGTAACAAAGTACAAGTTATACTTCCCTCCTAAATTCTCCTTCTAGTCAAGAAGAGTCCAAGGTTTTGTGCATTAATATGCTGGCCAATGTTTAACAATTAACTCTCCAAAAAAAGTCAGCATATATGTACAAATATAATTTTATTATAAATTTTATTGATATAAAGGATGTCTATCACACCATGTACAAATAATAAAATAGTACAATACACTTTATTATAAATTCATACATCTTAACTTCTGTGTAACTTGCTGTTTCTTGCAAAATTTGTTATCAGTTTTTATGATGCTATTGCCAACAATAGTTCATAAAAACAAATTGTGGTGACTATTCAGTTCAGCCCAAAAGTTACTCACTTCATTGACAGTCAAGTGTGGTTCCAAAATAAATGTTGAATATACAAAGGTAAGGCAACTCCTTTGACAATGAAGTAAATGATTTCTTAGCTGAAACTGATGGTCATTTTAAAATAATGTGATATTAACAATCTGATGACAATAGATAGCCAAACATTTCAGTTCAATATGTATTTTTAATTTTTTCTTTATCACCATTTTAGGCCTAAACAATTCACGAAACTGTTTAGCCAAGCCCCAATTTATAGCATTTATCAATTTCCATAGAGAAATTTTCTCATCGTGGCTGATTTCAAGCTGCCAGTGAAACTTCACTGGGCTAGATGTTGGAAAGAGATGCCTGGTAGCATACTATTATGTGATATCTTTACTATTCAGAAACAATAGACATAAATAATCTCAATGGCATATGTAATAGTAAGATATAATTAAATGATTAGGAAGTGATAATCTTTTGAGTTTTTACCTTTATTTTTTTATCTAATTTACTCAATTTTAAGTTTATATAATTTAATTTTTTTAATGGCCAAGTTTATGAGCTTACAAAATTTCTGAAATTTTAATAATTTGCTCGTATGAGATAGTTAACACCAAGTCCAGCTCACCACTGGTTCTGTCCCTGTAGTCTGTAAGGCCCTAGGCTGAGTGAGAAAGGAATATGAAGTATGGAGAAATAGAAACAGTTTGTGTGACAAAGGCAGGATCTAAAACCAAGGAGACTTAGTAAAAATGCCCTGTTCCAAAAGGTTATTAAGGAGAATAAGATAAACCTATATGTTCTAAAGTAGAAAACTGTCCTTGATTTATTAGTAAGTAAAAAAGTTTGCTTACCAATAAAAACACATTGTTTTTAAGTGTCTATGTCTGTGAGTATCTCTCTGTGTGTTCCTGTTTGTGCATAAATGTCTACATACAGATACACCTTGAACTATTAACTGTGTCTAACTGGAGATTGGGTTAGGTAGAGGGAACACTTTTACTTTTTACCTATTGCAACTGTTTTTTTAATGAACACTGGTATGCAAAGAAATGACAATGGTAAAACAAAATCAAAACTGAAGATAAAAGACTAGATCAAAATAAAAACAAATAATCAGGGAAAAACTATGGTAAGAAGCCAGTGATCTATAACCAGGGAAAATCCATAGAGAGTCAGGTAGAGTAGTGTCCCAACACACCGAGGTTGTAAGTTCAATCTCTAGTCAGGGCACATACAAAAATCAACCAATGAATGCATGACTTAGTGGAACACCAAATCGATTATTCTTTTTTCTGTCTCTCCCTTTTTCTCTCTGTAAAACTTAATTTTAAAAATAAACAAAATAAAAGACAGCAGGAGACAAATCTTGAAGAAATTTCCTTGGTACTGAAACATAGATTCAGATTCTATTCTATCAAGAAGCCTGCAGCCTTCACACTGGGAAGAAAGAAACTTGTTAGCAGTAAAAATTCCTGTTGTCATAACTAGCCGCTTGCTTTCTTGGTTATTTTAACCATTTTAACAAAAGGCATTGGCATAGTGAGTGGAAGCTCTGTTCCACATCCTATGTAACAATTCCTTTTACCACAATTTCCAGATAACTGATTGTAGTAAGATGAGGAATTGATGATGGTAAAAATAAAAGTTGCTGCATCACGAGGTGGTGGAGCAGTGGATAGAGCATTGACCTGGGATACTGAGAACCCAGGTTCAATACCCCAAAATCGCCGGCTTGAGCACCAGTTATTTTGGCTTGAGTATGGGCATACCAATTTGAGTGCAGGGTCACCAGCTTGTGGGAGAATAGACATGGCCCCATGGTCACCGGCTTGAGCCCAGAGGTTACTGGCTTGAAATCCAGGGTCACTGGCTTGAGCTCAAGATCACTAGCTTTAGCAAAGGGTAATTGGCTTAGCTGGATCCCTAGGGTCAAGGTACATATGAGGAAGCAATCAATAAACAAAGTGCCACAACCACGAGTTGATGTTTCTCATCTCCCTTCCTATCTGTCTGTTTGTCTTCTCTCTGTCTCCCTTGGTCTTCTTATGTCTCTCTCACAAATACTAGGGGCTATCTTTGCTAGTCAAGGCACATATGAGGAAGCAATCAATGAACAACTAAAGTGCCACAACTACGAGTTGATGCTCCTTATCTCTCTCCCTTCCTTCCTGTCTCTCTGTTTCTCTCTTGGTCTCCCTCTGTCTCGCTCTCTCAGAAAAAGTTACTAGGGGGTGTCTTTGATAGGGAATTTACATGTCTAGAGCCCGGTGTGTTTGATATAGAAGGAAGTGACTTAGGACAGCAGCAAGCAGTGGGAAAAACAAACAGTGGGTAGGAAAGGGCGAGAATCAAGCAACTTCCTTCAGCAGGATAATTTGAGAAAAGAGGAAGATATCTACAAGTGAACTTTTTAGGAAATTTCTGGGGATGCTGCATAAAATTTCCACTCTGCTTCTTTAAAAAAAAAGTGTAATAATGGATATTATTCCTCAAGGCCTCTGGAGCTGCTTCTTTTACTCTGACTCCTTTCAAAGACTGGACCACAATGAAGACAAGCTCAGGGATTATACTTTGAGCCCACAGCATCAGCTGGTACTGTGGGTGGCTTTCATATCTGTCTAGATTCTAAGTTTCTAATGGCTTGGTTTTATTTTACATTTATTTTGGGTCAACACTTTTATTCCACAGAGGGTGTTCAATAAATGCTTGCTGGCTCATTGATCAATGCACAGTGACATCTTGGAGGATGTAAGAAACATTCATGTCACACAGGAGCTAAGAACAAAGAATGGATGCCATCAGAAAGACACAGTTCTGTGCGGACACAAAAAGGTTGACAGCATCTGCCGTGGCTCAGCTCAGTTTTAACTGAACCTATCTTCAGGTTCTCTGTAAGCTTTTGGAACTGTTTAAATGACTTGAAGTAACCAAATGAAATACAAATTTGGTGTTCCTAATGCATATCAATGCCATTTTAAAACCCCTTTGGGGTACCAAAGGGGAACTGAGGTTAGAGTGAGAACTTTTATCTGGGAATTCTGGCACTGCCATGTGCTTCGATAAATTTCTAAATTTCCATTTCATCATTGATAACATGAGAATTCAAAGCTGCCTCTTAGCAAATGAATTTATAATGGTAAATAGTACAACTCACAATGGCAATATAACTGTGAAGTTTTTGAAACAAATCACATCCTTATAGGAACATTAACACAAATGTCAAAATCAGTAGGGAGAATGGCCTGTGATCACTGGACAAAAGTTCTGTCTGTGTCTTTTTGGTCCTTGCCCAGTGGTGGCACAGTGATTACCTGCTCGGGCTCTGTAGGCACAAAGCCAGCAGTCACATCCTCATTCTTCCATGCTTAGCTGTATGATATTCTTTAAATTCTCTAAAGTCTCTAATTTTGTTACCGTATAACCAAAATGGGGGGATGACAATGTTATCTATTTTATCAGTTACTGGTTGGGTTAATGAGCTAATACATGTCAAGGTGCCTGGCATTGAACAAGAGCTAAGAAAAAGTTAGATATTTTTGTTTAAAAATGTATTATAATAATGTTTGAAGGTTAGTATCTTTTCTCCCCAAATCTTGTTTCTGACTATCTTGGCCATTGCGGTAGAAGAAATGAAGATTTAGTTTTTTCACTTTTCATACTACATAACTCAAGAATCCCATCCCACTGGACCAGGTGGTGGTGCAGTGGATAGAGTGTTGGCCTGGGATGCTGAGGACCCAGATTTGAAACCCCGAGGTTGCCAGTTTGAGTGCCGGCTCATTTGTCTTGAGCACGGGCTCATTAGCTTGAGTGTGGGGTCGCAGACTTGAGCGTGGGAACAGAAACATGACCACATGGTCACCAGCTTGAATCCAAAACTTGCTGGCTTGAGCCCAAGGTTGCTGGCTTGAGCAAGGGGTCACTGGCTCAGCTGGAGCCCCCCAGTAAAGGCACATACGAAAAAGCAATCAGTTAGAAACTATGTAAAGTGCCACAACTATGAACTGATGCTTCTCATCTCTCTCCCTTCCTGTCTCTCCCCTCCCCTTGCTCAAAATAAAAAATTCCACCTCATAGAAGAGAATTTCCAAAAAGACAACTTGTTCTACTTTGGATAGGTAGTTTTATAAAAAAAAAACAACTTTCTATCTGAGAACTATAATGCCTCCAACCCACCAATAATCTATTTTACCCTATTTCCAAACCCCCCAGATAATTTATTTTACCCTATTTCCAATCTCCCCCATAAATAATGTTTTTTACCCTATTTCTATTGCTTCATTATAACAAATTACAGTTAAGTTTTAATTAAGATATCTAAATCCATGAAACATAGTAACTGGATTTCCTTGTCCTTGTTCACTGTATGTGACTGATTAACAAACATGAAAATCAATTAAGAGTATGTAACAATCTGACCTTTGAAGCTGGACTCAAGGCTGAACGCCAGAAGCCATAATTTAAAATTTAGATAAGTTTGTGGTCTTATTTTTTATCTATCTCGTTGAACAAAATTATTTGGAAAAACAATATTTTACAGTGAAAATGATATATCGCCTTTATATGCATCACTGGAAGTAGCATTTAAAAGACTAATGACAACCATTCTCTTGTATTTCACACTAGTGTTGTAAAGTTCCACCCGTAAATCAATGCTAAATGAATTCATTATCTTTGGATAAACACATACGTGAATTAAAATGCCATCCCTCCATTTTGCTAGACATAACGGTTGTTGATGCATTTATTCCTTTTTTTTTTTTTTAAGCTCTATTAAGCAAAGTCTGTGTGGGACATTTTACTTTGAGATAAAGCTTATATATAGTTCCATTCACAAAAATTAATTCCACACTGGCTATGTCCAGCTTAAGATTATTACTATTATTAAGGAAAAGAAGTCTTAGATTATATGAACTTGATTTTTCATACCAAAAAACAGTAAAGAATCTGGGTAACTGGCACTGATATTATTTTAAAAAAAAGATTTTTTTATAAATGTTCTTCATTTACAGTTACACATAGCTATCTGAAAATCTTTTAAATGTTCTTAGTACATGCCCTGGCCAGTTGTTTCAGTGGATAAAGCATATAGGCCCAGCATACGGACGTCCTGGATTCTATTCCCAGTCAGGGCACATGTGAGAAATGACCACCTGCTTCTCTTCCTCTCTCTCTCCCCCTTCTCTCTCCCTTCCCTTTTTGCAGCCCATGGATTGATTGGTTTGAGCATCAGCCCTGGGAGCTGAGGACAGCTCAGTTGATTTGAGCATCGGCCCCAGATGTGGGTTACTGGGTGGATCGTGGTTGGGGCACATATGGGAGTTTCTATCTTCCCTCCTCTCAGAGAAATGAAAAAAAAAAGTTTTTTTTACAGTAGAAATGACATTGCAGATATGGTGAACTCATAAATTCACCTATCATAAGAGACTAAATTCTGGCAATTATAAAAAAGAGATAAACTAATTAATAATCTTGAAATTGACCAAGTTATTTGTTTTGAAAAAATAGACTAAATTATATTCAAGGTATTCTAGATTAAACAATGAAATTTCACTGTTCATTATAAATTGAAAAAAGAAGCTTCCTAGAATAGAAACTTTGGCTATGTCTGAACATCCAATCATTCCCTTCAATCACTGAAGGTCATTATAATTTCATGAGAGAAGACAGAAAAATCTCAGTCGCTACCATGTTGTAAGAAAATTTTAAAATATATATATTTGTTGTTTAACTATCACTGTAGTAACTAAATAAAATATCCACTGTCACATGGGGACTTTGCCTTGCCTCCCCAACACCCTAAGAGCTACTTCCCCTTTCAGGGAGGAACAGTTTCTTATCTTGCAGCCATCCGTTAGACTGCATTTGCCAAAGGGGTGCCATCTTGAATACTTTAGACTTTTTCCATGCAGGTGATGGGTAGGTGAGCTGAGAGGTTTTGCTCTCTAGACTTGGACTTCTCTTCTCACGTCGTGTGGCCTGAGGCCTTATCCTGCAAATGAGCTCTTTCTAAGCACATGTCTGACAGAATTCAGGGTTTAAATTGAGGAGTCAGTAGAAGACATACACCTTTTGCTCCATTTCTGTTTTCTTACCTCTGCCTCAGGTGTCGTCAGATACTGGCTCAAAGGGTACTTTTAAAATTTTAATACCGTTCTTGTCCCTTGAGGAGGAACTTGCAGGGGCAGGAGGGAGATGGTAGTCAACAGAGCACTGTTGCGTCACTGAATACCTAGAAATTTAATTATCCTTCATGTAAACTGGTATGACTAGTTTGGAGAGCCATGTGTGCCCATATAACATAAAGATAAGTATGCATATACCCTCTGGCCATGCCCATGTGCTGGAGAAATTCTCATACATAGGACAAGAAAACACATACAGAAAAGTTTGTGACAGCTTTGTAACTGCAAAAAAGAAAAGAAAATAGCCTAAATATCAATAGGAGAATGGATCAATTGTGAATTGTATATTCATAGAATAAAATACTATCCATCAGTAAAAACTGAATGAACTAGAGACCTCACACCTCTCATTTATAGAAATGCTATGCATTTCATGAAAATAATGCTATAAAAGGGTGCAATAAAAAAAAGAAAATAATGCTATATATTTCACTGGCTGCATGCATATAAATTAAATTGAAAATTAAATTACATTGAAAATTGAATTACATTTAAATTGAATTACTTAAATTGAAAATGAGAGTCACCAAACTCAGGAAAGTGACTGTTTCTGAGAAGAGATATCAAGAAATAGAATTGTGAAGAAGAACAAAAGGGCTTTAATTGAAATATGTTAATTTGTTTGGCCATAGGCAGGACACACATGCTCATTACATTATTCTATATACATTTTCATATGTTAGAAATATTTTACTTTTAAAAATCTTCCACACCGTTAAGAGATATAAATAGTATCAGATATCAATCATTTACATAAATAGAGCTATCTTATAGACCAAAATGCAAGGGATACCTGCTTTCCCCTGAAGAACTCTTATGTTTAATTATCATTAACAAAGTCAATCAGCCACTAATGTTTCCCTTTACCTTTGCCTGCCTAGAATCTCAGAACTGAGTTCGAGCTCCAACTTTAGTAACTAAGTAGGACCCTGGGTATTTGTACTTTTTCTCCCTGAACTTGATATTTTATAAAAATATGCACTTTCTTTCATCCTACATTTGTTTGTTTTAATTTATGGTGTTAAAAGACTTTTCTCATCCTCTGAGGAAGAAAACAGTAACAAAAATACAAAAAATTTTAAAGATCTAGTTTTCTCTTTGTTTACATAAACATCTTGCACTTGCAGAAGGCAGGACTTTGTATCTGCCTTACAGTATTTACCTTTCTACCCCTCTGTGTCTAGCATATGTCTGACATGTGATAAGCATTTCATGATTAAATGAGCTAATAGACACACAAATTCATCCTTAAAGAGACCTTGATTTTTGTACATTTCAGTGGTGTCCAATTTGTTTTATTATAAATTTAGCTTTAGAAAACTTCTTGGTAAATATAGTTTGGGATTATTTCATAAGGTTTTTTTTTTTGCCAGGAGTAAAACTCCATGTCAGAAGATAAGAGCACTTAATGGCTATTGAAATGTTTTTCCAAATTGCTTTCCAGAAAAGCTTTTACTAGTTTCTACAGCTATGAGCAATATATGAAAAGTATTATTTCCCCAGAATATGATGTGTTTATGTTATATTGTGTTTTTTCAGAATTATGTTTTGTTCTGTTGTGCAACTTAATAGATATAAAATTACAACTTGATGTAGAGTTAATACTTTTTAAATGTTAGCTTACCTATCACTGGTATCACCTCCTATTTTAAATCACTACTATTTTTATGACGAAATTAATGTGTTTGTGAATCAGCTCACTTGGCTTTATCATACCTTATAACAGATTTTTTTTTACTTAATATGACCCAGCAGAGTAAATAACCCATTAAAACTACTGAGACTTCTTAATTCCTAGTAACTGGTGACCTATGAATAACAAACCCATTTAGGCTGCAAATTCCTGACCTATAAACTGGAGATTTGGCTATGAACCTTGGGTGCCTATTATATTCCAAATAACATATATAAAATTTTTATCATCACATGGCAGGTGATGTAAATACACTGCTCAAAAAAATTAGGGGGTATTTTATAGGTTCATATTTATTTTGAAATATCTCCTAATTTTTGTGAGCAGCATGATAATTATTGTTCTTATTTTCATTATCTTGAACTACCTTAAATCAAAAAAAAAAAAAAGAGAGAGAGAGAGAGAAAAGAATTTACTAATAGAAAAGTAGAATAATCAGGAAGAGGAAAAAGCAGACATTCAGCTAAGCCTCCAAATATAAGGGCCCTTTATAGTGATGTTGCCAGAATGTTCTCTTATCAACACATATCTCTGGTTCTCACCATACCTGAGTGCCATTCTCTTTCTCTACAGGTGAACTTTCCCGCACAGCTGCCAAAAGCCCCCAAGATTTACACCTTACAATTTCAGTTTCTGAGGAGAGATTATCTGGACAGCCCTTCAGATTCCATGTCCAAATAATTTAGAGAAAGAGCTTTTGACTCAGCTTGGCTCAAGTGCCCCTATCCTTAAATTCTAATAAACTCTGCCTGAGGTAAAAATATGGTTGGGTCACCTGAGAAAATGGAAACTTCTGGAAGAAAGGAGAGTGTTGTTTCCAGAAGAAATAAGGGATGAGCTAAACAGTTATTGTTTATCATAAATTTAAAGAGTCAAGAACCCCTTGAGAGGAGGGCTTAGTCCTTTGTAGATGGATATAATTTCTTCTTAGTAGATTTGGAATAAAAACATAATTAGAATGAAGTACAAGGTTCTGGGTAAGGTATACCCAAGTTGTAGTAGGGTGAGGTAATTTTGTACATAAAGGATGAATGTTACCTGAGTGTGTATGTGTGTGTGTCTGTGTTTGAAAGGGTTGCAAATTCTCTTCCCTAAAAGTGCTCAGTGAATACTTGTTGAATGAGAAAAAATATTTAATAAATTGTTAAACAATACATAGTTCATAGTAAGTGATCATTTAACATTTGTTGAATTGATGAGTAACTAGTATAAGCCTAGGTCTTACTCTGGGTGTAATTCTAAAGGTGAATGTGAAGTAGTAGCCTGATGGTAACTAGATAAGAGAATCTAAGAAATGTAATCAATAGAATCCATGCTATTGGCACTCAAAAACAATTCCAGTTAGCCTGGCTGCTTGGCTCTGTGGTAGAACATTAGCCCAGCGTGTAGAAGTCTAAGCACACAGGAGAAGTGACCATCTTCTTCTTCACCTCTTCACCCCTCTCTTTTCTCTCTATTTCTCTCTCTCTCTTTCACTCTCTCTCCTGCAACCCTGGCTCAAGTGGTTTGATCACACTGGCCTCCGGTGCTAAGAAGGGCTCCATGGCCTCGCCTCAGGCACTAAAATAGCTCAGTTACAGAGCAATAGAACAGCAGCCCAGTAGGGATCCCGGTTTAAGCACATGCAGGAACCTGTCTGTCTGCCTCCCTGCCTCTCACTTAATAATAATAAAAGCAATTCAGTTTGCAGCCATGGACCACACTGAGAGAGTGCATCAGGGGTGGCAGTGGGATCTGGTACAATACAAGCCAAGAAGAATAGAAGACAAACTGTCAGGGTCATCTCATTATCTGTCTCCAGGGACCTTAGGGTCCAGAATCCTGCTGTAACTAGGAAAAACTAATTAGCAATGAGTCTCCAGGCAACTATTTGCTATCATTACCTGTTTCTTTTGTCCCAGGCAAGAAATAACAATAACTTTCCAAAAACGTGTGTTTGAACATTTAATTCATTCCATCTTCCTTAGACTTTTTCCATCTAAATCACATAGACTACAATCTAGACTACGGAGTGTCTCACATCAATGATTGCTTGGGTTCCCTCGGTCCTTCCGCCTCTCTAATCTTATACATGTCTATCCCTGAATAATACATCTATGTGCAGGTACTCCTAAATAAAACATCACACAATAAAATTGGGGCCACCAAAAGTTAAGAGTTTTCCATTTCCAGTTGGGCCTATTGGTCAGTTTTATAGCTCTCTTGTCCTTGGTAGTTTTCCTTCCCATGTTTTCCTACTGCTTTTCTAAACTTCAACCATTTTCCTCAAGCATTATATCCATATCACACCTGTTCAGTCTCAACATGTGTACTAGGCGAATGAATAGTTTTGCCAAGAAAATGGAAGCCATCTACTGTAAAATATCTAAATATCTTACCTTCCCCCAGTGTTGTTGTCAACACTGGAAGCGTGTTAGAACTATCTGGAGATTTTTGTTTTTTGAGTCTGTGTCTTGTTCCAAGATTCTGACTTAATTAGTTTGGGGTGGGTGGTGGTATTTTTTAAAAGCTCCCCATATCATTCTATTTTCAACCAGAGCTGAGAATCACTGACCTATACCCATTCTTATATTATTTTCCTTAACATTTAAAATGAATGTCCTGCCATGTCAAAGCCAATTTTTACAAAAGTTTTTTCCTTTGATTCTTTTGAACTTATTGGTTCCCTTTTTTGGTGTATAGGGAATTCCTGGCAGGACTGCTAGACCTTCAGGCTGTGCCTAAGTCTTGTCCTAGGGTTCACATAGATGAGTTTCTTCTCCCAAGTTATCAGAATAAATCACATCCTGAGTAGTAAGTGCAGATAGTGCTAGAGAAGAGCAGGTAAGGCACCTAAACAGGGCTTGAGATTCTTGATCTTTCGTAGAGTTAAGAGCACAGGTTGGAGCCCATCAAATCAGTTGAGTTTCTGCTGTTCCACCTGCCATCTGTACAACCTTGGCAAACTCTTAAACCTTTAATCCTGTGTTTCCTTTTATGCAAAATGTACATCTGTCACTGGTGGTTTGGGCATAATTGAGAAAATGTATATAAAATTTTTTGAACAGAGCTCATTGGATGTGATCAATAAATGTGTTGATTATGGAAAGATTTAAGCTGAGCATATGTTTTATTTATTCACTCTAAGAGCTCATCATGAATGACTTCAGCTGTTAACCATGGTTTCCCAAGTGTGTATCTCTATTTGTTGCCTAAATCTTGAGCTTCAACCCCATCTCTACTATATTTCCACATGTATAAGACGATCCCATGTATAAAACACACCTTAATTTGGGGGCCCAAAATTACATAAAGTTATTGAACTCAAGTTTTATTCACCATAAATTTCATACAACTCCTCATCATTGTCAAAAACTCCCATCCATTAGCTTGTCCTCATCTGTGTCTGATGATGAATCACTGCTTCAACAATGAGCGCAAAAACAAGCACAAAAAAAAAGCGGGAAATGCAGGTAAAAAAAAATCTATAACCACTAAATAAGACACACCCAGTTTTTAGACCCCAAATTTTTCAGAAAAAAAGGTGTGTCTTATACACGGGGAAACATGGTAATCCAATCTAAATTTCTTATCTCTAATTTAGGGCAGATAGGCAATCAAGTCACTCATTCACTAATTTATTCAAGGATTCCTACTAATAGTCAACTATATACCAGTCACTATTCTAAGTACTGGAGAGATAGAAATGAACAAAACAAAGTCCTGTTTCAAGTGTTTCCATTTTACTATTTCCTTTCTATCCTCACAACCAGTGTATTGGTCAAGTTCATGGTACCAGTTTCCTGGACTGCATGGACTCCTAAGTAGCCTCCCTGTTCCCATTATTGCTCCCTCTAGTCCATTCTTCACAATGATACCACAGTCATTATTCTAACCTCTAAATCTTCATAAGCCAATATCCTGCTTAAAACTCTTCAAAAAATTCCCCTAATTTTCAGGATTAAGTTTAAACTTCTTAGAAAGACCTTGATTCCTTTCCAATCTGCTTCTTTAGCCTCATCTCCTTCTAGGTTCTCCTGCCAACTTGAAACACCAGTAACAACACTCAACTTTTGTGACTCTGTTGAATTTCATGCTTCTTTGTGGGCTGTATGAACTTTCCTCCCTGTACACCTGGCAACGTTCTGTTTGCTCATTAAATATCCTGTTTTTCCTGACTTCTCCCTCTTCTCTGGTAGACTTAAATAATTCCTTTGTGTAAGGTTGTACCCTATAAAAGTGTACTATTTTATTTTCCCTATTTTCCTAGATGTCTGTATCTTTTAAGCCAGAAGGTCATGTAGGGCAAAAACAGGGTTTTATTCTTCATCTTTCACAACGCCTACACAAAATATGAGCACTAACAATTATTAACTTCGTAAAAACAATTATAATATATACATAACAGAATGTTCAAATGAGGCTTATTCTGTGTCAGTTTATTTGTGGTTTCAAGGCAGCGCTTGATAGAAACTCCTATATTCATATTCCTGGGTTACTAGTGCTAGACTTGAAAAGCAGTAGCTGAAAATCAGTTTTGTGACACTTGTAAACCCCCTTCAGGGTATATGCAGGTTGAAAATAAAGAGGCCAAGGAATGGAAAATTAGAAATAGAGTATCTTCAGAGGGAGATGTAGTGTGTTTCCATGAGAAAGAAGAGGAGGATGAACCTCTCTAACCATAAAAGATTAGAGGATTTCAAGGAAAAGACTTGAAAAGCTTTGCCTGTGATCCATGGAAACTGTAGGCTAATGGAAAATCCATTCCCAGGAAAAGCCTAAAGACTAGAAGATAAGGTGGCTAGAGAAGAGATTATTGCCTTGAGAATAGCCTGCAATCTCAGGATTTGTCATGGTGAAAGATGTTTGAGAAATGTGTGTCTTAATATATATATATTTTATTATTATTAATTCTAATGGGGTGACACCAATAAAACAGGGTACATATGTACAATGAAAACATCTCCAGGTTATCTTATCATTCAATTGTGTTGCATACCCATCACCAAAAGTCAAATTGTCCTCTGTCACCTTCGATCTGTTTTTCCCTGTGTCCCTCCCCTCCTCCCTATCCCACTCTTCCCTCCCTCCCCCCATCCCATAACCACCACTCTCTTGTCCATGTCTCATAGTCTCACTTTTATGTCCCACCTATGTATGAAATCATGCTGTTCTCAGTTTTTCTTTTTTTCTAATTTACTTATTTCACTCCGTATAATGTTATCAAGGTACATCCATTTTGTTATAAATGATCCGATGTCATCATTTCTTATGGCTGAGTAGTATTCCATAGTATATATGTACCAAAGCTTTTTAATCCACTCCTCTTCTGACGGACACTTGGGCTGGTTCCAGATCTTCGCTATTGTGAACAATGCTACCATGAACATGGGGGCGCGTTTCTTCTTTTCGAACAGTGCTATGGTGTTCTTAGGGTATATTCCTATAAGTGGGATAGCTGGGTCAAAAGGCAGTTCGATTTTTAATTTTCTGAGGAATCTCCAAACTGTTTTCCACAGTGGCTGCACCAGTCTGCATTCCCACCAGCAATGCAGAAGGGTTCCCTTTTCTCCACATCCTCGCCAGCACTTATTCTGTGTTGTTTTGCTGATGAGTGCCATTCTGACTGGTGTGAGATGATATCTCATTGTGGTTTTAATTTGCATTTCTCTAATGATTAGTGATGTTGAGCATTTTTAATATGCCTATTGGCCATCTGTATGTCCTCTTTGGAGAAATTTCTATTCATTTCTTTTGCTCATTTTTTGATTGGGTTGTTTGTCTTCCTGGTGTTGAGTTTTATAAGTTCTTTATAAATTTTAGTTATTAACCCCTTATCAGATATGCTGTCGAATATGTTCTCCCATTGTGTGGTTTATCTTTTTATTCTGTTCCTATTGTCTTTAGCTGTGCAAAAACTTTTTAGTTTGATATAGTCCCATTTGTTTATCTTCCCTTTTAATTCATTTGCCCGTGGAGATAAATCGGCAAATATACTGCTGCTACAGATGTCGGAGAGCCTGCTGCCTATGCTTTCTTCTAAGATGCTTATGGTTTCACGGCTTACATTTAAGTCTTTTATCCATTTTGAGTTTGTTTTTGTGAATAGTGTAAGTTGATGGTCTAGTTTCATTTTTTTGCAGGTAGATGTCCAATTTTCCCAACACCATTTGTTAAAGAGGCTGTCTTTACTCCATTGTATGTTCTTTCCTCCTTTGTCAAATATCAGTTGTCCATAAAGCTGTGGGTTTATTTCTGGGTCCTCTGTTCTGTTCCATTGATCTATGTGCCTGTTCTTATGCCAGTACCAGGCTGTCTTGAGTATAATGGCCTTATAGTAAACCTTGATATCTGGAAGAGTGATACCTCCTGCTTTATTTTTTCTTTTTAAGATTGCTGAGGCTATTCGTGTTCTTTTTAGGTTCCATATAAATTTTTGGAATATGTGTTCTATATCTTTAAAGTATGTCATTGGTATCTTAATTGGTATTGCATTGAATTTATAAATTGCTTTGGGTAAAATAGACATTTTAATGATGTTTATTCTTCCTAGCCATGAGCACGGTATATGCTTCCACTTGTTTGTATCTTCCTTGATTTCTTTTATCAATGTTCTATAATTTTCCGAGTACAAGTCCTTAACCTCCTTGGTTAAATTTACTCCTAGGTACTTTATTTTTTTGGCTGCAATAGTGAAGGGGATTATTTCCTTAATTTCTTTTGCTGACATTTCATTGTTGGTATATAGAAATACCTCTGATTTCTAAGTATTAATTTTATATCCTGCCACCTTGCTGAATTCATTTATCAGGTTCAGTAGTTTTTTGACTGAGACTTTAGGGTTTTCTATATACAATATCATATCATCTGCAAATAGTGACAGTTTTACTTCTTCTTTTCCAATTTGGATGCCTTTTATTTCTTCTTCTTGTCTGATTGCTGTAGCTAGGACTTTCAGAACTATGTTGAATAAGAGTGGTGAGAGGGGGCATCCCTGCCTGGTTCCTGATCTTAAGGAGATTGCTTTTAATCTTTGCCCATTTAGTATGATGTTTGCTGTCGGTTTATCATAGATGGCCTTTATCATGTTAAGGAATGATCCCTGTATTCCCACTTTACTGAGAGTTTTGAGCATGAATGGGTGCTGGATTTTATCAAATGCCTTTTCTGCATCTATTGAAATTATTATGTGATTTTTGTCCTTCCTTTTGTTTATGTGATGAATCACATTGATTGATTTGCGAATATTGAACCAGCCTTGCCTCTCCAGAATAAATCCCACTTGATCATGGTGTATGGTTTTTTTTATATATTGCTGGATCCGGTTGGCTAATATTTTGTTGAGAATTTTAGCGTCTAAATTCATCAGGGATATAGGCCTATAATTTTCTTTCTTTGTGTTGTCTTTGCCCGGTTTTGGGATCAGAATTATGCTCGCCTCATAAAAGGAGTTTGGAAGTCTTCCTTCCTCTTGAATTTTTTGAAATAGCTTGAGGAGGATAGGAGTTAGTTCTTCTTTGAATTTTTGATAGAATTCACTTGTGAAGCCATCAGGCCCAGGACTTTTCTTTTTTGGGAGTTTTTTGATAACTGTTTCGATCTCATTTGCTGTAGTTGGTCTGTTTAGGTGTTCTGATTCTTCCAGATTGATTTTTGGAAGGTTATATGATTCAAGAAATTTGTCCATTTCACCAAGATTGTCTAATTTTTTGGCATATAGTTCTTCATAGTATTTTCTTACAATGCTTTGTATTTCTGTTGTGTCGGTTGTTATTTCTCCACTGTCCTTTCTAATTTTATTTATTTGAGTCCTCTCTCTTTTTTTCTTGGTGAGTCTAGTTAAAGGTTCATCAATCCTGTTTACCTTTTTAAGGAACCAGCTTCTGGTTTCATTGATCCTCGGTATTGTTTCCTTCGCCTCTATGTCATTTATTTCTGCTCTGATCTTTATTATTTCCTTCCTTCTACTTGTCTTGGGTTTTATTTGTTGTTGTTTTTCTAGTTCTTTTAGATGCAGGGTCAGGTTGCTTATTTGAGCTTTTTCTAGCTTCTTATGATATGCCTGTAGTGCAATAAACTTCCCTCTCAGAACTGCTTTTGCTGTGTCCCATAAATTTTGAGCTGATGTATGCTCATTATCATTTGTTTCTAGAAACTTTTTTATTTCTTCTTTGATCTCATTGTTAATCCATTCATTATTTAATAACATGCTATTTAGTTTCCAAGTGTTTGAGTATTTTTCAGTTTTTCTTTTGTGGTTAATTTCTAGTTTCATGGCATTGTGATCAGAGAAAATGCTTGATATGATTTCAATCTTCTTAAATTTATTGAGACCATTTTTGTGTCCTAACATGTGGTCTATCCTAGAAAATGTACCATGAGCACTTGAGAAGAATGTATATTCTACTGCTTTAGGGTGAAAAGTTCTGAAGATATCTATTAAATCAAGTTGATCTAGTGTGTCCTTTAAGTCTGCTGATTCTTTATTAATTTTCTTTCTTGAGGATCTATCCAGTGTTGTTAGAGGTGTATTGAAATCCCCTACTATGATAGTATTGCTGTTAATCTCGCCCTTTATATCCATCAAAGTCTGCTTTATGTATGTCGGGGCTCCTATATTTGGTGCATAGATATTTATAATAGTTATATCTTCCTGTTAAATTGTTCCCTTTATCATTATGTAGCGTCCTTCTTTATCTCTTACTACAGCCTTTGTTTTAAAGTCCATTTTGTCTGATATAAGTATTGCTACCCCTGCTTTTTTTTCCTTTCCATTTGCATGAAATATTTTTTTCCATCCTTTTACTATCAGTCTATGAGTATCTTTTGTTTTAAGGTGTGTCTCTTGTAGACAGCATATGTATGGGTCCTGTTTCTTTATCCATGCAGCTACCCTATGTATTTTGATTGGATCATTTAATCCATTTACATTTAAGGTTATTATTGATATGTAGTTGTTTATTGCCATTTTATTCTTTAAAGCTGTATTCTTCTTTTGCTCTATTCATTCCTCCCTTTAAACTGTTCACAAGAGGCCCCTTAGTATCTCTTGCAGAATTGGTTTGGTTTTTATGAATTCCTTGAGGCTTTCTTTTTCTGGGAAGCTCTTTATTTCTCCTTCAATTTTAAACGTTAGCCTTGCTGGATAAAGTAGTCTTGGTTGTAGGTTCTTGTTCTGCATTACTTTGATTATATCTTGCCATTCCCTTCTGGCCTCAAGTGTTTCTGTTGAGAAGTCAGATGTCATCCTTATGGGGGCTCCTTTGTAGGTGATAGCCTTTTTTTCTCTAGCAGCTTTAAAAAATTTTTCTTTATCCATTAGCTTTGGTATTTTAACTATGATGTGCTTGGTTTAGATCTTTTTGGGTTTCTCTTTAATGGTGTTCTGTGTGCTTCTTGAATGTGTGGAGTGTTTCCCAGCCTTAATTTAGGAAAGTTTTCTGCTATGATTTGATTGAACAAAGTTTCCATTTCCTGTCCTCTCTCCTCTTCTTCAGGCACCCCTATGATGCGAATGTTGTTTCTCTTCAGGTTGTCACAAAGCTCCCTTAGAGTTTCCTCACATTTTTAAGTCTCTTTTCCTTTTTCTTCTCTGCTTCTGTGCCTTTGTTTATTGTGTCCTCTAACTCGCTTATTCTATCCTCAGCGTAATTCATCCTGCTTTTAATTCCTTCCATTGTGGTCTTCAGTTCTGATACTGTATTTGTCATTTCTGTCTGATTCTTTTTTATTATTTCAATTTCGTTTTTTATACTTGTTATCTCTTTATTTAGGTGTTCATAATGACTATCCATTGTTGCTCTAATTTCTTTGAACATCCTAACTATCATTATTCTAAATTCTGCTTCTGGTAATTTGGTTATATCTGGTTCATTCAGGTCTTTCTCTGGGGATTTCTCTTGATTCATTTGGTTTGCATTCCTCTGCCTGCCCATTTTTTCTGTGTATAAGCAAGTTGTGGCCACTGGAGTCCAGTAGGTGTTGCCTTTGTGTTCTCTAGGTGTGGTCTGTCTGCAGGCCCCCCACCCTCTCTGCCGGTGCCTAGGGTGGTTGGGTATGAGCGTTACCAGCGCCGGCCCACTGTGGCTTTTGCTGTGATTTCTGCCTCTCCTCCGTGGGAGGGGCTGTCACTGAAGCCACAAGTCTTAGCACCAAGGGTAGAGGTGAGCACCTTTGCTCAGCTGCGGACCCAGCCTATTTCCAGACTTCCACCCAGAACCCTCAGTCAGAGCCTGCTTGCCACAGTTTCGCGGGTTAGGCGGGGCTTTTGACGTGCTCTCAGCTGTGAGCGTTTGCCTGTCTGGAGATTTAGCCCCGCCCTCAAGGCCAGGGCCCTTCTGCGCAGGGTCGGAAACCAAGGTTTATTGGGCCGGGCTTGTTTGCTGGCTTCCGCTCAGCTGCGTATTTCCGCTCGTCCCGGACTCTACCCCGCCCCGCGTTCGGAGCCCGCTCATGCACGTGTGAATGCAATCCGCGGTTTCTCTGGCCGAGCTCAACTGCGAGCTTCCACTTGTCTCAGGGTCTAGCCCGTTCAGGCGCTCAGAGCCCGCTCGCACACGTATACTGGCCAACCTCAGTTTCTCCGGCTGGGCGGGGCTGGTAGCGTGAGCTTAGCTGCGAGCCCCTGCCCGTCCCTGGTCCTAGCCCGGTCCCCGCGGTCAGGGCCGGTTTGCGCAGGGCCTGCCCATTTCTGGCCTCCCGCTTTGTCCCCGTAAGTGGGATTAAAGGCGGGCCCGCAGCTGCCAGACCGCTTTCGCGCGTCCCCTCTGACCCTCTGGGCTAGACCGATCTCCCACCGGCTTGGCCTCCGCCCACGCCTACAGAACCGCTTTTTAGCGTCCTGCCGCCCTAAACCCTTAAGCAGCCCTCAGCAGGGTAGGAAGGGACCTAATACTCCACACTGTAGGCCTGGGAGCTCCCTCACTTGTTTCACAGCTCAAAACTGTCCAAACGCCTCTTCTAGGCTCTGGGACTGCAAGCTGGGGCTTGGTTCCTGGGACCCAGGTCCCTCCCTCTCCGCCAAGCTCTCCTCCCACCACACGGGTCTCTCCGGGCTGCCGTTTGCTCCGGGGAGCTGGGCAGCCCTCTTCGCGTTTTCGCTATTCCTACCCGTCTCAATGTGGCTTCTTCTGTGTTCCTTGGTTGAGGAGTCCACTTAGTTTAGTTCATAGTTGGTTTATCCAGATGATGGTTCTTTAAATTGAGTTATAATCCACTTTGCTTCTGGGAGTTGGAAGTTGGTACGTCCGCCTACTCCATCGCCATCTTGCTTCCCCCGAGAAATGTGTGTCTTGATATATAGAAAGCAGTCCTGGAGCCATTTTAAAGGGACTTTAGATATGAAAAGCATTTCTAGGAATAATGGAACTCTAATTTCGGCTTGATGTGGTCCACCAAAAAAACAAGGACTGTGTAGGGCACAGGGTTTCCAGATAATTTGGTTAAACAGTATTTCTGGGCCGGTTTGTGCAGGGCCTGCCCGTTTCTGGCCTCCCGCTTTGTCCCCGTAAGTGGGATTAAAGGCGGGCCCTTCTGTGAGGGTGTTTCTGGACAAGATTAATATTTGAATTGGTAGCCTGAATAAAAAAGATTGTCTTCCCCTATCTGGGTGAGCATCATATAATTTGTTGAAGGTCTGAATAGAACCCAAAGGTAGAGAAAGGTAGAATCTCTCTCTCTGCATGAAAGCTTTAGCTGGAACGTCAGTATTCTCCTACCCTCGAACTGAGGCTTATATCATTATGCTCTGGGTTCTCAGACCTTGAAACTCAGACTAGAACTACACAACCAGCTTTTTCAGGTCTTCAGTTTGCAGATGGCAGATGGTGGGACTTTTCAGCCATATATATACTGTTAGTTCTGTTTCTCCAGAGAATCATGACTAATACAGAGTAATAAGCAGCCAGCTATGGGGGAGTGTTGCCTAAGCATAGAAAGCTTAAATAAAGGATGAGAATGCACCAGAAAAGAAGGGGTTTCTGAAGAACTTATATATGGAATCTAAGAAAGTGAACCCCTTTAAGCATTCAGCAAACTCAGAAATAGTTATTTAAATTGCCTGCTACAGTCAGAGGAAACCAATAGCATTCATCTCTTTGTTTTACAAGTAAAAGATTGTCTGCTCTTTTTTATTCTTTGGTGTTCTACAGAAACAGGCTCTTAGACCAGCAATTTTCAACTGTTGTGCTGTAGGAATTATTAAAACATGTACTGCCTGACCATTTAGTCAGGGGCAGTGACCTCTTTTCCCTTCGATTGTCAAATAAAACAATGACAACAGCCAACACAATAATAGCCATCTAGTGTGAATGAATCAAAATTATACCTATTTTTTTTGTCAGATCAGCAAAAAATATATAATATTTTTGGTGTGTTGCAGAATTTCAGTCATTGGTTTATGTTTGCTGTGAGATGAAAAGGTTGAAAATCTCTGTCTCAGACACAGATGTGAGTACAGATGGTTTATTTGGGAGGTGGTCCCAGGAAGCCCAGGCAGCAGGTGGGTAGTGAGACAAGGAAGAGGAGGAAGCCAGGAACACATTCAAAAGTGAGAGTAGGTCACTGCTATGGGAACTGAATGAAGCTCAGTCCTTCTCTGGGATACAGTACAGAATGCATCTCGGAGTTACTTCAGCCAGGGGCGCTGGTCTCTGCCATTACTTATTAATCATTTGCGGAGGGCTGCTCCTAGGAGCATTAACCTTTCAAAAGTTCTGGCCTTCTCTGGATGCACATGAAGTGGGCTCCAGTTGCCCAAAGCAGTCCTCCAGTGGAGTGTTGTAGCAGTTGCACTTGAAAGTGATGGGTGCTCTGGGCTGAGTGGGAGAGGGAGGGGCAGGGCAATGACAACAGCAGGGGATTTCCTCCTGAATGAGTCCTGGAGGTGTCGGGAGCAGCGCTGTAAGCAGGGTGAGAGGAGTAGGAACCCACTGCTGGAAAACAGAAGAGCTAAAAAAGCACCCTGTAAGCAGGGTGAGAGGAGTAGGAACCCTCTGCTGGAAAACACTGGCTGAAGGCTCCCCCACCACAGCATCCCCAGCCTGAGGGAGGGCAGAGTACATTTGCATAGCATTTTGAATTTCTACTTTTGCCAGAACTGAACATTTGAATGCCTGGAATGAGTACTCTTGGGACTAAAAATGACCAGAGGATGATTTGTTCTATGATAGTCATCAGGAAAGTTATGGGACCTGCTCTAGATGTCATTGAATAAATAGAAAAGAACTCCAAGAGAAGGGCTGAACAGATTATGGAGAGGGTAAAATATGCTGTTTTTCTCATTGCATGAGTCCCGCTCATGTACTATGCAGTTTAAGAAATAAAGTCAGTTAACTAGATTTTTATCTATAGAATAATAAATACTCATAACTAATAAAAAAGCATTTATTAAGACATTTCCAAGTGACCTGCACCTTTTGCGTTTTGAGGAAATTCATTTAACATTTTTGAGTCTCCATTTCTGGGCCTGCAGAATAGAGATAATAAAACCAAAAGCAGTGTCTCAGATTCTGGTTCATAGGCTCTGTGTACCCACCTTTCGTCCTGGGATGATAGTCAGAGAGTAAATTGATTTTTGACCTGGAGGGTAGAGGAGTAAGTCCCAAAGCTGAGAAATGAACTAAAATCTTATTATATGTGGTAACGCCAATCTGAAAGATCCTGATTCAGTATGTTAGGAGATGAGGCAGGGAATCCAAGCTCCTTGGTAATTTCTGATATGCAGCCATTTTGAAAACCACTAAGTTAGGGGCATGTGGCTACCTAGTCATCTTTCAAGCAATTGTCATAAAGCTATGAATATGGGACATAAATCAGTGCTGAGATGAGGATAATTTCCTTAACATATGGAGTTGCACTCAAAGCACTGAATAGCCCTAACCATATGAGTTGACTGATAAATCTGACTGGGGGCTCCATGTAGGAGAAGAAATGCTCCCCCAAACTAGTGTTTCTGAGATTCCTTTATAGTGTTTGGAAGATATATATGCTAAGCAACAGCAGCAAAGTAACCCCGCCTGCTCCTACTCTGGATAAAAATAACTCTGGAGGGAAGGTTTAATAAAAATTAAAGTGTTATATCGTTGCAAGATGGCAGTGTCAGCCCATTGTGGGTACAATATACTGGACCTTAGTATTTGTCAACCAAACAGTAATGTTAATGCAATATAACATACTTTCACTTTGCTGAACACTTTGCTACAAAGTGAATAACATTGTTATTCCTTTTTTTTTTTTTTAGTGAGAGAGAGAGAGATCGAGAGAGGGACAGATAAAGACATACAGACAGGAAAGGAGAGAGATGAGAAGCATCAATTCTTTGTTGAAGCACCTTAGTTGTTCATTGATTGCGTTCTCATATGTGCCTTGACCAGTAGGCTACAGCAGAGAGAGTGACCCCTTGGTCAAGCCAGAGACCTTGGGCTCAAGCCAGTAAGTGTGGGGTCATGTCTATGATCCCATGGTCAAGCCAGTGACCACCATGTTGAAATTGGTGAGCCTTGCTCAAGCCAGATGAGCTTGTACTCAAGCTGGCAGCCTTGGGGTTTCAAACCTGGGTCTTCAGCTTCCCAGTCCAATGTTCTATCTCCACTGCACCACCTCCTGGTCAGATTGTTAGTTCTATTTTCTATATATGAGATCCAAAGTGAATAAGGCAAAATGTCTTGTTTAGTATCACAAAGTCAAGAGGGAGTAAAGTCCACGCTAGAGTAATACGCTGGCTCTCTTTATGGCAAATCCTGTGCTATTCACATTATAGAAGCATTTGCGCAGGGAAAATTTTTGGTCATGTCCAAAAGCAAAGTCAAGGAGCTACATATGAAACAAGAGTAAGACCAATCACCAAAGAGGTAAAGAATGCCAAAGACTGACGTTCATATGAAGGACTGGGAAGATGTGCAAAAGCATCTAAGACATCAAGATTAATAGTAGGAAATGAGGGATCAGCCAAAAAAAGTTCTATTGTTTAAGAGGAGAAAAATACAAAAAAGAGCTAGAAAGCCCTCAGGTGTGATTTCATTGCCTGGGTAGATATGAAGCTTGACACTTGGAGGACCCTCACTTGAACCAAACAAAAATAGTCTCCTTAAGATTAATTACTTGCTAAGTTCTCTGTGTTAGAGGAAAATGCCAGTCACTTTATTGAATAGTGGTTGTGTGAAAACCAATTGAATTAACTATTTTTTTTTCACTTTTAAATTAGATTCTTGGTGTTATATAGACAGAACATATAGGTTTAATAGAAATAAGTTACTGAATTGTCTATCCAGCTCCTCTGGAAGTAATATTTAAATACCACTATCTTGATTTTGTCATGGATACAATCAAAGTCCAATGTACAATTTGGTCCTACATCATATTCAGGGAAGAAATTGGTCCAGAGATGTTCAGCAGCTTATCCAGAACCAAGACTTGAGCCTATATTTCTATATTCTCATTCTTACTTGCCTTTCATTCTTCTAAGCCAATTACATAAGTGCTTATGAATATTAGATAGGTTAGTGTTTTGGATTGTTCTAAGGATATGTTTTTAATATAAATAATAAATGCAACTGAAGGCAACCTTGTTATAAATGTGCTCTGTGTTGGACAGAGTGATTTATAAGCTCATTTGCTTTGTGATTTATAGCTCTTGGAAAAGAACAAGATTCCAAGGAAATACTGGTTTCTTTTCATAACTGGTCAGTTGTTTGATTCACTTTCTTCTCATTCTTTCTTAAAATCAACTACAGCAAATATACGACAGCTAGGTAGAATGCTTAAAAAAGCATCAATATGTAAATCTTCATTACGTATATCACACGATAATTGAACTTCTTTGCTGTGTTCATATATAGGAAAAAAATTGATAATAGTTATTTCTGGAAAGAATAGCTAGAAATGAGAGGCTTTTTAAAAAATAAGTTTTAGATGTATGTTATAATAGATCATGATTACTCATTATAAGCTTTTTCAATGCTATGACAGTTTCAACCCAGGTGTCATTCCAAACCTACAGAGTATTTTGAAGATTAGATTGTCATAACACAGATTGGAGAGGGTATCTTAAGGATCAGAATTCATTCAAACTAGATGATGGGATGAGTAATAAAATGGTAATTCTCTTGCAATAGCTTCAAGGGAAAGAAAAACACCTTGCTGCAAAAAAGAAACAAAATCTTCACTTGCTTTCCCCACCAAGAGATTATTTGAGAATACTTGTTATCTGACACTACTGTAGAATTTCTTATTATCCTCTTCATATATCTTATTCCTTTTGTCTGCTTTCTATTCTAATCCAGGATGAAAATGAAAATAAATAACATGTGTAAATCAGGTCAGCTGCAAGTAATAAAAAAGATAAACAAAAACAGTCCAGACAAGATTAAAAAGGGATTGATTTATTGACTTATATAACTAGAACTTTCAGAGCGAACCAGGACTGGCTTGGTGCAGGTACTCAAAGGGTGCTGTGTGTCTGTCACTCAGGTCTGCTATTCCCTATATTGTTCTCATTCTGAGATAGATTCTTCCCTGAAAGAATGATTACTGCATCCAATTTCCAATCTGCTACTTAAGCAGACTGAGGGGAAATGAGGAAATATTCCATTGAATCTCTTCCAAAAGAAGCAAAGAAGCACTTGGGCTCTCATCAGACAATCTTGGGTTGTACACTCAACCCTGAATCACTTAAACCTCTGATCTGCACACTGCGGCTCGCGAGCCACATGCGGCTCTTTGGCCCCTTGAGTGTGGCTCCTCCACAAAATACCATGTGCGGGCACTACCTCGATAAGGAATGTACCTACCTATATAGTTTAAGTGTAAAAAGTTTGGCTCTCAAAAGACTTTTCAATCGTGGTACTGTTGATATTTGGCTCTGTTGACTAATGAGTTTGCCGACCACTGAGAAACTAAGAGAATAGATTATGTTAATGATCAGTTTGATTAAACCCCAAAAATTTGAGTTGTGAGGAATGGGGCAAAAAGCTGTTGTCAGTCTATGTGATCCATAGGGACTGGCATCAGGGAAGGGGAGTGTAAAGCCAGTATTCGCGGCCACCAATAGGGCCGCCTGGCCAGTGCAGGTTCTCATTTGATTCGGACAGTTGGTAATGAAACAACGGAGCCAAGAACTGGTGGGCCATCAGCTTTAATTCTAGCTTGCACCTGGCAGTCAAGTAAAAACACACACTGGGCTCCAAAACCCACTCATTCAGTACTCACAAAGCTACTGACTTATCCGAGCTTCCTAGAATCAAAGGTTTCTAGCTAACCAGCCTTATTCACCTCTGTTTTCCATCTCCTTCTCTCTACACAAACTCTGCACAAACTGGCTTCTCCCTCAGCACTCCACCATCTTGGCTGCTTCTCCTGGCCTCCTCCATGTGGCCCTTCTCTTCTCTGCTCTCTCATGCTAATCTCAGGAACCGAGAGAAAGCAAGCTCCCGGTGAGCCCCACTTTATAGTGTAGAAATTCAAACCTTTAATCCAATTATACAAACAAGAAAGTCTCCAATACAAAGTCACTCATCTGAGGCATAATGGGATTCCTTATGAGAGTGCACCACCTCACATCATCCAATCAGTCAAGGGTGTGGGGAAAAGCTTACTCTTAAGACTAAGCCTTAGGTTATAACAACCTGGCCTGCCCACAGTCTGTCCCCCAACACACATTAATATCAACGGACTTGTACGTGGGCAGCGCCATCTTTAACAAAGTGAGCATAATATATTTTATCTGCCCAACAGGGAGTCATGTTTTCTGTTACGGAAAGGGATGGGCAGATAAGAGCAACTGCGTAGCCTGACACTTACCATTTTTGAACTCAAAATGCTATCCTGCTGCCCAGAGCAAACTCTTTTGTCCAATAACATTGTTCTTGAGAGGCAAAATGGATTCGGGATACCCTTTCTCCTCTCAGCAGCCTCTCCACTACCTCCGTCTCCCTCAAGTCTTTGGTCCACATTCTCTCTTATTAGTTTTCCCCTTGCTGGTTTCATCACAGCCCATACAGCTGTCAAAAGAACCATTTTCTCTAACCTGCCTGCAGTACACCCCTACTAAGCTTGAGAGGAAAGAACTTAAGCAGAGAATGAACATAAAAAATGATTTTTTCCAATATATTATAGGAATTTATGTTGGTTACATTTCTTTTTCTCAGAAAGTCTAATTACCCCATCAGTCTGGAGCTATTGACACAGTGCAAGTGACTGTTATGGCAAAAGAATTATATATGAGATGGTAGAATGATTTACCTGTTTACAATAGACATGCCAGACTTTTCTTTGTCTACTCGGTGTTGAAACATTTTTCTTAAATTGAAAAGAATTACATCTTTTCAAGAGATGTCAGAGTTAAAAATCAAATGAGACAACAAGTGGAGGAGCTGAAGTAATAACAGCTCTGCTTATGGTTATACTTTTACTCCTAAAAGAATCATGGAGAGTTGAAATTCTCAAGTCTGGAAATGGAAAGTAGTTAGATGAATATTGATGTTCATTTAGCATCTATTTTATTTTTCAGAGCAAACCAGAATTCAGCTCACTGTTCAGCTAAATGTCTGCTTTGTTTCATCTCTGCTGTTTTCAGTGTTTGGGAATTGGATTGAATTCACAATGAAGGTGCTTAGGCAGTTTGCTCACCTGGAAATGGAATACAAAACCGCAGAGATGACAATTTTTCATTTTTTTTGGCTGTAGCTCCCAAGACTCATGTTCTATGCATTCAGATGCCACATACCTTCTCACAAAGTAAAAGATGAACTTGGCAAGTAACCAGAGGGTTAAGTTGGAAGATTTTTCCTGAGTTGGGCTGCGATGGTGCCAAATCATTGGCATAACACTGGAACTTGATTTGAGTGATGACTTATAAAAAGACAGCATTAAGAAAACTGACTCAGCAAGTGAGTCACTCTTGCTGAGCCGTGTGCTTTTATTATTGTCAGAAAGCTATCAAGAAATCATCCCATTGCTTGCCTAATGCAAATGGAAGTGTCTAGCATATTGATTCCACTCCCAGTTTACACTCTGGATGGGGACCAATTCACACCTCGGGAGTGTGCCAGGATCCTGCTGGGGCTAAATTGTGAAATATTCAGAAGTTGTCTTCCAGCAGCTCTTCTTAAGCCTCAAGAACCTAGTGTTTTCCCTTCTCCTTCTTCCCTCCCCTCTCCAGCTGCCTCCCTGCTCCTCCTCCCCCCACCCAACCACCATTATTTCCTGGGTTCTTCTGATAGGATATTGTGGCTGTCTTCCAGTATGACAGCTTCTGCTCTGAAAATTTCTCTACTCCCTGCTTCCCTCCTGTTGGGCAAATGAGTTTGTAAAATTTGTTTTTTGAGTTTGCTCATTTTTATTGTTAAAAATGGCACAGGGCAGCCTGTGTTTGCTTGCCTTCAGAGAAGGGCAGTTGATTGCAAATTGCAGATTGCATTTCTGCTTGGGAGGGGCCATTGTTTTCCTAATGTGTGCTGCAGGAAAGGGTTTCCTGCCAGAAAGATTTGAAAATGAGAGAAGAAGGAAGAGAGGCAGAGAGAGAAGCCATGTTTGCAGAGTGAGAGCAGAGAGAATGCACAGTACTGAAGAAGAATCCATGTTGGCAGGGAAAGAGAAGGTGTGCAGATGGGGAACCAGAGCTGAGGGCTTTTGTGAGCTCTGCTGACACTGGTGAGCATTTGATTCTAGGAGAAATGGGAGAAGATTCTCAGGAGCCCTGAGTGAAAGGGAAGTGCTTTCCCTGTGTGTTTGCTCATCAGCTGGTGCGAGACTGTTGGGCAGAAAAAATATATTATGCTCACTTTGTTAAAGATGGCGCTGTCCACGTAAAGGCTCGTTGCCCAGGTGATGATATTGGTGGCCCTTCCTGCTTGGGATGGGCGTGATTATATTAATGTATGTTCGGGGTACAGGCTGTAAGCAGACAGGATCTTTATAGCCTAAGGCTTAGCTTTAAGACTAAGCCTTTCCCACCCTTTATGATATAGGGTGGTGCACTTTCATGAGGAATCCCATTATACCTGAGATAAGTGACTTTGTATCAGAGACTTCCTTGTTTGTAGTTTGGATTAAAGGTTTGAATTTCTACACTACAAATTGGGTGTAAAGCCAGTAGCCACGGCCACAATCACAGCAGCGTGGCCCGTGCAGGTTCGCATTTGATTCAGACAGTGGGTAATGAAACAACGGAGCCAAGAACTGGTGGGCCATTAGCTTTAATCCTAGTTTGCACCTGGTGGGCAAGTAAAAACACACACTGGGCTCCAAAACCCACTCATTCAGTGCTCACAAAGCTACTGACTTATCCGAGTTCCCTAGGATCAAAGGTTTCTAGCTCAACAGACTTATTCACCTCTGTTCACCATCTCATTCTCTCTGCACAAACTGGCTTCTTCCTCAGCACTCCACCATCTTGGCTGCTTCTCCTGGCCTCCACATGGCCTTTATCTGCTCTCCTCCTAGAATGTAATCCCTCTTCTCTCAAACGTGATATCTCTTTCTTTTAAAACCTTTTGGCGTGAAAGGCCTCCCCCAACACACATTAATAAAATAACACCCATCCCAAGCAATCAGCTGGGTGACAGGCTTCCACGTGGGCTGGGCCATCCTTTAACAAAGTGAGCATAATATATTTTATCTGCCCAACAGTGGGGCAGACCGGGAGTTTCCTCTCTCAGTTCCTGAGATTAGCATTAGAGAGGAGAGCAGAGAAAGGCCACGTGGAGGAGGCCAGGAGAAGCAGCCAAGATGGTGGAGTGCTGAGGGAGAAGCCAGTTTGTGCAGAGTTTGTGCAGGAAGAAGGAGATGGTGAACAGAGGTGAATAAGTCTGTTGAGCTAGAAACCTTTGATTCTAGGAAACTCGGATAAGTCAGTGGCTTTGTGAGTACTGAATGAGTGGGTTTTGGAGCCCAGTGTGTGTTTTTACTTGCCCGCCAGGTGCAAGCTAGGATTAAAGCTGATGACCCACCAATTCTTGGCTCCGTTGTTTCATTACCGACTGTCTGAATCAAATGCGAACCTGCATGGGCCAGGCGGCTGTGATGGTGGCCGCAGCTACTGGGTTTACAGAGACTTTAATAAAGGAATGGCCCACCATTCTTTGGCTCCACTGTTTCTTTACCATCTGTCCAAATTCAATTGGAATTTGCATGTGCTTGGCCACGACGGCCGTGACTACTGGCCATATACCTCTGTCACATCAAACTAATCTGTTCTCCAAGCTACTCTCCCTTGGGCCTTGCTAAATGGTTGAAATTAATTTTATAAAAATAAATTCACTTGACTTTGGGTGATGGGTATGCAACATAATTGAATGATAAGATAACCTGGAGATGTTTTCTTTGAACATATGTACCCTGATTTATTGGTATCACCCCATTAAAATTAATAAAAATATAGATTCACATATAGGACAGAGTAGCTGACAAAAGATAGACAATATCAGAGAAAACTAATTTATTGAAGACTCAAAACTTTCCATCAGTCTGATATAGGCACACTTTGCACCTGAAAACTATGTGGAGATGCATAAAGGTTTGGTACAGAGTATGAACCAAGAGTTAGATAGATTGTATTTTCCATTGAGGTAATTTTGGATAAATCTTAATTCTTTCAGATTAGTTAATTTTACCTATGAAAAAGGAAGAATGAGAGGCTTCCTTTCTTACTTTAGTGACCATCTGCTGGTTTTGCCTGCTTGGCAGATATTTTTCATCCTTCCTCATTTTTCTTTGCATGAACACCCATCCTCACATTTAGCCCTTGTGCTTTGTTTGATAGTATGATGAACCACACTCAACCCAGACAGAGTTGGCCTCAGATCTCTTGCTGCAACTAGAAAACAGGGGAGCTCTTCCTACTGGTAACTTAAAGTGCCAGGTGACCATTTTTGTTGCCACTTGGAGAGAGCTATAAGCCTAAAACACTTCAGATTAGCAACACCAGCAGGAGAGTGTAATCAGTATCTTTCGGAACCTGATTTTCAGTTACAGGAAAGATCACTGATTGTCTCCGATTAGGTCAGGAGTACATCCTTGAATTTGGTCATACCTGTTACCAAATCTACTCCTAAACTATAGGATCCATTAAATCCTTCTATGTGCTTAAACTGTATTTGAGTTGGATTTCTGTCACTTACAAACTAGAGTTCTAACTTATGTATCCTAAAAGCAATAAAAATAATTCCATGAACATTTGACTCTTGTTCTATAGCAGGGTTTGGATAACTTTTTATGGAAAGGGCTAAATAGAAGATATTTCAGAATTTGTGGGCTACAAAATCAGTCACGACTCTTCAAATCTGCCACCATAGTAAGAAAGTAGTCATACAATAAAGACTTTTATTCAAACTACATTCACTTATTTTTAAACAATGTTCTTTTAAAAAGAATCTCTTTCTTTTTTTTTTTACTTTACAGAGGGGGAGGGAGCAAGAAGTATCAACTAATAGTTTCTTCACTCTAGTTGTTCATCGCTTGCTTGTCTTATGTGCCTTAACCAGGCAAGCCCAGGGGTTCGAACCAGTGACATCAACATTTGAGGTTGGCACCCTATCCACTGTGCCACCATAGGCCAGGCATACTCATTCATTTTTATATAGACAAAATAAATTTTGGTCCATAACATATGGACACTGAAATTTGAATTTTATATGATTTTCACATAAAACATCTTAGAATATTATTCTTTAAAGTTTTTCCAACCATTTGAACATCTAAAAATCACTCCTAGTACATAAACAAGATAAACAAGAGGTATGCAGTGGTTTTCTCACACTTGCTCTACAGGAATAGTTGATTGCAAGAATCCTAGCAAGGAAGTCTCTGATACTAAGTCACTTATCTGAGGCATAATGGGAGGATTCCTCATGAGAGTGCATCACCCTACATCATCCAATCAGTTAAGGGTGTGGGGAAAAGCTTACTCTTAAAACTTGCACATGGGCAGTGCCATCTTTAACAAATTGAGCATAATTTATTTTATCTGCTCAACAGTAGCCCTAGGATTTTGTTTTAAAAGCACAAAGGCAGTGTATAATATGTTTGCTGTATTAGAAAATAAAATAATGCTTCTTTCTTTGCTTCTCCTTTCTTTATTTCCTTCCCTTATTCTCTCATTTTTTTCTCTTTTGGCTTTTATTTTCCTCTGCTGTTCTTTCTCATTTTCTTTCTCTTTTTTTTTCATTATTTTTTTTAATCTCTTCACTTCTTTCTCCTCTCCTTATTTACATCTTCAATATTCTGATTTAGCATACATTCTCACCATCTGTTTACATATTCTTTTATATTTTCACTGTAAAATGTTTAACATGTTCTGAAACAATTTTTGACAATACATAGTTATTTAATAATTCACTTATTTGTTTTATTTTATTTCATTAAATATACCGTATATTTATTGTTTGATCACTAGTTTCAGGCATTTCTAAGCACTAAGATCCAAGTTGACTAAGACTAATGGAGTCAGTTTTCATGGAGGTCATATTATTGTGGTAGGAGATAGAGGAATAACACACAAATTATTCTATAATGATTAGTTTAGGTATAGGATTTTAAATTGACTTAAAATAACAAGTTCCCAATCCTAGCAATGACACTTTGGAATATTAGATTTAGCCTTCAGTAATAAACAAGTATAAAAAGTCTCTTAATTTTTTTTTCCTTAATGGTTATACTAATTTGCGTTTCCATCAGCAGTGAATGAGGGTTCCTTTTTCTCCACAGTGTCCCCAACACTTGTTATTACCTGTCTTGTTCTACCCCCAAAACTCAAAAACATTGGTACATAAAGACACATACACACCCATGTTCATTGCAGCATCATTCACAGTGGCCAGGACATAGAAACAACCAAAGTGTCCCTCAATAGAGGATTGGATAAAGTAGAAGTGGTACATATATACAATGGAATACTACTCAGCCATAAAAAATGACGATAGTGCCATTTATGACAACATGAATGGACCTTAAGAACATTACACTGAGTGAAATAAGTAAATCAGAAAATGCTAAGAACTGTATGATTTCACACATAGGTGGGATATATGGACATACATAAAAGTGAAGTGGTTACCAGGGGGAGGGGGATGGAGGAGGGGTCGGGTATAAAGAGGGACAAATATAAGGTGACAGAAAATAATTTGACTTTGGGTGATGGTGATGGGTATAGAACATAACCAACAGTTCAAATGCTATAGAAATATTTACCTGAAACCTATGTATTCTTATTGATCCATGTCACTGTATTAAAGTTAATTTTCTAGACAAAATTTAAAATTAGAAAAAGAAATCTCTCTCACTCTCTCTTTATGTATAGCAACTATTTTGAGGCATATAACAACAGACCCTAGTGCACTATTGTCCTTATAAGAAAAGACACACCTGAGGTGAGAAACAAACATTTACCCAGGCTTTCTGGTTATCAGAGCTTTCCAAACCAAAGCACAATGAAATAGAACCCAACCAGAGAGCAACAGTGTCCAATGTAGGAGTCAAGATATTTGTGGTGTCTGGTGTTTGTGTAGCATGTTGGTAGAGCAAAAGTTTAAAGATGAGCTTTAGAAATCTTTGTCCCTTTGTGTCACTGGTGAATACTGAGCTCTGCAAAGGGCAGGAAGACTCCATGAACTCATGAGAAAACCACTTAAAGTCTGTGAGACAAATAGAGATTTTAGAGGTTGAATAGTGCTGACAGTCCTTAGAGCAGTGGTAGGATTCAAATAATTTAACAACCGGTTCTTTGCCCTAACGACTGATTTAAGTATAAAAAAATAGATATACAAAAAGGTAGTTTATTATTTAATGCATTTAATACTTAAATAAGAACAATAAAAGAGGTACAAAAAACTAGATTGTTATAAAAAGGTTTTAAAATATTAGTAAAAATATTGCATAATACATTAGGAAAAACATTGAAACTTTTTAAAGATATATTCATACTGCTTCTTGATTGGTGTCCTCACTAGCAATTTTTTTCATCTATGGATGGAATGAGCATTGAGACAGGCACTTAGAATACGCTATTGCTCAGATGAATGTTAAAAAAAGAGTAAGGGGCCTGACCTGTGGTGGCGCAGTGGATAAAGCATCAACCTGGAACGCTGTGATCGCCAGTTTGAAACCCTGGGCTTGCCTGGTCAGGGCGCATATGAGAGTTGATGCTTCCTGCTCCCCCCTCTCTGTTTCTCTCCTCTCTAAAATAAATAAGTAAATAAAAATTTTAAAAAGAATAAGGAATGTAAGTTTGTGATTTCCACATTGGGCAGCTGCCCTGGCACCCACCTTAGAGAGAACCCTGATTACAAGTGCCATTTTAACAACCACTTTGCCAAACTCAACAAAAAATTAGGTAGCAATTCTGCCAAACTGGTACAAGCCAGCTGAATCCTACCACTGCTAGAGGTCCAAAGAACCAGATTAGAGGGAAGTTTTTCTGAATGAATACACTGGGCACTGATTATTCAGTTGAGGTGCCAGGAATGCCACGTAGTAGGGCTTTCATTCATTCTTGCCTTGGCTCAGGGCTTCTCTGGACATGTTCTAACAAAGCCTGAAACCAAGCCTTAAGAGGATCAAATAGAGCTGCTGTCCTCCAGAAGGAGACTCAACACTTTTCAAAGAAGGAAAACACTATAGAGACTTTCTCTTAAAATAGTGGTGACAAACACGTAACATAAAATTTACATCTTAACCATTTTTAAGTGTACAGTTCAGCAGGGCTAACTATATTCACATTGTTGTGCAACAAATCCCTAGGACCTTTTCATCTTGCAAAATTGAAAACTCTCCCAGTTGAACAACTTGCTTTATATATTTGAGAGCTCTGATAATAATTTATTGAACTTGTTGAATTTGTCCATTTTCTTACTCAAATTTTGAGCCTGCGGTGGCACAGTGGATGAAGCATTGATCTAGAATGCTGAGATCTCCAGTTCAAAACCCTGGGCAAGGCACATATGACAAGAAACCAATGAGCAACTAAAGTGAAGCAACTATGAGTTGATACTTCTTTCTCTACTGCCCCCCCCCCAAATCAATATATATATATATATTTAGTGAAAGAGAGAGAGAAAGAGAGAGACAGGCAGACAGGGACAGACAGCATGTTCATTGCGGCACCTTAGTTGTTCATTCATTCCTTTCTCATATGTGCCTTGACGGGGGCACGGTGGTGGTGGGGGGCTCCAGCAGAGCAAATGACCCCCTGGTCAAGCCAGCGACCATGGGGTCATATCTATGATTCTATACTCAAGCTGGCAACCCTGTGCTCAAGCTGGATGAGCCTGTGCTCAAGCTGGCTATCTTGGGGTTTCGACCTTGGGTCCTCAGCATCCCAGGCCAATGCTCTATCCACTGCACTACTGCCTGGGCAGGCAATAAATGAAATCTTTAAAAAAAAGTTTTGGCCATTATTTTTACAGATAGGCTCTCTGCCTTTTTGTCTCTCTTCTCATTCTGTGACTCCTGTGATGTGTATACTGGTCTGCTTGATGGTGAACTGACACTTTGGTCACTATGTAATGTCCTTTGTTGCTTGCCTCTTGTGACCATTTCTGACTTAAATTTTATTTTATCTATCTTTATTTTATATGGTAGATTTTACTCTTGTTTTGTTATCATTTACATGAAATATCTTTTTCCATCCTTTCATTTTCAGCTCATGTGTGTCCTGAGATCTAGACTGACTGAGTGCCTTGTAGACAATCAAAGATCTTGGTTTTTTACTCATTCTTCATTCAACCTACATCTTTTGACTGGGGAATTTAATCCATTTATATTTTAAGTAATCATTGACAGGCATGGACTTACTATTGCCATTTTGTGGTTTTTATGTCTTGTAGCTATTTTTTCTTTTTCTCTCTCATTTTCTTCTTTAATGTTTTGTTATTTTTTTTTTTTTGTAGTGACATGCTTTAATTCCTTTCTCATTTCCTTCAGTGTATCTTCTATATGTATTTTCCCTTGTAGATACTGTGGAGATATAGAAAACATCACTAAGTTATAACAATCTATCTTAAACTAATAACAATTTCAATCACATCCAAAAACTCTACTCCTTTACAGCTCTGCCTCTCTCACTTTATATTATTGATGTCAAAAATTATATCTTTGGCCTGACCAGGCAGTGGCGCAGTGGCTAGAGTGTCAAACTGGGATGCAGAGGACCCAGGTACAAAACCCCGAGGTTGCGGCTTGAGTGCGGGCTTATCTAATTTAAGCAAGGCTCACCAGCTTGAGCCCAAGGTTGCTGGCTTGAGCAAGGGGTCACTCACTCTGCTGGAGTCCACCGGTCAAGACACATATGAGAAAGCCATCAGTGAACAACTAAGGTGCCACAATGAGGATTTGATGCTTCTCATCTCTCTTCCTTCCTGTCTGCCTGTCCCTATCTGTTCCTTTCTCTGTCTCTGTCACAAAAAAGGAAAAAAAAAACCACTCTATCTTTTTATTGTGTATCTATTAGCATAGATTTATATTATTTTTATGTTTTTGTTTTTAAAAATTCTATATCAGAATTAAGAGTGATTTATGCACCAATATTACAATAATATAAGATTTTACATATGTCTAATATATATCTTTAGCAGAGAGCTATGTTTTCATATGATTTACTTTTATTATTGAGCAACTTTTTGTTTCAACTTGAAAGACTCCCTTTAGCATTTCATGTAGGGTATGTCTAGTGATGATGACCTCTCTAAGCTTTTATCTCAGAAAGTCTTAATTTCTTCTTCATTTTTGAAGGTTGGTTTTGCCTAATATAATATTCTTGTTTGACATTTTCTTTCTTCCAGTCCTCTAAATGCATAATCTCACTTACTCTGGCCTGCAAAACTTCCGAGAAATCTACTTAAAATCTCATAGGGGCTCTCTTGTATGTGTGAGTCACTTCTTTCCTGCTGCTTTCAAAATTCTCCCTTTGTGTATGACATTTGAAAGTTTGATTGTAATGTAGCTTGTGTGCTTTACTTTGGTTTTATTCTACTTGGAATATGTTGAACTTGTTAAATTTGTCCATTTTATTCCTTAAATTAAAAAGTCTTTGGCCATTATTTCTACATATTTCTCTCTGCATTTTTGTCTGTCTTCTCCTTCTGTGACTCCTACAAAGTATATATTGGTCTGCTGGATGGCATTTCATTAAGTTCCTTAGTCTCTTTTACTTTATTCTTTTTTTCTTTTTGCCCCTCTGACTCTATAATACAAATGGCCTGTCTTAAAGTTTACTGATTCTTTCTTCTTATTGATTGAGTCTTCTGTTAAAATATTTCAGTGAATTTTTAAATTCATTAATTGTATTACTCAGCTTCAGATTTTGTTTGGTCCTTTTAAACAGCTTTTATTTTTTTGTTGATATTCTTATTTTTTATGCACTGTTTCTGAATTTAGTTTTTAATCTATATTCTTTTGGTTCATTGAGCATCTTTAAGATTATTATTTTTAATACTTTGTCAGGTAATATATCAATCTTCGTGTTTTTTAGAATTGGTTTCTGGAGATTTATTTTGTTTCTTTGATTGAGCCATTTCTCTGTTTCTTTATATGCTTTGGGATCTTTGTTAACATTTGGGCATTTGAAAATAGCCACTACTTTCAGTCTTTATGGAATGGCTTACTACAGATGAAGACCTTCACCAATTAGTCCAACTAGAGATTCTGGGGTCTTGTAAACTTTTTCAGGTACATGTCCTCTCTAGACTTGTGTTTGTAATTTCCCAGTTCAAAAGGTTTCCCTGTTTCTTCTGAAGAACACTGTGATGTCAATTTGATCGGGCCATGGAGTGCATTGATATATGATCAAACATTATTCTGAGAGAGTGTTTTTCGATGCAATTAACATTTTTTAATCAGTAAACTGGTTAAAACAAATTGACTTCTCTAATATGTGTGGGCTTCATCCTTTCAGTTGAAGGCCTGAATAGAACAAAAACCCTACCCTCCCTCTAATAAGAAAGAGTTTCTCTGGCCCAACTGCCTTCAAATTGGGACATGGTTTTTTTTGTTTTTGTTTTTTCCTCCTCTTGGCTTCTAATTGAAACATTAGTCCTCTTGGGTCTTAACCCTGCTGCCCTTCAGACTGGAATAGTGCCATCAGCTCTCCTGGGTCTTCAGTTTTCCAACTGACCCTGTAGACCTTCAGACTTACCAGCCTTGATAACTATGTGAGACAATTTTCTAAAATAAATTTTTACATATATATACTATATATACATACATCCATTAATTATATTTCTCTGGAGAACCCTACCATGAGCCCAAAATCTCTTGCTCCCCCTTGTGTCTTTCTGTGATATTGTAACCTCTCTGGTGAAAGAACAAGTGGTGGTGCTCATTTTTGTTCTCAGCAGCCTCCAACCTGGCATTCAAAGTATATTACCATTCCCCTCAGCCCTCAAAGTCAGGCAATTCAGAGACCAGTCTCTTGGGAATTACCCCAGAAGCCAGAATATTGGACTCACTTTCCACTCTTTTCACTTCCTCCTAAGGGAGAAGCTGCGAGTTGGGAGTTTTCTCTCAGTCATATCACATTGTGCACATATGGGGTTCCAGTGAACTAGTGTAGTGAGCCTTTCTAACACTTCGATGCAGCTCTTCTTGGCTTAGTGCTCACTTGATATGCCAGAGCCTCTTAGCTGGCATCAGGAGGTCTCAAAGCACAATTTGCCTGTGTGTGATTACTAAGTCGGTGTTTCCCTAGGATGGAAGGAAACCTGGGTGTTCCTATTTTGCCATCTCTCTGATGTCAATCTCCACCTCACAGAGGCTGTTAACAGTACAGCATCCGCAATGCTTCACTTAGAATAAAAAATTACTATAAACACAAAGGTCATGGAAATGTGACACATAATCAGAAGAATAAATAGGCAGTAGAACCATACATGCTAGCTACACTTAAAACAGCAATTGTATGCATATTTTAAGGGTGGAAAGCAAAAGGCTGACAAATGAAGAATCTCAACTGAAAAATTCAAACTATAAGAAGCAAATAAAATTGTAGAACTGAAAAATAAAATAACTGAAATAAAACATTAACTAGATGAATTAACAATGGCATAAAAAAATCACTGAACTTAAAGATAAGGCCATAGAAACTATCCAATCTTTTCTTTTTTTCCATTAAAGAAGAGAACAATAATAGTAGATGGAACAATATCAAGAAATTTTACATATAGGTAATTGGAGTTCCAGAAAGAGAGTAGAGAGAAATTGGGGCAGAAAAACATATGAAGAATAATGACTAGGTATTTTCCACCCATTTAAGAATATTGACTGACATATCCGAGAAGGTAGTGAGGCCTCAAAAATATATACACAACAATTCAATGAAGCACATGATACTGAAATTGCTAAAAAACAAAGATAAAAAATATTAATTGTTATCAGATTATACACAAAGAAATACCACCTTGCCAGGTGGTGATGCTGTGAATAGAGCATTGACCTGGGATGCTGAGGACCCAGATTCAAAACCTTGAGGTCGCTGGGGGAAGCCTGGGCTCTTTGGCTTGAGCGTGGAATCATACACATGACCTCATGGTTGCTGGCTTGAGCGCAAGGTCGCTGGCTTGAGCAAGGGCTCACTGGCTCGACTGAAGCCCCCTGGTCAAGGCACATATTAGAAAGCAGTCAATACACATCCAAAGTGCTACAAGTTGATGCTTTTCATCTCTTTTCCTGTCTGTCCCTGCCTGTCCCTCTGTCTCTCTGTCTCTCTCCCTCCCCCTCACTTAAAAAAAAAGAAATGCACACACACCTCAATGAAACTGTTAAATATATAAACAACAAAAATATTTATTTTTAAAAAGTCTTTATTTTGCCTTTTCCCCTGAATGATATTTTCACTGTTTAGTGAATACTAGATTTACAGTTATTTCCATTCATTTCCTTGGAAACTTTATAATTTTCTGTCTTCCATTGTTAGTATTAATAGATAGGCTGCAATTGTTACAGTTGGTCTTTCAAAAGGCAATTTTTCCCTTGGCCTCTACAATATTTACTTTGTTTTTAGCAATTTTATTGTTTTCATATAGTGTGTTTTCCACTTGTATGCACTTGGATACTTCACCTTGCTTGGAGTTAGTAGTGTGCTTTGAAATTGTCTTGATGTCCTTTACCTACTGGTAAATTCTCATCATTATATTTTCAAATATTGCCCTTGCCTCATTGCTTTATCCTCTGCTTCTGAGATTGCAATTACATTTATGTTACACACTTTTAATTAGTCCCCTGTATCTTTTTTGTCTGCATGTCCTACACATTGTTTTACCTCTGATCTGTATTTTCATCTATTTTTTTTCAAGTCCATTGCATTTCCATATAAATTTTAGGATTCCCTTTTTTTTTTTTTCACCATTTCTGTGTCCCCAAAGTCTGCTAAAATTTTGTTTGGAATTGTGATTGGGAATCTATCAATGTTTGATATGAGTATTTTAATATATGACTATGGTAAATTCTCACTTTTTAAGGTCTTCCTCAATTTCAGCAATGCTTTACAATTTTCAGCAGAGATGTACTAGCCAAATTTTATTAGGCTTACTCCTACAGTATTTGTTTGTGTAATGCTGATTTCAAAAGAATTTTTATAATTTTACTTTTTAATTGTTTGATGCTATTCAGTGGTAAGTTGAGATATGAACAGACCAACATACAAATATTTTAAGATACAAGCTGCGACTCGGTCCGTATTTTTGTTCAAGATCTAAGCGAAATTCCAAGATACCAGTTGTGATTCGGGAAGCTGCCGCTAGTTGGCACGTTGGCGCACAGGTCCAGTATCGGCAGTATGATATACGAGTTGACTGACTTACAAGCTCAGTTACAGAACGAATTAAATTCGTATCTCAAGGTACCACTGTATATAAGAAATCAATTGAGTTTAGATAAAACCTTGTAAACTGTGACCTTGCTAAGTTCATATAGCAGTTCTCTTCTCTGTGTTGCAAATTCCCTAGAATTTTCTCTGTAAACATTCATATGCAGCTGCAAATGGGAAGAGTTTTACTTCTTCCTTTCCACACTTTATACTTTTTTTCTTGCCTTATTGAAAATGGCAAGTACTTACAGTCAATAAAGCATGTTTGTCTAGTTCTAATTTATAACTGAAGTCTGTTTGGGAAATTCACAAATATATAGAAATTAAATAACACACTCTTAAATAGCTAATAAGTCAGAAAAGAAATAAAAATAGAAATTGGAAAATATTTTGAGGTGAATGAAAATACAATAAATGAAAAATATAGGATGTAGCTAAAGCAGTTCTTAGAGAGAAATTTATGGTTGTATATACCTATACTATAAAAAATATCTTAAATCAATCTAATGTTTCATCTTACTAAAAAACTAGAAAAAAAGAGAAAGTAAGTCCCAATGCAAGCAAAAGAAAAAAAAAAGATTAAAGCAGAAGTAAATAAAATAGAGAAAATCAATAAAAAATAAATGAAATTAAAAGTTAGTTTTTGAAAAGATAAATAAATGGGCAAGCCTTTAGTTAGACTGACTAAGAAAACATATTAGACTCAAATTACTAATATTAGAAATGAGAGAGGAGGCATTACTGCTTATAGGAATGTCTGACGGTTTCAGAAATGAAGCTTGTATAAGTTCCTTCTGCCGTGGGCGAGTCCAGCTTAGGCAGGACCTGCACGGAGCCTCTGGGGCAGATGTAGAAACAGGTATTACAGATCAGTGGAGTTTTTAAACAGTGATCCTTAGGCTGCACTGAGCAAGCAGATGTTTTTCACTGGCTCACCAGTGGTTTTTAAAATTTTTTAAATAAGTGGATGAAGTGTAAACATCAGGAGATTTTGCATTAAAAGATTTCTGTATTCTTTAGAAAAATCGGAAGATTTGGGTGCCTACATTTCAGCATGACAACTACCGTGACCTTTAAAGGAGACGTGGATTTCCAGTTGTTCACAACCCTTGTTAATTTATGCCTAGTCATTTCCCTCATTATAGTTTCAATCTAGTATCTAGTTTACAGATACTAGATCCATGACCCATTCAGCCCAATATTCAGTGTATGACAAAAACTTGTTTTCTTAATATCAACCTCAAATGTTAGTATTAGAGAATATCAGAGCCAACCCTTTTTATCCATTTTAGAGATGTATAAGCTAAGTAATATTCAAGAATGTAAAATGCTTTACCTAGGGTCACATAGCTAGCTAGAGGCAGAACTAGAACTAGAACCTAAGTATGTCTGTATATTCTTTTCTACTATATTCTGCCAATTTTATGTCTTCTAATTCTTTCTGACAAATGTTTAAGTATTACCTATAGTGGTCCTTTGAGCTATGAGTTCCATGTTTGTTGACCTCTATTAAAAATGCCTTTTTGTAAATTGTTTTAATTTGCCTTTTTCCAAGGATGGTGTAGGAGATTTATTTTTTTAAAAAATTCATATTTTCCCCTTGTCTATGATTTCTTTTATTTATTTACTTGTTTGTTTATTTATTTATTTATTATCTTTTACTCAGTGAGAGGAGGGGAGGCAGAGAGACAGACTTGCCCCGACCAGTGTCCACCAGGCAAGCCCACCTAGGGGGCAATGCTCTGACCATCTGGGGTGTTGTTCCTTTTGCTCAGCAACAGATCTCTTCTTAGCAACCGAGGTGGAGGCCATGGAGCCATCCTCACTGCCTGGGGCCAACTCACACCTATCAAGCCATGGCTGCAAGGGGTGGGGGCACAGAGAGAGAGAAGCAAGAGGGAGAGGGGTGGGGAAGAAGATGGGTGCTTCTCCTGTGTGCCCTGACCAGGAATCAAACCCGGGACATCTACATGCCGGACTGACACCCTACCACTGAGCCAACCAGCAAGGAAATATTTCTTATTTTATCAGTGTTGGCCATTTCTTTACTAGCCTTTGTCTTTTGGAATGGCAACTTCTCATTGTGGCGCTTGCTTTAGAACTGTCTAGAGGTTTCTCTGCTTTATGCTGTAGGGAGGCTCAAGGAATAGATTTGTAAGATTGCTCCTCACCCACTGTGTGCCCTACCTGCAAGAATAACCCCAGTTAAAGAGAAGATCCTTACAAGGAGAATAAGGCTAAAACCAAAAGCTGTTGATGGTTTCCATATCAACTTTATTGGGGTACACTCTCCTGCTCCACCATTTCTTTTCAATGACGTCTCTAATGTTCAACTTTTTTTTTAGGCCTTTATACAGGATTTTCCTTAATCCTCTTTATGTTGGTTTTTAAAATCTATTTTTACTTTGCCTTTTTATCTCCTAAATCTTGCTCTCAATCCTTAATCTCTAATATTTATAAGGGTTTTATCTAAAATTTATTTTAGGAATTTTTATAGTTTATCTCTTTTGCTTTTAGATTTTTAGTCTTTAATCTCATTGATATCTAGTCTTTTATACTTTATTTTAAACATCATTAGTTATCTTTTATTATTATGATTGTTAATCTTTGTCCTTGTTGGGCTTTTTATTCTCCAACTTGAATCTGTATTTTATTCCTATTTTCCCTCTCTTATTTACAGTGGCTTAGTATTACTCATTCGAATCCTCCATTCTTCCTTAATTATTAAAAATTGATTATATATTTTTTCATAATTAATATTTTTTATTATGGCTGACCAGAGTGTGATCATAAAGGTAGTAGGCACAAAGAGGACCTAAACCCCAAATTGGGGAAATTGGAAGCTTCTCTCTCTGTCCTCTCTATTTCACAGTTTTCCTCTTAATAATATCACTTGTCCATCGTTCTCTTGGACTGTTAGTTGTTTTCTTATGATTTCATAAGAGCACTTAGCATGTCTTTATTATGCATTTTCTATAACAGTTATATTTTTCTGGGACCTAAATTTTGAGGTTAGCAGTTGTTATATGAGGTCCCACCTAGAATCAAGTGGAAAAAGAAGATTGATTTCCTTGAGACTATTCTCTTACTAATGTTTATTTATTTGTTTCAGTTATGCCATCATTAATGTAAAATTTATCACTTATAAAAATGTAGACAACTTTTTTTTAATTTAACATGATCTTCTGGATACAATAAGAGATGTAAATTCTAGTTTATCCCTTTCTTTTTGCTTATTTGCTTTTATCCTTGTTCTCATTCTCTCTTTTCTCACCTGTAAAAATGAGTATGAAATTGGAAATTCTATAAGTTTGCAATGAGAATTAAATGAGAAAAATGTATGTAACAATGAATAGTGTAATGTATAAACTATAATAGCTTCTCAATGAAAATTTTTCTTTTTTCCTGGCTAATTAAAAATATCAAAAAATTGCATATATATTGATTAGAAGAATTAATTAAGAATCAGAAATTTCATAGCTTATAGAAACAAAGCAGCAAATTATTATTAAACACAAAATTAGCTTATGGAAATAAAAGGCATAGTAAACACACAGCAATTAATTTTGTCAATAGTTCTTTTTTTTTCTTTTTCCAAGTGAGAGGAGGGGAGATAGTGAGACAAACTCCCACATGCGCCCTGACTGGGATTCACCCAGCAACCCCTGTCTGGATCTGATGCTTTCCTCATCTGGGGCCATGCCTACATCTGAGCTATTTTTAGCACCTGAGGCTCTGCGCAGCCATCCTCAGCGCCCACAGCTGATGCTCTCAAACCAATCGAGCCATGGCTGTGGGAAAGGAAGAGAGGTAGAAAGATAAAGAGAGAGAAGGAGGAGGGGGAAAGGTAGAGAAGCAGATGGTTGCTTGGGACATCCACATGCTGGGCTGATGCTCTACACTGAGCCAACTGGCCAGGGCCATCAATAGTTCTTTATTCACTTTGAAATATATTCTTTTACTAATGGTTGATTTTCTTATAGAACAATACCAGACCAGAACATTATTTTTCTCTCTACAAGAAACCTTAAGAACCAAAGATCTAGTGTAGGAACATTCTTTTAGAATCAAATGAATTACATTAAATTAAAATTTTCTTAAAATATACCTATAAACAAATGATGGTCATATATGTGATAGCTGAGGAAAAAATTCCAGAGCATTTCCTTCCCAAAGCCACCACACTGCAGAACTTTCAGGGTGTGTCACTTACACAAGTCATAATGTGAGTTATGTCTCTGGGCTGTGGGACAGCAGTGATCTGCACGTCTAATCTTCATGTCAGCAACATCTATTGTGTCAGATTCCCCTCTCCACTATCAGCATCCTCAGTATAATTTCTTATTTCCAAGAAAAAAATAAACACAACATTTTAATGTGTAGTTCAACTGATCCAGGGTCCATTATTTATTCTTAGACCCAGAGCTGAGAGAAGTGAGGTGAACCAAAGCTTTAAAATTTTATTGTGATCTATTTCTATCTGAAACTCTGCATCTGATACCTCAATGGAAAGTTTATTCCTACTCTTTCTACTAGTGTTTTCTTTAAGTTTAAAATAGGTCTATCTTTATTGTATCACAATAAATGTAGTAGTCATGCAAGTGTCTGTTTTTAAAATAACCATGGCTAATTTAGCATGACTTGAAAAGACCAATCTCTTTCTTTAAATCAAATTTAAATATTATTATAAATTTCTTATCACCTTAAAAAAAAACAGGTTTTTAAATGGATGTAGAAAGAACCATGTTTGGATAGCATAGTTGGCTATGAGGAACAGGTCCTGGATATATCAAGCTAAGATCTTGATGGCTTACTTGGGAGCAGGTGTTTAGTTTTTCGGTTTCACAAATCAAACTTAGCACTCCAAACTTTGAGAATCTGAAGCTGCTTACTAATCAGCTTTTTTTGTTGTTGTTTGAATAGTAAATGGTTTATTGGTAAGTACATGGTTTCAGTAGCAATAATAAATTCAGCCTGACCAGGCAGTGGCGCAGTGGGTAGAGCATCGGACTGGGAGACAGAGAACCCAGGTTCAAAACCCCAAGGTCATCGGCTTGAGGGTGTGGTCTCATCTGGCTTGAGCAAGGCTCACCAGCTGGAGCCCAAAGTAGCTGGCTTAAGCAAGGACTCATTTGGTCTGCTGTAGTCCCCCTCCCCTCATTGGGTCACATGTGAGAAAGCAGTCAATGAACAGCTAAGGAGCTGCAACAAAGAGTTGATGCTTCTCGCCTCTCTCCCTTCCTGTCTGTCTGTCCCTATCTGTCCCTCTCTCTCTGTCTCTGTAGCAAAAAAATAATAATAATAACAAATTCAGTTGAACAGAAGACAGTAATCAAAAGAATAAATGCTTGCTAGTCATCAGAAAATCTGTTACCATTAGGGTTATCACATAGAAATCCAAAATCACTCAGAGATCAAATCTTAAAGAAGATACATCCTCTTATTAGTCCATATGGAATAGGTCCATAGTACCTGGAATCTGTAGAATTCTGTAGATTGTCACCTTCTAACTAAACATGACCCTCCGGCACATAACTATGGCTTTTAAAGAAATCTGATAGACTGATGGTAAGCATTTTGTCTCCTTCCAAACGAATTACTCTTTTTTTTTTTTTTTTTTACAGGGACAGAGAGAGAGTCAAAGAGAGGGATAGATAGGGACAGAGGGACAGACAGACAGGAATGGAGAGAGGTGAGAAGCATCAATTATTAGTTTTTTGTTGCCATCGCAACCCCTTAGTTGTTCATTGATTGCTTTCTCACATGTGCCTTGACCGCGGGCCTTCAGCAGACCGAGCAACCCCTTGCTAGAGCCAGCGACCTTGGGTGCAAGCTAACGAGCTTTTGCTCAAGCCAGATGGGCCTGCGCTCAAGCTGGCGAGCTCAGGGTCTCGAACCTGGGTCTTCCGCATCCCAGTCCGATGCTCTATCCACTGCGCCACCGCCTGGTCAGGCCAAACCAATTACTCTTTTACAAATATTTTATTTTAGATCACTTAGATTTTTTGCAATCACAATGTCACCTCTTTGGATACCATAAAAATGTTGACTAAGATTTTCTGCAAAGACAATATCAAAATTTTGAATTGTAGGCTCCATTGATGGTCCAGAACACATGGCAACACCAGCAATGTATTCAAAAGCACAATCATTTATACAGCCATACTGAATAGGATAGCCAGAACAAGTCAAAAGGTTTTTCCCAGAACACCATGAAGCATAGTTCTATGTAGACTCTGTCACCATTGGCCATAGGTCTGTTCTATAATACACCCAATTTTTAGGGTAGTTGCAGAGTTTCCAAGCATCTAAAGCAGAGGTCCCCAAACTACGGCCCGCAGGCCAAATTGCGGCCACCTGAGGCCATTTACCCGGCCCCCACTGCACTTCCGGAAGGGGCACCTCTTACATTGGTGGTCAGTGTATGGAGTACTATATGTGGCGGTCCTCCAATGGTCTAAGGGACAGTGAACTGGCCCTCTGTGTAAAAAGTTTAGGGACCCCTGAAAAGCATGTCTCAAAACATATATGGGTAATCCATAGTTTCAGGATTCCTCTAACCCCAAAGAACTCCAGAAGACTCACCCAGGCTTTAGGTGGGCCTTTCTCTGCTAATAAACTCTTTCACTGACTAGTTAACCAAACAAGCAGACAACTGGAAAATCTTACAATCCAAATAAAATACATTGGATGTCTTTCCACTTAATTCTCTTTTAGCAATCGATTGACAATGTCTCATTTTAATAGACCCAGAACATGGTGTATTTCAGTGTTTCTCAGACTATGTCTAGACACATATTCTAGACAGCCCACACATTTTGTGTGAGAATGTTTTAAATCTCTGTATTTATTTCAATAAAATAAAAAACAACATTGAGTAAGTTCCCAATCATCATGTGTGGGTTATCTGTATGATATTCTGATTAACCAACAATATCCAGGGGAGTTCAGTGCCCATATTGGCAATTGTGTTAATGGCCTCGTGGCAGAATGCTAACTTGGAAATTTATACTGGGATACTAAGAGGTGGTAGAATAAGATTAAAAAGAAGGGAGACACAGCAAGACCAACCACCAATATGCAAATTTTCAAAGAAAATATTCAAGAATTGGTTATGACTTTTGGATTCTTTATCTAGATAGAGGATAGCAAAGAATAGAAAAAATGGAGAACTGGTGAGACTATTATGAAAATTTACTTGGAGGAAGCTGTGCTGTAAATCGCAGACACACGCAAGATGGAGGTGCTTATTTTTCCCCCACAGGCACTGTGAGGAATTGAGGGCAAAGGTTTTAGTAGCTTATATTGTTTAATATTAAAATACATGTGCAAAGTGGGTTGATTCATTACTCACACCCAAGTGTCAACATGAGGGGCCCACTGTGTATATCTTTTTTAATAAAAACAATATATTATTCTAGCTGTAATATAATGATGTATTTCATTTTTTGAAAGGACATCCTTTACACTGCAAAAATGGAAGGTTTGTTACCTATTACACAATTTGTCTAAAATATATTAAAATTTTTTTTTTTCTGAAATTAGAAGTAGGGAGGCAGTCAGACAGACTCCTGCATGCACCTGACCGGAATCCACCAGGCATGCCCACCAGGGGGTGATGCTCTGCCACTCCATTGCAGGCCGGAGCCATTCTATTACCTGAGGCAGAGGCCGTGGAGCCATCCTCAGCATTTGGGTCAACTTTGCTCCAATGGAGCCTTGGCTGTGGAAGGGGAAGAAAGAGATAGAAAAAAAGGAGAGGGGGTAGTGGGGAGAAGCAGATGGGCACTTCTCCTGTGTGTTCTGGCCTGTAATCAAACCCTGGATTTCCACACGACAGGCTGATGCTCTACCGCTGAGCTAAGCAGCCAGGGCCTATGCTTCTTTCTTGATCGCAAGTTCGGGCTCTAGGAGCCAGGATTCCAATCAATAAGCAAATAAATGCTATTTTACTCATCATCACCTGGATGAGAACTTTTTTAGGGCTAATTGAAGCAGGTTCAGTGCTTTTATCCACTTTTCTCCTGCCTTTGAATCTATACACAGATAATAGTTATGGGCTCAGTTGATTAGCTTAAAATAAATCCTTTGTTTTTGATACATGTAGACTTAATGTGACTGCAAGTGTCAGGGTCGATCATTATTTTGATTAATCACATAGCAATTTTCATTTCAAGAGTGTACTCTGTCCATTGTTTCTTTAATTCAAAGCTTTACTTAGTCCTGAAACTACTTTCCCTGAAATAGAGAGATACCTCTCCTCTATTGAGTGTAGAAAGATAATCATTCTTTGATATAGAGATGTAATTATTTTGTCATCATGAACCAGGTGTGCGCCTAAAAAATAATCAACTTGGCTCTGTAATTACAGCCAGGGAAAAAGAGGGATTCAGATCAGATATTTCAATACCAAAGATATAATTTTGGGAGGATGAGATATACTCTAACATTCAGCTGTGTTTTAGCCAACACTTCTATATGGCATATTTTAACTCATCTGTTATGTTATATTTGCAATTGGTATATGTTTGAGGATATGTCAGAATGCACAATTTAAATGTTCTATGGCTTTCCCAAAAGTTATATTTTTAATTGCACAGGTGGGTATCTGATGCTTTAAATCAGTGGTTCATAACCTGGGTTCTATCAAACCCTAGGGGTTTGATGAGTCAGTCTCAGGGGTTCGGAGAAGCCTCTGCCGCGGAGGCCAGAATAAAGTAATACCGTAATTTGTTGTGAGTTCATGCACTTCGTTGGTTTTGTTCTTTGAGCAAGGTGATGTTCATGCACGGCTCATTTTGTGCATCAGTAAAAAAGCATATACCTATGTCTTGAATTTGGAAAAAAAATCATATTTTATTTATCACTAAAGAAGGGTTCGGTGAATGCGCATATGAAACTGGTGGGTTCGGTACCTCAAAAAAGGTTAAGAACCACTGCTTTAAATGTTTTCCAGGCGAATACTATTTGTAGTATAGAATTTGGTGGCTTAACTGCATTCTTTTGAATATACAAGAAGCAATACAGACCCTGGCTCAATAGAGTGCTGGCCGAGTGTGTAGAAGTCCCAGATTCTATCCCCTGTCAGGGCACACATGAGAAGTGACCATTTGTTTCTCTTTCCCTCCTTTTCCCCCTTTTCTCTCTCTTCCCCTCCTGCAGCCAGTGGCGGATTGATTCAAGCATCAGCCCGGTGTGGAGGATAGCTTGGTTGATTCCAGCATTGGCCCCAGATGGGGGTTGCTGTGTGGATTCCCATAAGGCCGTATGTAGGAGTCTTTCTCCCTATCTCCCCTCCTCTCACTAAAAAAAAGAAGAAGCAATGCAAACTTTTGAGGTGCTGCTTGGCCATTGTAAAGATTCTTTTCATGCTCAGAAGCTGAGTCTATATGTTTGTCAGTCTCTACTTTTTTATAGACCAGTGGTTCTTAACCTTTTTTGAGGTACCGAACCCAGCAGTTTCATATGCGCATTCACCGAACCCTTCTTTAGTGATAAATAAAATATGATATTTTTTCCAAATTCAAGACATAGGTATATGATTTTTTACTGATGCACAAAATGAGCCGTGCATGAGCATCACCTTGCTCAAAGAACAAAACCAACAAAGTGCATGAACTCACAACAAATTACGGTATTATTTTATTCTGGCCTCCGCGGCAGAGGCTTCTCCGAACCCCTGAGACCAACCCATCGAATCCCTAGGGTTCGATAGAACCCAGGTTAAGAACCGCTGGAATAGAGGAACATTAGCCCCACTCCATTTTGTTTGGTTGCTAAAATATACATTTCCACATTTCACTACAGAAGCTGCAGTTTAGGTCTAGGCAGCAAGCACTGTGCCATTTATTGCTTTGTCCAAACTTGTTCTCTTACACCGGAAGCTGCAACCTTCTTTATTAGAAAGTTATCGACCCACCTTGTTATGGACCGAATGCTTGTGTCCCCCACCCCAAATTTTTGTTAAAACCCTAATATCCAGTGTGACTGTATTTAGAATTGAAGCCTCTTAGGAAATAATTAAGTGAGGTCACAGGGTGGGATCTTAAGGATTCAGTAATTGTCAGTGGTCGGGATTTAGGATGAGGAAAAGAAGCTGGTCTGAGAGAATGAAGTTAATACCCTAAGAAGCAAAGAAGAGAGAGGAAGGGAGTGCTGCTTGTGGACAAGGCCTTGGTTCTAGTTTTTTCTGAGGTCCAACTGGGCTTCTTTTCTTTTGATAATTACATGGTGAAGCTATTTATTCCATTTAGCTTTAGCTAGACAAATTTGGTCTATGCCACTTTCAACTTTAAGTCCCGCCCACTATAGGGAGCATGATTTCCAAGCTTAATGCAAGTCAAGACTCAAACATTTGGTAGAACAAGCAAATTACCTGATAGATAAGCAGTCCATTCATCTTCCCATAAAACTGCTTTCAGGAAATTATGCTTCAGCATAGTATCCACCTCCTGCATCAATGCATGGTAGTAGAAGCAGCCCTACAATGCTGTTATAATTATCTTAAGAATCTTAGGGAAGTTGTACATAACATAGTATCCTCTTTCTAATGATTAACAAGATAAATATATTTCTAGTTGGAGGCTTTAGGACTGTGTTTTAAGGGTTAACATCATGCTCTAGTGAAAAAAAACATAGAACTGGACTCAAATCCTGAGAGTCTGAGTCAGGCTCTGCTACTCAGAAAAGCTGTGAGCTTAACCAGGTGGTGGCACAGTGGATAGAGCACTGGACTAGAACACGGAGGGCCCAAGTTCGAAACCCTGAGGTCGCCAGCTTGAGAGCAAAGCTCACCAGCTTGAGTGCAAGGTTGCTGGCTTGAGCAAGGGGTCATATGGTCTGCTGTAGCCCCCCAGGCAAGGCACATATGAGAAAGCAATCAATGAACTACTAAGGGGCTGCAACTAAGAACTGATGCTTCTCATCTCTCTCCCTTCCTGCCTGTCTGTCCCTATCCATCTCTGTCACAAAAAAAGAAATAAAAGGAAAAGCTGTGAGTACTTGCAAAAAGTACATTCATAAAGTACGTAATGATAATATGCATGCTATGTAACTCACATTGTGGTTGTAAGCTAGTGTATGTGTAAAGTGCCTTATAAATTAGGAGCCATAATTTATAAATCATAAATGTGATTTAACAATCCCATTCTCACTTTTAACAGGAATTTCAAAATAACTTGTTTAACTTTTTTTAGGCTGCACTAGAGCTCTGAATATTGCTGCTTAGAGAAATCTGTGCCTTGACAGAAGCAATAGGTTGTGGGTAAAATGACATTAACAACTGCAATATGGGTCAGTGATTTTATTGGCCTGGGATGAAGGAGATCTTGTATTTGACATCTAGCTTTAACCCTGGAATTCTGGGTCCTTCATGCAGATATAAACCAAGATCAGTTAAGGATTTGACTGTTTACATAAGAATCATTTGATTTGGCTCATATATGGGTCTATTTGGTTATTAGTTGTCTTCTGCTTCCATTATAAATTTATTTGGATTCATACTTTGAATTTCTCCCTTTAGGGTTGTTGTTATTTGTGTGTGTGCATGTGCGTGTGTGAGAGCAAGAGTGAAAGAGAACGAGAAAAGATTTTAATTTTTTCCTTTCTAATAAATATTTAATGGAAACATTATAGAATATGGAAAAATATTCATACAAAATAAAATTTACCCCATTTTTCTCCTATGCAGAAACACTATTAGCTGTGAATTCCTTTTCTGTACATGATATATTTATTTAATTGAGTTTTTGCATATATACAATTCTGCATCCTGGCTTTTTTTTTTTTTTTTTTTTTTAAAGAGAGAGAGGGACAGGCAGACAGAAAGGGAGAAAGATGAGAAGCATCAACTCATTGTTGCCACACCTTAGTGGTCATTGATTGCTTTCTCGTATGTGCCTTGAAAGGGGCGGGGAGGGGCTCCAGCCGAGCCAGTGACCGTTGTTCAAGCCAGTGACCTTGAGCTTAACCAGCAACCTTGGACTTCAAGCCAGCAGCCTTTGGGCTCAAGTGAGCAACCATGGGGTCACATCAATGTTCCCACATTCAAGCTGGTGACCTCTCACTCTAGCTGGTGAGCCCACGCTCAAGCCAGTGACCTCGGGGTTTTGAACCTGGGTCCTCCATGTCAAAGGTCTATACTCTATCCTCTGTGCCAGTGCCTTGTCAGACTGCATCCTGGCTTTTAAAAATAAATAATATTATATTTTGATAATTTTCCAAAGTCATTAAAATTCTTAGTAAATATAACTAATGAAAGTATAATTCATAACTAGATTTGTCTTTTATATTTTATCAGTATCTCATTTTTAGATATTGAGATATTTAGTTGAACTCAGAAATTTTGCTCTTATAAATAATACTGTGAATAGTATTTTTATTTATAAAAATCAGTACTCTTAAAAAGAACTTCCCATTTATTTGTGGCATTTATTTTATCATATTTTGAGACTCTTTTACTTACACACAGGTTAGTTCTGAGGATTATGTATAAGTCCAAAAGGGACAAGTAAAAACTAGTACCATCAGTTGGTGGTAGGCAAATGTAAGGGACCTTACTCTGTCTTGCGGTTTTTAAAAATCTGTTTAGATCTCTAAGATAAACAGATGAGCTTCCGTGTTAACTTTTTAGATATTGAGTTTATTTATAAGCTGCTTAATAGAACAAACAATTTACTCAGATTTATATCTTATTTTTACTCAAATAGCAAGTTTTGATTATATAGATAACACATTTATTGCAAAATATGGAAAACAAAATTCTGAGGAACAAAGTCAGTGTTAAAATGATTCATAACTGTATTGTGTAAAACCTTTTGTTTTACATTTAGTTAAATGTGTGTATTTGTACTTTTCCCCCACATAATCAGATTTACAATATGTATGCATTTTGTTTAAGGAAGTCATGCTCTAGTGACCAGTCCTTGTGGTTTTATTTCACAACTGGATGTATGAGTTACTTTGTCATTTTCTGTGGACCATCTCCTGCACTATGTCTTGCTTTGCTCAGTTAAATGATTAGGTAGCAATAATTTGAAGTAGTTAGTGCATGAAGTCTATATTATGGTCCATGGGAAAGGCTGATATAAGGTTACACTTCATCTTGTGTCCTGTACTTAATGAGTTTGAGTAAAGGAACCTTTATTTCTAGGCCTATAAAACAGTACAGTATCAATAATGTCTACTTTACAGTGTTGGCATGTGGATCAAATGAAATAATGAACATAAAAAGCAAATTGTATCATTGTTGGCTAAGAAGTTAAAGGAAATTGTGAAAGAAGTGCCTAAAAACCAATATCAATACATTTTTAGCTACAAAAGCCTCAAGTCCAATTCTCTGTTCTATCAGGGAACAGTGTTCGAGTGTTGCAGTACTTAGCTCACCCGTTAGATCTTACCCACTTTCAGCCCCGGTTCAGAGTCTTGTGGAGGATTTCTCTTTGTAAGAAACAGCAGTGGATTTACATAGTATACATTTACTCATTCATTTATTTACTAGTTTATTTAATAAATAAAATATTAGGAGTACCATACTGTGTGTCAGGTACTGTACAAAACTCTAGGGTTAAGATGTAGGTAAGGCAAACAATTTGATCTTAAAAAAGCACACAGTCTGGCCTGACCAGTTGGTGGCACAGTGGATACAGTGTCAACTGGGGATGCTGAGGACCCAGGTTCAAAACCCCAAGGTCACCGGTTTGAGTGCAGGCTCATCTGGTTTGAGTGCAGGTTCATCTAGCTTAAGCGCAGGCTCACCACTTTGAGCACGGGGTCGCTGGCTTCAGTACTGACTCACCAGCTTGAGCGCGGGGTCACAGGCTTAGGCATGGCATCATAGACATGAGCCCAGGGTTGGGATCACTGACTCAGCTGGAACCCCCTGGTCAAGGCACATAAGAGAAAGCAAAAAAAAATAAACAACTAAGTGCTGCAACTATGAGTTGATGCTTCTCATCTCTCTCCCTTCCTCTCTGTCTGTCTATCTCTCTCTTGCTAAAAGAAAACAGTCTGTTGTCCATACAAAGCTCAATCTTGTGTCCATAGTACAAACACTTTACTGAGGGAACAATGATAAGTCATGCTTGGAGAAGAAAGAGGGAATAATAGGTAAGCCTAAAGTGAGCAGATAAAAAGGTATTTTTGTAGGAAATAAGAGAAGTCTGGGATTTGTGGTGAATCTGTTTTTGTCTGTCCAGCAACTCACTGAACTCGCTCTCATTATTATTATTATTATTTTTTACAGGAACAGAGAGAAAGTCAGAGAGAGGGATAGACAGGGACAGATAGACAGGAACGGAGAGAGATGAGAAGTATCAATCATCAGTTTTTCGTTTCCGTTGCAACCCCTTAGTTGTTCATTGATTACTTTCTCACATGTGCCTTGACCGTGGACCTTCAGCAGACCGAACAACCCCTTGCTGGAGCCAGTGACCTTGGGTCCAAGCTGTTGAGCTTTTGCTCAAGCCAGATGAGCCTGTGCTCAAGCTGGCGAGCTTGGGGTCTCGAACCTGGGTCCTCTGCATCCCAGTCCGACGCTCTATCCACTGCGCCACCGCCTGGTCAGGCTCACTCTCATTCTTAATCCAAGTAATTTAAACAGAGTTTACCCCATCTCCGGACTTGAGTGACAATAAATGTGTCTTTGATTAATAAATATGGAAAACATTAGCTATTTAATTAAAGTAACTTTGTTGGATTGACAAAACCTTGCAAAATATGATATTTATGGGAAAAAAATAATAAATGGAAGTCCAGACCTTAACAGAGTTTGGGAAGCACTGACCTATATGATAGGGACCATCCCTCTAACTCATCTGATAATGAATTCAATTTATTATCATCTGATCGGTTTATAGATGCAGTCTTAGCAGCAAACATGAGATATTTTATTCGTGAAAAGGGCAGCACAAAGCCATACTGACTAGATAATTAGAACATTTGCTCTTGTCTGAGTCTTTAAATATAGTAGGCCAACCAATAGAACCTGTGTTCTCAAAGGTTACATATTTCTTTTGTCAGCTCTTTAAACAATCTGGGTTAGACTAATTCTTTTTACTGGAATATCTGTGTGATGGGATTAAGGTATATTTCTTTAGTCTGCTTAGTTTAAGGATGTGGTCAATGGTGAATATTTTATTGACAGTTTAATAAGGAAGGGAATAATAAAGAGTGGGGCAAAATAGATTTACAGTTGTAAGTACATAAAATAATTCATTCTTATATTGTTATATATTAATTACTGTATTTTCTCCATACAAACAACTGTAAACCTACTTTTGCCCCAACCCGTGTTTCTTGTGAATATACCTGGATATCCTTAGAAAGGTGTTGGCTCTTCTTATAAACTCTGATTCTAACAAATATGAAATAGGAAAATTGCTAAATTGTGGAAGCTCTTTGGCATTTTGATACCATCATGGAAGCAAACAATATCGAGTAATACTTTATTGTTACTTCTTCCTTTGTCATCGACATTAAAGTGTAGAGTCCACCTCGCATCTCACAAGACAGAAAATGTTGGTAACAGTGGCTAAAATAGCATTAGCAGATCTAGCTGTTAAAGGAAGAAAAGATTCTAAGAAACAGAGTGCAGACTGAGTGGGAATTCCTACTAAGTTAGAATTAGGAGGAAGGAGCATGTGGCCCAGAAGGTTCACTTTTACATTAATAATGAAAGAATTATTGTTCTCATCATCAGTGCTCTTACCATGGTTAGGTTAATCTCAAGGGTTCTCAATTGTCTGCAGCTGAGGAAATAAACCAAGTGGGTTTGTTTGTTTGTTGTTGTTGTTTGTATTTTTCTGAAGCCTGAAGCAGGGAGGCAGATGGACAGACTCCCACATGAGCCCCACTGGGATCCATCCACCATGCCTGCTAGGGGGCAATTCTCTGCCCATCTGGGGCATTGCTCCATTGCAACCGGAGCCATTCTAGTGCCTGAGGTGGAGGCCTCAGAGCCCTCCTCAGCACCCAGGCCAACTTTGCTCTAGTGGAGCCTTGGCTGCAGGAGGGAAAGAGAGAGAGAGAGAGAGAGAGAAAAGAGAGGGAGAATGGTGGAGAAGCAGATCGGTGCTTCTCCTGTGTGCCCTTGCCAGGAATCAAACCCAGGACTTCTACACACTGGGCCAATGCTCTACTGCTGAGCCAACCCGCCAGGACCAGAGCAACCATTCTTAATGTCATCAATTTGAAATCTTGGGGAAAGATTTTCAGGCATCTCACCCAGCAGCTATATGGCAATAAAAAGTGTTTTAGCTGAGAAATGTGTGAAGCTAGAAAAAAAATGTGTAAGTATAAAAAAATTCCTTTGTTACAGATTGGGATAGAAGAAAGAAATTCTTTGCATTTCTGAGTCACACTATTTTGCTGATTTCTTTTAAAAAGGAAAAAAATTGGGACATTCTAGCTTGACACAACAGAGATGAAATCAGCTTGATCCAGCTGTCAGCACCAGAAATGATTGCAGCTGGCTAATCTCTAATTATAGAATCTCTATTATTGGTGATATAAATGGCTGAGTCTCTCGTTTGACTTCTATGATCCCTCGCTTTATAAAAAGCTGGGATTTTTAGATAATGTTTTTTCCCTTTGCATAATAAACTAAACAAATTTAAATTAACTCTTGGGCCAAATATAATTAAGGAACTGCAGATGATATTTTTCTTCCTTTTGCTGACCAGAGTATACCCTAACTGTGACTGTGGATGAAGCTATTAAATCCTGTTTCCATAGGATTAGTCCAGAGTGTTCAGCTCTGACTTCCTGAGATATTTGGAGAGGCCAAGGTTAACATCAGCAATTCTAATTTTCAGGGGAAGTTTATTTCTTCTAATGGTTTGTGTTTAAAGAGGATTTCAGACAGAATTAATGCATTTCAACTTTATGCTGAATATTTCACTGATTATTTGCCTTTACTGCTCTTACTACACTAATTCTGACTGTTTTTGTAGACTGATTTCAAGAGAAACAGGGACTAGATTGAATCTATTTAAGTTACTAGAGTTGATGTATAGACATATCTTGCAGATATTGTGGGTTTAGTTGCAGACTTTATACACCATAAAACAAGTCACATTAGGTTTTTAGTTTTCTAGTGCATATAAATATTATGTTTACACTAGTCTGTTAAGTGTGTAATAACATGTCTAAAAATAATGTACATATACCTTAATGAAAAAATACTTTATTGTTAAAAAATGATTACCATCATCAGAGCCTTCAGAAAATTGTTATCTTTTTACTAGTCGGGGGTTCTTGCCTTGATTTTGATGAAAACACATTATCTGTGAAGCACAATAAAGGGAAGAGCAATAAAATTAGTTATGCCTGTATCAGTCTACTTGGGCTGCTATAACAAGATATCATAGTCTGGGTGGATCAAACCAGTTTTTCAACAGCTAGTCCATGGACCACTGCCAGTCCATAAAAGAGTTAACCACCCTGATGTTGTACGAAGATTATAGACCCAATGATCTTATTCTAATTCACTCATGCTCAGGGTGATTGCCACTTATTGGCCTGTATCATCAATGAAAATATTATTGAGGTTGTCTTAGATATTTTTGGAACTTGTTGAAAAGGCTTAAAACCACTGGCTTAAATAAAATTTACTTCTCACTGTTCTGGAGACTAAGAAGTCCAAGATCAAGAGGCTGGTAGGTTTCATTATTGGCAAGAGCTCTTTTCCTGGCTTGTGTACAGCCATCTTCTCTCTGTGTCTTCACGTGGTGGAAAGAAAGAAGGACAAGCTCTCTGATCTCTTTTTATAAGGGTACTAATCCCATCACAAGGCTTCACTTTTAAACACCTCACATGTGGGTTAGGGCTTCCACATATAATTTTTTGAGGAATAGAAACATTGAGCTCATAAGTGGAAAGTCTTGGTTAGATGGGAGTTATTAGACTATAACCCTCAACTTGTTACTTTAGAAGAGGAAATACATACCAGATTTTTTTGTTTAAAGGGATCTCAAGCTCCCCCATGATGGTGAACTATCCAGCTTCCCATTCTCTCTTGGTGTTTTATTTTATTAATTTTTTTTTTTTGTATTTTTCTGAAGTGAGAAGCAGGGAGGCAGAGAGGCAAACTCCTTCCTGCATGTGCCCTACCGGGTCCACCTGACATGCCCACTAGGGGGCGATGCTCTGCCCACTTGGGGCATTGCTCCATTGCAACCAGAGCCATTCTAGTGCCTGAGGCAGAGGCCTCAGAGTCCTCCTCATTGCTCGGGTCAACTTTGCTCCAATGGAGCCTTGGCTGCAGGAGGGGAAGAGAGAGACAGAGAGAAAGGAGAAGGGAAAGGGTGGAGAAGCAGATGGGTGCTTTTCTTGTGTGTCCTGACCGGGAATCAAACCTGGGATATCCACATGTTAGGCTAATGCTCTACCACTGAGCCAACCGGCCAGGGCTAGCTGTCTTAGTGTTTTAAATCTATTATATTATAATTAGTGGTGGCAATGTTGCTCAAAACACCGATAAATCTTTAGATAATGCAGATTCAATATTCAGTAGAGTTGGCCCTTTTATCCACATGTTCTACATCTGTGAATTTAAGCAACAGCAGATCAAAACTATTTTTTTAAATGTTTACATTGTTACTGACATGTATTAATTATGTAGTTAGACTTACGATAACTGTGTTTATACTGGACAGAATTTTTCTTGTCATTATTTCCTAAACAACACAGTATAACAATTATTTACATAGTATGTATATTGTGTTAGTAATCTAGTAATGATTTAAAGTATAGGAGAGGATGTGGATAGGTTATATGAAAATACTACACGATTTTATATAAGGGACTTCAGCCTCATCAGATTTTGGATGAGGAGGTGGTAGGTTAATTTAAAGTTTGAAGTTTGAAGTTCAAAAGCTTAGAGTTAATATGGCAACCTAAATTAATGAAGAGAATTATTCTCTAAAAGTAAATCACTTTATCATTTCAAATTGCAATAAGAAAATAGACCTATTTAGAAAGATTTAGGGGAAGAGGGTTGTTTTTGTCAGGGTTCTCCAATAGAAACAACCAATAGGAGATACATACACACACATATGGACAAACACACATGTAATATCCATACACATTACATCTACATATTTATGTACATACATGTGAATATATGTATATATATATATATATACACACACACATTCACACATAAAGGGATTTATTATAAGGCATTGTCTCACATCATCATGGAGGCTGGTAAGTCTAAAATCTGTAAGTGTGCTGATAGAGCAAAAGTCAGACAGAAAAGCTAATGTTGCAGCTAAAATCTAAAGGAAGTTGGGTAGAAAATTCACTCTTACCTGAGAGAGGATCTGTCTTTTATTTTATTTAGGCCTTCAACTGATTGAATGAGGTCTGCCCACCTCATGGAGGGTATCTGCTTACACTATTCATTGAAATGCTAATCAAATCTAATGTTAAAGTCTACCAATTTAAATGTTAATTGCATCCCAAAATATCCTCCCAGAAATAATGAGAATAATATTTGGCCAAATATCTGGGCATTGTGTGGCCTAGTCAAGTTGACACATTAACCATCACAAGGGTATATCTATATTACTAGAGAATTCTGAGTGGAACCATAGAAAGGTATTAAAGCTGAGATCTGCTTTCAAGCCCAGGCTCTGCCAGTTATTAACTTTTTGATTCTGGGTAAGTCAATCTATGTCTTTGAATTTTGGGCTCCTCAGCTATAAACCATGAGGGTTAGATGTCTAAGGACTTTATAGCTATAAAATTTGCGTATTATTATTGCCTGACCTGTGGTGGCGCAGTGGATAAAGCGTCGACCTGGGAACACTGAGGTTGCCAGTTCAAAACCCTGCACTGGTCTGGTCAAGGCACATATGGAAGTTGATGCTTCCAGCTCCTCCTCCCTATCTCTCTCTCTCTCTCTCTCTCTCTCTCTCTCTCTCTCTCTCTCTCTCTGTATCTCCTCTCTAAAATGAATAATAAAAAAATTTGCTTATTATTTAGTGTTAAGAACACACCTACCAAAGTGTGTCATAAAACGATGAGAGGCCATACTTCTCCTACAGTTAAACCCAAACATAAGAAATCTTAGTAAACTTGCAGCAAGCCACAGTTATATCAAATATATGGGAAAACCTCCTAATTTACCAAAGGAGGTAAAGGAGACTGACAATCATTTACTGCAGAAGATTAGGGAGACAATGATACCCCTGCCTTCTAATTCCACATACTTTTGCTGTTGTGAATTTTATTTGACATTTTAAATGCCCCATCTCCTATAAATAGCTGCTTAGAGCAAAGAAATATAGCTGCTACAAAAATTAAACGATGATATCAGAGAGGAATATGGGGGAATAGATTTGGAAAAGTCATTGTTGGAACTTTAAGCAAAATGCAGTTTTCCTATCTGATTCAGTCTTTGGTAGCTACACTGTAAGACCAACGGCATTTAGCTTGCCAGTTCTCTTGCTTGGTTCTTTGTGAAGATTTTCTTAGCACCTTTGTCTTCTTGCCCGAGTTGCTTTCTAGTCCATTGCCTTTGTGTGGGAGTAAACGTGTTTGCAAGTAGAATCTAACCCTAAGCATACTCAACTATGCCAGATATGAACATGGAGAATGTATTTTTTCAGATAATGATCATCAGGTCTGACTATATGCAACAAATTATAATTATAGTATATCATAGATTATATACATATATAAATAATAATTATTATTAGTATTCCAAGTTGGCTTTTGTTATTCCAGTACAAGTATATGAAGTTGGTTTGCTAACTTAGGTATAAAACAATAAACTTGAGAATTAAAAATATTTGGTCATTTGGGTACAAAAAATTGATTAGATTTTTTTTTTAAATCCAAATATTTCTTCTCAAGACAGTTTAATTTTGGACCAGTTAATTTTCTATTGTCCTGTGAGGGATACCTTTGGAGCTCAAACAACATTCTGTAGGAAGTCATCTCCCTGTTTATACATAGATGGTGACAACAGACTTTTCTCTCTTTGGTTAATTAGTTTCTAATTGTAACTGAAATGTGTGTGACAGCCATGTTTCACAATGGGAACAGAAAAACAGAGAAAGCCAAATGGATAGAATGACTAGAGATGGAGGAGAAGGAAGGGGAGAGTAGAAGAAAGAGAAGGAAGAGGAGTTGGAGGAGCGAAAACATACTCAACAGTGAGGAAAACAAATGAGAAATGGCAAAAGAGCACAAGACAACAGATAGTTCATGTCCTCGTTGCCTTAGTCTAAAGACTGCAAAGTGGTAGGGAGTTTACTGGATAAACTCATCCCATAGAAACATTCTGTTTGGTCTATATAGTTAAAAAATAATTTCTAACTGAGATTTTATGTTAAAATAATTCCATATTCCTAACTAAGAAAAGCATACGATCTGGAAATCTTTTACCCACATTTTTTGTTGGCAGCAAGGGGCTGTCACTGAACAATGTGTCTCCTTCAGACTGACCATGAACTTTGTCTAGTTCATCACAGTCACTACTACTCCCTATTATTTTCTTTCCATCTGCTTCACTGACTTAGGATATCTGCTGGCCTCTTTGGGTTTCTGAATTAAAGACTCTTGCAAGATTGTCTTCTATAGTCTAATCACCTTTAAATATTTATTTTTTCCAATCTGCTTGACACATCACAGGTGCCAATGACTAACTGTGATTAATGAATAGAGATATTGTTGGAAACAAGCCTGTTTCTAACATCTGATATAACTGGAGCAAGATTACAGATAATTAAAATTAATAAAGCAAGTTAACAAACAAGTAAAATTTATTTTGTACTGTGGTAAATATATCTTCATAATAACAAATCAAGAATATCCTTTAACATACAATTTTAATAGAATTAAATCTGGAAAGATGCAAAAGATGAAAGAACTTAATTATTTTTGCACATATGGTTCTTTGAATGAGTTAGTTGATGTTTGAAGGAGTATAGTACTAATAAAAAAGACCTACATAAATTATAAATCATTTTAGATTTCAAAAAATTTGTGTTTCTTATTTTTAGTTCAACAAAATAAATACTTATGGTATTATAATTAAGATTTGTAAATACTTTGTGATCTTTTCTCTGCATTGCCACATTTTTAGGCATTGCGGATTTTAGATAGTTTTAATTCATTTCATTTCAGAGAAATTTTATTCTCCTAAAACAATAACAATTGAAATTGTCAAAAAATGAAAAAAAGCAATTATTTCTTTTATATTTTCTAAAGTTTAATATTAAACTTTACATATCATAGCAAAGTCATGAATTTACATATCATGTTTGAACATTGGATTAGGATGGTATGTGGTATAATATGATCACAGAAAGTATTAAAACATACTGTAATTTTTTAATATAAATCTATAAGAGTTATTTCTTAATTTCACTCTGTGTTAAAGCAATTTATATCCATAAAGTAAAATAAAGAATCGCTACCCTGTCTGACTGGGGGTGGTGCAGTGGATAGAATGTCGGACTGAGATGCAGGGGACCCAGGTTTGAAATCCTAAGGTACCTGGCTTGAACGTGGGCTCACCAACTTGAGCATGGGATCATAGATATAACCCCATGGTTGCTAGCTTGAAGCCCAAAGGTTGCTGGCTTGAGCCCAAAGGTTGCTGACTTGAAGCCCAAGGTCACTGGCTTGAATCCAAGGTCACTGGTTTGAGCAAGGAGTCACTCGCTCTGCTGTAGTCCCCTTTTTCTCCTCCTCCCGTCAAGGCACATATGAGAAAGCAATCAATGAACAACTAAGGAGCCTCAATAAAAAATTGATGCTTCTCATCTCTCTCCCTTCCTGTCTGTCTGTCCCTATCTGTCCCTCTCTCTGTCTCTGTCACAAAAAAAAAAAAAAAAGGAATCACTATCCTGCCTAATGCATTTGGCATGTGTCTTTAGATATAGGGCTATGTGTATGTGTATGTGTATGTTTGAATCATGCAGGTTAATCTACCAAAAGGGGACAACATTATATGGCTCAGTCTGATATATATTTAAGTTATATAAATTGCTTCATACTGTAAAATATTCCATAGCTGCCATACCTCACTAATGCGAGTGTCTCTAGAATTACAACTAGGAAAGAAAGGCAGAATGATTGCTCTGCAGTACTGCAAAATACTTTGTTATGCAAGCCTAGTATATTTGAGAGGAAGGATTGACAAGGTAACTAATGTGTTTTTTCTCCTACTCAAGCTATACTGTCATTCAAATCCTTTCAGTACTTCTGAGTAGTGTCTATGGAAAAATATCTAAATTACCAGGGTATTGAGACATTGTCACTTTTCTGTTTGAGAATATAAGGCAAGAGATGTGGAAGAGTGAGCTTGGAGTGGTCCTAGAGGCAGGAGTTAATGTTGAACTGTTGGTCACACTCAGTCAGTGCTAAGCACCAGGTCCCAAAGACCCAGATGTCACCATGTACTCACTAACAGTACTTTAATGAACAGACCCAGTACAGAGCCTCTTCTTGCCTGATCCAAGGATGACACTGGCTGTCAAATTCATCCTCCTGAAGCATGGCTCTAATCACCAGGATCCCACTCAGGAGTATTGACAGATACACAGAATACAGTCAAACATGGCCTTGGGGGCACTATATGCTCTGACCCCAAGTCTACCGTCTGAGTTCCTATCTACTCTTGGCCTGTAGCAGTCTCCTCAAAGGCAGAAATTATAATGGAAGCAGTACATTCTAGATGCCAGTCACTATATGTACATTATTTCTTCCCATTCTTAAAGCTTGCAAAATTATTTACCATAGAATTTGAAATTTAGAAACATTAAGACATTAGATGTAATTTCTTCAAGATTTCCACCCATATCTGGATCCAAAAGTGGTAATTTCCCCACTGAGGCAGACTTTTCTCAAAAAAACCCAGAGATGGCATTTCTCTTCTGCATAGTCCCACCATGCCCTGTATTTAAAATTTGTTCAATTAATGTTTTTAGCCTGAAAATAGTTATATTTTCACCAGAACCCCAAAGAAATAGATGTCCAAAATCACAATACATTTTTATTCAGGCAGTTTTTCCCTTCAGAAGAATGGCTTAATTTACTAAAAAGGAACTGACTTCACCCAGCACTGTCCCCACATTGAATGTGTACTCACTGGTTCTCTCCTCTGTTATAAAGACTTAGACTGGCTATTGTTTCTGCTTTGGATAGTCCCAGACACTTTTTCTTCCAGAATATGACAGTGAATTTTTTAATGTACAGAAATGTAACAGTGAATTCTAAACATAAGTGTTATTTCCTTGGTTTCCTGGTAAAGCTCAGAACAAAACAAATGATTTTTTTTAAATGCCTGTATATGAGGATTTTAGCTATTAGAGACTTAACCTAATTTTAGACTGTGTATATAAGCTGGATACCATTTTTCAACTTTAAAAAATAAGCAATAATTTAAAATAGTCTAGCAGATAACAACAATGATGAAAGTGAGTGGGGCTAGATGATATTGAAAACTCAAAAAACAGCCACAGAACTTAGTTTATTAATATGTCTTTACTATTCAACTTCTTTACCAGTACGGCTTTATCGTGCCACTGCCTTCATCAATTTGATTTCACTATTTCAGGGTGCCCTTACCTAGGGAGATAAAAGTTGCAAATAAATTGATTTTTTTCAGAAATGTCCCATAAAGCCCATTTCAATGAACATCAAACTATTCAACTCCTCAGTACAAAGCATCAGGTTACTCTTTATGCCCAAAACTCTTTTAACCCTTCCCCTCAAAATCCTCACCTTGCTCTAAGGATCATAAATCATGATCTTTACTTAATCCAAACCATCCTCCCTTCCCATTGACAACCATAAACCAGACTCCACCATCTCATAGACATCCCAACTTTGCCACCTTCATTAAGATTCTAGCAAGATAGTATTCTCTCTTATCAACGTTGTCTTATCAAAAGAAAAAATAAAGCAGGAGGTATCACTCTTCCAGATATCAAGGTTTACTATAAGGCCATTATACTCAAGACAGCCTGGTACTGGCATAAGAACAGGCACATAGATCAATGGAACAGAACAGAGGACCCAGAAATAAACCCACAGCTTTATGGACAACTGATATTTGACAAAGGAGGAAAGAACATACAATGGAGTAAAGACAGCCTCTTTAACAAATGGTGTTGGGAAAATTGGACATCTACCTGCAAAAAAATGAAACTAGACCATCAACTTACACCATTCACAATAACAAACTCAAAATGGATAAAAGACTTAAACATAAGCCGTGAATCCATAAGCATCTTAGAAGAAAACATAGGCAGCAAGCTCTCCGACATCTGTAGCAGCAGTATATTTGCCGATTTATCTCCACGGGCAACTGAAATAAAAGACAAGATAAACAAATGAGACTATATCAAACTAAAAAGTTTTTGCACAGCTAAAGACAATAAGAACAGAATAAAAAGACAAACCACACAATGGGAGAACATATTCGACAGCACATCTGATAAGGGGTTAATAACTAAAATTTATAAAGAACTTATAAAACTCAACACCAGGAAGACAAACAACCCAATCAAAAATGGGCAAAAGAAATGAATAGAAATTTCTCCAAAGAGGACATACAGGTGGCCAATAGGCATATGAAAAAATGCTCAACATCACTAATCATTAGAGAAATGCAAATTAAAACCACAATGAGATATCACCTCACACCAGTCAGAATGGCACTCATCAGCAAAACAACACAGAATAAGTGCTGGCGAGGATGTGGAGAAAAGGGAACCCTTCTGCACTGCTGGTGGGATTGCAGACTGGTGCAGCCACTGTGGAAAACAGTTTGGAGATTCCTCAGAAAATTAAAAATCGAACTGCCTTTTGACCCAGCTATCCCACTTATAGGAATATCCCCTAAGAACACCATAGCACTGTTCGAAAAGAAGAAACGCGCCCCCATGTTCATGGCAGCATTGTTCACAATAGCGAAGATCTGGAACCAGCCCAAGTGTCCGTCAGAAGACGAGTGGATTAAAAAGTTATGGTACATATATACTATGGAATACTACTCAGCTATAAGAAACAATGACATCGGATCATTTATAACAAAATGGATGTACCTTGATAACATTATACGGAGTGAAATAAGTAAATCAGAAAAAAAGAAAACCTGAGAACAGCATGATTTCATACATAGGTGGGACATAAAAGTGAGAATATGAGACATGGACAAGAGAGTGGTGGTTATGGGATGGGGGGAGGGAGGGAAGAGTGGGATAGGGAGGAGGGGAGGGACACAGGGAAAACCAGATAGAAGGTGACAGAGGACAATTTGACTCTTGGTGACGGGTATGCAACACAATTGAATGATAAGATAACCTGGAGATGTTTTCATTGTACATATGTACCCTGATTTATTGGTGTCACCCCATTAGAATTAATAATATATATATATATATATATATATATATATATATATATATATATATAGGCAACTCTGGTGCTATTTTGGAGAAGTGTTTGGCAAAAAGAAGTATGGCTGAATATTGATAATTGGTGAAGCTGGGTGATAGGCATATGATTTTATTATTATACTACTCTCTCTACTTTTGTGTATGTTGGAAAGGTTAAGAAAAAAAAAGAAAAACACTAAAATCCTTGAATTAAGACCTAACCTGGGCTGGAAGCCAAGGAAAGGAGCTGCTGAGTCAATGATGAGTGCTCAAGACAATGCGATAAGTAGACTGGAAAATGTAACCTGGTATCAGCTTCCTATAGCCCTGTGACATAGTCTCCCTCAATTTGAGGAGTGTGAATGTAAAATTCCCAACCCAATTCTTGACAATCTGCAGCACAGCAAAGCATTCCTGCCCACTCATTGGTATAAGGCAGACCCCAGGATGTAACACTACTCTTATGAGCATGTACATGAGCCACCATGGTGGTGTTCACTCTAGAGCTTGGAGAGTGAAAAGTGAGCCTTCTTCCACTATGTTTTTTATCCTAGTGGTAGAAAGAGGGTGAATACAAACAGATAAGATGAGGGGAAACTTAGGTGTGAAATATCATAGGAGCACTGCAGTTGGGAGAATCACAGGGCAGAGGGCAGAGGCGGATAATGATGGGAGCACTGGGTTCATGCCGTGGGCCCTGATCTGAAGGACCCCGAAAAACCCTTAACTTTACACTTTTTTTTAATGACACCAAGTTTGGTTTTATATGTGCAATTTTAACATTAATAGTACATAATATTTTTTATTTATTTAAAAATATGGTTGACATGTATGGCCAATAGTCGTGGCCATTGCAGCCATTCACATGAAGGTTTTCATTGAATTCCAACAGACAGTAAAGACACAGCAGAGCCAAAAACTGGTGGGCCATTCCTTTATTCTAGCCTCACACCTGGTAGGTGAGTAAAAATATACATACAGGGCTCCAAACCCCACTCATTCAGCACTCACAAAGCTACTGACACATCTGAGTTTTCCTAGAATCAAAGGTCCCCACCAGCCTCAGTCACCTCTGGTTCCCCATCTGCACATCCCCTCCCTTCTCCTCTCTGTACAAACTGGCTTCTCCTTCAGCACCCTGCCATCTTGGCTGCCTTCTTCCTTCTCCAGCACTCTTCCTCCCTGCTCTCACTCTGCAAAACCATACCTTTTCCTTCTTCCTTCTTCTTTTCTTCTAAAAAACTACCTGGGCCCGCAAAAACTACTCCTCCAGCAAACATTAGCATAACAAAGCCCTTTCCTAAGCAGGAAGGTAATTAGCAGTTTTACCTGGCAGCACAATTCATCTGGGCAGCTGCCATTTTTAACAATAGAAGTGAGCAACTTAGGAAATACAAATTTTACAAACTCATTTGCCCAATAACATGTATTTTTATTTTCCCCCTCTCTCTCTTTTCTTTTAAGGGGCCCAATATTTCGTTCTGCACCCAGGGCCTCATCCAACCTTAACCCACCTCTGTCCCAGGGCCTGACTGGAAATCCATATACCCCCATTGCCTCTTAGCATTCTAACATCCTTTGCCTGCCGTTTCTTTCCTCACTACCTTTGATCCCTTTCCTAGTCTTTAGACTTCTCCTTCAGAGCCTTCGCCTTGACCTCACTTGTTTCTAAACTCTTCCTTTTCTCCACTTCTACTCCCAGACTTTCAGTGATTAAAAGGGGGTAAGGTGGAGGGAGATGTCTTCTTAGCCCTTTGACTTCCTCCTATAGAAACAACTTCATGACTGGTGGAGTCATAGGTAGCCCTGTTCTCCCATGGAAGCCAACTTACCCATAATGTAGCAAAAATTCAAGTCACTGTCAGTGGCAAACAGTGGCAAACAGTATTGAGACAGTTCTGTTCTATTTTAAAAAATAGAAAACAATTTTCTGATTGGGTTATTGGTGCTTCTTAGAAGTTCATAAATAGAACCCATAAGTCAACATTCTGTAAAATGAGCTAGTCAATATTTAGTAATATTGATAGACCATTAATTCAAATTCTTAATCATTGGCCAATTCTTTACCACTTTATTATGTTGATGTGATCACTGCCCAGGTAGAGTTTTAATGTCTATGTCCTGCCCCTCCCCCCATATATAGATTTTCTTTTCTCTTTTGTTTTTGTTTTCTCTCTTTTGCCCTTCCCTCCCTTCACTTCTTCTTTTCTACCCTCCCTCCTTCTTTCCCTTTCTTCTTTTCTTATAAAAATGGGGCATGCAACTTTAATTGTACACTTCCCCCCAAATCACAATTTTTTTAAATATATATTTTTTATTATTTATTTATTTATTTATTTTACAGGGACAGAGAGAGAGTCAGAGAGAGGAATAGATAGGGACATACAGGCAGGAACAGAGAGAGATGAGAAGCATCAATCATTAGTTTTTCATTGCCGTTGCAGCACCTTAGTTGTCCATTGATTGCTTTCTCACATGTGCCTTGACCGCGGGCCTTCAGCAGACCGAGCAACCCCTTGCTGGAGCCAGCGACCTTGGGTCCAAGCTGACGAGCTTTTGCTCAAGCCAGATGGGCCCGCGCTCAAGCTGCCGAGCTTGGGGTCTCGAATCTGGGTGTTCCGCATCCCAGTCTGACGCTCTATCCACTGCGCCACCTGGTCAGGCCAAATCACAGTTTTTAAAAACTGGCAAAACCACTAAAGATCATCATATTTGGCTGCCTCATAATTTAAGACACTGAGGTCCAGAAAAGTTTAGCTACTCACCACATGAGGTCAAATGTGTTCATGGTAGAACTGAGGCAGCTTCCAGGCCCCAGATTTCCCCATGTGTACTTTTTTCTCTGTTATGCTGCTCTCTAGGCTTTTGAGCTTTTAGCATTTTAGTTATTAGATGAAGAGTATCTCTAATGTGTGCTATACATACATATGAAAAGTTTTTAGTATTTTTTCTTTGAAAGTTGACTCTGGATATTTAATTTTTTTTTCTTACTCGATTGACCCTTTCGGATGAGTTTTGTGGCAGTAATTTATATCCTATTGGTTCTAGGACTTGGTACTTACTATTTTGGTTGAAAGTTACACTATCACCAATAAATTTTTAAATTTTATTTATTGATTTGAGAGAGAGAAAGAAACATTGATCTATTGTTCCACTTATTTATACATTCACTGGTTGATTCTTTTATGTGCTCTGACCAGGGATCAAACCACAACCTTGTCATATCAGGACAATGCTCTACCCAACTGAGCTAACCAGCCAGAGCATTGCCAATAAATTTTTAATCATTTCTTGAGGACCATTAAGAATTTAATTGTGCCTGGCCTGTGTTGGTATAGTAGATAAAGCATTGACCTGGAATGCTGAGGTTGCTGGTTTAAAACCCTAGGCTTGTCCTATCAAGGAGCATATAAGAAGCAACCATAAAAAACTAAAGTGAAACTTCTCTCTTTCCACCCCTCCCTTTCCTGCTCTTTTTAAAGTCAATCAAAAAACTGTTTTAAAAAAACTTAGTTGTTTCTGTGCAAGTTCAGAGACAACAGGCCCATCAATGATATGAATTGAATCCTGCATGGAGAGATTGATACCAAATATAGAATTGAAGCAGCCCTGACTGCCCTGGAGTCAAGTGCAGTGGGCTCTCTCTGGATGTGTGTTAACAACCTACAAATGACAGCTAACAAGGTCTACGGAAGTCACTGTTTCAAGGAGGCAAATTTTATTTTATACTAATAGGCACTTAGTAACTGGAAATAGTTGTGGAATGAGCCATTATGCTTTTGGAACTATAAATACATTTGCTGTTTGCAGTCTCAGTAAACAGTACTCCTGTTCAAGCTTAGCAACGTATGACTTTTGAGTTATATTTCTAGTATGATTGGTGGCTGATAAACATTTTACTAAGATTTGTTAGTCTTTGTTTGTGGGCCTACTGGGGAAAGGACTGGGGGAAGGACAGAGAAAGGCAAAAGTTCAGGGCAGAAGAGAAAAGGGAGGACAACATTGTAAGTCTTTTCTCTATTGATAAAAAGCAAAGTAGACTTCAAATTTGCTTTGTATTTGGATTTTATCCAGTTTTTATCTAGCTAACTAATATTGGCTTCATTAGCAAGATGATTTAAACTTGGAATTCTTAATTTTTTTTTTCTCCTCCAAGTCATAAAGGATGGCTGATGGCTGGGGTGTGGAATTTTCCCATCAGTGTGCCAGGGTTATGAACAGTTCCCAGTGGGAGAGCCGCAACAACTCCACCCCCTTAATCTCCACTGGAGAATGCAGTTAGAAATTCATGTGAGAGAATGATGCTGTTGTAGAAAAAACTTGGATCTGCTCTAATTTATTATTTAGTAATTGAATTATTCACAAATGTTAATATTTAACAAATGACTTGCAAGTTGCAACAGACTTCGCAGTTAATCATGTCATGTCAGGGTGTTGAAACAACACTGTTGAGGACTGTTGCTTGAATTAGTTATATTAAGTAGCCAAACTTTTTGTTCCTGGAGAATGCCAGAAATCTTTCCTCTCTTCTTAATGGCTACATACATACACATATATAGGTAACCTAAAAGTATATATTAATGACCCATTGAATTGAAAAGTATAACTATCTGCTACTATGACTCTAAGAAAACCAATAATAATTATTCCTAGATGCATTAATATAAATGTCTGTGGTAGATTAAAAGATGGTTACAAATATTCTTGACACACCTCTGATTAAGAGGGGGGTCTATCATCCTGCCTTTGAATCTGAGCTGATTCATATCTATCTCTTTTGACCAATAGAGTATGGCAGAAATAATGTTATGCTAACCTAAGACAAAACTTTAAGTGAACTGTCAGTTTCTGCCTTGGTCTCTTGGAAGTCAGCTGCCATGTAAGAAGAGAGATAACCTTGAGATCACTATGCTGTGAGATGTTCAAGCCACATGAAGAGATCCTGAAAGATGAGATGTCATGTGGGGAGAGAGGTCAAGGAGAATTGAGTTATTGGCTATGTGACTGAAGACTCCATCTTGGAAGGTGGTCCTCCAGTACCACCTGGCCCAGCTGACACCACATGGATCTGAGATAAACTTCCCAGTCACACTCTTTCAAAATTCCTAACTCTAAAAATCAAGAGCAAAATAAAATGGTTGTTTTAAGACATTAAGACAGTGATTCTCAAACTTTTTGAACTCGGGGCACATTTAAAATCCTACAAATAATTGTATGCGCACTATATACAAATTTCTGAGAAATAGGTTATAATAATTAAGTCAAATATTAAAAAAAAGTCCAAGTGTGCTTTTATGGTAATTAAATGAAATAAATAAGACAAAATTAAATTTATTCTGGCATTAAAAAGCATTTTTATGTTACATTTTCTGAGTTATGCGTTTTAGAATTTATAAAAAAGAGGGGTTAAAAAATTAAAAAAACAACAAAAAAGTTATATTTTTATATATATAGATACATTTTTAGTAAGATTTAGTAAATTCGGCAGGTCCCAGCGTGAATGTGTTAAGTTTTTTCATTCTTGTGTTTATGAGAAACATAAGCCTGATATGTCCTAGTGCAGTGGTTCTTAACCTGGGTTCTATCGAACCCTAGGGATTCGATGAGTCAGTCTCAGGGGTTCGGAGAAGCCTCTGCCACGGAGACCAGAATAAAGTAATACCGTAATTTGTTGTGAGTTCATGCACTTTGTCAGTTTTGTTCTTTGAGCAAGGTGATGTTCATGCACGGCTCATTTTGTGCACCAGTAAAAAAACATATACCTATGTCTTGAATTTGGAAAAGAAATCATATTTTATTTATCACTAAAGAAGGGTTTGGTGAATGCGCATATGAAACTGGTGGGTTTGGTACCTCAGAAAAGGTTAAGAACAACTGTCCTAGCAATTTCTTCAATGTTTGGGCATATATTTGAAAGGCAAACTCTCATTTCCTCATCAATACATTGAAGAATTCCTCTCTTTTTACTCTTAATTGTGTTGAGTGCAGAAAACCCCCACCATACATATCATCTTAACTTTACACCAAACAAAGGATAGAAGAAACTTGCCTCCAGTCTTTCTGGGGAACATGGGGGGTAGTGTAAACAATCCAGCACCACAGCTTAACAGCCTTTTGCAACCTAATCAGGCAAGTGAGGTGGGGGGTTGGGCAGACTGTCATCTTACAGCCAATTCCCCACACCTCCTTACCCCAAAAATCTAGACTCCAAAACCCTGTTGGTTTTTTGGTCCCCAACAGGCACATATTTCTCTGGAATACCATAGAGCGCACCTGGAAATCTAGGGCGCACCAGTGCACTCTGGCGTACACTTTGAGAACCACTGCATTAAGACAATAGGTAACCAGAACGATGTCTGTGGGTGGGGAATTTTAAATTTATTTTATTTTTATTTTATTCATTTTAGAGAGGAGACACAGAGTGAGAGAGAGAGAGAGAGGGAGAGAAAGAGAGAGAGAGAGAGAGAGAGAAAGGGGGGAGGAGCTGGAAGCATCAACTCCCATATGTGCCTTGACCAGACCAGTGCAGGGTTTTGAACTGGCGACCTCAGTGTTCCCAGGTCGACACTTTATCCACTGCGCCACCACAGGTCAGGCTTTTTTTTAAAATTTATTTTATTTTTATTTTATTCATTTTAGAGAGGAGACACAGAGTGAGAGAGAGAGAGAAAGAGAGAAAGGGGGGAGTGGGGAATTTTAAAGAGATGCAAAGTATCATGTTGTGAACAAAGGTGATTATCAGTTGAAATGTGGACACATTTATATGGGCCAATGCTCTGATAGCATGTGTAAAGTGAATGCGATCAAGATTTGAAAATAGAGCCTGACCAGGCGGTGGCGCAGTGGATAGAGCGTCAAACTGGGGTGCGGAACACCCAGGTTTGAGACCCCGAGGTCGCCAGCTTGAGCGCGGGCCCATCTGGCTTGAGCAAAAGCTCGTCAGCTTGGACCCAAGGTCGCTGGCTCCAGCAAGGGGTGGCTCAGTCTGCTGAAGGCCTGCGGTCAAGGCACATGTCAAAAAGCAATCAATGAACAACTAAGGTGTGGCGACAGCAATGAAAACTGATGATTGATGCTTCTCATCTCTCTCCCTTCCTGTCTGTTCCTATCTATTCCTCTATCTGACTCTCTCTGTGTCCCTGTAAAAAAAAAAAAAAAAAAAAAAAAGATTTGAAAATAGAGAAGTGATGAATGGAGCCACAGGAGGAGGAACAAAAACTTAAAAAGATTCTTTTTCAAGGTCTAGGAGGAATTATGGGTAAAAAGTACCTTCTACTCGTCGTAGAAGAGTGGAGGCTTTCATGGATGGGCCCCAGGTAGCTTAGATATTTCCTGTTTATGAGTGTCTAAGGAAGTGTGAGGGTCTTCTTAAACTGGATGGCTCATTCACTTGCAATCTGTGTTTGACTAGAGCTTCAGCTTTACATCTGCTGGAAGGTAGAAGGCGCTGAAGAGGATAGAAATGTTAGTCCCACCTTGAATTGATTTGTGCCTTTATGCTGCTCCCATGTAACCCTGTGTCCCTGACTTTGCTATCTCTCACCCTAGCCCCACTTTAAATATTTGGCCAAAACCGGTTTTCTTATATATTTTTCCTTCTTACTAATGATATAATTTATTTTGACTTATGAATATGTAGTAAAATTTACATTTTGTAAGGGATCTTTTTAAAAAATCTTATCTAGAGAAGTTACTCTAACGGTGACATTGATCAATAATAGTATAGAGGTTTCAGGTAAACATTTCTAAAACAGTTGAACTGTTGATTATGTTGTATATCCACCACCAAAAGTCAAATCATTTTCCATCACCTTATATTTGTCCCTTTTTACACCCTACCCCCAACACCCTCCTCCACATTTCCCTCCCACACATCCCCCTCCCTCTGGTAATCACTTCACTTTTATCTATGTCCATGAGTCTCAGTTTTATATCCCACCTATATATAAAATACAGTTCTTAGATTTTTCTGATTTACTTATTTTGCTCAGTATAATGTTCTCACAGTCTATTTATGATGTTGTAAATGGCAATATGTGATCATTTTTTAGGGCTGAGTAGTATTCCACTGTGTATATGTACCACATCTTTATCTAATACTCTATTGAGGGATAGTGGTTGTTTCTATGTCTTGGCCACGGTGAATAATGCTGCGATGAACATGGGTGTGCATGTGTCCTTATGTACCAGTGTTTTTGAGTTTTGGGCGTAGATACTCAGTTGAAGGATTGCTGGGTCATATGGTAATTCTAGTCTTAATTTTTTGAGAAACCATGTGCTTTCTTCTATAGTTGTTGTATTAATTGGCATTCCCACCAGCAGTGAAAGAGAGTTTCTTTTTCTCCACAGCCTCTTTAACACTTGGTATTACCTGTTTTGTTGATAATAGCCAATCTAACTGGTGTCAAGTGATATCTCATTGTCATTTTAGTTTGTGCTTTTCGAATAGCTAGTGAACATGAACATGTTTTTATATATCTGCTGTCCATTTGTATATCCTTTTGGGAGAAGTGTCTGTTCAGGTCCTTTCCCCAGTTTTTAATTGGATCATTTGCTTGTTTGTTGCTGAGCTTTGTGAGTTATTTATATCTTTTGTATATTAACCCCTTATTGGACCTATTGTTTGCAAATATCACCCCCTATTTAATTGGCTATTTGTTTATTCTTTTTTTATTTTATTTAGTTTTTATTAAATTTTTTTGTGTGTGACAGACAGAGAGAGGGACAGATAGGGACAGACAGACAGGAAGGGAGAGAGACGAGAAGCACCAATTCGTTGTTGCAGCACCTTAGTTGTTCATTGACTGTTTTCTCTTATGTGCCTTGACTGGGGGGCTACAGCAGACCAAGTGACCCCTTGTTCGAGCCAGCGACCTTGGGCTCAAGCTGGTAAACTTTGCTCAAACCAGATGAGCTTGCATTCAAGCTGGCGACCTTAGGGTCTCGAACCTGGGTCCTCCGCATCCCAGTCCAATGCTCTATCCAATGCGCCACCGCCTGGTCAGGCAAATTGGCTATTTGTTTAGTTGTCAGTTTCTTTTTCTGTGCCAAAGCTTTTTAGTTTGATTTAGTCTCATTCAATTATTTTTGCCATTAATTTCCTTGCCTTTGGAGTCAAATTCATGAATTGATCTCTATGGCCAACATTCATGAGTTTAGTACCTATGTTTTCTTCTATGTAATTTATTGATTCAGATCTCATATTTAGGTCTTTGATCGGGAAAGAAGAAGTAAAGGTATCATTTTTTGAAGATGAAATTATGTTCTATATAGAAAACCGAAAAGAGTTCACCAAAAACTATTAGAAACAATATACCAATACAGTAAAGTCACAGGATACAAAATCAATATACAAACTAATACTGTAGTCAAGTTTTATTATTCTGCATGTGGTTTTTCAATTTTCCCAGCACCATTTATTAAACAGGCTCTCTTTTCTTCATTGTGTGATTTTGGTTTCGTTGTCAAAGATTATTTGTCTATATACATTTGGTTTTATTTCTGGGTTCTCAATTCTGTTCCATTGGTCTGTGTGTTTGTTTTTCTGCCAATAACATGCTGTTTTGATTATCATGGCTCTGTAGTATAATTGAAGTCAGGTAGTGTGATAGCTCTGGCTTCATTCTTTTTCCTCAGGATTGCTTTGGCTATCCAGAGTTTTTATGTTTTCATACAAACCTGGCAATTTTTTGTTTTATTTCTTTAAAAAATGACATTGGGATTTTCATGGGGATTAAATTAAATTTATATATTGCTTTCGGTACTATGGCCATTTTAACAATTTTGATTGTTTCAATTCATGAACATGGGATTTTTTAATTTAATTGTCTCTTTTTAGATATTTTAATAATGTTTTATAGTTTTTAATGTATTTTTTATATGATTTATTCATTTTAGAGAGGAAAAAGAGTGAGTGAAAGAGGGAGACAGAAAAAATGGGGGAGGAGCAGAAAGCATCAACTTCTATATGTGCCTTGACCAGGCAAGCCCAGGGTTTTTTGTTTTTTTTTTTTACAGGGTCAGAGAGAGAGAGTCAGAGAGAGGGATAGATAGGGACAGACAGACAGGAGCGGAGAGAGGTGAGAAGCATCAATCATTAGTTTTTCGTTGCCGTTGCAGCACCTTAATTGTTCATTGATTGCTTTCTCACATGTGCCTTGACCGTGGGCCTTCAGCAGACCGAGCAACCCCTTGCTGGAGCCAGTGACCTTGGGTTCAAGCTGATGAGCTTTTGCTCAAGCCAGATGGGCCCACGCTCAAGCTGCCGAGCTCGGGTCCTCGAACCTGGGTCGTCCGCATCCCAGTTTGACGCTCTATCCACTGCGCCACCGCCTGGTCAGGCAAGCCCGGGGTTTTGAACCGACAACCTCAGCATTCCAGGTCGATGCTTTATCCACTGCACCACCACAGGTCAGGCCTATAATTTTTAGTATATAGGTCCTTCACATCTTTTGTTAAATATATTTCTAGATATTTTTGTTGTTGTTGAAATTGTAAAAGTAATTGTTCTTTTTTCTGTTTATTTTCCAAAGTTTCATTGTTGGCATGTAGAAGAGCAATAAACCTTTGTACATTGATTTTGTATCCTGTGACTTTACTGTATTGGTTTATTGTTTCTAATAGTTTTTTGGTGGACTCTTTTGGGTTTTCTATATAGAGGATCATGTCATCTGCAAAAAGTGATACCTTTACTTCTTTTTTACCAATATGAATGTCTTTTATTTCTTTCTCTTGCCTAATTGCTCTGGCTAAAGTTTTCAGAACTATGTTGAATAAGACTGAAGCAAGTGGGCAACCTTATCTTATTTCTGTTTTTATAAAAAGAGACTTCATTTTTTCACCATATGGTGTGATATTAGCTCATGGTTTGTCATATATGTCCTCTATTATGTTGAACTTTTCTTCTATTTTGATTTTATTGAGTGTTTTAAATATAAAAGGATGTTGTATCTTATTGAATTCCTTTTCTGCATCTATTGCTAGGATCATACGATTTTTGTTCTTTGTTTTGTTTATTTGGTATATTACATTAATGGATTTCCATAAGTCATACTGTTCTTGTGACCCTAGAGTGAAACTCAATTGATTGTGATGTATTATTTTTTTTATGTGTTGTATTCGATTTGCTGGTATTTTTGTTTAGAATTTTTGCATCTGTATTTATTAGAGATATTGGCCTCAAGTTTTCTTTTTTTATGTTGTCCTTGCCAGGTTTTGGTATGAGGGTTATCTTGGCCTCATAAAATGTATTAGGGAGCCTGACCAGGCAGTGGCACAGTGAATGCAGCTGTGGCCTGAGATGCAGAGTATCCAGGTTTGAAACCCTGAGGTAACCGGCTTGAGCGCAGGCTCACCACCTTGAGCACAGGGTCACTGGCTTGCACATGTGATCATTGACCTAACCCAATGATGGTCAATCTTTTGAGCTTAGTGTGTCAAAATTCACCAAAAAACTGAGCATAACTTGGGTGGTGTGTCACTTTGAAAAAAACGGTTTAACCGGAAGTCCCAGAACTAGATGCTCTGTGCCGGAGTTCTGTTGATTTGGCCTATAGACCTCCGGCACAGAGTGTCTACACTACAGCAAATGTTTTATCCTTGGCTCCTGCACCTGGCCATGCAGGAGTCGAGGATGAAACGTCCTTCTCAGCATGCGGCCCCATACTTCTCTGGTATGCAGCCGCGTGTCATCGAAAATGACTACGTGTTTCAGTGCTGACACACATGTCATAGGATCACATCACAGACCTAACCCATGGTCACTGGCATGAATCCAAAGGTCACTTGCTTGAAGCCCAAGGTTGCTGGCTTAAGCCCAAGGTTGCTGGTTTGACCAACAGGGTTACTGACTCGGCTGTAGCCCTCTGGTCAAGGCACATATGAGAAAGCAATCAGTGAATAACTAAAGTGCCACAACCAAGAATTGATGCCTCTCATCTCTGTACCTTTCTATCTGTCCCTATTTGTCCCTCTTTCTGTTCTCTTTCTCTGTCTCTGTCTCCCATAAAAAAATTTAAAAAATGTGTTAGGGGTTATTGCTTCTTTTTCTATTTTTTGGAAGACTTTGAGAAGTACAGGTACCAAATATTCTTTGAGTGTTTGCTAGAATTCACTAGTTTAGCCAATCTGACACTAGACTTTTGTTTTTGGGGAGGTTTTTGATAGTTGTTTTTATTTTCTCCCTCCTTATAGGTCTATTTAGGTTATCCTCTTCTTCATGACTCAGTCTAGAAAGATTGTATACTTCTAGAAATTTATTATTTTTTTCTAGGTTGTTGAATTTGGTGGCATATAATCTTTCATAATATTCTACTATGATTTTTTGTATATCTATGATGTCTGTGGTAATTGCTCCTCTTTCATTTCAGATTTTGATTATATGAGTCATTCCTCTTTTTTATTTTGTGAGTTTAGCTAGTGGTTTGTTGATTTTATTAATCTTTTCAAATAACCAGCTTTTTGTTGTATTAATTTTTCTGTAGTTATTTTGTTCTCTGTTTCATTTAGTTCTGCTCTAATTTTTACTATTTTCTTTCTTCTGCTGACTTTTGGTTGCCTTTGTTCTTCTTTTACTAGCTCACTAAGATGTGATATTATGTTGCTTTTTTGGGATCATTCTTGTTTATTTATATAAGCCTGTAATAACATAAACTTCTGTCTTCTTAGTGCTTTCATTACATCCCAGGAATTTTGAAATGTCATTTTTACTTGTCCATATATATCTTTTGATCTCTGCTTTTATTTCTTCTTAGACCCAGTCATTTTTTAGAGGTATATTGCTTAATTTCCACATTTTTGTGGGTTTCTTTACTTCATTTTGCAGTTGAATTTTAATTTCAAAGCATTAGGGTCAGAAAATATGCTTGGTATAATTTAATCTTCCTGAATTGTTAATGTTAGTTTTGTGGAGCAACATATGTTTTATCCTTGAAAATGTTTCATGCATACTGGAGAAGAACGTATAATCTGCCTGTAAATGTCAATTATGTTATCTGTTCCAGTGTGTTGTTTAAGGCCAATATTTCTTTATTAATTTTCTTTTTGGATGAACTATCTAAAGCCATGAATGGTGTGTTGATATCTCCAAGTATGATTGTGTTTCTGTGTGCTTCTATTTTTAGATCATTTAGTAGATGTTTTATGTATTTTGGTGCTCTCTGATTCAGAGCACATATATTAAAAAGTGTTATGTCGCCTGACCAGGCGGTGGCGCAGTGGATAGAGTGTCGAACTGGGATGCGAAAGACCCAGGTTCGAGACCCCAAGGTTACTAGCTTGAGCGCGGGCCCATCTGGTTTGAGCAAAAGCTCACCAGCTTGGACCCAAGGTCACTGGCTCGAGCAAGGGGTGGCTCAGTCTGCTGAAGGCCCATGATCAAGGCACATTTGAGAAAGCAATCAATGAACAACTAAGGTGTTGCGACGGCAACAAAAAACTAATGATTGTTGCTTCTCATCTCTCTCTGTTCCCGCCTGTCTGTCCCTATCTATCTCTATCTATAACTCTCTCTCTCTGTCCCTGTAAAAAATAAAAATAAAATAAAGTCTTATGTCTTCTTGATACAATATCTCCTTTATCATTATGAAATGTCCATCTTTGTTTCTGATTACCTTTATTGTCTTGAAGCCCACAGGGTCAGATATCAGTATGGCTACACCTGCTTTTTTTAGATATTACTTGCTTGGATAATCATTTTCCCACCTTTTACTTTGAATGTACTTTTGTCCTTGCAACTTAGATGTATCTCTTGAACACAGCCTATGGTTGGGTTTGGATTTTTTTATCTAATCTGATATACTCTATGCCTCTTATTGGTGAGTTCAGTTCATTTACATTTAGAGTAGTTATTGACACTTGAGAAATTCTCATAGCTACTTTATGGTGTTTTCTTTTTTTTTTTTCTGGTAGCTTTGTGTCTTGTTTGATTCTTCTCTTTTGTTTCTTTCCATTGTTTTTGTTTGGTGGTATTCCATACTTCTTTCTCTTGTTCTTTCTTTTTTTTAAGCCGTGTATTTCAGTAGTGGCTTTTTCGTGGGTGGTTACCATTAGGTTATTAAGATAAAAAATGTTCATATGTACAAGAGTCATTTTTCTTTTGAGTGCTTCTGCACTCCATCCTCCTTTGCTACTACAGATCTTTATCTTCTCCCCTTTTATGTTATTGTCATCACGGATTATCCTTGTTTTTATTGTGACCTTGTTGGAGCTTTAACCCATAGTTTTGATTTGTTTTGTTCTTTGTGTCTGGTCAAATAATCTCCTTGAGTATTTTCTGCAGTAGGGTTTTCTGGTGATAAATTTCCTCAGCTTCTATATGTCTGTAAAAATTTTTATTTCTCCTTCATATTTGAAGGTTAGCTTTGACAGATATAGTATTCTTGGCTGGTAATTTCTCCCTTTTAGTACTTTGAATGTTTGGGTCTACACTCTTCTGGTTTTTAGAGTTTCTGCTGAGAAGTCTGATGATAACCTTTCTATGTTATGTTCTTTTTTTCTCTGGCTGCCTTAAGGATTCTTCTTTGTCAATGATTCTTTAAAAATTAATTATTTTTTTTTACAGAGACAGAGAAAATCAGAGAGAGGGACATACAGGTTCAGACAGACAGATAAGGAGAGAGATGAGAAGCATCAATTCTCTGTTGCAGCTCCTTAGTTGTTTATTGATTGCATTCTCATATGTGCCTTCATGGGGGGGAGGGGGAGTAAAGCAGAGAAAGTGATCCCTTGCTGAAACCAGTGACCTTCAGTTCAAACCAGCGACCTTGGGGTTATGTCTATGATCCCATGCTCAAGCCAACAACCCTGTGCTCAAGCTGCTGAGCCCCCTCAAGTCAGATAAGCCTGTGCTCAAGCCAGCAACCTTGGGGTTTTAAATCTGGGTCCTCTCCATCCTAGTTTGACACTCTATCCACTGTGCCACCATCTGGTCAGGCTCTTTGTCATTGATTTCTTACAATTTTATTATGATGTGCCTTGGAGTGGGTCTGTTTGGGTTGAGGTGACTCGGTATTCTGCTTGCTTCTTATATTTGAGGCTCTAATTCTTTCCATAGGATTCTGAAATTCTCATGAATTATTTGTTTGAATAGGCTTTCCTTTCCTTCTCCAACTCTTTTTCTTCTGATATATCCATTTTTCTTATATTGCTCATTCTGATGGAGTCTGACAATTATTGTAGAGCTCTCTGTTTTTTTTAAATTTGTGAGTCTCTCTCCTCTTCTCTCTGTAGCATCTCTAGGTGCCTGTCTTCTTCTTCTTCTTTTTTTTTATTAAGTGAAAGATGGGGTGGCAGGGAGGCAGAGAGACAGACTCCTGTATGCACCCTGACTGTGACCCACCTGGAAAGCTCCTTACAAGATAATACTCTGCCCATCTGGGGCGGGGGGAGGGCTGCTCTGTTGCTTATCAACCAAGCTATATCAGCACCTCAGACCAGGCCATGGAGCCATCCTCAGTGCCTGGGGCCAACTTGCTCAAGTTATTTGAGCCATGGCTGCAGAAAGAGAAGAGAGATAGAGAGAACAAGAGAGAAGAGGGTAGGGTGGAGAAACAGATGGTTGCTTCTCCTGTGTGCCCTTGCCAGAAATCAAACCTGACACATTCACTCTCCTGGCCAATGTTCTACCATGGAGCCAACCAGCCAGGGCATGATTGAGATTGTTTTCTGGAGATTTTTCATTTTCTTTTTATTTATTTATTTATTTATTTATTTATTTATTTATTTATTTATTTATTTATTTTTTACAAAGACAGAGAGAGAGTCAGAGAGAAGGATAGATAGGGACAGACAGAAAGGAATGGAGAGAGGTGAGAAGCACCAATCATTAGTTTTTCATTGCCGTTAGGACACCTTAGTTGTTCATTGATTGCTTTCTCACATGTGCCTTGACCGCAGGCCTTCAGCAGACCGAGCAACCCCTTGCTGGAGCCAGCGACCTTGGGTCCAAGCTGACAAGCTTTTGCTCAAGCAGATGGGCCTGCGCTCAAGCTGGCAAGCTCAGGGTCTCAAACCTGGGTCTTCCGCATCCCAGTCTAATGCTCTATCCACTGCGCCACCACCTGGTCAGGCTGGAGATTTTTCATTTTCTTTCTGAACTATATCTCTTTCTTGTGTAGCCATGGTATTTGATTTCTTTTTTCTTGATGGCATTTGAGAGTGGTATTGTTTAGATCCCAACTGAAAAACAATTAAAAACATAAGAATTTAAAAAAAATAAAAATTTAGAAAATTATGACCAGAAAAAGAGATAAAAAACAAAACAAACACAATAGATAAGAATAGAAAATATAAAAATTAAAAAAAATTTCAAAGGAGAAAAAAGAGTTAAATGCAAAAAGGAAAAATGAATTTAGGTTTTGAGAGGCTTCTTCTAGTGGGTGTTGCTATATTACAAGTTTTTGCTTTGTAAAGTTTCTGGTCTGTTCTCTGCTAAGATGTTGCTGTTGCAATGATGTAGGTAGAGTTGCAGGTGTGTTGGTTGGTGGGGTGTGTTATGAGGGCTTTAAGGCTTCAATTTTTCAGCTTTATGGCTCTAGCATTGGTGATCTCAGGCTTCTTGGTTCTCCTCCTCACATCCCAACAGGCCTGGGGGTCAGACATGGAGTACCTCTGTTCTTTAAGGGAGAAAATGGCTCTGGAAAGCTAGCTGTGGGGTTTATCTTTTTCACTCTTCATATCACAAGGTGAGGGAGGTAGGATCTGGGAGGCTGGGGGCCGTACTTTAGTTTTCTCTGTCTCTGCTGAGTGCGGGCTGCAGGCAGACTCCAGGAACAGTGACTGTGAACCTGCACTCTGGTCACTTTGGCTTATCTCCTTTTCTGCCCCTCTATCTCGCTAGTCCTCCTGGAAGAAGGAGACCCAGTCACTCTGGGTTTCCCTCTCCATTATCCTCAGACAAAATCCAAACAGCTGAAGTTTTCTTTCTCCCTTAAGTCCAGCAAAGAAAAGAAAAACTGTCACTCTGGGTTTGTCTCCTTTTCAGAGCTAATCACAAATGTGTTTTATCTTCCATTTCCCTTTTCAGTCTGTCCCAACTTTAGTCCATTGAGTGTGTGTATGTTCCAAGCCTGTCTGCGAGCCCAGCTGGGGTTCTTTTGCTGCATTATAGTTGTTCAATTTTTTGAAATTTCAAGGGTAGAGATCAGGAGTATCTCTCATGCTGCCAGTACTCTGATGGCATCCCTTTTTCTCATTTCTTTTCTTCTCACCACCCCTAAAGTAAAATAATTTTAATTGTCTAAGTTTTAATATATTAAATAATTAATATATTTCCCTGATTATATAAGCAAAGAACTTATGAACTGAATATAAATATATTTATTGTATGCTCCCAGTTTTGGAAAGGACTGTATTCACAGAGGACTGATTATACCAAATTAGATGTGATAGCCAACATAATTTTTGGTAAAATAAATTTAAAAATATCTGATGATAACATAAAATATCAGATAAAAGAATATAGAATTTCACAGAAATATATGCAAAGCTGGGACTTAGGTTCAATAAACTCATTGCTTTCCTCTGGATGGCATAGATTTGGATCTTGGAATAGTGTGTGAGGTATGAATTTCTGGTCCCTGAAGGTTTTAAGCAGCAGTTAGGGTCTTGGCATAAGTTTGGGTATTAAAAAGAATAAAATTCGCCTGACCAGGTGGTGGCACAATGGATAGAGCATTAGCCTGGGGTGCAGATGACCCAGGTTCAAAACCTCAAGGTTTCTGGCTTCAGCGCAGGCTCAATTGACTTGAGTGAGGGCTGACCAGCTTGAGCACGGGGTTGCTGGCTTGAGCATGGGATCATAGACATGACCCCATGGTCACTGGCTTGAACCCAAAGGTCCCTGGCTTGTAGCCCAAGGTTGCTAGCTTGAGCTGAAGGTCACTGGCTTGCAAAAGGGGTCACTGGCTCAGCTGGAGCTTCCCCTGGGTCAAGACACATATAAGAAAGCAATCAATGAACAAATAAGGTATCACAACAAAGCATTGATGTTTCTCACCTCTCTCCCTTTCTGTCTGTCTGTCCTTATCTATCCCTCTCTGTGTCTCTCTCTCTGTATCTGTCTTGCTATAAAAAAAAGGAATTAAACCAGATAATTCCTGATGTTCCTAAGAATCAATTATTTGAAAATTAATTCAAATTAAAGTGTTGGTAATAAAATGCCTGTTTTTTTTCCCAAGAAAAATTTTCTTTTAATAGGATGCTAGGTCGGTAATTCTGCCCTCCATGCCTCTTCTTGTCTCATAGCAAGCACTGCTAATCAGTTAATCCCAATGCTCTTTCTGCGTATACTGAGACCTCACCTCATAAACAATGTTCTAGGCAGCCAATAACATCAACCATGCTGCCATAAAAGTATATTTAAAGTATATTTGTTATTTCTGCAAAGCAAATAAAAAAGTGTCTAATAAAGAAATGAAAATGTCTTTTACCTGAAGAAAATTTGTCTTGGAAAAAGTCCACTTAAAGTTAATCACTTAAAACAGGAGCTAGAATTTCAAAATAAATAGAAAAAATAAAGGATGAGTGCAGTTTTACCTTGAAAGGGGGGAATTAAATATTCACTCATTTATTTCATTCCACAAATAGTTACTAAATATTTCAGCCCTGATGATGCAGTCCTAGAGCTCCCATTCTATTGGGGGAGGCAATTATAACACATATAGAAAAACAAATATTAAATACTAGGTAGTGACAGGTTCTACAAAGAAAATAAAGTAAAATAAAGCAATGGTAGCTGCTAATTTAGGGAGTGTGGTCAGGGAAGTTTTCTTGGGAGGAGCACATGTGAGCAGGCCTGTGGGTGGTGTTCCCAGCAAAGTGAAGATCAAGTGCAACAGTTCTAGGGATGAATCAAGTTCACGTGTTGTTACAACAGCGGGGAGGCCAGTGTGGTTGCACATAAGTTCAGAGTTGTCTCTAGGTCAGAGCACATAGACCTGGTAGATCATGGTAAACAATAAAGGAGTTATAAAAGTGTTCTTAATTTATATTATGAATATAATTGTAAGTGTAGTAATTTATTTTATGGATATGATTGTAATGTCCATTGAAAGGGATATATGCATAATTTTTATGAAAAAAAATTTTAGCTCGAAAAGATAAGCTTCACCTCACATTGGCTACTCACTGCATTATTATGAAAAGGTAACATTTAAATAACAAGGGCTCCATAAATTTTTCCAAAACCTACTTTTAATCCTTAGATATTTAACTCATTCCTTTTATTTATTTATTTACTTTTGAGAAAGGAAAGGAGAGAGAGACACACAGAAACATAAAGCTTCTCTTGTATGAGCCCTAACCAGGGATCTAACCCACAACCTTGTTGTTTTGGGACAACACTCTTAACTGACTGAGCTAACTGGCCAGGGCCTTATTCATTCCCTTTAGAAGTGAAATATCATCATCTTTGTCAGTTCTTTATTCTTGGGGTGTTACCCCACAAAGCTTACTTGTCATTGGTATTGGGTGTTTTTGTTTGTTTGTTTGTTTTGTATCTTTTTCAAAGTTAGAAGCAGGGAGGCAGCCAGACAGACTCCTGCATGCTCGGACCAGGATCCACCTGCCACGTGCTCCAGGGGGCAATGCTCTGTCCATCTGGGGCATTGCTCCATTGCAGCTGGAGCCATTCTAGTGCCTGAGGCAAAGGCCATGGAGCCGTCCTCAGAGCCCAGGTCAACTTTGCTCTAATAGAGCCTTGGCAGTGGGAGGGGAAGAGAGAGAGAGAGAGGAAGAAAAGGGGGAGGGCTGGGTAAGCAGACGGGCATTTCTCCTGTGTGCCCTGACTGGGAATCAAACCCTGTACTTATATACTCCGGGCTGACACTCTTACTGGTGACCCAACCAGCCAGAACCTTGTCATTGGTTTTGAATGATTCAAGCTAATCTCCAACATCACCCCCACTGATTTCTTGAAATCCAGAGTTTTTAGCAAAAATTGAAATTTTACTAAGCAGTCAATTTATAGCGTATCTGCATTGTTTTGTAAGGTGAATCAAAAATGTTAGACAAAAGTGGGTTTGCTATACACTGACATTAATTAGTTATGGATATTTGAATGGAGACCAACATCATAAGCAGTTCTCCATCAGTTTATATTTTTGACATCCCAATTTTGCTTCCCTGGCATCTTTGATTTTTCATGAGCTCAGATATTGACCATTCCAATAATGAGGCCTCTCTGCTTATAGTCAGTTGAAAGAAAGGATTAGAGGACAGAGTTGGGGACAATTTTCTTTATGGAAAATTATCTTTTTAGCAAAAGTCCTCTCCACAGTGAAGCCTGGTCATTCCCAAGGGTCCTGGCAGGAAGGTACAAGTCATTGTGCCCAGGCCAGTAGAGCAGGCCTCTGCTGACTTCCTGGCATTATAATAATTCTGGCACCATGCCACAGCGTCTCTGGAAAGTAGTTTCTCAGAATTGCATGTTCCTCCAGGGGTGTGTGAATATTTTAAATCAGAGTTGGAAAGTGAGTACAAAGTCATGCTGTATGGAGCTCATTTTAGTTTAAGAGAAGCCCATCTACATTCAGTAAAATTTTTTAAAATTAATTTATTTTAAATAAAAACTCTATAAACATTCTGCCATTATAGGAAATAACAAATATCATCTGTAAGCTTATTACCTAAGCACAGTAGTTTGTTCATCCTGTTCCCAACTTTATGTTTATATTTTTTATTTATTATAATAATTAAAATAATAATATCATTTATTGATGTTTTGTTGTTTTCAGTCATGTCACTTAATATGCATTAGAATCCATGAAACAGGTTATTATTGTCTCTACTTAACAGATAATAAAACTTGGCATGGAGTGGTTGTCTGAGTTCAAACTACTAGTAAGTGGTGGGTCTTAAACCCTGGCAATTCTACAAATTTATTTCTTAACTGCTACACTATTGCTTTATATTTTGTATATAGCCAAATCAATACATTAGAATAAAAAAAGTTCAATTATAATAAAGAGATGATTGTTATTAAATCTGAAATTTAAATGTTGGTTTTAGGAACACTGATAAAGTAAAACATTGAAACTTTTAACATTTAAGTGAATTAACTATATTTAAATCTAGCATCTTCATTTCCCCCTATTCTACTTATAATGTACAAAATTGGGTCATATATAATATATAAAAGTTATATAACATATAAACATATGTATATACATACATGCACAATTACTCAAAAAACAGCACGATGACAGGACTATGCCTGTCTTATTCATAGCTATGGATTAGTGACAAGCATGTAGAATCATCTTTTCATTCATTCATTTGCTCAGTGACTAATTATACCAGTTCATCTGTTTTGCATTTTTCTATGATATAGTTAGGAACTCCTTTCTCAAAATTTCTAGTTCAACAAGACATTTATATACAAAATGTTATGGTCTTCAATGAGTTTGAGAAACATTGGTTAAAAAACAGTGAAATACTTTTTTTTGTTGCCTAATGTGCAATATGAATTTATAATATACGTCCTTTCAAAAACTTATTTTTGACCATGTAACTCTATTTATTTATTTATTTATGTACCATCTGAGGGACTAAAGTATTACTGAGGACATTCTGGGACACAATGATCTAGAATTTACTTCTACCAGAACTCCAATATTACTACCTAAATTCTAACTTTGGGCTATACCAATCATGAATTGCTGAGAATTCTTATTTCTTTTCTGTGAACATTATTGAATACAAGTATTTATTTATTTATTTGCAAGAGAGACAGAGATAGAGAGACAGTGAGGACAGATACAGATAGACTAGCAGGAAGGGAGAGAGATGAGAAGCATCAATTCTTTGTTGTGGCACTTTAGTTGTTCATTGATTGCTTTCTCATATGTACCTTGACTGGGGGGCTGCAGAGGAGTCAGTGACACTTTGCTCAAGCCAGTGACCATGGGGTCATCTGTATAATTTTATGCTCAAGCCAGTGACTTTATGCTTAAGCTGGTAAGCCCATGCTCAAGCCAGTGACCTCGGGGTTTTGAACCTGGATCCTCTGCATCCCAGATCAACACTCTATCCACTGCACTAGTGCTGGTCAGATTATTTATTATATATAGTTGTTATTTCATGTTATTTTTAAAGGGCCTACATTATTTCATATATTTATTTAAGCCCTGTTGCAAAGTTGAAAGCATTGCATTTTTTTCATTCCAGATGGATCACTGGAAACACTTAAATGAGGAAAGTATGAACGTTCTCTGCATTAGGACATTTGGAATCAGTACCATGGACACTGAGTAAATGGAGTTTCTGAAAATTGGCTACTTTTAACTCTTTAAAGCCAAGAAGGCTGAATCCAGACTTACCTTTTATCAATTTCAATAAAATAGCAAGAATAGGCCTCTCAGTTTGTGATGACTAAATAATGAATACACAAATATAAAAAAGAGTTCATGCCTGACACTCCTGGACCTAGCTCATATGAGGCTGTGTCAAAGTACGAAACTTCCAAACCTGTAAGAATTTTTTATTACTTTATTTGAGTCAAACTGTTGATAATTTCTGGGAAGCAAAGTCTCAAGGGAATGAGAAGATGTTCCAGAAAATGGCAGCTTTACTACTGTAAGGCCAAGGGACACCACCATCGTGGCCATTTACATCTGGGTTCTCACTAAATTCTAGAAGATGCTAAAGAAACAGTGGAGTCAGATTTATTGGTGTCACCCCATTAGAATTAATAATAATAAAATATATATTAAAAAAAAAGAAACAGTGGAGTCAGAGAATGATGGGTGTTGGGCAAATGAATTTGTTAAAATTTGTGTTTTTGAATTTGCTCACTTTTATTATTAAAAATGGTGCTGGGCAGTACCAGGTATATGATCTGTGAAATTGCTAATTACCTTCCTACTTGGGAAGGGTTATTGTCTTGCTAATGTGTACTAGAGGAGGGATTTTCATGCCAAAAAAGTTTTAAAAAGGAGAGAAGGAGAAGAGAAGCCAAGATGGCAGGGAAAGAGAGAGAAGCCAGTTTTGCAGAGTAAGAAGCCATGTTGGCAGATGGGGAACCAGAGGTGAGGGACTTTGAGACTGGTGAGGCCTTTGATTCTAGGAGGAACTGGAGAAGATTCTCCTGGTTGTTGAATTGGATAATATGACAGTAACTTTGTGAGATCTGAATGAATGAAGAGGGAAGTGTTTTTCCTTGTGTGTTTCTCGTTGGCTGGTGCAAGACTTTAATAAAGGAATGGCCCACCACCCTTTGGCTCCACTGTTTTTTTACCATCTGCCTGAATGCATTGTGAATGGCCACAGTGGCAGTGAATGGCCATGATGGCGGTGGCCCCTGGTCTTACAGTGGGCCATTCCTTTATTCAAGACTTGCACTGGCCGACAAGCAACACACACAAAGGGAAAAACATTTCCCTTTCATTCAGGGCTCCCAAAACCACTGACACATTCTCAAGTGCCACAACCAGGAGAATCTTGTCTGGTTTTTCCTAGAATCAAAGGCCTCACCAGTCTCAGCAGAGCTCACAAAAGCCCCTCACCTCTGATTCCCCATCTGCGTATCTTCTCCCTTCTCTCCTCATAAACTCTGCAAACACGGCTTCTTTCTTTCTTCCTCCAGCACACATTAGCAAAACAATGGCCCTTCACAAGCAGGAAGGTAATTTGCAATTTCACAGATCACAAAGCTGGCACTGTCTAGTGCCACTTTTTTACACTAAAAGCGAGCAAACTAAAAAAATACAAATTTTACAAACTCATCTGCCCAACAACCATTTACTTGATATAAGGGGTCCTTGGGTTCCAACAGTCTCAATATTTGATATTTCCAGTTTACAATGCTCACTTCCATAAAAACTTTAAAAAATTGAGATGTGAGTGTTTTGGCTTAGCCATTAGCATCGTACTTACAGTCTATGTGGGCGAACTAGTTTGGTTACACGCAGTGGAAGAATACACAGTAACAAACCTTATGAGCGAGAGGGCTGGCATTCCCAGTACACTTACCTATGCCATTTTTGACTGTTAAAACTGTAAGTGTTCTGTTTGTGTTAGGTAGGGTGTGTTTCAATTTACACCAAAATTTGGTTTACATAACTATCATAGGTATGGAACTGTGTTGTAACCTGAGGACCCCCTCTATGAGAATCAAAGGGGAAGACACAGGGAGCTTCATGAAACTGATTGGTGATAGATTAGGGAGGCAGAAAGATGCAAAGCAAGGAAATCTTTGGGATCAGATATAAAGTAAAAATGTATGTACTGAAACTTCTTTTACATAGGCAGCCATAGATATTTAACAGTTAATCAACATGATAATAATAAGAATGAGGGAGTTTGTTGGTTTCTGCTCTAGTGGGATGTCTGCCCACCAAAGATTACCCTTACATTTCAAAAGCATGTTATCATAGATGCAAAAGACAATAGACAGGTTCCATTAATGTAAGCATTGACTTTTTTATTTTGAGAGAAAAAGGAGAGAGAAAGAAGGGGGGTAGAATGGGATGCATTCATTTGTAGTTGCTTCCCATATGCCTTGACTGGGCAAACCCAGGGTTTCTGTTTTGTTTTGTTTTTAAGAATTTTATTTATTGACTTTTACAGAAGAAAGAAAGAAAGAGAGAGAGAGAAAGAGAGGCCGGATGTGGGGTGGAGCAGGAAGCATCAGCTTGTAGTGGTTGTTTCTGGTATGTGCCTTGACCAGGCAAGCCTGGGGTTTTAAACTGGTGATCTCAGTATTCCAGATAACACCACTGTGACACCACAGGTCAGGCAAGCATTGACCTTTGTTTAGAGAAAAATACCACTCTAGGACATGCTTCCCCACAATGAACTGCTTTTAGTTAAAATTTTTTAATTTCGGATCATCCTGTGTGGTTACTTTAGGTCTCTTGAGTTTGTAAGGCCACCAAGCCTGAGCTTCTTTCTGGCCCCAGGTTGGATCAACAAATGTTTGTTAAGTTTGCCTGCTTGTATTGGGGCGGTGCCTTGTGTGTATAGTAGGGTGCTTGCCCTCAGGGCAGCAGATTTCAAATTGCAGATTGCCTTCCTGCTTGGGAGGTGTGATTGTTTGCTATTGTTTGCCGGAGAAGGGTTTTTCTCCACAGCCTGTTTTCTAGAGAGAGCTGAGAAAGTGTCCAGAGATTGAGTCTGGGTTGTGGAACCAGAGACCAAGTTGGGGCTTGGGAGCCCTGATTTCCACCTGGCCTGTTTGGCTGGGGAGTGCTGAAACTGGTGGGGTCCTGAGATGGGAGAAAGAGAAGTGATTTTTTTCTGCCTGTTTGCTCATCCTACTTTAAGAGACTTTAATAAATGGAATGGTTCACCATCATTTGTCTCCACAGTTTCTTTACCCACTGCCTGAATCCAATGAGAACGAGCCTGACAGCCAAGGCCCCTGGCCTTACATCCTGTCTTTTATTCTTTTTTTCTTTTCTTTCTTTTCATCCCTAGCTGTTTATAGTATTTTTTATCACTCAAGGGATGAATGTTTCTAAACTTACTTAGTCAATAGAGTTCAGGTCTAAAAGACCATATAGGTTTTTAGTTTTTTAAAAGGATTCCAAGAAAGGAAAGTAAAATTGTAAGACTTAATAAAACTTGTTTTTCTTAGAAAACTCAATTTTGATTTTTTAAAGTATGACTTTAAAAAGTTAAAAACATGACTCTCATACAAATGCAGAAACATATCTAAGATCTATTCACATATTAATAACTGAACCTATAAATTGGTGATGCTCTTGGTTCTAATCTAAGACAGTGGCTCTTAACCTTTTTTGAGGTACCGAACCCACCAGTTTCATATGCGCATTCACCAAACCCTTCTTTAGTGATAAATAAAATATGATTCTTTTTCCAAATTCAAGACATAGGTATATGTTTTTTTACTGGTGCACAAAATGAGCTGTGCATGAACATCACCTTGCTCAAAGAACAAAACCAACAAAGTGCATGAACTCACAACAAATGACGGTATTACTTTATTCTGGCCTCTTCGGCAGAGGCTTCTCCGAACCCCTGAGAACCAACTCATCGAACTCCTAGGGTTTGATAGAACCCAGGTTAAGAACCACTGTTCTAAGAGCATTATGAGGATCCAAATATTTACAAGTGTTTGGAAAGAATATTTGTTGGGCAGATAAAATATATTATGCTCACTTTGTTAAAGATGGCGCTGCCCACATGGAAGTCCATTGATATTAATGTGTGTTGGGGGACAGGCTGTGGGCAGGCCAGGTCATTATAGCCTAAGGCTTAGTTTTAAGAGTAAGCTTTTTCCCACATCTTTGACTGATTGGACGATGTGGGGTGGTGCACTCTCATGAGGAATCCTCCCATTATGCCTTAGATAAGTGACTTTGTATCAGAGACTTCCTTGTTTGTAGATTGGATTAAAGGTTTGGATTTCTACTATGAAGTGGGGCAGACCAGGAGCTTGCTCTCTCTCGGTTCCTGAGATTAGCATTAGAGAGGAGAGCAGAGAAGTGGAGGAGGCCAAGAGGAGCAGCCAAGATGGCAGAGTGCTGAGGGAGAAGCCAGTTTGTGCAGAGTTTGTGCAGAGAGAAGGAGATGGGGAACAGAGGTGAATAAGTCTGGTGAGCTAGAAACCTTTGATTCTAGGAAACTCGGATAAGTCAGTGGCTTTGTGAGCACTGAATGAGTGGGTTTTGGAGCCCAGTGTGTGTTTTTGCTTGCCCGCTGGGTGCAAGCTAGAATTAAAACTGATGGCTCACCAGTTCTTGGCTCCATTGTTTCATTACGGACTCTCCAAATCCAATGAGAACCTGCACTGGTCAGGCGGCTGTGATAATGGCTGCGACTACTGGCCATACAATATTAGTATCAGATTGTTAGGTTAGATTCAAAATTGATTATAGTTGTCCAAGGCAATAAAACCATAGCACTGAGGTTATGTTTCCCTTCCTACGGATTGGACAGCAAGTGCAAATGAGCATGTAACTCCACAGTGTCTGGGATCTAACCCGTAACGAATAACAATGTCAAACACAAGTACATTTTCTGAGATAATTAAGCAATCCTTAGGGTGGGCCTCTGAAGCAATGTCTCAGTCTAACCCTGAAAAGTCATGCTTTTCCCCTTATTACTTAGTTTTGGTAATAATAATTTTCCTAATTATCTGAAAATAAAAATGTGAGAGTTTTTTGTTTATTATACATTAAAACTCATTTGCTTATGTATATAGTTTGGATTAGAAGTCACCATATCAACTGCTTCTGAAAGTGGAGAGATTTAGAAGTGGGGAAAGGGATTTTCTTAATTTAAAATTCAAAATAAGCATCTTTCACAGATGAAGGTTCATTCCATATCAAGGTAAACTGGCAGGAGAAATGAACAATGGAAAGAGGGCAGCACAGATATCCCCAGGGTGAAGCAAATCTGGGCTGACAGCCTTCTCTTCCCCAACAGGACTGCTTTTATTTAAAGAAGACAGAATTTATGGGTGATATTTCTCATCCTCTGTAAAGGTGCTTGGAAGCCGTGCTTGGCGGACTGCTCTGGGCGTGTGAAGCCCTACCTCTTGCACCGCCCCCCACCCCCCCTCCCCAGTCACCAGCTAATGCCTGGAATAAATTCACCATTCGCCCCGCGTGGGCTCATTCACAGCTCTGTCGCCCCGGCTGGGCCCTTCCTCTTAGGGACTGAAATAACAGTGCAGACAGATTGGGTGTGATGTTGCCATCCCTCCTTCAGAGGCTCTTCTTTACGCATAAAACACACAAATAAATAATAAATAAATAAATAAGTAAAACAAAACCAGCAGCCATGTCTCCTCCCCCTTGTCATTCCCTTCTGGCTTTTCCTCAAGGATGGGTGAATTTCTGCGAGCTTCCATCTCTAGAGGGGGTAGCTCTGTAAATTTAGTAGGAGCCATCTGCAAGAAAGCAAATGCCCTGGGGATTTCGGCATCTAGGCAGAAACAGTTGCGCTTTCCTATTGCCAGCCTCGGGGGTGGCTGGTTCGGAGAGGTCTGGGTTAAACACGCGGGGCTGCCAAGGTTGGGGTCACGCGGTAACTCTCCAGGTGCTCCTTGCGGGGATCCGAGGGCCTTGGTCCGGCTCTGAGGTATACCCTGCCCCGCCCAGTGCTGTCCCCGTAGCCTCGGGGGCTGCCGGGCTTTGTGGTTCGTGCTGCTGGGCCCCTGCTGGGGGTGTCGTTACGAGCATGTGCAGATAGCAGTCTAAGGTAGAGCGAGCGTGCTGGGCGAGCCCTGAGATTTGCCTTGCAATGCCATGTTTGTGTATATGCTCTAACTCCCGGAGAGTGATCAGGGAGGCGGCTCCCCCGCTGGATTTGGCTGATGTTTTCTTGTTTCTGTTTTAGCCTTCAGGATAATTCCTTCAGCAGCACCGCTGTAACAGAGTAAGTGATTCCTGCCATTAAAATAAGACTTGCATGCCTTTCTCTGGAAGCAACTATCTATCGACCCAGCCACTCTGTGTCAGATGCATTGTCTCCTGTAATCTGGGGCTAGGAGGACCATGCGAGACGTGCTGACTGATGGGGCCCGGAAGCCTTTACAGGTTCAAATTAGGCTTTTAGAAGCTGCGGGAGAGATATTAAAACAAGCTAATTGCTTGCTGGCGCTCAGTGCACCAAGATATGTGTTCCTGGAGCTCAGATTTTTAAAAAATCTATTTGATGTGTCACAAAGGAAGCTCTGTTGTACTTTGCCAATATTGGTGTCTGTTTTCATGGATTGTGCTGTATACATTTCCAGCACATAGGAGGTGGATGTAAAATGACCTGAGTTGAATTCCAGACTGTGATAAACAGGCTAAACTTATCCTCATCCTCTCTTGTCTACAGATTTTTAAGACACTGTAGAGTAAACTTTTCTTGCATGCCCTTTGTCATTTTGTTTGCTGACCTAAAAAAGTCTCGCTATAGGTGAAATGAGTCATCTTGTCCTGTGGTTAAAGTGTTGATTGGGGTGGCTAACATAATCTAAACATAGAATGAAGGAGTGAATTATTTTACTCGGCCAGCAGGTACAGTATTTTTTTTATTAGATATTAATAGGTCACGATGTAGATTTTTGTTATCTCAATATGTTTTCCTATACTATGCATATATGCTAAAAATTGATAGTATACTATGTTAATACTATATATAATTTATATAGAACTTACATATATACATACATATATGCATGTAATAGCTATATTTTATTTAACATTTTTTTCTCTAGGCTAACTCATAATGTTTACTTCTGGGACCTTTTGGTAGAAGTCACTGTCAACCGCTTTTTAGAAAAAAGGGGTGCATAAGGTGTTATACACAACTGCAATAAGAAAATGCTGCAAGTTTACTAGAGAAAGCCCAGTACCTTGGGAGCTGTTTGCTCAAGTTCCCTAACAGGCAAGTAAATGTGGGAATAGATGTCTTGTGAGTTTCAAGTCTTAACACTGTCACAATAACTTGGTGATAGAGGGATAAGATTCTATAGGATTTCTAAGGCCCTCTTGTTTCCCATGTCCTTTTCTTTCTGTGGAATCGCAACTCTCTTAGTGACAAGCTTTGTGGGCTCACTTAAGTTAAAAAGTTAAGTTAAAAAAAATAACCCAGGGTTGACTTTATTTAGAAGATGAAATATAAAATACTCAGTGGGACCTATGTCTTGTTAATGAGATTGCTTGGTAATTGTGTTCAACTTTGCATTTTCTAAAAGCCTGGAAGTGGGGGAAGATGCCTGCCAAATATGAGCTGGGGACTTCCTGGTTCAGGTTCACAGGTACTGATTGCCTTCCTCTGCTGTGCTTACAAGCACCAAGTGCTTTCTGCGCCTGATTCTTGTGAGCCCTGTGTGGCCAAATCCCCAGTCAGCCACAGGCCCAACGACTTCAAAGTAGAGACAGTTTTAGATTTCACATGGACAATATATACATATATACACATATATATATATATGTATATATGTGTGTGTGTGTGTGTGTATATATATATATATATATATATATAATTTTTTTTTGTAGAGGTTTTATATTTAAATGCTGGGAAAAGTCTGGTACCTTATCTTTGGCCACTCCCCAAGGAATTCTGATTGCATAAGATTCTGTTGTTGTTTTCAAAGCAGTGACAGTGATTTATTTTAAAAAAGCACTGAGTGACAGTTGGAATGCCATCTGGCTAATCTAAAAGTCTAAGGAGCATATTTAAAACAAAGCAAAAGCTTCATAGGTATATAGCATGAACTAGGGTCATTTAAAACTAGTCATTGTTTAATATAAAAGTACTCCTCCTCCTCTCAATAATATGAACCATTTCCCTTGGTTCTTTGGGCATATGCCCAAAGCCAGCAGGACCAGAATGCACTGTCCTAAGACAGACCAAACAGCTGCTCAGTCAATGGGTTGTGGTCTTGGTAGACATAAAGGAGTTACTTGCCTTTTTTATATATTTTGGGTACCAGACAATTTTCTCTTCTACTCCTTTCTGCCCACATTCATTTATTTTCTTTAGTGCCTGAAATTCCACCTAGAGATGATTTCTTTTGGATTAAGGCCTCTAGTGATGATTCCTACTAAAATAAAAATTGCAAAGTCTGTGCCCCTGGGAGGTGGATTCAAGTGATCATTATTACTTTAACATAAATTATGTGATCAGTTAGTCTAACCTCACAGGGTTCTTCTTGGCCAGTTTCTTTTAAGAGTCAAAATGAAGGGGAATTGGACGGGACTCAAGGACAGATTTTATTGTTTTTAGTTTTTCCCATGCCTGGTACTCTTTGTAGCTCTGTACCAATTCAGTATCTTTTTCTACCCAAACTTCCAAGATCAGAATGACCTTGATCCTTCCCTTCTATGTCTGCTGTGCTGTTTCATTTATTATTTTTCCACGGTCATTTCCTATGATGTCCTAGTGAACCTGCTATTTGAAAAGAAGCCTGGCCAGAAATGAATTCTGATTTAGTTATTAGTGAATTAGTTATCATCTGAAACAATGCTTTTCTAAACCAACTGATCATCAATATCAGCTGGGGAAGGTGATTGGCGCTTATGAAAAATCCAACTTCCCAGGATTTATCTCAAACTGGAAACCTAGAATAAGTGATCTTGTTGGACTCAGCACAGTGCTGGTCTGAGTTTTGTAAACCTTTAGGTCAGTGCAAAACTTTTTAAAAGCATACTAGTTACGTGGAGGAAAAGGCAGTCTGGTTTAAAAATCACATTTCTGGGACTCCTGTTGAGCAAGTAAGTGTGTTAGGCTTGCTTGCTTGTACTTTGCCTGACTGGTACGTGAGTACCGGCCAGCACCTTGTATGCATAGTCTATATAAGTCTGCAGGTGCTTGCCCTCAGGGTGGCAGATTGTAGTTGTGGATTGCCTGCTGTCATTGGGGGGGGGGTTGCTATTGTTTTGCCAGAGAAGTAACCCCCTCCCCACCTGTCTGCTAGTTAGCCCTGAGAGAGGGAATCAGTTTTCCCTGCCTGCTTGCTTGTTCGTCTTTGCGGGACTCTAATAAATGAAATGGCCCACCATTTTCTGGCTCATAATTTCTTTACCATCTGCCTGAATCCAATGTGAACCCACATGGCCATAGGCCTCAGAGAGCTGATCTAGTGGGGGTGGGGCGAGAGCCTGCTACATTAACCCAGCCATTCAGGCAGTGCAGGGGACACACTGTGAGAAATCCCACAGAATTTTAGACTGTACCTCTGCCACTTGGCCTTCAGGGAACATGGCACTCCAGGGTGAATGACAGTGCCTTTGCCAGCACAACTACACTTTATCTAATACAGCGGTTCTTAACCATTTTTGAGGTACCGAACCCACCAGTTTCATATGCGCATTCACCGAACCATTCTTTAGTGATAAATAAAATACGATTTTTTTCCCCAAATTCGAGACATAGGTATATGTTTTTTTACTGGTGCACAAATTGAGCCGGGCATGAACATCACCGTACTCAAAGAACAAAACCAACAAAGTGCATGAACTCACAACAAATTACGGTATTACTTTATTCTGGCCTCTGCGGCAGAGGTTTCTCCGAACCCCTGAGACCGACTCATCGACCCCCTAGGGTTCGATAGAACCCAGGTTAAGAACCACTGATCTAATATATCCAACATGAGGCCTCTCTTCTTATTTGTGACAAGTCAAACAAGAGAACCTTCCACAGGCACTTCTTTCACCGCCATTATTCTGAATGACAAGTGTTTCTCCCCCTCTTGTGAGCCTCTGGGAATGTAGACTGAGAGAGGATTTGGTGGACTTGGTGTGGTGGAGCAGGGCCACTGCTGGACATGTTGGAACCTGGGTGTTGAGCAGATAAAGTTATTTTTTTTCTCACCCTTATTGTTAAAGATGGCTGCTGCCCTCACGTGATACCGCTAGTTGCCCTTCTTGCTTGGAAAGGGCGTGGTTATGCAAATGTGTGTTGGGGGAAGGCTTTCGCTCCAAAAGGTTTTAAAAGGAGGAGCTAGGAGGCCATTTTGGGGGAGTGTGATCACATTCTTGTAGAGAGGAAGAGCTCATGGTGTAGCAGGGCAGGGAAGCTATGTGGGGGAGGCAGCCAAAATGGCAGAACGAGGGAAGGAGAAGCCAGTTCGTAGGGGAGAAGGAATGGGGAACAGAGGTGAATTAGAATGGTGAGGTGGAAGCCTTAGATTCTAGGATGAGTCAGTAGCTTTGTGGGTGCTGAATGAGTGGGTTTTGGAGCCTAGTGTGTTTGTTTTTACTCGCTTGCCAAGTGCGAATCTAGAATAATCGAAAATGGACCACCAGTTTTTGGCTCTGCAGTTTCTTTATTGTCTGTCAGAATTAAATGCAAACTTGTAAGAGCCAGGTGACTGTGATGGTGGCTGCGAATACTGGCCGTACACTGGTTAATTTCTTAGCCTCTGTGTGAAGGTAACTTGTACTTCGCATCACTGTCAGACTTCATTGTGATAATGCAACAGAGAAGGTGAGCTGTCAGTACCACATACTTTTTCTTGTTTGCTAGAAGGAACAAAAGTCTGAACAGAGAAAAAAGTAATAACCCTGAGAATTTCACAAAGAAGTACAGTGGTACCTTGAGATATGAACAGACCAACATACCAATTTTTTTTTTTTTTTTTTTTTTTAAGATATGAGCTTCGACTCAGTCCATATTTTTGTTTGCGATCCGAGTGAAATTTCGAGATACGAGTCGTGATTTGGGAAGCTGCCACTAGTTGGCATGTTGGTGCATGGTTCCAGTATCGGCAGTTTGATATACGAGTTGACTGACTTATGAGCTCAGTTACAGAACGAATTAACTTCATATCTCAAGGTATCACTGTAATTGAAAATATGAATTATCCACATATTGGCTAGGCAACCACAAATTAAGAACTCTGAGACTTAGAATCTAGTTGATAAGAACTTCAAAGGAATTCACCTAATAGTGGTGATGCCCACACTTTCTTTTTTTTACTACAAACAACAGTAAAAAAATATTTTATATTGTAACCCAGCACCCACACATGTATAATTTATTTAAACAAGTTCCATGATAAAACTTAACTCTTACTATATTGACCTTCTTATTCTGTTTCCCTAACAACAATAACAAGAAAATGCTGATAGCTGCTATATAATTTTAAGACCCAATAATAGGTCAAAAAATGATAGTTTGAAAAACATTATCCTAGAAGATATCCACTTTTGAATATTTAAAAAGGAGATTATTAAAGAGTTTGGTCTTTAAAATCCTATATTTTGGGCTCTAATGTAGAAGAGAATGCCATGCCCAGGACCAGTTAAGGGTTTGGTCAGAATTGATTTTCTTCCAGTAGTGGGGATATCTGGATGTGGATTACCACTGTGGAGTCCAGTTTTATAACTGGGTCAGTATTTCACATTGCAGGGGCTGCTGGGCAAGGAATGAGAGAACAATCAAAAAGTAAAAGTTAATTGAATATAACTTGACAGTCTTCAAAAAAGGAAATGAAAACCCAACTGAACTAAAAGAGATTGTATATGTGTGCCATGTCAGCCAGTAGGGATATCTGTTTCATTGCTATAGCTCTGAGCTAGGAATTATGTTTCCTTGAGTGACAATTGAAGTTGATCAGTATTCCTTAAAATTAGATTAGCTAATTAGGTCTATCCTCATACTTCAGAAAGCATCTGCAACTTTTTATGTTCTAGTGCTGAGTTTCCATTTTTAACTAATTGTACTTTGAGAAGAAAGATTAACATATCTAATGAGGGGGAGAAAAATAAGTTCTTTGCCAAATTCCCAAACAATAGGTATTGTTGAGCTCTAGAGTTGAACCTCTGCTTGAACCCTAATTCTTTAGAAGCAATAATTCTAGATTTCTATTCTTCATTGACTTTTCTACTTAGGTAACTTTTATTAGGAAACATTTTTATTCTCATTAAAAAGCTCAGATTAGGTGAATGTCTCAAATGGAGACCAAAGCAATACTTATGAATTTAAAAGTTGTTTTCCAGTCCTGGCCAGTTGGCTCAGTGGTAGAGCATTGGCCCAGTGTGTGGAAGTCCCAGGTTTGATTCCTGGCCAGGGAACCCAGGAGAAGCCCCCATCTGCTTCTCCCCCCACCCCCCTCTCCTTTCTCTTTATCTTTCTTCTCCTCCCTCAGCCAAAGCTCCACTGGAGGAAAGTTGGCTCGGGAGCTGAGAATGGCTCCATGGCCTCTGCCTCAGGTGCTAGAGTGGCTCTGTTTGCAACCGAGCAATGCCCCAGATGGTCAGAGCAATGCCCCCTAGTGGGCATGCTGGGTGGATCCTGGTCCGGGGTATGTGGGAGTCGGTCTCTCTGCCTCCCCACCTCATTTTAGAAAATAAAAAGTTGTTTTTCGTGAAATGGACAGAGTAGGTTACTGACAGTAAAAAATGAGATAGCAAGCACATTTAGTTCATTTCATTAAGAAGGGCATTTTGTTAAGTCAACTGATGTTTTTTTTAACTGTCAGTGGGAGCAAAATATTTCAGTAGGTAGAGAGGATTAGCGTCTGTAGGCGGCCTTTGTTTAATTCTGTACAAAACCATAATTTAAAGAGGATAATAAGGGAAGAGTATGGAGCACTCATCAATTTGTTCTATGGGTAAATTATAAACTATTGCTGGTAAAGAATATTTAAAAATTTTAAACAACTTCATATAGTGTAAATACTGTATTATGTTTATATTTATGTTTGTAGATATTTATTTATTTTTGCTTACTCATTATATTGTGAATATCTTAAGCAGGTATTTTTCAACTTTGTAGCCTTTAGAGTAGTGCCACTCAAAGTGTGGGCCCCATAATTGTTTGTAACTTGTCTGAGATAAGAATAGTATAGAAATAGGGAGTAAGCATTCAGTGACTTTTTTTTTGTGACAGAGACAGAGAGAGTCAGAGAGAGGGACAGATAGGGACAGACAGGAAGGGAGAGAGATGCGAAGCATCAATTCTTCGTTGTGGCTCCGTATTTGTTCATTGATTGCTTTCTCATATGTGTCTTGACTGGAGGACTACTGTAGACTGAGTGACCCCTTGCTTGAGGCAGAGACCTTGGGCTCAAGCTGGTGAGCTTTACTCCAACCAGATGAGCTCGCGCTTAAGCTGGCGACCTCAGGGTTTTGAACCTGGGTCCTCGGCATCCCAGTCTGACAGTCTATCCACCGTTCTACCACCTGGTTAGGCATTCAATGACGTTTATAAAAAATTGACTTTCCTGTGACAGTTTTACAAAAGCATTCACAGTGGATTGGAAATAGAAAACAAACTAGTCATTTCTGAATTCTAAAGAGTTTGAGAAGCATAGCTCTGATGCCTAATGCAGTACCTAGAACTCAAGAAATGCTTATTACATTATTTCAGGGACCAGACCAGCTGAGGGGCCAGAGCCATGACTGGATTCAAGACTCATTTAGTGTCTACTCTGGGGTAGCACTCTTTGCACTGTGGTAGCATATCTAGAAAAAAGATATTTTGGTATTTCTTCTCATAGAATTAACTAATTAGAAAGTTCTCAGATTTACATAATAATTAATTATACAGCAGTATGAGGCAAGATGTAGTTGGTTACCAAAACCTCATAATGTGGTGTGAATAATTACATATTAAGGTAAAGTAGAAACGTGGAATGTGGAAGAACTTGGCTGAGAAAGTTTAAGAGCTTGTAAGACTTGACTTGGCCAGTGAAGGATGAGTAGGAGTTGAAGACCAAAAAAACACATTTTAGGCTGGAGTTTGGTGGAGTGGGAATGAATGAGAACAGGAACAATGACTCCCTCTGTACTAGAGTGAGAGATTGGTTCTATTCCAGATTCCCTTGGGCAGTATACAACATTGTCCATATTTCAATTTGGAAGAGCCAAGAATTTTTTACAAGGATATTAGAGAAGTTTTGTAAACAAGAAGGGGGTCAAGAAAGTCAGGAAAGACAATGAAGTAAGCCAAATGGGAGCTGGAATGTTTAGGGATTTCCTGAGGCAGAGGAAATGCCAAGAGGCATATAGTGGAGTTTCTTTTGAGCCACCAATCTTGGTGTCAACTGTCTCCTCAAGTGCTGTGAACACTTAGGTTCTTGTGAAGACCTTGTTAGCGAACCTATGACATGTGTGTCAGCACTGACATGCGTAACCATTTTTGATGACACGCGGCTGTATGCGGCCGCATACCAGAGAAGTATGGGGCCACATGCCGAGAAGGACGTTTCATCCTCGGCTCCTGCACGGCCAGGTCCAGTAGCTGAGGATAAAACATTTGCTGTAGTGTAGACACTCTGTGTCGGACGGAGGTCTGTAGGCCAAAACAGCAGAACTCGTCACAGAGCGTCTAGTTCTGGGACTTTCTGTTAGGCCGTTTTTCTCGAAGTGACACACCACCCGAATTAAGCTCGTTTTTTTGGCAAATTTTGACAAACCAAGCTCAAAAGATTGTCCATCACTGATTTAGGTGAAGCAGAGCAGTGGAGGAAAAAGATGCTTACCTCTGGTTCTGAGTTTTTAAGTTTATATGAAATGACATTAATATTGCCTGGTAGATATGTTGGGAATCAAAGCTGTTTGGGGAGAAAGTGGTGAAGATTGTTCTATTTTTTAGTTTACTGTGTAATTAAGATATTTCTAGACTATTGCTGCTTCTGTTGCAGCAGACAGTTGGATCTGATGTGGTTTTTCTTCTCCCAGGTGTGAGGAAGACACAGTCTCTCTACATGAAGACCAGACTGATTATTGCCATCTCAGGTATGACCCACCATTGCTTAGTTCTTAATTTTGAAGGTCTGATATCTGTAGTCTCTTCTTTGAATTCTAATAATTTGTTCTGTGTCTTACTTCTTCTAATAGCTTTTCAGCTCTTGAAGTTTTGTCCACTTTTAGATAACCTCCCCAACCCTTAGCACCAGGACAGTGCTTTTTCTATGGGGAATGGTCAATAAATGACTATTAAATTAAACATTAATTTGCCCATCTCAATATTCTAATCATAAACCCTAAGAAAGAGATTCTAGATTTATTCACCAAAGATGTCATTGAGTGTCTGGGATATGGTGTTGGTCATCAAGGTGTTGACAGTATGATGACAAAACCTTCATGATGATTAACCATTTCTTCCACTTTTGCTTTGTTTTGAACATGGACATTTACATTATGTAATCTAAACAACAGGAAAGAGGCTGATGTTTTCTTCCCATACTGTCAATGGAGAAACTGAGGCTCAAAGGAGTTATAGCTCATCCAGGGTAACAGCCACTCTGAGGCAGAATTTGAATTTGTCTGATTATGAAGTCCAGTTGTTGGGTGACATACATTTGTTGAAGAACTATTTTTGTGTTCCAAAAGCTAAGATATGGTGTAGAGGAAGACAAACCAATCCCTGCTCCCAAGAATTTAGTCCACTGGATGATACAGGCAAGAATATAGATGATGTTACAGCGCATTAAGTGCTGTTTTACTAGAGGCAACAGAGGATTTGCTTAGAAAGACCAAATAACCTACAGCGAGGTTTCTGGGATGGACTCCTGAAGAAAATTACATATGGCACATTACTTTTTCTTTCTTTCTTTCTTTCTTCTTCCTTCCTTCCTTCCTTCCTTCCTTCCTTCCTTCCTTCCTTCCTTCCTTCCTTCTTCCCTCCCTCCCTTCTTTCTTTCTTCCCTCCCTCCCTTCCTTTCTTCTTTTTTTATTTGGTGGGATATAAGGCTAAGAAAACAATGATACCATTAAGCAGAGAGAGAGAGAGCACTGTATTAGAAAGCCAGCAGAGCATAGAAACTATTGTTCAAGTTAAAGGAACAACAAACAGTTTAGAATGGCAGGAATCCTTAGAGCTGGGTGGGAGTGAGGAGGCCAAGAATGGTAAGAAATGAAAAAATAAACAAAGACCCAGTTCCAAAGGGTTTGTGTACCTTGCTATGGTGTTTGAAATTTATCCTGGAGGTATGGGAAGACTAAAAGAGCTCTTAGTTTTTTTCTTTGCAAACAATTACTTGCGTAAAACCCTTGTGAGTAACAATAGCTCCCATTTATTGGGTTGTGGCCTTGAGCCAGGTTTCTGTGGTAGGCATTTCACAAAGACTATATTACCTCTGCAAGGTAGAGGAGCCATCCTTTCTATGGGCGAGGGTTAGAGAAATGGAGTGGTGTGGCGGAGGCTACACAACTAAGTGGGGGGTCCTCAGACTCCTGTTTTTTCCAGCAAATTGTGGCCGTTGTCAGTCACGATTGATCCCATTAAGTAGTAGCGTGCATTATATAACCTGTACTTTTCTGTTTTGTGCATTCTGAGGAACCAGTAATAGGTTAGAAATGTATTTCTACAGTTGACTTTTGTATTCAGGTTTTATATTTGTGTAATGAAAAAGATGCTTTTTGCGCCCCTCACCTACCTTCCCTGCATTTCAAGTCAAGGTGGTAAATGAGATGAATAAATTATGGGCATCTTGAAACTACCATATAAAAACAAAATTCAGTTATTACTTTAGGAATGATTTTATCAAAAAAGTCAGCTTAGGTTTGAATGATCACTTTTTTTTTTTTTTTTTTTTTTTACTCTGGAGTATTCTAGAATTCTTGAATGAGGAACATTTAGGTTACCCTAAAGACAACTGATCTTCCTTTTGTTTCTCAGCTAGGAACACAGAGTGTGTGCATGAAGTATTATTTGTTTCTAGTGATATGTAGGGAGAAATACTTTTACCTTCTTCCCTTCTAGGTTCTTTTCCTGGTCTAATTAAATTGACATAGACAGGTTAACAGTAGAAAAACAAATTTAATTTTGAACATAACCCCCCAAATATGAAAGAAACTCTTTGGCAGTTATGTAATTAAGGCCTCCAAATATGGAACTCTTTGGCAGTTAGGTAATTAAGGCTTATATACTATTCTAAACTGAGGAGAAGGTGGTAGGGTTCAGGGGTTTCAGAGAGGAGGAAGACAATTCCCAGGAAAATGGGAAGAGCAGATTTTTAGGAAACAAATACTTGCCAGACCATGCAGATAAGTCTTTCTGATATAAAAAGTTATCTTCACTATTAGATTGCTTCTGGTATACGCCCTCAATATAAGTTCTTTTTGTCAGTTAAGAGGGAGGTAAAAGCTTTTCTTGAGTCTATTGGGCCTTGATTGTTTTCAGTTCAAAATAATCAACATGCCAGCTTGACATGTTTGGGTCATAGATTCTGTTCTCCCTCAAAGAAAAAGGCATTCCAAATGAACTAGTGTAGTTCCAACTCATGGTTTGATATTTCTTTCCAAACCCATTAGTGACCTAGAATTTTATTTTATTTTGGTAAATGATCTTAAAGGGAATTTTTTTTTTTTTGACAGAGACTGAGAGAGGGACAGATAGGAAGAGAGAGAAGAGAAGCATCAATTCTTTGTTGCAGCACCTTAGTTGTTCATTGATTGCTTTCTCATATGTGCTTTGATGCGGGTGGGGGGCTACAGCAGAAAGAGTGACCCCTTGCTCAAGCCAGCGACCTTGGGCTCAAGTCAGCAACCATGGGGTCATGTCTATGATCCCATGCTCAAGCCAGCGATCCTGTGCTCAAGCTGGTCCATGCTCAAGCCACCCACTTTAGGGTTTTGAACCTGGGTCCTTTGTATTCCAGTCCAATGCTTTGTCCACTGCGCCACCACCTGGTCAGGCTTAAGGGAAAATATTAACCAATGTCACTGGCATTGATTTTTTTTTCAGTTGAATTATTTCATTTGTTTGGTTCTCCATTGCCACATAACACTGTTTGTCCTGACACTTAATTTTAACTGTTCCCATAGTTTTAATTCTTTTTTAAGAGAGAGAGAGAGAGAGAAAGAAAGAGTGAGAGAGTGTGATAGACAGGGACAGACAGGAAGGGAAAGAGATGAGAAGCATCAGCTCATAGTTGTGGCATCTTAGTTGCACATTGATTGCTTTCTCAAAAATGCCTTGACCCCAAGGAGACTTCAGCTGAGCCAGTGACCCCTTACTCAAGCTAACAACCTTGGGTTTCAAGCCAGTGACCTTTGCTCTCAAGCCAGCAACCATGGGGTCATGTCTATGACCCTACACTTAAGCTGGTTACCCCATACTCAAGCTGGTGAGCTCGCACTCAAGCTGATTGAGCCTGCACTCAACTCAAGCTGGCAACCTCAGAGTTTTGAACCTGGGGCCTTTGCATCCCAGGCCGACTTTCTATCCACTGCACCACCACCTGGTCAGCGTGCATAGTTTTATTTCCATACCTTGCCTACCTGCATTCTGGTCTTGCTCCAGACCTGCTGCCCTGAGGCTTGCTTTGATTTTTTTCCCCAGAAACTAACTGGAACTCATCTTCCTGATATCAATTTGGTGAGTCTAATCCTTCTATTTGATTTTTTTAAAATTTTGTTTCAAAAGTTATATTTAAAGGGATGACATTGATCAATAAGAGTATATAGGTTTCAGGTAAACATTTCTGTAGCATTTGAACTGCTGATTGTGTTGTGTACCCACCACCCAAAATCAAATTATTTTCGTCACCTTATATTTATTCCTATTTACTCCCTTCCCCCGACCCCATCTCACATCTCCCTCCCTTTCATCCCTCTTATTTGTGAAAAGACATTTTGAGCACTGGACATAGAAACCCTTAGCTGATCTTTTTTTTTTTTTTTAAGGGAGAGAGATACAGAGAGAGACAGACAGACAGGAATGAGAAGAATCATTTCTTCGTTGCGGCACAGTTCATTGATTACTTTCTCATATGTGCCTTGATGGGGGTTAGGGGGGCTACAGCAGAGCAAGTGACCCCTTGCTCAAACCAGCAACCTTGGACTCAAGCCAGCGACCTTGGGCTTCAAGTCAGTGACTTTGGGCTCAAGCCAGCGACTATGGGGTCATGTCTATGATCACATGTTCAAACCAGTGACTCCATGCTTAAGCTGGATGAGCCCACACTCAAGCTGGTGACCTTGGGGTTTCAAACCTGGGAACACTCTATCCACTACACCACTGCCTGATCAGGCTGCCCTTTGCTGATCTTGTCACTTGGTTTTATATGTCCTTGAGTCATGAGAAATTGCTTCCTAGCTAACCTTGCCAAAATCTCTCATATAGGTGCTTGTGGTCAGAGTGCAAGAGGTAAAAACACCATCTGGGGAAAGTATCCACTCTTAATCTAGTACCAAATTATTGCCGCTGGGTTAAGGATGGTGATATTTATTGGATAAAGAGATGCTCCATTTGATTTTGTTTGTGGTGTTTGCTGGATTCTTAGTGAAATAAGAAAACAAAAAGCATCTAGACTTCAGAAGGATGTGACTTCAAATAAGTGTTATTTTGTCGCTATTTTTGAGGAAATTTAAATGGCATGGAGCTAATATTTTGAATTAGATTGGTGAGTGAAATTTAAAAGTGACATCCCAGCACTGAATGTCTGAGGGTAACACTAGCCCATTTGATCCTCTCCAGTGGTTACACACTGATAGAACCCAGACAATGGAATCATTGACTTTGTATTGAGGATGTTATTCAGATGGCTTGGTTGGGTACAATTTGACCCTTGTCTTATATTTGATCTGGGTAGCATGTATCCTATTGAAGTGGATTCTGTTAAACTTTTAAATGCATCTGAAAGTTATAGATAGATAATTATAGACTTGTTATTGATGAACAAGCATCATGCCTTAACCAAGTACAAATGCATGAGAGACTGGAGACCTATCTGGCCCTCCAAGTCTGGGCAAATTAGCCCTTTTATTGGGCACTTTAATTTCTGGCTTTTAGACCTTATATAAAGTTGGGATTACATTATCTAACCTGAATACATTGTTATTGTGAGAGAAAAATAAGATATACATGAAAGCATCTTGGTGTGAAGTAAATTTGAAATTATCATAGTATGTACAGAGTTAGAACTACAAAAAAGTATGTTCATTAGGAAACACTGGAAGGGAATATGGAGTAATCTAAAGAATGAAATTCACATTTCTTACATTCTAGGTCTGTCTAGGTCAATGGTAAAAGTGTTGCTAACTCAGTGGTCAGCAAACCGTGGCTTGCGAGCCACATGTGACTCTTTGGCCCCTTGAGTGTGGCTCTTCCATTAAATGCCATGCATGGGCACGCAGGTTATAATAACAATATACCTACCTATATAGTTTAAGTTTTAAAAATTTGGCTCTCAAAAGAAATTTCAATTGTTGTGCTGTTGCTATTTGGCTCTGTTGACTAATGAGTTTGCCGACCACTGTCCTCTAGGTCCATATAAATAGAGCAGCAATGAGTATAGTCAGTCCGCCTTTCTCGTAGCAGTTTGTCACTTTGTGGTGCTTTCTAAATTGGGTCTTTCCTGTTTTAGAGATGAAGACAATAAAGAAAATTACCCCAACACTGGGTCTCTCCTAGAGGAGCCCGTGTCCTCCCGGGAGCCACAGCATGTAGAGCAGACCGTGCTGGTAGACGGTGTGCTGCGACCCAGCATGGGCAACTTCAAGTCCAGGAAGCCCAAGTCCATCTTCAAAGCGGAGAATGGGAGGAGCCACGGAGAAAGTCAGGTAGTGGATCTCCTTCTCAGGCTTACCAGGATGGGTGCTTCTCAGGCGAGGGCACAGTTCTGGGAAGAGGTTTGAGTGTGTCATTTTGCAGGAGTTGATCAGTGTGACTTGTCATTGCACATACCACGGGTCTGAAACACTTGGGGGCTCTTGTTGGTTAATAGTGGAGTTCTCTGGGCAGGCCAATAATTTAGTGCCCATTCAAATTTATGTTCTTAAATACTGGACTTTGACGTTGATTTAAAGAAGCTGCCTCGCTGTTTGTGTGGGGAGTAGAGGAGGATATCTCATTGTCTTCTTTTCTTAGGGCATGTATTTATTGTCCCAAGCTTGAAGATTTGTCTCAACAAATCAAAACTCCCAGGTTTACCTGGGACCATTTTCCTTAGGTTGCAGTTTAGCAGTCTTGAATAAACATTCAAGTGTGCATGTGCATGTTTGTGTGTGTATTGCTGTCTTCGAGGTTAGTAAGTACCTAAATGAAAGAGTGAAGCATCTTTTCAACTTTATTTGGGTAATAAATTTACAGTTTGTTTATATTTTTAACTTTTTCTAGTTGTAGAGGGATATAGCTGAGAATGACTTTTAAAAAAAATCTTATAAAATGCTCAAATAATTTGTGATGCTTTTAAAAAGGATTACACAAATATAATCTGCTTAATTTTACTAGGAGTTAATGGTTCCAACATTGAGATTATATTTGTAATGGTGCCTAACAGTTTTTGAGACATAGATGCTCCATTAATGGTAACTTTGCTTTTCTGTTAACGCTTAGCTGTTAACTTTCAAAATAATGTGGGAGGTTCTAAGGTTAATAAGTAAATTAGGACTATAAGTCCAGTCCTGTTAGCAGATGGGCACCAGGTGATCTTCCTGTTGGAACAGCGTTGGCTTGGCAGTGTATTTGACATTGTAGTTTTCTTATTTGGTCTGTGATTTTAATCTTATTTATTCCTTGGCATTATGATCTCTTATTTTGTCAGTTAATTTTGCAGTGAGATGAAATATCTTTTGTATTCATGAAGCTTTGTTGTGATTATCTTAAACTGAGTTGAGTTGCAGAAAGAGATGAGTGTGAAATACTGTTTAAGTTATGATAAACTTGAAATCATGTCTGTTACTGAATGTATCCAGCACTTGTTTTATTAGGAGTCTGGTGCTGGGGAGGGTACAGGTACCCAAAGGGCTGCCTGCAGAGTCTGACTGGTTACGGGAGGCTTTGACTGCAATCTCCTGCTAAGAGTCATCTGTGACATTGTGGGATTTTGATGACCAGCCATCTGCCTTAGAAGTGCTTTCTTTCTTGTCATCCTTTGGTATGGTCTCACAGAAATAACAGAGTCATCACTTGTGTAAGGTACTAATAGGGTATGTAATTCCTAACCTGTTGCTTATACATGGAAGATAGCAGGAGAGAGATATCCTTGTATAGTATTCACTTATAATATAGCATTGGAATCTTGGACTGCAGGGAAAACTTCAGTTCAGTCCTAACATTTCCATAAACACAATGAGATTTTTTCCCACTAATGACTAAGAGAAGTTTAATAATATTATTTTAGGTTTACAATATTTGGGAAAACTTTTATTCTTCCTGTTCTCTTTGGAGAAAGATAATTAACATTGGCTGAGTACAGACCAAGAACTGAGCATGTATAAATAATATTATTAATAAAATCAGCTAACACTTATATGAGCATTTACTGTGCTTTCAGGCATGTATCATATTTTACTATAATTCAATGGAATTAGCATTATTATCTGGTATAAATGAAAAAAACTAAATAACAGAGGAATTACATGTGTTTAATCAGATTTGGAATAACTTGAGCAGAATGTCTTTTCCATAAAAGCACAGTGTTTCTAATAAGAGCTACCTAGGTCTTCCACTTATGAGTCTAGTGATTTACCTACCTCCTTATATTAATCACGCCTTAATTTTTATATTAAACCTGTGATTTCCCTCTGGAATTTTCTTCCTTTGATGATATGTTGTGTTGTTAAGCAGTAATTACTTATTTAGAAAGGATTACTTAGAATTTTATAAGTGTATTTTTCTTCTCTGCCGTAAAGCTTTGTGCTGTTGGTCACTAATGCTAGACAAGTGTTGTTTGAGAGAACGCTAGCTCCTCTATGATATAAGTTCCATGAGGTCAGTGGTTCAGTCATTGTCTATCTTTGGGTCTCCAACACTCTGTAGTCACTCAGTATTATTTGTTGAATGACTCAGCACTGCTCAGAGAGTTATATGTATGATTGGTATCATTTTTTAAAGTAAAATGGAAGCATATTTTTATTAAAGCATACATGTTAAAAGAGGATATAGTCAAGATTCTCATACAGATATGAAATAAAGGTGTCATAGAAATTTAAATCATAAGTTAGACGGAATCAATAACATATTACAAGCAGTTCAAAAGAGATGAAAAATATCACATATTTATAGTTTGACAAAGAATGCTAAAATAGACTTTAAAATGGACACAAAATTGGCAAAGCTTGCAATATCCATAGGGTGATACAGCCTAGTTACAGACAAACAAAAGCAGTGGTTATCCAGGTGGGTAACCTAGCCAGAATGGTCACTAAATTTCAGTCTTCCACAATTTTCTTTACATATTGATTTTAGAGAGAGAGGAAGGGAGGGAGAGAAAGAAATTTTGATTTGTTGTTTCACTTACATTTACATTCATTGGTTGATTCTTCTTTATGCCTTTACTGGGGGTCGATTCTCCAACCTTGGTGTATTGGATAAAAGCTCTAACCATGTGAGCTACCTAGTCTGGGCTAACCACCACTCTTGATTAGTCTTGTTCTACCCTTTCCCAGAATTATTTGCCTCATTAATTTTTTATATTCACACTTTTCTGATTGTACAATAAAAAAATGTATAAATCCAGTGTTAAATTTTAAAAATCCTTATTTATTGATATTCTTCTATTGATTAAAATAAAATATCCTGGTTTAAAAAAGGTAATAGATTATGTACGTTACCATATTTTATGACTATATTGTTGTAGTATTAATTCTTACCAACCTCATTTAGGGATGTCTGACTTGACTAACAGAACCAACTTTCTGTGCTGCACCTCCTAATAGTCTGGAGGATGTTTAGATTTAGCACTGGGAGATTAAGTCTTATCATCTTCACTCCCTCACAGCTGGCATTAGGCTATGTACTGTCCTTCTGTACTCCCCTCTGGTGGCTATTTTAGCAGTAGAGGGCTACATAGAGGGGTTTTCTTAAGTGAGTTGTGTACTGTGATCATGCTGCTAATCCAGTTTCTTGGGAGACCAGTTGTTTGGTCTGGTGTGCATGAGCCCTAACTTTCTCCCACATGGCTCCTGGAGATGTGTTAAGAGGCTGGAAAGGAATTCAAGTTTGATTGTGAAATTTATATTGTAATTTTTCTGCAAAAATAAAATCATCGTAAATACTTTGCAGGCAAAATAACTTAACTATGAAGTGTTTACTATATTTCTGTTTTTGGAAGGTGTTTATTTATATAAGAATATTTTTATTCTTACTGTGTTAGACTGAATTAGAAGAAAGAAAATAGTTAATTTTGGGTCACTTGTTTCACCAAAAGAAAAAAAGATTTTGTTCTCAACTATATACCTATTTTCTATACGTCTTTCTTGATATATTACTGAACTACTGAGCAAGTACAAATGATAAAAACAAGAAAAGCAGAACAGCTGAAGGGCTGCAAATTTTAGAACATTATAAAGCTAAATGAACTTCAAATAGAAGTTTACTTTCTTTTCAGTAAAAGAAAGACTTTTAAGTGCTGAATATGCCTTTAAGGGCTTGCTTCTTGCAGTATGTCAAGAGCATGGAGTCACAGTGATTCTAACAATTAGTTGTAGCTAGATAATTGATTTGATACATTAGTTTGTTTGTGTTGCATTATTTCTCATGCCTGATTTTTGCAGTTCCATTGTAGAGGTTTTACTTCAATTCCTGGTTAGGTATGGATTTTTTGAAAGACCTGTTACTGGTCAGGAAGACAGGTGGGCCTCTGGGTTTGTTTATCAAATTCCTCTTCACTCTTCTAAGAGTAAAATGGTTGAGATGCAGCGGGACAGAGCTCTGATAAATTTAGGGTCCTTGAAATTGAGGTCATCTGAGTCAATATTTGCATTTACTATTTCTCATGATATATCAGATTATGAAATTTATCTTTGAATTAACAACCAACCTATTCTTAATCCTTTGAGTAATATGAACGTTCATGTACGTCCTTGTGCCTCCTGACCATCCAGAGTACAATAGTAACAAAAGTTTTTATTTTAATAATGTGTAAGGCTACATTACAAAAGGCAAATATATGTTCTTCTTGTTTCCACAAATTGGTTATCAAACAAACATGGTTTTAAGTTAATAAAACTGTAACTGGAACAAATTTCATTTTTTGAAAAAAAACCTCTATCCTGGGGATCAGTGAGCATGAAAAAAACTCACTATTCAAAGTATTAATGATTAAGCTGCTGATGTAAGATATTTTTAGAAAGGAACATGAGATGTCTGTAACATTACTTTATTACTTAAAAAAAAACAACAAAACATTCAGCTTAAATACTGACCAAGAAAATGTCACTATGAGGGAGTTTGTGTTCACAACAACCCTAACTGATTTTAGAAAAGTTTACAAGTAATGGGGAATTTGAAAGTTGGGCACTGTAATGCTTGGGGATACATTATCTAGTTGATATTCCAACTATAATGAAAGTTACAGAAAAACTCTCTAAAATGAACAGAAATGATTGATGTTATTGGTTCTCTTGAGAATCCGTGGAAGTTGGCAAGGACTGATCTCTACTTCCATGCTGTCTGGAATACTTGGCAGAGGTGCAGCTGGCTTCCGTATAGGATAGCTCTTGAAATTGTCTTGGTTTTCTTCTTCCCTTCCGTCTTTTGCATAGAGAAATAAATTCTGATTTAAACAATTTCCAATTTTCCCTACATGGTTTTGAAGACAATTTCTAACATTATATAGCCTTATACATCCAGCCTGTAGTCAAGAGCTAATAATGCATGGAAAAAACAGTAACATCCATGAGATACTTTGTCCCTATTAGCACCTGAGATTCACTCTCTCTAGTCTGCAGAAGTTTTCTCGATAAATTCCAGAGCCAGCCTAACCAGCTGGTTGCGCATTGGATAGGGGGTTGGCCTGGGATGCTAAAGACCCAGGTTCAAAAACCCAAGGTCTTTGGAGTGAGCACAAGCTCATCCAGCTTGAGGATGGGGTTACCAGCTTGAGTGTGGGATCTTAGACATGACCCCATGGTCGCTGGCTTGAGCCCAAAGATCACTGGTTTGAAGCCCAAGGTTGGTGGCTTGAGCAAGGGGTCACTAGGTCAGCTGGAGCATCCAGTCTATGCACATATGTGAAAATAATCAATGAGCAACTAAAGTGCTGTAACCATCAGTTGATGTTTCTCTTCTCTCTCCCTTCCTGTCTGCCTGTTCCTGTTTGTCCACCCCCTCTCACTTAAAAAAAATAAACAAACAAATAAATAAATCACAGAGCTAAATAGTTGAATGGAGGTATAGTGTAGTGGTGAAATAGATATGTGTCCAAATTCCTTCTCAGCCTTTTCCTTTATGTGTGACTCCAAGCCTCTACTTCCCGGCTCTGCGTCAGTTTTCCTATATATAAAGTGGAGCTAATATTTTTTATCTACCTTAAGAGTTTTTTGAGAATTAAAAGTGAAAAGGATGTAATTTTAAACATTCAGCAAGTTTCAGGGAGCTAAAAATAATGCATGGAATATTTTAGACTCATTTCTCTGGACATAAACACTAAAACCTCAATAATTGTATGTACCCTGAGTTAGGCAAGGCTGGGCTCTGCTGTGATAACTATAACCTCAACCTTAGTAGTTTAAGCCAACAAAAGTACATTTCTTGTACTTGTAACATATCCCTCATTGGTCACCAGGGAGTGTTGGTTGGTGGTCCTTTGAGGACCTCTGCTAACCTGGCAGTCACAATCTTGAATGTTGTTGTTTTCTGGGTCAGAAAGAAAAGAGAGCCCTGGAAGCTTCTGCACTAATTATTAGGAGCTTTAGTCCTGAAGCAACACACAGCATTTTCTTTTTCTACTCATTGGCCAGAGCTGGTCATGTGCTTCCCCCGTAACCATAACCTATAACACCAGGGACCAGGAAGAATAATTCTACAATGTGTCCTAAGGGAAAGAATGAAATACTGGCCAGCAGCACTAATGACTTCTACATCTTAAACTAGCATATAACCTAAAGCAATAAATTAATTGGTCTTTTTCATTTTTAGTCCTTCACAATACTGTTATATTAATGTTATCAATGTCAAGGAGTAGAAGGAAAAAAGAAGAACTTTAATTAGGCTAATTAAATATCACGAAAGTATATACATACCATTATATTATTGTTTTGGACAGGAATTGGAGTTTTATCCAAGCATCCCTCAGTTAAATTCCTCTTTGTTATTATCAGGAAAAAAGAAGCAGGGTTAGCTATTAATTTCTTCTTTATTGCCAAATGAAACTTCAGAGAGTTTTAATTATGTTATTTTTATTTAGGAATGATTGTGGTCTTATTCTTGCCAAAAGGTTGTAGTGACTTTGGATTGTGCTAGCTAAACCTGTGAGGCTGTAATTTGGGTTTTTGCATATGCCCAGATATGCTGATTCACATCCTCATGTACTTGGTGATATTTATCCAAGAGTGGGGTGTTCTTTAGGCAAAGAAAACAACTTACTGGAGACAGCCTGTTTTGGAATTTGAAAGCAAAGCTGTTTGGGAAGTCTGGATAGCAGAAACATGATGAACTTACATTTTGGGTAACTAAGGTTTGCCAATCTAAACTTTATCAAACATGGTTAAATATCACTTTGGGACTGAGACATAACATATCAACCTCAAGCCTGCAATTTTAGGCTCCCTATTTTGTAAGAGATGGAGCTGCCAGAGAGAATAGGGGGTGCCCAGTTAAATTTGAATTTCAGTAAACAACGAATCATTTGGTAGTATGTCACATGTAGATATTGCTTTGAAAAGGAATGGGATATTGTGCAAGCAAAAATTATTTCTTGTTTATCTGAAATGAACTTTTAACTGGACATCATGTGTTTTTATTTACTGAATCTGGCGACTGTATCAAGAATAAATGACTTGAACATTTAACCTCCCTCACCTTCTCCTGAGAGCATTGGGCTTTTTTTTTTTAAGCTTCATCCTTCTAGGAGAGTTGAAGAAGGCATAGGAATGGAAGTAGGCACCTTGTCTAGGTCTCGGAGGCTTATTGCAGTAATTATTTTGCATATATAGTGTTCAAATAGTATGAAACACTCTGGAAAAAGTAACCCACTCTCTTGGGATGAGAAAACCTTAAAAATTAAATAGAAGTGTAAAAATATTTGAAAATATGCACTCAGAGTTTGCAGACCATTTATGCCACTGGACCCTACTTGCCATGAGCAGTGACCAACGTCAACTCAATAGAAAGGCTGACTTTGATGAGCCTATTTCTGTGTTAAAATGACCAAACACAGAATAACTAACTGATGCCAGACACAGGCAGAACAATAACACCGTGTTCTGAGCATTAATCCTGCTGGAGATAAGTAGCCAGACAGAAGATTGTTGCCTTGAAAATTATTGCTCTAGGCTGACACCAGTGTCATGCAAGGGTGGCTTTACTATTTAAAGTATTATTTTGTTATGTAGTTGATTCCAAACACAGGTAACTGGTGATTTTTGAGTTATGATGAAACTTGGTCTTCCCAAAAAACAAAGCCCTGTGCTTGGTTTTGTTATGAATCTTTTTTTGTGACAGAGAGAGACAGAGAGAGGGACAGATAGGGCAGACAGGCAGGAAGGGAGAGAGATGAGAAGCATCAATTCTTTGTTGTGGCTCCATAGTCTCCTTAGTTGTTGATTGATTGTTTTCTCGTATGTGCCTTGACCAGGGGGCTATAGCAGACCGAGTGACTCCTTGCTCAAGCCAGCACCCTTGAGATTAAGCCACTAACCTTGGGCTCCAAGCCAGTGACCTTTTGGCTCAAGACAGTGACCATGGTGTCATGTCTGTGATCCCATGCTCAAGCTGGTAACCCCACCCTCAAGCCAAATGAGCCTGTGCTCAAGCTGGTGACCTCGGGGTTTCGAGTCTGGCTCTTCTGCATCTCATTCTGAAGCTTTATTTACTGCACCACAACCTGGTCAGGCATGAATCGTTTTTTCTTTTGTTTGTGTATGTGTGTGACAAAGACAGAAAGAGACAGAGAGAGGGACAGATAGGGACAGACAGGAAGAGAGAGAGATGAGAAGCATCAGTTCTTTGTTGTGGCACCTTAGTTGTTCATTGATTGCTTTCTCATATGTGCCTTGATGGGGGCGAGGCGCTACAGCAGACCGAGTGACCCTTTGCTCAAGCCAGTGATCTTGGATTAAGCTGGTGAGCATTGCTCAAACCAGATGAGCCTGTGCTCAAGCTGGTGACCTCAGGGTTTCAAACCTGGGTCCTCTGTGTCCCAGTCTGATGCTCTATCTACTCCGCCACTGCCTGGTCAGGCTTTTTTTTCTTTTTCTTTTTTTTAATAGCTAAGCGTTCTGTAACTTTACTACTTAATAATTATAGCCACAATTAGGGTTTTTCTTGCAAGAACAAAGATGTTCAATTCTGCTTCTTTAGAATATTCCTTAACACACTAAACTACAATGTTATGATTGCTTGTCTTGGTAATGTTACTATGTGACAGAAATTTTCAATAAGATAGGTCACCCCAACCTTATATTTTTAGGCTATAACTAACATTAAATAACAAAAGGGATACTGTCAGGTTTAAGGTGCTCTTAAAATCTACCAGTGTAATGGTGGTGGTAAATGGCTGGCTTATACTGTGTTTTATTCTATAGAATACTGGTATACCTAAGGTATGATGTACCAGATTAAAAAACTACCAGGGGACAATCATTGCATGCTGTGCTTATCGCTCCATAGGAGGACATCATTTCCTCCCACATCTTCCCTCTATTAGTTTCTCTCCCCCTGTTGCCAGGTATCTTCTCAGCTGTATCAAAACTGACATTGGATTTTGAAACTGGGAGAGCTAGTCTTCTGCAGACCAAGATTTCACTCTCTGAAAAACAAAAGGATTGAGTAAAAGACTGCATTAATTCAGCTCTCAGGCTAATTAATACTACTCATTTAAAGCTACTTTTAAACTTTTGTTTATTTTCATTTTTACTGGTTACTTATCAAGACTTTGACAGCTATAACCATTCCTACCTGATGTGAAACATCAAGATAGAAGTTGAAAGAGGAAAACAAACAACAACCTAACATCTTATTAAGTTTCTAACTATCCCATCTCCACTTTTGCTAAATAAAAACCGGATGGGAAGTCAGTGTATTGGTTCTTAATATGATGGAACATCTGGAGGAATCAAACTCTGAATGTTATGAGTCATCCCTGGGCCATGAGGAGTCTGGTGAACTCTGCTCTAGTAGATGTAGTCTGTGGCTTCCAGAGTTTAGTGACAAGTGAGGGGCCCAGGCAGACAGTCCTCCAAGAGGTAACTAACTCAACACAGAACCTGGGGTGTGCTCTAAGTAGGCGTCAGGATATGGAGGAAGCAGGGAGCTCACATTGGACAAGACAGGCATCGAATCTCTGGGCAGTGGATATAAAATTCTGATCACAAAATAATGAAAGCCTTTGCAGATGCATTTTTAAAGGCTTTTAAAAATAAAAAAAAATGCAGTAGCTGCCACTGTCACTGTACTGAGCATTATTTTATTCTCCTGTCAATGAAATTTTCATTATTTGGTTACAACTTATGAAATGACACATCTAGAATTTATTACAGTGTCTGACTGCAATGCCATAACTCTGAACACATTTTTTTGTTGACTAGGGTACTTCGAAGTCAGTTTATTTTGGCTTCCTCTTACTTGTGAGCTAATTAGTAAATGTGATTTATCTCAGAGCTTCTTTTTTTTTTTTACAGGGACAGAGAGAGAGAGTCAGAGAGAGGGATAGATAGGGACAGACAGATGGGATCAGAGAGAGATGAGAAGCATCAATCATAAGTTTTTTGTTGCGACACCTTAGTTGTTCGTTGACTGCTTTCTCATATGTGCCTTGACCGTGGGCCTTCAGTAGACCAGGTAACCCCTTCCTCGAGCCAGCGACCTTGGGTCCAAGCTGGTGAGCTTTGCTCAAACCAGATGAACCCGCGCTCAAGCTGGCAACCTCAGGGTCTCCAACCTGGGTCCACCGCATCCCAGTCCGATGCTCTATCCACTGTGCCACCTCCTGGTCAGGCTATTTCAGAGCTTTTTAATGTTGCATTCTTTAGAAGGAGGTTTTTCCATTGCAAACAAGACTTAAGAGTGTGTCTTAACACATGTACAAGTTATCATCTGTCTCTTTATTTCAAAATGGATGATTTTAGTATCACCGTTTTTAGCTTTAGTGATTTGGGGACCTACAATCTACTGCAAAGATGGCCTGGACTACACACATTGACCTCGCCTTTTCTTTCAGTTCCTGAACTGTCAGATTCACTAATAACCCCTTTCTGGGCTAATCTGTCCATCAGTCTTACTTGATTTACCAAATCAGTTTCGGTTACATGGTGTTTCATTAGTGATGTTGGACTGAATGTGCCAGACAGGGCCTCTGTTTACCATCTTGTTAGTTGGGGAGTGTGACCTTATTTGTAAATATGGTCATTGCAGATGTTATTAATACAAAAATTCAGAGATCATCGTGGGTGTAGGGTGAGCCCAAAAGCCAATGACTGGTGTTGTTGTAAGAATAAGAGAGGGCAGAGGATACACAAGGAAGAGAGCCATGTGAAGACACAAGTGGAGTTTGGAGTTCTGCTACCACGAGCCAAAGAACTCCTGGAGCCTCCTGCACCTGGAAAGGCAAGAAAGGGCTTTTCCCTAGAGCCACTGGAGGGAGTGTGGCCCTGCCGACACCTTGAATTTGGACTTCTGGCCTCCACAACTGGGAGAGAACAAACGTCTGCTGTTATGTCAGTGGTTCTTAACCTGGACTCTATTGAACCCTAGCAGTTCGATGAGTCGGTCTCAGGGGTTCGGAGAAGCCTCTGCCGTGGAGGCCAGAATAAAGTAATACTCATTTGTTGTGAGTTCATGCACTTTGTTGGTTTTGTTCTTTGAGCAAGGTGATGTTCATGCATGGCTCATTTTGCGCATCAGTAAAAAAACATATACCTATGTCTTGAATTTGGAAAAAAAAATCATATTTTATTTATCACTAAAGAAGGGTTCGGTGAATGCGCATATGAAACTGGTGGGTTCGGTACCTCAAAAAAGGTTAAGAACCACTGTGTTATATAGAACTTAAGCCACCAAGTGATGGTAATTTGTTACAGCCTTAGGGGCCAATGCAAGGGGCTTCTGGAATTCAGACTGTGTGGGCTGGCTCCACACTCAAAGGTTAACCAGTAAGAGCTGAGTGGAATTCCAGCCCAGGAGGAGGTGGGGCCCTAAGCAGACTGGCAAGGCAGAGACCTGTTGGTATAGAGTATTATGACGACGACACACTTACTATTATGGGGCACAGAGTCGGGTCCTGGGGACAAGAAGAGGGAAGACAATGGAGTAAAACATCAGAGGAGCAGTTGCAGCAAGACAGATCTGTTGCTGCGTGCACTGATGTTCCTCTCTTTGGCAGAAGTCTGAGTCGCCGCAGGTCCTGGTGAGCTGAACCTCAATGTAGGCCATGGGCAGATGGCCTCTTCCAGGGGTAGAGCAAGGGGCCAGGCAGTTTGTTACATGAAATAGTTGGGTAGTTGGAAGTTTCTGGATGTACACTAAAGTATGCACTAGTCCTGCGGTTATTTAGCATCGTGCCCATCAACTATGTTTTTAGATGTGGCTTGTGGATGAGTTGAAGGCTTTCATCCTCAAACCCAGAATATCTTTCCCAGGTGTTCTTGTCAGTATTACTGATGTAGCCCTGCTTCACACCTTCGCTGTCATACTTGGAGAGCTGTAATGATTATGAGAATATTGCTTCTATGGTAATGACCATACACAGTCTTGTCTTTCTTTTAAGTTTATTAAGGAATAACTGACAAATGTAATTGTATACATTTAAAGTGTACAACGTGATGATTTGGTATACATATGTATTGTGGAGAGATTACCAAGATCAAGATAATTAAAACACCCATCACCTCACATAGTTAACTGGTTTTGTGCATGTGTTTGTACTGAGAAGCTTAAGATCTATTTTCAGCAGCTTTCAAGTGTACGGCACTGTGTTAACCATAGTTAACTGTGCACAGCCTTGTCTTGTTATATAACTTGCTCAAGGCCAGAAAAACTGAATGGTTAATTGAATGGCATTACTAAGTATTACTTATGGTTGTATTAAAAAATTGATTTGAGGGGCAAATTAAGCATATGTGTGTCCCTCAATACACACACCAAAAAAGTTTACCATAGATTTTGAATGATTTTCGGTCTTTGGAGGATAAGACCTGACAGGGCTCGGAAAAAGGAGGAATCAAACCTCCCTCTTCTTTGTAAGGGATAAGAACAATATATGATTTTTAATAAAGGAGTACACTGAAGAAAGATTTTCTGGCTCTTACTGAGGAGTGATGGGAGGAAAACAGATATTTTAATGACGTAGCTTTGTCATTAATAGCAGGGCCTTTGTCGGGTAAGTGTTGTGGTTTGGACGCCATTTAGTATGTTTCATATGATTTATTCCTTCAGGCAATCTGAGAGAGTTTTTCTTTAGAAGTGGCTATTGGGGCGGGCCTTGTGTGGGTGTCGGCACACCAGCAGGAAGTGGCAAAATAATCAGTTCTCAGTTTTCTGTTTGTTTTTAGGCTCCTAAGGGAAACTGAGGCAGTTTAATGGCAAACCTCGTAGGCTTATTAGCTGCATCAAAGATGGAAAATTGGCTGCAAAGTCATTAGAAACCAAGTGGAATATATTATCTTAAGGCCTCGTTTTTTTAAAATCACAGATGCCATCAACAGTTGACTTTGGCCATGGTTGGACGGCAAGGTGCAGAGCTTTTGACTTTTAGCTCATGTTCGGAACTAATAGAGTGACTCAGGACTCTTGTTCTTTCTGTAATAGTGGACATTGAGGGAGCCTCTGCATGAGAGGCCCTGAACCAGCATAGTTCTGGGCACAGAGAGAGAAAGGAGAGAGAAAGGAGATCTGGTATGTGTGCTTGGGGTGAGTACATTATCACTGGGAAGATAGGGACAGCAACCATCAGCAGAGTCCTTATTGTGTACTGGGTGGATGGCAGCCCCTGTTGTCATTCTATTGGTGCTTGGATCCCAGTGAGGCCCCTAGGTTACCCATCTGTGAAATGCTGGGTAAAGTTCCCCCCAACACACCCAAAGTTGTTCCAAGGATTAAATGAGATATCCTTGTAAATATTAGAGTGTTAGCTAATTAGTATGGTTATTATATCCTAATATATTGTCATAATGGTGAGAATGAAAAGTTCCTATCCTTATAGGAAAAGATTGATCGTTTTGCGACCATGGTTACCAGTATCTATCAGAACTTGTTTATTTAGTACCTGTTTAAGTTGATCAATGGCCGCAGTCATCCATGCTTCTGTAAGCTAGCAAGTCAGTCACAGCAGCCCCACACCCCGACAGTACTTGCAGTTGTAAAGCCAGTCAGCAACAGCTTAGCTCCAGGGCACGACTTCCTGCAAGTCAGCCAGTCAATCCCTATTTTCACGCCAGCTTTGCTTCTGCACTAATAGGTCAGCTAATGCCTAAACATTTCAGCCTTTGAAAGTCTCCCAGGCCCTGACCTTGAAGACAGAATGTCTGTTCAAGTGCAGCTCTCCCTTGCTTAGCAAGCAATAAATTCAGCTCTTTGTTCAGATATTAAGTGGGCACCTCTTCCTGTAGTGATGGAAATAGGGAGAGGAGGCTATAGGGAAGAGTTCACACAAGAGGTGATTTTTGGTCCAAGTTGTGAAATGGAAATTTTACTTTAAGCAGAGAAAAATTGCAGGGTAGGAATAAGTCTTCTGTGGGAACACACTGTGAATGAAGACATGAGTGATAATGGCAGTTGAAGGGCTGCCACCTAATTTGTCATCTCTGAACGGTAGGGTGTGCAGAGGGTGAAGTGATGGAAACTAGACTGGAATGGTCTGTAAGGGCTGGGTTGTAAGGGCCTTGGATTCTGTCCCAGGGAGTTGCCCTGTTCTGGGGTTTCTCAAACATTGTTTGAAGTTTCTGGTCTTAACTGCTGAGGCAACTAAACTTTTACCATAAGGGGGAGTTTCTTTGAAACCTCCCTATGAGGAAATTTGTCATTCTATTTTGGCTGCCCAGCATTTGAACTCTGTTGTGTCTGGAGAATTTTCCACCGGAGGGAAAAAAAGCAGAATCTCTTTGTTTCTACTATACAGTCTAAAAATGCCAATGTTTTTAGCCTCCCATTCAGCTAGGACACACCCTCAAGCTGGGGTGGACATGGATGCAGAAAGAGAGGAGACCTGGGTTGTGTGCAGCGATCAGGGTGGTGGTGCCTTTTGTGTGTTTGTGGTCTGACGCACACTGCAGAGTCTATGTAGAAGCCATCAATTCTAAGATTCACATATTCCCAACATTTTAATATTGCTGAAATCAGTGTGCTTCTTACAAAGTTGTGATAGACTCTGATAAACAGCATTATCTAATTTTTTCCTTAAAAACTAAATCAGTAAGATGCAGGATGTTCAGTGACAGCAGCAGCATCTACTTTGGACCAGTTCGGAGCATAAGTTTGACCTCATAGCCCCATGCCTGGTTCTCCAGAACTTTGGGTTATTTTGTAAGCTTCCCAGTAAATTCATTCTTTGCTTAAATTAGAGTTTGTTTTTAATTGTTTAAAGCTTAGAATCCTGACTGGTATATGCATGTCATCTTAAAAAATGTTTTAAATGCTATAGTTTATTAACCATTATTTTTCATGTGCGTGCAAGAGAGAGACAGGGACAGACAGACAGGAAGGGAGAGAGATGAGAAGCATCAACTCATAGTTGCAGCACCTTTGTTGTTTATTGATTGCTTTCTCATATGTGCCTTGACTCGGGGGCTCCAGCTGAGCCAGTGGCCCGTTGCTCAAACCAGCAACCTTGGGCTTCAAGCCAGCAAACGTGAAGTCATTTCTATGTTCCCATATTCAAGCCGAGACCTCATACTCAAGCTGGTGAGCCCGTGTTCAAGCCAGCGTCCTTGGGGCTTCGAACCTGGGTCCTCAGCATCTCAGTTCAATGTTCTCTCCACTATGCCACTGCCTGGTCAGGCCAGTTATTCTTATTATCACTCACTTGGTAGAATCTCTCACATAGGTTTCCTGTATCTTGAAGTTCTATGGAAACTAGTTTGAAGTTCTATGGAAACTAGTTTGTGGCTTTTGGCTTTGAGATGTTAGATATCTGTCGAACTCCAAATGCTTTTGAATTCATGTGTTCTGGGTAGTTGAGTTTCTAAATTTAAAACTTTCTCAGTATGAACGGTGCTACATTAAGTATTTGGGTCTAATAGACCCTTCTTAGACTTTTCCCATGTCAACATAAAAACATTTTTGTGGATTATCTTTTTTGGAATATTCACGTCAGTTCACATGTGTCATTTGACCTTATTGTATGGAAGAAAACATCCTTTCTAAATGGAAACCCCCTTTGAAGCCAAAACTTCACATTATTTTACTTGTGGCTGAAGAATCTGATAAGAAACTTAGAGATAAACATTCCCAATTTCTGTGAATTAGGAAATTAGACATAGAGGTTGTTTGTGTGGTTTTTGATAGGACAATGTGTGGCCTCTGGAGAGGGCCCTGGTTTGTGCTAACATTGTAGACAGAGATCTTTTAAGAGGGAGCTACTATTTTGCACCTTTGTAGAATCTCCCAAAGTGTAGTTAGTGTCTGGGGTATTACCAAAAGCACCTAACATCAAAGACATAGCTTTAACTAGTGCTAAAATAGACAAGAAGCCATAAAGCAAGTGAATGTTGGCATTCACAAATACCAATATTTTTTATATGTCAGTTCTCTTTAAACATCTTAGGATAATTCTCTTGCCAGGATTTACTTTCTTTTCTTTTTTTTTAATTTTTGCTTATTGATTTTAGCAAGAGAGGAAGGGATAAAAAAAGATAGAAACATCGATCTGTTCCTTTATGTGCCCTGACTGAGGATTGAACTGGCAAACCTCACTTTGGGACGATGCTCTAATCAGCTGAGTTATCTGGCTAGGGTGTCAGGACTTACTTTCTTACTGCTGTTAAATTATTTTTAATTTCAGATCATGCAGTACAGTGTATTTTATTTTCACTTCAATTTATTTCAATTCCAGTTATAAAATGCTTTTTAAAATACATTTCTGTGGAATTAAAATTTAGGCATTTTTCATGTCTGAGATATTATTTCCCCTCCTCCTTCTACTGCCTTTTTTTTAACCTCCCTCAAAAGAAAAAGAAAAACACCAAAATGAATTATATATTTTTAAGATGGAAGAGATCTGATGCTTCTACAAAGTCTTTAAGGGTGAATGTTGGAATGACATAACTCTCCTATATGTTAACTGTCCCACATATGTTGAGAATACTTAGACTTTCCTTAAAGACCTCAATGACTGATTCAACAGAATAAATTACACATGTCCCTTGTTAATACAGGAACATGTTTGCAGCTCAGTGTTGAAAGCTGTGAAACACTTGTCTAATACTGTCTTTTGTTTAGCACTTGAATAAAGTTTCCTGTTCCACAGAAAGACCTGAACTTTCATTTGTTCAGCGTTTGTCAGAAAAGGTCTGGGTTGAATTTTACATGACCATCTATAAAAAATTGTTAGACATAATAATAATGTAGAGAAGAGAAGCACTTCAAGCTCCAGTTCTTTCCAAGTATAGTGTACATAGATACCTTCATTCAAGAAACATAACGAGATACATTATGCTAAAGGACAGGAAAGCAGTTTGAAAACTTTACATACTACAAATGTGAACTGCTGTGAGTGTTTGGTAGTTTCTTATTAACCCAGTAAAACAGCTGTTCAAGGCCCTCGCCTTGGCCAAACTGTCTTAACCTCATTCCTGTTACAGAAAGGAGCATGCAAGCAATGAGAAACTCACATTTCAGTTAAATATTTTATGGTTCCTTCTTTCCAGAAACTCAAACTGTCATTTTCCTTAAATTCATCCCAATCTTTAGAGTTTTTATGTTGTGGAAGTGTGTGTGTGTTCTTAGGGTTCTCAGATACACAAATGACTGCTGCTCAGCGTTGGGCACTTGTGCCCAGTGGACAAGTTATGACTGACTGAATGAACCAACAAATATTTTGTAAGGTGCTGAAGCACTTCGAGAGAGTTAAAAAAAAATACATCGTCAAAGACATCGTCCCTTGGAGTGCTTACATTTTAACTTGGAGGACTTAAGCCAAGCATACAGATTCTGTATATTCTGCAAAACAAGACTGTATAGGAATGAACACACCGTGAATAGAGGAAAGTCCAAAGGAGAGAGTTAGGACTGTTTGTGTGGCCTCAGGTCATCAGAGGAGATGAGATTTGAGGGAGACGACCCAGGATCTATGGAATATGGTATGGACTGCATGTTTGCATAGCCCCAAAACTTATATGTTGAAACCGTAGTCCTCAATATTCATGTTGAAGCCCTAATCCTCAATATGATGGTATTTGGAAATGGGGGCCTTTGGGAGATGGGTCAGTGTCCTTATAAGAAGAGCCCAAAGAGAGCTTACTCCCTCTCTCTCTCTCTCATATGGCAAGAAGGCATTCCTCTGCAAGCCAGGATAAGGGTCCTCACTGGGAACTGAATTGGCTGACCCCTTGATCTTGGACTTCCCAGCATCCCGAACTGTGAGAAATAAATTTCTATTGTTTAAGCCACTCAGTCTATAGCATGTGTATTATAGCAGCCTAAACTGACTAAGATAGGATATAAATAAGGTGGGAGTAAGGCAGGCATCCCTGGAATGAGGAAATTGCAGTGAGAGATCCGTGGGTACGACTTGAGTGGGGGTCAGGGTGTGAAGGGATCTCCTCAGAGGATATTTTGCATCCCATGGTGCTCTTAGTCTTATAGATTCGATCATCCATTATAAACAGTAGGAAATGGGGAGGAATCTGTGTTGTCTTAGCAACAACCTTGAACTGTCTTCCTTTTTTGTTTTGTTTTGTTTTGTTTTCCTGAGTGATAATCTGTTTTGCTTGTTACCACTATAGTCCCACAGTTGGACTGTCCCTGGCACTGCAGAAACTGTTCAGTAAATATTTTAATAAGTTGCCACCAAGGAACCACAGAGTTTGTTAATAGCTAGAATTGGAAGGCCTACTTTGTCCAACTGCTCACTGAGTGTGGAGCTCTTTGAGTCTGAGGATCCCTAATTCTCCTCGTGCTTTACGTGAGTGGAGAAGCTCGAGGAGATAGGGTAATTGTTAGGATGGTAATTTTGGATTTTCTCATGACTACTGTGGGAATAGAAGAATAATTTGATTCTTGCTAAAATAAATAAAATAAACAAGGGAGCTTGTGAAATGAAACAGTGAGGGATATTTGAAAGCAAAGAATAACATAATAGTGTAATAATTTCAGAAAATAACATGGTTGGGATTCCATAGCAGCAGACTGTTCACTTTCTTAGAAAGGGTAATAAATGGTATTTTTTTCCTAGGAAGGTAATGCTCTATATAGTAAATGGTATTTAAAGGGGCTTAAATTTCAACTCAAAGGGAGATGATTTAAAATAGATATAAATATATAATTTATATTAAAATAACAAAAATGAAGCACTTCTTGAAATCATAGTAATTGTTTTAAAGTCAAAATGAGTCACTAGCTTCTGTAACAGGCCTGACAGCTGATGTGGCTGAGCGGGGAGGTATACAGCCTTGATAAATGTGCTGTTTTGCTTTTTCTTCATGTCTCTGCTCTGTGGATGTGACCAAGGACTAATAGGAAGGCTTAAGCCTGTGTTGCTATATTTATAGGTGCAGACTCTCTGCTCCAATTGTAGTTGGTCATGATTTTTGATTCCTTGCTGAAAAACTATGTATCTTTATTAAAATTTATCATAAGCAGACTGGAAGAAACACTGACACCTATTTTAAAGAACACCATAACATCTTCAGCCAGAAGTCATATAGTTGAGTGCATTTATACAATATTTCATGTTTCTTTTATTGTTTTGCCCTAAGTTAATTTGCCCTAAGTATTCCATTTAAGATATAAGTAGGGTCAGGCAATAAGCTTCTTTTTTGCATCTTCTTCCCATCTCTCTTTGTTGGTATTTTTTTACAATCTCCTTTCTATCTGCCTGTGTCTTAAATGTTTTTAAGATGAAGTAATCTTGTTTTAAATTATACAAGCAATACATACTCATTAAACAATTCAAGTAATAGTTTATATAAATCATCATATTCTGCAAAAATAAGTACACATTACACACACAGACACACACACACACACAGATACATATTTGGTCTTCCCTTTCACCTCTTTCCATGGGTTCTTACTATATATACTGTTTTTCAGCTTGATTTTTTTTTTATTTAGTGAGAGTAGGGGAGGCAGAGAGACAGACTCCCATATGTACCCTGACTGAGATCCTCCTGGCAAACCCTGTACCGAGCAATGCTCTGCCCATTTGGGACCATTGCTCTGTTACTCAACAACCAAGCCATTTTTAGCACCTGAGGTGGAGGCCACAGAGCCATCATCAGCATCCAGGGCCAACTCACTCAAACCAATTGAGCCATGGCTGCAGGAGGCAAAGAGAAAGAGGGAGAAAGAAAAAGAAGGGGAGGAGTGGGGAGGGCTGGAGAAACAGATGGTCACTTCTGTGTGCCCTGACTGGGAATCAAACTAGAGATGTCCACATGCCAGGCTGACACTCTACCACTGAGCCAATCAGCCAGGGGCACAGCTTGATTTTTAAGCTAACAATATATTACCAGCACATAAATATTGACATTTCTCAGAGTTCTCTTTTAAGTTTTCTCTTCTCTCTCTGAATTGTACTACACATTTGTAATTTTAGTCATCTTCGTGTTCATTCCCAAATATTCCTATCCCCGGTCTGTCTGTGGAACTCTAGCTCGTCTATTTATCATGGCCTGCTTAGATGCCTCATGAGCACTAATACTCAACTCTCCCGAATACTCTGAGCAGCAATATTATTCACCCCATTTTCCAAGCTAGAGAGTTGGCATCATCTTCAGTTATTCACTTTCTCAGTCAACCACATCCTGGCCAATCACCACGCCTATTGTTTCTACCTCTCTAATGACTTTTAAACCAAGCAGTTTTTCACCATGTAACACCTCTGTAATGCTAATCATCTCTTGCCTGGGTTGTTCTAATTACCTAACTGCCCTCCTTCCTTTCACTTTTCCTCCTCATCGTCTAATCTCTTTGCCTCACAAACCCCAGATGATCTGTCTCCAGTGCAAATCTAAACCTGTCTTTCTTTTTTTTTAAATTTTTGATAGAGACAGAGAGAAAGACAGAGAGAGGTTCAGACAGGGACAGACAGGCAGGAAAGGGGAGAGATGAGAAGCATCAGTTCTTTGTTGTGGCACCTTAGTTGTTCATTGATTGCTTTCTCATATGTGCCTTGGCTGGGGGGGCTACAGCAGAGCAAGTGACCCCTTGCTCAAGGCAGCAACCTTTGGGCTCAAGCTAGCAACCATGGGGTCATGTCTATGATCCCACGTTTAAGCCAGCGACCCTATGCTCAAGTTGGTGGGCCTGTGCTCAAGCTGGATGAGCCTGGGGTGTCAGACCTGGGTCCTCTGCATCCCTGTTTGATGCTTTTTCCACTGCGCCACGACTTGGTCAGACATAAACATGTCTTACTTACAAAATTCAGTGATTTGACATTGCCTTCTGAATAAAGCCCAAACTTTATAACATGTACAGGTTTTGTATAATCTGGCCTCTGCCTATTTCTGACCTGCCTTGTTGGTCGCCATTCCTAACTATGTTTGACTCTAACCCTATACACAGTCAACCACTCTGAGTTCCTTGAACTGGCCATGCTCTCACTGAAACATGCTTGCCTTGCTTGGTACATGCTCTCTCCCCGTCTCTCTGCTTCATCCTTTAGGCCAATTTAGTGATGTTCCTCCTACAAATTGAGTTTGGCATTATTCCTGTATGTTCCCAGAGTAGCTTATCCTTGTCTTTTTCCTGTGGTAGCACTGATCATACTACACTGTTTGTATCACACACACTCCAGCACCATTACCATGGTGACTACTAGAGTGTGAGCGCCCTGAGGGCAGAAACTAATAAGAGTATAGAATGTAGCACCTGATAGGAACCTTAGGTGTGAGTGATGAATGAATGTAGTCAGAAACACATAAAACTAAAGGGATGGTCTGTTCCACAATCCGCAGAGTTATGAAGGTTAAGTCAGAAGCCCCATACAGCTTGAGGGGTCAGACTGGTCCATAGGTCTGGGTAAGCACTTCTCAGGGCCTGGGGAGGGTAGTTTGGGATACCTGTGCTGTAGTGAATAGAGCAAAGTGGTCATGACCAGAATCTCTTTGCCTTCTGCTTTCCTCAGAGCTTGGCTTATTTCAGGTCTTCTGTAGACTCAACAACACATTACACTTGGAGTGAGTGGGAGAGTTGGAGGCTTATACAAGTCCTGTGTCCTCAAGGGGGCAGAAACAAATGTGAGAATTCTTGGAGGAGGGGCGTTGCACAGTCACAACACCCAGGGTGTCTAATTTTGCCTTTTCTCACAGCTGTTTAATCCTCCCACTACCCACCTGCCTCCAACCCCCAGTTTGTGTAAGCTTATTAAAGGAAGACCTTCCTTTCTTGGTGAATCTCTCTCACTTTGGTGTGTCTGTGTCCTTTATCCAAGTGCTAAGGGGGAGAAAAAATAAATACCATTGAGAACCCACATACTTCCTGACTCTCTTTTGTACTCTGTTGTATGCTCTGCTGATTCTACTCTTGAATATCATCCACCCCAGATGTTAGATTTTGTTAAATGTGACTGTGTTCATGCTGATTTGCATAAGGTACTTCTCAGCTCTATAGTGGTAAAGTTGACATGTATATTGGGACCCAGGAAAATGGAGGCTGCTCCAGGGGTATGGCCCACATGACCAATCTAAACCTAAGTCAGCCTGCATTTATGGGAAACACCAATCACAATCCTTCAACTCAGCTTTAGCTGCTTTATCTTACCCTAGAGAATAGAATCCGTCAGCCTTACAAGGAAATCCCAGACAATCATGCCCTGTTTCCATGTTACCACTTGTATATAAAACTTGCTCTTGCCCCACATCCCTGGGAAGGGTGCTTTGCTGGGTGGATGGGTCCGTACTCCTCCAATCTATGGATTGGTTTTCCTCGAATAAAGGACATCAGACTCATGACTAAATTGCTTTAGTTTTGTCATTTGACCATTTGGCAATGAGACGGGACCCAGAGACAGTCGCTGAAGATTCCAGGGATGGCTCCTAGATGCTCGTGCAGGGGCCTTTGGAGCCTTTTGGTTCTCTTCCTCTTTGGCTGCTCTCTGGGATCTCTGTTAAGCTTCTCATGAAAGGAGCTGTGCTTAGTTTTCATTCTGAGCTCTTCGAGTTTGTTTGTTCTAATCCTTCTGAGTAGAAAATTGGGGTGTGAGAGACTCCAGAAATTCTAAAATCCCTCGGAAGGAACACTCCATTGTTGATAGGCTCTGTGCTTCCCCCCCAATCCATGGGTTGTGTTCCCTTGAAAAAAAAGGCATCAAACTCATGACTACATTTTTAGTTTTGTCATTTGACAGTGATAAACTTGGGATGTTGAAACATAATGCAGAGAACTCTGAATTGGGGTTTTAAGGTTTGTTGTTACAATCTGGGTTTTCGAGCTCAATCGAGTGATACAGTGTGGTCCCACTTTATGTAATTTTGAATTAAATATTGAATATAAAGTATTAAGTTTTTCAATGCAAACAGTTTGAAATAATGCAGTTCCCTTCTCCCCAGATATAATAAGATTTGCATAATTTCTAAGCTCTTGGAATAATTTGTGTTTATTTTATTGAAATATTTTCATTTCAGCTAGTGAACAGAAATACCCAATATCTTGTGTTGTAGAAATAGTCTTAAGCCTGACCAGGCGGTGGTGCAGTGGATAGAGCGTCGGACTGGGATGCGGAAGACCCAGGATTGAGACCCTGATGTCGCCAGCTTGAGTGCAAGCCCATCTGGCTTGAGCAAAGAGCTCGCCAGCTTGGACCCAAGGTCGCTGGCTCCAGCAAGGGGTTACTGGTCTGCTGAAGGCCCGTGGTCAAGGCACATGTGAGAAAGCAATCAATGAACAACTAAGGTGTCGCAACGTCAATGAAAAACTAATGATTGATGCTTCTCACTTCCCTCCGTTCCTGTCTGTTTGTCTGTCCCTGTCTATCCCTCTCTCTGACTCTCTCTCTGTCCCTGTAAAATGAAAAAAAAGAAAAGAAAAGAAAAAAAGAAATAGTCTTAAAATATAGAAGTCTCAGTCAGGTTCTGCAGGGTCTTCAGGAAGGCATGTCTTACATAAAAGACAATCTTCCTGACCTAGGTAAGTCATCTTTCTTTTCTTCACTTTTTATTCTCACTGAGAAATACTGGTAGTTTTAGGTGAGGAAGTATTGGTTAAAAGTGCCTAGTTTAGTGCCTCATATTGATCAGATAGCCAGCAAATGGCATTTGATTTGGCAAGTGGATAAGATAGACAGCGTAATCTGAATGTCTATTTTCTGTAGAAGTGGTTACAGCTATAAGCTGTAACCTGGGCATATACCTCTGTGACAGGTGAGGAAATTGGATCAGAGGAGATTTTACTCATTCATATGTATGGGTTTTGAACTAATGCCAGTCATCCTCCAAGATTTATTTTATTTCTGTGTTGAGATAGTGACAAAGATAGGAAAACATTTAAAAAATAGGTCTGAAAAAACTTTTGTTTTTGTTGTGTTTATATATATATATATATATATATATATATATATATATATATATATATATATATATATATATATATATAAATAAAGAGAGAGAGAGAGAAAGACAAGAAAGGAGAGAGATGAGAATCATCAACTTGTAGTTGCAAGATTTTAGCTGTTCCCTGATTGCTTCCTCATATGTGCCTTGACCCCGGGTAGGTGGGTCTCCAGCTGAGCCAGTGGCTCCTTGCTCAACCCAGCAACCTTGGGTTCAAGCCAGTGACCTTGAGTTTCAAGCCCATGACCTTTGGCCTCAAGCCAGTGACCATGGGGTCATATGTATGTTCGCATGCTCAAGCTGGCAACCCCGCACTCAAGCCAGTGAGCCCGTGCTCAAACCGGGGATGTGGGGGTTTTGAACTTGGCTCCTCAGCATCCTAGGTTTATGTTCAATCCTCTGCACTACCTCCTGGTCAGATGATTTTTTTTTTTAAGGGCTAGAACAGTTTAAATACAGGGATTACCAGTTATTACACTTAGCTTTATTGAGCTTCAGAGATTTTTTTTTCAAATTATTCAAGGACTTCTTTATTCCAAATATTAAACAAGTGTGAAAATCTAATAGTTCTTTTAATCAGGTGTAAAGGCTTTTTAAAATTTTTAAATTCAAAAGAACTTTAAGTCACTTTTACAGATATATGCATGTTTAAGGTAAAAGGAATGCTAAGATGATCTCGGGATGGATAGATTTATAACACTTTCTCTTGTTTGTTTTAAGAGCTGAATATATATGATTCTCTAAACTATGTAGATATCAGATGTAGTAATCATGTAGTAATTAGAGCTTTGGGGGAGAACATGCTCTTATAAATACAAGATACCATTATTAGCAATGGAGTGATTAGTTATAAAACCACGTAATTAAAAATTTAAGCCACAGTGGAAGAAAATAATTTTATCAGTTTTGGAATAGAATGAAGACTGATAAAACCTTAAGATGAGAAGATGAAAAAAGTTAATATTTTGGTTGACCACTGTAGGGAAAACAGCGGTGTTAGGCTTGCTCGTTGCATTTTTCATGATTAGTGTGTGAGCACATGGCAGCGCCACGTGTGTAGCATTTGTAAGGCGATTAGGTGTCTTCCCCTGTCATGGATTGCTTGGCTGCCACTGTGGGGGCCACTTGGTGGATTGCTTGCCCACTACCGGGAGGAGTGATTTTCTTCTTTGCTCACCTGTGACCATGAGAAGCGGTTTTCCCCTGCCTGTGTGTTCTCCTGCCGTTGCATGAATCTAATAAATAGGAATGGCCCCATGCTTTTCAGCTCTGCAGTTCCTCTACCATCTGCCCAAATCCAATGTGAACCTGCCTCACCTTGGCCACCGGCATTACAGCCACATTTTTGGAGAAATATTTAGAGGACGTTTTTATCATTGAGGCCCAAGGGTAATGTTCCGATTTTGGCAAGCTGGAGAAGATAGGCAACAACTGGGATTAGGATGAAAAATTCTTTTCTTTCTCTGAGTCTTGCATTTATACAAATTGAGGAATTTATAAAAACCTAAACATAGTAGCCATGCTGTTGGATCAAAGACAGATTCTCTCAAGTTTTACAAGAGTCAGCTGAACTCACTGAAATCCTAACAAGGACCAAATATATTTCACCTTTTCTGCTTAGGGACAGCTAAGCTTTCCATAACTCAGCTATGGTTTTGAGCCTCTCAACCTAATAGACAGCTTCTCTCTTGGCATCATGTGTACTATCCTTGCCTCTGCTTATGAATTAGAAGGTAACCTAAATAACTTTATGGACACCCTTCCTATGAAACATCTCAGAGCTTAGTCAGTTTGATTGCCCCTGCATATAGCAGAGAACCAATAAATTACTGGGGCTGGACTATAGGAGCTGAGTCACAGTGTAGAGATGGATGGCTGGGAGCAGGGAAAGATGTATGATGACTCATCTTACAGATGCCCATCCGTGCTATGGCAGGCCACTTGTCAGGTAGACAAGCCTAGAGGAGAGGATCTTGGCTTCTCCTATTTGATAAATGCATTAACACAGAAGTAACACAAGTTAGAGTCTTTCCTCTTACACTTTAGTCTTTTTCAAACATTGGGATTTAAAAGTTCTTTGGGGACAGGGATGTTTTAATCACTGTATAACCCCCTTAACTATTGACATTCTTGGTATGTAGGAGGTGATGTCTTTTTAAGTAAAAATATATCTTAGTTATTTCAAGATAAACACTCTACTTTAATGTTCTAGAATATTTGAGCTGTGTTATAACATATTCTGAACAAAGATGTAATGAAGCTTAAAAGGGCAAAAGTAATCAAATATTTTTTATTATATCTTACCTAGATATTGTCACCTTGGGGTGGGAGATGGGGAGAGTATGTTAACTCTGTCATCCACAAGTACATTATATACTATAAGGACTTTCTTTGGCAGTCCTAGTTAACCTTCTCACTGGCCAGGGGGTGGAGTCCAACTGGGCTAAAGCTGTGAGCTCACCAAAAGGGTGAGTCCTGTTTTCTCATGTGTCTGGCTAAATCTATGTCCTAGAACAAGATAAATAGGATTGAGTATTGTTCTCATTACAGTTTTTCCTTTATATCTTTATGAATAAATGCTAACTGGCAACACAATACCTTTGAAAGCTGCTGTTCCATCAATTCAGTAATTATGGTATTCCTTTACTGCAGGGGTAGTCAACCTTTTTATACCTACCGCCCACTTTTGTATCTCTGTTAGTAGTAAAGTTTTCTAACCACCCACCGTTCCACAATAATGGTGATTTATAAAGTAGGGAAGTAACTTTACTTTATAAAATTTATAAAGCAGAGTTATAGCAAGTTAAAGCATATAATAATAATTACTTACCAAGTACTTTATGTCAGATTTTTGCTAAGTTTGGCAGAATAAATCTCTATAAAACAACTTACTATAGTTACATCTATCTTTTTATGTATACTTTGGTTGCTCTGCTACCGCCCGCCAGGAAAGCTGGAGCAACCAAAGTATACATACCTTCCCACTAGTGGGCGGTAGGGACCAGGTTGACTACCACTGCTTTACTATTTGCCTTCCTTTATTGAGGAAATGCATAAGATTATTTTTAAAAACTGGGGCAAATGATTGTGATTCACTCCAATGTTTTCTATGAGGTTACTGAGTCTTCCAGATTAGACTCAAAGTTGTTTTTGTTATGTGTCTCCTTTATAAGACTTCTTTTGTGTCACTCATAGTACCATGCTTTCTGGTAGGCATAATATACAGTGTGTCCGTAAAGTCATGGTACACTTTTGACCCTGTGACCAGTCAAAAGTGCACCATTACTTTACAGACACACTGTATAGTTCCATGATGCTAACACAATGTCTATTCACACTTCCACTTTTCTCCTTGCTGCCTACACCTTAAATGCATTTACTATGGCATTATTTTTTCTTATAAAGCTGGTATTTAATCAAACTGATGGTGGCCTTTGTAATTGATGGTGTCGTAGAATAGAAGAAAGGTAGTGGTGTTTTAGTTCTCTATATCTGTGGAACAAATAACCCTAAAACTTGAAATAACAGTAGTCATTGATTATATCTCATGGTTTCTGTGAATCAGGAACTTGCTTCAGGCACAATAGGGAGGTCTTCTCTCTGCTCTGTGCTGTCTGGGGTCTCAGCTGGGAAGATCTATCTGTAGTACCCAACTTAGAATAATCTGAAGGCTCATTGATTTTCATGTGAGTTTGCTGGGGCTTTTAGTCAGCCTTGGACTATTCTAAGAAGAGATACTGGAGAGGAAAGACCTAAACTGAAAACCTTCATTCTTTTTCTTATTAACAAAAGAAGGTTGATACCCATAGGAGCATTCAAAGGAAGAACACATTTGGCATTTTCTGAGAGAGGCTGAACTTGGGTTCTGATTCTGGTGTTCGAGGCCAGACAGGTTTCACTTTGCATGATTCGTAGTGAGCACGTGGCAGAACCACATCTGTATAACCTATGTAGAGCTATGGCTGCCACTGTGAGGGGCCAGACAATTATTCGGGCAGACAGTAGAGGAACTGTGGAGCCAGAAAGCATTGGGCCATTCCTATTTATTGGAGGCTTGCAGAGATGGGTGAGTGAATAAGCAAAGGAAAACAGCTTTTCACAGTGGAGATGTAATACTGCTGGATGAGGCCAGGCTGGTTCACATCGGATTTAGGCAGATGGTAGAGGAACTGCAGAACTGGAAAGCAGTGGGCCATACCTGTTTAATAGATTCTCACAATGGCAGACAAGCAAATATAGGGAAAACTGCTGCTTATGGTATGAGACACACAGACAGCAAAATGGCCCCTCACAGTGGGAGGCTGGCAGTCCACAGTCCACTGAGGGCAAGCAGCCATAGCCTTACATAGGGTATACATACGTGGCTCTGCCACATGCTCATGCACTAATTATGCAAAGTGCAAGTGAGCAAGCGTAACACAACTGTTTTCCTTATATTCCAACCCTTCAGGGTTTCTTGCCTCACAATCTATGTGACAGGTATCTACTACAGGGGTTCCTGTGTGAGGAAAGAGGTATGTTACATAAATGGAAACAGTATAGACTACCGCGAAAAATTACAAAGGCACACGCTATGGCATTAATTACAAAGGTGCCCTTCACAATGTCTCCCTGAGTTCTCTGCCCAGGGAGTTAACCAGAGTCCCTCCTCTAGCCACCTATCCCATGGTAGGTGTGTGTGTGTGGGGGCTGTATAGTCCAGGAGTATATCCATTAAAGCTGTAAAGTGTCCACAGGTGCTAGGCCCACCCATTTGGGTCTCTCATTACTGTCCACAAGCGACATTTCCATCCAGCAGGGGAGCCGGTGCCCCCCTATTGTCATATTCCCCGCTTCAAGGGTCCATTTTACTGCTCAGTGATTAGTCCATGATAGATAACTCAGCAGTCTGTGCAAATCACTAAGGTAAAGGTCCATTTCAGGCAACTAGCCATACAGTTCTTTATTAACAGACTTCAGCACCTTTCCATAAGTGCTCTGTTGCCACAAGCTCCGTCCAAACGACTCAGCAAGCTTACGGGGCCTGGGGGGGTCAAACACCTTAAAGGCTTGTGCCTCTTAGCTGCTGCTGCTGCTGCATAAAGTACCTATTATCTTTTAAGGCCAACACCTGCTGCACATTAGAAGGGGACCAGTAGATTGCCAATTTCACTCTCCTGTCCCCATGATACAGGTCTCTCGGCCTTCATACAAACTGGAATAATGGGTCTTGGGGATCTTCCTCTCCCACAGCTGTCTCCATCATATAACCCTTCAACTGTGCAACACGAATGCCAGCCATTTTCTTGGCAGCTGCTGGAGCTACCTGCTTCCCCTGCTTTTTTTTTTCTTTCTTTTTTTTTTTTTGGCTGAAGTGAGAAGTGGGGAGGCAGAGAGACAGACTCATGCATGTGCTTGACCGGGTCCACCAGCAAGCCTACTAGGGGGTGATGCTCTGCCCATCTGGGGCGTTGCTTTGTTGCAATTGGAGCCATTCTAGTGCCTGAGGCAAAGGCCATGGAGCCACCCTCAGCACCTGGGCCAACTTTGCTCTAATTGAGCCTTGGTTGCGGGTAGAGAAGAGATAGAGAGAGAAAGGAGACGGGGAAAGATGGGAGAAGCAGATGGGCACTTCTCTTGTGTTTCCTGACTGGGAATTGAACCCGGGACATCCACCCGCCGGGCTAATGCTCTACCAGTGAGCCAATCAGTCAAGGCCTCCCCCGCTTTTTCAGTGGCTGGAACCTATGTTCTGGCTCAAGCTGCCACCAAAGCTCTAACAGGACCCTATTAGATCTCGCATCCCATTTCTCTTTATCTGCCCTGGCCCTGATCAGATCTGTGTACATCTGTGTTTGTGTAACCTTTAAAGACCTGTTTTTCTTGTTAGTTGGGGTGAGGGGGCAGCATGGGCCTCAGCCTACACAGCCTGTGGTTCCATGCTGTCCCCATGTCCCCCAAATCTGTCACTGTCTGTGTACTGCGTTGATGGGCTGCCCCACATAGAGAATCAAGATAGCCACTAGTGACCCAAAAAGGGCTGATGGGGTGTTTCAGAGAATAAGGTCCCTCATCCCTATGGTAAATATCTCCTTATCTGGCCCACGGGACCTCACGTTGAAAGCGCATTCTTCATACCTAATTCCTGGAAGACCTGCTGCAGTTCAGTATACAACTGCCACCGACGCACTGCCCCTGGCAAGTCTTCAGCATTCTGCCAGACTGTACAAATGGCAGCCATCACCCACGCCAACAGGGTACGGTTTCCTGGGTTGTCATGGAAGTTCTGAAGATGCTGCCCCAAGGAGGAGTGCAGGGTAATGGTGGCCCATTCCTCCATCTCTGTTCCAGAGACCATGATGCCTTTCACCCTTATGTTTCACAACTGCAGCAACCAAGCTGTCACGGATCTGGTGCGTTTCCGCCTAAATTTCACCCCTAACTCTACCAACTCTGGATGTACGGATGGACCACACAGTGATCAACTACTTGTGGAAGGGGTTGTGCCTGCCCCTGAGGCAGTTTTGGCTGCTGGGTTTTCCCCTTCTGGGTGACCACCAGCTGGGCTCTGAGCCTGTGGATGGCAATTTTAGCCAGAGCCGCCTCCTCAGAAGAGGAGGAATTGGAAACACCTGTTACTGCCAACCCAGAGCCACTCTGTGGGCATGAATGCAGCTCCTTCAGCAACCCCTTCGGCTCTTGCAGCTGCTGACTCCTGGCCTGGAACTGAGATCGAGCTCTTGAACCTACAGTTATTTTTTGAACAACTGTTATTACCAGCGATCTGCTTTTAGGGCAAACTGTAGCTCTTGGACCCATATTTCCTTCTCAAGCGATCATTCCAATTCCAGGTGCTATTGGTGTTCAGCCTGCATTTCACACTGCAGCTCTCAAAAGTGGTCAGTCTTTTTATCTAGCACTCATTCCAGTTCAAGCCATTATTGGTTTTCAGCCTGTAGCCTAAACTGCAGTTCTCGAATCTGCAACTTTTTCTCCAGTGATCATTCCAGTTCATGCCGTTGTTGGGGCTCAGTCTGCAGTTCATCCTGGAGCTTTTGACTTCATGCAGCACAGAGCTTTTGGTTTCTTCTTGCAGGTCTGTAAAAAACACCTGATCATGGCTCCCAAAAGGACAACCACAGGGAACCCTATGCTGGAGAACAACGGTCACTCCTCTATCGCACCCTTCAGTGCCGTTGGTGGTCCCATAATGAGCTGATTCAAATCCTGCCCACTACACCTGATGTAATGCCAGTGGCTGAGGCCAAGCAGGACCCCACTGGATTCAGGCATATGGTAGAGGAACTGTGGAGCTGTAAAGTGATGGGCCTTTCCTGTTTATTAGATCTTGCAACGGTGATGAGCAAACAGTCAGGGGAAAACTACTGCTTTTCATTGCAGCATGGGAATGAACAACAAAACGATCCCTCACAGGGGCAGGCCAGCAATCTGCAATCTGTGCTGAGTCAACGCACCTGTAGCTTTAAAGTGCCAGGGAGCAAGCCTAACACAGCTGTTTTTTCTAAAGGAGGGCAAGAGATCAGGAAATTGCCCCTCACGGTGTTGGCTGAGGGAAACAGGGAACATCACCTTGCAGTGGCGGGAGAGCGATCTGGGAGAATCGCCACCAAGGGAAAGCACCATAGCTTTTCAAAGAGACACACATGTGGCTTTCTGCCACGTGCTCACACACTAATTGTGCAAAGTGCTTGCAGCTGGGAAACCAGCGAGCAAGCCTAACCACAGCTATTTTCCCCACTTGACCTCAAGGGGTTTTGGCAATAAGCACCTTGGAAGATGATCTAACATTTTTGTCATTGGAAAGGACAGTATTACAAGTAAGCCTATATTTTACATCAGGGACTACTGTATTGGTTAGAATTCAGATGACTTATACCAAACTTCTTACTACTTCTTCCCCAACTCTCCATACCTTCTCTAAGTTTTAAATTCTAGGTTGGCAGAAGAAGCACAATCGACAGTGTCATTTTTTCCTTCCCTTTGAATCAGGGACTTGATGTCAGCTGTTTCCAAATACTGCTATTCACCCATGCCAGAGAAATGTTCTGTTTATGCAATGCTTTGAGATTTCTGATTTGAGCAGATGAAGGCAGCACTTTCTCCAGAACCCCCTTCTGTAAAATAAACTGTAAAATTCAGGGGAGTCTAGAGGTTTATGGCCTCTAACCCTTCTCAAACTCTTGTGAGGTGAAAGGTCAGATAAAATACTATCTTTGAAAATTAAAAGAAAAAATATCACCTTTTTCTAAAAAGGCTAAAGTTTTAATAAAATGGTCATTTCTTATTAAAACATTTTAGAGATTAAAAGGATCATGTTGTTAGGCTTCAAAATATAATGTCGAAAATAATATTATTTGTATAGACACCTGAAATAAGCATTCCACCACAAAAATAGGTTTGCTGTTGATCAACTCATCCTTAACACTAGTTACAGGATATTGAACTTCAAGGGGATTTTTATAAAAGGAGTAATATCATCATCAATAGCTACTATCCACTCTATACCTCTGGTTGGCATGCACTACAAGAGGTTCAAATAAGGTCTTGTTCAACAACTCTGTGAGCTTCAAGTATCACCCCCATTTTACAGAGAAGAGAACTGAAGTCTACTTAACAAGCAGCAAGCAGAGCTTTTATCACTTGAAAACTCGGGCAACTTGGCCAATATTTGGGTAGCTGTAGAATTTTTCACAGGATCTAAGTCTAAGGAACTAGTGTTTACTAATGGAAACCGTTCATTTGAACTATCTTCTTACCTGAAGCTAGGGCTTTAGAAAAATGGAATTAAAAAAAGGATCTTTAAAGGTGTGAGGAAAACAGCTGTTTTAGGCTTGCTCGCTGGTTTCCCAGCTGCAAGCACTTTGCACAATTAGTGTGTGAGCATATGGCAGAAAGGCACATGTGTGTCTCTGAAAAATTAGGGGGCTTTCCCTAATTTTTTCCCATAGCGATTCTGCCAGATCGCTCTCCCGCCACTGCGAGGTGTGGTTCCTTGATTCCCTTAGCTGCCACTGTGAGGGGCGGTTTTACTGATTCCTTGCCCTCCACTGTAGAAAGTGTTTTTTCTTTGCTTATTTGCTTACCTGTCTCTGCGAGCCTCCAGTAAACAGGAATCACCTGACGCTTTCTGGCTCTGCAGTTCCTCTATCATCTGCCTGAATTCATCGTGAATTTGCCTGACCTTACCCACCAGCACTACGGGAGGTCTAACCCATTGCTTTTTCTAAGCTCTACTGCCCCCTGCCCCCAATTTGCCCCTCTTACAGGAAGATATTCATATGATTTTGTTTTAGAAGCTTGTGATGACTATTTGGCAAATAGCTCCACGAAATTATTCTAGTATTTTGGAAAATGACTTCTGAAACACCTGACATATTGGTATTAGTAAGTACTGACTTTACCCATACCCCTAGTAGAGCTTGGTCTCTATGCTACCATGATCTATTTCACAGTGAGACCCAAAGTCACTGTGTTACTTGAATATTTGGTTCACAGGACTGTAGCCATCTAGATTTACTGAATTTCTTACTGATTTTGGTTTTCGTATTTCATTTATTAGGTAAATCAGGTAAAGAGGAGAATATTTTATCCTAAGGGAAATTTGTGAACATATATAAATATTTCATTTTTGGTATGTGTGTCCTTGTATTGAATCCAGATTCATTTTAGCTTGAGTGTGTTTATGATATTCTCGAGAGAGTTTAGCATTAAGGAGTTTTTCTAAATTAATGAGTAGAATGCTCATGGGATGACCAGTGTAGGTATGTCTTTGGATACAGTGTAGCTAATGGCAAGTGTGTGTGTGTGTGTGTGTGTGAGAGAGAGAGAGAGAGAGAGAGAGAGAGAGAGAAAGATACAGAGGAGTGGAGGAAGGGGGCTAGGGGTGAGAGAGAAAAGAGATCAACCAAGAGATCAAGTGTGTTTGGAATTTATAAAACTGAGTTCAGGTTAATTTAAATGTCTATGTTGGCAAGAAGTGGAGAGGGCCATAGGGCTGTAAATGATGATGACAACGATGTGGCTTGGGGGGTGGTAAACACAGTACGGTGTATAGAGATGTGCTGTGGAATTGGGCACCTGAAACCTGTGAAATTATGTTAACTAGTCTCACCCCAATAAATTCAATTAAAAATGAAGCCCTGGCCGAATGGATCTGTTGGTTGGAGCATCATCCTGATGTGCGGAGGTGGCCAGATTGATCCCCAGCCGGGGCACATGCAGGAGTGGCTTAGTGTTCCTGTCTCTCTCTCTCCCATCCTCTCCTGCTAAATTCAATCAAAATTTTAAAATAAAAATTAAAAATATTTTCTAGCTTATTATAGGAATAATGCGTGTTTATCGTAGAAATATAGATGAATTTCCGCCCCTGCTGCCAAAAAAAAGTGCCATCTCAGAGTTAGTCATTGTTAAGATTTTGATTCACATTATCCAAGCTGTTTGTGTATGTGTGTGTGTACATTCATGCATGTTTGTTTTTTAGAAAAAAGATACTATATTACCAATATTATTCTGGAAGTTATATTTTCAGATGTATTCATAAATGTGCTTTTATAATTTCAATGTAAAATTTTTATGGGATAGCTACATCATATCTTTTGAACATTAGGTTTTTAAAGTTACTTTTTATTCTATTATTTTGCAGCAACTAACTGATAGAAAAAGGCTTTTTAAATTTCAAGTCACTCATTGACCTCTTTACCTCACTGCAATTTGGTAGAATGTGTTGTTTGTTGCAGCTCCGCTGCCCGGGGACCTACCTGCCAGTCAAAGAATGTTATGAAACTGATGGCTGCTGACAGCTTATCTACTTTTGCTGTTTCTTCTTACAGGAGACAGAGCATGTGGTGCCCAGCCAGTTGGAGTGTCAGGGGAGAGCAGGAACGCCAGCTCAGGAGAGCCCACAAAACCACACGTTCAGGGGCCAAGAAACAGTGCGGCTTCAACCAAGGTGGGCCCTTAGGTGTCTGAAGTAGCGCTGTGCCTGGGGTTCATTCCCTTCTGCTTGCCACCCCCACACAAAAATCTAGGCTTTCTGACTTATGCTGACATTCCTTATAATCTGGGAAGCTGTCTAAAGGAGCCTAGAAGGAGTATCTTTAAGTCTGAGCTTAAGAGAAATGTAAGTAACTTACTTTCTCTGTCTTCAGTTTGAAAATGACCACCCGTAAGGCTCAAAGAGGAGTAGAGATAGTCCTGCCCTTGGAGAGAAATGATGATTAGATTTCCTCTGTGATAATGATAGTGATGACAGTGTATACATCAAGCCAGTCGCTGTTTACATAAGAAAGCATATAGCCTTCACCGCTTCCTCATAGCCACACTGTGGTAAAGGAGCCCGAGGCTGGCAAACTAAGGTATCTACCTGATGCTGCGCAAGTGAAAACGCTGAGCCTGAATTTGAACCTACACATGTCTCCTAGTGGCATAGCGGCTGTGGCTTCTGTACAGGTCCAAGTGGTGTCCTTAAGCCCTGCAGTATCCCCAGGCTGGCCTCTCTGGTCTGTTGGGTCTGCTGGAGACTGCCATGGGTCGAAGGCAAGGACGTGGGGAGAAAGCTGTGTGCAGGAAGATTGGCATGGCATTCTGATGGGAGCCTGGCATTGCAGCTGTCTATGGAAAGTCTCTTCTGGAAATAAACAGAAGAAAGAATTCAGACACTAGTTGTGTCAGCTGTCTTTGTAGGATCTTGTGTACAGTAATCACAGCCCTGACTCAGTGGAATGGGAGTTCTGTGCTTCTGATCGTGACCTTTACAGAGTTTTTTTCCTAAGGTTTCAGAGTCTAAATGAATCAACAACTACAGAGAAGATTGTGTTATGTAATTATGCTTTAAAACATTCAACGTGCTAAATTTAGAATCATTGAACCCCAAAGGGTTAGAGGAGACCCAACAATTCAGGTGATCCACTATCCTATTGCATTCATTGTACCTTTTATCATCCTCTTCACAAGCTGCCATCTCTTGTCTGTTTATTGCTTGACCTCGGGTCAGGTAAGACTGACTGAACCTTGTCATTTCTCTGCTGATCAGACACTCTCCTTCTTATTTGAAGCTCTATTGCAATAAAGCTGTTAAGCTGACTAGAACCAATTTAAGCAGTGACCCTGACACCTCCCACCAAACTGGTGACTGCCTCTTTCAGCATGAATAAAGCCAACTATATTCCCATGCATATTTTTTTAAAAAAAGAGTAAAAAAGAGACAAAACTAAATCATTCTTATTCATGTGTGAAATGCATGGTGGCCCTTTGGGGTGAATATTCCATTGAGGCTAATGAGGGGATATGGTATTAGTAATTAATCTTATCCAAGATGCTTGATTTTTGGTACACTTAAAACTGCTTTATATCCCCTTTACAGTGGGGAAGGTCAATAGCGATAATACTGTTATCAGAGGGCAAGTTGGAAATTTAATAGGACTATGTGGTCGGTAACCTTCACATATGACTAGTAAGACTAAGAGTATTGAATTAGACCCTATCCCCTGTGCCCCAGTAAGAAATCAATGTAGGGTTTCCTTACTCTTATTGTGGGGGGTAGGAATTACAGTTTTATTCAGATTCTGTAAATTATGTGGCACCTTTCTTCAGATAAAAGAGCTGTGCATACACATAGTTTGTGTAAAACTTAGGAAGTTCCTAGCCCTCGTCTTCCTGTCAGGGAAAGGAGCCGGCTACAGGGTTATGGGGCAGCCTTCCCCATTAAGTCCGGCTTGTCTTCTCAACAGATTGGCCACTTCTTGTAAAACCAGATCTGGTCTCTTCTCCTCTGTACCTCAGCACTCCGGCAGCCTTCCCCATTAAATCTGTCTTGTCTTTTCAACAGATTGGCCACTTCTTGTAAAACCAGATCTGGTCTCTTCTCCCTGTACCTCAGCACTCCTCCACAGAAACCCTAATACCTCCACAGGACTTGTTCTTGTCTTTTTCCCCCCTTTAACTTCTATGCTGTACTTTCACAGGTTTAGCAGCATTCCAGAAATTCTGTGCACCTGGTTTGGCAATCCGCAGGATCTGGTGTCGGTCTGCAGTTCAGGAGCCATGTTAGTTCAATTATTTCTTGTTCTAGTAGATATTTTAGAAATTGATTTTAGAGAGAGGAAGGGAGAGAGAGAAACACTGATTTGTTGTTCCACTTATTTATGCATTCATTGGTTTCTTCTTGTATATGCCCTGACCAGGGATAGGACCTGTAACTTTGGCATATTGGGACAATGCTCTCTGACCATCTTAGCTACCCATCCAGGGCTAAGGCATTAGTAGATTTAGTATTTAGACTGGGCTGGGTACCTTTAAACTTTTATTTGTCACAATCATAGTGGCATCATCACCCAGGGACATTCTAATAGTACTTAACCCCACATCTTCAAAATATTATAGGGATTGTGAAACTTGATGAACTGGTGAAATGAGATCTGAGGCTAAAAACAACTCTGAGTCAGGTAGCTCACATTCCTGATAACCTTCATCTTCCATTTTACGTCAGCCTATGGCCAGGTTCAGGCATGTCGTGCCCAATCAGATCTTGATAGAGACATGATACTGTAACAGGACACTATAACAGGCTCAGAGTGAGGAAAGAAGGCATGCTAAATCTCAGCAGGTGTAAAATGCCACCTTCTTGGGAAAGGGAAGAGAATGTTATTAGTAATAAGCAATTTGAAAAGGGAAGAGACATCTTTCTCTAGCAAGGAGCAGTCAAGCGAGTGATAAATGTCTTACATGTTATTTAAGTGAGACTCGAAGGAGTAGTCCTCAGAGAATGGATTTGTCTTTGTAAAGAGAGATTTTTGGAGCTGATTATGTTATGGTGTGGGCATCAGTCTTCTCATGCATGGCAAGGAGAAATAGCTTCATACCTTTGGCTCTCAGAGCATTTGTAACTTTAGCTCTTTTTAGCACAAGAAATCTTTATCTGTATTTGTGCACGAGCTTCCGGGAGTTTGAGTGTGTATACACTATATTGGTTTTTAGAAGCTACTGCAACAAAATGAGTACAAACCTGTGGCTTAAAACAACACAAATCAATAATCTTGTAGTTCTATATGTTAGACACCAACACTGGAGGCAACAGGCTTGCATTTTTTCTGGAGGCTCTAGGGGAGAATTGGTCCATTTCTTGGCCTTTTCCAGTTTCCAAAGGCTGCCTTTATTTCTTGATTCATGGCTTCTCCATTTTTAAAGATAGCAACATAGTATCTCTCTGAGCATGACTGGGATAAATGTGCGATTTTAAGGATTCAAGTTATTGGGCCAGCTCAGATAACCTATCATAATCTCCCCATCTCAAGGTCCTCACTTAATCATATCTGTAAAACTCCTTTTGTCATGTATGGTAATGAGGGAGGGGGCAAGGGATAAGGACATGGACATCTTTTGGGAACCATTAATCTGCCTGCTACATATATGTTTATTTTTCCCGGGAAGAACTCTAAGGCATAGATAAGAATCTCATGGTACTCATGATCCCCCCCAAAAAGGTTTAGAATGACTGTCCTAACCTCTTCTTCCTCTTCCAAGTCTGCTTCCTCTTCTGAGTTCCAACAGATCCAACCTAACGTGTCAATGTAGCCCCTCCATCCTCTTTCTTTGTATCCCTGCTACTTGCTATGCCCCCCTCATCTCTATATTATCTTCCTTAGCTCTATAGTGCCTCACCTCAGAGGGCTCAAATTTGATGTCCTGTAGGTATATGTAGGGTGGAAATATATTTGGCCTGTAGGCTATTTTAAAATATTCTGATTCTTACTTTAAAATCAGGTTTTACAGATTTTTGGTATGCTTTTGAAAAATCTGAATATGGGATAACCCAGAGCCTTCATTCCTACAAGGCAGCAGTTAGCTGGAGCTGAGGAAAGGCGCTCTATTTTTTTGCAGTTCCCACCCTCATCTCCCCATTTATTTATGTTCTTTTTTTTTTAAATTATTTATTTTAATGAGAGAGGAAGAAAGAGAGAGAGGAACAATGAGCTGTTCCTATATGTGCCCCGAGCGGGGATCAAACCAGCAACTCTGTGCTTTGGGTCGATGCTCTAACCAACCGAGCTATCTGGCCAGGGCAAAAATTCAGGTTTTTTTTAAATATATTTTATTATTATTAATTTTAATGGGGTGACACCAATAAATCAGGGTACATATGTACAATAAAAACATCTCCAGGTTATCTTATCATTCAATTGTGTTGCATACCCGTCACCCAAAGTCAAATTGTCCTCTGTCACCTTCTATCTGGTTTTCCCTGTGTCCCTCCCCTCCTCCCTATCTCACCCTTCCCTCCTTATTTATGTTCTTTGCCAGACTTCTACAAGTATTTGATTTATAATGCCTGCACCAATCCTTTTCTTCCCAGCAATTGCTCATCCTGGGGACTCTGGCTGCCTGCAGCTAAGCCCTAATAAGGTGATGGCTGGTACTGTCCTATGCTTCCTTTCCCAAAATGGTGTGTGTATATTTTAACTTGAATTTTCAGTGCATCTGTATGGAGGTGCTGCATGTTATACTACTCTGGCATGCCCCTGAGTACCTGGGGTTTTTCAAAATATGTACAATTATAGAATTGCATTTAGTCTGAACAAGAATGAAACCTTAGTAATCGTTTAATATAACCTTCTCACTTTCTAGTTTGACACCCAGTGAGGCTGTGATTTGCTTAAGCCCTCATTCCCTTTGTAATAAAACCAAGATAAACACTCTGTCCGTTTAGAGCAACCACTTAATGAATATGGATCAGTTTCATTGATTTTTATAGCTAAAGCCATTGCCACTCCTGGGGACCCTCAGATATGACGAAGAGGAGTTGGTGAATGTAAGAAAATACTAAAGTCAGGGGCTTTTTACCCAGCTAAGTAAATTTACTTTGGGGAGTGATTAACTCAACTTGTGTTTAAAATTGATGACAGCATTAAAACTTTAATGTTGTTAAAGACCTTGTCTGTATAAACAAGAGCTATTTATAGCATTGTGTTACTACTAATGAAGGTGGTGGTTACATTTGCAAATTGGAACTCATTATTAGCCTCTTCATCCAGAAGTCCCCAGTTAGAGGGATTGAAGTTTGGGGTACTAGTAAGGATCATGGCTTTTGATGACTTTGACTATTTTTATGACATTCCAAGAGAAAAGAAAAAGCCTTGCTGCTCTATGGAAATAGGAAGTTTCCTTGGCAAACCTTTCATCTTTTGTTTTTGAAATAGACACTTGTGTGAGGTTTTAATAGCTAATTGTTTCTTATTTAAATGTTTTGCCTAGAAGTAAGGAGAGTCAGAGTTCTGCTGAAAAGTAGCTTGTCTTGACAATGTTTTAAGACTCCCTGGTGTACAGCTATGTAATGAGTGGATCCTAAAATAGCTTACTTTGTGTATACTACATAGGAAGAGAGCTGCATAATGAGGGCTGTCCTCCACCCCACCCCACCCCATCCCCCATCTCACCTTCACCTTCGTGGGTGCAGAAACAATCTGGTGAAATAGAAAGAACAGTCAAATTAAGAAATGCATCTTATCTTGTCTATCAGATGACTGTGGTCACTTCACTCCAATCTCTACGTCCACATCTTTAACAGGAGTTTGGGTCAGATGATTTCTAAGGTCCTTTCTGGCTCTTACATTGAAAATTCTCAACACTCCTGTTTATAGGATTAGACATGGAAAATTTTAGTTTAATAATGCAAGCTCTTGCATTCACAGATAAAAATAATTTTCCCTCCCTGATGGAGAGCACAAAAAATCCCACAGCAAATCCTTAAACTGTGATGGGGAAAAAGCCCACACTTGGTTATTCTGGGAATGAAACCCTCTTTTTATTTCTTACTGTTGGAGTCTGACCTTCGTTCCTTGATAAATTGTTAGCACTTTCACTGGACAATGACTGGACACACAGATAAAAGGAAAACTCAGACATTCTTTCATTAAAATAATAATAATAAAATAAGTGAAACATGGTTATATTGGACAATACAGAAAACTCCAGGGACATAAAAATTTCTTATAATTTTAACACAGAGATATAACCACTGTTACTAGTGTAGTGTACATTTTTATGTTGTTTTAATGTGGGCATGAAAAAGAATTGTGTCTGTAAAGGGCTTCCTGATGCATTAGGGTTTGAATCTGTTAGAAGCCCTATTTATTTCAAGTAGGTCCCCAAATATAAACCTAGACCAGAACTTATTCTGACTGTACAATTTTTATGTATAAGCTGAATAATAGACAAGTGAGTTAGTTATCATGAGGCAGGTAAGCTCATTTATGGCTAAGGTGAACAAATTTGATTTTCTATAACAAACACACTAACAATTCTTTGTAAAGCCTCCTCTGCCTCTCCTTCTAAGCCCACTGTTGGACCTTGATCCTTCCCTAAACCATTCCCTCCCTCTCACTGTATGCACCACCTTGTTACCATATTCACCTGTTTATTTGTCCTCCCTTTCACTAGATGGGGAAGCCTTTGAGGGTGTAGGGCCTAGGATAGGGATGGGCAATCTTTTGAGCTTGGTATGTCAAAATTCGCCAAAAAACTGAGCATAACTCGGGTGGTGTGTCACTTGGAGAAAAATGGACTAACTGGAAGTCCCAGAACTAGACACTCTGTGCCAGAGTTTTGTTGTTTTGGCCTACAGACCTCCGGCATAGAGTGTCTACACTACAGCAAATGTTTTATCCTCTGCTACTGCACCTGACCATGCAGGAGCCGAGGATGAAATGTCCTTCTCGGTATGCGGCCCCATACTTTTCTGGTATGCAGGTGTCATCGAAAATGGCTACGCATGTCAGTGCTGACACGCGTGTCATAGGTTCGCCATCACGGGCCTAGGTTATACCTGACCCATCCTTATATACTAGACAAATGGTATAACATACAATTTCCTATAGGAAACAGGCTTCACAAGCTTTAGTGTCCTGATAGCTGTCTCAGAGACAATGACTAATCGGTGACCAAATGGCATGCTTCGAGGGACCTAGGGAGACCTCCTCACATTCAGGTTTCATGAGACAGCCCTGACCCCTAGTCCTTACAGGTATTTATTGATACATACAAATAGAAGCAGGGACAAGAATAAGGGAGTCAGGAAGCAGAGTAGAGAATGAAGAAGTAAGGAAGAGGAACTTCTTTACAGCAGACAAAAGGACAAGGGCTCAAATGTCCTCACCTATTAATCAGAATTGCTAATTCTACCCCTAATGTGTTGCTTTAAGCACTTTTGTCAGTGATGCCATGGTGGCTTTTGCCTCAGGGCACTGAACTGTGTTCCTGTTCAGCATCCCTGCAGATAGATAGCCACATGTTAGAAATAACATTTCTAGAAGATTGAAAAAAACCTTTTTTCTTGATATTGCAACATCTTGGAAAGCTTCTTAGCCTAACTTGGACTAGATCTTAGAGAGAAATTTTAGTAAAGACTATAGGAGACAGAATGTGTATAAACTTAAACTTAATTCAGAACTTTAACCAACTGGTAAAATATTCATTGTTCCTGAGGTCACAGGAATGAGGCTGATATTCAGTCTACTCTTCAGCTTCCCAAGGAGGCAATGGCTGCTTCGGCAATTCTGTCATCGTGTTCATCTACTAGTTACTCTTTGCAAGACTGATGTTAAATATAACACACACACATGCACACATAGACGTGCACGCACACACGTGTGCGCACACACACATGCACATGCACATGCACAGGCGCACATGTACACACATACACGCACATGCACACACACATGAGATACAGTGACACATACAGCTGCAACCCACCTCCTCTATTTTTTCTTTTATTCTTAACCAATGCTAGATAAAAACACATTTTTTATTTTTAAACATTTATTCATATATCTGAATTTTTTCATATATATGAAACCTTAGAGCTATGTTTCTGTATAACTGTTTTGTTCCATTTAATTGGAGGTTTTCCATATTCTGAAATATTTGTAAATATCAATGGCTGTGAAATACTCCATTCTGTTGCTATACCATCATTTATTTAACTAATTCTAAATTATTGGATACTTTGGTTACTTCTAGGATTTTTACTTCTGGATATTATAGTAAAAATTATTTAAAAATATATTATTTGAAATGATAGTGATGTTTTATTTTTTAAATAATTTGTATTAGTTTAGGTGTACAGCATAGCGGCTAGATAGTCCGATACTTTACAAAGTGTTCCCCTCAATAGCTCCAGTACCAACTTGTTACCATACGTAGTTATTACAGCATTATTGACTGTGTTCTCAGTGCTGTACTCTACATCTCTGTGACTTTTTTATAACTACCGATTTGTACTTTTTAAGCCCTTTGCCTTCTGTGCCCAGTTCCCCAAGCCCCTCTCCTCTGGCAACCATCAGTCTGTTCTCTGTATCTGAGTCTGTTTCTATTTTGTTTGTTCATTTATTTTGTTCTTTAGATTTCACATGTAAGTGAAATCATATGTCATTTATCTTTCTCTTACTAGTATTTCATTTTGCATAGTACCTTCTAGGTCCATCCGTGCTGTCGCAAATGGTAAGATTGCATTCTTTTTATGGCCAAGTAACATTCCATTGTATATATGTACCAGCACTCTCTTATCCACTTGTCCGTTGATGAGCACTGAGGTTGCTCGCACAACTTGGCTATTATAAATAATGCTGCAATGAACATAGGGGTTAATATATTCTTTCAAGTTAGTGTTTTGGGTTTCTTCAGATATATACCCAGAAGTGGACTTATACTGGGTCATAAGGCGGTTGCATTTTTAATTTTTTGAGGACCCTCCCTATTGATTTCTATAGTGGCTGCACCAGTCTGCATTCCCACCAGTGGTACACAGGGGTTCCCTATTCTCCACATCCTTGCCAACACTTGTCATTTGTGGATTTATTGATGATAGCCGTTCTGACAGGTGTGAGGTGATATCTCATTGTAATTTCAATTTGCATTTCTCTGGTGAATAGTGACACTGAGCATCTTTTTATATGTCTTTTGGCCATCTGTAGGTCTTCTCTGAAGAAGTGTCTATTTAGTAGGTCTTTTGCCTGTTTTTTAATTGGATTGTTTGGGGGTTTCTTTGGTGTAGAGTAGCATGACTTCTTTAAAAATTTGAAACATTAACATCTTATCAGTTGTATCATTGGCAATATCTTCTCATATTCAGTAGAATATTTTTGTTTTCTTGATAGGTTTACTTTGCTGTGCAAACACTCTTTAGTTTGATGGAGCTCCATTTTTAATTTAAAAAAAATTTCTTGCTTGCAGGCATATATCAGAAAAGAATATTGCTAAGAGAAATGTCAGTTTTTACTGCCTATGTTTTCTTCTAGGAGTTTTAAGGTTTTGAGTCTTACATTTCAGTCTTTAATTCATTTTGAATTTACTCTTGTATATGGTATCATAAGGTGCTCTAGTTTTATTATTTTGCCTGTATCTGTCCAATTTCCTCAACACCATTTGTTGAATAAAATGTCTTTATACCATTGTATGTTCTTGCTTCCTTTGTCAAATATTAATTGCCCAGATAGGTGAGGGTTTATTTTTGGGCTTTCTGTTCTTTTCCATTAGTCTGTATGTATATTTTTATGCCGTTACCATACTGTTTTGAATATTTTAGTTTTATAGTATAAATTAATATCAGAAGCATGATTCCTCCAACTTTACTCTTATTCAAGTTTGCTGTGGCTATTTGGGGTCTTTTGTGGTTTCATATACATTTTTGGAATATCCTAGTTCTTCTGTTAAAAATGCCATAGTTTTGAGAGGAATGGCATTGAATCTATAGATTGATTTGTATAATATGGACATTTGAACAATGATAGCTTTTTTATCTATGAGTATGATATATGCTTCCATTTATTTGTATCTTTCTCAGTTTCTTTCTTTAGCATCTTATACTTTTATGAATAGAGGTCTTTTATCTCCTTGGTTAAATTTATTCCTAGGTACATTTTTTTAAGACAATTGTAATTGGGATTTTTTTAGTTTCTCTTTCTGATAGATCATTAATGGTATAAGAAAATGTAACCCATTTCTGAATATTTATTTTATATCCTGCTAATTTACTGAATTAATTTATTAATTATAGTACTTTTATTTTGGGGTGGAATCATTTTTTTTAAGTGAGAGAAGGGGAGATAGTAAGACAGACTCCTGCAAGTGCCTCTACCGGAATCTACCCAGCAAGTCCACTAGGGGCGATGCTCTGCCTATCTAGAGCATTACTTCTTTGCTCAGCAACCAAGCTCTTCTTAGTGCCTGAGGTGGAGGCCATGGAACCATCCTCAGCAACTGGGGCCAACTCACTCCAATTGAGCCAGGGATGCAGGAGGGGAAGAGAAACAGAGAGAGAGAAAGGGGAGGGGAAGGGATGGAGAAGCAGATGGTTGCTTCTCCTATGTGCCCTTACTGGGAATTGAACCCAGGAAATCCACACATTGGATTGATGCTCCATCACTGAGCCAACTGGTCAGAGCTAGGGATCTTTATATTAATGTTTTTCAACTGTGATTGGTATGCCAGAAATTTCATGCTGTCCGTGACAGTTAACCACCCTAATATTGTATAAAGATTATAGACCCAATGATCTTCATCGAATTTACTTATGGGCAGGGTGATTTCTGCTTTAGTGATCCCTGAAATAATTCTCTTATTTTCACTGGTCCTCAAATGTAAAAAGGTTGAAAACCACGGTTCTATACACAGTATCATGTCGTCTGCAAATAATGACAGTTTTATTTCTTCCTTTCCAATTTGATGCCTTTTATTTCTTCTTGTCTGATTGCTGTGACTAGGACTTTGTATGTTGAGTAGAAGTGGTGAAAAAAGATATTCCTTTCTTGTTCCTGATCTTAAGGGAAATGTTTTTAGTTTTTTACTGTTGAGTTGTTTACTGTTGTTAACTTTTCATTTTTCATATATGGCCTTTATTATGTTGAAGGTGTGTTCCCTCTATTCCTATTTTGCAGAGAATTTTGTCATAAATAGGTGCTAGATTTTGTCAAATGCTTTTTCTGTACCTATTGATATGAACATATGATTTTTATTTTTCATTTTATTTATATGGTGTACCACATCAATTGTTTTGTGAATATTGTAATAACTCTGGATCCCAGCAATAAATCCCATTTGATCACGATGTATGATCTTTTTAATGTATTGCTGAATTCAGTTTGCTAATGTATCCTGTTGGGGATTTTAGTATCTATGTTTATCAGGGATATTGGTCTATAATTTTCTTTCTTTTTAGTGTCTTTATCTTATTTTAAAATTAGGATAATGCTGACCTCATAAAATAAGCTTGGAAGTCTTCCCTCCTCTTGACTTTTTTGGAATAGTTTGAGAAAAATATGTGTTCTTTTTTAGACATTTGGTAAAATTCATTTTTGAAGCTATTCGGTCCAGGGCTATTAGTTTGTTGGGGTTTTTTAATTACTGCTTTAATTTTGTCGGTTGTAATTAACTTGTCAGCTCATATTTTCTGTGTTTTCTTGATTTAGTTTTGGAAGATTGTATGTTTCTAGGAATTTATTCATTTATTCCCTTTTGTCCTATAAGTTGATAAATAGTTGTTCATAGTATTTTCTTACACTCCTTTATATTTCTGTGGTGTTAGTTGTTTCTTCTTCATTTCATTTCTGATTTTATTTATTTAGGCCCTCTTCCTTTTGATGAGTCTGTTTAAAGGTTTATCCACCTTATTGTCTTTTTAAAGAAAAAACTCTTGGTTTTATTGATCTTTTGTATTTTTTTTTAGACTCATTTATTTCAGCTCTGATCTTTATTGTTTTCTTTTTTCTACTCAGTTGAGCTTTATTTTTATTTTTCTAGTTTCCTTAGGTGTTAGGTTAGATTGTTCATTTTAGATTAATTTTTTGTTTCTTGAGTTAGGCCTGTAATGCTATGAAATTTTCTCTTAGGACTGCTTTCACTATGTCCAATAGATTTTGGATTCTTGTTTTTACATTTTTATTTGTCTCAAGGTATCTTTTGATTTCTTCCTTGAACTCATTGTTAACCCATTCATTGTTTAGTAACATGTGACTTAACCTTCACATCTTTGTGTGTTTTTCAAATTTTTTTCTTGTAATTGATTTCTAGTTTCATGTCATTGTGGTCAAAGAAGATGTTTGATATGATTTCAGTCTTCTTAAATGTATTAAGACTTGTTTTGTGCCCTATTATGTGATCTTGGAAAATGTTCTATGTGCATTTTAATAGAAGTATATTCTGCTACTTTGGGGTGAAATGCTCTAAAAATATCAATTAAGTCCATTTGATCAAGCGTGTCATGTAAGACCACTGTTTTCTTATTGATTTTCTGCCTGAAATACAGATCCTTCAATATCAATGGGATGTTAAAATCCTCTACTGTGACCATATTACTGTTGATTTTGCCTTTTACATCCATCTGGATTTGCTTTATATATATATAGGTGCTCCTGTGTTGGTGCATAAATGTTTACAGGTTTATATATTCTTGTTGGATTGATTCTTTTGTCATTCTGTAATGTCCTTTTTTGTCTCGTTATAGTTTTTGTTTGAAAGTCCATTTTGTGTAAGTATTACAACCCTGGCTCTTTTGTATGTTTCCATTAGCACAAGCTATCTTTTTTGGTTTTTTTATCCCTTTACTTTCAGTATGTACATCTTTTATTTTGAGGTGGGTCTCTTGTAGACAGCATATATATGGGTCTTGTTTTCTTATCCATTCAGCTACCCTATGATTTTTAATTGAATCATTTAATCCATATACATATGAGGTGATTATCAATATATACATATTTATTGCCAATTTATTTATTGATGTGACAGAGACAGAAAGAGATATAGAGCGAGGGACAGATAGGGACAGACGGGCAGGAAGGAAGAGAGATGAGAAGCATCAATTCTTTGTCGCATCTCTATAGCTGTTTATTGATTGCATTCTCATATGTGCCTTGACCAGGGGGCTACAGCAGAGTGAGTGACCCCTTGCTTAAGCCAGCAACCTTGTGCTCAAGCCAGCGACCATGGGGTCATGTATGTTCAGTAGTCACGGCCACCATCACAGCCACCTGGCCCGTGCAGGTTTGCATTTGATTCACACAGACGGTAATAAAACAATGGAGCCAAGAACTGGTGAGCCGTTACCTTTAATCCTAGCTGGCACCCGGCAGGTGAGAAATATACACAGTGGGAAAATACTTCCCTTTCCATTCAGGGCTCCCAAAGCCACTGACTCATCCAAGTATTCCTAAAATCAAAGTTTCTACCTCACCAGCCTTATTCACTTCTGCTCCCCATCTCCTTCTCTCTGCACAAACTGGCTTCTCCTTTAGTACTCTGCCATCTTGGTTGCTTCTCCTCTGCAATGCTAATTAGGAACTGAGAGAAAGAGTCCCTGATCTCCCTTATTTTATAGTGTAGAAATTAAAACCTTTAAGGTAGTATCCAAATAGGAAGTCTCTGATACAAAGCCACTTATCTGAGGCATAATTGGGATTCCTCTTAAGAGTGCACCACCCCATGTTATGCAACAGTCAAGGGTGTTGGGAAAAGCTTAGTTTTGAGAAGATCTTAGTATTTATTAAAAGCGTGGGAAAGGCTTACTCTTAAAACCAGGCCTTAGGCTATAAGGACCCTGCCTGCTTACAGCCAGTCCCCCACATCCAATGCAAATTATAAGCGAGCAAACATATACATCAATCATATTTGCAAACTTATATGACCCACAGGTCATGTCTATGATACTGCACTCAAGCCAGTGACCCCACGCTCCAGCTGGTGAGCCCCCACTCAAGCCGGCGACCTCGGGGTTTCAATCCTGGGTCCTCTGCATCCCAGTTCGATGCTCTATCCACTGCACCACTGCCTGGTCAGGCGCCATTTTATTTTTTATGGACATGTTTCTCTGGTTTTTATTTCTTAAAGAAGACCCTTTAACATTTCTTGTAGTACTGGCTTGGTGATGGTCCTAATGAAGTCCTTTAGCTTTTTCTTGTCTGGAAACTCTTTACTTCTCCATCAGTTTTTAATGATTGTCTTTCTGGATAAAATTGTCTTGGTTGTAGAACCTTGCTTTTCATCACTTTGACCATTTTGTGCCAATCCTTTCTGGCCTGAAATGTTGCTGTTGAGAAATCAGCTGACAATATTATAGGAACTCTCTTGTAGGTAACTTCCTATTTCTGCTTTTAAGATTCCCTTTTTTGTCTTTAACATTTTGCATCTTAGTTTTGATGTGTCTTGGTGTGGACCTCTTCAGGTTCATCCTGTTTGGGACTCTCTGCATTTCCTGGACAGTGTATGAGCTATTGTGTCAGGGTGCAGAGCCTATGAAGTTTAATTTGTCTCAGCTGGGGCTGGGGCTGGTGCCTTGATGAGATTCTCCTTTTAGGTATGCAGTTTATGGAGCTAATTGGATTGTAGTCTAAAGCTTGTTATTTGGTATGCTGATTCAGGTGTGGGTTGTGACTGGCCATTGGCTCCCTGTTTGGAGTTATAAAGCAATCCATAGTTTTGGTCTGCTTCTGCTGGTCCTGAATGTGCATGGGAGGGGCTAAGCTGCTCACCAGCACCCAGCCTGGGGGAAGGACAGCAAAAGGCTGAAGGCACCCTGAGATCTACCTCCACTTGCCGACTGTCTCTTAGGCTCCGTCAATGAAAGAGCCTCTGGCGGTTTGCAAGTTGTGTGAGGTAGGTTGTCAGTGAGTAACCAGGTAGAGGCAAGTGGTATTCACCAGACTGATAAAGATTCAGCCTTGATACCATTGCTGGCTCTGTGTTCACTCAGCAAAATTCTCACTGTACACCAAGGCCAGCTGCCACCTGCCTGTGGTCCACCGATCATTGTTGGGTGGCATCTCAGGAAGTTATCATTTGGTCATGTCGAGGGATCACTCTGCACATGAATGGTGGTGCTGATCAAGGGTGTAAGAGAAATATGATCCTTGCCATAGAGTCACATGAGTCAGTTTTCCCTGTGTGTTTCTGACACCCCTTGTTTTGTCTGGACCTCCTTGAGAGTCTTCCAAGAAAGTCTGCACTGCAAGCCCAGGCTGGTCACAGCCAGCTGACTCCTTCATGGGGCGGAAGCTCAGCAAGGGTGTGGCTACAGGGAGTTGGGAGGGTGGGGCTAGTGGATCCCTCCTAAGTGTGGCCCTTGTTGGGCATACAGAGGCGGAATAATGGCCCTTGCCCTACCGCCACACAGCTTAGTCTTTCCCTCTGAGTCTTTGACAGCTTCTGAGTCTGCGCTGACCACCTCAGTAGCACAACAGGAAAGTCAGCGCCATGGGCCCAGGATGGCCATGGCCAGCAGATTCCTCTGCTGGGTGTGAGCTTGGCAGGGCAGGGCCACTTTAAGTCGGGAGGGTGGAGCTTGTGCATTCCTTCATGATGTTGTATGGAGGGGAATGCTGGCCCAGGAAAGATGGAGTCTGTAGGTAGTGTGGGAGAGGGATTCGGCACAGAGACCTTGGCGGCTGCCCTTTCATCTTTCTCCCTGAAGCAACATAGCCCGATCTCTTCTTATATGACCCCAGTCTGCTCCGAGCCCTTTTCCCTCCGCTGGAGCCCAGGGTGAGTGACTGTGAATGAGATTTTGTTTGCTCGCCTTCAAGAGGGTGCCTGGATTTCTAACAGACTCCCATCTCTTCCTGGTGGATAAAATCCCAGCTGATTTTAATAGCCCAATTATGTGGGATTCTCTTTCTGGTTTCCTGGGCTGGAGAGCCGGCAGGGGATTGAGACCACTTGCTCCTCAGGGGAGACCTTTGCAACTGAGATATCCCTCCAGATTTTTATCTGACATGTATCAGTGTAGGGCCAGTGCTTTTCATGTCTATGCCTTTCCAACCAATCTCAATGTGGCTTCTGTAAATACTTGGTTATAAGACTTCTCTGTTCAGCTAGTCTTCTTTTGGTAATTTATGTTGAATGTTCTATAATGTAGTTGTACTTCCAGTTTGGTTTTGGGAGGAGCTGAGTCTAACTTCCACCTATTCTGCCACCATCTCAATTGTCTGAAAATATTATGCACATTCACTATAGTTTCTATGGTTTGTGCTTAAGGGTAAAAACTTTCTAAGCCTTGGCGTTGAAATGTTTAACCAAAATAAGACTTTCCAGGTATAAATTTTCTAGTTATTTGACCATAGAAGAAGCCAGGTATATAGTGGATAATTAGTAACTTTGAGAGAACTAGATAGACAGTCATGTATGTGTCTGGACTTCGGTAAAAAAGTGGTGAAATCATAGGATAGTGGCCCAGGGTAGAACTTTTGAGACAGTTCAATTCAGTCCCCTCCTCCCTAGTTGTGTATTCTGGATATTTCTTTTTTATCTACTAACCCTCATAGTTTTCTGGTTCAGATTGTGCTAAGGGTTAAGTGCCTCTGGCTCTAACATTCCCAGAGAACATTTGGAAGGCATGCAGGATGTGTAACCATTCTTTGTTGTGTGGGACTGCCCCACACATCTCAGGGGCTGTGGCAACTTTAGGTCCAGTCTACCAAATGCTAGTGGGCACCCCCTAGCCTCTGAGTCAATCACAGATAATCTCCAGATTTTCTAAATGCTCCCAGGGGACGTATACCACCCCCTTGAGAAATACCAATCTCCATGCTGTATATTTAAAATTATGTTTGAGAAGAGTATTAACAGGGGTACATGTTCATGATCTATTTATACATGGGCAAAATGCAGTTACATTACACTATTACCATGTGATTCTGTTTTTGCATCCTATATAATTATGTACAGAAACATACTGGAAAGACGTAAATCCATATTTTATTGGTGATTATTTTCTGGTGGGATGATATGGGTAATTTAAAAAATATTCTTTTTTATTTCCAAATTTCCTCCCATTGAGCCCGTATTAGGTTTGCAAATCAAGAAATTGTTTCTAAGTAAGAAAATAATATACTATTTAGCATGTGAAACCATAATGAATTTGTTAAAATCAACCATATGACATAATTTTATTCTCTCTTTCTTTTTGGAACTGTTTTATCTCAATGGAAGGTAAACAGGAACATTAGGAGGGTGTTAGGAGAGCATGGGTTTGTTTAAAATTTTTGTTAACGAAAGGAAATTTAAAAGGCATTTTTAATACCTGTGGCTTTTATGGTTTGGGCCACTTGGGCTCAGAATGGAAATATTAAAGATGACTTTTATAGGGTCCAATGATGCTTAAAACCAGAATTTGTCCTAGACACCTCTTCCTTTGAGTGTTTTATTCTGTGGATTTGCCTCTCTGAAAATTCATCCACCCTTACCCATCAGACAGACAGTGATCCAGGTTTTATTCATCTTGTGCCAAGACCGTATTGGTAAGGACAGCTTTGTGTTGAAGCATATATAGCATTTGTTGTTTGCTTTTAAATGAAATAATAATAGGAATGCTAATAACGTCTGTACTCTGGGAATAGCAGGTAAAGAGGAGCTGCTATTTAAGACCTAGACAGAGGTCTAGGAAGCTGAATTATACTTAATCGCGGGGAGAGTGTGATATCAGAAGGTTGCCTGTGGCCAGACTCACAGGGCCTGTTAGTCAGTCTGGATTTTGGGTTTTTTGAAGTCTGGAGAGAAGTCATTCGAGGTTATAAATGGGAATGATGGGCTCAGGTTACATTGCTAAAAGACTACTGTATGAAGTGTGTGTTGTAGGGAGACATCTTGCGGCTAAAATCCTCCTCCTCGTGGAAGTTAATGGTGGCAACAAAGAAGGAGGTAGGAATAGGACGGAGCAAGTCATGATGACTCATGATATTGTCCTTTAGGGAGAGAAAGAAAACTTCTACTAGGAACACATGGCATTTAGGCTTGCTTTATTTATTTATTTAAAAATTTTATTTAGCAAATTAAATTTAATAGGCTATCATTGATCCATAAGAGTACGTTGATTTCAGGTAAACATTTCTATAGCATTTGAACTTTTGATTATGTTGTATACTCATCACCCAAAGTCAAATCATTTTCCATCACCTTATATTTGCCCCTCTTTACACCCTCCCCTCACCCTCAACCTTATACCCCTCCCCCACACCTCTTCTCCTACTTCTCCCTCCTTCTGGTAACCACTTCACTTTTATCTTTGTCCATGAGTTTCAGTTTGATATCCCACCTGTGTGTGAAATCATACAGTCCTTAGCTTTTTTTGATTCACTTATTTCACTCAGTATAATGTTCTCAAGGTCCATCCATGTTGTCATATATATGTATTATATCTTCTTTTATTTTATTTATTTTTAAGCAAGAAAGAGAGAGACAGTGAGACAGAGACAGAGAGAGGGACAGACAGGAAGAGTGAGAGATTAGAAGCATCAATTATTTGTTGCGACATCTTACTCGTTCAGTTATTGCTCTCTCATATGTGCCTTGAAAAGGGGGCTACAGCAGAGTCAGTTACCCCTTGCTCAAGCCAGCGACCTTGGGCTCAAGCCAGAGATCATGAGGTCATGTCTGTGATCCCATGCTCAAGCTGGTGAGCCCATGCTGAAGCTGGTGACCTCGGGGCTTTGAACCTGCGTCCTCTGTATCCCAATCCTACTCTCTATCCACTGGTCTTCTACCTGGTCAGGTTTCCAGGGTATTTTGAACCATACATATGACCGCTCCATCTCTTGCTCTCTGCCAGTTTTGACACTGACCTCGTGGGTTGACTCACCGCTAACCCATTCTCTGGGCATTGGAGCGGTTCTGGGTTCTGTTCCAGCCCACCAAGGTGAGGAATGGTATCTATTTTAGTGCAGCTGGGTTTTGTTGTGTTTTGAGTTTCTCATGGTGTTTCCAGGGACATAGCTTTTTCCTCTTCTGAAATATATCTGCTTGGAGACCAGGCCAGCTGTACCCAGGTAACTTCTGTTCTCATAGAAGCCCCTCCCCTGTGCCCTTTAGCCATTGGACTCTTCCCAGGTTGTTGCCCCGGTATCTTTAGGACAGTGGTTCTTAACCTGGGTTCTATCGAACCCTAGGGGTTTGATGAGTCGGTCTCAGGGGTTCGGAGAAGCCTCTGCTGCGGAGGCCAGAATAAAGTAATACTGTAGTTTGTTGTGAGTTCATGCACTCTGTTGGTTTTGTTCTTTGAGCAAGGTGATGTTCATGCACGGCTCATTTTGTGCACCAGTAAAAAAACATATATCTATGTCTTGAATTTGGAAAAAAATCATATTTTATTTATCACTAAAGAAGGGTTCGGTGAATGCGCATATGAAACTGGTGGGTTCAGTACCTCAAAAAAGGTTAAGAACCACTGCTTTACGATAATGTTTCCCAATTAGTAATCTCCTGTGATGCTTGTTGAAAACATGTTACCAGTTAACTCGTCTGGAAACTCTGATTCAGAGAATGTGAGGCCTAGGAAAGTTTTTATTTTATTATTTTATTTTACTTTTTTAGCAAGAGAAAAAGGAACAGCCACACAGGAAGGGAGAGAGATGAGAAGCATCAATTCTTTGTTGTAGCACCTTAGTTGTTCATTGATTGTTTTCTTATATGTGCCTTGACTGGGGGGCTATAGCAGAGCCAGTGACCCCTTGCTCAAGCCAGAAACCTTGGGCTTCAAGCCAGTGACCGTGGGGTCACATCTGTGATCCCATGCTCAAACCTGTGACCCTGTGCTTAAAGCTGGTGAGCTGTGCTCAAGCTGGCGACCACAGGGTTTTGAACCTGGGTTCTCAGCATTCTGGTCTGATGCTCTATCCTTTGTGCCACCTCCTGGTCAGGCCCTAGGATGCTGTTTTTTAACAAAACTAGTTGATTCTAATCCTCAGGTTAAGTATAAGGTGGGAGTAGGGGCGGGGCTTGTGTTCTCACTACTGGGAGGGCATGTTATTAAGGATCAGAGTTCTGCCTCTAGCCATTGTTGTCCCCTCTATGGGATTTCATTGACCAGTACGAGCACATAAATTTGTTTGGAAAGTCATTTCATGAACAGCTATTGATGCCTAGTTTTGTTTTCTGTTGGTGATTTTTTTGAGAGTCATTTTAAACTTTGTGCCTTGATTTCTTTATCTTTGAAGCTGTCTGTCCAAAATTTAATATTGATCCTTTAGGATAAAAATTGGAGGAAAAAACAGTAAAAGGATGTCTTTAACTACAGCTTAGAATCCCTAGAGAAAGAAACTATATTTACTGGCATCAAGGGTTGTTACTGTTGCTAATAATATTACTGGAATTTATTGGCATCTTGTCTGTGTCTGTATATAGAGCTATTGTTTGGTCATAAAGAATGTTTTGCTTAGAGTTTTGTCCTCTTGGGATATACCTTTTGTTTTCAAAAGAGTTTTAGGAAACAGTGGAATACAGCCAGCTGACAGTCATCCGGGTATACATTGGTGTGTCCTGTGTTGCTTTCTAATACAGACTTTCTAACACAGAGGCTCAATTCAGTATAGTAGGATATCTGGAACTCTTAAGATGAGATTGCTGGTAGGCACTGTGGCTAAAGGTTTTGACTCTATGAAGCACTCTGAAAAGGGTGTTGGATGTTCTTTTACTCTTTCTGCCCAGTTTTCTAAATGTGGGTTAGAAAGATACTTGCTAATTTTTCACATGTCTCCTTGGGGAAGAAAGGTATTTGCTGTGGGACTAAGAGTAATTCCTCCTTCCATTCCTGCTGGTATACTACAGTGGAGGAGGGAATATGAGTTTCACCATAATCATTGGACATACTCAGGCATATACCAGAATTGGCAATTGCCCACATGTGAGTGCCTACTATGTGCCAGATGCCAGGATTAACCCTAGAATAAAAGTTAAGCAAGACTCATGGTCTCTGCCCCGGGGAGCTTATCATCATGACTAAGAGACGAATCAAATAATTATATAAATACACAATGAGCAACTAAGACATCTACAGATCAGTTGTAGAGGGTCAGACTACAGTAAGACTTCCAAAAGAAAAACCTAATTGCTCTGGTACCAGGTATTTAAAGGAAGGATGAATTGATTAGGAGGAGAAGGGGAGAGGGTAGAGCATTATGGGCACAGGAGAACAGCATATATGAAGGCCATATATCTATCAGGGTGGACAGGGGCACAGTGCGTCCAAGCAACTGAAAGAATGCCAGTGTAGTGGGTGCACAGGCAGGAAGGCTGCTAGGAGCTGAGGGTGGAGATGTGAACAGAGGCTAAGTCCTTCAGGATGTCAATTTTGGTCTTCATTATAAGCACAGTGTGCGGAAAGGTAGTGACAGGGCTGTTGTATAGGAATGATATGGGAAAAGTAGAGAAATAGAGGGACCAGGGAGATGATGATGGCTTGGCCTAATGTGGTGGGGAGAGGACAAATGCAAAAGTTATTTGGGATAAAAAATTGAGGGACTTGGTAATAAATTGACTATTGGGTTTCAGGGAGAGGACAGTGTCAGGTAGCTCTCAGATATTTTCCATGACCAATTGGACAGATGGAGAAGCTTTTCCTTGTCTTAGGGAACACTTTCATACCCTAATTTAATTATGGATAGTTGAAATGTTGGTGTAAATAAAAAATCCTACGCTAAAATACTGCTTCTTCACAAATTATCACATCTGTGATTTGACTTTAATCTTCGGCCAAGAAAAATGTCTCCATGTTTTGTTCGTTGTGCTATTTTAAATTCCAGTCCACCTCCTGGAGAAATGTCACTGCAGGGTGACCCTACAGGCTGGCTCAGCACATGCTTTAGGGTTCCAGCAATGTGGGGACATAAAAACTTTTAGAAAAGTTGTACTTCAATCTATAGCCATAATTTTTCAGCTACAGAATCCAGCAAGAAGCTCTTTTAATATCAGCAAACAATTTTCTAAGTTTTGTGTTTCCCTGTTGAGAAGTGCTTTTATTTTGAATTTTATCTTGATGGTGGCAGCAGCAATGTGGTGGCGCAGAGGGGTGGTGATGATGGTGATGCGGATAGAGGGTTTGGTTGGGTGGTGATGGTGGTCATGGGGACAAGAGCTGTGATAATAATAGTGTTGGTGATGATGTTGTTTGAAGGCATTGCATTCTGATCAGTATTTATTTTTAAAGACTTTATTTATTGATTTTATAGAGGTGGTGAGGCAAGAAGTATCAACTCATAGTTGCTTCACTTTAGTTGTTCATTGTTTGCTTGTTGTATGTGCCTTGACCAGGCAAGCCCAGGGTTCTGAACCTGCGACCTTAGTGTTCCAAGTTGACACTATCCATTGCACCAGCACCGGCCAGGCACATTCTGATCAGTATTGAGAGCCATAACTGGGCTCTGAGGAGTCAATGCTGCATTTCTCATTGCCTGGACCTGGGCGAGGGGGCAGGGCTGTAGCTGACAGAGAGCTCTGACTGCCCTGCTCATCAGTGCCCTCCCCAGAAGCATGCATTTGATAGAGATGTGTGCTATCTATTTTCTATTGTTGTTTTGAGTAAAAAGAGGAAAGAACTGGAAGGCATGTTTCAATGTGATCCAGTTTTTCAGTTTAGGTTAACTCTAGCCAGGATTGTACATGGTTCAAGCAGTATCTTTAAAGATCTCAAAAATAAGGGAATTTGATGTACCTCATTGCTGTTTCAGTTCTCTTTTTTTTTTGCTAAATGTCTCTAGTGCTAAATGTCTCTGGTGGTCAACCTTTTCATAAAAACCGCCCACTTCCTTTTGAGAAGCTTTTGTTTCTGTTTCCTCTTCTGCCATGGCCTTTGTCTTTTGCATCCCAGTTACTTCTTATTTCTACACTTTCATTCTCATTATCTCCCGATGACTAAGATTTTCTAGCAGTGTGAGCTTAGACAGTCCTCCTATATGTGTGGTTCTTGCCTTTCTTTATTTCTCTGTATTAACGTCTGGTACACCACAGATCACAGAATTTTTTCTTTAGACTCTGTCTCCTATAAGAATATAAATTCTATCAGGGCAGAGACTTTGTTTTATTCAGTGTTTTATTCCCAACATCTGCAATAGTACCTGGCACAGAGGCAGTGCTTAAAAATATGTTTAATGAGTGGATGAAGTTACTTAATAGCCCTGGTAGGTCAAATGGGTATTATAAGGCAAGTCTGTTATAGTCACCGTGAGGATGAAATAAAATAATACAAGTAAACATCCTGGCAGTCCCACCCTGGCATAGTAAGGCTGGTGAGTTCATAGGTTTTTTCTTGACACTCTTCTTTTTTGTAACATCTTTCTCTTCAGCATTTAGGGTATTCTTCTGTTTACCTTTTTACCTCCTTAGCAATGTGTTCATTTTCTTCATGGCTCTTTTTCCTTCTGTCCCATAATTGGCCAGTTTCAGAGACCTGCTTACTGGTTCTGAGTAAGGGTATCTCAGCTTTTTACCTCTTTCAGCTTATTTATTCATCAGCTTCAATTATTATTATTAATGACATATACTATGATATTATTGTTGTGGTGTTTTATAAATGATTATAGAATGCATGTGTTATTTTAATATAGCTAACAGTAGTCATAGGCATTATTCATGAACTGTCCTTCCTGTGATGCATTATCCCAGGAGTAGTTATTATGATCATCTTCACTTCACAAATGAAGAAATTGAGGCTTAGAGATGTTACTATCTTGGCCATGGGTGCACATCTCTAGTAAGTGATAGATCAAGGAGTCATTATCAGTTCTGGTTCCTTTTGTTTCTTCATTTACCCATCCACCTGAAAAATATACACTGAGTGCTTACCAGGTGGCAAGCAACATGCTAGGCTCTGGCCACACAACAAGGAAAACTGATGTAGTGCCTGTGAGCATTGCACACCACATGGGGTCACTACTCTTCACTCTGCTGAGCAGTCTGTAGAGTGCCCCGTTCTCGGGTGAGCCCTGGTTAGGTATTTTTAATTCCTTATTTCGGCCTCTCCTCAAGCTTCAAATAACTAAATTTAAACTCATGAATTGCTTCTCTTTATATCTCCTCCTTCTCCTCTGCAAAATTACACATTTTTATATCTTCTTTAGAAAAACCATGTCATTGTCCTTGTAATATAGGATCGAAACTTTGAAATAATTTTTATTACTTGGCCTAGGCCAGTTGGCTCAGTGGTAGAGTGTCAGCCCAGCATGTGGATGTCCTGGGTTCAATTCTTGGTCAGGGCACACAGGAGAAGCAACCATCTGCTTCTCCACACCTCCTCCTACACCTTCTCTCTCTCTCTCTCTCTCTCTCTCTCTCTCTCTCTCTCTCTCTCCTCTTTCTCTTTCCTGCACTCTCTCTTTTCCCCTCCTGCAGCCAAGGCTCAATTGGTTTGAGTGCATCATATCAGGTGCTGAGGATGGCTTCTTGGAGCCTCTGCGTCAGACACTAAAAATAGCTCAGTTGCTTGCATTGGCCCCAGATGGGGTTGCTGAGTGGATCACACTCCTGGCAAGACTCTCCCATTTTTCTGGTGCTACCATAACTATAGAAACACAGTTTGAGAACCACTGTAAATTACAAAGAAATTTTGAGCCACTCAGAGTTTTAGATGTTACTGGATAGGATGGATTAATCCTTGTCCCCAAGAGAGTTTCCCCCAGTTTTTGAGAAAGAGATACTTTGTATTTTCTGAAGCCCAAACTCACTGTGTTTGTGGCTCAGGGACTTGGTGGGCATAGGATGGGTTGTGCTAGTGGTCTTCTTCCGTATTTCCTTACTTTTCTCACTTGAACTACCTCTCCCTGAGGTTATGGTTGGGACCATTAGACTTCCATCACATTCAGGCTTCCATCACATCATGCTGGCTTGCGTATATGTGGTGGATATCAGTTTGACCTTCACAATTTTGCATCTCCTTGCCTTTCTCATTAGAAGTAACTTCTTTGCACAGTTAGCAATGCCTGTGGACTGAAAGAACTCTGTATTCTTAAAAATATTTTGAAGTAAAGCTTCGGGCATTTATGAATGTGCATCATTTATCTTGTTGACCATTCAGAGGACATGTACGCTTTTTTCCAGGACTCAAATTGAAGCAGAACAATATCTGTAAATAAATCTTTTTATAAACAACTTAACACTTTTATGCATTAAGATAGCAGGCTGTTTTATATGGATAGTAACAATAATTTAATGTTTTTTATTTAATAGTCTACAAACTGCTGCAGAAAAACTTGAATGTTATGCAATAGATGCCTTTGGCAAATCATGGTTTAGAGCTAATCATCTTGAAGTTGTGGAGCTTGGGTTTTTGTTTTAAACTAAAAAAATTAATTCGGAGTACATATGCCCATTTTAAGTTCTTTTTCTCCTATTGGTAACTATGTAGTGGCAAAAGCTTCACCATATTACAAGCAATTACTATAACATTGTGTTAGTTAAGAGACAGGATGAAATTTCCAAAAGCTGTCTTCAGTGAACAAATGCTGTCTTGTAACAATAGTATCATATTAAATTTTTAGTGAGGATTTAACAATGTAGAAAATGGTTATAGGGAGGGGGGAGCAGGTGGGGGGAAGTGTGTAGAGATGGGCAAATATAAGGTGACGGAAAATGATTTGACTTTGGGTGATGGGTATACAATATAATCAACTGTTCAAGTGCTATAGAAATGTTCACCTGAAATCTATGTACTCTATTGATCATTGCTACCCTGTTAAAGTTAATTGTCTAAATAAAATAAAAATAAAGACATTGAATATAATCACTGATATTTTGGGAGCTTACATTTCTTTTTCTTCTTTTCCAAGTGAGAGGAGGGGAGATAGAGAGACAGACTCCTGCTTGCACCTGACCGGATTCACCCAGCAACCGCTGTCTGTGGCCATGCTTGCAAGGGAGCTATTTCTAGCACCTGAGGCAGAGGCTCCAATGAGCAATCCTTAGTGTCAGGGGCTGATGTGCCTGAACCAATCAAGCCATGGCTGCAGGAGAGGAAGAGAGAGAGAGAAAAGTGGGAGGAGGAGGGGTAGAGAAACAGATGGTTTCTTCTCCTGTGTGTCCTGACTGGGAATTGAACCAGGGACATCCACACACAGGGCTGATGCTCTACCAGTGACCCAACTGGCCAGGTCAGGGGATTAAATTTTAATATGGAAAAATGAATGAACACTATAATATCAGATAGAGATAAATGGTAAGAGAAAATCTAAGGACAGTGTGAGAGAGAGTGAAGGGGAGGGCTACTTCTAGGAAGTTAAGAAGATCAGGAAAATCTCATTGGGAGGTGACAGAGGAGCTGAGCTGATGCTTACATACTGAGAGCAGTTAGTTCTATGAAGATCTGGGGAAAGAGCCATCTGGGACATCAAGGCTGAAGGTTTGAACAGGGAACTAGCATTATGTGTTGAAGAGACAGAAGGCCAGAGAGGCTGGAGTGTAAGGGACCGGGATGAGAGTGATAGGAGGTGGGGCCAGGAAGGCTGGCAGAACTCAAATACTGTACTGTGTTGCAGACCAATGTAAGGAGTCTGGGCTTTATTCTGTGAACAGTGGGATGCCACTGAGGTTTTTGAAACAAGGGTATAGTTAGATCTGTAGCCGCCATCTTTAAATGTGCATTGTTGAAAGGTTTCTTTTAAAATTAAAATAGTTTTTCTTTGTATTTTATAGAATAGACCAGGGGGCTGCCATTTTACCAAAGGATGCTTTTGAAACTCAGCAGGACTTAAACGAGGTAAGTGCAATCATTGCTGGTTGTAATTAGCCAATCGTGAAATTTATTATTTTTCCTAGTTCTAAGAATTCTATCTGATTAAAGCTTTAAGTATGTTTTGCTCTTAAGTGAACTTATTTTTCTTGCAGTTCTTTAAGTAATGTTTTTCCTCACTCTGGAGCAAATATATTTAAAATATTATTTGCAAGGCTACTCACTGTATCTTGAATCTGAACCAAGTCCACAGTCATTCACTACACTCTTTTCAACTTTGCTTCAGGACTGTATAACCATGGCTGTGACGGTTACACTTATAAAATTTTCCCTTAATTTGATTTCCATCTCTCTTTTTTCTAACAACACTTGCAGTCTCAAATATAACTCAGCATGATATACTATGGTGTTTGCAACGAGGTCTCAGTGTGCTTTGAGGCAATAAAACCATATTTTCCAGCCCAAATGGTTTCCCACCAAACTGGACATCACAATGTTAATAAGCTTGTTCTAGTCTTTCTATGAAATGCATAATTTAATTCTTCTGTTGGAAATCCATATAATAAAATTAGGATCTCTGTTATTATGAATGCCTTGGCTTAAGATATTGGCTTGGAATACTGTCCAGTTTTTCTTGTCCTCATTATATAATTAAGGAGCAGTGGGGTAGTATATCTGATTAGGATCATAGAAAAAGAATGAAAAGACAATGTTCAGATGCCAGGAAGAGAAATGGTAGGCTTCAGGCAAATTGTTGATCTGTCATTTGAAATGCATCTCTTCTCCCCCTCCAAAACAAATGGTAATAAACTGACTTTTGGGTTTTTTTAATCGTAGAACTTGGTAGAAATGAATAGCTAAAGGTATATCAGCTGCCTGATTGAATCAAGTTAAATAAGTAACTAACTAAAGTTGTAGAAAATACCCTAAAGATAACAACACAGAACATCGCTTGTTATTTCTTTGTGGATGGAGACAGCTTTCAAATTCCACAACCTCACTCGTGGTAACAAGAGTGGTAAATAAGGGGAAAGAGGCAAAAGCCTGAATCAATGAATGCAGCTGTTGGTGCCACGGTGAACAAGCACAGTGCTGCTTGTAAGGAAGTGATGATTTGCTTAGACTTCAGTGATTAGAAAAATGTGTCGATTGTTAAGAGTGAACTTGTGGTAGGTTTCTAATATTTGGGAAAAACTCTGGCTTGTGGGCTGGACACCCATGAGATTATCTGATAGTTGCACAGAGATCTGTTTGAAAATAGGCTTTTCGATATTCCTTCACCATATTGCATTTGCAGATTGCGTGATAGGTGCCAGCTCACTACTCTGGGATTATATGGGTGCAAGAGTGCTGAATGGACATGTGTATCTGAAAGAGCGGGGAGGGCCATGTTTTCCATGTGCACTCTTCCATGAAAAAGAGGTGAGGCTAATCCAGACAGGTTGGTAACTGAATGCACGCTTTCCGTGGCAATCGGGGTAAATTGTGTGTGCAGGTCCACAGCCTTTCGTGCAATTTCTGTTGTGACTAAAATTTGGGGGCCGGAAGAAACCTTAGGGAAGCTTGAGCAGAGAAGCATGAGCGGGTTCAAGGCCATGTAGGAAGGGTTCATGTGTTAGACTCATTGAAGAAGACGGCCTATACAACAGAAATATATTGCACTGTGTCTTTCTCATCATTTCCCAAACTTACGGAAACTACTCTTTTATGGAAGAACCCTGTAATGTTTCTTCAGGCAACAGAGTCCTATGCAACACAGCGGGAAATGCTGCTTTAATATTTGTAGTGGAAATAGAAAATACATAGAAGAGCATATACTGTGAGTGTGCAGCTGGATGAATTCTCACAAAATATGTAACCAGCACCTAGATCAGTGGTAGTCAACTTGGTCCCTACTGCCCACTAGTGGGCGTTCCGGCTTTCATGGTGGGTGGTAGCAGAGCAACCAAAGTATAAATAAAAAGATAGATTTAACTATAGTAAGTTGTTTTATAAAGACTTATTCTGCCAAACTTAGCAAAAATCCGACATAAAGTACTTGGTAAGTAGTTATTATATGCTTTAACTTGCTGTAACTCTGCTTTATAAATTTTATAAAGTAAAGTTACTTCCCTACTTTATAAATCACCATTACTGTGGCACTGGTGGGCAGTTAGAAAATTTTACTACTAACAGAGATACAAGAGTGGGCACTAGGTATAAAAAGGTTGACTAGCCCTGGTCTAGATCAAGAAACAGCACTATCAGCGTCCCAGACAGCCCTTTGTAGTTCCTTTCGGTCACTATTGCCCCATAAAGATAACTACGCTTTAGACTGACATAGATTTGTTTTGTTTATTTTTTAAGTCTGTGGAAACTGACTATGTGTGTCCCTTTGTGTCTGGTTTCATTTATTCCGTATTATGTTTGTGAGAATTATACGTGTTTGGCATGTACTCTGAGTTTTTATGTTCCTTGCTGTAACCCTTTGTAACATTGTTTCTCGTTTTTGACTATTATAATCAGTTGTTGTTGATTAAATCTTTTTTCAGGAACTGTTTTTGTTTCTTTTTGGTCTCTGCATAGCTGACTTATTATCAGGTTATTTCTTCCATCTCTAAATGGAAATGTAAGGAGAGTTTTCTTTCCTTTTTTTTTTTTTAATGTTAGCTCTCTTCATTGTTCTTTATTCCTTATTCATTTTGATTTATCTACCCTTCCCTCTGCCCCAGCCCTTCTGGTTCTCTAAAAACCCCCACCAGTCCCATATCTGCTCTCTTCCATTCTAACTTGCAAATATGAAGCCAGGGGGAAAAAATTGTTTCTGGAGCCTCACAAGAAGTATGGTCCAAAAATAGTATTTTCCAGACTTTCCTATAGACCTTAAAGTTCTATATAAGTAATAATGATTTGAAAATGCTACATATGTGCTTTATAATTTCCCAAAACTTCACTTCTACCTTTTGAACTTCTGAAATTCACTTGCTCTCTCACAAATAAATGGGACACAGCTTAGTTTGGTTTCAGAGATGGTACTAAACCCAGAGTCTCCTGTACCCAGTTAGATTGATACATGGTACGGCATCTGGCTTTGTGTGTGTCTCCGTACTTTCTTCAGTGAACTTAAAACTCACCCACTTCTTTTCACATTTCTTTTGAAGTCTGAAGCTCCCAGTTTTTCACCTTGGGTATCATAATAGAACTTGCATCTCTATACTTTTAGTTCCCATGACTCCTGTGCTCAGGAAACAGGCTTTATTTTCTTATATAATAGATATTTTGAAGGTATTTCACACTTAACTATTAGATAAAGTGAGTTTCAGCTGTGTGAATAAGTTTTTCCCATGTCACATTTTACCTGGTATTTTACAGATCTTAGAGGTAAGGTCAGCAACAAGCCAGATGGCCCTAAAAGAGAAATTTGTCTCTGGTGGCTTTTCTGTGGATTTCTTCTTTCCCTTTCCTGTAAGGCTTCTTGGCTATGAAACTGTCTTATGGCATAGACAAGTCTACAGTTTATCCTCTCTAGGCCTAAGGGGTCAAGTAATAAATGTAAAAATAAAATCTTGCCATTGGGTGAGAAAGTTTACCCCAAAAATATATGTGAAGCACAAAGAAGCAGATACTCAACTTTGGAATGAAAAATGAACACATCAGTCTTTTGCTTAGTATAAGCCCGACAGCTCTAATGTAAAGACTTCAGGATAGCTAAGTATTAAGGGGTAACTGAGGGAAATACTACTAGCATTTGTGTGTGTGTCCCTGGCATCAAATCTGGAGACATACTGTTCTCCCTAGCTATGGACTCTAAGTTGGATGATTGATCATTAGAACAGAGGAATCTAGAACCTTACCATGACTAATAGGATAGAATAAGTTCATTTATAGGGTAGAGTGGAACAGATGAAAGAGATAGAGGTTGTTTTTAGAAGGTTTGAGGTCCTGAAAATTTGTGGCATCCTGCTGAAATGACCAGCCATAGTTAAGGTGACGTGGCATTATAAAAAAAAAAACTTTAATTTTTTTTTTTTTTTTTTACAGGAACAGAGAGAGAGTCAGAGAGAAGGATATACAGGGACAAACAAGAATGGAGAGAGATGAGAAGCATCAATCATTAGTTTTCTGTTGCTGTTGCACACCTTAGTTGTTCATTGATTGCTTTCTCACATGTGCCTTGACCGCAGGCCTTCAGCAGACTGAGCAACCCCTTGCTGGAGCCAGTGACCTTGGGTCCAAGCTGGCGAGCTTTTTTGCTCAAGCCTGATGGGCCCGCACTCAAGCTGGCAACCTCAGGGTTTTGAACCTGGGTCTTCCACATCCCAGTCCTATGCTCTATCCACTGCGCCACTGCCTGGTCAGGCTGACGTGGCATTATAATTGAAGGGACTGAAGAATTATGAGCCCAGATATTAGCATGTTTATCAGCCAGATGTTGCAGTAACTGAATATGAAAAAAAGCGACTGGTGGAGAAGAAGAAACCAACCTAAATGGAAGTCACTGAATCATATCCAGGTCATGGAATGGGAGGAGAAGACATTGAGTTTTACAGGGGAGAAGAGATTGATAGGTTTAGTGGTGAGGGTCAAAACGGCAATATTAATCCAGCCTTCCCACCCTGCTACAACTGTGAGGCAGGGAGTAGGAAAAGGAAATGGTTTCTGAAGGTGGAGAAATTCTGTTCCCATTGTTCCTTCATGAGAAGGCATAGAAATACTTGCTATGCCATTTCCCCTGGTAACCAATAGAACCAACAAAGGCTCAGTAATGACCTAGTGTCAATCGTAAGTTAGACCTTGAATTTTTAATTACAGTTCTTGTTCTATAAAGGGGATGTCTGTTTTCATTTAGCTGACTATGAAAGAGGTTATTTGTCTACGTAAAATCAATGTGAAAACTTCATTTTCCTTCACATGCTATCGTTACTCTTATTTTTTTTGAATTATGCTAGTCAATATAACTCAACATGAGCCTTAACATTAAAGATATATTCCTCTTTAAAATCTATGAAGAAATCCTTAATACTTTAATTTTATTAAAAACAAACCAATTTGCACATTTCTGGTGCCCTTTGTTGAACCAATATACATGTGTCTGTGTGTGTCTCCATGTGAAGGATTTGATTGTCTTTTTTTTCATAACCATACAAGTTTTAGCATATGTTTTGGCATCAAGCAATGGCAGATTTCAAGATGGTACTTACTGTTTTGCTCAAGAATGTGTTTCTCCCTCAAAATTATTTCAATTTTGAAAAAATGAAGCAAGAGTTTTCTTTAGTTTTTTGATACTTTTGACTTGGTATTATTTCTATAGAATAGGCAGCTGTATTTTTCTATTGAAATGAAAACCCAGGCTATATGGTTAGGCCTTAGTTCAGGATTGATTATTCTTTTCTTTTCATGCATCTGGGATTTGTTTTCCCTTGTAACTGAAAGTCAATATAACCTGCCTTTAATAAATAACAGGATTTTGTTGACTCACACAGCTGAAACTTTAGGATTAGGGTAGGCTCCATGCCTGGCTAAGTCCAGGGATTAAAGCCTTGTGTGGGTGCCATCTTTTTCTGCCTCTTGACTCTGTCTTCCTATATGGACTTTATCTTTAGGTCAGTGCCTCTTTAGGGACACATTATTCTTACAACTGGTAATTCCAGTGTATATTGGTTTTCTACTATTGTGTAACAGATTACCAAAAAGCTTAGAAGCTACAAACACCCATTTATCAGTTCACAGTTATGTAGGTAATAAATTTGGGTGGACTTATTGGATTGTCTGTTTAAGGTTATGCAAGCCTGAAATTAAGGCATTGTCTCTAATGGATTATTATCTGGTGATTCTGGAAAAGAGACCATGTCTAAACTCTTTGAGGTTGTTGCCTGAATTTATTTTCTTGTGGTTGTGGGACTGCGATCCCTGTTTTTTTGCTCCTTACTGGTCATTAGCTGGGGGCATCTCTCAGCTTCTAGAAACTGCTTGCATTCCTTCTCACATGTATCTTTCCATCTTTGAGCCAGCAACACTAAACCCTTCTGTGCTCTAAATTTCTCTGAGGTTGTCCAGTTTCCACTAGAAGAAACTGTGCTTTGAAAGGGTTTACCTGATTGAGTCAGGCCCACCCAAACCATCTCAGTGTCCTTGATCAATTGAGTTAGAACTTCAGTTACCTCTGCAAAATACCTTTATGGCAGCACCTAGTAATGTCTGATTAACTAGCCCGGGCATAGGAATCTTGGGGTCTCTCTTTAAGATTCTGTCTACTGTACATAATGGGCAGGACACAGTGAAAGTCCTATCTAGTTCTGAAAAGTTCCATGATTCTCATTTATCTGGCTTGGGGCATGTAGCCCTTTCTGAACCCAGTCACTATGACCTTGGGGTTTGGCTAGATATTGGCTAGACATAGACCACACTTCCCACCTCGGATCTGGGTGTGCTGTTGTCACAAGATAGATGAATGCTTTCTGGGCTGCATAATACTGCTCTGGAAGCAAAATATCCAAGGTAATTTTCCTGTGTGCTGGACCGCTGCAGCTTTGTGTGCCATTTAGCATTTTCCTGGTGTGGCTTTGTAAGCTGAGGTAATGTGACCTTGCCTCCCTACCAGTATTTCTTACTCAGCTGGAACCTGGTGTCCTATGATTCATCTAGTTTTAGCCAAGTTGTCTCGTCACTGTAAGCGAGGACATCTTTTGGCCAAAAATGGTGATGGTGTGAATCCTGATTTTAATTCCCATTTGAATGAACTGCACAGCAAAGAAACTCTGAGCTGTTTCCAGGCCTTGTTTTTTTCTGGCCCATTGTTCAGAAGCAGTTATCCTTTCTGGCTTCTTGTTTCCAGGGAAAGCAGGTCTGTAGTCCTCACAGTTCAGGAAATCCTTAGAGCAGTATTGGCAGAAAAGGCATTATAAGCCACCATGCCAGCAGCTGCCTATATTCTTCCTTGTTTGAGAATTAACTTAGAGAGACGTGAGAGGTGTTGGGCTGGGAAGAAAGTCATGGCAAGACTTACCAGTGCTGCCCCACCTGTGTCTGCCTCTTGCCTACCAGCCTTCCCCGGTCTCCCATACTTCACTGCAGCTTTGTCCCATCGGTCCTTGCTTTTTCTTGTGTGGTATGTAATCCTTTTCCTAGTATCTCACTCTTTCATTTAATCTTCTTTACACTACTAATTTCCTACCCCCTCATGGAAGGCTAGAAGGAGCTGAATCTAGTTCAGTGGCTCCCCAGTGTCAGCCTGCGTCATAATTAAAGGAGAAAAGGACCATGTAGTGAGTTTTCCATAAAGCTAACATCTCCTAAAAGCACTTTAATTTAGAGACTGTTCTCAAAATTTTCATTTTTTAATGAAACAAAGGGGAGGTTTTAAATTTTTTTAACTTTTCCACATGTCCTTATTTGTCAAAATAGAAAGCTGGCAGCTTATGATATAGTCAACTCCTTCCACCCCCACCAACTTTTAAAAAATATTTCTGTTGGTCCTAAGACCCAAATTTTGCGTGAAAACGGTGGCTTTTTGTATATTTTTTCTAAGGAGTAATTTTTTTATTTCAACAGTGTTTATTGAGAAGCAAATATGTACCTAGTTGCAGGTTTGGTGCTGGGATGGGGTGTGGGTGCTGCACTAGAATTAAATTCGTCATCCTTCTCAGGGATTTGTAGTGAGTGACACTCATCGCCTCAATCACCTAGAGTCTGGCCTTGCTAGTGCTGCTATCTTTTGTCCTTTTGGGGATGTTGTTGGTTTTCTCAGGGCTAGATATAATACTCAGATTTTAAGGCAGGCAAAAGCTTAATTGTTTTGTAACAAAATAGTAGTTTTTGAGGAAATGGCTCTTGCTTTCCAGTATGACCTGACTTCCTTACGGGTATAGGTATGTAATTTATTTCATATGGCATGTGATTTTATGATTTCCAGGGAATGGTTATTAATTTCTAATATTATTCCCAATTTGAGGAATCAAAGTAGTCTCATGAGAAAAAAAATAAAGGGCCTATGGGCCAGCATAATTGGATAGTTAGCGCACAGACACAAAGTGAGCCAGATAGATTTGAGATTAAAAGTCCCAGTGGGTCCTCTACTATGCACACATTTTACCAAGTGCAATTTTTAAACAGAATATTATTTCAGGGCTAAAATAAATTGGAACTTAAATAGCCACAAATAATAACTATATGGGCTACAACATAAACTAGATTTGTAGATTTAACCTGTGGGGTATAATTAATGTTCTGAAAAACAATAATTTGTTAGGGGTCTGTCCATCTTAATGTCTGTACTTGTGGATAGTTTAAGTACTTGAAACTCCAAAGAAAAGTAATTGATGCCTATTCTATGAGTTGAAAATTAGACACATTCTATTTTTATAAAATCAAGGTCTTATCTAGAAAATTTCAAAGTCCTAAATTAAAGTATGAGTTAATGAAACTTATTCCCTCTCAAACATCTTGTTTTTATTGTTTATTTAGCAAAGTGAACATAATGAGGATATCCCAAGGAGGTATAACTGAGTACAGGACTCCCCTTTCCAGGCTGAAATCATTTGGCTGAAAGGAAATTTGGTTTTAATTAAAGCGTGTTATGGTGGTAGAGCAGTGGTTCTTAACCTTTTTTGAGGTACCGAACCCACCAGTTTCATATGCGCATTCACCGAACCCTTCTTTAGTGATAAATAAAATATGATTTTTTTCCAAATTCAAGACATAGGTATATGTTTTTTTACTGTTGCACAGAATGAGCCGTGCATGAACATCACCTTGCTCAAAGAACAAAACCAACAAAGTGCATAAACTCCCAACAAATTACGGTATTACTTTATTCTGGCCTCCGCAGCAGAGGCTTCTCCAAATCCCTGAGACCGACTCATCGAACCCCTAGGGTTCGATAGAACCCAGGTTAAGAACCACTGTGGTAGAGTTTCTAAGTGCTGCTGGCACCAGAATAGGATGTAGATCTTCTTGTCCTACCTGAAGTGAATAGCTTGTTCTTTCATATTGAGTTTTGTATTGTGAACATCTCCCACGGAGGAAGGTGGGAAGGGCTGAGCTAGGTGTGTTGCCCTTCAGTTAGAATTGGCTGTAAAGCATGCTGGGACATAAGCAACTCCAGCTCTTAAGGAGACATGGAGCAGGAGGCTAATGAGGATGTCAGAGAGCCGGGCGTCAGGGAAAAGCTGTTGTCCCTGGGAAGGATGGAGCTAAGCAGGTGAATAAGGCAGCATTTAGAGTGGGTCAAGGCTCCAGGGAATAGGGAAATATTTCACAAAGTGGAGACCTTGGACTTTCTGCATCTAAATGACCCTGTCCCAGACCACAGAATGAATCTCTGGGGTGACTCCTGCCTGGGAGTGCACATCCTTAACAAACTTCTTAGTGATTTATGAGTGTTTTAAAATTTATGAACCAAGGCAATTGAGGGACTTGAATTTGGATACTCCGAAGGGCCTCCTAAGTACTGCTTAAAGGGCCCAGGGAAACAACACTAATGTACAATGGCAGTCTCTTTGTTGGTTGCCTCTTGTTTTCCTCTTTGTGTTAAGTCCAGCAAGGAACAATGGAGGCATGGTTCCAGCCCTTCTGGAGCTGGAAGGAGACTATAAACAAGTAGATAAGTAAAAACTGCATGTTATCATGAGCATTAGGAAGGAAATGAACAAGGTAGTAACAGAGAAATTGGGGGCCCTGTTTAGATAAGTTAATCAGAACTGGCTCAGGAATTTGATGGAAATTTGACAGTGAAGCAACTGTAGCTAAATTGGGCCTGGGGAGGTGGAGGCAGGGAGGAGACGGAGAGAAAGGGTGTATGTGTGTGGTGGAGGAGAGTACGTACAGGAAATATGACCCTTCAGGGAAGAAGAGCGCTGAATAGAAATGGGATGTTCAGAGGCCAAGTTATATCCCCATATTTGAGCAGATTTCCAATTTAAGTTTACTTCCTATCACTATAGAAAATACAGTGTGTCCGTAAAGTCATGGTGCACTTTGACCAGTCAAAAGTGACTTTATGGACACATTGTGTATATATATATGGTCTTTGGATAGATAAGGAATGGGAGAGGGCCACTAAACCTTTTTATAAAAATCAAAAGTCAGCTGTCCTTGCCCTTCAAATGTTGAATTACAGACCAAGGCACCCAAAATAGCATTTAACCATCAGCCTGTGTGGGTGTTCACCTTTCCAACCCAACTACAATGGGACCTGGTAATTGTAGAGGAGAGAAAAATAAGTGGAGTATTTTCTAAAACAAGCAGCATTTTTTTCCCATTATTTAGAAGAGAAAAGTTAGCTTTTAGAAAACCACACCTAGGTTTTATGGACTACCCTCAGTCCTCTTTCATAACCAGGTGGGAGAGCTGGGGAAGCAGGAGGGCTTGTTGCTCTTTGGAGTACCCATCAACCTTTGCTCAATTTTCTTGGGATCCTAGAGATCCATTCGGGGAGACTTTGCACGTAAACCTGGAAAAGCAGTAGCAGGTTGACCCCAAGGGATGGGCTGGGGATAGCCTTACAGGGAGTGAGAGTCCTAGTAAGATAAGGGCGGGACTGAAGTGATATTAGGACCACAAAGATTCGCTGACCTTTGTTTTTCTCAAGGGGGAACCATATTCATAGATTAAAAGTCACTAAATCAGGCATGACTGACAGAGCTGCTTCCTCTCTCTTTCCCTGGGCTCGCCATTTCTTTCCTGCATAGCCCTGTGACAATAATAGCTCATTAATTTTGGATTTGTTTGCTTGTTTATTAACTGTCTTCCCCACTAGACTGTCAGTCCCACAAGGAAGGGGCTGACATCAGTCTCATACTCCAGAGCCTACTGCAGTTCTTTGTGTATTGAAAGCTACCAGAGCCAGGGAGCAGCGGGATGCTATGACAGACGTCATACCACATGACCCTTGCAGGTGCAGGACAAGCGGCCATGGGCCTCCTCACTGGTGGCACTTTTGGGTTCAGCCCTAATGATACAGGCTGGATGGCTTCTGTAACCTCCTGGGAGAACATGTGTGTGACAGTGGCACAGATTGTCCACAGGGAAAGCCACCTGTCCTGGGATTCCCAGTTATCAGGAAAGTATCCCTTTTGGACCCTGTCCCACACAGTGTCCGATACCCCACCCGCTGTCCGTGTGCTAAGAAATAGCGGGTTGTTCTCAGGTCATGGGTCAGTTTTTCATGGGTAAGGGAGACAGTTGATGACGATAGGTGGTCCACAGAGTTTCTTCCAGTCTGCTACCTTGTCCTCAGTTTATGGCAGTTTGTTTAACCTTCTGTGTGGAGGTCTTCTCGTCCCTTGAGACTTTCATCTTCTCTTTCCTGTTCTACTTGATATTCTCTCTCCCCATTCCTTTACGTTTGCTCCTGTCTAGTCTCTCAAAGAGCAATAAGCCAGCCAGGCAAACAGATCTTTTTTGAAGCTTAGAGTCTCATTTCTGCTTCAGTATAAGCACAAATGAGGGAGAAGGTGGTAGGGGAAGATGGATGAGAACAGCCCATTACTATTTTTAGCCATATTGAGGTTTCAACATCATACCTCACTCTCTGTGGGAGTTTAGAGTCCTCTGAATATGAACTGACATACTCCTGGGCAGTAAAGTTTTTGGTGTTTGTGCTGCATGAATACTTGGTTCGGTTCCACAAACACAAAGTACCCACTCAGTGCCAGATTCCATGCCCCATCTTCAGGATAAGTTCATGTTTCCTTTTCTCTCCTTTAAAGTTGGAAGTTGGAAGGGTATTTAGAAATCAGCTAGTCTTGGGTCCTGACCTGGCAGACACAGAGAGTGAAGCCCTGGGAGGTAATGTGGTGAGTCAGGACCTCCGAGTTGGTGTAGAGTTGGCTCTGCCCAGCAGCCTCTGGGGTTTGGAGATATTTATAATAACCACTGGGTCCAGTTCTTGAGGGTCTGCCACATACTGGTGCTGTGCAGAGTGCTCTCCGTGCCGGTCCTCGTTTATTTCTTAGAGCAGGTGCCATGGCCACTATTGGCTTTCTTTTTAAAGATGAAGACATAAGGCTTAGAATAGCCTAGGTGCTTGCCCAATGTCAGATGCATAGTGTATAGCAGAGCTGACAGGGCCGCTGGCTCTGTGTGAAGGTCATGTCCTCTTCTGCTTTGTAGAATACACAGAAGGAAGTAGAACCGATGAGAAGTGGCTGGTTCCCGCATTCTCCCTCTAAATGTAGGAAGGGGCCAGCCAGCCTGTCTGCTTGCCTTTCTTTGGTTTATTTTTTAAGTGGTGTAAATTATATATGTGTATATAAAATTTACTATTTTAAACCTTTTTAAGTATACAGGTCAGTGGTATTAGCTAATTCATATCATTGTGTAACCATCACCACCATCTAGCTCCCGAACTTGACTTGTCTTACCAATCTAAAATTCTTTACACAGCTAAATCCCTCTCCTTCCTCCTCCCTACCCACCAGCCCCTGGCTACCACCACTTACTTTCTATCTCTATGAATTTTACTACTCTAGATCAGAGGTCCCCAAACTGAGGCTCCCCCCCCCCCCCCCGCCCCGCATGCAGCCCCCTGAGGCCATTTATCCATCTGCACTTCCGGAAGGGGCACCTCTTTCATTGGTGGTCAGTGTATGGAGTACTGTGTGTGGCGGTCCTCCAACGGTCTGAGGGACAGTGAACTGGCCCCCTATGTAAAAAGTTTGGGACCCCCTGCTCTAGATAATTGTCCTTTTGTGAGTGGCTTATTTTATTTAGCATAAGGCCCTCAAGGTTCATGTGTTATAGCATGTCAGAATTTCTTTTTAAAGCTAAATAATACCCCATTGTATGTATATACCACATTTTGTTTATCAATTCTTTTTTGGATGATCACTTGGGTTGCTTCTACTTTGTAATATAAAATTAGTCTGCTAACGGTGAGTTAGGGCTGCCATAACTAAATACCACCAATTGAGTAGCTTAAGCAGCAGACGTGTATTTGCTCACAGTTCTAGGGACTGAAAGTCCAAGAACAAGGTGTTGGTGTTGTTGGTTTCTTTCTCCTGAGGCCTCTCTCTCATTGGTTTATGGATGACGGCCTTTTCACTGTGTCCTCATATGGCCTTTCCTCAGTGTATGTGCATCCGATTGGATTCTCTCTCTCTCTCTGTGTGTCTCTGTCTTTTTGTGTCTCTCGATAAGGACACCAATCATACTGAACCCCTATGACCTCATTTTACCTTAGTCCCCTCTTTAAAGGCCCCATCTACAAATACAGTCACTTGGGGAGTTAGAGCTTCAACATATGGGTTTAGAAGGGACACAGCTCAGCTCAGTCTGTAATACATCTCTTGGCTACTATGGATAAATGTTTCTAATACATTTGGGTGTATAAGTGTCTGTCTGAGTCCTTACTTTGCATACTTTTGGGGTATATGGCCAGCAGTGGAATTGCCAGATCATGTGAAAGTTCTATTTTTAAATCTTTTGAGGAACTACTATAATATTTTTCTTTTGTTTTTTGTAGCACATACACCATTTTACATTCTCATCGCATTATTTCTTAATTTTCTGATAGTTTTGCTCTTTTTGAGAGGTCACTCTGATTTTCAAGGCCCTTCAGTAGGAAGTTAGCCTGGAATTGTTCTTTTTGCCTCCCAGATGCTTGGTTACTAAATCTTACCAGAAACTTAGTACCCTTGCTCCTGTTGAACCTCCTGTCAGCAATCTTGGGTTCTTGCTTCCATACTTAGTGCTGGGAAAACATCCCAGAAAGGAAGAGGAAACAGTAAAAAGTGACCTGGTCTTAGGCCGATGCTTCTCCCTAGGCGTGCGTTCCCAGGCTGCAGCCGCTGAGCACAGAGCAGGTTTGCGCCAGCTCTGCCATGATTTCCGAGCATGCACAGAAGGGACCCGGAGCATGCTTAGGCACCTGCTCCTTTCAAAATGCCCAGGAGACAATGGATTTCATATGTTCCTCAATAAGCAGCTTTAACACTGCGATAGATTGATGTTGACTCAGATTTACAGAAGGAATTAGGGTGTGTTTATGGGAGTGGGTGTTGAATATGGGGAGCATATGGGGTATGAGGAGAGGTTGGAGTTGGTGTTGATATGAAGCAAGATCTAAGGGTATGTGTGGAGGATAAGGGTGTGTGTGTGTGTGTGTGTGTGTGTGGAATAGGGTGTGAGAGTGGGAGTTAGGTGTGAAGGTGTGTGGTAGTGTGCATGCATGTGTGTGTGTGTGAAATAGGGTGTGAGAGTGGGAGTTAGGTGTGAGGGTGTGTGGTAGTGTGCATGCGTGTGTGTATGTGAAATAGGGTGTGAGAGTGGGAGTTAGGTGTGAGGGTGTGTGGTAGTGCATGTGTGTGTGCGCGTGTATGTGGAATAGGGTATGAGAGTGGGAGTTAGGTATGAGGCTGTGTGGTAGTGCGTGTGTGTGTGCGTGTGTGTATGGAATAGGGTGTGAGAGTGGGCGTTAGATGTGAGGGTGTGTGGTAGTGTGTGTGTGTGTGGAATAGGGTGTGAGAGTGGGAGTTAAGTATGAGGATGTGTGGTAGTGCGTGTGTGAAATAGGGGATAAAAGGAATGAGGGTGAGAAGGAATAAGTATGTATATGGAATGAAGGTGAGGTGTTTGGGGATTCAGGAATGTGTGTGGAATAGAGTAGCATTATGGGGCTTAGGCGTGGGGGTGTGGAGGACCGAGACGTGTATAGCATAGGGAAGGGTGTGTGCATGGAGTAGGGTGGGCATGTGTGCCAGTTACATACGAGGGTATGTGGGGACTAGGATATGTGGAGGGTAGGGTGTGAGGAGGTGTCTGTATGTTGGGGGGTCCTAGTAGGGAAAGGACCAATGGGTCCACTCCAGGTCGCCAGCCTGCCAGGAGCCTGGTGGGTGGAGGAGCTGCTGAGGCCCGCAGAGCTTTCCAGCTGTGGGGGAGTAGCAACCTGCAAGGACCAGGCATGACTCATTTCACCTGGTGGGAGAATTGATTTTCTGGGTATCTGCATCATGGCAGGATATGTGTGTCAGTCTGTATGACTTCGTTCTTAGTAAGAGCCATGGGAGAAGTTTGAAATGAGAAATGGAGGTGGTGGGGAGAGGTTGTGCTGGGAGCTATGAAAGATAAATTGCTTCTTCCTCAGTGCTGGATCACACTAGTAACCAAGGTCATTTCCCTCACTTTCCACTTTGCTGTTAATAAAAGGCAACTGAAAACATCCCATGTGAGAGAAGTAACTTCAGAAGACACACACACACACAGAAGACACACACACACATACACAAGAACACACCTCCCACAAACAAACGTAGGCAAGGGAGCCCCAAAGCACTCCCAGATGCCAGGGGGCCTCTGCAGCAGTAACTCTTTGTGCACTGCAGTCTGCTGCAGTCTTTGCAGGGGAGGGATGCTGGCTTTTGTGAATGGTAGCCTGGGAGGCGCCTAATGTCATCTGCTCCTGATGTCAGCACAGTGAATGAAACCCTTGCAAAGCGTAAAGCCTCAAGCACCCGGGATGTAGAACCTTCTCAGATTGGTCCTCTGGCTGCAGCGTCTCTTGCTGACGAAATCTCTAGTCCCATGTGTCACAGATAATCCATATACGTTAGGATTTAAATGAGGCAGAAACTGAGGCTGCATGTGGGCTTATGCACATCTAATGCTGGCACAACCATCTCTGCCTGAAGCAGTTGTGGCTGGCACCCTCTTCCTGCCGGTTGCGAGAGAAAGGTGTTTGCTGGAGCTGCAGCCCCTCCGCTGTGTGTTAGCCCTCTACTTAGCTAGCCCGATGTTCTGCTTTTGCTGGCAGAATTCCCTGCTGAAGCTCCAATCCTTTGAAACTGATCTGTGCTCTGCATTTCTGGCAAACCAGGAAGAAGCTGTTCAGGTTCCTGGAGTCAAGGACCCAGCCCCAGCGTCCACCCAGAGCGTGCCTGCTGAAGGGGCGGAGGCTGCAGGTAAGAGGCTGGGCAGAGGGAGGAGGTCCTCATCTGTACTCTCAAGATAGTTTGGCCTCTTGCTGCTTCATCCGAAACCTGGCTCCCTGTGGGAAATAGTGCCAGGTACAACGTGAACGCTGACAAAGTCCTAGAATTACAACCAGGGAGCTGCCAGGGAGCAGGAGTTAAGATATGCAGGGACATAGAGCCTTCCTCCAGCCAGGGGCCAAGAGTCAGACTTACATAATTAGTGTCTGGTGAAAAGCACCCATCACAACTCCCAGTCTTCATTTTCCTATGTGGTATCCTGTAACAAACAAGTAGTGTACTTATTTCACATTGCTGGATTTAGATAACCCGTGCTTGAAATTTAGGAGTTTCGAGAGTCAGGATATTTTTGAAGTATTGAGGGGGAATTTTAACATTGCCACATTCTTTCTTCTATACTGCTTGTAAGATGGTCCATCAACACAGGGAAAGAGGAGGTGAGTGGTATGGCTCATTCTGATCTGTGTTGTCTTGTTCGGTCTGATTTTTTCAGCATTCATTTCTGTGTTATAAGGTCTCAAAATTGGGTCTTAAGTGTTTAGTTTCTTATCTATTTCTCTAGTTTTAATCCGGGGCATGGTAAGTTAGCTAGCAAGTAGAAGGCAAATTAATGCTCCCAGAAAGACTTAGACAGGAAAGAAACACTAAATTGCATGAGTAGAAATGAGATCACAGTTTATGTTTTTTTAACACAAATGTGTCAGAGGTTTGCAGACCAGTTTGTTTCACGAGGTGTCTCTTATCTCTAGGAATTGATGGAAGAGATTTATAAAGTAATCTATTTTAGTACCATTAGTGATAGTATATTCAAGACATTACTGTTAAAACAGACCCATATGGCATAAGCAGGCAAAATACTCATCTCCAGTTTTTGAATGTTTATTAATAATAGTGCTTAATAGCTACTGCTGATGGCTACTGTTATTATTGAAGACTTTCTATTATCCAGGCATGGGTCTGAGACTTTCATGTCTATAATGTTAAATTCTTAAACTGACCTGTGAGATAATACTTTTCACAGTAAGGGCACAAGGCCTAGTTGAACCCTGCTGGTAAGAGGTAAAATTTTCCCCCCATGGATGCAGTGGCCAGCTGACCGTGCTTGTGGCCTGGTGAGTTCCCCTGCTCTGGTGGCCATTGTGGTTGGATGAGATGCAGGTAAAATCGGATAGGAGCCAATGTCAATCCAATGAGGGATTTAAGTCAGATTATTAGATGATGCCCTTCTTCTGCCACCCACCCACCCCAACAAACAACATTCAAAGCATATAGAGAAGACTCAAATGAAATACAAATGAAATTTTGAGATATCTGATGTTTTGTATACTACACAAGTATCTGGAAAAGAGTTTATAATAAGATATAGTTATGTATATCTTTTTAATCATGACATTTATGTGTGTCTATGTGTTGTATTTTCTCAAATGATGAAGAATGGTTTTGCATTTTTCCATTCTAGATGGACAAGATTTTGAATAAGCTTATTATAATTTCTTGTAAAAGAGAAATTCATTATGAGTTTGTATAGGAATTACTTATACCAAGGGACTGTCAGTATATTCTGTGTTATGTGTCAAATGGCAGAAATGGGCACAAGGCTCCTTATAGAGGATACTGGATTTTCCAAAATGTATGTGAATCTGAGAAGTCTCAGAGCCCTTTCAAAAGTCTATGAAAAAGAGAAATTCTCTCTCTCTTTTTCTCTCTGTGTGTGTGTGCATGTGTATACAGTAGGAAGCAACAGCTCTTGTATTTTCAAAGCTAAAAGCCATCCTGATGTTTTTCATCTTTGTAGAGCTTATGCACAAGGAATCTCTGTTAGCCAGAATGACCACGTCGGAGTTGATATGGTGAAAGTGAAGGCTCTCTATTCCCTGTATTAGACCTTGTAATACCTTGACATATGTTTTTCTCTAATTTAAAAATAAACCCCTTGGATATAATATGGAAACTAGATGTTCTCAGGGACTCAAGGTGTCTCCTCATTTGGCAGGGATACTGCCAAAGTGACAGGCATTTGGAAGAGACTGTCACAGTATAAGTTATGGGGTGATTTGTTCTCTTTGGCTTCCAAGGAAGTCCATACCTTTTCTAATTCTTGTGTAACTCAGAAGGAAGACATTTTTTTTTCCTCATATTACACCAGAAGTTTTTAATTCAGGGCCTGATATGTTTGAAACAACTTGAAACTTTAGTTTTTTTTGGGGGGGGGTGTATAAATCCCTGATGAAAGTATGATTGTATAAGATTAGCATAGATGGTCATATGTTTATAAAAAAATTGTAGTAACTTAAAATATTTTCTTAAAGAATACCATCTAGCCCTGGGATTCACCTATGTATATTCAATTAATAATTGTTGATGTCAATAATTAGTAACAAAGATAAAGTGCAACAGTGATTTTTATAGAAATATCTGGCTATAATATGCTACCAATTAACCATTAAAAGCAAACATTTATAAAAATTAATTAATGTTACTTAAATAGATTTCAAAAAATTACTTTAGACTTGATTATGGCATGACTTAAAGTTTCACTTTTTCAGTGGGCATCTGAAATGATGATATGAGCAACGTATTGGAGTTTCTATGTCTTCAGATCAAAATATTGACTTTTAATTTGGATTTAAAGGTTACAAAGGTTAGTTCCACCTAGTAAAATAGCTGAAATGCTCCTTGTTCTAGAAATCCAATTAAAAACTGTACTTGAAGTAAAAACGCATTTTGTGGTTTCATGGCAGGCCTGTAGGGACACTGTGTTCTCAACAGTGTTCCTGAACCTTCTTGCACATCATAATCACCAAAATTTATTATTATTTAACATGCACGAGGGAGGGAGAGGAAGAGAGAGAGAGAGAGTGAGAGAGAGAAAGAGGGAGACAGACAGAAAGGGACAGAGACAGACAGGAAGGGAGCGAGATGAGAAGTATCAGTTCTTCGTCGTGGCACCTTAGTTGTTCATTGACTGCTTTCTCATATGTGCCTTGACCAGGGGGCTCCAGCAGATCAAGTGACCCCTTGAGCAAGCCAGTGACCTTGGGTTCAAGCCAGCAACCTTGGACTCAAGCCAGTGACCATTGGGTCATGTCTATGATTCCATGCTCAAGCCGGCTACCCCATGCTCAAGCTGGTAAGCCTGCACTCAAGCCAGAGACCTCAGGTTTCGAACCTGTGTCTTCTGCATCCCAAGCTGCTCTACTCACCATGCCACTGCCTGATCAGACACCAGGAAGGTTTTCAAACAGGGGGATTTCAGGCTTCATCTCTGGACAGTATGGGGTGAAAGTCTGAAATCTTGATGTTTCATAAACTTCCTCAATATTGAGGACCATTATTCAAGTGACAGTGTTTTGAGTTAAGAGGGAGAAAGGGAGGTTCTCTCAGGTTTCTTCCACTCTGCTTCCCCTCAGTGTCATCAACAGAAAAAGGCTTATAGACCACAAGGGCTTATAACACAGGTTCTGTGACCAGTCAGCTCAGCTCATTTACATCAGGAGAATGGTGCTTAAGCACCCAAGCCTGCTGGCCAGAAATTAGTGAGATATGGAACTGGGTATGGGTATGGGATGGGGACAGAGACAGATTTGAGGGGTATAGAGGCCCTTATAGAAAAGTAACAAAGAGAACCAGCTGCAAGGCAGCTTTGGGACTGTCCATAGGGTAAACAGGTATCCTGGCTTGCCCAGGACTGTTGGTTTTTTAGCACTAAAAGTTCTACATGCTGGGAAATCCTCAGTCCCAGGCCATCCACAACAACTAGTCACCCTGCCTGGAGGTTTCAAGTTGCACACAATACTTGACCATTCAAAATTTCTCTACCTGAATCAACAGCCTCTCACAGTGAATCAAAAGTGTCCTCTGTGGCATTATAAGCCTCTGTTCTGGAGTTGTGAATTGAAAATGGAATGAGGGTCTTTTTAACTGCTTGTCATTTTCAAAGTGTGTGCAAAGACTGTTTGATGTTTCACTCAGCAAAGTAACCCCAGTTCTGTCTGACCACAAGTGATTGATGGCTCGCAGTTTATAGCAAAAGCTACAAGTCACTGGAAATAACTGAAGACTTACTACTAGAAATAATAATTCCACAACAGCACCTAATTCTTTTATTCTAAAATCTTGATTTTCTTTATTTTTTTGAGGGGGAGGGGATGGGGGTAGTATCAACTCATAGTAGTTACTTCCTGTATGTGTCTTGACCAGGAAAGCCCAGGGTTTTGAACCAGCAACCTCAACATTGCACGTTGACACTTAATCCACTACGCCAGCACAGGTCAGGCAAAATCTTGATTTTCAAATTGAACTTTGCATTTGGGCAACTGCCTTGTTGCTAATGTTGATTATTAGAGAACACTAACATAGTATATCTATTTACAGTCTATAATTATTTCCATAAAGAATTCTGTGTAGGCCCTAGCCAGTTAGCTTGGTCAGTCAGTTTAAGAGCGTCATCCTGAAAGGACAATGATTCGTTCCCACATGGGAAGTAACCAATGAATGCACAACTAAGTGGAACGACAGATGAATGCTTCCCCCCCCCGCTTCTTTCTCCCTTCCTCTCTCTATCTTGGAAGAAAAAAAGCCCTGGCTGGATAGCTCGATGGGTTGGAGCTGTCCTAGAGCGTGGAGGTTGCCAGCCCGATTCCTGGTCAGGGCACATACAGGAGCAGCTAAAAAAAAAAAAATCTGCATACTCTGGAGGTGTCTTCCTAATGTTGAAGTTGAGGCAGAACAGGATCAAAGAGGACCTTCTCTCTCACGTTTTAAGACACTGTCCACTTGACCAGAAGTCCTCGATTACTTGGAAGTGCTCATAAATTTGCTGATGTCTGGGTTCCCCACCTTAAAATGCAAAATTAAAATATAAAGATGAGACCTGAAAATCTTCAGGTTTGAAGAGCTTCCCTGGCAATTCTTAGGTGCAGGGAGATTCAAGAACACTTTCTAGGACATAGTGTTTCTCTAAGGTGCCTACTGAGTTCTTGCTGCAGGTGCGGTTTATAATTGGATTTCTGGAACAGGACAACGTCTCAAGTATCCCACTAGATGAGCTTGATCATCCATATAACTTGATGTTTTTTATTCTGTCTGGGAGCAGCCTTAGACAGTCTTTGAAAGTAAGAAGATGTGGTTTCTATTACTTCAACTTGAGAAGTGCACAGAATTCCAAATATCCTTGAGAAACTATTCATTTTATGAGTCTGTGTGTGTGTGTGTGTGTGTGTGTGTGTGTTATTTCCAAGTCTTTCTTGAACCTTAACTAGAAAATGGCTTCCGCTGTGCAAAGTAGTACTTCATCATTTTGTCCTAAATTGGTTCCTGTAAACCAATATTCCCTTGGGAATATTTGGCAATATCTAGATGCACTTTCGGTGCCACACTGGAGGATGAGTGCTACTGGCATTTAGTGGTCAGAAATCAGGGGATGCTGCTGAACACACTTCAATGCACAGGGTTCCCCCTTCCCCTACTGGCCCAGTTGGGAATTATATGGTCCAAAATGTCAATAGTTTCAAGGTTTAGAAACCTTACTTTAAAAGATTTTAGCCTGACCAGGTGGTGGCGCATTGGATAGAGCGTTGGACTGGGATGCGGAGGACCCAGGTTCGAGACCCCGAGGTCGCCAGCTTGGGCACGGGCCCATCTGGCTTGAGCAAAAAGCTCGTCAGCTTGGACCCAAGGTCGCTGGCTCTAGCAAGGGGTAGCTCAGTCTGCTGAAGGCCAGTGGTCAAAGCACATGTGAGAAAGCAATCAATGAACAACTAAGTTGTCACAACGAAAAACTGATGATTGATGCTTCTCATCTCCGTTCCTGACTGTCTGTCCCTATCTATCCCTCTCTCTGAGTCTCTCTCTGTTCCTGTAAAAGAAAAAAAAAAGATTTTAAATGAATAACATCAGTATTAGCTAACAATAACCTCTTCATTTGTGCCAGACATTGTTACACTGTTACACATTTTCTCATTTTATCTTCAAAATAATTCTATGAGGTAGGTGCTATTATTACCTCCAGATGAAAGATGAGCAAGTAAGCTTGAGAGTTCATGTGACTTGCTGAAGATTCCACAGCCACTAAGTTGTGGGGGTTGGGACGAAAAGCGAGGATTGGGGGCGTTTCTCCATTTAGACTCCATAGTTTATACATTGTCTACATAACTAATGTGTTTGGAAGTCATTTTTTTTTCTTTATCCATCCCTGACTTAGATTTGTCAGAGTGAAGAGACCTAGATTTGTAGTTGGTTAACCTGTTACAGCCCCTCTGTTCTGTAGTAGTTTCAGCTCTTCTGAGCTAAATCATCTCTAGGCCTCTGTGCTTTTCTTGATGTGCATTTGCCTGACCTGAAGAGTGTATTCCAAATGGAGTCAAATAGAATCTTATTGGTAAATATGGGCACGGGTATTATACTTTTACAAAATGATACTGTTGGGGGAAATTGGGCAAAGTTTACAAGAGTTGCTGTATTACTTCTTACAACTGTATGTACAACTCCAAAGTAATGAATACCTAAAAAATATTGGCTTGGGGTGTTTTATAAAATAATTACAAAGTAATTATGTTTGTTGGATTGTTTTTCAAACTCTTCGTACAGAGATGTTCACTGTTTTCTTGAACTTTTGTCATATCTGTGTATTCCATAAGAGCTTCAAAATTTTTCATTTTCTATGAAACTGATAGTTTAGTGTTTATTATTTCTAAGAGTAAATGAATTACTTTTCTCCAGCAGAGTTGCCTACTAGCCTTCAAGGAAGGTCATCTACTTCTATTAAGCCTCCTCATGGTTTGTGGGCTTTTTCTGTGGTTGCTTAGTGTTTTGCTCTTTGAAATGTATCAACATTATCCACAAACTCAGACTCATGACTCAACTTCCTCTTTCATGTCATTTCTGAAATGTAAAATAAGATTAAGCCGAGATCCATTTGCAGATGTTAGTACTGACATCATAAAGATACTAATGCATCCCTATTCTTTTGCTGCCTATTCTTAAGTAGATTTTGTATACATCGCAGAACAGTGAGCCCACTTCTCACTTTTTTTTCAACAATTCTTTGATATGAAATACATGCTATAGACATTTTGAAAGCCCAGGTGAATTATATTCTTTGGTTTTGTCTTCTTCAGAAACAGAGTTCTATGCAGTGTTTGATGTGTTAGTTGGGTGATCTCGGACAGGTTATTTTGATCTCTCTGTGCTTCAGTTTCCTTTTCTTTAAAATGGGAAAAGGATAGTATCTACTTCTTAGGACTGTTGTGAAAATGATGTAGCTAAATGCACATGAGGCTTAGCCTATGCCCCATGGTAAATGCTCAGTAAATGTCAGCTATCATTATTTCAAAAGCTGGACATTTTTGCAATATTCAGAGCTTACTTTGCCTTTCCTCTAGTTGATACTGCTTACATTTGTTTTTAAATACCGACTCTGTAATAATTTCCAACTACTTTCAAAGTGACTATATGCCATTAATGCTCTTCATTCCCTAGGTCCCCTCCAGAGTCTTGCATATGATTGACATTACACTAATTCCCATAAGCAAGAGATATTTATAACAGTGATAATCTATACAGATGCTGGCTGAATAATTACCTCCTATTACAGTTGAAACTACATTTGTTACCATAAAATTTGTCCTCTGCTAAAACTATGACATAACTTGACTGGAAAAGATCTTTCCTGTTAATAATTTTTTCTTTGATGCTTTTATAACCATCTTTATAGTCTCTGAGATGGGGAGCTTCATATTAACCACTTGTTTTTCAAAGTATTTCTTTTAATGATGTCAAAATTCATAGATGACAATATACTTTTCTGAAGCTGTTTCTTTAATTGCCTTGTATGTGAGGAGAAAATTAGTCCAATAGCTGACACTTCCAGGTGCTTATTTATTTATTTTTGAGAGAGAGAAAGAGAGAGAACAGACGGACAGTCTGGGACAGACAGGAAGGAAGAGAGATGAGTAGCATCAACTCATAGTTGCGCCACCTTAGTTGTTCATTCCAGGTGATTATTTTTTTAAAAATTTTTACTTCAGTTCTTAAGGCAGACCAAGGACTATGGAAATACGCATATTTTCATTTTCCTCCCTACAACTCTTTACAGATGAGGACTCTGAGTTTAATAAGGTTTGCCTGGACAAGGCCATAACAACAGTGAGCGGGTGCACCTCAGACCAAGCCTGGCACTCTGACTCAGAACCTCCTTTTAACAGACAGACTTATAGTCATGTTATTTTTTTAATTAATAGATTGTATTTTAAAGAACAAATTTAGATTTTTCAGTAATTGAGCAGATAACAGAATTCTCACTTACACATTTTCCTCAGCACAAAGTTTCCCATATATTATAACCATTTTATTTAGATTTCCTATTTATTTATTTATTTATTTATTTACTTACTTACTTACTTACTTATTTATATTGAATTTATTGGGGTAACACTGGTCAACAAAATTATATAGTTTCAAGTGCACAATTGCAGAACATGTCATCTGTATGCTGTACTGTATTTCCTACCCCAGGTCAGGTCTCCTCCTTTCACCATTTATCTCCTCTACACCCTCCTCCACCACCCTCCACTCCCCCATCGCCATTTTAAACCTTTCTTTCTAGTTATTCATCCTTTCATGCTTAAGAAGAGTGTAATCTGGAAGTAACCAGATGGCATGCCTAGATATATGCTCGGTGTCTGACATTCCCTGTTTAACCCCGCCTCCTCCAGTTCACAGTGGACAACCTCTCCTGTCTCTTCCAGTTCCCCAAGAATCTCACTTTTCTGTGGCTCTGTCTATGCGGGGCTGGGGTCCAGATTTTTGGGTTAATTTTTTCTTAACTGCCATTGGAGCCTAGTAAAGATACAGCCCTCATTGAAGTTTGGAATTTCCTTCAATAGTTGTCCTGTTTGCTTGGTACATTTATTTTTTCTTTTCCAAAGAATATTAGCTTTTAAATGAAAACTGTCTTGAAAATGGCTCATTATCATAATAGCGCATTTTTATTTATCAGCTGTACCATGGAGGTGATCAGTAGTACATTAGAAGACCTGGAAAGGCATCTAGGCTGAAAAGTGATCAGCATTCTAGCACCCAGCTTTCTATGTGTTCCCAAGAGGGCACTTTCAAATCTCAGACACTGTCAGTGATGGTGCTGGCTCTTCTCCTGGCCCAGCAGCTCAGGCAGATCTCTGTAACCTGAGCGTGTAATTCCACTTGTGTGAACAGGGAGCAAAACAGATGTTTTCAGAGAGCAGACACTGTTCATTGGCCATTTTCCTTGGTTATTTCTCAGCTGTTTTTGACAGTATGCACAGAGGCAAAGGAATGTCTTGAATCAGAGGAAACTGAAATGATTCATCTAGTCACTTGGTAGGTTTGTCTATAAGCTTATTTCTTCTTTCCTCCCCAAGTTGTGCATTTGGTCTGGTGCTGTATAGAAACTGCCACTAAAAATATGAATTATTCCTATCTGAGATGTCCTACAAAACAATGTAAAGAATAGATTTCTTCTCTATCCCAGTATGACAAGAGTGTTCACACCTGCCCTCAGCATGAGTCAGGTCTCCATAGCCCACAGAATGGTTCTGATTTAAGGTCATGAACATCTGAAGACCTCAAGAATTCCACAGGTTAGAAGTTCAGTTCTATTGCACATTTCTTCTGAGCAAACTCATCCTCTGTCACTTTCCTTACCTTTCTTCTCAGCCAACCCATCACTCTTTGTTTTTCCTCTTTTCTTCTTCTCCCCCCAAAGCTCACTGGCTGCTTCTCTTCCTCAGTCTCTGTTTTGCTGGTTTGTTGTCCTCTGTCTTCATTCTAGCGGTCTTTACTGCCTTCTTCCTTTTCCTTTGGGACTCTCCTTTGCTAAGCTAATTGCTAAGCTAATTATGGTCTGAGATTAATGCATATTTAAGATAGTTATTAAATTTCAAGTAGACACTTAAATTTATTGCATATCATTATGCTGTAAAATCATCTGAGTTTAAATTGTTTACACCTCCCAAAATGATATTGTAAACAATGTTATGCAAATAGCAATGTGATTTCCCTTTGTTTGGGCCTTTGGAGTTATTTATTCCTTATTATTACCATTGAGAGAATGAAAATACTAAAAAAGAACCTTAGAAATCTTTTATGAAAGTGTATATTATAAGTTATTACTAGATTTTAAAAATAATCAGTTACAATATACCCTGCAGATTTATGTTTTTATGTATTCCTGTGATTTAAATGTTATGTTTACTTAGAAAAAAGTGTTATTAACCCTGGCTGGTTGGCTCAGTGGTAAAGTATCAACCTGGCATGTGGAAGTCCCTTGTTCAATTCCTGATCAGGGCACACAGGAGAGGTAGTAATCTGCTTCTTTACCCTCCCCTTCCCTCTTCCTTCTCATCCTCTCTCTCTTCCCCTCCTGCAGCCATGGCTCTATTGATTATAGCACATCAGCCCCAGGTGCTGAGAATGGCTCAGTGGAGCCTCTGTCTCAGGTGCTAAAAAATAGCTTAGTTGCAAGTAACCACAGATGGACAGAGCCATTAGCCCCAGATGGGGGTTGCTGGATGGATCCTGGTCAGGGTGCATGTGGAATTCTGTCTCTCTATCTCCCTTACTCTCACTTAAAAATAAAAGTGTTCTGTATGTTGACTGTAATAGCAGTGACTCAAGAGAAATATTCCAAAATTATTCTCCTATAATCCTCTAGGAAACGGGAGTGATTGGATTAAATTTATCTTCAGAACTACTCAAAACACCAAATCTGGATCTGTATTTACTGATGGAAATTTAATTACAAGGTTGTTACCAAAAATACAGAGGCAAGGAGTAAGTTTACATCTGAGCCAAGGCTTTTTCACCCATGCACTTTTCTGCTTTTTAGGAAGAATTTTGGAATTTCTCATTGCTCAACTAACCAGTCCCCTAATCTATTGACTTTATTTTAATTGAAATCAGTACATTGGCCCCTTCAAAATGAAAATGAGGCTCTCTGCCCCCACCTCACTCTACAGGTGGGTGTTGAAGAAGCGAATGCTTACCTTGAACCCAGTAAGACTGTATCCTGAGCTCTATACCTACACATGCCCAGGACCTACTGGGCACCTCCGCCTAAATAACCCCAAGTGCCTCTCAACTCAGAGCATCTAGAACTGAACTCATTCCCCGCCTCCTCTCCAGCAGGCTTCTTCCTGAGTTCTCTTACTAGACAAAAGATACAATTAAGAATTGTATCATTTAAAAACAAAACAAAAATTAACATTTACTGTTGGATTACTATGCTCCCTTTCTTAGGCACTGTCTTAAGCACTTGAGATGTCCTTATCTTTATTTAATCCTCCCAACAATTTATAAGGTCAATACTGTTGTCATTCTCACCTGAAACAGGACTTGGCACACAGTAGATGGTCAATAAACGTTTGTTGAATGAATGAATTCCCATGATACAGACAAGAAAATTGTGATTGAAAAAGACAAAGTAATATCTCCCCAGGTCACACATATGATAAAACTGGGATTTGAAGCTCAGTGTTTCTGAGCCTATGCTTTTATCCATGATGGCAGACTGCCTGTTGGGATCTATGGGGTGCCTGTCATAAAGCTCAGCCCTGCTTTCAGGGTATAAACTCCCTCCACCCCCCAGGTTCCTGATGCTTCTGGTGGCCATCCACAGAAGCTGACACACAGAAGCCTGCTTGAAGTGTCAACTCACCACTCAGTAACTAGGGCAGCCTCTCACTAACCTGGAATTCCTCTTCATTCTTCATCTGTCCTCATCCCTACCCTGTCCATCCTCACCTTGAAATAACACTTCTCTCTCAGTGGTCTCTGAGAAAAAAGCTCATCCGTGTTTCCAGGCTTATTGATTGGGATGACTTCATGCTTACCTTCATTCTCTCCCGTGATCCTGTAGCTAATCCCTAGTGCCTTCAGGCACTCAAATTCAACATACCCCAAACCAAACCATTGTGTTTCTATTGGATGTTTCTATATTATTTCTTGTTTTGTTTTGGTGGTCCTCTTTGTGAAAGGCTGGTTGAGAACTTTGATGCTTTAGCCTCATTTGAATCATACTTTTGGCTCACTGGCTTATAAAACCAACAAAGGTTGGTGTTTGGCATTATGGCATGTACCTGAATGCTATCTGAGCCCACCATGATGAGCAAACCCGAGGCTACAAATTGGAAAATCAAAAAGACTCTGGCTAATTTATTATTCAGTTAAATCTCAGCAGTCCATCTCAAATGGTTGCAGATATTTACTTAAATTTTGAAAGACATTCAAAATTCACATTAGAAAGATATTTTTAAATCTGACTGACTCATCAAACAGCTGTAATATAACATCTGCTTCTGCCTGGGGTTGCAGCCAGATCAGCAGTGGTCTCTTGGCCTTCACACACTAATGGCAATCTTTTCTCTTTGTTGTGTTGTTCAGTGAGTGTGCCACCAGAAACACTCTTCTGCTCCCACGGTCAGAGGTGTGGCATCTTCCATCACAGACAATGGCCAAACCCTCCTTCTTGGAGTTAACACTGTCATACCACCTTTCCTTTTGAATTTAAAACAGAGATCGTATTACTACTAGCCACATGTGGTTGATACAAAGTTTAAATACATGCAGAAACTCTTTCGACAAGTTTGAAGACATAGTGAGTTACTTCATGAATATTATATATGATTATTGTTCTTATTTATAAATAAGAACTGCTAGGAGGGCAATAGGCATGTTGGTTCTCATTCCAAATATTAATTCACAGGGACTCCCAGTGTTGTTTGTTCAGTAAAAGAAAGTAATAGTCAGCTTTTGTACTTTTCGTACTTTAAAGTGATGGTACTTACGGTTATATACTTTTTAGCAGTTTCTATGCCTTAGATCAATGTTTCACCAAATACCTATACTATCCAAAGGATGCATAGGTAACATTGTTAGTTTTCACAGAAATTTATTTTAATGTGTATTAGTGGAAAAAATATAACTCACACATAAAATTTATTATTTTTTTGGCCATCTGAAGTTTTAAAAAGTTTTAAAAAGCTATAGGTTGAAATTAATCTATCTGAAATTCATAGTAAATATATAACTTTATATATGTAATATGTACTTCTTTAATATACATATATAATAAAAAAGGTTTATGTGGTTATGGCAAAAATTTGTAGAGGGTAGTTTTAGTTCATTTCCTTGTCACCGAGTCTTATGAAGCAGGCACCGTCTTTCTCCTCAGTTTATAGATGCAAAATCTGAGGTTTAAAACAGCCCTGCATTTGTGAAGTCTCTTAAGTGGTAGACTTGGGATTCAGGTTCACCATCTCTGCCCTCTACTGGGCCACCTCTGTGGGTGTTACTCACTTCTCTCAGGAAGCCTTTTTATTTTTTTTTAAAGTTTTAATATGAACTTTTATTGTTTTTTCTTTCCAATAAAAGACATTCGTTATAGAAATTTTAGAAAATACAAAGAAAGAAAAAGAAAACAAGTTTTTTTATTGTTGTAAGGACACATGAGATCTGCATTTTTAACAATTTTTTAAATGCACACTATAGTATCATTAACTGTAGACAAGACGCACAACAGCAGGTCTTCTCCTTTCCTTTCACAGCCCTGTACAGTGGGCTAAACAAGGACGTTGAAAGAGGTCTGGGAACCCACTGGAGCCTCACAAGAGAGCACAGGCATACCAAGACTCCTGCTGCCCAGACCCCTTTCTCTCAGTCACACTGCACCACACAGGGGCGGGGCAAGATATTTCTTCCTTTAGAAGAAAAGTAATGTGCCCCCAGGGAACCATCAGAAGCCACCGAGTTAGCACTGTCATAAGTTTCTCCCTGTTAGGGTCTGTAAGTGGTGACCTGGGCTCTGTTCCCAGATGGCCACAGTGCTATCTGGCTCTGAATCTGCACTGGCCTCTTCTGAACAAGGAACTCAGTAATTCTGTCTACACTAATTCTGTCTACACCAATTCTGTCTACACCAGGCACACATATACTTGTGCCAGCTGATTTAATTAAGCCCTGATCAACTCAAGTGGTAAGTTGGGACAAAGAACTGAGGTGCTATCCAATGGTGAGTTTTTGACTCATTGTTGGGTTTTTTTTCCTTTTTTTTTACAGGGACAGATAGAGAGTCAGAGAGAGGGATAGATAGGGACAGACAGGAACGGAGAGAGGTGAGAAGCATCAATCATTAGTTTTTCATTGCCATTACAACACCTTAGTTGTTCATTGATTGCTTTCTCACATGTGCCTTGACCGCAGGCCTTCAGCAGATCGAGCAACCCCTTGCTGGAGCCAGCAACCTTGGGTCCAAGCTGGAGAGCTTTTAGCTCAAACCTGATGAGCCCGCACTCAAGCTGGTGACCTCGGGGTCTTGAACCTGGGTTCTCCGCATCCCAGTTTGAAGCTCTATCCACTGCGTCACCGCCTGGCCAGGCCTGGGTAAATTATTCTTAGCTAGGGTGTTGCCTGTGATGAGTTGTGTCAGTTACAGAAGCATACCTGACCTGTGAGTCTGGGCCCTGGCATTCACCTGCTCCAGCTCTCCCCCAATTCTGACCAGCCTCAGCCACTGATAGAAGTGCTGTCATCGAGCTCCAAAGGCACAATAGGAGGTGTTGTTCATCCTCACAGTCTACAGTCCAACAGGGAAGGAGCCAACTGAAAATCAACGAACCTAATCAGACCTATGATGTTACACAAAGCAAATTGCATTTTAAGCTCTAGAGAACAGAAGTAATTCTAAACCTGATTAAGATTTATCTAGTACCCAAATGGAATCAATGTTTATTTTGGAAAAGTAGACTGTCAGTATTTTCAGATTCTGGTTATTCACCCAGAAAAATTTTCATTTTCTTCTTTCTTTGCAGTAGTAGGAATAAGAGAAAGCCTTGAGTTGTTCTCACTTGAGATGGAGTTTGTTTTGGCAGCTTCTTGAATAACTGCATAAAGCACTGTGATGGGGAGGTTCTCGTGGCCACCCTGACTCAGTATCCTAATGTTCTTCTCTCCTGCCCTCACTTCTGTGACACAGGTTGCCCACTTCTCGACTGACCCTGGGGTGGGGAGCTAATGAGCTCATTTAGAAAAAGAATGAATGATCGTAGTGAGAATTTAGGCACAGAGATGCCTAAGCACAGGGAAGGTTTGGCAGGGCAGGTTTTGTTCTTGTTTATTGTTTTAGTCCAAAAATAAAGTGCGACATGAAGTTTTGGAGAAGAAACATAATCATTCTGAATTTTACCATGCTTTGTAGTGGCTATGTAGCTGCTTTGATCTTTTAGTGCATTTATTTGTACACATAAATCTATGCCTTTTAATATAGAAAGGAATCATCCTTGTTTTGTTTTGAAATCTGTGTTTTTCCTTCCATGTTGTTCAGCAGAGTTCTCCATTATTTTTAATGACTGAATAATTTTCTGTCTGGGACTCCTCTCTTCCTTTTTTGGTTTTATTTTCCTTCCCTGGCAACTATGTCATCCTTTGTTTTTCTCATAATCTATCATCTTTTGTTCCAACTCCACTTTTTTGTTTCCTTTTTTTCCCCACTAAACATTTTGCAATTCACCCTTCAACCTGCACAAATAATATGATACAAAGAGAGGATGTTTGTAGTTTGGGGCTACACTGACTGCCTCTGTACCTCATACCAAAATAACTTGTGTTTCCATTTCTTTGTTATTGGTGGATATTTGATATCTTTTTTTATTGTGGTTCCATGAGAATAAACATGACAGTATTTTGAAAGCCTTTCATATCCCCAGAAGGAAGAAATAAGAAAGAGGGAAGACTTACTGAATGTTGATGATCCTTATTTAGGAATAGGACAGTCTCAAGCTCTCCATCACGTCTAAGTCTTGATGATCTATCTTGTGTCCTCAGACCCTGCAGCAGGCCACAGAGATGGGCAGAATGGAGCTGACAGTGCCCTGGAAGACCTCCAGTCTGTCGGGACCAGCCGGCTGCTCTGTCACATCACTGATGGTGACAACCCGCTGCTGTCACCACGATGCTCTATTTTCACCCAGAGCCAGAGATTCAACTTAGATCCTGAATCAGCTCCTTCTCCACCCAGCACTCAGCAGTTTATGATGTAAGAAAACATTTTTGTTTTAGCTTTACTTCATACAGTTTTTTAACTACTACATTTACAAACTACAAGGAAATGTGTCTAAAATAGCGCAAACATGCCTATCAAATGTGACTGCGAGACCTGAACAATAAATGGCAAAAAAGTCAGTGTACTTTCTCATTGGAAATGCTGTTTTAGGCCTTATTATCTCAGGAGACAGTGGTCATAAGATACATTTTTGGTGAGATGACTAAAGTCCTAACTAAGTATATGTATGCACAACTATCAGGAATATTATTCTTCATGAGTTCAATATCTTTCCACGTGCAGCAGTGGCTTCAGTGGTTGGACTGTAGCAACGTTTAGTTGTCCACTGCAATTTCCCCTTAGATTCTAGAGAAGTGGTAGCTTCAACTAGCTGCCCCACCCCCAAAAATAAGTGTGCCGCTCTGTGTTCTTTCCTTTTTTTGAAGTTCCTCAAATAATTTTGATGATAGCTAAAATGAGATTCTTTGCTAAAATACATGCAAAATATCTCTAGGTATCCCTTTAATAATTTCTGCTATTCATGAGTTTATTCAAACCTGGGTCTGTGGACTGTATATTGATAGACTTGAGGTCGTTGGTGAATTATTGCTATTGTAAAGTGTATGTCATATGAGATAGTGGATATATTTTCTGGAGAGGAGACCTATTCTTTTCATCAGATTCGCAGAGGCTCTGTTATGTTAAGAAAAGTTAGCAATTCATCTAAGTCTTCCCTAAAAATGTTGGTAGGTGTGGTATCTAATGCACTCTATTGAGGATAATGCTACAACAGGGCCATCTCTTTATAGTCTTAAATTAGTCTCCTCCAAGCTTTAGGAAATGCATTTCCTGGACTAATATTCTAACACTGTACATTAAAATCCCGGATGACATTTGCTCTCACCAGAGTGCTGTTGTGATCAGGGATCTTAGTTAATGAGCGGATGGTGCCATGGTAGGCTCATCAAATAATGAACTGCCCTCTGGACTTCTCTGGTACTCCAGGAAGCTTGGTTTGTAAACCAGCAGCAGTATGTACCTGAAAACCACTGCTTTTGATTGTTCTGTCCCCCCTGTCATTACTGCAGGTCCCGGAGCTCCTCACGGTGCAGCTGTGGTGGCGGCAAGGAGCCTCAGACCATCGTGCAGCTCACCAAGCACATCCAGAGCCTCAAGAGGAAAATTCGGAAATTTGAAGAAAAATTTGAAGAAGAGAAGAAATACCGGGTAAGGACTGTGGTTCTTCCCTTCCCTTTTTGGTACCCCTCTGTACCAGAGGAGAGCCGTTTCCATGAATTGACGTCCCATTTTGGGTCCGTCTTGTTTTCACATGCTGTCAGCTGATACCTACTAAGATATCTCCTAGTAATTAAATACAACTTTATTCTCAATCTGATTTGATTATTGAGCCGCCCTCCCCATTTTTTCCTCCAAAGAGCCTTACTATCACTAGCATTTCTAGCACTTAAAATTTGAAAAACTTTTGAATTATGTTCTTTTTCTTTCTTTAACCCTTTCTATTTGCATTTTTATAAGACTCTATTAATGACCCACATTAAACGACCCTGTTAAAGGAAAGAATCTCTAATGCAGAACAGAATGAGGGGAGAGAGCATTTTCTTTGACATTAAAGTCTTACTGGTTGATGGATGAGGGCCTCTCAAGTGACTTCTGTTCAGGCCACTCTTGAACACACCCTGATCCATCCTTCCCCGGCAGGGAGGCACTGGCTTCATGCTGGTGCTGCAGTGTTTCGGTCTTGCACCTTTCCCTTTCTTACATACGAGACAACACAGTCAGAGGCAAGTGTCTGGATAGCCAACACTAGTTTTATTTATTTTCTTTAATGGTGGCCATGTCATAGAGAAAAATCACGTTCATGTAGAATTGCACAAAGATATTGGGTCTTTGGCAGAAGGCCCAGAACAGCTTGTTATTAGAATAAAAGAGAACAAGGAATGATATCTCTTACATCTTGAAATATTGAAAGGCTCACTAAGCACTCAGTACAGGGGTAACTGGCAGGTCCCTGAGAGTGTAGGATAAGTTCTGGGGAGGGAGGTGAGAGGGGGTAGTGTGCCCCTCTCCTGTTCTGTCTTGTGTTTCCCACAGTGGCGTTAAATTTACTAAATGCGGGGATTTTAGCTTTGCAAAATGGAAGAAAAAAAACTCAGATTGACTTTGAGAACAATCCAAGTCAGGGTGTTAAAGATTATTCTCTTTTCTGAAGCCAGTTATTGTCTTTTATAGCAGGAGGGTGCTCTGCACATTGGAAGTGTTAGTAAGGCAACTGGAGCCCAGGAAAGAAAGAATTTGCTTAAGGTATTTATGCTCTGTCAGCACAGGCATGGGCGGTAGATTAAGTTTGATTTGTTTTGTTGTTGTTGTTTTTTAGTGTTTCATTTATTTCTTTTCTTTATACTTCAGTTCAGAAATCGGAATATATAGCTTTGGTATAATTGCCATTCTCTGTAAGAAAAAAGCAAATTTTTGCTACATAAACAGAAGGCAAAAAGACGAACTTCATTGTATTGTTTAGATTCAGCGGGACAGATTTTTCTTTCCTCCCCTCCTTCCCCTCCCCCTCTTTTCTTGGATCCTCTTCACCTGGTGGGAGCAGAGCCTTCTAATTATCAGCACTGAAGCCAGACTGTGATGTTCGAGGGGGTTAATATAGAGGAGTGGAAGTAAAAGCCAAGTCCTATGTCCATATTTTAGAGCTCCAGGTATCCTGAGAGAAGCTGATTTGCCTTGTTTGCTGCTGGCATGTTACTGGATATAGGATGCCCTACCATTGGAAACTGTGGAGTGACAAGTAGGGGGGCTCCATGCTCAGAGCCTGTTAACAATTCTCACTGGCAGTTCTTGAATCAGACTGATCTGGATTTGAATCCAGTGTAGCCACTTGGGAACTTTGTGACTTTGGACTTCTTTTTTTTTTTTACCTTTCTGAATCTCAACTTATCCATCTGTAAATTGGGGTTAATATCAATAGTGACTTTAGAAGTGTGTGAGTATTAAATGAGGGAGTACACACATAAGGTGTACAGTGTTTAGCTTAGCACAAAGTAAGTGTTCCAAGATATTATCAACTTTTTAGTCTAGTTAGGTGATACTTGAACAGGCTATGCCATGACAGCCCCGACCTTATCAGAAATAGAAGGGAAATTGTACACATTAACTCTCCACTCGACTTTTCTACATGCAGCCACGGAGCCCAGAACACTTTTGCTCAGAACCATGACAGCCACCAAGAACTTGCCTATTTTAGAAGAGAATTTCTCCTGGCACCTCATGCCTTTATCCAGAGAAGCTTTAGACACAGAGCAGACACAGGCCCCACTGCCTTAAATACACACACATGCAAATGAATGGACCCAGACACAGCAGGGCAAGTAGGCTCCATGGTCAGCCCTGCTTCAGTGTGTAAATGTCCTTGCAGTAATCAGAACCAGCCACATCTCAGGAAAAAGGGCTTCTCCTCACCCTTTCTTTCAGGGTGCCAGTTTGTGCTTAGAGATTTGGCATATCAGTGAGTTTTAATTGGTTGCTGTGTATAAGTCCCTCCTTCCTTGGATCCTGAGGATGGAATTAATAGCACTCACTGCTGGTTTTTGATTCCGAGTTCCTGCTGGGACTCTGGGCTAGCTAGTCTGATGCTCTGGCACAAATAAAACATCTTTCCCTCTCTGTCGAGTATAACCATTTCACACTCTCATCCCAAGCCATGTTTGTTTCCTACAACTAATTTTACATTTAACTATACTTTGACTCATAGAACGAGGAAAGGCTGTTTTAGCCAGTGTCCACCTTCACTGTAATTAGAGAAGTTAGAATTAAAAGGGATCAGCCAGTCTTATTTCTTATTTGACCACTGAGAAATTGAGCCCAAAGAAGGTAAGTGACTTCCTCAGGATCACATAGCAAAGACTTAATCTAGCCAAGACAATAACTCAGCTATTTTCATTTCTAATCCAGAAATATTTCTAAAGTGTTTTTTGAAATATCCTTAGCAAACCACAAATCTGATCCAGTGGTACCTTCAGTATATGACTCTCAAACCCTATTTTAATTTCCCTGAACAAATCTACACTGTACAATTTATGAGTGTATGGCCCTTGGGGATCTATTAAACTGAAATTATTCAATTCAAAAGTAAGAAGGCTTAAAGATTCACAGCTTGTCTATGAAAACTTTCCGTGTTATTTGAAAGCTGCTATCCTTGTGAGCTTGATTTAACCAGGAGAAAGGAAATAAAAAAAATCATTTCAGAAAATTTTAGGCTTTAAAGTATTTTGTCAGAAAATTCAGCCTTAAATTTCTTCTAAGTCCTATTTGTAGTAGTGAAAGCTCATTTTTTTAAATGGTTATTGGCTTAGGGTCTTAGATTTTTTGTTTTTGTTTTTAACAGTATTTCAAAAGATGGAGTGAATTATGGGAAGCACATCCAGTGAAAGATGAATTCCAAAGACTGATTCTCAGATCAGAGAGAATTCTGGGAGAATTTAGAGAAACCAAATGTACAACACTGACTGTTTATATAATCACATTGTTACCCAAAGCCAAAGTACTAGACTGTGTATCAAGAAAGTAGCACAGTGCATCATTCCAGCCATACAGGGACAGGACAAGGCTAAACGATGTATTTTGGAGGCAGGGCCAGGCCCCCTGTTTTACTGTCCATGGTCCTGAAACTGGGGAAAACCATAGTATCCTCTCTGAGCTTCCCTAGGAAAAATAATCATTGTCATTTTCCTTCAGTCATTCTTTTCATCCTGACTTAAAGAATGTGGGTTTTACATCACTCCAGAAGGAACAGAAGCCTGTCTTACATTTCACAATTAGTCTAATTCCATGTACATTGGATGACCCTGTCACACAAGCACGGTTTTTTTCTTTAAATTTGAGATGAACACATCCCTATGCTTCTCTCTCACCAAAAAACTTGATGTTGTGTGGATTTAATGAATCTTTAAAGAGCCCCTAGGCTTGGTCACTAAGAGTGCACATATTTGGACTATTATAATGATGTTTATGATTATGTCATCTTGAGCATTACTGTATATTTCCTTGTCTATCCTTAATTCAAAGTCACTATTAATCTTGTTGAGCCTGCAGTTAAGTACACAGGTGGCCTCAACTCTTTTAAGAATGTTTCTTACTGATCTATGGGGATGGAGGCTAAGTATGTGTGGCTATCCTTGTCTTCTAGTTTCTCTTTTCTATATAAAATCCGCTTTTATGCTCTGAGAAGAAATCCAGAAATCAAGGTAAATAAATTTTATTAACAGAGTCATATCTTTCTAAAATAAGAAATGTATATAACCTAACCAGGTGGTGGCGCAGTGGATAGAGCGTCGGACTGGGATGTGGAAGACCCAGGTTCGAGACCCCGAGCTCGCCAGCTTGAGCGCAGGCCCATCTGGCTTGAGCAAAAAGCTTGCCAGCTTGTACCCAAGGTCACTGGCTCCAGCAGGGGGTTGCTTGGTCTGCTGAAGGCCCGCGGTCAAGGCACATGTGAGAAAGCAATCAATGAACAACTAAGGTGTCGCAATGGCAATGAAAAACTAATGATTGATGCTTCTCACCTCTCTCCATTCCTGTCTGCCTTTCCCTATCTATCCCTCTCTCTGACTCTCTCTCTGTCCCTGTAAAAATTAAAAAAAAAGAAATGTATTTTTTTTTTTTTTGCCATACCCCAGTGTGATTAGCTCCTCAGTAGGACACACATACCCTTATATATTTGTTTGTTGGTGAAGACATATGCAATGTTTCTTTGAAGGTCTTGTACAATCACTACTAATGATAACAATAATAATATTTGTAATTCTGGTAACCACATCTATAGTGTTTTGCATATGCCTAAAACTATTTTCAATGTTTTGCATATAATAACTAACTTATCCCTCAGAGTACCCTATAAGGAAGATGCTATTATAATTCTCACTTGATAAATGAAACTGAGCCACAGAGACTTAAGTAATTTTTTCAAGGTCACACACATATGATTATGTTTCATTTTAACATGAGTCTAGTAGGATATTGAATCTATAAATAGTGAGGGGATTAGAAATCTGGGTATCACCCTGATATACCAACTTCTCAGACTTTTGTCCTGGGGTCTCCTTTCTTCGGCTTCGAGGGTATGGTTGATAGGAGCTACATCTTTCTATGCTCCAGGCACGTGTGGTCATTGGCCATGGATGTGAGCATAGGCAAGTCAGTCATGCTGCTGGGTATCAGTGTGATTATCTACAGCGGTATAAAAACATGACCTGGCAATGTGTGGGGTATGAGCGGCCCACAAGGTGGCTTTGGGTTAGGCCACAGGGGGCATTGGCATGGTTCGGAGTATGTGAAAAATGCCGGGTAACCAGGCATGTTTAGAAACAGTGTCTATGAAACAAATGAAAGCGTGGAGGAAGCAATTCTATATCAGTAGGACTTTTAATGTCTGAATTTATCTCAATGCTTTATATGTTTTGTTCCTGAACTATCTTTGTGTATTTTAACTATTATTTTATTTCTGTCTTCCCCTCCCTTCTACCCTCATTTTTCCCTCTCTTGGTAGCCTTCACATGGTGACAAGACATCTAATCCTGAAGTCCTGAAATGGATGAATGATTTGGCTAAAGGTCGTAAACAGCTCAAAGGTAAAATCAGGGAAGGATATCTTTTCTGAGAAAAGAAGCAGTTTAAAATAACAACAATGTGCTCTAGGGTATTTTTTATTTTCTTCCATCTGCATCCTCTTTACCTTGTCTCCCACCAAGATTGGAGGCTCCATCTTGAAATAAAGGGTCCTGGAGCTCCTTCATTATTTGGCCCCATTAAATAAATCTTTGATAAATATACTGAGGAACTCCAGACTCCCAAGTGGAATGACTTCAATGCTAGGGACATTTCAGTAAGTGGAGCACTGACTTTTCTGGGTTACTGGCTTCTCAGATGACAGAAACATAAGAGGCCTCAGCAGTCAGTACTTCACATACCACAGTGCATAGATGAGGACATTTATGTCCTGAGAGGGGGAACGTTTATCTTGCTGCAAAGTGGTGAGCTAGGTGTAAAACTCAGTTCTCTTGCCTCATAATCCAGTGTTCTTATCTCTAGAGATGGTGGTGTGAGTATTAATTAACTCTAAAATCCATTTTAAAGGACTACGGTTATTTACCAATAAAGGTTTATATTCTTCCTCTTTCCACATTCATTTCAATACTTAGCAACATGGGAGAGTTCCAAATTTCTAGAACTATGGTGATTAAAGTAATGGAAGGGAATATGAAGTTAATGGTATTAAGCTGTAATCATGTAGCTGGTTTATAAACTATGCAGTGTTTAATCACCATGCCAGCATTTCACTAAAAAAAATCAAAGAAAATGACCTATGTAATTGAAAAATCAATATAAATAGCTTCACTCTAATGACCAGTCCCCTAACATATTCTGAAATGTAATTCCCTGATAAATCCCAGGTGGCTTTTTAAACTATATATGTTTATGTAAAGCCACATTGCAATAATGGTGATTCCTGGATTTTAATAACTGGCATTAGACAAAATTGTGACATCTGTCAAGTTGGGGCTGGCACCTGTATTTCCCCTTTCCCATCCCTCCTGCATTTCCTCAGACATTTGCAAGTGCAATTCTTTCCAGAAGTACTTGTGTTTCCAAGTACTGATAATCATACTGATACGGGCTCTTAGTGACTGCAAAACTTTCAAAACCCAAGTAAATGAATCGGAGTGTAGAATTTTGCTGCTATGTTAGGTAACAGGTGAAAACGTTGGGGCCAGGTACCACTGGTCTTGCTTCAGAACTTCTACTCCAAAATTTAAACCACTGAGTTACTCCCACACATTGTTCTCCACCTCTGAGATCTCAGCTTCCAAGAGGTCCCTCTGTATTCACATCTGATTGGGAACTTAGGCTGTTAGCCTTGGTTATTCAAGCTGCACTTGCCTCATGGAAAGTCATCATTTAGCACTGTTCATTTCTACTGACTTGGGATCAGGGGAGGGAATTCCTGCAGTCTCTGTGCTCTTATTAGGGCCAATGAGTCCTTGCTCATGGTAACTTGTGGCATTTCTCTTAGAACTGAAACTGAAGATGTCAGAGGAGCATGGAAGTATCCCCAAAGGCCCACCTAGAAACCTTTCCTGTGGGAAACCCATGGTCCCCAGAGAGAATGAGAAGCCAGCAGCTGTGGGGCCTGAGCAGAGCTTCTCTGGAGAAGAGACTCCCGATGCTGTGTTGACATGCCTGAAGAAGAGACAGCAGCTTCCTTCTCAGGAAGATCCTAAGGTACTTCACCATATCTTCATAGGGCCAACGTGTCACACAGTGCAAGTGAGATCATGGTTTTGACCAATTTATTAGAGCACTCTATCACCACAGAAACATATTTAGGAAACTGACTGAAATTTCAGTCAGATGAGTTGCTAGGGGGCTATTGGCCATGACCTGCAGGTGTTGTCACATGATTCCAGAATATGCTGTCAGTCTGGAGATTATAGTTCTACCTGTTGATGGGAGGCAAATGGCAAAGACACTAGGGTATATCATATCCCTTTCTCCCGTGGTTTCCCCTGAGAAATTAGCAAATGAACCTCAAACTAGGATTATAATCCCATTTTCATGTTGCACTAGAAAATAATAAAGCATGGATGAGGTATGACTAGTAAGAAGAGTGGTTTAGAACTTTATATAAGAACAGAGAGAGAGAGATGGTTTCTTGAGGAATGATAGGTAAGATGTCTAAAGCTGAAGTCGTTTTAGATACAGGAGCCTGGAACTCAAAGAAAAAGAATTATGTTTTATAAAGAAGATGAGAGCAGTTAGCATTTACCTGGTTAATCCCTCTTCACACCTGCATATCTATACTGCTTTTCACTCATGCCAAGGAACCTTCCTTATGATCCATCTTGTCTTAACTCTAAGGGTGGTGTGGCTGCCTTTCATGTCTTGAGTAAGAGTTACAGCTACCCTATCATAGGTCTCACTATGCTATGTGCAATTTTGTCTCTTGTACTATAGTTTAAACTTGAGTAGAAGGGCTGTCTGTTGCTCATGATGCTGCAGTGTCTATACCAGTGGTTCTTAACCTGGGTTCTATCGAACCCTATGGGTTCGATGAGTTGGTCTCGGGTTTGAAGAAGCCTCTGCCGCGGAGGCCAGAATAAAGTAATACTGTAATTTGTTGTGAGTTCATGCACTTTGTTGGTTTTGTTCTTTGAGCAAGGTGATGTTCATGCACGGCTCATTTTGTGCACCAGTAAAAAAACATATACCTATGTCTTGAATTTGGAAAAAAAAATCATATTTTATTTATCACTAAAGAAGGGTTCGGGGAATGCGCATATGAAACTGGTGGGTTTGGTACCTCAAAAAAGGTTAAGAACCACTGGTTTATACATAGGTATTGACTAAATGTTCCCTGAGTGAATGGACAGAGGAATGAACAAATTCGCATGTTTAACTTTGGAATAAAGTCTTCTTGAGGAGAATTCTGCCTTTACCTGTTCTATTGTATAGTATCTTGTCTGAATCATAAGATGGCAACATATGCCAAATCCCAAAGTCTTACCATATGTCCCTCGACTAGTCCTTAACACTGGGAGAAGTGATCTGCAGGTAGAAATGGGCCCTTGGCCATCTCTATCTTTATGAAATAGTTTTAGACTTAAAAAGTAACCAATATATGTTGTGATGAGTGAATACAAAGTTTTCATCCACTGAGCTAACCTACTCCCTCTTGCGGAAAGATTCTAGACTTTTGGGATAGTCAGTGGATAAGTGAATAACACCAATTGTGATTTTCCATCCTTTAGTGCCTCTGATGGCATTTTCTGTGTTACCTTACCAAACCTAACAAATTAAACAGATGATGTAATAGAAAATAATAGTATGATTTCTACTTTAATAGTATGATTGGGAAGACCAATAGGTGACATTTAATGTAGAAGAATTAGCAGGGTAAGAGAGCAGCAATGAACATTCTAGACAGATGGAACTGCACGTATAAAGGCCTTGAAGAAAGAGCTTTGTGTACTTGGAAGCTTTGGTCTTGGGCTGGAGCATAGGATGGAATGAGATGAAGTCAGAAAGATAGACCCAGGCCTATCATACAGAACCTTTTAGGCTGTAGACAGTATTGGGAAGCTGTTGAGTGATTGTAAGCAGAAGTATTACTTGGTTTGACTTACATTTAAAATACCTTTCTAATGGCTTTGTGGAGAAAAGAGTGAAAAAGGGAGGATAAAATGGGTGGCTTAGATTAGCATAGTAACCTTGGAGATGAAAAGAAATAGACATATTGAAATATAGATTTTGGATTCAGGATCAAAAAGACACACTGAATTTCTGGATGGGAGAAAGTGAAGGAAAGGAAGCATCCAGAATGGTGATAGGGTCACTGGGAGTGGCAGTGAAAACTCACATCTGTTTTGGACATACTAATTTTAAGATCTTTGAGGAATAAGATGACCAACCATCCAAGGTTCCCTGGACTTTGCTGGTTTTAGTATTGAAAATTTCATGTCCTACAAAATGCCTCAGTCTTGAGCAAACTGGGTTGGATATCCTACTGAGGCATATAAGTAAAACAGGTACCTGCAAACAAGAGTCTGAAGACCAAAGAAAAATCTCTGAGTTCTTTAGACATCACCTTTTTTTAAATGGCAATTTATTTTCATTATTTAAATTAAAGTAACTGTTGAACAATTTAATAAGTCAGATGTCTCTTCGAATAAACTAGAATCTCTGAAGTAGGCTAAAGTTAGGCTCTTTAAATAGAGAGCATCTGTACTAGCATGTCGTCGTCAGCTTCTAAAGCTGAAGGGTTGTTCCTGGGGGAGCTTTAACAGAGTAAACCATGAGGTGGTTAATCAGCGATATGGTGGGTCCTAAGAGGGAGGCCAGAAGCCACAACAGAACCAAAGAGAGGATTGGAAATTTTCAAAGAAGCTAGTATTATTTCTGGCTCCTCGGTGAACTCATTAGTATTTAAAATTATCTTATTAGATTCCATTCCCCCACCCCCTACTTCTTAATATATTTTATTTATTTTGTAATTCTTATTTTTTAATTAAATATATCAGAGTAACATTGGTTAATAAGATCATATATGTTTAAGTGTAGATTTATATAATACATAATCTCTATATTACATTGTGTGCCCACCATCCAATGTCAAATCATCTGTCACCTTATATTTGGCCCCCTTTACCCTTTCTTACCCCCTTTACCTCTGGTAACCACTACACTGTTGTCTGTGTTCTTTGAGTTTCAGTTTTATGTTCTATACATGAGTGGAGAAATCATATGGTTCTTAGCTTTATCTGACTTATTTTGTTGAGCATATTCAGTTTTTTTTAAGAATATTCTCAAGGTCCATTCATGTTGTTGTAAATGGCAGTATTTCATCTTTTCTCATGGCTAAGTAGCCATGTATATATGTACCACATCTTCTTCATCCAGTCCTCTATCAAAAGACCTTTGGTTGTTTCCATGCCTCTACCACCATGAAAAGTGCTGCAGTGAATGTAGGGGTAAGTACCATATTTCCCGATGTATAAGACGCACCATTTCCTGAAAATTTTGGGGTCTAAAAACCGGGTGCATCTTACACAGTGGTGCTAGATTTTTTTTACTTGCATTTCCCGCTTTTTTGTGCTCGTCTTTGTCCTCATTGTTTCGCACTTGTTACTGGTATATTATGATAGGTTATATTTTGCCATGTTCTACCCAGAAATGGCTCAGAAAAGATTTTCGTACACTGCTGAATTCAAGTTAAAAGTGATCCACTTTGCAGAAGTGAATGGAAATCATGCTGCTGAATGTAAGTTTGGTCCTCCTCCAACTGAGAAATCAATCCAAGACTGGCTACGGGAAGAAGAAACCCTACTGAAAACGCCATGGCAGAAGAAGGCCATGAGAGGCAAGTCAACAAAATGGTCTGATTTAGAGAGGAAACTGAAAATACGGATTGAAGAGCAAAGGGCATTTGAAATTTTGTGTTCACAAAGATGGTTCAGCATGAGGCAAGAAGAATTGCTGATGAAAAAGAAGTTACTGATTTCAAAGGAGGACACAATTGGTGCTTCAGGTTCATGAAACAGAATGAAGTAAGCATGTGTACATGCACCAGACTTGCCCAAAAGATGCCTGAAAGCTATGAGTAGAAGATCCTTGAATTTCACTGTTTTGTCATTCAATGTTGGAAGACACATCAGTTTGAGTTGGGACAGATTGCAAATATGGATGAAGTCCCTCTTTGATTTGATGTCCCAGGTAACAGAACTGTTGATAAGAAGGGGTGAAAACTAACTGAAGACAAGTGGATGTGAAAAGAGCCATTACACAGTTGTTCTAGCATGTTGTGCTGATGGAACCAAGCTGCCTCCGATGCTGATTTTCAAATGCAAACAATGCCAAACAAAGACATTCCTCAAGGAGTGGTTTTCCACATTCATGAAAAGGGTTTGATGGATCAGGATGTGATAGAGATCTGGTTTGAGAAAGTTTGGAGAAGGAGACCAGGTGGGCTCTTATACAAACCTGCCCTATTGGTGCTTGATCAGTTCAGGGCACACATAACAAAAAACAAAACAAAACAAAACAATAAAAAAACAAAGAAGATTGTTGCAGAGCAAAAAACAAAACTTGCCATCATACCTAGAGGCTTGACATCCCAGCTCCAACCACTTGATGTCAGCATTATCAAATCCGTCAAAGCTGCCATGAGAGATGAATGGAATCAAAGGATGAAGTCTTCTTGGGGACAATTTGACACCAGCAGGAAGAGTGAAGAAACCAACTATAGGAGAAGGTTGAACCTGGTGAAAAGATCCTGGGATAGTATCAAGATAGAGATCATTGTCAAGTCATTTAAGAAGTGTGGCATTTCAAATGCCATAGATGAAACTAAGGATGAGGTAATATACGAAGACAGTGATTTGTCATCAAATACAGATGAGGACAAGCTAATGGATGGGAGTTTTGACAGTGATGAGTTGTATGAATTTTATGAATAAAAATTGAGTTCAATAATTTTATGTAATACTTTTTTTTCACATATTGGGCCCCAAAATTAAGGTGCGTCTTATACATGGGAAATGCAGTATAGCTTTGCAAAATAATGTTTTCAAGTGTTTCAGGTAGATACCCAGAAGAGGGATTGCTGGGTCATATGGTAATTCTACACACGGTAATTTTTTGAGGAAACACCATACTGTTTGCCATAGTGGCTCTATCAGTTTACATTCCAACCAGCAGAGAATAAGGGCTCTTTTTTCTCCACAACCTCTCTAATACTTGTTAATTACTTGTCATGATAACAACTGTCTCAACATGTGTAAGGTGGTGTCGCATTGCAGTTTTGATTTGTATTTCCCTAATAGCTAGTGAAGTTGAGCATTTTCTTCATGTATCTGTTGGCCATTTGTGTTTTCCTGGGAAGTATCTGTTCAGCTCCTCTGTCCATTTTTTAATTAGATAGTTTGTTTGGTGTTGAGTTTTATGAGTTCTTTGTATATTTTGGATATTAACTCCTTGTCAGAGCTATTGTTTGCAAATATCAGATCACATTTGGTTAATTGCCTTTTTGTTTTGTTGGTGGTCTCTTTTGCAGAAGCTTTTTAGTTTGATACAGTCCCACTTATTTATTTTTGCCTTTACTTCCCTTGCCTTTGGGGTAAAATTAATAAAATCTTCTCTAAGACCAAGGTCCATGAGTTTAGTACCTTTGTTTTCTTCTATATCATTTATTGTTTCAGATCTTATATTAAGGTCTGTGATCTATTTTGAATTAAGTTTTGTGCAGGGGGACAAACTGTAGTCAAGTTTCATTCTTCTGCATGTGGCTTTCCAGTTTTCCCTGTACCATTTATTAAAGAGGCTTTCCTTTTTCCATTGGGTGTTTTTGGCTCCTTTGTCAAAAATTATTTGCCCATATACCTGTGGTTTTATTTCTTTGTTCTCAGTTCTGTTCCATTGGCCTGTGTGTCTATATTTCTGCAAATACCATGCTGTTTTGGTTATCATTGCTCTGTAATATAATTTGAAGTTATGTAATGTGATACTTTTTGCTTTGTTCTTTTTTCTCAAGACTGCTTTGGCTATTCTGGGTCTTTTATGATTCCATATAAATCTGATATTTTTTTTTGTTTTATTTTTTTAAAATATCATTGGGATTTTGATGGGGAGTGGTGAAAGTGAACATTGTTGTCTTGTTCTTGATTGTAGAGGAAAAGCTTTGAAGTTTTCATCATTGAGTATGATATTAGTTGAGGGTTTGTCATATTTGGCCTTTATTATGTTGAGGTACCTTCCTTCTATACCCATTTTATTGAGCGTTTTAATCATGCATGGATGCTGTTTCTTATCAAATGCTTTTCTGCGTAATAATATGATTTTTATCCTTTGTTTTGTTAGTGTGGTGTATCACACTGATTAATTTGCATATGTTGAACCATCCTTGTGCCTCTAGCATAAACCCCACTTGATCATGATGTATTATTTTTTTTAATGTATTTGATTTGCTAGTATTTTGTTTAGGATTTTTGTGTCTCTATTACTCTGAAATAATTGGCATTTAGTTTCTTTGTGTGTTATCTTTGCCAGATTTTGGTATCAGGGTTATGTTGGCTTCATAAAATGTGTTAGGAAGTATTGCCTCTTCATCAATTTTTTCAATGAGTTTGAGAAACAAAGGTATCAAATCTTTTCTGAATGTTTGGTAGAATTCACTAGTGAAGCCTTATGGTCCTGGACATTTATCTTTTGGAAGATTTTTGATGGGTGTTTCAATTTTCTCACTGTTGATTGCTCTATTTAGATTTTCTAATTCATCATGGTTCAGTCAACAAAGGTTATATATTTCAAATAACTTATCCATTTCTTCTAGGTTATTGAATTTGGTATCATAGTCTTTCATAATATTCTAGTATGATCCTTTGTATTTCTGTAATATCTGTGGTAATTTCTCTTTCATTCTGATTTTTGTTTATATGTGTTTTCTTAGTGAGTCTAGCCAGAAGTTTGTTAATTTCATTAATCTTTTCAAAGAAGTAATCTTTTCTCTATGTCACTAAGTTTTCCTTTTATTTTTATTATTTCCTTTCTTTCTTACTGACTTTGAGTTGTATTTATCATTATAAAATGTCCATCTTTGTCTTGTTACCTTTGTTATCTTGAAATCTATGTCAATATATAAATATGTCAGATATAAGTATGGATGCACCCGCTTCTCTGTGGGTACTATTTGCTCGGAGAATCATTTTCCACTCTTTCACTTTGAATTTATCTTTGTCTTTGCAGCTTAGATGTTTCTCCTGAAGGCTATGTATGGCTGGGTTTTGTTTTTTGGTCCAATCTGCTACTCTGTGCCATTTTATTGGTGAATTCAGTCCACTTACATTTAGGGTAATTATTGATGTATGAGGATTTCCTATAGCCATTTTATCTTCAGTTTCCGGTTGCTCTGTGCCTTTATTGGTTCTTTTTCTTTGTGTTTCTATTGTTTTTGTTTGGTGGTATTTTATACTTTTTCCCTCTGTTTCCTGTTTTTATTTTTTATGTTATGTATCTTAGTCTGTATGTGTATGCATGTGTCTCTGTGTGGTTACAACAAAGAACATTTCATATATATAGTAGTGCTTTTCCTTTTGAACGTTTCTGATCTCTGTCCTCCTTTGCAAATTCAGACCTTTATGTCCTCCCCCTTTATGTTTTTATATTCACAAATCATCCCTGTTTATGTTGCTTATTGTTGATCTTATAATTTTATGATCTTTTGCTCTTAGTTTCAGGTAGAATAACACCTTTTGAGTATTTCCTGCAATGGAGGTCTTCTGGTAATAAATTGCCTCAGCTTCCGTATGTCTGGAGAAGTCTTTATTTCTCCTTCATATCTAAAGGATAACTTTGGTGACCATATCATTCGTGGCTGGTCATTTCTCTCTTTTACTAATTTGAATACTTGTTTCCACTTTCTTCTATTCTAGTATGTAGAGTTTTTGCTCAGAAGTCTGATTTCAACCTAATAGGCTTTCTTTTATTGGTTACTTTCATCTTTTCCCTGACTGCCTTGGGAATTCTTTCTTTGTCATCAATTTTTGACAGTTTTAATATAGTGTGCCTTTGAGAAGACCTTTTTGAATTGAGGTAATTAGGTGTTCTGTTTACTTCTTGGATTCAAGAATCCAGCTCTTTCCTTAGGTTTGGAAAACGTTCTCATCAACTATTTGAATAAGTTCTCCATTCCCTTCTCCCTCACTTATTCTTCTGGTATGCCTATTATTCTACTATTGCTTTTTCTTATGAAGTAAGATATTTCATGTAAAGTTCTTTTTATTTTTTTTTATACTCAAGTGTCTTTCTTCTTTACTATGCATCATTTCTAGATTTCTGTCTTTGATATCACTAACAGTTTCCTCCATCTGGTCAGCTCTATTTCCTATGCTCACTAGTTCACTCTTCATCTCTTACACTGGGTTCCTCAACTCCAGAACTTCTGTTTGTTTACTTGTTAAAGTTCCAGTTTCTTTGGAAAAGTACTTGTTTTGTTCATTGATTTATTTTCTGAGCTAATTAAGTTGCCTATCTGTGTTTTCTTGTATCTCATTGAGTTTTTTCTAAACTGCAGTCTTGAATTCTCTGTCATTTAGATTACATATTTCCATGTTTTTAATTATTTTTCTGGAGATTTTTCATTTTATTTCTGTGCTCCCTCATTACCATGGTTATTCATGATACTTCATGGCTTCCTTCTCTGTCTAGGCATCTATGTGTGAGTGGCACTTCTCTAGTAGATTGATAAGAAGTCTTTTTATTGTTTTCCAGTAGGTGGCATTGAATCACAATTTTTTTTTAGCACCCTTTCACTTCTCTGGTTTTGCAGAGCTCTGCAGGGTGTGAAAAATAACTTGTGCTCCCTGGGAAGGTGGTCTGGTCTCCCTGGTCCCAGATGATCAACCTCACAGGGGAAAATAGTGGGTAACGTAGTTACAATCTGTGAAATCCCAGTGCTGTCCCATACAGCCAGTCATCTCCAGCAGTATAGCTGCAATCTGTGGGGTGAGCTGGGGAAACACAGCTGCCTCATTTGTTTCTTTGCCCTGCCAGCAATGGCGACTAGTGGACCACCCTACAGCATCCCTTTTGTGGTTCTACCTGAACCTGGGAATAGTCACAGAGCGCGCCTGTTACTCAGGGAAAAAGTAAATTCTGTAGTATCAGTTCTTGGGCTTACTGATAGTGTGCTCTACAATTCAACACAAACGTTGAAGTGAGGCAAGCTCTGGCACGGTTCCATGACTTTGTTTCTCTGTTTGGAATGTTGACTGCCCGACAATTGAGGCTACACCTCTGCTTCGTCCCTGCCCAGGTCACTGTGTTCATCTGCAGCTCCTATTGCCCATTCCTACAGGATTGCTCACTAAATCTCTCTGCTCCTCCTGGTGAAAGAGAGTGACAGCCTCAATCTGATTCCTCCCCTCTTCGGACTGAGCTCCTGCTGCATCTGTAGCTCATCTCAGCTTTTCTCTCTTCTCATCTTCTGGGTTTGGTCCTACTTGCCCACCTTTAGCTGTTTCCATATGTGGATTTCTGGGATGCATTTGTGTGTTGAGCAGAGAATCATTTGTTGAATTATAACTACTCAAATTGTTGAAACTTTAAGGGGGAGAGACCAAGGGGATCTCTCATGCTGCCATTCCTAAGACATGACTCAATAAAATATCTAGATCCCACTTCTTTAAATTCAAATTGACAGGTGCTTTTCATCTGGGTTTCTTGTTTTATTGCTGAAAATGCATTAAATATTTAAACTTCCAAGATCAAGACTTATTTATTTTCTCGAGAGATCTTTATTATGACTCTCTTTGAAATTTCTGCATTTGCTGTTTAGTCAGAGCCTATCCTAAAGCTGATGAATCTTATAGTATTGCCTTGTCAGTTCCGAGACCACTACTGAGTAATTTTGTTGTTTCATCTGTGGTTTTGAAAATAATAAATTCTGGGACACGGATATTCTTTTAGCAATGGAAAGGAGTAAGTTTTCCCATGGGTCTAATATTAGTGCCTATTTATGCTCCTTTTTCTTTTGGAAATCCTGAATTAGTGCTGTCATATATTCCCATTTTCTTGCTCTTTCAGAGACCTTTTGGTAGGGTCAGGTGGATGGCGCCTAATACCAAGTATGTGAGTACTGACAGCTGCTTCTGGCCTTTCCCAATGCAGCATCTCTGAGGAGGGAAGCAGATTTTTAAAAGCATATTTCATTTTATTTTTTAAATTAATTAAAAAGTTAATAACTAATTAGTGGGTTGTTGTGCATTGGAGAAAGGCAAGATTTTCAGAGATAAAGGGCACCAAAAGAAAGATTTCATAAAGTTCTTCTGCATACTTATCACTTAAAAAAATAATTTGTTGAATAGCTAATGCTTTATCATGTAGTTAAAAAAGAAAACATAAAATGCTACACAGTAAAATGGTTTCTTCCTATCCCATCTGTCAACAAAAACTTTGAGATCTCTCAGCCCCTCCCCCCCCAAAAGCAGTTAACTTTTGTTATTAATAAACTCTAATGTGTGCTTTTGGAGTTTCTATATAAAGTATATGTAAGAAGGTATTAATATACATTCTTAATTTCCCCCGATTAAACAAAATTTGTTAAGGGGGAAAATTAAGAATGTATATTGATATAGGGATGGGGTCGGGTTATACAATAACAATAACTAGAAGCTTAGAAATTCACATCCTTGAGCCATTTTCTTTCCCTCCAAGATTCTCTTTATGGCATCTGGAAGTCAGAGCAGCTGGCACACTTAGACATTTTTGCTTTTATAAAAGACACCTGGGTGATTATGCTATGTGTTATTTCTATCATTCCTCTCCTTCTACCTGCCAAAGGAGAGCCATTGGACTAGAGTGATAGGGTGGTTGTATGTAGCAGATGAAAACCAAAGCAAGCAGAAGAGTTTGGTAGCTTTGGATGGCAGAGGTAGGCAGGTAGATAGATATATGGGTGATTGATAGGTAAATAGGAAACTGTTTAAATTTTTATGCACAGTGTAACTTGTTGAAAATAGTGCTTAGGGCTAGGTCATAAAGCAGAGGAATAATAGAATGAATTATTGGAACAAGACATTATGAACTTTTTGTTGGAAAGAACTTTGAAACTGTAACCTCCTTGTTATATAGGTAGGGAATTGAAGATTCAGAGAAGTTAATTGTTTTAGGCAAAACAGTTTTGATGTCAGAGCTAACTAGTAAGCTAGTAATAATCCAAGCATATAGTGATGAAGACCTGAGCAAGGTTGGTGCTTGTGAATATAATCACAAAAATCAAGATAAACTATATTTGAGAAAATTAATAGATCTTGATCACCCATCGGTTTTTGAAGAATGAATAAGTAATTAAAGAACAGGCTCCTTACTATTTACACATTAAGAACTCCTTCAGAAAGCTTTAAAAGACATCTTTCTAAACTTCCATTATTTGAGTAAAGACAACAAATCATGGATTTCAGTTTGGCATAATTTAACTTACAGCACAGTTATAACAGCCTTTCTATTCTATGTGTTAATTCTTCTCCTTTAATAAGAAAATTGACAGGGTATTACTTAATTATAATGCAGCATTTGTTTTTGGTACCATTTGACCATTACTGTGTAAGTGGATTCATTTCAATAGAAAATATGATTACTGAAATTGAGTTAGGCTACTTTTAATAAATAACGGTTTATGGAAATATAGACGTATTCTTTAAGAAACTTTCTAGAAGAAAATTGGCATGTGCCATAAGATACTTCCCCTTTTCTAATAATTACTGTTGCATTATATTATTATAATCCCTTACTTTGAGGATTCAAAACTTTGTTTTTAGCCTGCTAACATCAATTTAATTCCTTTGAAAGAAAGGAATAGTAATTAATTTCATGTTTTTTTCAGGTAACTAAGCAAGACAAGAACCTCATAAAGCCTCTTTATGATAGATGCAGAATTATCAAGCAAATCTTGTCAACGCCTTCCCTGATTCCAACAATTGTAAGTCAGAATGCTTGCATTAACCAGAAACCTGTACTTGTGCTTTGTTTTGATGTTTAGTTAGGGAGACAGCACTATCAAAATTATAAAGGAGTCTTCTTGGCAATATATGCTGCTAACAAGAACAGTTACTTTCAAAAAGTAGAAATGTGGTTGGTCTCACTCAACCCCAATATTGTACTTACAGTGGCTGATGATTAAAAGTATTATGAACAGAAATCTATGGCAATTTTATTTTTGAAGCAAGTTTTTAAAAAAAATTATTTATTGATTTTAGAGAGGGAGAGGAAGTAAGGGGGATAGAAAGAGAAAAACATCAACTTGTTGTTCTTCTTTATACATTCATTGGTTGATTCTTATATGTGCCCTGACTGGGGATCAAACCCACCACCTTGGCATACCCAAACATTGCACTAACCAACTGAGCTATGAGGTCAGGGCTTGAAGGCAGTTTTGATATTTGCTTCCACTGTTTAAGTGAGGACAACAAATTGTGGATTTCAATGTGGCATAATCTAATTTACAGAACAGCTACACAACTTTACTATTATATGTGTTATTTTTTTCTCCTTTAGTAAGAAAATTGATAGGGTATTACTTGATTATAAGGCAGCATTTGTTTTTGGTACCATTTGACCATCACTGTATAAGTAGATTCATTTCAATAGAAAATATGACTACTGAAATTGAGTTAGGCTACTTTTAATAAAGAACGATTTACGGAAATACAGAACTAAAAAAGCACCACAAATTCTACTCCAACAATATTCAAATAGTCAATTCCTCAAGATATCAATATAAAAAGGAATAAATATTAACAAATAGAAATGTAAATATACTTGAGTACATTTATACTTTTACAGTTTTAAAGACAAAGACATAATGATTCATAATCTTTGACATTTTCCCATTCAGCATAATTTAAAATGGGGCATGATAATCAGATCTCCTTGCAAGAAAGTTTTTTCGTTGATAAGCATTACTGAAACAGTTTAAGGAATAACTTCATTTTGCTTTGGCCTTTGTAGAGCTCTTTCCTCAATTTCTCAGTTTTCTTAGTATCCTCTGTATTTGATTGTGGCCCACACTAGGACCTGATTTAGGGTATCCCTGGATAGCAAAGGGGTTTTTGACATGAAGCTGGGCCCCAGAAGGTCTGGGTAAAAGGGAGGGACTCCTAGGGAGTGCAGCCCAGATTATACATCTAGGATGCCTGTGCCTTTTTTGGCCCAGCAAACAGAGGTGAACTTGGTGAGCATTTTAGCTCAGAATGACTATTTCTTTGCCCATTAACTTCTGTAAATGTTTTAATGCAACCAAGAAGAGTTCCTCCTGGTTGTCTCCTTCTCAATTCTCCATGGGCATAGGAGTCACCTACTGTTTTCATGGTATCTAGTTATGATTCCCCTACCTGTTTCTGCTTCATCAAAAGGCACTTAGCATTTTGTGACTTTATTTAATTCTGCCTACAATAAGCAGGAGGAAGAGGACTCGGATGAAGACTGTCCACAGGGAAGCCAACCACCTTCTTTACCAAATTCAGCATCTCACCTTCTTGGTGGCGATCACCTCACCTATGCTAATGAGGCTGAGCCTGTAAGGGTCCTGCTACCAGATGAAAAAAAAGAAATGAAACCACCAGCCCTCTCCATGTCTAATTTACATGAAGCTACCATGTGAGTGCGAATCCTAAGTGTGGAGTCCCATGTTAATGCCTTCTGGTCTGTGGTATCTTGTATGAACATACAAATTTAGAAGTGCTATTAAATTCTTTAAAAAATGCTATCAACTTTAGAGTAGCCTTAATGAATAATCTTCTTGTCTTCTTAACTGGAGAATTGAGATCAAAATGCCATGAGGAACTTAGGCTCCCAATAAGGCCCTGAGGAGCCCATAAATGCTAATGATCATTTTGCTACCAAGGCTTTTCACCAGGGCTTGGCGCCAGTCTAAGTCTTGGCATTTGAAAAGGCTGGACCAAAAGGTTTTCTAATCTTGTGTGAGTCAGTAGTTGTCAGGGCCTTTATCCTAGTCTGTTCCATTTAAATAAGATGGCTTCTCCAGATTGGGAGTCCCCTTGGCCTTCAGTAAATGAGCCAGCCCCTTAATGATCTCTTAATGATGCCCTCAGTCAGGAGCTATTTGGATTTTCATTAGTGTTATCATGATCATCATTCAGTACCTGGCATACCTCCAGCATTTGGCCTTCCTTTAATTTGTATATTATTGGCTGAATTATGAGATTTTCATTAATGTGTATTATATTGTGGCAAGTGTATGCCCCAACATAGGGATGAAATCCCTACGAATATATGAGGTAAGATCAAGGACTTAATTTTAAGTTGGGATTTTAGTGTGCTTGTAAAATCAGTTGGTACATCAGTTTTATCTCACAGATGAAGTAGCCAGTTTGGAAGCAGAAAATCAGTCTTCCTTCCTTACTCCCTTCCTTTCTTACATTTGTTGGTTGGTTGGTTAGTTGTTGTTCTAAAGCAGCTATTCTTAACTTATGGTGGGTGTTAGACTTTTTTTGAAAGCAATGAATCATTTTTTAAAATTTCTTGTTCTAAAGTATATGATTGTTCTCCCTTGTCTTAGAATAAAGTGGGTAGAATTTGCAGTGTAACTTTTTTGGGTCTTCATTTAATTTCCAAGGGTTTTACCATTCTCCCTATACTCTCGATTAAGGATAGAATTTTCTTTAAAATCTTTTCCTCTTCAGTCTATCAACAAATACTGATGAGTATTCCTTTAAAATGTCTGTTTCTTTCACATCCATTCATATGACCTTCACCACTGTATTTTTAATGGACTCAGTCTGCTTGCCTCCTATCTGTCCTGGTCCTCTCTCCTTTCCTATGATGTTGTTTTCACCAAGTAATTTCCTCTGCTTATGTGCTGCCCTATGGTCAGGCTCTACATGTGCCGTCCTGAGTCAAAGGTACCCTTTCAGGCAGAACACTTCTGTATCGTACTGTTTTTGCTAAATAGATAAATCTACTCATGATGATCTCTCCATTATGCCAGAGCTCAGTTATGGCAAATATATATTTTATAGGCCTGTACTTCTTGACCATCTCCGAGAAACTAGGGCTGACAAGAAGAGACTTCGGAAAGCCTTAAGAGAATTTGAAGAACAATTTTTTAAACAAACGGGAAGGTAAGTGTGTGCGGAGAAATTTTATATTACCTAGAGAACTATTGTTAAGAATGAGCTAGAATTTTTTGAGGAACAGTGACTCTATTTGATACAAACAATTTCTACAGTGACTTAGATCCTGGATTTGTCTAATGCAACATTCTGATAATGCCATTATTTGGTATGTTTTATGGAAGGCTGTAGCTATCAAGTATAACATCAGAGTTTAGAAAATAAAGGATTAACTTAAAAAATCTTTAATACTAAATAATAAATACAACTACTGAATTTATCTAAATCTCTACAAAACGTGTCTTTTCCAGCCTACATAAATTATTTGTTCCTGGCTACTTAGTGCCACAAGTTATTCTTTATTTTATTAAATAATTATTTCTTTACTTTAAATATATTTTTCAGGATCTGTCCCCTTAATTATTTTATTTCAGGATTTGATCAAAAGTTCATAGCTATCTCCTCTATTTGTCCTCTCTTTTCTATGGTGACCCAAGTGTCTCATTAGGCACTCCCATTAGTTTCCTCTAAATTTTTGTGTCCAGTCAACAAAATTCTATATATGGATTACTGATCTACTTTTAGAAGAGAAAGTGACAAATCACTTAACTAATCCTGAGCCTGTTTCCATGATGAAATACTGGACACTCTGGGATACTTTGGGAAGCTATACCCATCATATGGGATGTCAGTTAAAAAAAAAAAAAGGACATAATTTTCCCAAAGTCACAAAGTTATTAAGGTGGGAGACAGTGATGCACTGGCTCCTCAGTATTCCTCTCCATCACACACCTGCCTTTCCTAAATTGCTTTCATTTCAGCAGAATGAGGGTTGCCTCGATGGAGAGAGACTATTTTTTAAAGCATCGTGAAAGCTTGGTCCCTACTCACCTCTTATTCAGCATTGTTTCTATTTCAGTCCCTCAGGGCTATTTACTAAAACTGGACCTACTAAGTGAGAAACCTTATGCATTTAGCAAATACAGATGTAACCAACCTAGTTTTCTGCTTTGAATCTTCTTTCCAACTGATTGCTATAAGTCCAAGTTACTTACTTTTCTGCTGATGTTAACTATATGTGACTGTTAAACTTAGAATATAAAACAAAAGTTGTTTTTTCCATTTGTTTTTTTCTTTTATATAATTCCAATACAATGTTTACATTTACATTTTTACCTATTTGAACCCAGGAGTCTACTTTAAAGAGTTTGAGGACTTCCCAATGTACTAGTAGCCCTGCCTAATGGATATGCAGTGGTACTTGGCAAAACTTATGACATACAGGGAAGTTAGTTATGTGCTACATATTCCTATTCTACTGCACCCCTGAGTCCTGAACCCACTTCAGATAAGCCTGTGTTTGACTGAGGTTGTATGCCCTCTTGTGGTAATATATGTGAAGTAAACACAACAGTGGTGATACAGCACAACAAAAATCAAATGGTGAATAGCTGAGAAATACAGGTCTTAATCTTGTTTTTTGTAAGACATTTTATTGGAAAGACCTAATTATCTATAAGGTAAAATAACAATGCATATGGATTACTAAACATTTTAAGGCACTATAACTGTTTTTCCTTTTTTAAGAGAGAGAGAGAGAGAGGGGTGTGTGTGGAGAAACAGACAAGAAGTGAGAGAGATGAGAAGTATCAAGTCATAGTTGAATCACTTTATTTGTTCATTGATTGCTTCACATAATGTGCTTTCACCAGGGGGCTCCAGCTGAGCCAGTGACCCCTTACTTAAGCCAGTGATCTTGGGCTCACGCCAGCGAACATGAGATCATGTCGATGATCCCACACTCAAGCTGGTGACCCCACACTCAAAGGTGAACCCTTACTCAAGCTGTTGACCTCAGGGTTTTGAACCTGGGTCCTCAGCTTCCCAGGTTGATGCTCTATCCACTGTGCCACCACCTGGTCAGGGTAAATGTTCTTGTAATATTTACCATGTAAGAGGCATAATCATGTAGATTTGACATTATTAATTATGAGCCGGGAACTAAGCTAATAAACATGTCAAGCATGTTTTAGGGAAATACTAGCAAAATTTTTCATTCTGGCCAATGAATTCTTGTTTATTAGCCAAAATGGAGTATGAAGGACCAGGGATAAGTTATATAATGGATTATTCCTGTTTTCCTATAAATTAGATAATTTCTTTCCTTAGATATGTGTAGACAAATTAAGGTGGTATTTAGACACCCGGTTATGATAAGTTTTGCCTGTAATACAGAATGGAGGCAAAAGGACCATGTTATATAATTTAGCCATTTAAGAGAAACCCTGTTTATAGATGAGTACTATCTTAGTCTGTACTAGAAATTGCAGGGTATTGTATAGTGGTGCAACACAAGTAGGTAACTATATTTTTAGGGGTTATTTTTTTATTTATAAGAGATATAAATATATCTATACAGTCCTTAGAAAACAGAAGGGGATATAGGTAAAATGTTAAATGTTTTCTATTTACCAGTTTTTAGCCAAACTAATATTGGAGAGTGTTCAGTAGCAATAGTAGTGATTGCCTCTAGGTTCTCTATCCTTAGTATTTTAAAGTCATGAGTGGAAATATCTTAAAAGCAATTGGCCATCTTAATCAACCAAGGAGACATGAGCCTTTTGAGATCCTGAAGCAATTACCACCCTTTTTAGGGGACATGTCCTGGCAACATATTTTTGTGGGAAGGCAAATTATTTTAACTGTAGATGTTACCCAATTGTTGTTCAAAGTAAATGGCAAGAGCATGTAGTAGCCAGAATGCTTACATATAAAAATCTATGCAGCCTGGCCAGGCGGTGGTGTAGTGGATGGAGTGTCGGACTGGGATGCAGAGGAGCCCAGGTTCGAGACCCTGAGGTTGCCAGCTTGAGTGCGGGCTCATCTGGTTTGTGCAAAAGCTCACCAGCTTGAGTCCAGGGTCGCTGCCTCGAGCAAGGGGTTACTCAGTCTGTTAGAGGCCTGCGGTCACGGCACATATGAGAAAGCAATCATCGAACAACTAAGGTGTCAAAACGAAAAACTGATGATTGATGCTTCTCATCTCTCTCTGTTCCTGTCTGTCTGTCCCTGTCTACCCCTCTCTCTGTCTCTGTAAAAAGAAAAAAAAATCTATGCATTTTCATATTTCTAGTCTTAGTATAATTAGTGTGCCAAAAGAACCATTGAAATTTAGACTCACAGATTATGTATAGAACTTCTCTGATTCTACCACACATTTACAGAAACAGGTATTATAATTACAAGAAAACTTGGAAGTATTTCATGTTTGTAAGGTAGCCATTAAGCTTTTTTCTTTCTATTACCAAAAATTTATAAATTATTTTTGTTATTTTTGGCTTGATACCTTTAACTATCACTACAAAGGTGGAACCTTCTGCATAGACAGGGCCTGTGACATGAATAATGGGAGAATGGCTAGACAAGCATGCCTTGAGAGTTCTGGTGTTTGTGTTTTCTCTCAGACCTTTTCACTTCCCCTACTGTTAAATCTCTATGCAATGGACTATATATTAGTGAACGCCTACTACATCCAAGTTCTCAAGGAGTACTATTATTTAGAAATGTAATAACACATGGATGAGGGAGTGAATAAAAGTGAAAGAGAAGTTAAGAAAGACATGATGCAAAAACCAAATGGAAACTTCTACCCTGTACTATCTCAAGTAAAAATTATGAAAGGATTTTTAATTGACTTGATTCATCGTGAACTAATGGGTAGTATTTTCTGTTTTGCAGAAGTCCACAAAAAGAAGATAGGATACCCATGGCAGATGAATACTATGAGTACAAGCACATAAAAGCCAAACTGAGATTACTAGAGGTCCTAATCAGCAAGCAAGATGTGGCCAAAACGATTTGAGGTCTAAGAAATGTTTTTGACTACTTTCATCCAAGATAAAATTTATTTGCCTCTGCCATTCTTGCTGAGTAAGTAGTTGTGACATACAGAAAACTGAAGCACTTTAGTGGTAGTATTAGCTGATTTTAAGAAGGGATGGCAAGTGTAGTTATACATGATAAAGAGGGCTTTAAATTGGGGGGGGGGGGCGGAATACAATATGTAATTGTAAAATTAGAAAAATAAAATTCAACTTCCTCCATGCCAAGGAGAAAACTCAGTCAGTATAATTATTTTGAAAAACATCCAATATTTTATCAAATCTAAATAACACATAGCATCCACTGTTCAATGGGCCACTTGTTAGGGAAAGTCTGTTTGTCCAAAGGTTGCTTATGCTGATGAATGGGAAAAAGAATGATTTTTTAAAATCACTAAAGAAAAGAAACTGTTTTTAGGTAGTAAGAATGTGATTTGAAACTTCTAATAGATTTTTAAGTGATAAAAAAATTACCTTGTCCCTTATCCTTATGTCTGCTAGACTTTCAGTACCCTAAAATATACTAGAATGTGTCACTGCTAAATTTTTATTTCTATATAAAAATAGCACATTATTTTATGTTAATTGAAATTTTACATTTCTGATTACCAAAGTTAATTCTGATAGCATGTACATTGTGAATTATCTTTGTCTATAATTGACAGATGTTTATATTAAAATAAAATGTATTAAAATTTGAAAATAGGTATTTTGGATAGGTAAGTGTCTGCAGTATATATATAATGTGATCATAGTTATAATTGCTAATCTTTTTGTTTACTATAACTAAGATTATATAACTATTTTTTCATTGGGAATATGCATTTTTCTTAATGTTCCAAGGTTTAAACTTTGTAAAGTCAAAGAGAGCTTTCTTATGAGCTGTTATTATTCTTCATTCTGTACAAAATAAAAGATTTGAAAATTTTTGTTTCGACACCTTGAAAAAAAAAAGCCAGAATGTTTTAGTTGCTTCATCAACTTTAGTGTATATTGTTTTGTGTTACTTTGTACTAAATCATGTTTACTATATTTGCTTTTGTAAAAATAAATAAAAGGTCGACATTTTCTTTTGTAAGAACCATGTTTGTATTTCTATTTTATGTAATGTTTAATTAAGCATGATGTTGAAGAAAGCCACATTTTCATATCTGGATGGAAAGAATATTGACTATTTCAGATGTTTATTATTTTATCTGTATTCACCTGATATTTTGTAACTTTTATGAATCAGAATAATGTCCTTCATAAATCTGTTTAATAGTCATCTACTTGTAACAGGACAGATACACAACTGTTTGAGGTTTACAAACTACATCTTTGATAAGGGAAATGGTTTCGTGACATGTATACAATTGCTATTAAAATGTAACTATATATTCTATGGTTGTAAATATTTTATACAGTACAAATAAAATATTTTTCTATTATATTTATTATGCTGAAACACAGTAGTTGTTTTCTGTTAGCTAATATAAATAACATAAATAACACTGTCAAACAACAAGTTGGAAGTGCTGACAATTCTAGGCTTCAAGATTTAACTCATGCTGCAATTAACACCCTTTCATGCGGTTTGGAGTTATCCCAATATTTGTTCAGTAGATTAAAATGAATACATATTTAAACACCATTTAAAAGCTGTTATTTTGTATTTTGCTAAAGCAGTTTATATAATTGTTTTGTTATGTTTGGCATAACGGAAAAATAAAAACGTTGCAGCATCTAGGCAATAAAGTGTCAGGAGAACAGGATATTTCATCATAGAAAGTAGTGGGAAGGGTCAGGAATAGGAAACACTAAAATGGCTCTGAATGACATTTGAAAGTTGACAGTTTGCTTTTGGTGATAGCGGCATGTGCATGCTTCAATGGAAAACATCTGGTGATGAAAATGAACAGAGGACCAGTGTTCCTAAGGGAAGGAAAGGGAGTGAGCAAGAATAAGAAAAGTGGGCATTAACGTCCAACACTGATATTACAGGTTTTGCAGCTGGGATCTTTCTTTGCATTTGCAGTAGATAAACTCATGAGCTGATGACCAGTGATTTCTGCCACAGTGCCCAGAGAAAGATCCACAGGGTCAGTGTAAATGACTTCTAAAATAACATCCTGGGCATGGTGGTAAACCAGTGCCCCATCGTCTTCTGTGCAGGTCAAGAATTTATTATCCTTGGAATTTAGTTGAGGAAGGCGCTGCTTACAAAATTCATCTCCTGGTGATCCCACAGGGGCAATAACAAGAATCACATAATGATAAGCAGTGTACATACAGTAGAAGTCCCCAAAGTATAAGTTAGTATTGGGGTTAAAAAGTTTTTCTGCTGCAATCTCAAACCTGTATCTTCCATAAGGTGAATCCTGGGGTGGCTTCCCTGTATTGAATTCAGTGCTGCAGCTGAAGAAGATGCCTTCTAATTTTCCACTGATAGGAGAGCCATGGCTCCCACTGTTATCCTTGACCGAGGGCTGCATAGCACTCCCATGATGTTCTCTGCAAGAGACACAAAATGGTCACTGCTTGGTACAAGACTAGTAAAGCTACTGATTTATATAGATTTGAACAGTGAAAGGCCTAAAAGTAAATTGTCTCCTATTAAAAGCCTAAAATGCTCATTATAATTGAGGAGAATGCATCTATGATGTAAATAGCTAAGTTTAAACTTTGGAGATTTTTAACATAATAAATTTCCTGGTCAGAAAAACAAACAAATTTATATGAATTTTGTAACTATCATGGGAAATCCAACAAAAATAAATTTCCTTATTAGTAAATAAATCTTTCATATACTAGTATATTAGAATAACCATATACACAATACATACAATAACTTTTTGCATTTTCCATGCTGACTTTATTTTTTCATCTTGGAAGAATTTTTGGAAAGACATGAAACCAATTTTAGGGTATCTGAGGACCTGAAAACAGCCAGTTCTCACCCAAAAAGAAAAAAAAAAAAATCAGAGAAATACTGACCTCCAGTGGCCACCTAAAATAGATACTGGCAGTATTCCAGGAATCTAAAACCTAATACCAAAGATGATGTTCTTATTAAAGAAAATGCAATAATGGACCTTTTTGTTTTCAGATTTTATGCTTGATAAATATAAACAAATACCTTTCTTTGTGAGTATATATGGTCATTGCTATTCAAAAGCTGACAGGAATAATTAATTTGTGTTATCTCTCATTTTGTACTAAATTAAGTGCATGGCATCCACTATGTGTTATATAGACTCAAAGGTAGAAAATTTACCAGTTAAGAGAGTTATTAACTAAATTCAGCATTCATAGGATATTCAAACATAAGACAGGAATGGTTTCTGCCATAAAAATATTTAAAAATATATGAACAACATGGCCACCTAAATTTATTTCTCTTTTTTAAGATTTTATTTATTAATTTGAGAGAGAGAGAGAGAAGGGTGTGGGTGAGGGAGAGGAGTGGGAAGCATCAACTCATCGTTTCCCCCTGTATGTGCCTTGACTGGGCAAGCCCGGGGTTTTGAACCAGCAACCTCAGCGTTGTAGGTTGACATTTTATCCACTGTGCCACCACAGGTCAGGCTATTTCTCTCTCTACAACTTTTTTTTTTTCATTTCCACAACTTGGAGCTGATTTAAATCTGGAACCAGGATCTTGATTTATGAAAAAATAAGGTGGTATGAATCAAACAACAGTTTCCTAATTTTGTTTTCAAATACAATCCTGTCAAGAATCCATAGTTTAAAGCGATACCATAGCTTTTAAAAATAACAAATTATATGGTTACTATAAGCTGTAATTATAAATTAAAATTTCTAGAACCTATATAGAATTCATCATTTTAAAAGATGTATTACTCTCACTTAGAAAAATAATCTATTCCCTCAAATTTTCTCCAACTATGAATGGGTTTTAAATATTGAAACTACCCACTGCTGAAAGTTCTTTTGAATTCTTGGACACTGCTCCCAGGAATAAACAGGCAATCTTAAAAATACTAGCAGAATACAATTCAAAAGTAAACAGAACAGACTGTCCTCAGGAATACTTAATCCAAGATACAGCTGAAAGATTTCCACTTGGGCAGAAATCTTAAAATTCCACCTGATTCATCATAATTCAGGAAAAAAATCACTTTTTTATTCTCTCATTTTTAATATCTTAAAGAAACCTACAAGGGCCTGGCCATTTGGCTCAGTGGTAGAGCATTGGTCCTGTGTGTAGATGTCCCAGGTTCAATTCCTGGTCAGGGCACACAGAAGTGCCCATCTGCTTCTCCACCCCTCCCCCTCTCGCCTCTTTCTCTCTCTTTTCCTCCTGCAGCCAAGGCTTGATTGGAGCGAGTTGACCCAGGGTGCTGAGGATGGTTCCATGGCCTCTGCCTCAGGCACTAAGAAGAGCTCAGTTGCTGAGCAACAGAGCAATGCCCCAGATGGGCAGAGCATCACCCTTACTGGGCTTGCTGGGTGGATCCCTGTTGGGGCACATGCGGGAATCTGTCTCTGCCTGCCCTCCTCTCACTGAATAAAAAAACAAAACAACAACAATAAAGAAACACACAAAAATAAAAAGTTTATATGACACAGAGGCTTGAATATTGAGAATTGGAGCAGTATGTACATGAAATGCTCTTCAATCTAAATCCTGGAGGTTTAAGATATTTCACTCAAATAAACAGGAATTGGTATTGCAAATGATTATGAAAAGTAATCTAAATGAACTGGAAAAAATCCCAGGATTTGGGTTTTTCTACTTAATTATTCTTGGAAATAAAATCAGAGTATAATTAACTATTTTGAAAAGAAAACCAAAATTGTTATTTCCCAGACTCAAGGAAAACCTAAGCCTAGAATTTGGAGTGTCATTTAGTAAAGCAAGTAAGTGCGTGCGTGTGTGTGTGTGTGTGTGTGTGTGTGTGTGTGTGTGTGTATTTGATCCTTACCGAATATAGTCAAAATATTCTTTGTGCTGATTACGATAAAAAACAGAAAATTTTAGCATCCTTCCTGCAATCACTTCAGCCTTCTCCAACAATTGTGTTAAATGAACTTTCGAATAGTCTGAAAAGAAAAAAGTCTGTTATTAAAAATATATTACCAAAAGTACCAACAGCATACTTAATATATTAAAGACTATTAAAATTCACCAGTAGGAAATTCATATTAGTGAACAGAAAATTGCATTTAACAATGAAAATATTGTTTTTTTGTGGAACATTTTTCTTTCTACAAAAATATTTTTGTTATGGTTTATGGTTGTTCTTTTTAGAAATATCTTGCATCTTTATGTTTTGGAATGAAAGCTTCTGAAACAAAAATGTTAATAAGGAATACAGATTCTGCATTGAACTCAATGTCAATCAGTACCATATAAGTTTTTCTTCAGTCAGCTGATATACTGAATAAAAGAAGTTTATAACCTGAAATAAACAGCAAATAAAACTTTAAGGAATAGAAATAATAATGTTCATTTAATATATTCCCTAAATCTATAAGGTTGGCAAGTTAGATTAACTATGGCCATTTTAATGATGCAGAAATTGGGGCTTGTCACAATTTAATGATTTGGCAAATGTTTATAAGGTCAGTATATTTATTTATTTATTTATTTTTCAAAGTGAGATGTGGGGAGGCAGAGAGACAGACTCCCGCATGTGCCTGACCAGGATCCACCCGGCAAGCCCACTAGGGAACCATACTCTGCCCATCTGGGGCATTGCTCTGTTGCTCAGCAACTGAACTCTTCTTAGTGCCTGAGGCAGAGGCCATGGAGCCATTTTGAGCACCCAAGCCAACTTTGTTCCCACGGAACCTTGGCAGCAGAAAGGAAAGAGAAAGATAGAGAAAAAGGAGAGGGGGAGGAGTGGTGAAGCAGATGGGCACTTTTTCTGTGTGCCCTGGCCTGGAATCGAAACCAAGACTTTCATACGCTGGGCCGAAGTTCTACTACTAGGCAAACCAGCCAGAGCCGACAGTCAGTATTTTAGAGATGAGGTCTCTCGCTTTTAGTTAATGGTTTTCATGTACACAAACTCTTTCAAAGTGTGAAGCATGTCTCAAAGTAACTTGATCATTTCACCAAATTTATTTTTGAAATTTAGAATTACTGTCAAACTCCAGTACCAAAATGTGAGCAAAAATTTTCATCTATAAAGATTAAGACTTTCTAGATAAAAGCAACCTAATTGAATTGCTTGTGGTTTGTTTACTCACTGCTTTACTGGATCAACAAACATTTATTCAGATTAGAACATACGATGTACAAGGTTCCATGAAAAATTATAAGATCAAGTTAAAAGATAAATGTATTATTCTTCTCAAAAAATTAACAGTCTAAGGCAAGAGGTAAACATACAGACAACTATGATTTATTATGGGGTAAGCACAGGGTTTTATCTGCCATAGATTAGGCTAGAAGTTGATTAATCTGTGGCATTCTGTTTTATTTCCAGTACTTTGCACAGTGCATAGCACACACTATTATGTTCAATAAACACTGAGTAAATGAGATATCCAGATTAAAAGATAATTTATACAAAACAGCTTTCTCAAAATTTACAGAGTGGAAGTTATTGGAAAAGCTTAGGTGAAACAGTCTGAATTATTTTGATAAACTGAAACAAGATTTGAATAGTTTAAATTCCTCTTACATTTGAAATAAAGATGCAGAACAAATTACAGAAAAATATTGTGGTATTTATTTATTTATTTATTTATTTTGAGAGCGGCAGGGAGAAAGAGAGACAGAAATATCAAGCTGGTCCCATATGTGCCCTGACCAGGGAATCAAACTGACAACCTCTATGCTCCGGGAGGATGCTCCAACCAATCAAGCTATTTGCCCAGGGCTTAATTTTTATTGATTGTTGGAAAGATAGAGGGACGAAGGGAAAAACAGAGGGTAGGGGGAAGGTAAGCATTTGTTGTTCCACTCAGCCGTGCATTTTTTGGTTGCTTCTGGTGTGTGCCCTGACTGAGGATCGAACCTGCAACCTCGTTGTTTTGGGACAACGCTCTAATGACTGAGCTAAACAGCCAGAGCCTGTGACACATTTAAAAGCGGGCATTTTCTTTATTATTTACACCTGTGGTTTTCAACCCCTGGATGCCAGTCGCTAGAAATTTCATGCTGGTCTGTGAAAGTTAACCACTATTATATATGAAGACTATAGATGTGTATCAGCACGAGGTATTTGGTGACTGGCACCAGTTTGTGGACTGGCGGTTAGAAACCACTGATTTATTCCATAACTTTCTAAGAAGAATTATGGGATGTAATTAAATAAAAGAGCAAGGGGGGTATTACTTTAAATGAAGGAAGACAATGTTTTCCTTCATCTACACAGAAATAAAACATTCATAGCGTTAAATAGATTGTAGAAGAGTGTCTGTGTATGTGTATTGATTGATAGATAGAAAATATAATTTATGAACTAGAAGTGCCAAAGGTTTTCCTTAAGATAGAGGAAAAATAATATTTCACACCTTTGCTTAATATCAAATGGTAAATCATAGCTGTTTTTAATGGATAACTACTACTATACAGTTTATTGCAGTCCTATGGAAAATAGCATGAATTCTAACAATGTCAAAGAGAATGTATTTCTTACTGTGTCTTACTTAATTTAAGTCTCCATAGGAAAGCACAATGAAAGTGAGTGGAAAGAAATGCAGTAAGAGAAATAAACACAAGGTAGATTCCAAAGAGGAATTTTAGTTCAGGAAAAAAATTAAATGGATATATTAATTCCAACGTGACACATCAAATATAATTATTTTTAAAAGCACGCACATAGAGAGAGACACATACAGGAAGGGAGAGAGAAGCATAAATTCTTCGTTGGGGCACCTTAGTTGTTCAGTAATTGCTTTCTCATATGTGCCTTGATGGGCTGGCACAGGGGGAGGGAGGACAGCTCCAGCCGAGCCAGTGATCCCTTGCTCAAGCCAGTGAACTTGGGCTTCAAGTCAGAAACCATTGGGCTCAAGCCAGTGACTATGGGGTCATGACTATGATCCCCTACTCAAACCAGCAACCACATGCTCAAGGTGGTGAGCCTGCGCTCAAGCCAGCAAACTCGGGGTTTTGAACCTGGGTCCTCAGCATCCCAGGTCGATGCTCTATCCATTGCACCATTGCCTGGTCAGGCTATGAGTAAAAGTTATGTTGATAAGAATTCTTTACTCACTATTAATACAATATAGAAATCTTTAGCTATTTTCTTACTGATTACGATTTCATCTATTCTAAAATGTATTTTAAAAAACATTTTAGCATCTCTGATATGAATCTGCCAATAAATGTGATAAGAAAACACTACTTCATAGTTTAATTTGCAGAATTTTCTCTTAGTGATACACAAAATGGTGGATCTTAAAATCAAAGACATCTTAGGAAAAATATGGCATCCGAGAAAATGTTCCTTACTCTCAAACATTTGAAATCCTTAACAATCAAGGATGTTGCAATCCTTAGCAACTTTTTCATAGAATTAAAAAAAAAAAGGGTTAAAGATAAAATTAAAAATAAAAGAATTAAATTTTATCTGTTGAGCATAATTATAGAAGGTTTATACACAATTTTTAGAATTAAACAAAAGACACTGAGCTAAAGCGGTAGCTAAGGAAATACTGATTGTAAAATAATGTAAGTATTAGGTTGTGTGGGAAAAAATAGCTGATTTATCCAAAAGATGCCTCAGCTGAGGAAAGTTGCTAAGCAACCTGCAATAGGTGAGGTGAATTGTTTTGAAGGTTTTTTTCTACAATCTCCTTTATGTTAAGCACTCAGCCTCTTTGTACAAAATTTTTAGGAAACAATCACCTAAAGAGGAAACAAAGCACCATTCTAGGAGACAAAAGGAGATGCTGATAGATGTATTCAGGTAGAGATATTTTTGTATCCCTCACACCTATTTAAGTGCTCAATAAATATTTCTTGACTGAATGAATAAACAAATAGATAAATAAGCCTGACCAGGAGGTGGTGAAGTGGATAGAGCGTTGGACTGGGATGTGGAGGACCCAGGTTCAAAACCCCGATGTCACCTGCTTGAGCACTGGCTCATCTGGTTTGAGCAAAGCTCACCAGCTTGAGCCCAAGGTCGCTGGCTCCAGGAAGGGGTTGCTCGGTCTGCTGAAGACCCCTGGGTCAAAGAACATACGAGAAAGCAATCAATGAAGAACTAAAGTGCTGCAACAAAAAATTGGTGCTTCTCATTTCTCTCCCTTCCTGTCTGTCTGTCTGTCTGTATCTATCCCTCTCTCTGACTCTCTCTCTGTCAAAAAGAAAAAAAATAGATGAATGAGATGAATGGTTACACTTTCAATATAATGAAATATTAATGTATAGTTCAAGATCAAAGGGGATGCACTCTCCACATCCAATATCCCAATGCCAAATAGCTATGAGGTATGTATTTTCTAACAAAGCGAAGGTGCACACAGGGCACAAACGAGACGCTAGATTAAAGACATATTTTCAGCACACAAGTGAAAAAAATCTAGTAACATTTTTGGTTAGGTATAGTCATTGAAATCTGCCTCTTTTCCCCCAAAGTAGATAAAGATATTTCTGGCTTCTTCCTTTCAACACTTGTGAAAATAAAAAATAAGAGAAAAGGAAGAATAAAAAAGCTCTTTATCAAAATATGCTGATTGGATTTTTAAACTGTGTCAATTTTTATTTGCAAAACTTTTACTTTGAAAAATCAAACTATGTCCTCACCAGGCAGTGGCGCAGTGGATAGAGTGTCAGACTGGGACACGGAGGACCCAGTTTTGAAACCCCAAGTCACTGGCTTGAATGCGGACTCATCTGGCTTGAGCATGGGTTGAGCAGCTTGAGTGTGGGGTCACTGGCTTGAGCATGGGATCATAGACATGACCTTGTGGTCGCTAGCTTGAGCCCAAGTGTTGCTGGATTGAAGCCCAAGATTGCTGGCTTGAGCAAGGGGTCACTCGCTCTACTGTAGCCCCCTGATCAAGGCACGTATGAGAACGCAATAAATGAACAACTAAAGAGACAAAGAAGTCGCAACGAAGAATTGATGCTTCTTATCTCTCCCTTCCTGTCTGTCTCTCCCTATCTATCCCTCTCTCTGACCAAAAAAAAAAAAGAAAAATCAAACTATGCATGATGCAGCAAGGAAATAATTTAATGCCATTATCCAGCTTTTGCTGAGAACCTCAGCACCTGTCAATCAATGCAACAGTTTGTTCCATTACACAATGTTACTGGCAATGCAACAATGACCTATGCAATACATATCACCTTATAATTACAAAAAATAAATATTTTTTCTGTAATTAGCTTTCCAACAATTATTAAATATGTTTTTTTTCTCTATTTGTACCTACTTCTCTTACCTGCTGTGCAGAATTCTATAATTTCACTCCATTCAGACACAACATAGTCACCATCAACTTGTTTTGAGGCAGTTTGCACTGCTACTGTATACTCGGTTCTTGGGCTCAGAAACCAGTGCCCACGGACAGTCATTGGCAAGGGAACAGCTTTTGCCACTAATTTTGTTGGAACATCCTAAGGAAGGGAAAAAGAAAGGAAAAATGGAAGGAGGAAGGTAGAGAGGGAGGGTGAGAGGGAAGGAAGGAAGGAAATAAGTTATTTTAGCAGTATAACTTAAAGCAGGGGTCCCCAAACTATGGCCCAGCGGGCCACATGCAGCCCCCTGAGGCCATTTATCCGCCCGGCCGCACTTCCGGAAGGGGCACCTCTTTCGGTGGTGGTCAGTGAGAGGAGCACAGGATGCATCCGCACCCATAGTTCCCATTGAAATACTGGTCAGTTTGTTGATTTAAATTTACTTGTTCTTTATTTTAAATACTGTATTTGTTCCCGTTTTGTTTTTTACTTTAAAATAAGATATGTGCAGTGTGCATAGGGATTTGTTCATAGTTTTTTTTTATAGTCCGGCCCTCCAACAGTCTGAGGGACAGTGAACTGGCTCCCTGTGTAAAATGTTTGGGGACCCCTAACTTAAAGTAATTGAAAATGATGTAGAGGAACTTATTAAATTCTCAGCTAATGATGGAACATTCTTGTTTAAAGATATTTAAACATTATTATATTCAATCTTATTCTCCAGATATAAAAACTAAGAACAACTTGACCAAGAGACATACCCAAGGTCATATAATGTAGATGTATTTGGATTTTAGTTTTCTTGATTTCCAAAATAATGTTTGTCTCTGTACATTCCTTATGTTTTTAAAATAAGATTTTAATACTAAATGATAAAACAGAAACATAAAAAAAAATGGAATAGATTTTGTATTTAAAAATGTGTTTAATTTATACCATCTGATAGTTTTATGTGTGTCCCATTACTAAATATTTTATATGTAAAGAGAGAGCATGTTTTTAAAATAAATATTTAAAAAGGAATCATTTTACATACAAATGTGGTTAAAGTTTGCTTTATTTGTATTCAAGTGTGGAGGTTATGTGTCACAGAAAGGTTTAAGTATTTCTAAATGACTAATAAGGTAATTAAACTTAGTTGAGTATTCACCACATTTCCAAAGATATAATATTCTAAAAGCGGAATGAAGAAAGGGGGTCAAATCTTAACATTATTCAATGTTAACTATTTCAAAGCTACTTCAAGAAGGCAAATATCAGCAAAGAGAATATTCATCACCAGAAAGTGTGATCAAAATTGGAGCTTAGTAAAAATAATGACATCAGTCTTGTTCTCTCGCTCACACTTATCGGCATGTATAATCCTCCTTTATAGTTAGTATGTATAACTATATATCTAATAAAATGCAATGTTTCCAGACAAGACGGTATGTTCAAAAGATCTGTCAAATTATACAGTATAATATAAAAAAAATAGACCATCATCAGTAGAAACAAGAAAGGAAACTTAAACCAGGTCACTAATATCCTTTATTTTTTTTAAGTGAGAGGAAGGGAAATAGTGAGACAGACTCCCATACGCACCCTGACTGAGATTCACCTGGCAACCCTGGTCTGGGGACAATGTTGAATCAACTGAGCTGTATTTAGCACCTGAGGCTGACCCACTTGGGCCAACTGAGCCACCTTCAGTGCCTTCCCAGGGCCAATGCTTGAACCAACTGAGCCACTGACTGCAGGAGAGAATGAGGGAGAGAAAGGGAAGAGGAAGGGGGAGAGAAGCAGATGGTCACTTCTCTTGTGTGTCCTGACTAGGAATTGAACCCAGACCTCCATACTCCAGGTCAACACTCTATCCACTGAACCAACCAGTCAAGGCCATACTATCCTTTCTATATTATATGTAATAGAAAAGATATGTGTTAGGTAGATACTGTGAGAATAAATATCAGAGAAGTGTTACATCTCTAAAACTAGATTTCTAAAGATTAATTTTCATTCTCAAACCATAATAAAGACTACATAAAGCAATTTTTAGCACTAATACTACAATATTTTAACAAATACCCTAAGGTTTAAAAGTTCTATCACATTACTCTATTGACAGTCATTATAGGGAAAATTGTGTGCTTCAATGGAAAACTATGCATCACCTATATCACACTCTTCTGGCTATATTTTTCTGATTCTGTGGAAGCTATTTTACAACTCTGTAATATATAAGTAGCTGATAATATCTCAGTTATTCTTGTCTAAATACATGAAAATAAATTTTGTTGGTGAGAGGGACAACCCTCCCCTCCTGTTCTTTCCTCCATCCCAAAACAGTTTTGCTTTCACTTACAGTTAATCCAATATCCTGACTTATAGTTGTGTCTTATCTTTAAATTATTCTTTGAAATGGTTGTAATACCTCATCAATCACCTAATTAATGAGTGAAATAAAATCTTTAACACATGTTCACTTTTATGTCTGAATGAGAGTCATCATTTCTTTTTTCTTTTTGAGAAAAATGGATTTTAACAATATACTTGCCATTTCATTTTAATTTTTTTGAGAGAGAGACATACACACACATACACAGGAACACTGAGCCGCTCCTGTATGTGCCTTGACTGAGGAATCAAACCAGCAACCTCTACACTCTGAGACAATGCACTAACCAATTGAGCGATCCAGCCAGGGCTTAATTTTTATTATTATTATTATTTTTAGAGAGACAGAGAGAGTAAGGGAGAGAGAGGAAAAGGGAAGGAAAGCATTTGTAGTTCCACTTAGTGGGACATTTTTGGTTGCTTCTTGTGTGTGCCCTGACTGGGGATCAAAACCTGCAATCTTGTTGTTTTGGGACAACACTCTTAACCAACTGATCTAACCCTCCAGGGCCACATTTCATTTCTTACAAAATTTCTTAGAGGGACAAGGTTGTTTTAATAACACATAATTTTTATTTTTCCCAATAGCAAGTGCATTATATAATTAATAGAACATTATTCCTTCTTTCAAAATGTCCCCATATTTAGAAAGTTGCAAATATAAGTATGTGTTAGGATTTTACCTTGTGTTTAAATTTATTGGAGTTCTTGTTCTCTTTCTTGTTGAGATCAATGAAATAGTGTGTAATACGGTCCTTTGATTTTGAATCCATTTCCCATGAAATCTTGAAGGAGTCACATGTTATATTGCTTATTTTGATGTTATGTGGTACGGGAAGTTCTTCCATCTCGGCTATGCCACTGTCTTGTGATTTGTTCCCTGCAAGAAAACAAAGCACAGATAGTTAATTTCCAACTAATCGAGTTTTCCAGTTTGCAAGCTATGTATATATTTCTGAACTCAACTCTCTAATTACTAAGTCTGAGATTTCATTTTGTTCATGAAGTAATTTGATTGTTAATGATAATAAAAGGTCATAGTACAATAAAAAGGAGAACTAAATTAGTCTTTGCTAACTCTACCATTTTTTAAATTAAATTTATTAGGTTGACACTGGTTAGCATAATTAAGCAGGTTTCCAGTGCCCAGTTTTACAACACATCTCTTTATACCATATTGTGTGTTCACCCTCCCCAACTCAAGTCTTTGTCCATCACTAAATATCCCCACATACTCTCCTCCACCCCCACCCAGCACCTGGCAATCACCACACTGTTGTCTGTGTCCATGAGGTTTTTCTTTTTCTTTTCTTCTTCTTCTTCTTTTATTTTTTTTGCTGATTCCCGCCATCTTCCTTACCCAGCTTTCTTGAACAGCTGTCAGCCTACTCTGAGTCTGTCTCTGTTTTGCTTGTTAGTTCATTTTGTTCATTAGATTCCACATATGCCAACTCTACATTTTCAAATTAATTGTCCAATTTCTGCTTTCACTGAATGAAAACAAAAGCAATGATGATCCATCATTCTAATCTATAACAGATTAGCCTTACATGGTTCCATCTGAAAAGCCCCAAGAGACCATTTTTCCTACATGACTAATCAATTCTGCTCTAAATTAAAATATCAGGTGTTTTAAGCTAGATGATATTAGGAACGACAATGAACAGTCCAGTCAAAAAAAGAAAAAATGTTAAAAAATAATGTGATTGTGGCCAGATAGCTTGGTTGGTTAGAGCTTTGTCCTAAAATACAGACAATAAAAAAAAAGATAAAAAATAAAAATACAGATGATGCCAGTTCAATCCTAGGTCAGGGCACATAAAGGAACAGATTCCTGTCTCTGTCTCTCTCTCTCTTTGAAATCAATCAATAAATTTTTCTTTTTTAAATAATGTGGGCTCTGGCCAGTTAGCTCGGTTGATTAGAGTGACGCCCTTAGACACCAAGGTTGTAGGTTCAAGCGCCAGTCAGGACACATACAAAAAGCAACCATTTGTAAGTGGAACAACAAATTACTGTTTCCCTCTCTCACTCTCTTCCTTCCTCTGTCTCTCTAAAATTAATCGATAAAAATAATATGTAGAATTGTGCACCTGAAATCTATATAATTTTGTAAACCAGAGTCACCCCAATAAATTTTCTTTTTAATAAAAAGAAAAAAATGTAATTTAAAAAAATCTGAGGTATCAGTAGTGACAGTCTATAAAACTTGATTCTCTTCTCCCTTTTGAAAAGTTATATACAGAAATAGCATGTAATGTTATACTATATATACAAGTAATATTAAAAACTATTCTCTTAAATGTTACTATTCAAGAATTACTCTAGGTCTCTTTTTACCTGTTGTATCTTGATAAATTTATTTTTGATTGCTTAAACAGCAGATAATGCTAAAAAAGAAAAAGAATTATTGCTATGTTGATTGCTATTAAAATCCTAAAGAACTGATCTGACATCTGGTTACTTAAATGACTGTTCTACATTTCCACTTAGAGAAAATGCTATCATTTTGCCTAAGACGACGATGGATGACAGGACAAGTAAAGAAAACATAGGTTTGCCGAGTTTTTTTTTATATATATAGGAAAAATACCCTGAAGCAAATTTTACTCCACTAATTCTTTCTATGTTCCCTTCCCGCAAGCCAACATAAAATTCAGTGATCTAAGAAACAGAAACAAACTGTTATTCACTTATCATAATAAGTGGTAGGTCATAAATCAGTTACATAACTTGTTCCTTAACAAGAATAAAATAGCAAATTTTGATCAGCAAAAAATAAAAATGAATGTCATATTGTGGCAATGTCTACCACCTCCAGATTATTTTTTTTTCTCTGCCCCCATACTCCCATTTCAATTATTGATATAAAACTTTTGACAATTCCCTATATTATAAAATCTTTAACCATGTTGTCTCATTTTCAAGCTGTGTTGTAAACAGAACAACCAAACATTAAAACTTAATTTTGGGAGGTAGAAGAAGGTATAGGGGTGATAAATATTGATGAAGATCTGACTTGTGTGGGTGAACACACAATATGGTGTACAGAGATGTGTTGTAGAACTGGGTACCTGAAATCTATATAATTATGTTAACTAGTGTCACCCCAATAAAATTAAAAATAATACTAATTTCAAAATAACTTAATTATCATTTTTGAACAATATTTTTAAAAATCCTATTTCTTCTATTTACTTCCCCCACGCTCCAGTTTCATCAGATTATCTCTCCAATAAAACTCCCATAAAATTACTCCCCCATCTCTTTCTTTCTTCCCCACCTGACTTCATAGAATCCCCAAATTGCTTTTGCCTTAAAGCCTTTCAAAGGTCAAGGGAAGGAAAGATACCAAGAGAAATGCTTTTAATAGCTTTGGGAAAGGGAAAGGCAGTATATACTAAAACATTATTTTTTGTTCTATTTAGAAAAGCTCACATTTTAACCTACTATTTTGACTGAAGTTATGTTTAAAATATAAAGAGCACTAGTACAAGTCTTTCTGGACTGTAATGGTAGAAATATCTGTAGAACTTTTCTGTATTATAGCTGTGCATATAATTTCACAACTGAGTGAGAAAAAATTGTTATTTAAGATCATATAGAGAAAAGTAAAGGTTTTTGGATTTGATCCAATTTAATGAAAATACTTTGATATATTAACACTACATAAAATACTATATTTTACCTCTTAAATTTCCACTATAGTTATCTTATTCAATATTAAAATAATTTATTTCCTAGAGTATCTTTGTTTTATACTTTTGTGCTTATTATTAAACCTTGAAAAAATTATTGAAATGTGGAAACTTTTATTCAATTAATTTTCTCATTCAGAAAAATATAAAGCTCAAACTTATAAAGGATTAATTATAACAAGAATCTTCCCTTTCAAATTCTTTATCATAGTCCCAGTTCCTTTTTTCTTTTTAAAGAGTCTATAAAATAATTGCTTTATTAATACAGCTTATTAATACATACATACAAACTATAAAGCAGTAAGAAGCTTAAATCTCTAAGTTGTAACAAATAGGCAACAATTCAACATCAAGAATGAACAGAATGCTTGAGAGAGACTGCAAGGAACTGGACTCCCACGGTGAGGGCATTTTCAGAGGTGAAGAGGGTGCTGAGGTGTAACAGCTTTTCAAGTTTCCTCTCCTCACTGAGAGGCACTTCGTTCAAGGGGAGCTGTGCAATCTGGTGTTCCTTCTGGCAGGTCGACACTCAAAATATAGGATTGAAGGGAAAGAATTTTTCTATTTCTGGATAGGTGTCATCTGAGACAAGAACAGAACTTTTTGCTTTCAGTTTTCTTGGTCAAATATTTTTGTTTGTTTATAGCAGAGAATGTTGTCTTTCTGTTTGAGAGGTCTGTTAGTCTTTACTGACTTTTCTGTAGCTCTCTTTTCAGTTCCCAAAGCCTTTCTGGGAGCTTTAGGAAAGGCTGGAGGAGCATCAAACCTTTTGCCAACATGTGATTTGAAACCTGAGATCGCCAATTTAAAGCTTTGAAAGGCCTGAACCCATCTTCATCCAGTCCTTTATGAGCCACATGGTTGCCTGGTTCTCCATTTTCCTTATTTACAAAGATCACAGTAGCCATTCTGGATTAAGTTATGATCAACAGCCAAAATCACCCAGGGCTCAGCCTCTCCTAGTTCTTAAAACCACCAGATTATTCTCTATGCAGCTTTCTTACTTGGGCAGAACAGGTAAAGAATTTAACTTAAATTAGTCCTAAATTACAGGTAACATTCTTCCTCCTACACTGAGAATCAATATTTAACTGAGATTTTGAGGTGACAGAAGACAATGATTTTATCTATAAAATTGGTGGTGAAAGAACAGTGATCTATACAACACTAATACTCATTAAACAACCAGTATTTTATATCTGTACAATCAACTGTATTTTCAAATGCAGCTTTCCTTTCTTAGTAAGACTTCATGTTAAGGGCAATTCTAGCTACCTTTTTCTAGTTTATATGTCAAATAATTCTACTATCTCTGTCTATACTGATGGTAATACTGAATGAAAAATGAATGATATTTTTATCTGTCCAAATTATAAAAAAACTGTTTTTTTAGAACACTTCAAAATTACTTTTCTAAAAAAGCAGTTATTGAAATGTAAACTGAAAGCATTGCCAAATTATACTAATATATTTTGTATGGCTGTTCTCTCACACAACTTGAATTGCCTTATAAAAGAATGATTAGTTAAAAAAAAACAACAGCTCTATTGAATATAATCCATACACCACACAATCACTCATTTAAAGTACACAATTAAATGGCTTTTAATAGAGTTACAGAATTGTGCATCCATTTCCATAATCCATTATAGAACACTTTTTAACCCCAAAAGAAATACCACACCTTAGTCATCATACCCAACCCTTATTTATTCTCTCTTCTCAGTCCTAGGCAACCACTAATCTATTTTTTGTCTCTATAGATTTGCCTATTTGAATATTTCATATAAATAGATGAGATAATATACTATTCTTCATTATTGGCTCTTTCACTTAGCATATTTTCAAGTTTCATCCATGTTGTATAAGCAATTCATTTATTCTTATTGCTGAATAAAATTCTATTGTATGGATAAACCAGTCTTTTTTTTTTTTTTTTTTTTTTTTTACAGAGATAGTCAGAGAGATAGGGACAGACAGGAATGGAGAGAGATGAGAAGCATCAACCATCAATTTTTCGTTTTGACACCTTAGTGGTCATATGTGCTTTGACCGTGGGCCTTCAGCAGACCAAGTAACCCCTTGCTGGAGTCAGCAACCTTGGACTCAAGCTGGTGAGCTTTGGCTCAAACAAGATGAGCCCGCGCTCAAGCTGGTGACCTTGGGGTCTCAAACCTGGGCCCTTCCGCATCCCAGTCCAATGCTCTATCCACTGTGCCACTGCCTGGTCAGGCTGGATAAACTAGCTTTTACTTATCTACTTATCAATTGATAAATATTTGGTTTGTTTCTACTTTTTGGCTATTACAAATAAAGCTGCAATGAACATTCATGCACACAATTTTGTGTGGACATAGGTTTTCATTTATCTGTAGTATATAACTAGGAGTGGAGTTGCTGGTTCATATGGTATCTCTATGTTTAATCTGCTGAGAAAATGTCAGACTGTCTTCCAAAGCGGCTACACCATTTTACATTCCCACCAGCAGTGTATGAGGGTTCTGATTTCACCACATCCTCATCCACAATTATCTATTTTCTTCTGTTGCTTGTACTTTTAGTGTCATGACTAAGACACTACTGCCTAAACCGAGGTCACAAATATTTACACCTAAATTTTCTTTTAAGAGCTTTATAGTTTTAACTTTTACATTTAGACACTTGGTTCATTCTTAGTTAGAAGTAGAGGTCCAGCCTCATCCCTTTTCATATAGATATACAATGGTCCCAGCACCATTTTCTGAAAACGATTATCATTTTCTTATTTAATTGCCTTGTAAAAATCAGTTGGCCATAAATGTATGGCTTATTTCTATACTTCTAATTCTGTTCCAATGACCTATATCCATATTCCATTACCACTCTGTTTTGATTACTGTAGTGGCATTGTAGTATGTTTTGAAATTGATAACTATAAGTCCTCCAATTTTACTCTTTTTTAATATTATTTTGGCTATTCTGGGTCAGTTAAATTTTAAATTTTAGGATACCTGCCCTGGCCGAATATCTCAGTTGATAGAGTGTCAGCATAAGCACAAAAGTTGCCACTTTGATACTCTCTCTCTCTCTCTCTCCCATTCCTCTCTCTAAAAATAATAAAGCAAATTTTTTATTTTTAGGATCAACTTGTCAATTTCTGGAATGAAGACAAGTAAAATTTTTATAAGGATTGAATTATCAATATGAGTGTTATAGCCATCTTAATAATATTGCCTTCTGATCCATGAACATAAAATATTTTGCTATTAGTTTATTTCAACGTGATTAGATCTTAAGTGCCCTAAAAGCAACAGTGTTTAAAAATCTATCATGGAAGTTTATAGGAATACATCAAGTATAGAAAATAACATGATGAATCTTCATGTAAATATTGCTCAATTTCAACAACTATCAACATTTTGCCATTTTTTGTTTCATTTTTTTACCTTTTAATTTCGTGATAATACTTTTAATATAATTTTCAATTTACAGAAAAGAAGAATAGTACTAAGAGCTCCCATACCTTTCACTCAGATTCTCCAACAGTTCAATCTTACACCCTCCATTCTCTTTTCTCATTCCTCCAGTCTCCCTGGATCCTTACTTCTCTTTCCACTTACGCTAGGATTGGAATTTGAGCAGGAGTTTGGAAAATAGTTCTGAATTTTTCTTAGAGGCTACATGAAAGTTATATATTCTCAGTCTTAAAGTTATGTTGAAAGCTTTTTTTCTTGTTAACTTCAACATAATTTCTGGTTTGGGAGATTCAAATTTTGGTGGTTGCCATTACCTCAGCTAGTTAGAAATGAGATCCATTCAATTAAAACAATTTTAGCCTAAGTGGGCACAGTAGATAGTGTCAACCTAGATGCTGAGGACCCAGGTTTGAAACCCTGAGGTCGCCAGTTTGAGTGCCAGCTCATCCAGCTCAAGCGCAGGCTCACCAGCTTGAGCGTGAAGTTGCTGGCTTGAGTGTGGGATCATAGCCACAACACCATGCTTGCTGGCTTGAGCTCAAAGGTTGCTGGCTTGAAACCCAAGGTTGCTGGCTTGAACTCAAAGGTCACTGGCTTGAGCAATGGGTCACTGGCTCAGCTGGAGCCTCCTGATCAAGGTACATGTGAGAAAGCAATCAATGAACAACTAAAGTGCCACAACAACAAAGTTGATGCTTGTCATCTCCCTCCCTTTCTGTCTGTCTGTCCCTGTCTGTCTTGCTCCCCCCACTAAAAAAAAAATTAACCCTGTTTGTATTTTTAACTTTAGTAAAACTTCCTGAAAAACACCTGCTGGGATTTATTTATTAACTCTAAGAAACTTTCCTAAGGTCACTAAAAATTAAAGGTGATATTCCTCTTCTTGAAAGATTTTAAAGTAAAATCTCCATCTTGGACGACTATAGCTGTCCCTCACCATATCACGGTTCACTTTTTGCAGTCTCACTGTATCAAAGATTTTTATATTGTATATATCTTATTTTGTATCATGCATTTTTTTTGCTATATCATGGGATTTTGCAGTATATAGGTATTTTTATATATTTATTATTTTAATTATTTTGTGGTAAAATAAGCATTTTCTAGCCAAAAAAATTAAAGACAATATAAAAAAATATAAAAAATCATTCAAGTTGTAGTATATTCACTGGTGAGTACCCATATAGAATTTTATATATTGTTAAGATTACGTAGATTTAAGAGTGTAGAAAGTTTTGAAGAGCATAGGAAGTGTTTATAAGAGTGTGGGAAAGTTTAATAACAGTGTGGGAAAGGTTTATAAGAGTTTGGGAGAGGTTATAAAGCCTTAAAATATAAATAATAAAATAAATATAAGGTCGCTACTTCGTGGATTTTTGCCTATTGCAGGGGGTTCTGGAACCTAACCCCCGCAATAGATGAGGGACCACTGTACTGTTATACTTTCATCAGGTGATTGAGTGAAGCAGCTTCTCACATTGATGATGACAAGTCATTTACATTTGTAAAGCTAGTTGAAGATACTTATCACTCAGCTATTTAGTTATGTTCCTTCATATTTATTTGTCAGTTACTATGACTTTCATTAAGTATAAATTATTTACATATCAAAACACACAGAAGAGGTACAATGATGTAAGAACTGGCTCCTGCTCCAATGCTATAAAATGGGAAACAATGTGGAAAATGCCATAATAAAAATTATCACATATCTAATTGAAAGACCATAGTAAGGGAATCAAGAAACCCTTCAGAAAATAAGTGGTACTATTCTCTGTAGGAGAAGAATAAAATTTTTGACATATAATTGATGTAACATTGTGTAAGTTTAAGGATACAACTGGGCTGTTTTAATACATACATACATATATAACATACATACATACATACAAATATTGCAATATAGTTACTGCCATAGAATTATGCTAATAACTCCATCTTGTCCCATAATTATCATTTTCTTTTGTGGTGATAACATTTAATATCTGTTTTTTTAGCAACTTTGAAGTATATAATACAGTACTGTCAACTATAATCACAATGCTATGGGAGAAGCAGAATTTCAACAGGTGAAGACAGTAGTAAAAAGTTGAGGACATGACATTCTAAATAAAGGCAAGAGAAACAGCACATTTTAGTTAATTCAAAACATAGCATAGGAAGAAAATACCTAGTGAGAATGAGAATGCTATAAAAGAAAAATAGAAATGTATCAAAGAAGGTGAGGAATTGTTTCTGAAGAAAAAAACTCCCTAACTTAGGAAGTTCAATAGGCAGAATCATTAAGATAAAATTTCATTAAAATATATCCTCAGATTCATAGTTCAAATGTGTCCTTCAAACACACCAAGAAAGCATTTTTTAATTACCTATGAGCATCCAGTATAATTCCACATACTTTAAAAAAATGCTTGAGAAGTACACACATAAGCTCTATATCTAAAGGGCCTTGAAAGGATCTAGACCAAAATATTTGAATTGTACTAAAGGATAATATGCCGACTTCACTTCTACTTCCATCATCTTTGATCTATGCATATAAAAAAACATGTTGTTGCAGCATTATAAATTTTTATATATCACTAAAGTACTGTCAATATATATTTTAAATTACCCATCCTATAAGAAATAGATTCTTCAAATTTGCATGTTTTTCTCCCCCCCTTGTCTCAAGAATTAGAAAAACAATTTAAAACAAACATTACTCATTATAATCTTATTCCTTTATCTTAGAACCATATTTCAGAATAAAATTTATGTAACACAATTTTTATCTCATTTTATACATATATGTATGTGTATACATCTGTGACTAAACAACATGCACAACTACTGATACAATATTTTTTTCTCATTTAATGGTTTTCTTTGTACAGATACTTAAATTATTTAGCTATCAAAGTCCTTAGCTAAATTCCTTAAAACCTGAGATGTTTTCTTTATCTTTTTGAAATATAGATCAGAGGAAGAGTTACTTGGTTATCAAGATTATCTCATAAAGTGTATCCTCTAATTTCTTTTTGTGACAGAGATAGAGAAACAGAGAGGAACAGGGACAAAAAGACAGGAAGAAAGAGAGATGAGAAGCATCAATTCTTTGTTGAGGCTCCTTAGATGTTCATTGATTGCTTTCTCATATGTGCTTTGATCAGGGCACTACAGCAGAGCAAGTGTTCCCTTGTTCAAGTCAACGACCTTGGGCTTCAAGCCAGAGGCACTTGGACTCAAGCCAGTGACCATAAGGTCATGTCTATGATCCCACACTCAAGCCAGCGACCCCGTGGCTCAAGCTGGTGAGCCCACGCTCAAGCCAGATGAGCCTGTGCTCAAGCCAGTGACCTTGGGGTTTCAAATCTGGGTCCTTCACGTCCCCGTCTGAGAGTCCACCCACTGAGCCACTACATGGTCAGGTTATCCCCTAATTTGATTAATAAAAAAAAGCAGTTTTATCTTGAATATCTGTTTTTAGCATATTTTTTGCACCATTGTCCCTTAGGCACACCATTTTGTTGTGAAAAGAACTAGTGATTTTTCTTCCTCATAATATCTTCCCTAGAGTGTTGTAATAGAAGCCAATCTAAATTCTTAGTTATAGTACTTAATGTGCATAAGTAACTCAGTTTGAGTAAAGTAATACAAAGAGTGTTTTAAAAAGGTAATAGTTAATTTTAACAATAAAACAAACTGTCTTAAGAAAAAAGTTGCAAGGGTTAGATTAACTTCATCTAAAAACAAAACCCAGTAGCAATTTTCTCATATAATATTCTTTTTTCTACCTCAAATTTAGTGATGAAAACATCTGCTACCATAGCTGGGAGGATTGATTTTATTACTAAAACTACATATGTATGTATATATATATAAATATATATGTTTAAATAAATATATCTTAAAATAATTTCCATTACAAAATCAGAGATACAGTCTTCTGGGACAAAAATACTTTCCTTTTCATAAAAACTTTATAATGCTGTAATACTTTGAAAGTCATAAATAAAAACTAATTAAGACAGTAATAAAACTCAAAATAGTAACTACAACATAGCCTGACACTACTTTATTTACAATAAACTCTCAAAATAAAAATATTTTTAGTGGTAATACTTAATATTGTTGGAATTTTTAGGATAAATCCCTGAAAGTGCAAATGTTGAATCACATTTGTTTTTATCAATCTGTTTTCACAACTACTCCTATAGTGTGCCTATTTTTTGCACACATCAATTCCGTTTATTGCTATTTAAAGTATCCATCAGCAAAATTTAAAATTTTATCTTAAAAATCAAAAAGAGCCTTGACCTGAACTGTACACAAAATTAGCTCAAAATTGATTTAAAAAAATTCTTTGGGAACTAGACTAAGCAAAGAGCTCTTAGACTTAACTCAAAAGCATGATCCATAAAAATATATATTTATATAACCTACTTGAATTGCCAGCTAATATCGCATATGTCTAAAACTCTTTACTTTCTATATCTTAATGTTACAGTATTGTGTGTGTACATATGTGCATATATATATATATATATATGAGTATACACACATGCACATACACACACACACATATATATACACACACTTAATCATTATCTTATTGGGAATTATAGTTTTCAATTAAAAATGAACATATTGCTAATAAGTATGATATATAACTAAACTTTAAAATAATTTGTATTCTGCTTTATTTCAATTTGCATGTGTGTGGAATATTTTGTTCATTCCTGTTTTTTATTTTTAAATCTTTTTGAGTAACTGTTTTAGGTATACCTTTTGTATTTTCTTTCCACTCAATTTGAGAAATTTTGCTTTTTAGTATGTGTTTAACCCCCATTTATGTTTCTTTTTGTCTATGAGATCTTATATTTTATATATTTTATTCTTCTTTGATGTTCCTTTGGTTCTTTCACTATATTGACTCTATTTCCTTTGAAATGTATTTTCTCTAGTACTTTGGAAGTTATACATCCCATTTTTCATTTTACTAGAAGTTATGTTTCTTCAGTATCAAGAGTGAAACAAGAATCTATTAAAACCTTACATATGTAAAGTGACGTGACATGTATTTTTACTTTGAAATTTTTATAGTACACTATAGATTTCAGATCCAACACATTTTAAATTTTTATAAAAATATACTGTTTCCTTCAAAAATAATTCATATTTGCATTCCATTTCATAAGTTAAATTTAAATTAAATTAAATTTATTTTTTAGAGCTAAAGGAAGGGACAAAGGGAAGAGGAAGGAAAGAAGGGAGATAGGTATGGGGGAGGGAGGGAGAGAAAAAAAGAGAGAGAGGGAAGCATCAATGCATTGTTCCACTTAGTTGTGTAACCCATTGATTGATTTTCATATCTGCCTTGCCCAGGGATCAAGTCTTGGATTTGAGCTGGTGATTTCAGGATCCAGCCAGTGACCCTGGGCTTGAGCCAGTAACCTCAGGTTTTGAAACGGCAACCTCAGCACTTGGATCCACTGTGCCACTACTGGTCAGGTTCATAATTTTATTTATAATTCTTTGGATTTTATTACTTAAATGGTTTTAGTATTCAGTGTCAGTCCTTTTAACGTGACTTACAACCAATGAATTACTGTTTTATGGAGGGGGTTGCAGTTAAGGACTCAGGCTTCCCCAATCCTAAAACTGCCACAGTGATATGTACATTGGCGTCCTAATCCAAGTGCCTCCTGCTTATCGGGTACCTCCCCAAGACCTTCCTTACAGAGGGCCTTGGCTGTAAGGAGATCCTCAACAAGAACACCTAAGGGTATGTAAAAATGAGAGTGGGAAGAGCCATATCTGTTTATTAGTTATTAGTTACTCAGCACAAAAATTGGTGTAAAAAGAGGCAGAACCTGCATTAAATTCAGGGTCTATACTGCTTTTGCTGCTTCTTTTCTCCACTGCTGCAGAACAAGTTGTCTCCATAATTCTATTCTCTTTGTAAATTTATTGCCCCTTTGTATTTTATATGACTTTATTAAGACCTGTGTTTTTTGCTTAATACCTCATGGTATACAAGGAACTCTGAATAAGATACCTGAAGTAGAATTATTGCATGAGTCTAAAGCTATCTCAGGGAAAAAGTTATCTCTCCATTATGGATATCAATTCAAGAGTTCTTCCATCTCTTCCTTTTTCTAATAATAACCTTTATTCACTCAGTGTATTTAGTAACCTTGAAAAATTATTGATCTATAAGTGAATTAATTTAATTGACATATATGAAAGTACTTCCATGTAGTAAAATACTGAGCATCAAATTATCAAGCCTAAAACTTCCAGAAAAAACACTGATCACTATCTATGTCAAAATGAAAACAAATTAATAGTTTTACATATAAATAGATCCAATAGCATAATGTTGACTTATAAAAGCAATTATGGATAGAACAGTTTTGGGACATAAAATGAACCAACTTTATGAAACTATAGAAATGAATTAGGAAGCCACATTCTAATTTATTTATTCCCACCTGGAGTAACTAAAGGCATTTCTGTTGTAGGAAACTTTGTCATGGACACTTCATTTTTACATATCAAATTTCAGAACATAAATAACAAATTATATAAAGGATACTTACATATGCAGGACATTAAATTATTAACACTACAATCACTCCTAACTCTATTCTTTGGCTTACTACTTTTCATCATTTTTAAATATAGAACTTTCTTCTTTTAAATTTTTTTTAGGTGAGAGGAGGGGAGATAATGAGGCAGACTCCTGCATGCGACCTGACCAGGATCCACCCAGAAACCCCATCAAGGGCTGATGCTCGAGTATGGAGTTATTTTTAGCACCTGAGGCTGATGTGCTCCAATGGAGTTATCTGCAATGCCTGGACCACACGTGAACCAACTGAGCCACTGGCTACAAGAGGGAAAGAGGGAGAGAAAGGTGAGAGGGAGGGGAGGAGAAGTAGATGGTCACTTCTCCTGTGTGCCCTGAATGGAAATTAAATCTGGGATGTTCATACACTGGGCTGATGCTCTAGCTACTGAGCCACTAGCCAGAGCCTCCTTTTTTATTTATTCTTGAACATATGCGGAAAACAGTTCCAACACGATTAAGGGACACCAAAAAATCTCTCAAAATACTTAAAATATTATTTTTCTGCATATGGTCAACAGCACCTAATTTCAAACTTGTATAGAATATGATAAGAATACCATAGCTCCTTCTAAACAATGAATACTGCATACAAAATCTTTACTACTATATTATAATAAGAAGTGGATTACCATGAGGTTAATGAAGCCTAATATTCAGGGCCCCTCATTTGTACGGTCATTTTCCGTGGTCCAGTACACATTTTTAGAAATAATTTTTTATAAAGAGGGTCCTAAAAGTTATATAATGTTAAGATGACACAATATTTAGATCCATTCCTCCAGAAGAGGTATAAATATTTTTTCAATGATTTTATAAATCTAGTTAATTTTAACCTATTCTTAATTTTTTAAAAGAATTAATAAAATACACCATTATACAAGATATACAACATGATGACTTAATTTATATATATATATGTGTGTGTGTGTGTGTGTGTGTGTGTGTGTATCTCACCAAAATTAGGTGATATTTTATAGCTTCATATTCATTTTAAAATATCCTGATTTTTGAGAGCACTATACATACAGTATATATGGTCAACTAATTTTCCACAAGGTCATGAAGAATACTCAATGCAGAAAAGATAGTCTCTTCAATAAATGGTACGGGAAAAATTAGATATCCATATGTAAAAAAGTGGAACTGGAGCCTTCTCTTACACCATAAACAAAAATCAACTCAAAATGGATTAAAGACCTAAATGTGAGACCTGAAACCATAAAACTCATGGAAGAAAGATCTTCATCATACAAGTTTTGAAATGATTTTACTTTTTTTGGATTTGATGCTGAAAGCGAAGGCAATAGAAGCAATAATGAACCAGTGAAACTACATTTAAATAAAAAACTTATGCACAGCAAACAAAAGGGCAACCTAAAGACTGAGAGAAATTTTTTGCAAACCATATTATCTGATAAAAGGTGAATACCCAAAATACACAAGGAATTTATATAACTACACAGCAAAAATAAGTAACTTCACTAAAAATGTCTAAAGGACCTAAATAGATTTCTTTCCAAAGAAGGCATGCAAAAATGACCAATAGGTATATAAAAAGGTGCTCAATATTATAAACCATTATTAGAAAAATACAAATCAAAACCACAATTAGATAATCATCATATACCTGTTAGGATGGCTATTATCAAAAAGAAAAAATGTTAACTATTGGTGAGGATAGGCAGAAAGATGGAATCCTGGATTCCAAGATGACGATGGAGAAGGCAGATATACCAACTGCCACCTCCCAGGACCAAACTGAATTACAAATTAACTTAAGAACAATCATCTTGAAAAACCAACTTTGGACTAAACAAAGAGGAGTCTATAACCAAGGATCGCAGAAGAAGCCACAATGAGACTGGTAGGAAGGTCAGATATGTGAAAAGGGCTGCCTTGCTCTCAGGAGGAAGTGGTGGCAGAAGGTTCAGAGGGAGGGACTCTTACTGTGGGGAGGTTCGCCCTGAGAGGGGAGGGTCCTTAGCTCTAGGCCCAGCACCCCAGCCTAGAGCCTCAGAGCCTAGAAGAGGCACCCACACAGCAACTGGCAGTGAAAAGAGCTGAGGTTTCTGCCTGTGAGAAAGAGATGAAGCTCTGGGAGATGCAGGCTCCATCTTAAAGGGCCAGTGCAGAAAATCTCATTCATAGGGACTTACTCAGGACTGAGAGGACTAGAGGTGGGTGAAAAGAGTGTGAAGTTGGTGGCCCAGGAAGAGACACTGTGGTGGACGGTCACCAGAACCTGTGAGCTGAGTCACTCCCCAATACTGCAGTCACCATGTTTCTTCGGTGAGAAGTTCACTCTGGGTGGCATCATCTTGGGGAAAAGCCACAGCCCCACCCATGGAGACCAGGTCTTTCTGAGAAGCCAGGAAGCAGGGGCCCAGTCTGTGACTCAGTTTTCTGGTGTTGAGCACAGAGCTTTCCCTCACACACTCCTGCGTCTAAGACTGGTGCTTCCACCCCACAGGAAATTCATTAGAAACTGTCTGGACTGCAGGCAGACCACATCTCTGGGTTTCAGAAGGCACACCCACCAGACTCCTAGTGGCCACACCCTACTGAGGTCTGTGAAAAAGAGTCTGGACAGACTGACATCTGGGACCTACAGATGGAGCCACACCCAGTACCCTTCCTAATCCCTGAATAGCCACAGGCTCTAGACTCTACCAGTGGCCAAACCCAACAAGCAGCCAGCAGAGATAGAAGAAGGTGGGACTCAGGGAACTATGGCTTTTTAAGTGGCCCTTCCCCCAGGTCCAGAGTAGATAAAAGTCAGCCAAGGTGTGTAGCTTGGTATTTCCATGTGTACCAGAGGCAGCCACAAACTCTGGATTGCTTTTAACTCCAAGAAGGTTGCTGAAGGCCAGTCATGGCAGTGTCTCCCACTGGTCTGTGCCACGTTGCCTCAAGGAAGGCCTAGGGCTGGCACAACCAGTGGCCAGCTACAGAGAGCATTGGTTCAGAACCTAACAACCCTTGTTTGTGGAGTATCCTAAGGAAGGGTTCCTCATACCTGGTCCAGCTGAGGTGAGTTCTGCTCTCTGATCACCACTGGCAGAGCAGTTCAAGGGTGGAACTTCATAGCCAGCCAGCCCGGGTGCTGGATATCCTGCCCCATTGGTCTAGGTTTCACAGGGGGAAGGGAGAAAGGCTTGGAGTATGGATATTTAAAGTGTGGGTTGCTGTGAGCCCATTGTTGGGTCTGGTCAAGGAGCTTAGCCACTTTCTGGGGTGAGGCAGAGTCAACCCCAGGAGAGAACTCTTTCAGTCTTCCTCCCTGAGACTGGGGTCTCACCAGCTGTAAGAACTTATGCAGAGGGGACTGCTGGCCCCACTTGATTGAACTTGCAGCTCACCTTGCGGGGGAAAAATAAAATTTGAGTATCAAGCAGTGTTTAAAAGATTAGGATCTAGAGTAGGGGAAAATTTTGCTGTCCTGAGCCTCTGACCAGGAGACCCCTAAAGTAGGGGGGTCCCACTAACATTGTATTCCCAACCTCAGCAGCCCTATCCCATCAAGCTTGCACCCTGTAGAGGGCTTGGTTGGGAGAAGCGAGTGTGAACCCACACTAAATACTTTCTACAGAAGACTCTGAGGGAAGACCAGGCAGCTGCAGGAGGAGGTGAAGCAGCTGAAAAGTGGAGGCAAATCTTACAGAGCTTGAGGCTTTTACAGAGCTGCTATCAGGTCTAAGCAGGAGAAAGCTGATCCTTTTACACAGGTTGACCCCTCCCACACTACCCAGGCACAGGAAATGCAGAAACAAACAGTCAATAGAGCAGTAATTCCAGACAGGTAGCCCATGGAATGTTAAAAACAACATCTGATGCCAAACCAAGAAGACCTAGAACCAACACAACTGGTAGTGGGTGGCAGAGAGCACCAGTGCTAGACTCAGCTAACTAAACAAGCAGCACACACAAAGAAGGAGTCAAGCATGCACCAGACACTGTGGAGAATAAATACACCCAGGAAGACAGACACTGCATAGTGTCTAATACGCATGATCAAGGTTGATCCTTAGAGCCAGCCAGCCTGAAGGGATAACAGCAACCAACGAAAGGACCAACTGCATTCAATACTCACATAAAACAGGAGGGAAAAAACTACCTTCACGAAGCATTCTTAAAGCAAGGAAATCAGGTGGCCTGAAGATCAGTATTGCTTCCTCATAAACACACCACAACAATTTTCAAAGTTAGTCAGCAGTACCTAATACACAGACAAAATGGGCACACAAAGAAATACAACCCAAATGAATCAACAAGAGAAATCTTCTGAAAAAGAACTAAATAAAATGGAAGTAACCAAACTGCCAGATGCAGAGTTTAAAATAGTGATTTTTAGGATGCTCTTAGAGCAACAATGGATGGTCATAATGAGTACCTAATAAAGAGACAGAATCAAAAAGGAGATTGAAATAAATAAAAAAAGAACCAGTCAGAAATGACAAATACAGTATCAGAACTGAAGACTGAACTAGAAGGAATCAACAGCAGGTTGAATGAAGCAAAGGATCAAATCAATGATTTAGAGGACAAGATAAAAGAAAGCACAGAAGCAGAGCAGCAAAACAAAAAGAGGCTCAAAATGACTGAGGAAACTCTAAGAGACCTTTGTGACAACATGAAGAGAAACAACATCCACATCATATGGGTTCTGAAGAAAAGAGAATGAACAAGGGATAGAAACCTGTTTGAAGAAATCATAGCTGAAAAGTTCCCTAAATTGATGAAGGAAAAATTCACACAAGTTCAAGAAGCAAAGAAAGTCTGATTAAAGAGGAACCTAAGAAGGCCTATAGCAAGACACATCATAATTAAAGTGCCAAAGTTAAGAGACAAAGAAACAATACTAAAAGCTGCAAGAGAAAAGCAGTTAATTACCTACAGAAGAGCCTCCATAAGGATGACATCTGACTTCTCAATAGAAACATTTGAGGCCAGAAGGGATTGGAAAGAAATATTCAAAGTGATGCAAAGGAACAACCTACAACCAAGACTACTTTATCCAGCAAGGTTATCATTTAAAATTGAAGGAGAAATAAAAAGCTTCTCAGACAAAAAAAAAATCATCAAGGAATTCATTACAACCAAACCAGTACTGCAGGAAATGTTAAGGGGCCTGCTGTAAAAAGAGCAAGGGGAAAAAATTGAGAAAAAGAGGATTGTAGATTTAAAGAATAAAATGGCAATAACCAACTACATGTCAATAATAACCTTCAATGTAAATGGATTAAATGCTCCAATCAAAAGACATAGGGTAGCTGCATGGATAAGAAAACAGTAGCCATACATATGCTGTCTACAACAGACCCACTTCAGAATAAAAGATATACATAGACTGAAAGTGAAAAAATGGAAAAAGTATTTCACACAAATGGAAATTTAAAAAAAAGGTGGGGTAGCAATACTTATATCTGACAAAATAGCCTTTAAAACCATGTCTGTAGTAAGGAATAAAGAAAGTCAGTACATAATGATAAAGGAAGCAATCCAACAGGAGGATATACCCATTGTAAATATTTATGTGCCTAATATAGGAGCACCTAAATATATAAAGCAGACTTTGATGCACATAAAGGGTGAGATTGACAGCAATACTATAATAGTAGGGGATATTTTTTTTGTTGCTGTTATTTTTATGAAGCGAGAAGCAGGAAGGCAGAGATACAGACTATTGCATGGGCCTGACCGGGATCCACTAGGCGTGCCCACCAGGGGGCAATGCTCTGCCCATCTGGAGCATTGATGCATTGCAACTGGAGCCATTCTAGTGCCTGAGGCAGTGGCCATTGAGCTATCCTCATTGTCTGGGCCAATTTTGCTCCAATGGAGCCTTGGCTGCAGGAGTGGAAGAGAGAGACAAAAAGAAAGGAAAGGGAGAAGGGTGGAAAAGCAGATAGTCACTTGTCTTGTGTACCCTGGCCAGGAATCAAACCAAGGACGTCCACAAGCTGGGGCAATGCTCTACGACTGAGCAAATTGGCCAGGGCGGAATTTTAATATCCCACTAACATCAATGGTTAGATCATCCAGATACAAAATTAACAAAGACACAGAGGCCTTAAATGACACACTAGATCAACTAGATTTAATTGATATCTTCAGAATCATTCATCCCTAAGCAGCAGAATATATAGTACATTCTTTTCAAGTGCTCATGGTACATTCTCTAGGACAGACCACATATTACAACACAAAACAAGTCTCAATAAATTTAAGAAGATTGAAATCATATCAGCATCTTCTCTGATCAAAATGGCATGAAACAAGAAATCAACTACAATAAAAAACTAAAAAAAAACATTCAAACAGTTAAAGGCTAAATAGCATTTATTACATAATGAATGGGTGAACAATGAGATCAAGGAAGAAATCAAAAATTTCTTTGAAACAAATGAAAATGAAAATACAACAACTCAAAATCTATGGTACACAGCAAAATAAGTCCTGAGAATAAAGTTCATAGCATTGCAGACATACCTTAACAAGCAAGATAAAGCTCAAATAAACAACTAGACACTGCACGTAAAACAACTAGAAAATGTACAACAAATAAAGCCCAGAGAAAGTAGAAGAAAGAAAATAATAAAGATCAGAATGGAAATAAATGACATAGAGGCTAAAAAAACAATACAAAAGGTAATTGAAACTGAGAGTTGTTTCTTTGAAAAGGTAAACAAGATGGATGAACCTTACACAAAACTCATCAAGAAAAAAAGAGGACCTAAATAAATAAAATTAGAAATGAAAGTGGAGAAGTAACAACTGACACCACAGAAATACAAAGGAGTGTAAAAAAATACTATTAAGTTCTATATGCCAAAAAATTGGACAATCTAGGTAAAATAAATAAATTCCAAGAAACACACAATCTTCCAAAGTTCAATCAGAAAGAAAATAAAAAACTAAACAGAACGATTACAATTAATGAAATTGAAGCAGTTATCAAAAACTCCTGGACCGGATGACTGCACAGGTGAATTTTACCAAACATTTAAAAAAAAACTAACACCTATCCTTCTCAAAATATTTCAAAAAATTCAAGAGGAAATATTTCCAAGCTCCTTTTATGAGGCAAGCATTGTCCCCATTCCAAAACCAAGTACACACTGCAAAGAAAGAAAACTATAGGGTGATATCCCTGATGAACACAGATGCTAAAATTCTCAACAAAGTATTAGCTAACTGGGATCCATCAATACATCAAAAAAGATAATGCACCATGATCAAGTGGGATTTATATTGGGGAGGCAAGGCTGGTACAACATTCAGAAATCAATAAATGTAATTTCTCACATAAACAAAAGGAAGGATAAAAATCACATGATTAGGTCAACAGATGCAGAAAATGTATTTGATAAAATTCAGCACTTATTTATGATCAAAACTCTCAGCAAAGTGGGAATACAGGGAACATACCTCAATGTGATAAAGGCCATCTATGACAAACCCACAGCCAACATCAAACTTAATGGGCAAAATTAAAAGCAATTCCCTTAAGATCAGAAACAAGGCAGGGGTGCGCCCTTTCACCACTCTCATTCAACATAGTTCTGGAATTCCAAGCCACAGCATTCAGATAAGAAATAAAAGGCATCTAAATTGGAAAAGAGGAAGAAAAACTATCATTAGTTGCTGATGACATGATACTGTACATAGAAAACCCTAAAGTTTCAGTCAAAAAACAACTAGATCTGATAAATGAATTCAGCTAGGTGACAGGATATAAAATTAATAATCGGAAATCAGTGGTGTTTTTATACACCAACAATAAACAGTAAGAAAGAGAAATTAAGGAAACAATCCCCTTTACTATTGCAACAAAAAATAAAGTACCTAAGAATAAATTTAATCAAGGAGGTAAAAAACTTGTACTCGAAAAATTGTAAGACATTGTAAAACAAAATCAAGGAAGATACAAACAAGTGAAAGCAAATACCATGCTCATGGGTAGAAAGAATAAATGTCATTAAAATGTCAATACTATCCAAAGCAATCTATAAATTCAATAAATTCTTATTAAAATACCAATGGCATACTTCAATGATATAGAAAAAATATTCCAAAAATTTATATAGAACCAAAAAAGAACCCAAATAGCCTTGGCAATCTTGAAAATGAAGAATAAAGTGGGAAGTACTATACTTCCTGACATCAAGTTATACTACAAGGCCACTGTAATCAAAAGAGCTTGATACTGGCATAAGAACGGGTATACAGATCAATGGAACAGGACAAAGAACCTAAAAATAAACCCACGCCTTTATGGTCAATTGATGTTTGACAAAGGAGGTAAGAGCATACAATGGAGTATAGACAATCTCTTGAATAAAGGTGTCGGAAAAACTGGACAGGCACATGCAAAAAAAAGAAAAATGAAACTAGACCAACAACTTACACCATTCACAAAAATAAAGTCAAAATAAATAAAGACTTGAATGTAACTCATGAAACCATGATCATCATGGAAGAAAACACAGGCAGTAAGCTCTCTGACATCTTTCGCAATGTATTTGCTGATTTATCTCCACAGGCAAGTGAAATAAAGGACAGAATAAACAAATGGGACTATATCAAACTAAAAAGTGTTTGCACAGCAAAAGACACCATTAACAAAATAAAAAGACAACTCACACAATGGGAGAACATATTCACCAACACGTTAGATAAAGGGTTAATAAATAAAATTTATAAAGAACTTTTAAAACTCAACATCAGGAAGGTAAACAATCCAATTAATAAATGAGTTAGGGGTGGGGGGTAAAGGTGGTGCAATGGGGCACATGGTTGGGGGTAAGGGTCTTATATTGAGTGAGACACTTGAATCCATGTTTAACACAATAAATTAAAATTAATAAAAAAAGAGAAAATGGAATACTGTATACTGTTGGTGGAACTGTAAATTTGTGAAATTATTGTGGAAAACACTGTGAGGTTCTACAAAAATGTAACTATTTCCTTGAAGCTTGTATCAAGCCATATCTCTGAAAGCTTATGTTGATGACTCCAGGGTCTCCAGACAGTGTCTCTCAGATCTTTTATAGCATTTTGTCCGTATTGTATAGTCCACAGATTCTTCTCCTCTACCCTATGTCTATTGCATGGGCTTTGGAATCAAACAAGAATTTGATGTCTTTGTCATTTCTAGTTATCTGATCTTGGGGAAGTTACAAGTTATTTGTGCTCAAGCAGTTTACACTAAAAGTGGGGAAAATGATGCTTAATATATCAGGAAAGAGGAATTTACCAGGAAATTAAGTTTAAGCTTCAAAGGTCCTTCACTTGTATTTGTTTCTAGTACTTGACTTTGTATCCTCATTTTTTCCAAATAGAACCTCCTGAATTGTATAACCTTTAGACATCACAAAATTTGAATTCATCCCTGACTATAATAAAAAAAATAAATATATGGAGGCCCAATATGTTCAAAAACAAGGACAGCTAGTTAAGAAAGATCCTTTGCTTGGAGACTTAGATGAATCACAGAACTGGCAGTGGCACCTTTGAGTCTGATTTTAATGAAATTTATACTAATGTTAGGAAATTATTCTTTCAGTTGTTAACTAGAAGGTAATAGTAAAAAGAGTATAAGTGTTTTATATTAGTTCAAGTTTGTAAAGGTTAATGCTAAAACAACACCTGAATCTGTTTCTTCTGGTATGCATCCTTAAAAAGAACTACAGTGTTTCTTAAATGAAGGTTAGAAAGATGGAATGCTATTATATGTATATGTATTTAGTAGGAAGTACTATACATTCAGTTTTCCTTTCACTTTGGTTATGAAGCATAAATATATTAAAATAATCCAAAATTTTTAAAAATTGAATGATTTACAAGATATAATTTATGTACCATATTTTAGATATTTTCTCCACATCTGCCCCTTCATTGCTATGTACAATAACTTTATGCAAAAAAAATAACGCAAAAACTGACAGTAACATTTCAAATATCACTATGCAAAGAAAGTTATATTTCAAGAGCAAACATTTCTTTGAAATACAAATACCACAACTCTATTTTATGGAGAAAAATGAGGAAGAAAGATGTACATTTTTCACTGTATTAGAAATTAAAAAACCGAAATTCCAAACATATCTAATTGTTTATTGGCCAATTATTTTCTTTTGTTTCAGTTTTCACCAGCAAGAATACTTACAAACACTAGAGAAGTTATTGTATCATAGTGTTTTCATTTAAAACTGAGATTGTATCTGCATTTAGAACATTGTTATAAAATTGATCAGCACACTAAATTTTATTTTCCTATAAAAAATAGACCATTTCCCCCAACACTTCAAATTCCCTTTATACTTGAAGACAAAAACGTGTCTCAGCTACAAAATAAATATTGGAGCTAATGTGTGTTTGTAAAAGGTGGTTAGTATATATCACTATTTATCTCAAGGTTATCAAAAGGCAAAAGAAGTTCTCCATAACTATATAAATTTTGAGAATTAGAATCTAACTCTAAGAATAACAAAATAAAATAAACTCTTCTCAGATAATTAGAAGGCTAATTGACATAAAGGGAGGAGAGAAGTAGGTTTACAGTTGTATGTGAAACAGTTTATTCTTATATTACTATTTATTAATTATTGCACTATTTACTTGTATTATAACTGTTAACTGTAAACTTTCACCCACCTCTGTATGTTCAACAACCATTGTTGAAAGCAAAAGTGCAAGAAGACTCAAAAATGAGTTAATGAGGCACCAGAGTTCATGTTTTAAAGTAGCTTATGTTACAATCTAGTTGCCACACACATAAATTTTTAAAGCACTTATTCTTACATGCCCTTTCAAATAGTGATCCATTTCTTTGCTTACCTTCATAACCAAACTTCTCTGAACATATGCCAATATATACTCCCATTTTTCCAGCTGAAATGCACTTTAAAATTCAGTCAAATCTAGTTTTTGCCTCGACGACTCCAACAAAAGTTCTGTCATGTCACACCAATAAACACCATGGTAACAAATCCAATGGATACTTTTCAGTTCTCTGACGTTATCTCTCAACAATATTTAACACAGTTGACCATTTGCTGCTTCTTGACACATGTTCTTAGTTTTTTTCCTGTCCTATTAACTATTCCTTCTATTGTCCAGACCTTTGCATAACCAAAAGTTAGTGTTTCTTTGGAGTCTACACCACTGATGTCCCAAAGTAATTTTTGCAATGATGGAAATGTTTTTATATGTGTTGTTTATAATGCAGGACACTAGCAACTTGTGACTATTGAGGACTTGAAATGTGGCTAGTGTGATTGAAGAACTAAATTTTAAAATTTATGTAATTTTAATTAATTTAAATAGCCATTTCACCCTAGTAAGGTGACCAGACGTCCCACTTTTTAACAATTTGTCATGCATTCCGCAGTGTTTTTAAAAAGTCCCAATTTAAAAAAATATATTACAATGTTATGAAACATTTTTTTGCTTCATATAGACCAAATTTTTAATCAAGAACCACCCCCCCCCCCGCCGCCCCCGTCAATGGTGTCCGCTTTACCAATTTTAAAATCTGGTGACCTTACGAGGGCCTAATGGTTACTGTATTTATTGGGCAGCACAGCTTAGAAAAAGCCTTATTTTCTTTTTTTAAAATTTATTTTATTTTTTTATTTTATTCATTTTAGAGAGGAGACACAGAGTGAGAGAGAGAGAGAGAGAAAGAGAGAAAGGGAGGAGGAGCTGGAAGCGTCAACTCCCATATGTGCCTTGACCAGACCAGTGCAGGGTTTTGAACTGGCGACCTCAGTGTTCCCAGGTCGACACTCTATCCACTGCGCCACCACAGGTCAGGCGAAAAAGCCTTCTTTTCTTAATTCTTCCTAAAAGTGATCTACCATCTGTTGATAATTTCCAAATTTACATCTCAGGATCTTTACAGTATACTTACCACTTCCACTTGATTGTCTCACAGAGATATCAAATTTAAAATATCTGAAACAGAACTCTTTATTTTTCCTTCCTAAACTTATGCTCCAACACAATATTTCCTCATTTTAGTAAATGGTGTCAACATCCACCCAGATACTCCTTCTATAAATTTTAGACTTCAACAACTAATACAGGTTAACTGATCTTTTTTCAATTTTTCAAAAATCTAAGCTCCTTTATCCCTGAAGGCTGCTTCTCTTCTTATATGGCTTTACCTCCAGTTGTCTGAAAGCTTCTACTGCTCATTCTTCAGCTTACTTCAGACATTATTACCCTAAAGAAGTCTTCTGACTATTTTACCTAAAAAGTAAGTTGTTCCACTACTACTGATATTCTCTATAAGCTTATTTATTTTCATCACAGCAGTGTTATAACTTATATTATTTAGGTTATATCTTTAATCTGTTTCCTCATTAGATCACAATATCTATGAATGCAGGGATCACACCCCTCTTGCCACAAAAGTAAAAAGTCCAGTGTCCAAAAAATTACAACTTTATTGAATACATAAATTCTAAAGTAAAAAAACCAGTCTATTCCTCAAATTCAGAAGTACAGTATTTTACAATTATAAAATACCACTTGATAAATTAGCGAAGAAAATTTTAATTATTAACCATTCAGGTTTCCCAAACTTTATGATAAACTATCCAATTTTTTTCTTGTACTACACAGGTGATAATTAGAAGGCAATATTCACTTTTTTAGGGTCAATGAAGAAGTTAATTGCTATACTTTAAAACACATATATGACACTATAACATTTTGCTATCACATTATATGGGTAAATTCTGGCAACATACCCTCAATAATATGTTCTTTCAGACATAGACTCTTACAATAAGTAAAAGTTTATCTCTCAAAATAATTTTCAATGAGTTTGTCATTCTGAAAACAAAGAATGCACAAATTTTTTTTTGATTTTATTAATTTGTATTTATTGTGTTTACATGGATTCAAGTGTCCCACTGAATATAACATTCTCACCTCCCACCCAGATGTCCCTATTTATATCCCCTTTGTCCCCCTCTCCTTAAATCCTTCCCCCATTCCCTCGGGGATTAGATGTCCTTTTATCTTTATCTTTTAAAAAATGTTTCATAAAAGTGAACTACTACCATGTTACCCAGCCACTCAATTTCTCTTCTCAGAAACATCATCAGTCTTTCTATGTATCCTTCCAGAATATTCTATGCAGGTAGCCTTGTTATTTTCCCTTTCCAGAGCTGGCATCCTATTTCCCTAACAATCCCTGGTTGTTTTTTATGGAAGATTACATTTCAATAACTTAATCTGGGCACTAAAGATGTTATTTCTGTTGCATTGATCTTAGTTTGTAGCCTTTTCATTTTAGAGCTAGGACATATTTGTGTTATTTTTTTAAAGTCATCATGTGTTCTACTGATACTTCAAATTCAGTACTATCAGGTTTTTATTTAATTCTTTCATCTGATATTTATATTTTTTCAAGGGGACTAGGATGATAAAATTAGAATACTCCTTAACTCATTTTTTAAAAACCCCACAACCCACATATAACAGTATCAGAACAATACTAGCATTACTATCAGCAGTATAATCTTTATAAAGTTTATTCCAGTGGGGTTTTTTCTATAGATATGTCACTAGGGATGTACAATCTCATTGATATATTCTCAAGTCACTTGGGCTATTTCTTCTCTGTGTGATTATACCACCAATTGGATATATTTTGATTCCATGTAATTAGTTTTAAATTATAAGGATCTTTTTCAATTTTAATATTTTTACTGTAGTAAGTTTTATCAATATTTATGATTTTTAGGTTTTGTGTCAACTCTGAGCATCTCCACCATTCCAATGGTATATACCGTATATTTTGCTCTATAAGATGCACCTGACCATAAGAAACACCTAGGGTTTTAAGGAGGAAAATAAGAAAAAAATATTATGGACCAAATGGTGTGTTAAAATATTTAATAAAATACTGTACTTTTCTTTCCATAAGATGCACGGGCATTTCCCCTTCCACTTTTGGGGGGAAAAAGTGTGTCTTATGGAGTAAAAAATATGGTACATTTAAATATTCATTCATGTTTTCTCCTTGTGCTTTTATGGTTTCAATCTCTAATTGTTTAAAACTTTGATCTGTATAGAATTTATGGTATGGCGTAGGAATCCATTGTATTTTTTTTCCAGATGGCTCTCTAGTTGTCCCAATACTATTTATTACCTAAACCACATTATTTCTCATAGATTAGAAATATCACTATTTATTAAGAGTCCCAACTCATTTTACAGCAGGAATTTCCAGTGGCAGAAAAGTCAGTGGCAACAGCTGAGAGTATCTACTAGCTAGCAATAGCACTAGTGGTAGTACCTGAAGTAGACTAGTAGTCTACTGGCAGCATTTTAGCTATCTTTCATCTTTTTTTCTGCCTAACCTAGATCTTCTAGCTTCAACAACGATTAAGAGCCACTTGAAATTTTTCCAATATATTGTGTTTTTTAAAAAATCAATGTAGTCTTGGTTATTTGCAGCCAAGAACTGTTACTTACATACAATATAATTTTTCTGCTTCAATTTAATAGTGAGCATTCCCAGAATTATAATCTTTCTATTGTACATTCTGCAGCTGAAATTCAAACCCATAATTGTAATTACCAGAATTTTCTCTATCATCTCATCTCTAGTAACAGATTCCTACTATGTATCACTAACCATGAGCTCATACCACCTCATTATTTTTGTATTTTCTCATTTCGGAGGGTAACTATACCTATAGTTGGCTAACCTACACTTAAAACTATCTTTTAAATAACATTGTTCTAAAAATAGTCTGAATCTTTAAAAGACAGTATGGTGTGTTAAGGACAAATCAGGCAGAATGATCTGGTTACAAAAAAGATAGAAGTGACAGGAAATAAGGCTATTAAGGGTCAAATCACAGAATTGGGGTTTTTATGTTAGTAATATTTAATAATAAATACAATAAGCAACCACTAAATTATTTTAAATAGTCAATGGCATGATCAGATTTCTGTTGGAAGGATCATAATCACTCTGGTGGCATTGAAGAAAGTATACAGGAGGACATGAGATTATTTACTTATTTATTTAACAAAGCTCTTTCATTCAAATAGATTTAAGGCCTTAATATACATTCTAAATAGTCTTCTACAAATTATTAAGGAACCAATTATTAAAGATATACTTTGGAACCATATAAAAAGTATGGCTGCTGATTAATTTATAAAATTTATAGTGTAAATTGGCATAATATGAATATAACATTGTTTACCAACTGTCCCTAATAAGTGACACAGACAAATATGATTTCTAGTGAAATCAAATAGAATCACTGACTGACAATGCATCATCAATTTACTATGTATAATGCATAGTTTCATAAGTATATAAACTTTTCATTTAGAAAGTTAGTACATCATTTGAAATACAGGTTTTCTATCATAAAATCTTTAGTGTTACACTGGGATGATTCTAATTAACTATATGAGGGTCCAGAAAACTCAGGGTCCATAGCTACTTAGGGTTACACTTCAATCACAGTTTGGTTTTACCTATATAGAAATAATAATATAAGCTATTACTTTGAAAAAGGAAAACATAAAACCAGAAATATAACTTTCACTTTAAGAATTAGCTTTTGTTAAAGACAAAGTATAAATGAAACCAGTTGTCTTAAAAAGTACCTTGGTACTATAATGGACTGGACTGTAAGGCAGCCAAATTTACATTTAATTAACTAAATAATATAGCTATTTGTGATATTCTTAAGTATGGTACATTTAGCTATCTATGCCTTATTCTTTAAGAGATCTGTTGGTTAGCCTAAGGCTCATTGAGAAAAAGAGTCCTTTGCTGTGTTGTTTTACTATAGAAGCCCAGTCTTCATTATTAGAAATGTTAACTACTACGTTAGTGAATCATGTCAGGTTTTCCATAATTTTGAGAAGCATGAAAAAACTATGGTAGGAGAGAAACCACACTTATTCTTAGTCAGTTAAAATTTAATAGCTTAACATAAAGTTCTTTTTATCCTTTTTGTGTCTCTTTGGATTTAGTTCTCCAAAAGCTACTAAAAAAATAATAAAACAAAAAACAAACACAAGCATCACTTACTTAGTAGCTTTTACAATTTTCTGTCGCCTTTATATAGTGTACATGTTTGACTCAAATAAATGTGCTGCTGAATGCTTCTAAATCAAAACACAATATAGAGTTATACTCAACAGGCTTGATTGGTCCCCTGGGTTTCCATAACTGGCCTGTATTTACACAGAATTTTTGGTAACTATTGTAAAAACAGAGACTTAGTTAGACTATAGATGAGTAATACTGTTGATAATCAGTATGCAGAGACTCAGAGATCAGGCAGATATTTAAGGCAGGAATATTAATCATGGAAATTCATAATAGCAGGAAGGAAGAGGTAATCCAGACAAACTATCGGAGAAACTTGGTGGTCTACAGATGGCTGAAGTCCCATTCAATAGGCAAAGTATGATACAGCGTAAGAGGAAATAACTTAATAGTAAGCAATGTAGTAAGGTACCAAAAAGCAGCAAAATTAATATTGATATTCTAGGAAGAAAGGTCAAGCTTTCCTGTCCTGTCCTTCCTTTGGGGAGGGGAGGGAGAAGAATGTAGAAGTTTCTGGCTTGCAAAAACAATGGGTCATTTAGTTTTAAATCTAAAATAAAGGTTAACCAAGAAACTTCTTTTCTTTCAATGGGAGACAGAATTACATACCACCCTACATTGATTGTAGTTCCACCCCCTTTACTGGAATACTGAGAGTAACATGCCTCTAGGCAAAGGAGGAAAGATGAACCCTAACATATTTGTAAACTTCTTTGATTGCGTTACCTGGAAAGTCTTGACTGACCAAGCAGTGGCGCAGTGGATAGAGCATTGGACTGGGATGCAGAGGAGCCAGTTTCGAGACCCCGAGGTTACCAGCTTGAGCGCAGGCCCATCTGGCTTGAGCAAAAGCTTGCCAGCTTGGACCCAAGGTGGCTGGCTTGAGCAAGGGGTTACTCGGTCTGCTGAAGACCCGTGGTCATGCACATGTGAGAAAGCAATCAATGAACAACTAAGGTGTCGCAACGGCAACAAAAAACTGATGATTTATGCTTCTCATCTCTCTCCATTTCTGTCTGTTCCTATTTATTCCTCTCTCTGACTCTCTCTCTGTCCCTGTAAAAAAAAAAAGTCTTAATACTTCTGTGTATCCCCTAAACAAATGTTGTAAGCATGTGCCATGTTGTCATGCTCTTCCCTGCCCGTGTGTGATCAAGGGTATATAAACAGCCCCTGAGATGTATTTGGCGCACATAATTTGGGTTTGCAACTGTACCATGTCAGCCATATGCAGCTGGCATATATAATAAATCTCCTCCTTTAATAAAACTCTTCAAAATTCATCTAAACTTGGTGTCCTTACATAAACCAATGGAATTGAGGTATAGGTACTTTAACAACAGCAACAGGAAAGAATACAGATTGCACTATTGAAGCAGGGAGGCTTACCAGAAATTTATAGAATTCTACCATTAAGGAATTATGAAAGGCAAAATGCCAGGATCCAAAATAGCATCTTAATCTAGAAATAAGTAGGATACTGTTCAAGATAAATAGGCATAGACTCCACTAGCAGATGAAAACACAGGGATTCAGTTGCTTGAGATAGATATAAGAAGGAGCTTGATCAATGAGGTCACAGCAAGAACTTAATTAGTAGAATTAATGTATTAAGATAAAGCAATGACCTGACTGGGTGGTGGCACAGTGGATAGAGTGTCAGACTGGGATGCAGAGGAACCAGATTCAAAATCCCGAGATTGCCAGCTTGAGCGCGAGCTTACCTGGTTTGAGCAAGGCTCACCAGCTTGAGCCCAAGGTTGCTGGCTTGAGCAAGGGGTCACTGGGTCTACTGTAGCCCCTCGGTCAAGGCACATATGAGAAATCAATGAACAATTAAGGTGCTGCAACAAAGAACTGATGTTTCTCATCTCTTTTCCTTCTGGTCTGTCTGTCCCTATCTGTCCCTCTCTCGGTCTCTCTCTCTCTCTCTCTCTCTCTCACACACACACACACACACACCAAAAAAAAAAAAAAAAGATAAAGCAATGGCAAGAATGACCTGATAGTAAGGTTATAAACTTTATACCTCAAGGAAATAGAAAGAGAAGAAGAAAGTCCAAAGTTAGTGAAAAGAAAAATGTAACAAACATCAGAGCTAGAATAAATAGAAACTAAAAAGACATTATAAGACATTATTAAGTGAAACTAAGAGCTGGTGGTTTGAAAACACGAACAAACTGACCTTTATTCACTAAGAGTAAAAGAGAACACAAAGAAATTCACAAATGAAAAAAGTGACATTACAACTAATATTACAAAAATACAAAGGATCATAAAAGACTATTATGAAAAATCACATTAAAAAAATTGATAACCTAGAAGAAAATGAATAATTTCCTAGAAACATATTACATAATAAGACTACATCATGAGAAACAGAATAGCTGAACAGACTGATTACTAGTTAGGAGAATCAATCAGTAATCAAAAACTTCTCTACAAACAAAAGTCCAGGACCAAATAATTTAATTGGTAAATTCTACCAAACATCCAAAGAATAATTAATACCAATCTCTCAAACTCTTCCAAAAAAAAAAAGGGAGGGGACATTTCCAAACTCATTTTATGAGGCCAGCATATCTCTGATACCAAAACCAAACAAGGATGCCACAAGAAAAGAAAATTATAGGCCAATATCCCTGATAAATACGGATGCAAAACTTCTCAACAAAACATTAGCAAACCAAATCCAGCAATAAGTTATAGGAAGCATACACCATATTCAAGAGGGATTTAAGCCAGGAATGCAAGGATAGTTTAACATTCACAATTCAATGTGATACAACACATTAACAAAAACGTAGGATAAAAACCATATAATCATATCAATAGATGCAAAGAAAAAGCATTTGACAAAATTCATCATCCATTTATGATAAAAACTCTCAACAAAGTGGGTATAAGGAACATACCTCAACATAATAAAGGCCATATATGACAAGCCCACAATTAACATCATATTCAATAGTGAAATGCTGAAAGTTTTTTCTCTAAAATCAGGAACAGGGCAAAGACTGTCTACTCTCGCCACTTTTACTTAACACACTATTAGAAAGGCTAACTAACTAGACCAATAAGGCAAAAAGGAAAATAAAAGTCATCTAAATTGGAAGGAAGAAGTAAAACTGTCACTATTTGCAGATGGCATGATATTACATAAAGAAAAGGCTAAAGACTCCATAGAAAATAGTTTGAATAAAAAAATACAGTAAATTTTCAGAATGTAAAGTCAATATGCAGAAATCTGTTGTGTTTCCATACAGTAATAACAACAAATTAAGAGAAACAGGAAAGTAAATTAAGAAAATAACCCCATTTAAAAAATATTATAAAACAATTGCATCAAAATAATAAAATAAGTAGATATTTATTTAAGTAAGAAGAGAAAAAATCTGTACACACAAATGAACTATAAGACCTGGCCAGATAGCTTGGTTGGTTTGAACATCATCCAGAAGTGCAGAGGTTGCTGGTTTGACCCCTGGTTAGGGCAGATATAGGAACAGATCGATGTTCTTGTCTCTCTCTCTTCCTCTCTCACTAAAGATCAGTAAATAAAATTTTTAAAAATCTATAAAACTAATGAAAAAACTGAAGATACAAATGTAAAGATACTTCATGTTCATGGATTGTAAAAATTAAAATTGTTAAAATGTTCATACTACCCAAAGCAATTTGTAGATTCAATGCAATCCCTATAAAAAATTTCAATAACATTTCCCACAGAAATAAAATAATAAACCTTAAAATTTGCGTGAAACCATCAAAGACCCTGAAGTGGCCAAAGAAATCTAAAAAAAAAAAAGAACAAAGCTGGAGGCATCAAACTATAATACAAAGCTACACTAATAAAAACAGTATGGTACTGGCATAAAAAGACATATAGATGAATGGAACAAAACAGAGAGCCCTGAAATAAACACACCAATGTATGGTTAATTAATTTATAACACAAGAGCCAAGAACATCAATTGATAAAGAATTACCTGTTTAATAAATGGTGTTGAGAACACTGGATATTCACATGCCAAAGAAAGAAATGGGACCCCGATCTTACACCATATACAAAATGAATTATAGACTTGAATGTAAGACCTGAAACCATAATACTCTAGAAAAAAACATAAGCCATAGCTCCTTGGCATAGGTCTTGGCAATGATTTTATTTTTTTAATTGGACACCAAAAGCAAAGGAAACAAAATAAAAAATACACAGTGGGAATAGATGAAACTAAAAAGCTTCTGCACATCAAAGGAAAACATCAATACAATGAAAAAGGCATGGCTGAGTGGGAGAAAATATTTGCAAATCATATATCTGATAAGCGACTAATATCCAAAGTATATAAAGAACTCATACAACTCAATAATAAACAAAAACCCCAAACAAAATCTGATTTAAAAATGCACAAAAGATATGATTAGGCATTTTTCTAAAAAAGACATGCAGATCGCCAACAGGTACATGAAAAAATGTTCAGTATCACTAAACATCACGTTAATACAAGTCAAAACTTCAATGAGATTTGAAAGAAAACCCAACCCTAATAGAAGGTCCAAATACTGAGCCTAACCTGGATGTGGGTAAACCCCAAAATCATGTCTCCTCCTCTAAAACTGAAGGTCCCAGAACTTAGTAAGGGGAAAGATATGACAAGCACACTCCCCTCCTCTCAGCCACCCCCAAAAGACGAAATTACTGAAACTTTCCTCCAGCATGCAGTCTCTCCCTCAGAAGCAGTTTACTTGTCCCAGGAACTGGGATACAACATTTCCTTTTATTTTTCCAGACGGCTCCATGGAGGGCTGTAAGAATACAACCCTTCACAATTTCTGTTTCTGGACAGTTTTGAGAAAGTGCTGGTCAGTATGCAGGGTGGGTCTAGCACATGGCCTCTATCCTGCCTCTGGAAGTTGACTGGGGGACACTGCTACTTTGAGGAGGCCTGTATCTTATTCTCTAGCCAGCTGAGAAATATCCAACAGTGCATAAGCCTGTCAGATGTGATGCCCCTCCTCTTTGACCTTTAAGTTCAAGAAGTAAGAGTAAGCCCATGCATTATTAAAGTTACCTGCAGCATCCTAGGGTGGGTAGATAGTGATGGTGGTGGTGGTGGTAGTGGTAGTGATGTGTGTGGTCTCTGAGGATGAGGAGGAGGGATTCAGGTGAAGGTCAGCTGTGAGGTTGGAAACAGAATGCCCTCAGAGTTGATAGATGTTCCAGATGCAATGGGGCAGTTGCCTGGTGTGCAGCAAAGGGAGCTAATACTCATATTTTCTTCAAAGGAAGAACATACTCAACCCTTTTTGATATCCTGGAGCAAGTCCCACTTTTCTGGGTCATGAGGATAGTCTTAGAAAATGCTAGCTTGTTGCAGCCAACCCTGCAAAAGGCCCAAAGATGTACCACCACTTACAAAAGTGGATGTAATCAGCTGGGGAGAGTGAAGAGAAATTTAGGGAAACACATAATTTATGGGGCAGTTAAAGGAAAGATACCTTAATTGGCCATGAAGGAGCAGTGAAAGGTGAGACTCAGAATTTCTTGAAAAAGGGCTCTAGTCTCATTTTTCTAGTCTGGCTCTAGTCTCATTTTTCCCATTTAACCATTGGGGTGGAATCTCAAAGCTGAGGTGCAAGGTACGTCCCTGTGCTGCTGGTCTCTACCATACCTTCAACAGAAACCAGCCAGAGCACTTGTGGATTATAGTTCTTAGATGCTGTAGATTACAGCTGGGCTGGTCTAGGTATCCTGGTTGTGAGAGACCTTTTGTTTAGGGCAGGGCCAACTGCCAGTCTCAGGTCTGAAGAGAACAGGGAGAAGCCTGAGGGACAAGTAAGAAAGGACCCAGGCACAGAGCTGCATCAGGATGCCACAGGCATTCAGATATGCTTGAAAATAATAATGAATTTCCTACATGGCTTAGATAACCATTCACATTCCCTCTCCTACTTTTCCCTCACCAGCAGAAAGGACTGGACTGAAACATGGCTCTACACTCAGATACCTCCCCTCCAGGGGACTGAGAATCTCTCCTCTCCAGAGGTGGCTGTGAGTTGGGCTTGAGTCTTCAGAATGGCTACCCTTGTCCAGGGGATTCCTAGAAATCTGCAGTCAGTCAGGGTTGATGTAGGGAATCACCCATCTAATCTTGAACCCTCTATGACTTGGATTGGGGAACTTTAGTTAAAAAGCCCTGAGTGAATGTCTCTTGGATACAAGTACCAAGAAGCTGTGTGAGTGAGTGACCTTTGTGCAAACACAAAGGAATGCATGGGAATGGGCTTTAAAAAATTAGCCTTAGAGGTTCTAGATTACCCCTTCCTTTGTGCTTATTAATTAGCAAAAGAAAAAGAATGTACTGACCCAGATTAGCCCTTTCTCCATGTCAGCAAAACGACCATTAATCATTCTTCCACCTTATCACCTGATCTCCCTCCTTTGCAATCCTGTTACCTGTTCTGCTTCTGATCAATAAAAGCTAAAGGAGAAGGAAATTCAGGTCTTCTTTGCCGCCCTTGGCAAGCCTCCCCCTCTTCCTCTTGACATAAATTTGTGTCTTGAGTAGGTTTCTTCCATGGGACACTGATAATTCCAAGCGGGCTGGAGTACTACAGGTTGAGGTAGTTTCACTTCACCTTTCCTACCTGCCCTGATCGCCTAGCTGTCAGCTCTGGTGTGGCTTCTTACCATTGCTCTTGATTATTTGTTCCAAAAGAGCCTACCTCAGGCAGGCACTTCTCTTTGAACTTGAGTGTTCTCAACAGGAAAATGAGTCAATGATGCCTTTTTCTTAGTACCAGAGTGGAAAACAAGTGGGATAAAGAAGAATGCCTTATACTGAACCTGGCTCATAGTGGAGCAAAATAAATGGTAGTTATTTTATTGTTAAAATATCCTCCCTGTTCCAGAATGCTGGTGAGCTAATAGCGATCTGGATCTACTTTTACCACTGGACAGCTCTTAGTGGTAGGCTGGACCTTACTGTTGCTAGCAGTACTTTTTCACATTTGACTCCCAGCTCTGCTTCCTCTCAGTAGAAAACCTGTCCTCCTGTACTGTACTTCTTCAATACAAGTTTTCTTAAAATTTCTAAACTTTAGTTCCTTTTGTATGCAAAATGGGATTAATAAAAATACAGATCCGATTTGAGAACTAAAAAATTTTTAAGAAAAAGGGTATATAATTATATGATGTAATCATACTATCCACCCTTAAGTGTTGAGTGGATTTATTCGTTACACATATACCTTGCTGTATAAAGCAAAATGTGCAAAAATGAGTGAATATAATAAAAATATATTCTTAAAACTTTTTTGATCTTGCATCCTTATATAAAAAATGATAACAGTACAGTTAAAAGTGCAGTTATTTCTTTGTAAGTTGTATACATGTACTACTGTACTAAATATTATGAACATTAGACTATAGATAAAATAGAAATTTAAAATATGTAGTATATATTTATTTTTATTTATTACTAAAACATGTAAATAAATGCGTTCTTATTTTGATAATCTTGGTTTGATGTTTTGTGACATAGCAATTCAAATCACCATCTCTAAATTTGATTTACTTAGATACCTGGTTTTAAGGGCAGTCACAGTTAGAAAAAAGTCACACACAAAGAATGGGTACATCAGATGGAGAAAGTACATCAGTGGTGTCTTATTAAACACTAATATTTTTCATTTCTCACTAATTATAGAAGGGTACTCCATGTACATACAGTGCATATATAGTTTGATGTAACAAGTATTAATCTGTATGAAAAAGATTAATCAAACCTATTTATATTCCTCTTTTAGATAAGACAAAACAAATATTAATAGAAGTTCTATTATTTCATTCTATGTCCCAATTAACTATCTTATGTACCCTTGGATTTATACAAAATATACCCTTGGCACTTACACAACTTTTGAACATCTTTATACTGTAAATATAAAGTATAAAATTTCCTCATAGAAAGCAGTAGAGTACAACAGAAAAATGAAAGTAAGCCATTCACACAGATCCTTAGTGATAATACAAGACAATAAAAGCTATTTTATAAGCAAAGTAAATTCTCCTACCAAAATAAATTATTATACCTTCTATTTTTAATATAGTAACATTAATCAATACAAATATTTGAAAAATTACTTTTAAATTTAACAGAAAAAATTCTGAGTAAAATTCTTTTTCTCCTTTTTGTTTTCTTACATCATCATACTTAGCTTTCTTAGAAGTCATTTTTTATTTTTACTTCAAAGCAGTGTTTTTGACATTTCACAAAAGTTCTAGGTATTCAAAGAAAAAACGGTAAAGAAATGTTGATAGAAATGCTGGACAACAAGCTTTGCAAACTCATAGGGAAATGATACAAATAGAGCAGTGCTTTTGAAATTTAATCATCAGCACAATTATAACTTAGCTACTTTTGACATGGTCTATAATTAGATGATGCTAAAAATTCTGAATCTTTGAATTTCATGTCTAGTATGTACCCTCCCTCATAAAAATTTCAGAGATTATTTAAGAAAACATTGTTTAAGAAAATTATTTGGTACTACATTTCACTGCCCTTTGCCTTTCTGTCAAATTCTTAAAGAAACAAGAACATTAGAGAAATGACAAAGAACACTACTGTAGTTAAAATAATTATGCCATGATTGTTTTTTTGTAAATTTAGCCTTTATATCATATTTTTCTAAATGACAGCACATTTACATTTTAAATTGCAATGAAAATAAGTAAATACACACATACACACATTATTTGTTGTAAATAAATACTATCATGCATGTATCCAGAGAAATAAATTTAAGATTTTCATTAAGAATTAATACATGATGATGAAACTAAGTGGTCTTCGAATGTCAGAAAGTTTAAATTTTAAAAAGTATTAACACTACAAGCAAAAGAGAAACTGGGACAAAATTCTTCAAATTATTATGAAGTCAGCGAAGAAAATGTTCAATAAATGTTGCTCCATATGAAGTTTTGAGAAATATTTGTGAAATTCTTAGAAATATTTATAAAAATAAAGATATACTTCTACAACACATGGTTCAGAATAAAAATTCTAGTAGAGGTGGCTAGATTGTATTTGAAACACCACTTTTTTTCTGGGGATTTGTTTTTTTTTATTTTATTTAGAAAATTAAATTTAACAAGGTGATGTTGATCAACAAGAGTACATAAGTTTCAGGTAAAAATCTCTATATCATAGGAACTGTTGATCATGCTGCATATCCATCACCCCAAATCAAATCATCCTCTGTCACTTTATACAGTGTGTCCATAAAGTCATGGTGCACTTTGACCGGTCACAGGAAAGCAACAAAAGACAATAGAAATGTGAAATCTGCACCAAATAAAAAGAAAACCCTCCCAGTTTCTGTAGGATGATGTGGCAGCATGTGCACATGCGCAGATGACGACGTAACACCGTGTATACAGCGGAGCAGCCCACGGCCTTGCCAGTCAAGATGTGGACGGTACAAAGGAAAGTTCAGTGTGTTCTGTGGCATGCTAAGTTCGAATCCGTGACCAAAGTGCAACGTGAATATCGACATGTTTATAACGAAGCGCCACCACATAGGAATAACATTACTCAGTGGGATAAGCAATTGAAGGAAACCAGCAGTTTGGTGGAGAAACCCCGTTCTGGTAGGCCATCAGTCAGTGACGAGTCTGTAGAGGCTATACGGGTGAGCTACCTAAGGAGCCCTAAAAAAATCTGTGCATGCGTGTGCTCAACAATTACACCTAAGCAAGACTCCAGTTCATAAGGTGTTAAAGAAACATCTCTGTTTTACAGGGTACAAATTGCGGCTGTTGCACGCTATCAAACTGGCGGACAGACCCACAAGATGTGCATTTGCTACAGATATGCTTCATGAGATCGACAATGATGCAAGATTTTTGCAGAAGGTTGTGTTTAGCGATGAGGCGACCTTCCATATCTGTGGACACGTTCATCGCCATAACGTCCAAATATGGGCTGCTGAACATCCTCATGCCTACGTTGAGTACGAACGTAACACCCCTAAAGTGAACGTGTGGTGTGGCCTGATGCATAATAAGGTGATAGGCCCATTTTTTTTCACGGAGCAGTCTGTGACAGCAAACACCTATCTTGACATGTTGGAATTGTATGCAGTGCCACAATTTCCAGAAGGTGTCATCTTTCGACAGGACGACGCTCCTCCACACTACGCCACCATTGTTTGTGTTTTTCTGGATAGAACATTCTCCTGGCGGTGGATAGGCAGGGGTTCTGTCAAGCCATGGCCAACATGATCCCCGGATCTGACGCCCTTAGACTTTTACTTTTGGGGTTATGTGAAGCAACATGTGTACATTGAACGTATCAACGACATTAATCACTTAAAAAAAAGAATCAGACGTCATTCATCCTGTTACACCAGACGTCCTTACCCGTGTGTGGCAAGAACTTCACTATCATTTGGATGTGTGTAGGGCAACAAATGGAGCCCACATCAAACTGCACTGAATAGGTATGAAACTGGGAGAGTTTTCCTTTTATTTGGTGCAGATTTCACATTTATAGTCTTTTGTTGCTTTCCTGTGACCGGTCAAAAGTTTTCCATGACTTTACAGACACACTGTTTTTGTCCCTCTTTATACCCTTCCCTTCCTGTCCTTGCCCTATGTCCCCTTCCCCTGGTAATCACTTCACTTTAATCTATGTCCATAAGTCTCAGTTTTATATCCCACCTTTGTGTGAAATCATACAGTGCTTAGCTTTTTCTTATTTACTTATTTCACTCAGTATAATGTTCTCAAGGTCCATTCATGTTGTCATAAATGGCAGTATGTCATCATTTCTTACAGCTGAGTAGTATTCCATTGTATATATGTACCACATCTTCTTTATCCAATCTCCTATTGAGGGACACTTGGGTTGTTTCCATGTCTTGGCCAAAGTAAATTATACTGCGATGAACATGGGGTGCACATGTACTTATGTACCAATGTTTTCGAGTTTTGGCAGTAGATACCCAGTAAAGGAATTGCTGAGTCATATAGTAGTTTTTTGAGGAACCGCCATACTTTCTTCCATAATGTTTGTACTAATATGCATTCCCACCAACAGTGAATGAGGATTCCTTTTTCTCCACAGCCTCTCCAACACTTGTTACTACCTGTCTTGTTGATAATAGCCAATCTAACAGGTATGAGATAGTATCTCATCATAGTTTTGATTTGTATTTCTTGAATAGCTAGTGAAGATGAACATCTTTTCATATATCTGTTGGCCTTTTGTATGTCCTCTTGGGAGAAATATCTGTTTAGGTCTTCTCCCCATTTTTTAATTAGATTGTTTGTTGCTGATCTTTCTGAGCTCTTTATATATTTTGGGTATTAACCCCTTATTGGGGTTGTGGTTGAAAATATCATCTCCCATTTGTTTGGCTGCCTATTTGTTTTGCTTTCGGTTTATTTTGCTGTACAGAAGCTTTTTAGTTTGATATAGTCTCATTCATTTATTGTAGTCTTTACTTCTCTTGCTTTTGAGGTCAAAATCACAAATTGTTGTCTACGGCCAACATCCATGAATTTAGTATCTATGTTTTCTTCTATGTAATTTATTCTTTCAGAGCTTATATTTAGGTCTTTGATCCATTTTTAATTAATTTTCATGCATGGGAACAAGTTGTAGTCAAGTTTCATTCTTCTACATGTGGCTTTCCAATTTTCTCAATACCATTTATTGATGAGGCTTTCTTTTCTCCATTGAGTGTTTCTGGCTTCTTGGCTGAAGATGATTTGTCCATATGTATGTGGGGTGGGGGGCGGGGTATTTCTGGGCTCTCGGTTCTGTTCCATTTGGCAGTGTATCTGTTTTTCTGCCAATACCATGCTTTTTAAAAATTATTGTGGCTCTGTAGTATAATTTGAAGTCAGGTAGTGTGATAACTCCGGCTTTATTCTTTTTCCTCAGAATTGCTTTGGCTATTGGTTTTTTTTTAATGGTTCCATACAAACAGAGTGACTTTATGTTCTGTTTCTTTAAACAATGACATCAGAATTTTGATGGGGATCGTATTAAACTTGTATATTGCTTTGTGTAATATGGCTATTTTAACTATCTTGATTCTTCTAATCCATGTACATGAAATATTTTCCCATTTGATTGTTTTTCAATTTCTTCCAAGAATGCTTCGTAGTTTTCCATACATAGGTCCTTCACACCCTTTGTTAAGTTTATTTATAGGTATTTTATACTTTGCTGCAATTGCTGAAGAAATTTTTTCGAGTTCATTTTCCAATGTTTCATTATTGGTATACAGGAGAGCAATAGACTTTTATATGTTGATTTTGTGTCCATCAACTTTACTGTATTGGTGTACTGTTTCTAATAGTTTTCTGGTGGAGTCTTTGGTGTTTTCTATATGTAGGATCATGTCATCTGCACAGAATGATATCTTTACTTCTTCTTTCCCGATATGGATGCCTTTTATTTCTTTCTCTTGCCCAATCATTCTGGCTAAAACTTCCAGAACTATGTTGAATAAGAGTGAAGAGAGTGGGCAGTCTTGTCTTGTTCTTGATTTTAGGGGGAAAGCCTTCATTTTTTCACTATTTAGTATGATATTAGCTAATGGTTTGAAACATATGGCCTTTATTATGTTGAAGTACTTTCCTTTTATTTCCTATTTTATTGAATGTTTTAAACATAAAGGGATGTTGTATCTTACTGAATGCCTTTTCTGCATCTATTGATAAGATCATATGATTTTTGTTCTTTGCTTTGTTGATGTGGTATATTTTGTGGATTGATTTACATATGTTGAACCAACTTCTGCTCCTGGAATGAATCCCACTTGATCATGATTATTTTTTTAATGTGTGATTTGTATTCCATTTGCTAATATTTTGTTTAGGATTTTTGCATCTCCATTCATTAGAGATATTGGTGTAGTAGTTTTTTGTGTGTGTGTTGTCCTTACCAGGTCTTTATATCAGGGTTATTTTGGCCTCATAAAATGTGCTACAAAGTATTACTTCTTCTTCTGTTTTTCTGAAGACTTTGAGAAGGATAGGTACCAAGTCTTCTTTGAATGTTCAATAAAATTCACTAGTGTAGCCATTTGGTCCTGGACTTTTGTTTTTGGGGAGGTTTATAATAGTTGTTTCTATTTCCTCCCTGCTTATAGGTCTATTTAGGTTTTCTACTTCTTTGTGACTCAGTCTAGGATGATTGTATAGTTCTAGAAATTTATCCATTTCCTCTAGGTTAAATTTGGTAGTATATAATGTTTCATAGTATTCTACTATAAGCCTTTGCTTATTTACTATGTCTGAGGTAATTTTTCCTCCATTTCGAATTCTGTTTTTTGTGAGTCCTTCCTCTTTTTTCCTTAGTGAGTCTAGCCAGTGGTTTGTTGATTTTATTGATATTTTCAAATAACCAGCTCATTATTGTATCAAATTTTTCTATTCTTTTGTTCTGTTTCATTTTGTTCTGCTTTAATTTTTTACTATTTCTTTTCTTCTGCTGACTTTAGGTTGCCTTTGTTTTTCTCTCTCTAGTTTTTTAAGATGTGATGTTATGTTGTTTCCTTGGGATCTCTCATTTCTTGATATAACCCTGTAAGGGTATAATCTTCCCTCTTAGTACTGCTTTTGCTGCATCCCAGAAATGTTTATATGTTTTTGTTGTCATTTTCACTTGTCTGTATATATCTGTGGATCTCTGCTTTTATTTTTCTTTAACCCAGTCATTTTTTAGAAGCACATGGGATCCTCAGGTTATGACACAGTTCTATAACCCAAATTTTGTTGTCAAAACATACCCTATCCTAAGTCATTTACCTATCCTAACACAGTTATAAAACCATAATCTAGAATATAAAAATAAAACTAAGCCACAGAAAAAGGAAAAGGACATACATATACTCTACTGTATCCTGTACTGCGTATTCTTCTGCCACATGCCACCAAACTAGTTTGCCTCTGTAGGTCGTAAGTATGAGGCTAACAGCATAAACCAAAACACTCATATATCAAAAAGATTCTATAGGAGTGAATGTTGTAAACTTGAAACGTCATATGTCAAGACTGTCATAACCAGAGGACCCCTGTATGTTGTTTAATTTCCACATTTTTGTAGGTTTCCTTACTGCCTTTTTGCAGATGAATTCTAATTTCAAGGCCTTATGGTCAGAAAATATGCTTAGTATAGTTTCAATCTTCCTGAATTTGTTGATGTTATTTTTGTAGCCTAGCATGTTGTCTATCCTTGAGAATGTTCCATGCACACTAGAGAAGAATGTAGTCTGGTGTTTTAGGATGAAAAGTTTTGTAAGTCTACTATGTCATTTAAGGTCAATATTTTCTGTTTGGATAATATATCTAAAACTAACAATGGTGTGTTGAAATCTCCAAGTATGACTGAGTTTGCCTTCTATTTTTAGATAAGTTAGTAGATGTCTTTATATACTTTAGTGCTCCCTGATTTGGTGTATATACATTAAGATGTATTATATCTTCTTGATACAATGTCCCATTTATCATTATAAAATGTCCATCTTTGTCAATGGTTACTTTTGTTGTCTTGAAGTCAGTGTTGTGAGATATGAGCATGCAACACCTGTTTTTCTTTGTATATTAATTGCTTGGAGAATCATTTTTCAACCTTTAACTTTGTGTCTACTTTTGTCCTTGCAACATAAATGTGTCTCCTGAAGGCAGCATACAGTTGGGTTTTGCTTTTTGAGGCAGTCTGTTAATCTGTGCCTTTTTATTGGTAAGTTCAGTCCATCTACATTTAGGGTAATTATTGACATTTGAGGATTTCCTATAGCCATTTTATGTTTGTTTTCTGGTAGCTGTGTCATGATTGGTTTTTCTCTTTTATGTTTCTGTCAGTTGTTTTTGTTTCATGGTATTCCATACTTTGTTCCCCCATTTCTTCTTTTTTTTAAGTTGTGCATTTCAGTTGTGGCTCTTTCATGGGTGGTTATCGTTAGGCTATTAAGAGAAAAATGTTCATATGTATAAAAATCCTTTATCTTTTGAGTGCTTCTGCACTTCATCTTCCTTTACTACAGCAGATCTTTATCCTCTTCCCTATATGTTACTGTTGTCATAAATTGTCCTTTTTATTTTTACCTTGTTGAAGCCTTCACTTGTAGTTTTGTTTTGTTTTTTGTATCTGGTCGAATAATCCCCTTGAATAATTTATGCATTGGGGGCTTTCTGGTGATTAATTCCCTCAGCTTCTGTATGTTTGCAAAAGTTTTTATTTCCCCTTTATATTTGAAAGATAAGTTTAATAGATATAGTATTTTTTGGCTGTTAATTCTTCTCTTTCAGTACTTTGAATGCTTGGATCTACTCTCCTTTGGCTTGTAGAGTTTCTGCTGAGAAGTCTGATGATAACCTAGTGGGCTTTCCCTAAAGGTTATATTCTTCTATTCCCTAGCTGCCTTGATTTTTGAGAATCTTATTATAACTTGGAGTAAGAATGGTTGGGTTGAGGTAACTTGGTGTTCTGTTTGCTTCATGGATCCAGGCCCCTAACTCTTTTCATATGCTTGGGAAATTCTCATCCTTTATTCATTTGAATAAGCTCTCCATTCCCTTCTCCCTCTTTTCTTCTGATATACTCATTTTTCATATATTGTTCTTTCTGATGAAGTCAGACAATTCTTGTAGAGCTCTCAGTTTAATTCTCCTCTGCTCTCTGCAGCATCTCTAATTGCCTGTTTTCAGTGTCACTGATTCTTTCCTCTATCTTGCCTGTTCTATTAGATAAACTTACTACCTTAGTCTTCATGTATTGAGTTTTATCTCTCTGTTTTTAAAGTTTCAATCCCCTTGCTTGAGCTCATTAAGTTGCCTATTGGTGCCTTCTCACATCTCATTATTTTCAGAACTTCAATTTTGAATTCTGTATCATTTAACTTCAAGGTTTCCTTGTGATTGATTCTTTTCTTGGAGGTTTTCAATTTTCTTTCTGAATTATGTCTCTGTCTTGTGTAGCCATGGTATTCTATTTTTATTTTTTCTTGAGGGCATTTGAGAGTGGTATTGTTAAGAACCCTAGCAAAAAATATAACTGAAAAAATAAAATAATTATAATTAAAAAGTACAATAAAATATAAAATAATTCAAAATTTGTGAGATGTAAAAAAAACCACAGAAAGCAAAGATCAGAAACCAAAATAAAATAAAAAACAAATAAAACAGCCACAAAACATTAGAATAAAAAAATATAATAATTAAATACAATGAAATTCACAAGAGAAATAAAGAATAAGAAGAAACTAAAGAAAAAAATAAATGAAAAAAAAAAAGGAAAAGTTAATTTTGGTTTTAAGAGGTTTCTTCCAGTAGGTGTCACTGTATTATAAATTTTAGCTCTGTGAAATACCTGGGCTATCATCCACTGAGGCCACAGTTGCATTGGTGGGTGGGGTGTGGTATAAGGACTTTGCCAGTTTGGCTTTCCAATTCTAGCATGGCCATTTCAGGCTTCTGAGTGCCCGTTCCCGACATCTCAACAAACCTGGGTACCAGACATGGAGCACCTGTGTTCTTCAGGGGAGAGAATGGCTCTGGAGAGCTACCTGTGAGGTTTATCTCTGCCACTCTCCTTACTGTGAGGGGAGGGAGGATTTGTGAAACTGGGAGGGTACACTTTAGTTTTCTCTGTCTCTGCTGAATGCGAGCTATAGGCAGACCACAGAAACACTGGCTGTGATCCCATACTCTGGCCGTTTTGATTTAGTTTCTCCCCTTCTGCCCCTCTATCTCACCAGTCCTCCTGGTAGATGGAGACCCAGTCACTCTGGGTTTCCTTCTCTGTACCCCTCAGACAAAACCCGGATAGCCTGAGCTTCCTTCCTCTCCTTAGTCTAGCAGAGAAAAAATAAACACAGTCACTCCAGGTTTGTCTCCTCTCCAGAGCCCACTGCAGATGTATTTTATCTTCTGCCCCTCTTTTCAGCACAACTCACCTTAGGTCCATTTGGTGCATGGATCTTTCAGACATGGCTGCGAGCACAGCTGGGGTTCCTTCCCTCTGTTATAGTTGTTCAGTTTGTTGAAATTTCAAGTGGAGATATCAAGAGTATCTCTCATGCCGCCATTACTCTGATGTCATCCTTCCACTTATCATTTTCAAGCTCAAATTTTATTATTGTAAATTTTATCATTATAATTTGAATAAGTAAAGCTTTTAGCAAAACAAGTAGTATAAACAACAAATCCCAGAACCATGACTTCTCAATCATTAGGCTCTCCTTTAAAAAATGTCACTAAAAAAAGGTTCCATGGAAATTAATATTGGATATACTAAATTGCAAAAGAAGAAAATATATAAAGACAGGCTCAAACACATTGACAAAGCACAGCTTGAAGAGTTATGCAAAACTGTACTTATTAAAACAGAAGGTTTATCTAAGTTTAAACACAAAGAATCTACAAAAAATATATATAAATTAAGTGATGTGAGGAGACTATGCCATATTTAGGCTAGCATTTAATAGATATCCTAGTATACATTAAAATTAGTAGGTTCAAAATAAAAAAAAAATAATTGGAACTATATGTCTAGTATAAATGCTTTAGAAACAGTTTTGGTGAAGATTTTAGTTTTTTGTTAGGCTCCAGTGTCATTATTTTCCTGCTAATTAGAGTTCCAAGAGTTCATTTTATATATTACAGACTACACTGCAAAGGAGGAAAAAATCATCTAGTGTATTTCCACAGAAAATCATATAGTTAATTTTCCTCCAGACAAAATAAGGGGATACATCTCTCAAGTACAGAGCTTAGATCAATTATATTTCTTCCACATTAACTGCCCCAAATAACTATACCTAAGCCAAATTTATTATGTCAAATGTAATTAATTTTAAGTGCCTTTGGACACCCCAAAAATAGCATTTGAATTTATTCATTTTAATGAGCACATTTAACAATTTGACATGGGTCTAAAAGATAAAGGAACACTTGATAAAGGATAAATAGAAGCAACAGAAAAATAGCTTGAAAAGGACTGCCAAATTTTCATCCTATCCTAAAACTTTCTCCCTATGAGACACAGCCTTCTGGACACTTTCATGTAGGTATATCATAGGTATGTGAAACCTAACTTGTTCCAAAAACACTTTAGTAATAGCTTGTAATTAACACCACTACTTCATATTCCCTCCAACATAAAATTACTACTTATTTACTGGTGTCAACATATACCCAATTTAGCAAATTTACCCATCATCAACAACTCCTTTTTGGTATCTCACATTTCCATTTTAATCACAAAGTCAACCAAGTATTTTACCTCAGAAATGTTGTTCGACTTCACTCTCATTTTTTTTCTTCCTTGTTTTAACAATCCTAGTATCTATAATTGCCTTCTAACTGGTAAAACTTCTGAGCTCAATATCCCAGTTCATTACTCAGATGGATGCCAGAATACTACTTATTAAAATCAAATACATAATATCTCTTTCTAACCTAAGAATTTCTTTAGTCATACTACTTAGAGCATGGTTCTCCAAGTGTGGTCTCTGAATCACCAATATTAGCATCACCTAGAAATTTGTTAGAAAACTCAAATTCTCTGGCTGTAGATCTAATGGATCAGAAACTCTGGGGGTAGAATGCAGCAATCTGGTGTTTAACAAGCCATCCAGGTGATAAGTTTAGAGAATCAATGGTTTTAATTGGTTTAGCAATGATTTATACTTTTTTAAATACAAAAGTTCATTATAAGTTTTAGCAAATATTACCATTTAATTTTCTTTTAAATTATTTTAAAACCATTTTTAAAATTTTAATGCAAACAGCATACATTATATTATGTTTATTAGATTATTTGGAGTAAAATTAAAACAAAACTTTACCTTCTACCTCAGGGCAAAAAATGGCACAATGTATAAAAAGGTTATGGCTCTGTTCAGGTTTTATGTTTGTTTTTTTAAACACAAGTCATCAAGTATAAGTGCAAGCAAAATTTTACAAACACATTATGACAGGTATATCTTGTTCTATTGCACTTGGCGTTATTGCGCTTCAGAGATGTTATGTATTTTTTACAAACTAACGGTAAGATCCTTCACCCGCAAAATGGTAACCACTTTACTTCAATACTCACTTTACTGTAGTGATCTGGAACCAAACCTGCAATTATCTTTGAGTTGTGTACCTGTACATGCATGCAGGGTTCAAGCAGTTACAGGTAAGACTCAGGTGCATGTGTTTGGTCCTTTAGCCCAAATTAAATAGAAGGGCTTACTAAGAGTTTTATGTACTTCTCTAATTATATTTGTGATGACATTATTCTAAGTTTGGAATAGAGTTATACCTTTAAATATCAATAAGCGGCAAACCAATTTGATTATCCAGTTGTTTAATAAGCTGAAGAAACTCAATTTAACAATACAATTACAATGTTACCAAGCTTATAAATGCAGACAAATTGTCAGTAATGAAATTGATTCTCACCGTTTTAAGATTCATAATGCAAGTAAAATAAATTCCACTCTTGGAAATTTAATAGAGATTCACAAAAGTTATGAGTATTTTTTCTTAATGTTATCAACAAATATTTCAGAATATTATGAAATACATTATTTTTTTCAATGAACAATGAAAGACTGAACTCACTGATGAAACCATTCTATTACCTTCCTCCAAAAGGAACATTTGTTCTTAGGCTCTACTATGAGAAAACATCTTATTGTTTCTCTTTAAATCTATTATCAATTGATTTGAAGACTATCCTGGTAATGAGTTTAAAGCATTACCATTTGCTACTATTTATCTTTATAAACCAGAATTTCCTAGGAACAATGAAATAAAAAAATAGAGAAAGTGGATGTTGAGTCCGATATAAAATAGCAAGTTTCAAGTATAATTGCAATTTTAACATTTTACTATTACTGATTGACTTTAAAGAACGTCAGAAGTTTGAAATTACAAAAGTATATTAATAAATGCTACGTTTACTTGTTAGAATTCTGAAGAATGTGTTTTGAAAAGGTTCTCTCAAATTAGAAAGCTTGAAATCTACTAACAACATTTCATACTTGCCTGACCAGGCGGTGGCGCAGTGGATAGAGCATTGAACTGGGATATGGAAGACCCAGGTTCGAGACCCCGAGGTCGTCAGCTTGAGCGTGGGCCCATCTGGCTTGAGCAAAAAGCTCGCCAGCTTGGACCCAAAGTTGCTGGCTCCAGCAAGGGCTTGCTCGGTCTGCTGAAGGCCCGCGGTAAAGGCATATGTGAGAAAGCAATCAATGAACAAGTAAGGTGTCACAACGGCAACGAAAAACTAATGATTGATGCTTCTCTCCTCTCTCCATTCCTGTCTATGTGTCCCTATCTATCCCTCTCTCTGACTCTCTCTGTCCCTGTAAAAAATAAAAATAAATTAAAATAAAATTAAAAAAAATATTTCAGACTAGAAAGTCCAAACTCCGAACCATGGCAAAATTTACCTAGTCCTACCAGCTTTAAGTTTATTTTCTCACAAGGAACACATATTTCCTTAAGTAATACTATACAGTATGTACAACTAAAACATACATGATTCTATACTATACCATTACATATGCTCTATGCCAGAAATGTCTTTATCCCACTTCTGTAAAATTTTATTTTATTTTATTTTATTTTAATTTTTAAGTATTTTTCTGAAGTGAGAAGCAGGGAGGCAGAGAGACAGACTCCTGCATGTGCCTGACTGGGATCCACCCGGCACTCACTGGGGGTGATGCTCTGCTAATCTGAGCCATTGCTCCTTTGCAACTGGAGCCATTCTAGTGCCTGAGGCAGAGGCCATGGAGCCATCTTCAGTGCCCGGGCCAACTTTGTCCAATGGAGCCTTGACTGTGGGAGGGGAAGAGAGAAATAGAGAGAAAGGAGATGGTGAAGAGTGAAAAAGCAGTGGGCGCTTCTTCTGTATGCTCTGGCCGGGAATCGAACCCGAGACTTCCACACGCCAGGCCGACGCTCTACCGCTGAGCCAACCGGTAAGGGCCAATTTTATTTTATTATTATTTTTTTTCATTTTAGAGAGGAGACACAGAGTGAGAGAGAGAGAGAGAGAGAGAGAGAGAGAGAGAGAAAGAGAGAAAGGGGGGAGGAGCTGGAAGCATCAACTCCCATATGTGCCTTGACCGAATCAGTGAAGGGTTTTGAACTGGCAACCTCAGTGTTCCCAGGTCGACAGCTTTATCCACTGCGCCACCACAGGTCAGGCTTATTTTATTTTTAATACGCAGAAAAGATGCTCTTTCCTCTGTGAGACTCAAGACAGAATTATTCACTTTCTCTTCTATATGCTATTATAGTACTTATCACCACATATTATTATAGTCATTTAAATATATTGTCTCCTTAAATGCTAGCAAATCCTTTGAATGCAGGATCCAAGTTATATTCATTCCTGGACCCCCTTCTACCCCCCTCCCACATGTTCTTAATATCCTATAGTTGGAATATATGTACAAATAAATGGTAAAAATACAAGGTAAGAGAACAAAAGAAAATAAAGTGAGAATATTAACTGGATAAGTTCAGTACCTAAAAATTAATCATTGAGCAAAAATAGAATAGTACTGTCTTCTAGCTAATGTATTCAAAGTGTGATCTGCAACCTATTTACCAGTCTGTGATGAAATAAATACAAAAGTTATGATTAAGCATTTAGAAACTTTCATAAAAATTTACAGTAATTTTTATATATGTTTAATCTTTTTAAATCTTTTAAGTTTGATTTTTCTAATAATTGATTTTAATTATTTTTTTATACATAATTAGTAAATGATAGATTGGGTATTGAAAAAAACCAACAAAACATAGATTGAGAAGTACTGAAATAGAAATGAAAGACAGAAAGATAAGCCTGTGCTTGACTTTTTTTCAATGAGTATTTGCTTTAGAAGGAAGAATATGATATATACATATTATAATACATGTCAATACAACTATTCATATTTCTCAAAGTTCACACATCATTTTTGAACTTTAAAACATATCTACTACTAAAATTGTAGTGATATCTGAAAATACTAGTTTATAACTAATTTCCTTCTGAAGTTATTTATGTGAAGATTAGATTTCAAGTTAATATTAGGGCTTACATCTCTTACTGCCTATCAGACTCTAGCATAAGGGCTACTCATCTTTAACTGACTCCATATAGTTATCTTATTGCCTGGTAAAGCTTTTCAGCTTCCTTCAGCTCTTTCTGCATGACCCAAATAATATTAAAATCCCAGTAACATAAAAAATCTAAATAATTATACTTTTTTCCTTCAGAAACTCTTCTTTCAATATTTTTATTCCTATCAAGAGAGATTAATTTATTTTATCAATCCTCGACATTAGGAGTTGTCAAACATTTTCTGTAAAGCAGATACTAAGTATTTTATTGTGGGCTATGTGGTCTGCTGTCACAGCTACTCAACTCTGCTGTTGTACCAAGAAAGCAGCCACAGACAATATACAAACAAATAAGTGTGGCAGTGTTCCAATAAAATTTACTCACAAAATTGGCAGAAGGTTTTCAGATATGGCCCAATGGCTATTTCTTGTTGATCCCTGTTTTGCATCATAGATACAACACAAAAATGCACTCGTTAAAAAACTATCACATAGTAGAGGCTCAAAAATTGTCATTCTTGTTTGCATTTGTCATTAGTTTTTTAAATTGAAAGACTGAGAGGTTCATCAATATTCAGGGCTTACAGAAGATAAGACACTATTTTTCAAGAAAATCAAAGTAAGTGTACTGAAAATTTTTTTGTGCCTTGTCTTTAATGTCATATGTCTAGGGAAGCTATAACTTTTCATTAGAGAGCAACAATCAAACTGGTTATAAAAAACAGATTTACTTACACTAATAGCCACAACCACTGCAACAAATAATATATGTGCAATAATACCTGCAGAGCAGCCCTTTTAAAATGAACCATGAACTTGGCCCATAATATCACAAACAAAACTATAATTCAGAGTAGAATGCTTTTTGTTTAACTCTCATCTATTGAACAACTTCAAAATGCAGAGCTCTTGTTTGCATTTTTAACACACCTGGAATGTAGATTTATTTCATCTTTGGGGTTCAAAGAAGCAGCATGCGATCACTCCTTTCCTTCAAGACTGATCACTCCTTCCCTTCAAGACATTAGACACTCTAAAACTAAAGTCAAATCTTAACCTTCCCTTTTCACCTACGTTCTGATTTCCATAGCGTAATAAGTAGTTCTATGAACAATTTTCTTCCTCATTCTAGAACTCTTTGCCCCAGAACACAAGAGAAATTGCGAAGTGTTTAAGTTTCCAAGGGAGTCTTACTGTTAAGATTCCAAATGTCTTAACATTAATGTTCTTATTGCTAAATTTCTTTGAAAACTCTTCTCACTCTAAAACTACCTTTACGAAGATGACTCAAAAATTTCTAGAGTTCACAATCCTCTATAGACTATCAAGTGGTTGGTTTTTATTAGACTATGAGTAGCCTTTGAAGAGCAGGAGTAAAGTAAAAGAAGTTTAAAAGAATTAAGTGGGTTCTCTGATGGGGATTCACATTGAAATAAAAATGAGAAGGCAGTATATACTATTGTTCTGGGAATATGATTTCTGTGAGAGAGAAAAGTGTCCCTGGAAAAGGACTTAGGATATATTTGGATGTTCAGTGAGACCTAAAATTTGAGATGTAAAAAATTGTCATCGTGGGTCTTATTTTCTTTCTCCTTATTATTTTCCTGTCAGTGACTGTTCTGACTTGCCAGACTGAAAATTCTAGTTACTCCTAGTTTCCTTTTTGCTTAAGAATTCAATCAGAAATTTTTAGCAACTACTCTTTTCTTTTATACCATTGCCATTCATTCACTGTCCTTACATATAGAGAACATGCTATGCTGAGGCTGCCTACTTGCTTTTTCTGTCAAGATTCTTCAACTCTTATATACGTTTTTGCTAGAGGTCTTCCCCAAATATTTAGTTTCAAATGTGAATAAAATATAGCTTGCTCAATAAGACAGTTTAATTACTGTTCAGCAATAATAAAATATTTTAAATAGTTAAAGAACGAGACATATGCTTTATAGTAGTAAAAACTGAATTTAAATAATTCATAAAGAATAATATAATTCTTGTAGAGAGTTAACAGAAATGGAAAACAAACCAAAAAGAAACAAATGTTATAAGGCAAAATTTAAATTATGCATCGACTTAGAGTGGAGAAGGAAAAGCAGAAACTACGGCTCACAAAAATTAAAGGAAAGGGAATGTGCAGATACGCCAATACTCTCATCGTTTTGTACAGTGCATTTTCACCAATAAAATAAAAGTTGGTTTTGCATCCTATTTGCATAATCAAACAACTTTCTTGGATTAATTATTTGCTTTTCTGATGTTCCTGTTTAATAAAAAAGAAAAATCAAATGCTTCTTTTTTATCACTTCATAATCATTTTGAAATATCCCCTAATTTTTGTGAGTGGTATAGAAGGATTATGCTTACTTCATTAACTAATGCAGCTGCTGTTATTACTGAAGCCCAGGATAAAATGTAAAAGTAATCAAAAAACTATGTTCACATAAGGTAAAGGAAAATCAAGATTGGGCCTAAAAGGGAGAAAATATCAGCAGTGATAAACCAAGTGATTTGGAAGTTATCTGGATAGTGTTCTGTGAATTCAATTTCTGACTGGCCTACCTAGGCAAAAAAGTACCAATTACTACTTATGGTACATCAGTCACTCGACCACTGGAGGGAGTTTGGTCACATACCCTTTGATGTGACTTTTTTCTAATAACTTCCTGTGCCTCCCTAGGAATGAATTAGAACCCCTAACAAGAATATGAATTGGTTTAACATGATCTTGATAGTTTGAGCTTTTTTAAAGGTTGTTTCTTTTAATTTTAATTTTTTCTTTTGTTTCATACTAATAAAAGTCTACAGTAACTCTATAGTCATATCTGGGTCAAAAAAATGAATACAGAGGTCACTTATCTATACTTAGAAAAACATTGTTAAATCAAGAACAGAGGATGGATCTGATGCAAATACCTACCCAAAGCAGGTATCAAAGTCACACAGCACACAGTATGTAGCAAACAGCAGATTTGAAGAAGAAGCTGTAAAGAGCTTGTAAGATTAACATTGACAAGGATATTACCGATGGGATAGGAAAATATAAGCAAAAGACAGAGTACTGTAACTGTGACTAAAATTAGCTGTCCTCACAAAATTCAGAATTTACAGTTTCTATTTACTACTCATGAAGTTAAACTGACATAAGGAGAATTTACTAAATAAATAAAACAAAACTGAAATAAACAAAAACAAAGATCTAAACATTAGCAAAAAAAGAAAAAGCAGTTCAATGCAAAAATGGAGAATATTCCGTTTCCAGTAACAATTATTCTCCATTTTGTGTCAAGACTTATGAGATATTATGTTACTAATATCTCATATAATTATTTTAATAATCCTACAGAATCAACATTACTATACTCAGTGTATATGAGAAAGCTTGAGGCTAAACAAAGGTTAAGTAAATTGCTTAAGGTAACAAATATTATCTATCAGAAGTCTAAATTCTGTAGAGGTCTTTCTGATTCTAAAATGGTATTACCACTATGCTATATAAGAGCCCATGAGACTGAGTAATAACTTTATATTCCTATACTAGTAAAGGTAACAGTTGTGAGTACTTCTCATAGCTGTCTGCTTCAGAAATGTCACTAAGGATTAGCTAATTCAGCACTGTGCTACTAAGCATTTGTGTTACTCTACATTTCAAAAATTAAAATTTGTTTAATTCACATGTCAATAAGCATAAAGAGGAAGTCCAAACTGATTTATAACTTAAGTAGATAGGATAATGTCCAAACTTAAAGAAATCTTTCATCTTTTAGCCATGTATAAAGGGGAAAACCGTTCTTCTTTTCCTCCACAAAACTATTGTTAGAGACAAAGACAGAGAAATCTATCAGCTTTTGTCTGTGCAATTTCTTTAAAATGTATTCCCTTACTGACTAGCATCATAAACTCTATAAACCATATCAAGACAATTATAAAATGTGTTGATAGTGAAAATAATATGTTAAAATTAGGAAACCTTGGGGATGGATTTAAGTGCTATACAACAAATTAATTTTGTATTTTCTTCCTTTATATTATACTTATGACACATCAATCACATAAGAGTTCAGTGAGCTCAGATTCATGTAATGCAACATAAATCTTTCCTTTTCAACAAGAAAGCTTCTATACATATACGCATGATAAAAAGGATGAAAAGAACAAATAAGGTACAAGAATTCTATGTACGAGGTAGGGAGCTATTTTGCCTTGCTATGGGTAAATTAGAGTCTGAAGTATCTATGTGAAGAAATAAACTGGAAATTGTTTCACATATTATTGATGATTGCTTGTGAAAAGTTAATGCTTTTCGTTTTCCTTCAGTTTTTTGAAAGTTACAATTAAAGTATTATGTAGGCAATTTGAGGATACTTCAGCACAGCAGAAAGGAGGAACAGAAACCTTCTACTTAGAACAGAGATGACCCAAACTAAAGCTCATCTACCTAGGTTTACCAAAATAAGTCTATCCAGAATTATCATTTGAACTACAAGGAACAGATGCCTAGGGTAAAAGCAGACAAGAGGTAATAATATGTGGGTAAGTAAGAACCCTCTTGCTTAATTAAAATTTTCAATTATATGACCACTTGGACTCTATTCCATATTCTTCATGGACTATTAAATATTTTGAGAAACTATGAAATGAAGAAACAGTGTAAATTGTTGTTAATAATATAAAAAATAATTTATAAGAAAACAAGCAAGTGACAGGGAAAAAAACATAAAAAAGGAAAGAGAAAAAATAAAGGCATAGTTAATTTTACCAGAAACTATAGCTCTTAGTTGATGCAATATGCAAAACATTTTAAAATTAAAAACATCTACAAGTGGAGCGGGTAAAAAGAAATGTATATTTAGCAATAATATTTTCTTGTTTTCTATTGTATTCCACTTCTAATAAATTCACGTTGCTCTTATTTTTTCCATTGTCAGATTAATAGTAGAGTAAAATAGAATGAGAAAAGTGAAGAGCAAACAAGACAAATGTATTTCTATGATCACAAAATTATAATGTAGCACTTACTATGTACTTAAGCACATAATAGATTTTTCTGCCATGTACCAATCTTTCTATGCTATATATTTACAGAGTAAAATAATGAGACCTGAGAGGAAGTGAAAAGAGGGATGTGAAGGAAGTAAACAGCATCTATCTAGCTGAAAATTTCTCAGTATAAAATTATGATAAATAAGGACTGGTTGACAAATTTAATGCAACATTTTAAAACTGTTCTATGAAAAAACTATACTATTTCTTCTAATTACTCTTATGAAGACAACTTAACATTTTTGGAACTGACATGTAGAGTCACAAAATAAAATATTAAGCATTTAACAACACCCCTATATAAGCTATTTCCAAATTTTTGCACATCTTTTGATAAAAGAGTTAGGCTTTTTGTATTTATTGGTATAAACTATTTTATTAAATAAATCCCTATTTAATTAATCTATAATCAATTAGAAGTCTTCAAATAAGTAGTAATTTTCATAGATACTTAGTGCCGGCACGCTCCCCCAAAATTAAATGTTACATAATTTTCTCATTTTGCAGGCTCTATAATGTGAACTGAAACTACTAAAAAATACTACTGCAATAAAACAGCTACCACTCTAAAAAAGACCACAGTAAATGCCACATTGATTTTTTTCAGTCTACACTATTAATTCTGTGAAGTTCATAAAAAAATAAAAACATTATTTTCCCTAATATTTAAAAACCTATGGTAAAGGCAATTTTAAGTATTAAGATTACTGGGCTCTGAGGAGCAACCATGAATTGCCTAATTCCAAAAACGACAGTATGAGCTTTTGATATATCACTGAAGTAAATGAAAATGAAATTAAAATATTTACACTGTTAATATTACAAACAGTTATTTCACAAAAGTATAAGCTAAAACCCATATGACTTCCAATGTGGTATATTAAAAATAATTTTCATAGTCTAATAATGCAAGCTTATATACGGAATACCAAAATAATGACTTTTTGATGCCATAAATATGTGCACCTATTACTGTGGTGGCCTTAAATAGTCTAAGGATAAAGGAAATACCAGCAATTTTTGCAAGAATATTTATTTAACCATACTATATGTGCTTCAGAATTTAAAGTGACTTTGGCTTCAAAGAACAATTATTCTGTGTCCTAAGTTTATTAATAAACAAATTCAGTGTTCACTTTACCTAAATTGTATTATATAGCAATGCCTAACCAAGTTATTACCTTGTAAATGACTTTGGAAACAAGACCTCTGTTCTCTGTTTGGATTACATACTGATAAATTTTACGTCCTTATTGTGGGCATATAAGTATCTCTACATACCTTGGCTAAAAATGTTTTTTTAAATCATCATCTCTATATACAGTTACACATTAATTTCATTTACAGCCAAAAGTGCTCGGGGTCATCTTGACAATGTAAATCACTTTTTCTTTGTCAGATGCACAATTTCACAATTATTTGACCTGTCAATTACTGATCAGATGACTTCTTTGCAAATAAATTCTATTCCACATTACTGAAATAGCACTGACTCTTCAACTACTCCCCTAACACAGAAGCACTGGAACTACGCGTACTGCACATAGTACTAGCTTATCTCCAACGCTCAGACCTGTGTTCAATCAATTTCCTTATTTAGGAGACTGCCAACTTTAAAAATAGAATAAGACATATAAAATCAAGACACAATGATAAATATTAGCCACATATTCTGAATCACAGCAGCTATAGTAGGCCATTTCCTTCACATGTTTTTTAAAATCTGAACTTATATCTATTTTATTTTAAATTAAAATTATTGGGGTGACATCGGTTAATAAATTGTAAAACCGTTACAGATTTTTTAGTTTCTGAATGACAATCCCAAACCACGAAGCTTGTGGCTGTCCTTGGTGCTGAAACTCACTTTTTTTTCCTGCCCCTTCCCTTAAAAAAAAAAAAAAAAAAAAAAAAATCTGACGTCCCAATCCCATTTTGAGAGATTAAAAAGAATTATAAATTGTGTGTGTTCGGGGGGGGCGGGGGGAATGCCTGAAATTGGAGATTTTAAAAAGGAACTGATAAATTCTGGGTAGAAAATGCTAACGTGTATGTGCGCGCGCGCGCGTGTTGTGTGTGTGTGTGTTGTGTGTGTGTGGGAGGGGGGGGGCGGTGTTGCTAGAAACATCTAGAGGGCATTTCCCCTTCGGTGCCGGGAGACCCAGGATATCGGGACTGCGGCAAAAATCGGAACCGCCTGGACCCGGGCAGGAGCCTCAACAGGCACTGCGCCCTCGCCGGGGCAGCTGCTGGGCTGGGGCCCAGAGGACGAGCACAGCGACGGGCTCCGCGACCGGGGACGGTGGCGACTTTCTGTGCCCACGGGCTCGCCCCCGGGTCCCTTTGTTTCTTGGGTCTGACGGGAGGGGGGCTGGGTGAGGGGAGCCCCCACCGAGGGGACAACAAAAGACCTTGCCGCCCGGGCGGGCAGGGTCCGCGGCGCCGGGGCGGCCGCAGCGGCCGCAGCACCGGGGCGCGGGAGCGGCCCTTCTCCGCACGGTCCCGACTGCTCTTACCGTCCCGGTCGCACAGCTGAATGGCCTCCAGACTGAGGTTTTTGATCACCTCCTCACAGGGGCTGGTGGGACTGTTGAGGGCATGATCCAGGCGCGGCACCTCCATCTTCCGAAGCCCCTTCTCAAGCCCACCTGCTTCGTCTCCAGGCTCCCTCGGTGGACGGGGTGGGACAGAAGGGCGGGAAAGGGAAGGGGAGCGGCGGCGGGAGGGGAAGAGGGCTGAGACGGGCGCTGAGGGGCCAAGGCTGAGCCGCCGCGGCCGAGCCGACCGCAGTGACAGAAGCTCCGGGGAGTGTGCGCCTCTGCGAGACCAAGAGGGACCCGGCGCGAGAGCGCGAGGCGCGCGCTCCGCGAGGGGAGGGGACGCAATGCGCCGGGAACGCGAGGGAAAAGGCGCGGCGCGCGCACGCTCGCGAGAGGATGCGCCCACCTGCTGGCTCGAGGCACTTTCCCTCCCCCACCCTCCCGCGTGCACGCGCCTCCGGTTGCCCTCGCTCCACGGGCCTCGTAACCCCGTGTGTGAGGCGGTGGACGGCCGAGTGCGCGGGAACGCCGGGCATTTGGGGGTGCCCTTTCCTGGTGTGGGCGTGTCGGGGTCCTTTACCTCCTCACAGTATCAGTTGGAGCCCGGCTTGGCGCTGCACGTCTCTGCAGGGCGAGCCGAGAGTGAGCATGTTGGTTATTGAGGATTGGAAAAATAAGTCTACTCTAGACCCTTCGTTGCGAGATTTTGGAACCAGCGGGCTAACTACACCCGCTTAAGGTCTCGGGCTGCTTGACGCCCACACCCTGCTTGCTCAGCTGGATCTTCCAAGCAGCCTCTTCCGTGTGAGAAATGAATGCATTAATTGAGGAGTGGCAGGAGTTTGGGGACAGTGCCATCTCTCTCCTTTCCTTTCCTATAATGGAAACTGTGCGTGGTCAAGTTACCCTAAACTTACCTGCGGATTGTTTTAGTCGCAGTAAAGATTGTGCAATGCGCTTAATGAAGGTACAAATGTTTTCAAAATGAAATAGATTCAAGCCACAGCCTGTTGAATTCTTTTGCCATTGGCTTCTTCGGAATAGTTTTTAGTTCTGTTGCTACCTCAGGATCAAAAATAATGATACACACATCCCTTTTGGTGTGTATGTATATTCGAAATTAAAGTTTTTTTATTGATTTCCCAAATTCAAACATAAATGTTCAACACAAATGAACAGTTTACATATAGATTCTATAAGCTACCATTTCTAGTCGCATCCAGGTAGTCGTAACATAACTAAATACACGTAGTTAATCGAATCCTCATAAAACAGGACCACCTCAAAGTGAAATAAGCCTGAGAGAAAACTTGGCACAACTGCAAGTTGATAAAAATCTGTAAAAGATAATTGGGCATCTTAAAGTGAAGTGTCCTTATTATGAACGTAGTTATTAATGAAGATGGATTTCCTTCTTGTAGTTTGAGAGAATTCTGGTGTAATGTCAGTGTGTCCTCAAGGAGAGAATAAATTATTGTTTGTCAAGAAATATGACAAGATGGCATTTATTGGTGAATTTCCTGTGTTCTTAAGCCGGGCCCTGGAGAACTAGAAAAGGATACTACTGTCAGTCCAAGCATTGTTGGTTCATCTTTCAGAATACAAGTATCAGTTTTACAAATCTCAAAAGGAGCTGTGTGAACTAGATTACCAATTTATTGATTTACAGGTGAAGATTGCAACTCATTCTTATAAATAAAACTATAACTTACGCCAATATTTGTTAACCACATACTGTCCAAGGACAGTATGCTACATATTGGAAATTTTGAGTTCAAGTCTATCAGGAAAGAAAGACATCAAAAAAGCAAAATTATGATGGGTGTTACTAGAACTTGTAAAAGTATACATGGGGTCAAATTCACATGATCAGATTCTTGGGCCAGAATATTTGTGTAATGGGAAAAAGGGGTAATGTTTTGAGAAATAGCAATGTGATTTTCTGGGCACAAGACCTATAGAATCCCAGGCACCATTTTCCTGAGGATTTAGATTACATAAAAAGTACAAAAGAGTTAATATTTGACTTTTGATGTATAATATAGGATTTTTTTTAGCAAGTTGTTAGGCTTCAAATCAAGACATTATCAAGAGATAAAATATAAATTTGTTAATGGTTTAACATATCAAGGCTAAGCCTATTGGTTCAAATGATAGGGGTTCTCCCCTAGTGAAGACAAGATTTACTAAATCCACCACAAAGGCTTACATCAGAGATTTTATAAGGAAAATGGTGCCATAAGGTAGGTAAAGTAGAAGAAAATATTATTCTCTGTGGCTCAGAGAATTATGAAAAGAGGTAGGAGTGCTCAAGGAAGGTAACCTATAACACTTTTATTCACTGTCACCTTGAGGATGTGAGGTGAGAGATTGTAGCTTTAGAAATATATAGATAGGTATCGGAAAAATCAATGACAAATAAGTTCTGCCCCAATTCTCAGATCTTGAGATGGGTATCACTTGGCCAGGCTTAGGTTACCACATTCACATAACCTAAACAGGGCACCATAAGCAAAGGGAGGTTAGGAGTTTACTTTACAGGTGGCTGTGTACTCAGAAGACAACTGAGTTAAGACCTAGCAGACCTGCATGAAGTCTAATGTTAAAAGAGCAAAAGATACTCAAACAAAAACTGGAGGATGGACCTTCTAAAGCAGGAATTTTTAAAGTACCGAAAAGATGAGACCCTTCCATCAGAGACAGCTACCAGACCCTGACCAAATTAAGAAAGCCAAAATCATGAGTTTCTCTGGTTACCATCTTCAAGTGAAAGACCAGAAGCAAGTAAGCATAAAAAGAATGTCACCACAGAGACCAGAGGAGACAAAAAACATTTAATTCTATCCCAATACCTCAAAGTAATGGAAGCCTCCTCTCCTGACATTCCCAAATAACAATCTAAAATACAATGTTGGGGAAAAGGTAGAAATCTGAAAGACAGAGCCCAAACCTGCCTCCTATAAGGTCAATACAAAGACCTTCGTTTTCCCTTGTGTTTGTCATAAGTACTAATGATAATTTTTCTTCATCTTGCTGCCCTTATGTATTCAGTTTTCTGGCTAAATATTCCTAGTTCTTTAAAACACTTTTGATATCTCGTTGCTTTGAGTCCCTCTATCACTCTGGACACTGTCCTCTGGATGGCTCTAATTTTGTAAGAGTCCATAGGTGAAAACACCAGATGTGAAATACAAGAAGAATATAAATAAGAGCACAGTATGTAGTCTATCACAATCCTTGCTCTACATGATGAGCATAACACAGTCCAGGGGCACATTAGCTTTTTTGACAGTAATATAACTCTGGCCTGACCAGGCGGTGGTGCAGTGGATAGGGCATCGGACTGGGATGCGGAAGACCCAGGTTCGAGACCCCAAGCTCACCAGCTTGAGCAAAAGCTCGTCAGCTTGGACCCAAGGTCGCTGGCTCCAGCAAGGGGTTGCTAGGTCTGCTGAAGGCCTGCAGTCAAGGCACATGTGAGAAAGCAATCAATGAACAACTAAGGTGTCGCAATGGCAATGAAAAACTAATGATTGATGCTTCTCATCTCTCTCCGTTCCTGTCTGTCTGTCCCTATCTATCCCTCTCTCTGACTCTCTCTCTCTCTCTCTCTCTGTCCCTGTAAAAAATAATAATAACTCCGGCACACACCCTGAGTTTGCAATTACATAAAACCTATACCTCCTCCCTGAACATTTATTTCTCCTGTGATATTGTTAAAATTAAGCACATATTAAAGTTTTTGTGTAGAGAAGATACTCAGTAGAATTTGCTGAATTCTTTTATTGAACTTCAGTACTTTGAATGTGTTTAATTATATTGCTGTAATACTCAAAGAAAAAGTAGGTTAAAAATCTTTTAAGTAAACTCGTAAGTGCAGAGGCCATTTACTTAGATGAACCACAGCCCTAGGCACAACCCATTTTTTTTATGTGTAGGCAGAAGGTAAAAGGTGAGAACCAAAACCAGAGGTAGAATCAAACTGCAAAAAAAAAAAAAAAAAAAAAGTATTGCAAATGAAGGACTGGATTTTTTTCTCTCTCATAACATTACTAAGCTATTATTATAAAGGTAGGACAAGAGAAAGGTCATGATTGACAGAGACAAAGTTGAAAACAACTCAGATATTTTAAATTCTTTATCCTGACTCAAGTTTGTAGTGTCTGAACTTGTGAATATCAAATGAGCTAGTATGCACGAAAGCATTGTATTAGCTGTAAGGCACCTCACAAAGTTAGGATATTGTTATTATGGGATACCAAGCAAGGATACCATTAAGAAAAAATATCTGGTCAATTTTACAGTACAAATTTATGAAAATATTTTAATAGCTATACAGCTATTTAAAAACATCAAGAACTCCCATATTTAGAATATATTCATACTTAGTGCAGTGATTTCCAAACTTTTTCATCTCGTGGCACACATAAACTAATTATTAAAATTCTGCAGCACACTAAAATATTTATTTTTTGCTGATCTGACAAAAAATAGGTATAACTTTGATTCATTTACACTGGATGGCTATTGTTGTGCTTGCTATTTTAATTTCTTTTATTTGACAATCTAAGACAAACGAGGTCAGTGACCCTGACTAAATAGTTATTAAAATTCTTGTAGTACACAGGTTGAAAATAGCTGGTTTAGTATGTTGGGGCCTTTTAAAAATTACATCAGATTACGTTTGTTTTTTATTTGATCTTAATGGTAGATTTTTGCCAAGCTCATAAGCAAATATTGAATCTCTCCTCAGTATTTGATTTTTACCCTTCTAATTCTGTATCATCACATGATGGGAGAGAGCGGAGACCTAGGACTACTTAATCCATTACAAATCATGTTGTCAGAATTCAGTTTGCTTGACAATACATTGGCTATTGCAGACTTTTCTGTTTGAAACCCCCTGCTCCACTCTCACTTTCAAAAGATGGTCTCCCCTTGCTTTTCTAGAAAAAAAAATGAAGATAGAATGATATTTTTCATTTGTTCTTATCTTTAGCTAAGAAGGTCCTGGTAAAACTTACTCTGTTTCCTTCCTTCCTTCATATGTGCTCTCTCCATTCAGGCCTGTGGACTACAGAATAGGGTTAGCTTCCTGTTTCTACCCACTCCAGCTGCTTTGATCTTTTTCTCTCACTCTCTTTTTTTTTCTTTTTTGTCTTGAAAAATTGCCAAATTTTCTTAATTTAAAAAATTATCTTATTCGAACCAAACAGTTTCTATCCATTTTCTTAATATTCTAAGGTATGGAAAGAACCTATTATAAATTATGAAGTGCTATAAAAGTGTTATTCATTTCCTCCATTTCCATATAATCTTCACACAATTTATCATCAGTCTTCTCCACTCTGATTCTTACCCTTCAGATGTCATATTTGAATTTGGTGAGATTTTTCACATAGCCAAATATAAAGGCTTTTTATCATCTGCATCATCCTTGATATTACAGAAGTTTGTTTCTGCTGAACTTCTGTAGCACTTAACTCTAGTGGATCTCCTCCTACATGTATGCTTGCTTAATGTTTATCAACTCTAGCTTTTTTTTCCTGCTGTGATTTATTTTTATTTTTTTATTCAGAAAATTAAACCTAACAAGGTAAAATTGACCATTAAGAGTACATAGGTTTCAGGTAAACATCTCTATGGCATTTGAACTGTTGTTTATGTTGCATACCCATCACCCAAAGTCAAATCTCTCTCTGTGTTTCTAAGTTCCCTTCTTGGGTGTACGTACGTATTCTTTAAAGTTCAACCTCTGACACTATGTTCTTCCCTGTTTAAAGCCATTTCCTTTGAGAATGCAGGCATTCCCATGAATCTTAACGTCTTGTTAATGTTTAAATTCTCACTTTTATGATCAAATCTCTATCTCAAGTCCCCACTATAAACAAAGCTATTGCCTTATTTTCAACTAATGAATATTTGTATTTACATTATTATCACCATTTCATTAATTAGTTCATCCCCCAAATTGATTGCCTTTTCTAATTTCCTTCATTCCCATCACTGGCAGCTATATCTATCTATTTAGTCCCCCAGTATCATCCAACTTTGGGGTTTTCTCTTTAAATTAAATTATCTTTGCAACAATTAAAATTTTGATGTCTCCCGACTGTGTGTGTGTGTGTGTGTGTGTGTGTTTCCTGGAATTATAAATACCACTACCACATTTAGGTTCTCAATATTTTGACCAGACCATTGACATTCTCAGGTATAGTCTTTCTACCTCTCTTTTTAAATCTGTGCTGCTATTAAAATTAGTGATTTAAAACACTTTGTAATCAGAAGTTAATATGAATTAGAATGGCTACCTACTTTTGTTCTATAGTTAATGGTGAGTTACTAAAGCATTTTAGGCAAGTGAATGCCAATTGCAATGTTACTGGAAAATTAATCTGCCCATGTTTCATAGGCTGAATGGAAGAAGACAGAAGCTTAGGAGATTATTACAATTCAAGCAAGTAATTATTAGGTATTTATAGACTAGGACAGTAGAATTAGGAATGGAAAGGAAGCAGTTTGAGAGAGTGATGTTACAGAGAGATGAGAAGCATCAACTTATAGTTGCAGCAGTTTAGTTGTTCATTGATTGCTTTCTCATATGTACCTTGACTGGGGGGTTCCAGCTGAGCCAGTTACCTTTTGCTTAACCCAACCACCTTTAGGCTCAAGTAAACAACCCTGGGGTCATGTGTATGACCCTGTGCTCAAGCTGGTGACCCCACACTCAAGCCGGGGAGGCTGTGCTCAAGCTGGCAACCTCAGGGTTTTGAACCTGGGTCCTCAGCGTCCCAGGCCCTCAGCACCCCAGACCAACACTCTATTCACTGTGCCACTGCCTGGTCAAGCAATATACTGTAAATATTAATGCTACAGTACAGCATCATATGGCATATGAAGCAAGGAAAAAATGTACTATACATACTTTTTCTATTTTATAACCAAATAGTTATTTTCCAATGATATAAAAGTATACTGAACTTAAGAACTAAAGTAACATTTAGTCTTTAATATTTGTGAATAAACAGATTTCAACTAAAAATTGTTCTCAGAATACCCTCTGCTATCAATAGTCTAAGTTTGACTGGAGTTAGTGTTGGAAGGAAGAAATATTGGGAGAAGTCAAGAAGAAGGAACTTTTGCATAGACTGTCCCACTTTTATTGAAAGCCTTTCTCTTCTATTCAGTAAGTTTTAGAATAGAAAAATTTAAGAATGTGTTCAAGTATACAACTCTGCTTAAGTACCATGATAGGGAATCTTGAAAACATGTGGTGATCAGTTGTAGGTATATAGCCATAATCAGTTTGCCACGAATTTTAGATTGTTCTTGCCTTCACAAGTGTATTTTTCTAGTTTTGAGTTTTTCACTGGTCTTGAAACAAATTCCCTTACATCTTTACTTTATTGACAAACAGGATTTCTAGTCTATTTTCTTTGAACACAGCTTAAAACCAGTCCTCGGAAACTCTGAATTAGCTAGTATTTCCTTATATCTAACCACAGAAATTTCCCATGAGTTTTTTTTTTTTTATGAGTTTTTTTTTTATCTCAGTAGAAATTAGAGCTGTGACTTTTATAACAACACATTTTGTTTTCCCAAAGTTCTTTTTAAGCTACAGAAATGCCTGTAAGATTTCAAAAAGACCTCTCATTTTACTGAATATCCAACCTTTTCTCAAATTGTACTATAACATTGGTGATGTTATATAGTTCACATTTGCCATATACTCATTAGTAAGAAACCTAATTCAGCAACTGCCTCTTGCCTTGAGTCGTTCTCTGTAAAATTTTTGTGAAAAACACTATCACAATGAATTTAATTGGAGCTTAACTTTCCTGACTTTATTCAAACTAGACCTGCTCCAAGATTCATAATGGAAAAAACTTCAGGGTAGGTACAGTCTTATTAAAGAGATTATTCTGTCAATAACATCCACTGAATGATGATATGATGCTATATAGGTATGTATTCAGGTATGTACATATGTAAATAGGTATATATGTATGTAAGTATGAATGAAAATGTGCATTATTGAGTGACCGTTAGGTTTTCTGTGATACAAAGACAGATACTGCCCATGGCAACATCTCTTTCTGCCCTAAGTCATTGCTGTTATTATACAATGCAAAGAAATGGATTGCTTCTAGTTAACTAATTGTATCAAGAGGAGATGGCATCATAAAAATGAGCACCATAGCTATTTATAGAAGGGTGCTTTAACTCAAAAGTGGCAATAGTGAGGGCCATTGGGACAAATAACTATTACCTTCTGCTTTTCCTAATAATATTCCCATCCATAGGATACATAAATCTGACTATTGTTCTAATATATGAAAATATTCATTGTATAACATTCATAAAGGTGTTAAATGCTCTAACGATTGGAATTTTTTTTTTTTTACCACTACCTTTTCCATGTTTGAAACTCTCCACAATAGTTAAGCCAATTTCTGTGTGAATGTGTCTAGCAACCAGAAAACTATTTCCTCTTGAGATAGCTTATTCTGTCTTCAGAGAGCTTCAGAGTCAACATCATATGGAATAAAACACTTTCTCCCACCGTCAGTGTTTTCCTACTCATCTTGGAGACACAGAAAACAGTCAATTTTTCACAGGACAGCCATATATACAATTCAAAACACAGTGATCTCTTCTGATTTCTCCATGATCTCTTCTGCTGTTTTCAAAAAATATCAATATGTTTTCCTCTGTATATACTCCAAAATTTTATAATTCCCTCTTGGAATATCGTGCTCATAACTATACATAATATAATGTGGTGGTCTGACAACATAAAGCAACTCATGTAAACTGTTTATCTACAAATAAGTGCTTTTACATAAATTGCCAGTTCATTCACATTAAAAATGTTCTTTGATCATTTTTGACAGTGTATGGTTATTCATATTTGTAATGAATAATGATTTTCTTACTTGAAAGTGAAGAAGTAAAGGGGTTATTATTTTAATTTATATCTTTTCCATTGCAATTTTTTAAAGAAATATAGATTTGTTGTTTTCACTTATTTATGCTGTCATTGGTTGATTCTTGTGTGAACCCACAACCTCATCATGTTGAGATAATGCTATAACCAACTGAGCTGTCTAGTCAGGGCAACATTTTTGATTAGTGTTTATATCCTTTAATTACAGGTAATTTACAAATATACCAACAGAATAGTTACAAAGGGATCTTCTTACTTTAAAGGCAGGTGACACATTTGGAAATAAGAGAACTATAATGGTTATGAACAGGCAGTACTCAGTGAGCACCATGGGTTCCCATCAGCCCTTCCTATTCCCAGATGTGAAGAGCGCTCTGGGCTGTCCTGCCTTCCAGTACTTGCTCCCGGACAGCCTCCTCATTACCAACAGTATGTTAGCTGTATTCCAGCTGAACTCAGAGTCTATCAGGTTTGTAGCAGAAAATCAATTACATGTCAGTGTACTATTGGTCATTAAAAAAAAGCAAAAGCAGAAGGTCATTAGGCAAAATATATTCTGGGCTGCTGGTGTAATCCTGGTGGACAGAGAGCAGTGAAATGAAGTGGGGTGGCCTTGGTGTCCTCCTGAGCAATGAGCCTTGCTCTGCCTGAGGATGCCACCCAGCCCACCCTGGCTGTGAGAACCAGGCACCCGAGGGAAGCTGATAAATGCTCTTCAGACATCAGCACAACGTTTGGCATTCGCTCCTCAGGCAACAACCTGTCCTAGAGTGATGTTCATTTATAACTTCTCATGACAACCTTCTAGAAGTTTTGTATTTCTAAGCTGAAAGAAATGACTGCAAGTCTTATTTTTATGAATCATGGATGATATTAAATCTAATTATGCATAACATATTAAAAATGAAATAAGTACTACAGTGTAGTTACATGTTATGCAATCTCTTGATTATGGTCCTTAAGACTTTAAATCAGGAAATGTCATGAATCTTGATAATAAGATTTTTCTATTTATGATAAGTGTCCTGTGACCATGAAGTATCAGCAGATTCACATATTTTGCGGGACATATCACAGGCTGATCTTCCATGGTATGGAAGTTGTTGACAGTCCATGGAATTCTATATAGAAGTCTTATTTCAGATAATCTCACAGTAAACCTGGTAGCCTTATAAGGATTTAGTTGTTGCTGCTATAATGATAAGGTATATTATATCTTTGGTCTATCTTGTGGTACTGCACAGTTTCACATCACATTTGCTCTTTCCTCCATAAAAATGTTGCTCAACTAAAACAGTGGTTTGACTGTTAGAGATATCACAAAACAGAAATAAAACGGCCTTAGTCAAACATAACCAAAGAGAGATTAAGTTCATAGCGATACTATGACTGTCAAAATATCTACAGAAAAGATGCTACTATTTCAAGAAATCAGACTGATATAAATACAAAGTTAAATTCTAAGCCATCACCTGGAAAAATTGAGCTTTCTAAGACAGACTAGGCACACGCTACATTCTCTTGCCCAGTTTCTGTTCCATATTTATGGCATGGTCTTACATCCATGAATCAGTCATTTTCTCTAGACCTTTTTCTTCCTTTTTTTATATCATCATAGCCAAATGCCCTTGTGGGAAATGGATGGGGGTGGGGGGATGGGAAAAAGAGGACCGAATGATCAATGGGACCATTATAGGCCGTCATTAGTCATCAATCATTAGTCATTAGACAGTTTCTCTTATTTCTCTCTTCTAAGGATATCTTTATATGTGACCCCAAGCAGCTATTTACTTCAGGAAATATATCAGTATGTATCTAGTCAAACTAATTTGTCTGGTGTCACATGAACAAATCAAGCATCTAATTTATTTTATACTTTTAAAGTACTTTTTTGAGTGTCTTATTCAAACCATGCTAGAGTTTCTTGAAACACAGCTCATTAATGACTGTATCCTGTGTCTTAAAATGTGAATTTATAGTAGTAGATGGTACACATGATACTTAATGGTTTCATCTTCTTATGGATGAGCAGCAAAATCCTGTTGAGTCAAAACCTGTGACTGATATTTTTCCTGCCACCTCACATGCAGACTTAATTTGGATATATTAGTTTCTATTTCAAGGCTCTTGTCTTTTTCTTTTTGCCCCAAGGCTTCAGTGCCTTAACAAGATAATGGACTCTAAATAATTTGAAAGGGTAAACTGTGGAATTGTTTTTATAGCTAAATTATAAGATAATTTAAAGCTTTCTAGTTTCATCCTTGACCCTTTGACTAGATCTGTATGCTCTCTCTTCCTCAAATCCCAGATTATAAAGAAGTCAGCTAAAGTTAATCTGTCAAAAGCTTCTCTTTTTCTATTCTTTCTTTTTTTCTTTGAATGGCAATGGCCTGTGCATACTGAGTATAAGGGGGAGGTTTGCTACATCATTGTCATAAAGACTAGAATCACTAAATGTAAACTCCGTTTGCTTGATTATTGCAATGTAATAAAGATTTTTAGTACTTCTTATGTGGTACTAGGAACAGAGAAGCCAAAGACTTTATTCTGAGATTGAATTTACCTATGAGAAGATAGCAGTCTACTGCCATTGAATAAATGTTAAATTCACATGAATAATTTACTTTTCAAGGTATGCAAAACGTTTTTATTATGCGGTACTTGTAGGTAGAGCAAAATACGTATAGACTAGTGGTGTTATTTATAAATCGGAGAAATCGCATGCTGTTGTAGTATTAGGTAGCATCTATAAAACAAATCCAGTTTGTTTTTCTGGGCTTTATTTGAATATTGTTATATAATATATATTTATATCTTCTTATAGAATTTAAGTTTATTGATATATTTTAATTAAGAAAAATATAACTCATTTATATTTATAGATTAGTTTCAGACAATTTCAATATAATAGTCATGGAACATATTGTAAAGAAACACTATTAAATAATTTTAATTTAAATATTAAAACTTATGGAATGATCACATCACTCAAAATCAACCAAAATTGGCCCCGGCCAGTTGGCTCAGCAGTAGAGTGTTGCCCCGCATGTGGAAGGCCCGGAAATCAGGCACACAGAAGAAGTGTCCACCTCCTTCTTCACCCTTCCCCCTCTCCTTTCTCTCTCTCTCTCTTTTCTCCTCCCACAGCCAAGGCTCCATTGGAGCAAAGTTGGCCGGGCACTGAGGATGGCTCCATGGCCTTTGTCTCAGGAACTAGAATGGCTCAGGTAGCTCCAGTTACAACACAGCAATGGCCCAGTTGGGCAGAGCATCGCCCCTTAGTGGGCATGCCGGGAGGATACCAGTCAGGCCCATGCCGGAGTCTGTTTCTGCCTTCCCGCTTCTCAATTCAGAAAAAAAAAAATCAGCCAGAATTAAGTCAATGTTTAGAAGCCTAGATTTTGAAGGAATAGCACTGCCAGACTAATCTGAGTGATCTTTATAGATAAAATTAAAAAAATAAAGAATACTTTAAATATTTGTTTTTATAATAATAAGGAAGTGTTTTATAGTATACACAAATATTTTCACTATATTAAAGGAAATAGAAGATGTCTATATAACTGGTCTCATTTATTCATCATTGTTAAATAACCTCTGCACATAAAGCACTCACCCTTCCTGCTCATTAAAAAGACCCAGTCTAAAAGAACATATCAAGTATGTTGATACTGAGTCATTTAATCAAACCTTTCTTCTGATACATCTATACATACAGTTAAAGAAGAAAAAAATGTTTTTAAGGGTAGACTGAATGCTTTGGTGGATTCCTCTACAGGTTAAAATGCTTGACTCAGCAGCACTTATGAATGCAATATAGGACCTACAAAAACAACCTGATGGAACCTTAGTTTATTGTGTTTAACAGCACTTAGGACAAGAGTTATATTCACATAGATTACTCCTTAGTGAAATTAATTTCTCCATTCTTTGTACTTGCACTGTATATGACTTCTTCCTCTCTTATAGCATTTGCCATATTTTGCCTTATTTTAAGCTCACTCTTTATGTGAAAAGGTGAAACATCAATTCTTACAAATATCTTCATAAAATTTTTAAAAATGTTTTATTTCTCCCTTCTCCATATACCCTCCTTCTAAATCAGTGATATTTAACTGGTGTGCCACAAGAATTTTTAAAACATAGCAATACCTATTTAGTCGGCAGCCCTGACCTCTTTTCCTTTAGATTGTCAAATAAAAGGACAACAGCAACATAACAATAGCCATTGGTGTGAATGAATCAAAAGTATACCTATTTTTTTTGTCAGTTTGGCAAAAAAATACAATATATTTTTGGTGTGCTGCAGAATTTTAGTACTTAGTTTATGTGTGCCATGAGATGCAAAAGGTTGAATATCACTGCTTAAAGAATATAACTTTTCCATTTTTACCTCAGTGTGTTTTTATTGAAATATGCATGCCTTTGTCGTACAGGTGAGATTTCCAATTATCAATTCTCTATAATTAAGCTCCATGCTAACAATATAAAAAACCATCTTTATACGTCAGCCTAGTACACTATAAAATTGTAAAGTCATCTTTTATGGTAATTCATATTTTATTATCAGGATCGTACCCTCTTCTCTTTTCCCACATTTCCTGAGCTTTTACTAAGTATATACCATTAAGAGATAACAATTCACACTTTAACATTGACCCCAGTGTGAAGATAGAGTTATTAAAAGATAAAAATACAGTTACATATTTCCAATATATATAACTTTTTTCTTTATAAAATATACCTACAGGGAAGAGGGAAGATGGCGATGGAGTAGGCAGACGTACCAACTTCCAACTCCCAGAACCAAAGTGGATTATAACTCAATTTTAAGAACCATCATCTGGATAAACCAACTTTGAGCAAAACTAAGTGGACTCTTCAACCAAGGAACACTGCAGAAGCCACATTGAGACTGGTAGGAATAGCGAAAATGCGAAGAGGGCTGCCCAGCTCCCCGGAGCAAACGGCATCCCGGAGAGATCCGCGTGGCGGGAGGAGAGTTTGGCGGAGAGGGAGGGACCTGGGTCCCAGGAACCAAGCCCCAGACTGCAGTCCCAGAGCCTAGAAGAGGCGATTGGACAGTATTGAGCTGTGAAGCAAGTGAGGATACTATTTGGGAAAAAGAGAGAGTCTTCTCAGACCCAAAAGTCTTTTTAAAGGGACAGCTCAGAAAGCCTCTCTCACAACCACGCACCCGGGGCTCCGGGGAACTGGGACAGAGGAGAGGAACAGAGCAGCGGGAACAAAGAGTGGACTGAAGGCATGAGGACACTCTGAGGGACAGCCACCCCGACCCATGGGCTAAGTCACTTCCTTAATCGAAAACGAATATTTCCCCTGGAACTAGCAATACCAGCAAAGGGAGACAGGACACTAGCCAAACAAGCTCTCCCGCGGCAATTAGAGCAGAGCTGCTTAAGAGGGAGGGAGCTCCCAGGCCTATAGTGTGGAGACTTAGGGCACTTCCATCCCCCTGAGGGTTGCTGAAGCCTATGGTCAGGACAGGACGCCGAAACGCAGTCCTGTCGGTGTGGGCGGAACAGTGAGAGCTTGGGCTAGCCTAGCAGGGGCGGAGGTGATGCGCGAAAGCTGTCCGGCAGCTGCGGGCCGCCTGTGACCCCACTTGTGGGGAAAAATACGGGCAGAGATCAGCCCTGCGACCCTGCGCCAGCCGGCCCTGACCGCGGCACCGGGCTAAGACCAGGGACGGGCGAGGGGCCCGAGGCTCACACTGCCAACCCCGCCCAGAAGGAGAAACCTCGGTGTGCCATCTGCGGGCCCAAGCGGGCTCCTAAGTCGGGGGCGAGGGAGACACTGAGACCAGGGGAAGTTCCCTGCGGAGCTCACGCTGCTCTCCCCGCCCGGCCTGAGAAACTGCGGAGTACCACTCTACGTGCGCGAGCTTTCTCCGAGCGTGGGGGCGGGGTAGGAGCCGGAACGACCGGAAGCTAGCCGCGGTGCGCATGCCAGCAAACATGCCCAGCCCAATAATCCCCGGTTTTCGGTTTCAGTCCCTGCGCAGGAGGGCCCTGGCCTCGAGGGCGGGGCTAAATTCTGGACGGGCAAAGGCTCACAGCTGAGAGCACGTCAAAAGCCCCGCCCAACCCACAAAACGGTGGCGAGCAGGTTCGGACTGAGGGGCCTGGGCGTAAGCCTTCCGGAAAAAGTCCGGGTCCGCAGCTGAGCAAAGGTGTTCACCTCTGCCCTGCGTGCTAACGCTAGTGGCTTGAGTGACAGCCCCTCCCGCAAAGGAGAGGCAGAAACCACAGCAATAGTTGCAGTGAGCTGGCGTTGGCAACGCCCACACCCAACCGCCCTAGGCAGCGACAGAGGGGGTGGCAAGCCTGCAGACAGACCACACCTAGAGAACACAAAGGCATCACATACTGGACTCCAGTGGCCACAACTTGCTTACACTCAGATAAAATGGGCAGGCAGAGGAATGCAAACCAAATCAACCAAGAGAAATCCCTAGAGAAGGTCCTGAATGAACCAGATATAACCAAACTATCAGAAGCAGACTTTAGAATAATGATAGTTAGGATGTTCAAAGAAATTAGAGCAACAATGGATAGTCACTATGAGCACCTAAATAAAGAGATAACAAGTATAAAAAATGAAATTGAAATAATAAAAAAGAACCAGACAGAAATGACAAATACAGTATCAGAACTGAAGACCACAATGGAAGGAATTAAAAGCAGGATGAATCACGCTGAGGATCGAATCAGTGAGTTAGAGGACACAATAAACATAGTTACAGAAGCAGAGAAAAAAAAGGAAAAGAGATTCAAAAAATGTGAGGAAACTCTAAGGGAGCTCTGTGACAACCTGAAGAGAAACAACATTCGCATCATAGGGGTACCTGAAGAAGAGGAAAGAGGACAGGAAATGGGAACTTTGTTCAATCAAATCATGGCCGAAAACTTCCCTAAATTAAGGCTGGGAAACATTTTACATGTCCAAGAGGCACACAGAACCCCATTAAAGAGAAACCCAAAAAGATCTACACCAAGACACATCATAGTTAAAATACCAAAGCTAATAGATAAAGAAAAAATCTTAAAAGCTGCTAGAGAAAAAAAGACTCTCACCTACAAAGGAGCCCCCATTAGAATGACATCGGACTTCTCAACAGAAACACTTGAGGCCAGAAGGAAATGGCAAGATATAATCAAAGTAATGCAGAACAAGAACCTACAACCAAGACTACTTTATCCAGCAAGGCTAACGTTTAAAATTGAGGGAGAAATAAAGAGCTTTCCAGACAAAGAAAACCTCAAGGAATTCATTAAAACCAAACCAATCCTTCAAGAGATTTTAAGGGGCCTAGTGTGAACAGTTCAAAGGGAGAAAAGAATATAGCAAAAAAAAAAAAAAAAAAAAATACAGCTTTAAAGAATAAAATGTCAATAAACAACTACATATCAATAATAACCTTAAATGTAAATGGACTAAATGATCCAATCAAAAGACATAGGGTAGCAGCGTGGATAAAGAAACAGGACCCATACATATGCTGTCTACAAGAGACACACCTTAAAACAAAAGATGCACATAAACTGAAGGTAAAAGGGTGGAAAAAAATATTTCATGCAAATGGAAATGAAAAAAAAGCTGGGGTAGCAGTACTTATATCTGACAAAATGGACTTTAAAACAAAGACTGTAGTAAGAGATAAAGAAGGACACTACATAATGATAAAGGGAACAATTCAACAGGAAGATATAACTATTATAAATATCTACGCACCAAATATAGGAGCCCCGACATTCATAAAGCAGACTTTGATGGACATTAAGGGTGAGAATAACAGTAATACTATCATAGTAGGGGATTTCAATACCCCACTAACAACACTGGATAGATCCACAAGAAAGAAAATCAATAAAGAAACAGCAGACTTAAAGGATACACTAGATCAACTTGATTTAATAGATATATTCAGAACTTTTCACCCTAAAGCAGTAGAATATACATTCTTCTCAAGCGCTCATGGTACGTTTTCTAGGATAGACCACATGTTAGGACACAAAAAAGGCCTCAACACATTTAAGAAGATTGAAATTATATCAAGCATTTTCTCTGATCACAATGCCATGAAACTAGAAATCAACCACAAAAGAAAAACTGAAAAATACTCAAACACTTGGAAACTAAATAGCATGTTATTAAATAATGAATGGATTAACATTGAGATCAAAGAAGAAATAAAAACGTTTCTAGAAACAAATGATAATGAGCATACGTCAACTCAAAATCTATGGGACACAGCAAAAGCAGTTCTGAGAGGGAAGTTTATTGCACTACAGGCATATCATAAGAAGCTAGAAAAAGAACATATAAGCAACTTAACCCTGCAGCTAAAAGAACTTGAAAAACAACAACAAATAAAATGCAGGACATGTAGAAGGAAGGAAATAATAAAGATCAGAGCAGAAATAAATGACATAGAGGCTAAGGAAACAATACAGAGGATCAATGAAACCAGAAGCTGGTTCTTCGAAAAGGTAAACAAGATTGATGAACCCTTAACTAGACTCATCAAGAAAAAAAGAGAGAGGTCTCAAATAGATAAAATTAGAAAGGACACTGGAGAAATTACAACTAATACAACAGAGATACAAAGCATTGTAAGAAAATACTATGAAGAACTCTATGCCAAAAAATTAGACAATCTAGATGAAATGGACAAATTTCTTGAATCATATAAACTTCCAAAAATCAATCTGGAAGAATCAGAGCACCTAAACAGAAAATTACAACAGAGGAGATTGAAACAGTTATCAAAAAACTCCCAAAAAAGAAAAGTTCTGGGCCTCATGGCTTCACAAGTGAATTCTATCAAAAATTCAAAGAAGAACTAACTCCTATCCTCCTCAAGCTATTTCAAAAAATTCAAGAGGAAGGCAGACTTCCAAACTCCTTTTATGAGGCGAGCATAATTCTGATCCCCAAACCGGGCAGACAACACAAAGAAAGAAAATTATAGGCCTATATCCCTGATGAATTTAGACGCTAAAATTCTCAACAAAATATTAGCCAACCGGATTCAGCAATATATGAAAAAAATCATACACCATGACCAAGTGGGATTTATTCTGGAGAGGCAAGGCTGGTTCAATATTCGCAAATCAATCAATGTGATTCATCACATAAACAAAAGGAAGGACAAAAATCACATGATAATTTCAATAGATGCAGAAAAGGCATTAGATAAAATCCAGCACCCATTCATGCTTAAAACTCTCAATAAAGTGGGAATACAAGGAACATTCCTTAACATGATAAAGGCCATCTACGACAAACCCACAGCAAACATCATACTAAATGGACAAAAATTAAAAGCAATCCCCTTAAGATCAGGAACCAGGCAGGGTTGCCCACTTTCACCACTTTTATTCAACATAGTTCCGGAAGTCCTAGCTACAGCAATCAGACAAAAAGAAGAAATAAAAGGCATCCAAATTGGAAAAGAAGAAGTAAAACTGTCACTATTTGCAGATGATATGATATTGTACATTGAAAACCCTAAAGTCTCAGTTAAAAAACTACTGGACCTTATAAATGAATTCAGCAAGGTGGCAGGATATAAAATTAATACCCAGAAATCAGAGGCATTTCTATATACAAACAATGAACTGTCAGCAAAAGAAATTAAGGAATCAATCCCCTTCACTATTGCAGCCAAAAAAATAAAATACCTAGGAGTAAATTTAACCATGGAGGTTAAGGACTTGTATTCGAAAAATTATAAAACATTGATAAAAGAAATCGAGGAAGATACAAACAAGTGGAAGCATATACCGTGCTCATGGCTAGGAAGAATAAACATCATTAAAATGTCTATATTACCCAAAGCAATTTATAAATTCAATGCAATGCCAATTAAAATACCAATGACATACTTCAAAGATATAGAAAACATATTCCAAAAATTTATATGGAACCAAAAAAGAACATGAATAGCCTCAGCAATCTTAAAAAGAAAAAATAAAGCAGGAAGCATCACTCTTCCGGATATCAAGGTTTACTACAAGGCCATTATACTCAAGACTGCCTGGTACTGGCATAAGAACAGGCACAGTGATCAATGGAACAGAACAGAAAACCCAGAAATAAACCCACAGCTTTATGGACAACTGATATTTGACAAAGGAGGAAAGAACATACAATGGAGTAAAGACAGCCTCTTTAACAAATGGTGTTGGGAAAATTGGACATCTACCTGAAAAAAAATGAAACTAGACCATCAACTTACACCATGCACAAAAACAAATTCAAAATGGATAAAGGACTTAAACATAAGCCGTGAAACTATAAGCATCGTAGAAGAAAACATAGGCAGCAAGCTCTCTACATCTGTAGCAGCAATTTATTTGCCGATTTATCTCCACAAGCAAATGAAATAAAAGGCAAGATAAACAAATGGGACTACATCAAACTAAAAAGCTTTTGCACAGCTAAAGACAATAAGAACAGAATACAAAGACAAACTACACAATGGGAGAACATATTCGACAGCACGTCTGATAAGGGGTTAATAACTAAAATTTATAAAGAACTTATAAAACTCAACACCAGGAAGACAAACAATCCAATCAAAAAATGGGCAAAAGAAATGAATAGAAATTTTACCAAAGAAGACATACAGATGGCCAAAAGACATATGAAAAAATGCTCAATATCACTAATTATTAGAGAAATGCAAATTAAAACCACAATGAGATATCACCTCACACCAGTCAGAATGGCGCTCATCAGCAAAACAACACAGAACAAGTGCTGGCGAGGATGTGGAGAAAAGGGAACCCTTCTGCACTGCTGGTGGGAATGCAGACTGGTGCAGTCACTGTGGAAAACAGTTTGGAGATTCCTCAAAAAATTAAAAGTCGAACTGCCTTTTGACCCAGCTATCCCACTTTTAGGAATATACCCTAAGAACACCATAACACTGTTCGAAAAGAAGAAATGCGCCCCCATGTTTGTGGCAGCATTGTTCACAATAGCGAAGAGCTGGAAACAGCCCAAGTGTCCGTCAGAAGACGAGTGGATTAAAAAGCTTTGGTATATATATACTATGGAACAATATTCAGCCATAAGAAATGATGACATCGGATCATTTATAACAAAATGGATGTACCTTGGTAACATTATACGGAGTGGAATAAGTAAATCAGAAAAAAAGAAAAACTGAGAACAGCATGATTTCATACATAGGTGGGACATTAAAGTGAGACTACGAGACAAGGACAAGAGTGTGGTGGTTACGGGAAGGGGGGAGGGAGGGGAGGGTGGGATAGGGAGAAGGGGAGGGACACAGGGAAAACCAGATAGAAGGTGACAGAGGACAATTTGACTTTGGGTAATGGGTATGCAGCACAATTGAATGATGGGATAATCTGGAGATGTTTTCATTGTACATATGTACCCTGATTTATTGGTGTCACCCCATTAAAGTTAATAAAAAATAAATTAAAGAAAAATATACCTACAACAAGGATAATTATTAAGCATAGTTAGGTCTATACCATGTCCTATAATTTCATGGATATAGGATAATAAATGACACACATATACATGTTTTCATAAGGTCTTTATTATATACACTTCCTTATGTATTAATATACATTCTTGACCTTCAAAGCTGGAGTGGGAGGTCCTTTTCTTTACCCTGAGCCTAAACTACTGATGCCCTCCTGAGACTGTGTCTATACATTCCTAACCTGTACTGATGTTACACACAAATCTTTTGTAAATAAAGCAGTATCTTAATGACAATTCATACTATTAAAGTTTTTGAGTTAACTGATTAGTTTTTTTAGACATTAAAATACAATCTAAAAATAATGTACATTTGACCTTAGAATATATTTTATATACTTTGTATGCAGATCTACTAATAAAATACAGATAGTTTAGGGAATTTATCTGGTTAAAGGTTCATCAGTCTTATTTACCTTTTAAAGAACCAGCTCTTGGGTTTCATTGATCTTTTGTATATATTTTTTAGCCTCTATGTCATTTATTTCTACTCTGATCTTCATTATTTCCTTCCTTCTACTTCCTCTGGGCTTTATTTGTTATTCTTTCTTTAGTTCTTTTAGATGCTGAGTTGTTTATTTGAGCTTTTTCTTACTTGTTTAGGTATTCTTGTAATGCTATGAATTTCCCTTTCAGGACTGCTTTTGTTGTTTCCCATGGATTTGGGGTTGTTGTATGTTCATTTTCATTTGTTTCAAGAAAATTATTGATTTCTTACTTGATCTTGTTTTTAACCTATTCATTATTTAATAACATGCTCTTCAGCATCCAAGTGTTTGGATGTTTTTCAGTTTTTCTATTGTAGTTGATTTCTAGTTTTATGCCATTGTGACCAGAGAAGATTTTTAATATGACGTCAAACTTATTAAATTTATTGAGACTTGTTTTGTGTCCTTACATGTGCTCTATCCTAGAGAATGTGCTATGAGCACTTGAAAAGAATGTATATTCTTCTGCTTTGCAGTGAAAGGTTCTGAAGATATCAATTAAATGCAGTTGATCTAGTTTGTCATTTAAGGCTGCTGTTTCTTTGTTAATTTTCTGTCTGGAGGATTTATCCATTGATGTTAATGGTGTACTAAAATTCCCTACTATTATAGTATTGCTGTTAATCTTGCCCTTTATGGCCATCAAAATCTACCATACATATTTAGGTGCTCCTATATTAGGTATATATTTATAATGATTATATCCTCTTGTAGGATTGCTCCTTTTATCATTAGGTATTGACCTTCTTTATCCCTTACTACAGCCTTTGTTTTAAAGGCTATTTTTTTCAGATATAAGTATTACTAACTCAGCTTTTCTTTCATTTTCATTTGCATGAAATACTTTTATTTATCCCTTCACTTTTAGTCTATGTGTATCTTTTATTCTGAGGTGGGTGTCTTGTAGACAGCATATGTACAGATCCTGTTTTCTTATCCATGCTTTCATGCTGCTACTCTATGTCCTTTGATTAGAGCATTTAATCCATTTACATTGAAGGTTATTATTGACATGTATTTATTTATTTTATTTTATTCTTTAAATCTGCAATATTCCTTTTCTCAAAAATTTTTTTCTTTTTCTCTTTTTACAGCAGGCCCCTTAACATTTCTTGCAGCACTGGTTTGAAGTAATAAATTTCTTGAGGTTTTTTTGTCCTGGGAGCTTTTTATTTCTCCTTCAATTATGTATGATAGCCTTGCTGGATAAAGTAGTCTTGGTTGTAGGTTGCTCTTTTGCACCACTTTCAATATTTCTTGCCAATCCCTTCTGGCCTCAAGTGTTTCTGTTGAGAATTTGGATGTCATCTTTATCAGGGCTCCTCTGTAGGTAATTAACTGCTTTTCTCTTGCAGCTTTTAGTATTCTTTCTTTGTCTCTTAACTTTGGCATTTTAATTATTATGTGTCTTGATCTAGGCTTCCTTGGGTTCCTTTTTAATGGGACTCTTTGTGCTTATTGAATTTGTGTGATTCTTTTTCTTCATCAATTTAGGGAAATTTTCATCTATGATTTCTTCAATCAGGTTCTCTATCCCTTATTCACTCTCTTCTCCTTCAGTAACCCCTATGATGTGGATGATGTTTCTCTGCATTTTGTCACAGAGCTTTCTTAGAGTTTCCTCCTTTGTTTGGTGCCTCTTTTTGTTTTGCTGCTCTATTTTTGTGCTTATGTATATCTTGTTTTTAAGTTGCTGATTTGATCCTCTGCTCTGTGTTTTCTGTGCCTGGGTAGTGTGGGAGTGTCCAACCTGTATATGAGGATCAGTTTCCTCCTGCTTAGAGATAACAGCAGCTCTTTAAAAACCTCAAGCTTCAAAAGATTTGCCTCCACTGTTCAGCTGCTCCACCTACTCTTGAAGCTGCCTGGTCTTCCCACAGTCTTCTATAGAAAGACTGTGGTGTGGGCCCAGACTGGCTTCACCCAAACAACCCTTCTACAGGTTTCAAGCTTGTTGGGGTAGGGCCACTGAGGTTGGGAATACTACGTTAATGAGACCCCCTACTTCAGGGGTCTCTTGGTCAGTAGCTGAGTATAGGGATAGTGGCCCCCACTCCAGAGCCTAATCTCTCAGCCACTGCTGAATACTCAAATTTTATTTCTCTTCTGAAAGGTGAGCAGCAGGTAAAGATCAAGTGGTGCTGACAGTCCCCTCTTCAGAAGTTTTTACAGCTGGTGAGACCCTGGTCTCAGGGAGAAAGATTGATAGAGTCCTCTCCTGGGGCTGACTGTGCCCCCCGAGAGAGTGGCTAAGCCCTTCGGTCAACTCCAATAATAGGCTCACAGGGACCCATATTTTAAATGGCCATGCTCTTAGCCTCTCTACTTTTTTCCTATGGAATCTAGCCCAGCAGAGCAGGATATTCAGATTCCAGGCCAACTGACTATGAAGCTCACCCTATCCAATGCTCATGAGCCGCTGTGTTAGTGCTAATCACAGAGAGCCGAACTTGCCTCAGCTGTGACAGGTGTGAGGAGCTCTTCCTTAGGATACCACTCTAGCTAGGGTTGTTAGGTCCTGAATCAATGCTCTCCACAGCTGGCCACTGGATATGCCAGCTCTGGGTCTTCCTGGAGGGAACCCAGTGCAGACTAGTGGAAGACACAGCCCATCACTGGCCCTCAGTACCTTCTTGGAGATACAAGCAATCCAGAGTTTATGGTTGCTTCTGCTGGGTCCAGGTGCACATGGAAATTCAAATCTGCATACCTAGGCTGACTTTTAGCAATACTGGACTTAGAAGAAGGTCCACTTAAAGGGCCAAGGTTCCCTGAGTCTCACCTCTTGCAGCCTCTGTCTGCTGGCTACTTGTTGGGCTCAGCCAGTAAAAAAACCTCTGGTAGAGTCTGGAGCTTGTGGCAATTCAGGGATTAGAAAGGGTGGTGAGTGTGGCTCTGCCCCTTGACCCCAGGAGTCAGTTTATCTAGACTTTTTCTAGAAATCAATAGGGTGTGGCCCCAGAAGCCCTGTGGTTGTGGTCTCTGAAACCCACATGTGTGGTCTACCCACAGTTGGGACAGTTTCTGCTGAGTCTCCTGTAGGGTGAAAGCACTATTCTTAGACTTGGGAGCATGTGGGGGAAAGCACTAGCTTCAACACCAGAAAACTGAGTCACTGATGTGCCCCTGCTTCCTGGCTTCTCAGCATGACCCTGTATCCATCACTGGGGCAGGAGAGAGTCCCCAGGGTAGAGCCATTGCTTCTCTCCAGGCTGACGCCTCTTAGAGAAGGCTGCTCCACTCAAGAAAAATGGTGACTGAGGTATGGAGAATCACTCAGCACAGAGGTTTGGGTGGCCATCCTTCAGAGTGTCTCTCCCTGAACTGCCAACTTTACACTTTTCTCATGCAACTCTAGTCCTCTCAGTTCTCCCTCTGCCGGAGCCCCTGGTAAGTGACTGTGAACAAGGTTTTCTGTGCGGTGAACCCTTTAAAATGGATCCTATGTCTCTGGGATCTCTGTCTCTTTCTCGCAGATAGAAACTGTCCCAGTAGAGCCCATGCTCTATGTCAATCAGGCTTCCCTGATTCAACTTCCCCATGCAGTGGGACACTCCTGTTTATCAGCAGGGCTGGCAGCCTCTTTGAGATTTCTCTTGAGTCGGCTATGAAGATGCTACTGATAAGTCTTGACACTAACTGCCACCGGAGGAAAAACACAACTGGCACACAAATTAGTTGCAAGAATCACAGAGGCAATTTATTACTCACAAATCCTTTTGGTGTGCCTGGGTACAGCTTAAGGGGGTCCCCGTTGGCGTGCTCCTCCTGGCTGTCTTTGTTCAGAGTGCATAGCAGTATGGAGAGAGTCCATGTTCACGTTGGAGTCTGGGCGACTACCTCAGCAGGGAGGCCCTTAGCTTTAGTACCTTTTCTGGCCTATGCCTTCTAACAGGTGTCAATCTACAGGATTATCACCTCAAACCACCTTTTTGGGAGTTTCTCGCAGGAAGCCCCTTTTATGTTAATCTACTAAAATGTTACATCAAACCACTTTTTAAGATGTGCCTAGGGAAGCTTCTTATTTATGTTAATTTACAGAGTTATGACATCAAGCCACTTCTTATCTATGTATAACTTCACACACACACACATACACACTTACTGGGCCCTGCTCAAAAGTCAGAGTCTGTTTATCACATCTTCACACACTATATTAATTCCTATCCAGACAGCATAACTTATTTAATTTCCTTAATTAATGTTGATATTATATCTTAATTGCTTTTATATATCTTCCATATTGTTTATATTTCCATATATTTAATTACTATAACATTATATTACTACAAGAGAAATCTTGGCTCTTTTCACCTCCAAATACTCTGTGGGCACCTCTTCTAGGCTCTGGGGCACTAGGCTGGGGCTCCGGGCCTGGGGCTGAGGACTCACACTTCTCGGGGCGACCCTCCCAGCAGTAAGAGTCTCTCCAAACCCTCAGCTGCTGCTCACTCCTGGGAGCAGGATAGTCCCCTCTGCATTTTTGCCCTTCCTACCAGGCTCGGTGATCCTTGGGTATAGACTCCTCTTTGTTTAATCCAAAATTGGTTTTTTAAGATGATTGTTCCTAAATCAAGTTGTAATCCAGTTTGGTCCTGGAAGGTGGCAGTTGGGACATCTGCCTACTCTGTTGCCATCTTGGAATCTCGCTATTACCTTTAGAACATATAGTAGCCTAATTGTTTTTTGTGATTGTAAAAAAAACCACCCTAAGTCATTTTACAATCAATCAATCCCAAGACATGTGAGTGAGCCCAGTTAGGATAAAAAATGTGTTTACCTAACTTACTGCTAGTGCAGATGTATGAATAAGCTCAAATCAAGTAAATAAAGCCACAGGGAAATGTGAAATAAATACATTTTTAAAAATGTGCTTATTGAGGTTTTGTGGTGGTTAGGTAGGATTATTTTTTCAATACAATGATACTGTTATTTGTCAAACTTTAATTAGGATGATGAGAATTTGCACAAGAGTCAGTGTGCTTTGTGAAAAAAGATCAGTGAAGCTTAGGTTTGAATCTGAGATTTACCAATGTATTAACCTCTCTGCCTAAATTTTCTCACTTTTAAATTGAGAATAACTAGCCTTGCAGGATTATTGCAAAAGTTGTATATGTAAATGTTTATATATTTATATATAGTATATATTATTATATTTATGTACATACCTGTTTACATCTGTAGATATAAATACAGATAGAGTTAGATTTCAAGTGGAAGTTTGCAACTTTGGTACAAAAAGCAGGATACAGAAGTTAAAAACTGCTTATGTTGATATTATTGGAAAATAGGGTTTTATTTATTTAATTTTTAGTGAGAGGAACAGACAGGAAGGGAGAGAGATAAAAAAGCATCAGCTTCTTGTTGCAGCACTTGTTCACTGATGGTTTTCTCATACGTGCCTTCACCCGGGGGACTCTAGCTGAGCCAGTGACCCTTTGCTCAAGTCAGCTACCTGGGGCTCAAACCAGCACTCTTGGGCTTTAAGCCAGCAATCTTTGGGCTCAAGCCAACAACCATGTGGTCATATTTATGATCCCAGCTCAAGCTAGCGACTCCACACTCAAGCTGGTGAGAACGCAGTAAAGCCAGATGATCCTGTCTTCAAGCCATGACTTTTGGGTTTTGAACCTGTGTCCTCAACATCCCAAGTCAACACTGTCTGCTGTGCCACTGCCTGGTCAGGCAGGTTTTATTTTCTTTATTATAAATTGTTACAGTGATATGAAGTGATTAAGGATTAAAGGCACATATCTAGAATCTAAGTGCCTTGGGTTGATTCTCAGTTCCACCATTTTAATATTAGAAAGCAGTTAGAATTACAAAGTTTTCACTTACAGGGTATATTATAAGAGCTACCTATTTGAGAATTTGATAAAAAATGTAAAGCACCTGGCATGGTACACAGTAGATGTTCATTAAATGTTGAGTATCATGTAACAACTTTTTGTTTACTAAGAAAAATAAGGTTGATATTCTGGTAAAATTTGTTATAATAATAATTTATTTTTTACTGTTAGCATAGATTCTTTGGGAGAGGAGCAGAGTGGCCAAGCCAGTTTAAGGCAGTGTTTGTAGTAGTTACTTTAATCTTCAGAAGACAGGCCTATTAAATCATTACTCAGTTTCTCAGAATAAAACTTCAACTTGGGAACCCTAAGCATAAAGTTAAGGGATCTGTTTAATTACTAGAAGGGATATGATTCTTTGCCTTCCTCTCTAGCATATTCATGCAAGCTTGCTTTCCTGCTAAGGGAGAAACTGAAGAACTTGAGGAATGCTTGTCAACACTGTGGTTTATGAATCAAAAGAAAGCTTCTTAGATTAAGACCAAAAAAAAAAAAAGATAAAAAAAGAAGTCAGAAAGAAAAAAAGATTCAAGGAGATAAAAGGCAACCAAAATCAGTGCCCAGAGTTAAACATGGAGTAGAACCTGCCAGAATAGAAAGAGAAGCAGAAATTCAGTACGGTTAATTATGAATTTGTATATTCTGAAGGTGACTCCACATTCCTTGCTTCACAGACTAGTGTGGGGGACATGGTCAATAACAGGTGTTTGGAATCAAGTTAGCATTTTTTAGAGGAAAAGAAAAACAGGGTAGTATGTATCTACTTAATGAAATATGGACTGTGTTAGGCACTAAAATTCAATTGTTATTTGGAATTATGCTCCCTTCCTGGAGTAAGCACCTAAGATGCATCAGCAAGCCTGCCAAGGTAACATGAAACTTACTTACAAAGTGTTCTCCTTGGAGACAGATTTATACAAGAGGATTGAGGGAGCCAGAGAAACCCAGAACATAGTTTTATTGACTTTCAGGTTTGAGGAGGAAAACTGAAAGATTAAGGGAAACACAGATGGATTTAGATCTCAAGTAAAAGGTTGTGACTTTGGCACAAAAAAAAGCATGTGCAAAAGTTAAATACTGCTTATGCTGATCATATAAAATACATTTTATTTTCTTTATGATAATGTTACCCTGCAATAATAGATTCCTAATAAGTCATGGAATACTGGGAAATGATAGACTGGGAAGAGCATGCATGAAAAATTATTTAATCTGAGTAAGAAAGATCAAATTTGAGGAAGAAAACACTACAAAACCAGATAAAAATGGAAACTATCAAACAGAAACAATCATGTTGCAAGTATAATAATTCTTGTGAGAAAATAGCAGAAATAAGAATTCAAAACAAGGGTAGTACAGCTTATAGCATATTTCTGTCATCATAGAGGCTCAATAACTATAGATTAGACAAATGTATATACATGGCTACAGAAATCATTTAAAATATTGCCTATTTTTTAAAGCCCTATAAAAAGTAAAACAAAAATATTAACCAAGAAGATAAGAAATAGTCTCATAAATACCAGGATTTGGTGAGATTTAGTCTATGACTAGAAAATAAAGATTGTGAGGAGAACAATTTGCCATGGGTTCCTGCACTTTCTGGCTTGGTATGTTAAGACTGCAAGACACTGAGGACATTTTGCTCAGGCTATTGCTCAATTTTATGTTTTTGGTGAGCAATCTTGAGGGATCAGGTGATACCTTTCCCCAGACAAAGAGCAGGTTTACTTTGCCTATTATGAATATTACAAATTCTATAAATTTAGTTTTTCCCCTTAAATGTAGCCCACTGCTTATGAAGGCATTTATTTAAGCCCACTACATTATTTCTATGGGACTTGGAAGGACATGGGCAGCCAAAGCAAACCAACAGGAAGCTCTGACAGCTGCTTTGTCATGTGTAATAAAGTTCTCCTTCTCTGATCCAGAAATCTCATGTTTTCTGCCAGTATCTATGAAACATTAACAGATTATCTTATTAAATTATTAACAGGGTAAAATTCTCAGACCTTTTATATACTTTTTGACAGTAATAGAAGGCTATATGTTATTTATAAAAATCATTTCTAATAGTAGAATGCAGCAGTGTGTGTCAAAGAAAAGTTACTGAACCTATGTACCTGGGTAATTTTGTTCAATCTATGTTCTGAAAGTCATCAATGAATTAAATGGAGTGGGACTCTTTCAGATATTACTGGTGCCTCTTTTCTATATGAATTTACTGAAACTCTATCTTTGGTGGTTTATATTTTTCATTTGAGTCTTGTTAAATTATATATTCCGGCCTGACCTGTGGTGGCGCAGTGGATAAAGCGTCGACCTGGGAACACTGAGGTCGCCAGTTCAAAACCCTGCACTGGTCTGGTCAAGGCACATATGGGAGTTGATGCTTCCAGCTCCTCCCCCCTTTCTCTCTCTCTCTCTCTCTCTCTCTCTCTCTCTCTGTGTCTCCTCTCTAAAATGAATAAAATAAAAAAAAAGAAATTATATATTCCTCTGCCTATCTGTTTGGGTGAAAGTGAATTTTAACATCTAGTTCTTGACTTTGTAGTCTTTAGTCAAACTCTTAAAAAATTACAATGGCTTTAGCCATTCATTTATAATAAAATTTAAATCATATGACTTAAGTTATGGTATTAACAAGCCATAGAATGATATTGATAATATAGTAAATGAAAAAGACAGCTTACAAAATTGTATATACCATTAATTTCCAAATTACAGATCTCTCTAATATAGTTTGGGATAATACATATCAAAATGTTCATAGTGGTGGGATTAAATATGGGTTTAATTCCTGGTTTGTATTTCTTAAATTTCTACAAATTTTTAACATGTGTTACTTTTATAATGATGAAAGTTCTGTAAAATAATAATCTATACTCGCAATTCATTTGTAGTTACTGTGCAGGATTTATTAGATGTAAAATAAAAAAAATCTTCAAGATTTATATTTCTATACCTATTTTATTTTTACATTTATTATTTATATATCTAGGTTTTTTCAGTGTATATATTTTGTAAATAACTACAAATTCCCTTTAGAAGAGGTAGGATATAAATAAATAATTAAAATTTTTATTTTATTTATTTATTTACTGCAAATTTAAACATTTGAAAATGAAAGCCCAGGAAGAAAAGCATTGAGTCGACAATAAAAGACCATACAGAAATTTCTCATTGTGAGAAAATGAGTATAGGTTTGAGCACTGTTATGGGTTAAATTCTATTCCTTTCTTTTCATGTTGAAGTCCTAAACCCCAGTAACTCAAAAGGTGACCTTATTTTAACAAGGGTCTTTACAAATGTAGTCAAGATTAGGTCTTTAGAATGAGTCCTAATAATATGACATGTTTTTATAAAAAGGGACAAATTTGGACACAGAAATAGGCATGCGCACAAAGTGAATAGCATGTGAATATGGCTTATATTGTGTGGTTAGACTTACTGAGATGGGGTGATTAGGTAGAAATAGAATCAGAAGAATCAGGCAAAATTAAGCATCACAACAATCATGAAAGGAATGTTTCAAGCAATGGGTTGTGATAAAAAGATCATCAAATGATGGGCGATCATAGAGAGGCAGTGTTAAGGAAAAGGTGCAGTCAGTCTTTGGAGGTGGAGAGAGTTGCATTTAAATGTTACCTTCACCATTTACTAGTTATACAAGCTCTGAAAGCCATTTTACCTCACTAAATATCAATTTTTCTCACCTGTAAAGAATGGGTAATTGTATGTCTTTCTTAAATTTGGTTGTAAATTATGAGCAACCAAATGCAAATACCTTGTGCACACATACCTCTACATAAAAAACTTAGCAAAAATAGGTGATCAATAGTGGCAGCTGTTATTTCTGCCATACCATAATTAAGGAAGAGGACATTAGACTGTTAAGAAAAAAGAAATAGAAAAAAAGTAAAAAAATATATTTTCTTATTAACGCTAGGCAATCACTAAATGAACACTTATTATATATTAGCTACTATTCTCAGAATTCACAGATATTAACTTATTTAATACTGACTACAATTTTATGAGTAGATATTATTTTGATTCCCATTTCACAAGTGAGAAAACAGGCACAAAGCAGTTATTTGCTCAAGTCCACACAGATGTTGAGTGCACAAGTCAGGATTCAAAACCAAGATATCTAGCTATAGTGTTCATGGTTTTCAGTACTATGTTATATTTCATCTCTTTTATAATCAATGGTGTGTTTCCAGAGTTATTTATTCTGTCACAGTGAATCTGTATTCCTTTTCCAGTGATTATAGAATTCCTAAACAGTGAGTTTTTTTTTCAGTTGAGGCAATTCTGGAAAATAATTTTTACCAGGCATCATCTTCTGTATGAAATATTCTTGGTCAGGAGAATATTCGCAGTAAACAGTTTTGCCTTCTCAGTGATTGATTAGAATATAGAATTTGCTTTTTGACTCCAGAACAAGACAACAGGGTTATGTGTCTTATATGTAGTTACTCAATATTAGAAATTTAACGTACTTTTATTTTTTGACTTTATAGCCTACAAAGTCATTTAAACATTCTTTTGGTGGCAGAGTGTCATAGTTCATACCAGCTCACATGAGGTGATTAATAAAGTTTCAAAAATTTTGCAAGATGATTGATACATGCAGCTAGTTTTAAAATTAAATTATATACTGCTCACAAAAATTAAAAGATATTTCAAAATGAATATGAAGTGATAAAAGAAGCATTTGATTTTTTTATTAAATAAGAACATCAGAAAAGCAAATGACCAGTCAAAGAAAGTTGAGTGTGCAAATGAGATGCAAAACCAACTTTTATTTCACTGGTGAAAATGCACTATACAAAAGGCTAAAAGTTCTGAAATATTTGCATGTTCCCTAATCCCCTATATTTTATGAGCAGTGTGTATCCAATCATCTTTAGAAGCATAGTTCTCTTATTTTTATGTGTTTTTCACTGTGAACAATGCTGCAGTGAACATAGGGGTGCATATATTTTTGTGAAAACTGTTTTCAAAATATTATGCTTAGCCAAATAAGCCAGACAGGAAAAATCAAGAACGATATGATTTCACTCATATATGAAATATAAAACTGCAAGCAAGAAATAAAACAAACAAACAAAAACTCATAGACACAGACAACAGTATGGTGGTTACTAGAGGAAGGGGAGAGAGGGGGTGAAGGGTAAAGGTGGTCAAATACATGGTAACAGGAGAAGATTTCACTTTTGGTGATAGGCTCACAATGTAATATACAGATGATGTATCATAGAATTGTACACTTAAAACCTATTTAATTTTATTAACCAGTGTCATCCCAATAAGCTTAATTAACAATAACAAAAAATAAATTATAGAAACAAAAATGAACAATAATACATAAACAAAGTTTAAAACACTCAAAACATTATTTTGCTACCTTTTAGCTATTATCAATGTTCTGACACTTATTTTATTTGTGTAGAGGAAACACCAAAGAACTGTATGCTGTTGCCCATCTCTTCTAAACTTTGTGTTTAGTGACATTATGTTGGTACGGTACGGGATATTGGTCAAAATGGGAGCACTTATCCCACTGATGCACACTACAAATCAGGGATCCCCCTGCTCCCTCCCAGCATGCTGGATGTTAAACCTCTATCAGCACATCACTACAAAGCTAATGTTGTCTACCTCAATGCTAATCTTTACCTTAGTACTGTCATTTGAATATCATTTGTATGATTTCAGAAATATATTTAAAATATAACTTGCCAGTTGTTGGTGTTATTAGAGATTCACATTGCTCAATGAGGCCTTCTATGCCATCTCAGAGATCTCAGATAGATCATTGAATTGCCTATTTTATATTCTTTCAAATACAGAGAGATAATGTTTCATCTTGTTTTGGAGAAACGAATCATCAACTTCCACCATTGCTTTCTCAAAATTTTTATTCTGACTCTTTGAAATTTTACTTTTATTATCTCTTTTTATTTATAAAAATTGTTTTTGATTACTGAGCTTATTTCTTTTCAACTTAGTTATTTTCTAGCCTATCATCTGTGTGCAAAGAGGACACATTGATAAAGGAATAGCAGCAGTGGTGGGATTCAGCCAGTTCGCACCGTTTGGCAGAACCAATACCTAATTTTTTGTTGAATTCAGTGAACCAGTTGTTAAAATGGCACTTGTAATCAGGGTTCTCTCTAAGGTGGGCATCTGTGCCGCTGCCCAATGTGGAAATCAGAAATTTACATTCCTTACTCTTTTTTAACGTTCATCTGCGCAACAACATATCTAAGTGCCGGTAGTAATGTTCATTCCATCCATAGGTGAAAAAAATTGCAAGTGAGGATGCCAGTCAAGAAGTAATATGGAAATATCTAAAATAACAGTTTTATTATTTTTTAGGTATTATTTAATATTTTTCATAAATATTTAAAAATTTTTTGTAACAATCTAGTTTTGTGTACCTCTTTTTATTGTTTTTATTTAAGAATTAAATGCATGAAATAATAAGCTACCTCTTGGTATAACATTTTTTATACTTAAAATGGTAATGAAGGTAGAGGACTGGTTGTTAAATTATTTGAATCCCACCCCTGGATAGCAGTGATGAAAAGTCTCTCCAGAAACCTGAGTGAACCTTAAACTTGGCAAGAGAGAAAGTATAAGAAGGATTCAAAAGGAAGAAGATGCACTATTGTCTAATGATTCAGGGCACAGTCTCTGAACTAAAACTGTTAGAATCTTAATTCCAGTTCTGCCAATAACCTCTGTGAGACTATGAGCAAGTTACATAACCCCTCTGTGCCTTAGTTTCTGCCTGTATAAAATGGTGGTAAGAATTTGATCCATTTCACTTAGTTGTGTGCAATAATAAATGTGATGAATGTAAAATGCATATAATAACCTGGTACATAATAGGTATAATGTAAGTATCTGTAGCTATTCTCTCTTTATAGACAGGATGGGTTTTCTACCCCAAAACAACAGGGAAATGGGCCTGTTATTTCTTACACACTTTCAGTCAAGACTTTGTTCAGTTAATGATATCTAAGATAGTGCACACATCCATTCTATAGAAAAATTTAAAGTTTGGGGCTAGTGTGTCCCAAGCTATTATTTCTCCAGTTTTAATTATTCATACATTACATGGTCTGTTTCAGTTAGAAAATGGACAAGCATAATGGAACTGGAAAATTTATTTAATCTATATGAATGTGCTGCATACAAATTAATTGTACAGTGACCTACTTGGATAATTTAAGAGAGCCAACTAAATGATATGCTATGCTAGCAGGTGGTTATTTGGCCATATATAGACAAAGCCTTTGAGATAAGCTTCTTGGGCTCAAAGCCCAAAAGAGAGAGTTGACTTGACCTAAAGGGTATAATACTAACATTTTAAAATATGATTAAATAACTGTGAATATTTAATAGTTATTGTATAACCCAAAATACAGGATCCCAATGGAGTTGTCCTTAATTTTTTTTTACATTTCTCTATTATCTAGTGACTCAGAATTAATTATGAGTGAGAATAATTTGCTTTGAGGTTTAAGTGTAACCAAAGTTTAAAAATACAAGATTTATATGTAATATATATAAAGCAAAGGACAATTTAGTCGTGTTTTATGAAATACGAATTACAATGGCAATGTACTATTTACTTTTGTTCTAGGCTATTAAAAATTTATTGACTACAAATAAAATTTGTTTTTATTTTCTGCTTATTTAAAGATTATAATTATTAGAGTATGTCTTGAGTATATCTAGCCTGCTGGGTGATATATTTCCATATGAGAAAAATTATAGACACTTTCTCACTAAGTTGTAGTAAACATGAATCTCACACATTGTTATTCCAGTTATATAACTATCACTTGACCAAGTTTAGATATTAAAGAAATAGGCCAATTCATGATCATTATTGGTGTGTAATGATAATACAAGATTTTTTATTTTGACATCAACTCTCAACTTTTTGTGCTAACAAGCAAAATACCTTAGATAATGAAAACCATAGGTAAGTAAAACTATACTTAATCAGTTTGGGGCTGAATTTATGAGTAGTCAGTATGACTTAGTGAAATGTTAGTCATATTATTTATATGGAGTCTTTTTTATTCCACTAGATGTTTAGTAGACATACTGGTAATTAGAATTAAAGAAATTATTTAACTTGTTTCACCTGTAGAGTTCTCTAATTATTTCTTTACTCTTCATCAAATAGACACTGAATGTAGGGAGAAAATATATTTTTAATATGAATAATGGATAGGAATATGACAAATTCCTGAAAAAGAGTTAACTATCAATTCAATGTCATTATTAAAATTTTTTCTTTGGTGACTCAACAGCTTTCTTGTGAGTTAAAGCTAAGTGTTTATTTAAGAAACTCAATCTGCAGTGTGTGTGCATGCATGCATATGTGCATGTGTGTGTGCATATATACGAGTGCTCTGAGTGGTCTCTTACAGTAACCTATGATCTTGTACTGTCCTTTGAAAGACTGAATATATACATATGATATCAGGGATTGCTGATTCTGTTGGAGTGGACAGACACTACAGAAACACATGCTCTAGGAACAGGTACAGATCATGCTCCCTTTCTGTTGCCTTTGTCTTCTTCTTCTTCTTCTTCTTCTTCTTCTTCTTCTTCTTCTTCTTCTTCTTCTTTTCTTCTTCTTCTCCTCCTCCTCCTTCTCCTCCTCCTCCTCCTCCTCCTTCTTCTTCTTCTCCTTTTCATGCTTTCTTCTTATTTATCTGTCCTGTCCTGAACAAGAAGGACTTGTCTTCATGGCTGACTTAGGAAACAGACAGGTAAAAAGGTTGTGAAATATGGCCCTTCTGCCACATCAGTGATTTTTTTAAGAGATGTCATCTGTGTACAAGCGAACTTGTGATCGCCTCTGTTTTTGACTCATTGACATAGACTGATGCACCCAGTGCCTTAGTTATAATCTTACACATAGCGATAAAAATCACTAAATTGTTACATGATAAAGACAAATAATGACTAAAACAACAAACAATAGCAAAAGGGGAAAGAATTAAAATCTATAATAAAGAAATTGCTGCCCCCTTCTCATTCTTCTCACTCCCAAGCAAGAAAAATATATATTATTAAATCATGACTAAGGACAGCAAATGAAAGAACTTGCATGTTTACCTAGGAGAAAAAAGACCAAGTAGGAAGTCAGAAAAGAATTAGAAGTTTATCGCCATTTCCCCCAAAGGAACTCTAACCTGTACTTTGCACAAATATACAAAAATTAAATCAAAAGGGGACATAAATTTAAATATAAAGCCTAAAAGTATAAAAATTCTAAAAGAAAACAAAATATTTGTGATCTCATGTTATGCAAACATTTCTTCAACATGACAGCAAAATCACAATTTATAAAAATTGAGCTTTTCAAAATAAAAAACAGCTATTCAAAGGCTCTTTTAGGCAGATGAAAAAAAAGTCACAGACTAGGGGAGATATTTAAAATACATATGCCTGATACACAACTTGTAGCCAGCATATATAAATAACTCTCCAAACTCAATAGTGAGGAAACAAACAATAAAGAAACACAGTGCTAAGTAAGGACTTAAAAAGATATTCACCATTATGAATTAGGGAAATACAAATTCAAATAGCTGTGAGTTATCCCTTCACACCTGTGAGAATGGCTAAAGTTAAGAAAACTAATTGTATTAAGTGTTTTTTTAGAAGTTTGTGAATCAAGAAAAGAAAGGAAGAGAAACAACTCAGGGACAAGGACAGCAGTGTAATGATTGCTGGGGAAGGGGAGGTAGAGAAGGTTTTTGGGGTGAAAAATGGTGATGGACAGAGACTTAGGGTAGTGAACAATACAGTGTACAGATGCTATGACATAGAATTGTGCATTTAAAACCTGTACGATGTTGTTAACCAATGTCACCCCAATAAAATCAATAAAAAGGAGAAAGAAAAGGTATGAGGACAAATTAGAACTCTGATACACTGCCAATAGAAATTTTAAAATATATATCCATTTTCAAAAACAGTTGGGCAGTTTTATTAAAACCTTAAAAATTCATGTAGCATAAGATTCACCAATCTACTCCTATTTACCTGAGGGAAATAAAAGGACTTGACCATACAAAGATTTGTGACAAATGTTTACAGCGACATTATTTATAATAGCCCAAAGCGAAAACAACCCAAATATTCATGACATATAACAACATGGGTGATTCTTAGGTATTTTTTTGTTGTTGCAACTGTAAAAGAAATTATTTTTTTGAGTTCATTTCCTGAAGTTTCATTGCTGTCATATATGAAAACAATAAATTTTTTGTATATTAATTTTGCATCCTGCAACTTTACTGTATTAGTTTATTGTTTCTAATAGTCTTTTTATGGAGTCTGGTATTTTCTCTATACAGATCATATCATCTGCACAAAGTGAAACCTTTACTTCTTCTTTCCCAATATGAATGCGTTTTATTTATTTCTCTTGTCTGATTACTCGGGCTAGAACTTCTAGAACTGTATTGAATAAGAGTGAAGAGAGTGGGCAGTCTTGTCTTGTTCCTGATTTTTTTTTTTTTTTTTTATTACAGGGACAGAAAGAGAGTCAGAGAGAGGGATAGATAGGGACAGACAGGAATGGAGAGAGATGAGAAGCATGAATCATTAGGTTTTCGTTGCCTTTGTGACACCATAGTTGTTCATTGATTGCTTTCTCACATGTGCCTTGACTGAGGGCCTTCAGCAGATCGAGCAACCCCTTGCTGGAGCCAGCGACCTTGGGTCCAAGCTGACGAGCTTTTGCTCAAGCCAGATGGGCCTGCGCTCAAGCTAGCGAGCTCGGGGTCTCGAACCTGGGTTTTCCGCATCCCAGTCCGACGCTCTATCCACTATGCCACTGCCGGGTCAGGCTTGTTCCTGATTTTAGAGAAAAAGTTTTCAGCTTTTTACCATTTAGTATGATGTTAGCCAATGGTTTTTTATACATGGCCTTTATTATGTTGAGGTATTTTTCATCTATATCTATTTTATTGAGTGTTTTAAACATAAAAGGATGTTGTATTTTATTGAATGCCTTTTCTGCATCTATTGGTAAGATCATGATATTTTTTCTTTGTTTTGTTGATATGGTGTATTATGTTAATTGTTTTATGTATGTTGAACCATCCTTGTTGTTATGGGATGAATCCCACTTGATTGTGAAGTATTATTTTTTTAATGTGTTGTTTTACTTGATTTGCTAGTATTTTGTTTAGGATTTTTGCATCTGTATTCATTAGAGATGTTGGTCTGTAGTTTTCTCTTTTTGTATTGTCCTTGCCCGGTTTTGGTATGAGGGCTATGTTGGCCTCATAAAATGTGTTTGGAAGTATTGCTTCTTCTTCAATTTTTTGGAAGACTGAGAAGGATAGGAACCAAGTCTTTGAATGTTTGGTAGGATTTACTAGTGTAGCCATCTAGCCTCGGACTTTTACTTTTGGGGAGGATTTGATAGTTGTTTCTATTTCATCCCTGCTTATGGTTCTATTTAGGCTTTCCACTTCTTTGTAATTCATTCTAGGAAGACTGTATAGCTCTATGAATTTACCCATTTTTTTTTTTTAGATTGTTGAATTTGGTGGCATATAGTTTTTCATAGTATTCTACAGTGATCCTTTGTATATCTATGATATGTGTGGTAATTTCTCTTCTTACATTTCGCATTTCATTTATATGAGTTCTTTCTCTTTTTTATTTTCTGAGTCTTCCCAGGGTTTTGTCAATTTTGTTGACCTTTTCAAAGAATCAGCTCTTTGTTGTATTAATTTTTTCTATAGTTTTTCTGTTCTATTTTATTTATTTCTGCTCTAATTTTTATTATTTTCTTTCTTCTGCTAGTTTTGGGTTGACTTTGTTCTTTTTTTTTTCTAGTTTCTTAAGATTTGATGTTGTTTACCTGGGCTTTCTCTTGTTTTCTATTTATTTGTTTTTTTATAAGCCTTTAATGATATAAACTTTCCTTTTATTACTTGCTTTTGCTGCATCCCAGCGGTTTTGAAATGTTGTGTTGTCATTTTCATTTGTATGCATATATCTTTTGATCTCTGCTTTTATTTCTGCATTGACTCAGTCATTTTTTAGAAATATGCTGTTTAATTTTCACATTTTTGTGGGTTTATTTACTTATTTTTTGCAGTTGAATTATAGTTTCAAAACTTTATGGTCAGGGAATATGCTTGGTATAATTTCAGTATTTCTGAATTTGTTGATGTTAGTTTTATGGCCCAATATATAGCCTATTCTTGAGAATGTTCCATGTACACTGGAGTAAAATGTATACTCTGATGTCTGGGATGAAATGTCCTGTAGATGAATGACTATTATATCCAATTGTTCTAGTGTTTCATTTAAGGCCAAAATTTATTTATTGATTTCTTGTTTGGATGAACGATCTAAAACCATCAATGGTGTATTGAGATCTCTAAGTGTGATTGTATTTTTAGATCAGTTAGTAGATGTCATATATTTTGATGCTTCCTGGTTTGGTGCATATATATTAAGAAGTGTTATGTCTTCTTGATATAGTATCCCCTTTATCATTATGAAATGACCATTTTTGTCTCTTGTTACTTTTGTTGTCTTGAAGTCAGCATTATCAGATATAAGTATGTCTACACCTGCTTTATTTGAATATTATTTGCTTGAAAAATCATTTCCAATCTTTCCTTTGAATCTATTTTTATCCTTGTAGCTTACATGTGTCTCTTGAAGGCAGTATATAGTTGGGTTTTGCTTTATAATCCAATCTTATTTCTGTGTCTCTTTGTTGGTGAGTTCAATCCATTTATATTTAATGTAATTATCAACACTTGAGGGTTTCCTATTGCCATTTTTTATTTTTAAACACAGGGACAGAGAGAGAGAGAGAGTCAGATAGAGGGATAGATAGGGACAGACAGACAGGAACCGAGAGAGGTGAGAAGCATCAATCATTAGTTTTTCATTGCCATTACGACACCATAGTTGTTCATTGATTGCTTTCTCACATGTGCCTTGACCACGGGCCTTCAGCAGACTGAGCAACTCCCTGCTGGAGCCAGCGACCTTGGGTCCAAGCTGACGAGCTTTTGCTCAAGCCAGATGGGCCCGCACTCAAGCTGACGACCTCAGGGTCTCGAACCTGGGTCCTCCGCATCCCAGTCTGACGCTCTATCCACTGCACCACCACCTGGTCAGGCTCCTATTGCCATTTTACATATTGCTTTCTGATAGCTCTGCATCTTGTTTGGTTCTTCTCTTTTGTTTTTCTATCATTTGTTTTTGTTTGGTGGTATTCCAAACTTTTTTTCTCTGTTTCTTCTTTTTTAAGCTATGTGTTTCAGTAGTGGCATTTTCAGGAGTGGTTACCATTAGGTTACTAAAAAAATAATTATTATATTCATTAGAGTTCATTATCTCATAACTGCTTCTGCTCTCCATCCTTTTTTGCTACTGCTAATCTTTGTTCTTTCCCCTTTTATGTTATTGTTTTCACAGATTATCTTTGTTTTCATTGTGGTCTTGTTGAAGCTATTACTTGTACTTTTGTTTTGTTCTTTGTGTCTGGTCAAATAACCACCTTGAGTATTTCCTGGAGTGGGGGTTTTCTGGTGATAAATTTCCTCAGGTTTGTATGTCTGTATACAAAATAGTTTTTATTTCTCTTTCATATCTGTAGGGTAACTTTAATGGATATAGTATTCTTGACTGGTAATTTCTTTCTTTCAGAATTTTTAATGTTTGGGTCTGCTCTCTTCTGGCTTGTAGAGTTTCTTCCGAGAAGTCTAATGATAATCTACATGGGCTTTCTTTTATATGTTATGGTCTATTTTTGAGGTTTAATTTTTGACAATTTGATTACATTGTGCCTTGGAGTAGGTCTGTTTTGGTTGTGGTAACTTGGTATTTTGTTTGTTTTCTGGATTTGAGGCTCTAACTATTTCCACAGACTTGGTAAATTCTCATCAATTATTTATTTGAATAGGCTTCCCATTCCCTTCTCCTTCTCTTCACCTTCTAATATACCTATTATTTTTATATTGCTTTCAAATAAAGTGAAAAAATTTTAAAGTTTTCTGCTTTTCTTTTTAATTCATGAAGTTCTGTCCTCTTTTCTCTGTAGCATCTCTAGTTGCCTGTCTTTGATGTCACTGACTTTTTCCTCTATCTGGTTGGTATATTTTCTAAGCTTTCTGCCCCAGTCTTCAATTCATGTATTGAGTTCTTCATCTCTGTTTTTAAAGTTTCAATTTTCCTGGTAAGATATTCATTTTGTTCATTAATTTGTTTTCTGAACCCATTAAGTTGCCTATTGGTGACTTCTCACATCTCATTGAGTATTTTCAAAACTTCAATTTTGAATTCTCTATCATTTAACTCCAAGGCTTCCGTGTGAATGACATTTTCTTTTTCTGGTGATTTTTCATTTTTTTTCTGAACTTCATCTCTGTCTTGTATCCCTTATATCCCTTATATCTTGTAGCCCTTATATCCGATTTCTTCTTCCATGATGGCATTTGAGAGTGGTATTGTTAAGAAACCTAATAAGAAAAAAAAACTAAAAAGATGAAAAATTAAAATAAAATGTACAATAAAAATATAGAAATATAAAAAATTATGACAAGAAGAAAAACCACAGAAATGATCAAAAGCAAATCAAAAATTCTGAAACTAAACACCCACAAAAAAATAAGAATAAAAAGTATAAAAATTAAAAAAAATGAAATTCAAAATACAGTGTGTCCATAAAGTCATGGTGCACTTTTGACCGTGTGACCAGTCAAAAGTGCACCATGACTTTATGGACACACTGTAGTTAAAAGAGAAAAAAAATAAGAAGAATAAAAGGGGATATAATAAAATTTTGTCTTAAGACAAGGTTTATTCCAGTAGGTGTTGCTGTATTACAACTTTTAGTACTGTGAAGTTTCTCAGCTGTCCTCTGCTGAGAAGTTGCTGTCACAATGATGTAGGTGGGGCTGCAAGAGCATTAGTGGTGGTGGGGCATGTTGTGAAGGTTTTTCAGCTTTGGCCTTATGGCTTTGGCCTTGCAGGTTCTGCTTTATGGATTTATGGCTCTAGCAATGGCGATCTCAGGCTTTCAAGCACTCCTTCCCTTGTCTCAGCAGCTGTGGGAACTGGACATGGAGCACCTTTGTTCTTTAGGGGAAAGAGTAGCTTTGAAAACCTAGCTGTGGGGTTTATCTCTGCAAGTCTCCATACCTAAAGGTGAGTGAAGAATGAACTGGGAGGTGGGGGGGGGCTCACTTTAGCTTTATTTGTCTCTGCTGAGTACAAACTGCAGGCAGACTTTGGGAACACTGGCCTGCACTCTGGCTGTTTTTGTTTATCTTTTCTTCTTCCCCTCTGTCTCACTACTCCTCCTGGGAGAAGGAGACCTCATCACTCCAAGTTTTCTTCTGCATAACCCTCAGACAAAATTCAGGAAGCCTGAGCTTACCTCCTCCTCATAGTCCAGCAGAGAAAAAATGCTTAGTCAACTCCAAGTTTGTTTTCTCTCTTTTCCCCTCCATAGCCCAGTGCAATTGTATTTTATCTTCTGTTCCCCTTTTTACCCTATCCCACCATTAGTCCATTTAGTATGTGGATCTTTCAGGAATTCCTGTGATCCCAGCTGGGGTTCCTTCACTGTGTTGAAATTTCAAGGGGAGAGACCAGGAGTATGTATCTTTCATGACATCATTATTCTGATGCCATTCCTGTTTTCTCTAAAACTTAATATTGCTTAACTCAAACTAAAATTATGCTATAAAATAATTATGACCAGCATTTTTCAGGTACATAGAGCTACAGGTAAGGCATCCTACTATCTATTTTCTAACATTTAAATTTAATCTTTACAAGATTTACAAGATGTGTGTGTGTGTGTGTGTGTGTGTGTTTTGGATGTGTTTTGTTTTGTCTTCTTTTTACAAAGAAAGAATACAGACACAGAGAAACTAAGTAATTCACTCTGGTCATATCATTACTGAGTTGAAGAATTATGATTTATAACTAGATATTTGATTTTTTAACCACAGATCTTTTTCACTACATGATTCTTTTTTTTCTCCCCCTATTTTACTGAATACTCTGTTATACTTTAGGTTAATCAGGAAGGAAATGTACAAGTAAATATTCATGAAAGGTGTTTCTGAGCTGTGGGTAGATATCTAAAATTATATCAAAAACCTGAGTTGGGGTAAATTCCATCAGGAGACTAAAGGAGGCATGGATGATATAACTGAAACTTGAGTTTTCATTCCTTTATTATTTTGCTGATCAACTTCTTTCTTGTAGACTTCTATTAAATAATATTAAGATGGGACAACTTCCCTAAGATATTTTTTCCTGACAGATTGTATTAAGTGGTACATAAGTCATTTGTATTAAGTCTGATATAACATGATGAATGGTGGCTTTATTACTGTTTAACAATACAAAATGAACCTTTTAAAGACATATATTTTACTTTTAGGTATACTTAGATTATGGTGATGGTTGGAAAACACTGAAAACACTAAGAAGCATTTTATTGTATACTTTAAATGAGTAAATTACATGTTATGTACATGATATCACAAAGTTGTCTTAAAAAATTAATAATATAAACAGGGTATATATAATTGACCTAGATCAAAGTATTTTGAAAAGCAAACATATATTGTTGTAAAAATTGAAACCAATAAGAGTAACTATGTCAAGTTGGTAGTTCAGTAACACAGAGAAGAAATCTTTCAAGTATCTGCAAAACTCAGTAATTTGAATGTACTTTACAAGGAGATACAGCCTGAAGACAAAAGGACAAAAAAGAATGAAAAAGGTATTTAGTATTTATATTAGTGATCCTATTTTATACTTAATATGTCTATGTATCAGTTTCTGATGTAATTCATTAACTTAATTATTTACTTTAGCCATATATATGTTCATGGATCTAGGAGTTATTACTTTAGAGTAAGGAAAAAGAATTACAAATACTGATATCAAGTGAATTCAGGAAATATATATAAATTTACATTTGAATTGTTAATACCAGTATAAGTTCATGATAATTTTTATTTTTAAAAATATTTAGTTTCTAGGTGTATACACAAAAAAATTCTTGGAAATAATGTCAACACAGTAACAAATCCTGGGAGAAATATAGCTAATACCACATTCTGGCAGAAAACATATAAGATTAGCATAAAATATTTTATGGCAGAAAGCAGAGAAGTGATCAAAGATCACTGTGATGTGTCAAGAGGACTAACGAGACAACTTTGAAGGATGTTATAAGCCAAAGATGGGCATTTGTGTATCAAAAGAATGATACCAATGAATAAAAGCAAGTTAAAATGTAGGAGTTCAAAATGACAGAAAACTCATTGGTTGCCTTTAACGGTTGCTAAGCCACCAAATATTTTAAAAACTGCAAAATAAAAAAAAAGCATTTACTTTTTTTCCTGCTATAGAAACTGTGTAACAAAGCATTCAGATTTCTTTAGCTATATAAATTATGTAATCAGATAGTTGATGAACAAAAGTTCTTAATAGAAGAATTTCAGCTAATAAATGCAGAATCACAGAATAAGGAAATAATCAGATTGCAACACCTAATGAAATAATGCATTTTTACTGCTAAAATAATTGAGAGAATAATTAATGGTGAACTTCATACTGGGGAAATTAGATTAACAGGATATGTGAACCCATTGATAAAATTTAAATCACTAAAAGAGAGACAAAAAAGCATATATACCTTCAGACATGATTTGATCTAAAGTAGTCAACACTAGTCACAATGTATTTGTGGAAGGAAAATTACATTTAATTAGCTATCAATTACTATTTTACAAAAAATACAGAGGACAGAGGAACATAGAAAACAACAACCAAGGAAGCCATAAATCAAGTCCACAATGGGAGAATTTCTGTATGATAAATGAATCGGTGTTTTAGCAAATAAATGGCAGGTAGTAATGATTAAAATATTTTTGTTATTGATTAAAAGATATCCGAGAGACTTATCAAAACAAATGCAACTTGTAGATCTTGTTTAAATCCTGATTAATGCCATCACCAGATAGCTCGCTTGTTAGAGCATTGTCCTGATATTCAAAGGTTGCTGGTTCGATCCCCCATTAGGGCACATTCAGGAACAGATTGAGGTTTCTCTCTCTTTCTCTTTCCCCTTCTTCTTTCTCTGAAATCAATAAATAAAAATATTAAAATGTTACTTCATCAAAAACATCCTGATTAGTAAAACTAGAGGAAAGGAAAGTAGTCTAAATATGAACTTCTTGAAATATGTGCCCTGTCACAGTAAGTGTTTGGGCATAGAGAAGTTAACAATCTGTCAGGTGTGTTATAGACATGATTATTGATTGGTTGACATGTTAACTTAGACAAGTTCTTAGATTCCTTTTTTGTTGTTTTTTTTTATATTAACTATATTAATTATTAACCTCAAACTCTTCCCACATTGCCCATTTTGATTCTATCATTATTCACTCTCTAACTGCTACATTATATGACATTCTATATATTTTGCTTGTTTGTCTCTCTCACTGAAATGTAGACAATGAAGCAAAGAATCTCTTTCTTTTGTATACCACTGTATTTTCATTTTGACTACACTAATTCCAAAATTACTTGAAGAAAACTACTCAATAAGAAATATGCCCAAGTATGGTAGATATTGTTTCCAAAGATTGTCACAACTATATCTCCCATTCCACATACTCTCTAGCAAGTGAAGTCTCTCTCTCTGCTGCTTGATTTTGGGCTGGCTTGTGCCTGGCTTTGCAAACCGAATGTAGTAAAAGCAAGTCTGTGTAACTTTCAGTGCTATACCTAAGAGAATGTCTACTTCCTCCTTCTTAGAGCCCACAACTACCATGTAAAGGGATCCAGCTACTCTGTTGGAGAGATGGAGGGATCACAGAAAAAAGAAATGCCTATCCACTCTCTAGTTATCTTGCTTACCCCCATTGAACTTCCAGATATGTCAGTGGAGGCATCTTAGTTATGTGTCAGTGCCACAGTTGAACAAGTCTTTCAACTAATACGTCAGCTGAATACAACCAAGGGAATGACCCCAGCTAAAACAACATGGTGAACAACTACTCAACTGAACTCTATACAAATTCTTGAGCAAATATAATAATTGTTGCTTTAGTCACTAATTTGAGAGCAGTTTGCTATATAGGGATAGATAACTTGGTATACACCAGACAAAACAACTAGGTGTAGTCTTAGCCTCTCTTAGTTTTTAACCTATACTTAAGCCTGACTTAAACTTCACAAAAAATGGCAACAAGCCATTGAACACAGTTTATGTATTAGACCAATAAGGATTTGTTTCACTATTCAAGTAGTTACAGATATGTAAAGATTGAGGATATAGCTGTAACATTGAACCCAAAGACACTCTGCGAAGACTTACTCTGGGTTTGAACAAGTAAGATGGTCCTTAACTGGGTTTAATTTAGGTCTTACACAATAGCACATAGTTGAGAGAAAAAGAGACATAGTTTTAAAATATTTTTTCTGATGGGATGAAATAATGAGACATCAGCATTATCACCATTTTCTTTATATTTTTCAAAAAGATAAATACATGAGTATTAAATAATACCATAGAATGTAGGTAAAATTCTAAAGACTGTATATACTTACACAGATTTGGAGAGCCATGACCATGTGTACTGTTTTCTTTTTTTGGAATTTTCTGAAGTTAGAAGACATACAAATGGCCAACAGATACATAAAAAGCTGCTCATCTTCACTAGCTATTTGAGAAATGCAAATCAAAACTACAATGAGGTACCACCTCACACATGTTATATTGGCTGCTATACTAGAGTTTACTCAGAGTTTTCAAGCCTATTTTCTTTGTACTACTCTGCTTCCATGCTTTTGTTTATCTTGTCCTCTAAATTGTTGATTCAATCATCTGCTTCATTCAGCCTGCTATTAATTCCTTGTAGTGGCATCTTCATTTCTGATATTGTATTTGTCATTTCTGACTGGTTCTTTTTTATAATTTCAATGTTCTTTTTGATATTTGCTATTTATTTAGGTGCTTTTTATGTCCATCTATTGTTACTCTTAGATCCTTGAGCATCCTAATCATCATTGTTTCGAACTTTGCATCTTGTCTTTTGGTTACTTTCATCTCATTCAGATTTTTTTCTGGGGATTTCTCTTGTTGATTCATTTGGGTTGCATTTCTCTGTCTGCCCATTTTGTGTGTGTATTAGGTAGTGTTGTCTGACTTTAATTTTTTTGTGTGGTATTTGTGAAGAAGATGGGATTGGTGTACTGTTTTCTAGGTCACTTGTTTTTCTTGTTCTAGGAATGCTTCTTGAGGGTACTATTTTCTCTCTTGTTGTATGTGTGTATTAGATGCAGTTGGTCCTTTTGTGGGTACGGTTATCCCTTCAGGTTTTCTGGCTCTAAGTGTCAATCTTGATTATGTATATTACACACTATGCAATTTCTGTCCTGTTGCATGCATTTATTCTCCACAGTGTTTGGTGCCTGCTAGACTTCACCTTTGAGTATGCTGCTTATGTAGGTAGTTGATCTAGGTTTGGTGCTGTCTGCCACCCACCACTAGTAGTGGTGGCTCCAGTTCTTCTTGAATTGGCATCAGCTATGATTTGTAACATGCTGTGGGCTATTAGTCTGCAGCTACTGCAATATTTGCTTTTTGTGTCTGCATTTCTGTGTCCGGGTACTGTGGGAATGGCCAACCTCCGTATGAGGATCAGCTTCCTTCTGCTTAGAGATTACCACAGCTGCATAAAAGCCCCAAGTTCTGTAAGATTTGTCTCTACTTTTCAGCTGCTCCTCCTGTGCTTTTAGCTGCCTGGTCTTCCCACAGCGTCTTCTGTAGTAAGACTGTAGTGTGGGCTCAGATTGGCCTCACCCAACCAACACTTCTACAGGTTTCATGCTTCATGGGTTAGGACAGCTAAGGTTGTGAATACAACACTTGTGGGACCCCTACTTCAGGATTCTCTTGGTCAAGAGCTCAGTGTAGGGAATGTGGCCCCTATTCCAGAGCTTGATCCCTCAGCCACTGCTGGATACTTACATTTTATTTCTCCCCACCAAGTTGAGCAGCAAATTCAGACCAAGTGTGGCCGACAGTTGCCTCTGCAGAAGTTTTTTCAGCTGTTGAGACCCAGGTATCAGGGAGGAAGACTGAGAGAGTTCTCTCTTGTGGCTGATTGTGACCCTCCTGAAAGTGGCTAAGCCCCTTGACAGATTCAGCAATAGACCCACAGGGCCCCGCATTTTAAATGTCCATGCTCCAAGTCTCTCTCCCTTCCCCCTATGGAATCTAGCCTATTAGGACAGAATATCGACTGCCTAGGCTGACTGATTGTGAGGCTCCACCCTATTCAATGCACATGAGCTGCTATGCTGGTTCTGATAATTGAGAGTAGAACTTGCCTCAGCTGGGCCAGGTGTGAGGAGATTTTCATTAGGCTACCACTCTAGCAAGGGTTGTTAGGTCTCAAACCAATGTTTTCTGCATCTGGCCTCTGGATGTGCCAGCCCTGAGCCTTCTAAGCAGAGACCCAACTCAGCCCAGTGGGAGACACAGCCTGTGACTGGCTGTAAGCCAGTGCCCGCAGCCTCCAACAGGACCGCCTGGCCAGTGCAGGTTCACATTAGATTCAGACAGTTGGTAATAAAACAACAGAGCCAAGAACTGGTGGGCCATTTTCTTTAATCTTAGCTTACACCCAGTTGGCAAGTAAAAACACACACTATGCTCCAAAACCCACTCATTCAGTGCTCACAAAGCTACTGACTTATCTGAGTTTCCTAGCATCAAATGATTCTAGCTCACCAGACTTATTCACCTCTGTTCCCCATCTCCTTCTCCTGCACAAACTGGCTTCTCGCTCAGCACTCCACCATCTTGGCTGCTTCTCCTGCCCTCTTCCATGTGGCCTTACTCTGCTCTCCTCTCTACTGCTAATACCAGGAACCGAGAGAGAGCAAGCTCCTGGTCTGCCCCACTTTATAGAATAGATTCAAAACCTTTAATCCAATCTGCAAACAAGGAAGTCTCTGATACAAAGTCACTTATCTGAGACATGATGGGAGGATTCCTCATGAGAGTGCACCACCCCACATCATCCAATCAGTCAAGGGTGTGGGGAAAAGCTTACTCTTAAAACTAAGCTTTAGGCTATAATGACCAGGCCTGCTTACAGCCTGTCCCCCACACCCAATAATATAATTACGCCCACCCCAAGCATAAGGGCAACTAATATCACCTGGGTGATGGGCTTTCATGTGGGCAGCGCCATCTTTAACAAAGTGAGCATAATATATTTTATCTGCCCAACAACTGGCCCTCAGCAAACTTTCTGGAGCTATGAGCAATTCAGAGTTTGTGGCTGCCTCTGCTGGGTTCAGGTCTACATGGAAATACCATGTACTCCTAGTCTGGTTTTTACCCAGTCTGGTCTAGGGGAAGGTTTTCTCAAATGGCCAAGTTTCCTTGAGTCTCACCTCCTGCATCCTGTCTGTTGCCTGCTTGATGAACTCAGCTGCTGAAAGAACTTCTGCTGGAATCTAGAGCCTGTGGCAATTCAGCGATTAGAAAAGGTGGTGGGTGTGGCTCCGCCCCTTGGCTCCAGGTGTCAGTCTGTCCAGACCTTTTCACAGACTGGTAGGGTTAAAGCCCTAGGAGTCTGATGGGTGTGGCCTCTGAGAACCACAATTTTGGTTTGCCAGCCCAGTTTTATCTGAGTCTCTTGTGAGGTGAAAGCACCAGTCATTGACTTGGTAGAGTGTGTGTGTGTGTGTGTGGGGAGGGGGCCTTCAGTCTCAACACCAGAAAACTGAGTCACTAATGTGCCCCCTGATTCCTGGCATCTCAAAATGACCCATCACCATCCCTGGGATAGGAGAGACTCCTGAGAGTGGAACAGTTGCTTTTCCCCAGGCTGATGCCACTCAGAGGGGATTGCTCCTTCCAAGAAAGATGGTGACTGTAGTACTGGAGAATGACTCAGCACAGGAGTTCTGGTGGCTATCCCCCACAGTGTCTCTCCCTGGGCCTCCAACTTTACACTCTCCCCTTGCAACTTCAGTCATCTCAGCTCTCCCCCATCAGAGTCCCAGGTAAGTGACTGTGAACAAGATTTTCTGTATGAGCCATTTAAAATGGAATCTGCGTTTGAGAGCTGTGTCTCTTTCTCGCAGACAGAAACCTGGCTCTTTTCACAGCTAAATGCTGTCTGGGTTCCTCTTCTAGGCTCTAGGGTTGTAGACTTGGGGTTTGGGCCTGAGGCTGAGAACCCACACATTTTTAGGGCAATCCACCCCACAATGAGAATCCCTCCAGACCCTCAGCAACCACTCACTCTTGGGAGTACTAAGCTTTTTCCATGTCTTCACCCTTCTTACCAGTCTCAGTGTGATCCTTAGTTAAACAATCCTCTTAGTTTAGTCCAAAGTTGGTGTTTTAGGATGATTGTTCTTAAATTAAGTTGTAATCCAATTTGATTCTGAGATGTGTCAGTTGGAACGTCCACCTACTTCATCGCCATCTATTGGGCAGATAAAATATATTATGCTCACTTTGTTAAAGATGTCGCTGCCCACGCGAAGTTTTAAGAGTAAGCTTTTCCCCACACCCTTGACTGATTGGATGATGTAGGGTGGTGCACTCTCATGAGGAATCCTCCCATTATGCCTCAGATAAGTGACTTTGTATCAGAGATTTCCTTGTTTGTAGATTGGATTAAAGGTTTGAGTTTCTACACTATAAAGTTGGGCAGACCCAGAGCTTGCTCTCTCTTGGTTCCTGAGGTTAGCATTAGAGAGGAGAACAGATTAAGGCCACGTGGAGGAGAGAAGAAGCAGCTAAGATGGTGGAGTGTCAAGGGAGAAGCCAGTTTGTGCAGAGAGGAGATGGGAAACAGAGGTGATAAGTCTGGTGAGCTAGAATCCTTTGATGCTAGGAAACTCAGATAAGTCAGTAGCTTTGTGAGCACTGAATGAGTGGGTTTTGGAGCATAGTGTGTGTTTTTGCTTGCCCGTTGGGTGAAAGCTAGAATTAAAGCTGATGGCTCACCAGTTTTTGACTCCGTTGTTTCATTACCGACTGTCCAAATCTAATGCAAACCTGCACTGGCCAGGTGGCTGTGATGGTGGCCCTGATTACTGGCTTTACACCATCTTTCTTCCTTCTTACTTGAGAATTTCTTATAATGAAGATTTCTGACAATGACTTATCTTCTCTTATCTGAAGATGTCTTTATTCTACCTTACTTTTGAAAGATATTTTCACTTGGTGTATCATTCTGGGTTGACAAGTTTTTTCTTTCAGCAGTTTAAAAATTCTGTTCCACTATCTTCTGGTCTTCATAGTTTGTGAAGAGGAATAAGCAGTCATTTGATCATTGTTTCCCTATGTGTATAGGTCATTTTTCTTTGGCTGCCTTTAATATTTTCTGGCTTTCTCCTTTGTTGAATTATGCACTCACCCTCCTCCTTTAAACACATGGTTACCTTTTAGTGGCTGTGGCTGCCATGGACTTTGTCCTGTCAGAAATATTACTGGTTTTCTTAGAGTTTTAGTTAGACCATGAAGTGCCTACTGTGGCTTTACCTTAAACTTTTTAGCTTTTGCCTCCATTTTTACCTTGTTTATTTTTACACATTGATTTTAACTCAGCTGACTCATCATCTTTTCCAAAGAGCTCTGAATTACTATATTCAACTGAATGTGTCCCCGAGTTCAGAAAGCATTTGACCACATTTAACAGGAAACACTACCACAGAGGTTTGAACAAAACCAAAAAGGTTTACTTAACTGATAAAAAATTTAGAAGTATTCAGTTTATTACTCAGATAGGGTATTAGGATTTTCCCTATCTATTTGCACTTCTATCTGCATAAAGCTTTTGTCCTTGTAGTCTCAAAATGAAAGTTATTTCCTTGAACATTATATTCATTTTTTCAAGGTAGAAGAAAAAGCAAAGACAATTGGTAGGGTTTCCAACACAACCTGTTTTGCCTAGGGCTTTCTTATTTTTAACACAGAAAGACCCAAGTTCATTAGTTTAGCTAAAAAATCACATGAGAGATACCAATGGTTTTTGCTTTTTATGCCTAGAAAATAGCCTATAAAAACCAGCACTTATTTCTCCTTCTGAAGAGTTAAGATCTGACAGCTGTGGTCACAACTCATGTTCACAATCTTGAATTATGATTAGACATGACTATATTCCCTGGGTCATAGCATTGACAGTTTAGTTGATTTATCTTGAGAGATTGTTCCAGTATTTACTTAAGTAACTTATTCTTAGAATCTTTCCCTAAGAATGGCTTAGTTAAATATTATGTCACTCTTGGTTTTTTCCCCAAGTTTTTAAAGTAGTTATTTCAACATTTATATTACAAAGGAAAGTACAGATTGTAAACAGCAAAATCAAAATACATACTGCTTTTAACGTTTTCAAATGTAAGTCCAAACAGTAAAATAAAATCAAATAAACACAAAGAAATCTTAAATTTCTGATAGATACAATTAACAAAGCAAAAAGTTTAAATATAGATATACTGATGTTAAAACACAGGATTATTTATATTTATGTTAATTATATTTGAACAATATTTAAATGTTGTTTTTGAGAAGAAAAATGTATTTTATGTAGGTGGAGTTGCCTTAATCAGACTGTGTCTTTTATCAAAGGAGTTGGAGGACATCCAAAAAATCATCAATATCAATTATGAATTCTAAAAGAAATAAATGTTATTTCTAGCCTGTTCATTACTTGCTTCCTTAAAATCATAAAATAACATTTCATATTCTTAGGAATAAAACATAAATCTTTTTTTATGGCAACCTAAAACTATATAATCTGGCTGAAAATTATGTAAGGTTTTTCTCATATAACCTGATATTATATAAGCATATTGGGGACGTGTAGTATATGCACAGTGTTGTAAAATCACAAAACAAACATAATAGCCACTAACATTTTCTTTTTTCCTGAGTCAATCTTTTTTTTTGCAGTTTTGTCAATAACTGATGATTACAAAGGATGAGTACTAATAAAGTAACCTTTACCTTTTAATGAAGGTATTTTTCATACATCTTCTTTCATACCTAAGAATTATTTGATTCAAATGTTTCTCAGCTGTGTTTCAGCAATGTAAATGTGATTTTTTTTCACTACAAGTGAAATCTAGTGGTTCATTTTAATGTTAACAATCCCTTGGGTCAGAAATAAAATACTTTGTTTTAACAATATTTCCTGACCTCAAGACTCCCAAGGATCCACTCCACCACTCCACTGAATTCAGTTGCCAATTTAACTTAAGAATGTAACTTAAATTGCCTGAAGGGCTTGGAAATAAAACCTAGAAAGCTTGGTTTGGATATGTGGAGATATTTGAACAGAATGTGACCCTTCTTAGGAAATTTTAATGAGTTATTAATGGAGGAGGTGTGAAAATTCGCAATTATATAGCCTCATTGGTGACTCCTATCTCAAGTCTAAGCTATCCCTTCCTGTCAACCCTGCAGCCACAGCCATGTCCAAGCCCTATAGAGTCTTTATTTCAGCTTGTTAAACTTTGTGTATAATTCAATCCTCTACTTCTAAATCCATCTCTATCCTGAGCCCTGTGTCCCTTCAGTTAGAGCTTTTAACAACCAAGTTGTACTCTTCTCAAAGTCCCTATGTTTTCAGTTCTTTGTTAATATAGATGAATATTTCTGACCTGTCTAAAATTTTCCCAGCCGCTAATACCATAGACAGCAGAAATATTCTACATTAATGACACCGGCATACTGCAAGTTCAACTTTAAGTGGTCTGATATGCAAAGATTAGGTGATCTTCCTATCACATCAAGACAGTAAAATGTTATGAAATTTCTATTAGTGATTTACTATATTTGTGAAATCACTCTATTTCTTTATTATTATTAATATTTTGTATTAAAACTGACAGGAGGGGAGGCAGAGACAAACTTCCGCATGCACCTTGACCGGGATCCCGACAAACCCACTAGGGTGTGATGCACTGCCCATCTGGGGCCCTTGCTCCATTGCAACCAGAGCCATTGTTTAGCACCACAGGCAGAGGCCATGGAGCCATCCTTAGTGCCTAGGGCCCAACTCATTCCAATTGAATCATGGCTGCAGGAGGAGAGGAGAAGAGAGAGAGAGAGAAGCATGAGAAGGAGAGGTGGAGAAGCAGATGGGTGCTTCTCCTGTGTGCCCTGACTTGGAATCAAACCTGGGACATCCACATGCTGACTGATGCTCTACCACTTAGGCAACTGGCCAGGGAAGAAATTACTCTATTTCATCAGAACTTGTATCATTTCCACCATCATTAGGACTCTTATTTGGATAGCTGCCAACGCAATGAAGAGTTTATGTTTATCTTCCATCATTTTCATTTGTCTAATAGCACACAGCAGCCAGTTTCTATGTTTAAGAGCCAAGAGGCACCCACACAGAGAATAAATGTATAGCACTACACCTTCCCATATATATATATTATTAATTCTAATGGGGTGACACCAATAAATCAGGGTACATATGTACAATGAAAACATCTCCAGGTTATCTTATCATTCAATTGGGTTGCATACCCATCACCAAAAGTCAAATTGTCCTCTGTCACCTTCTATCTGGTTTTCCCTGTGTCCTTCCCCTCCTCCCTATCCCACTCTTCCCTCCCTCCCCCCATCCCATAACCACCACTCTCTTGTCCATGTCTCATATTCTCACTTTTATGTCCCACCTATGTATGGAATCATGCTGTTCTCAGTTGTTCTTTTTTTCTGATTTACTTATTTCACTACGTATAATGTTATCAAGGTACATCCATTTTGTTATAAATGATCCGATGTCATCGTTTCTTATGGCTGAGTAGTATTCCATAGTATATATGTACCAAAGCTTTTTAATCCACTCGTCTTCTGACGGACACTTGGGCTGGTTCCAGATCTTCGCTATTGTGAACAATGCTGCCACGAACATGGGGGCGCATTTCTTCTTTTCGAACAGTGCTATGGTGTTCTTAGGGTATATTCCTAAAAGTGGGATAGCTGGGTCAAAAGGCAGTTCGATTTTTAATTTTCTGAGGAATCTCCAAACTGTTTTCCACAGTGGCTGCACCAGTCTGCATTCCCACCAGCAGTGCAGGAGGGTTCCCTTTTCTCCACATCCTCGCCAGCACTTATTCTGTGTTGTTTTGCTGATGAGTGCCATTCTGACTGGTGTGAGGTGATATCTCATTGTGGTTTTAATTTGCATTTCTCTAATGATTAGTGATGTTGAGCATTTTTTCATATGCCTATTGGCCATCTGTATTTCCTCTTTGGAGAAATTTCTATTCATTTCTTTGGCCCATTTTTTGATTGGGTTGTTTGTCTTCCTAGTGTTGAGTTTTATAAGTTCTTTATAAATTTTAGTTATTAACCCCTTATCAGATGTGCTGTCGAATATGTTCTCCCATTGTGTGGTTTGTTATTTTATTCTGTTCCTATTGTCTTTAACTGTGCAAAAACTTTTTAGTTTGATATAGTCCCATTTGTTTATCTTGCTTTTTATTTCAGTTGCCCGTGGAGATAAATCGACAAATATACTGCTGCTACAGATGTCAGAGAGCCTGCTGCCTATGTTTTCTTCTAAGATGCTTATGGTTTCACGGCTTACGTTTAAGTCTTTTATCCATTTTGAGTTTGTTTTTGTGAATGGTGTAAGTTGATGGTCTAGTTTGATTTTTTTGCAGGTAGATGTCCAATTTTCCCAACACCATTTGTTAAAGAGGCTGTCTTTACTCCATTGTATGTTCTTTCCTCCTTTGTCAAATATCAGTTGTCCATAAAGCTGTGGGGTTTTTTCTGGGTCCTCTGTTCTGTTCCATTGATCTATGTGCCTGTTCTTATGCCAGTACCAGGCTGTCTTGAGTGTAATGGCCTTAACTAAACCTTGATATCTGGAAGAATGATACCTCCTGCTTTATTTTTTCTTTTTAAGATTGCTGAGGCTATTCGTGTTCTTTTTTGGTTCCATATAAATTTTTGGAATATGTGTTCTATATCTTTGAAGTATGTCATTGTTATCTTAATTGGTATTGCATTGAATTTATAAATTGCTTTGGGTAATATAGACATTTTAATGATGTTTATTCTTCCTAGCCATGAGCACGGTATATGCTTCCACTTGTTTGTATCTTCCTTGATTTCTTTTATCAATGTTCTATAATTTTCCGAGTACAAGTCCTTAACCTCCTTGGTTAAATTTACTCCTAGGTACTTTATTTTTTTGGCTGCAATAGTGAAGGGGATTGTTTCCTTAATTTCTTTTTCTGACAGTTCATTGTTGGTATATAGAAATGCCTCTGATTTCTGAGTATTAATTTTATATCCTGCCACCTTGCTGAATTCATTTATAAGGTCCAGTAGTTTTTTGACTGAGACTTTAGGGTTTTCAATATACAATATCATATCATCTGCAAATAGTGACAGTTTTACTTCTTCTTTTCCAATTTGGATGCCTTTTATTTCTTCTTCTTGTCTGATTGCTGTAGCTAGGACTTCTAGAACTATGTTGAATAAGAGTGGTGAAAGGGGGCATCCCTGCCTGGTTCCTGATCTTAAGGGGATTGCTTTTAATCTTTGTCCATTTAGTATGATGTTTGCTGTCAGTTTATTGTAGATGGCCTTTATCATGTTAAGGAATGCTCCCTGTATTCCCACTTTACTGAGAGGTTTGCGCATGAATGGGAGCTGGATTTTATCAAATGCCTTTTCTGCATCTATTGAAATTATCATGTGATTTTTGTCCGTTCTTATGTTTATGTGATGAATCACATTGATTGTTTTGCGAATATTGAACCAGCCTTGCCTCTCCAGAATAAATCCCACTTGATCGTGGTGTATGATTTTTTTCATATATTGCTGGATCCGGTTGGCTAATATTTTGTTGAGAATTTTAGCGTCTAAATTCATCAGGGATATAGGCCTATAATTTTCTTTCTTTGTGTTGTCTTTGCCCGGTTTTGGGATCAGAATTATGCTCGCCTCATAAAAGGAGTTTGGAAGTCTTCCTTCCTCTTGAATTTTTTGAAATAGCTTGAGGAGGATAGGAGTTAGTTCTTCTTTGAATTTTTGATAGAATTCACTTGTGAAGCCATGAGGCCCAGGTATTTTCTTTTTTGGGAGTTTTTTGATAACTGTTTCAATCTCCTTTGCTGTAATTGGTCTGTTTAGGTGTTCTGATTCTTCCAGATTGATTTTTGGAAGGTTATATGATTCAAGAAATTTGTCCATTTCACCAAGATTGTCTAATTTTTTGGCATATAGTTCTTCATAGTATTTTCTTACAATGCTTTGTATTTCTGTTGTGTCTGTTGTTATTTCTGCACTGTCTTTTCTAATTTTATTTATTTGAGTCCTCTCTCTTTTTTTCTTGGTGAGTCTAGTTAAAGGTTCATCAATCTTGTTTACCTTTTCAAAAAACCAGCTTCTGGTTTCATTGATCCTCTGTATTGTTTCCTTAGCCTCTATGTCATTTATTTCTGCTCTGATCTTTATTATTTCCTTCCTTCTACTTGTCTTGGGTTTTATTTGTTGTTGTTTTTCTAGTTCTTTTAGATGCAGGGTCAGGTTGCTTATTTGAGCTTTTTCTAGCTTCTTATGATATGCCTGTAATGCAATAAACTTCCCTCTCAGAACTGCTTTTGCTGTGTCCCATAAATTTTGAGTTGATGTATGCTCATTATCATTTGCTTCTAGAAACTTTTTTATTTCTTCTTTGATCTCAATATTAATCCATTCATTATTTAATAACATGCTATTTAGTTTCCAAGTGTTTGAGTATTTTTCAGTTTTTCTTTTGTGGTTAATTTCTAGTTTCATGGCATTGTGATCAGAGAAAATGCTTGATATGATTTCAATCTTCTTAAATTTATTGAGACCATTTTTGTGTCCTAACATGTGGTCTATCCTAGAAAACGTACCATGAGCGCTTGAGAAGAATGTATATTCTACTGCTTTAGGGTGAAAAGTTCTGAAGATATCTATTAAATCAAGTTGATCTAGTGTCTCCTTTAAGTCTGCTGTTTCTTTATTAATTTTTTTTCTTGAGGATCTCTCCAGTGTTGTTAGAGTGGTATTGAAATCCCCTACTATGATAGTATTGCTGTTAATCTCGCCCTTTATATCCATCAAAGTCTGCTTTATGTATGTCAGGGCTCCTATATTTGGTGCATAGATATTTATAATAGTTATATCTTCCTGTTGAATTGTTCCCTTTATCATTATGTAGTGTCCTTCTTTATCTCTTACTATAGCCTTTGTTTTAAAGTCCATTTTGTCTGATATAAGTATTGCTACCCCTGCTTTCTTTTCATTTCCATTTGCATGAAATATTTTTTTCCATCCTTTTACCTTCAGTCTATGAGCATCTTTTGTTTTAAGGTGTGTCTCTTGTAGACAGCATATGTATGGGTCCTGTTTCTTTATCCATGCAGCTACCCTATGTCTTTTGATTGGATCATTTAATCCATTTACATTTAAGGTTATTATTGATATGTAGTTGTTTATTGCCATTTTATTCTTTAAAGCTGTATTCTTCTTTTGCTCTATTCATTCCTCCCTTTAAACTGTTCACAAGAGGCCTCTTAGTATCTCTTGCAGAATTGGTTTGGTTTTTATGAATTCCTTCAGGCTTTCTTTTTCTGGGAAGCTCTTTATTTCTCCTTCAATTTTAAACTTTAGCCTTGCTGGATAAAGTAGTCTTGGTTGTAGGTTCTTGTTCTGCATCAGTTTGATTATATCTTGCCATTCCCTTCTGGCCTCAAGTGTTTCTGTTGAGAAGTCCGATGTCGTCCTTATGGGGGCTCCTTTGTAGGTGATAGCCTCTTTTTCTCTAGCAGCTTTTAAAATTTTTCCTTTATCCATTAGCTTTGGTATTTTAACTATGATGTGTCTTGGTGTAGATCTTTTTGGGTTTCTCTTTAATGGAGTTCTGTGTGCTTCTTGAATGTGTGGAGTGTTTCCCAGCCTTAATTTAGGGAAGTTTTCTGCTATGATTTGATTGAACAAAGTTTCCATTTCCTGTCCTCTCTCCTCTTCTTCAGGCACCCCTATGATGCGAATGTTGTTTCTCTTCTTGTTGTCACAAAGCTCCCTTAGAGTTTCCTCACATTTTTTAAGTCTGTTTTCCTTTTTCTTCTCTGCTTCTGTGCCTTTGTTTATTGTGTCCTCTAACTCGCTTATTCGATCCTCAGCGTGATTCATCCTGCTTTTAATTCCTTCCATTGTGGTCTTCAGTTCTGATACTGTATTTGTCATTTCTGTCTGATTCTTTTTTATTATTTCAATTTCATTTTTTATACTTGTTATCTCTTTATTTAGGTGTTCATAATGACTATCCATTGTTGCTCTAATTTCTTTGAACATCCTAACTATCATTATTCTAAATTCTGCTTCTGGTAATTTGGTTATATCTGGTTCATTCAAGTCCTTCTCTGGGGATTTCTCTTGATTCATTTGGTTTGCATTCCTCTGCCTGCCCATTTTTTCTGTGTATAAGCAAGTTGTGGCCACTGGAGTCCAGTAGGTGTTGCCTTTGTGTTCTCTAGGTGTGGTCTGTCTGCAGGCCCCCCACCCCTTCTGCCGGTGCCTAGGGTGATTGGGTATGAGCGTTACCAGCGCCGGCCCACTGTGGCTTTTGCTGTGATTTCTGCCTCTCCTCCGTGGGAGGGGCTGTCACTGAAGCCACAAGTCTTAGCACCAAGGGTAGAGGTAAGCACCTTTGCTCAGCTGCGGACCCAGCCTATTTCCGGACTTCCGCCCAGAACCCTCAGTCAGAGCCTGCTCGCCACAGTTTTGCAGGTTGGGCGGGGCTTTTGACATGCTCTCAGCTGTGAGCATTTGCCCGTCTGGAGATTTAGCCCTTCCCTCGAGGCCAGGGCCCTTCTGCGCAGAGTCGCAAACCCAGGTTTATTGGGCCAGGCGTGTTTGCTGGCTTCAGCTCAGCTGCATACTTCCGCTCGTCCCGGACTCTACCCCGCCCCCGCGTTCGGAGTCCGCTCGTGCACGTATGAATGCAATCCGCGGTTTCTCCGGCCGGGCGGGGATAGTAGCGTGAGCTCAACTGCGAGCTTCCACTTGTCTCGGGGTCTAGCCCGTTCCCGCGCTCAGAGCCCGCTCGCGCATGTATACTGGCCAACCGCAGTTTCTCCGGCCTGGAAGGGGGGGCTGGTAGCATGAGCTCAGCCGCGAGCCCCTGCCAGTCCCTGGTCCTAGCCCGGTCCCCACGGTCAGGGCCGGCCTGCGCTGGGTTGTAGAGCAGATTTCTGCCCGTTCCTGGCCTCCCGCTTTGTCCCCGTAAGTGGGGTTAAAGGCGGGCCCGCAGCTGCCGGTCCGCTTTCGCGCGTTCTCTCTGACCCTCTGGGCTAGACCGAGCTCCCACCGACTTGGCCTCTGCCCACGCCGACAGAACCGCGTTTCAGCGTCCTGTCGCCCCAAACCCTTAAGCAGCCCTCAGCAGATTAGGAAGGGACCTAATACTCCACACTGTAGGCCTGGGAGCTCCCTCACTTGTTTCACAGCTCAAAACTGTCCAAATGCCTCTTCTAGGCTCTGAGCATGCAGGCTGGGGCTTGCTTCCTGGGACCCAGGTCCCTCCCTCTCCGTCAAACTTTCCTCCTGCCCCGCGGGTCTCTCCGGGCTGCCGTTTGCTCCGGGGAGCTGGGCAGCCCTCTTCGCGTTTTCGCTATTCCTACCAGTCTCAATGTGGCTTCTTCTGTGTTCCTTGGTTGAAGAGTCCACTTAGTTTAGTTCATAGTTGGTTTATCCAGATGATGGTTCTTTAAATTGAGTTATAATCTACTTTGCTTCTGGGAGTTGGAAGTTGGTACGTCCGCCTACTCCGTCGCCATCTTGCTTCTCCTCCACCTTCCCATTTTATATTTACCTCATGCCACATCTTTAAGTCAAGGCATATATGTAAGTACAGTGGTATCTTGAGATACGAACACACAATTTTTTTTAAATACGATCTGCAACTCAGACTGTATTTTTGTTCAAGATCTGAGCGAAATTCCGAGATATGAGTCATGATTCGGAAGCTGCTGCTAGTTGGCACGTTGGTGCACAAGTCCAGTATCGTCAGTTTGATATACGAGTTGACTGACTTATGAGCTTGGTTACAGAATGAATAAATTCATATCTCAAGGTACCACTGTATATTCTAAGTAGTTTCAAAGAAGGTAGCATATAGAAGGAGTAGAATTTCAGAAGACTAAAAATTAGTAAGGTGGTAATTGGAAAATATTATAAATATGTGGAAACTTCAGTTTTACAAATATGTCTATACATTTGTATTTGCTTTGTAGAAAAGGATCCTGTAGGAACTCTGATTTAATTAACATAATCTCAAAGCCCAGGAGAGGCGTATTGTAGGTATTCAATAAATGGAATATTTATAGAATAATATTGTTGAGTGAAGTATAATTTTTCATTTTCCATTTGGAAATGTATTTTAGATTGTCTGAAGAGTAAACTTTATTACTGGACAGAAAGAGTAGAAAGTATACTGGATTTACAGTCAAAAAGAGAAATTGAGTCTTCGCCATTAACTAGTGATATAACTTCTAGTAATTCAATTCACTTCTCTGAACTCAGTTACCTTGTTTGAAAAATGGAGATTGAATTTCTTTTCAGTAGGCATTTTATTCTTTTCCTCAAAAGTATAAAATTAGAAAAATTTATTTATAAAGCCTAAAATATACACAGAGATAAAATGGTATTTTAAAGTTAAAATAATAAGAAGATAGGTGTAAAATTTTATCTAAGAATAAAGATTTTCTGGAGTGTTTTTACACCTTCAAGTTAGATCACATAAAAAAGTCTTAAAATTCAAAGGAATCTCAGAAATCAGATTTGTTTTCATTTTTAGTTCCCATTTATTAAGAATCATGTAAAAAAACACCCAACTATGACCAATAGCTAAAATGAAAAAGGTTCACCACTCCAAAAGTGGTCGAGGATGTGAAGCAGCCAGAATTCCACAGGTTGTCTTCAAGTTTCTTCAGCTTCAATTAGCCAATATGCCAAGCCACCAGCATTTGGAATCGCGTTTTCTGAACTCTGTCAATTTTTATCCATGTTGTTGTGTGTATCTCTAGTATGTTCCTTTTTATTGCTAAGTAGTACAGGGTTGTGTTGCAGAATTGGGCACCTGAAACCTGTATAATTATGTTAACTTAGTGTCAGCCTAATAAATTCAATACAGAAAATAAAAACATCACACACACAAAAATCCCTTCTCTCTGAAAGTGGAAGGACTCTGAGAGGAATGTGAACGAGCATGCCCTGCAAGTTTCCCCAGATTGCCCGTCTTAGGTCCTACCCATTTGTCATGTTTTCCCACTATTCATCAAACCTAGTATAAAAACATTCAGGTTAAATGGCTTCTTCAGATCATTTCCTTGTGAAGGCTCTTATGTCACATAAAATATATTGGTAAATTTATATGCTTTTCTCTTGTCAATCTATCTTAAAAAATTTTTTTATATAGAAGAAAGGAGAGAGAGAGACATGAACTCGTTGTTCCATGTAGTTGTACATCCACTGATTGCTTCTCATTCATGCCTTGACCAGGGATGGAGCTGATGACCTTGACACTCTGAGTAAACGCTCTATCCACTGCATCACCACAGGCCAGGCAGTCAATCTATCTTTTGTTACTGAGTCTCAGTTGAGAACCAGAAGGGTAGAAGAAAAAAAATATTTCCCCTCACCTATAATACAAATATACATATATTGATACCAAGTAGTTCTCATATTAAAAAAAGATGTTAGAATATAATCTGATCTCTGAATTTTATATAAATTTTATCAGATATCAGATTTTAACATCTTTTTTTATATCCATGGAATTTTATGACTAGTGATGCTAAGTGTATTTGTTTAAATGTATGAGCTGTATTTGTGTGTGTGGCTAAGAATCCCTTCCCCCAAATTAAAGAAATATATATATTACTCTATCTTAATGTAAGTTATGAGAAAATATTTGTCAGTAGCATTCTACATAATAAATATGGAGGCTTAGACACAGAGAAGGTATTCTATTTTACTGCACTCCACACGTTGGGGATAGAACTGGGGAGGTAGCACGCACACATACATACACACACACACACACACACACACACACACACACACACACACAATGCAGCCACACAGTTCCTCTTCAAATGCTTCCAAAGCATTTAAACCTGCTTCCAGAGCTAGTTTCAGAAAGTCATCAATATATTATTTTAAACCAAATATAAATATTGTTCATCTACTGGTACCTTTTTATCCACTGCTTTTTTTCCCCTAGCCTTAATTCAACTACTACATTATTTTCTATCATGGGTGATATGTCAGTTTCCAAGGTCATTCTGTTCATTCTGACAATCAGGAAGATATGGCTAAGGCACTGACATCTCTAGAAATGCTTCTGTAGTTGACACTGCTTTTAGCAGATATGTATTTATGAACTAACTTTTTAACCCATAATTTTATGTTGTTTCCAACTGAAGGTTTACATTCTTCATCCCCCAACCCCCTCTATTTTCTTTTGCGAATTGTTATGGACTAAATATTTTTGCCCAACTTTCCCCAATTCACATGGCAAAGCCCTAACTTCCAGTGTGGCTATATTTGGAGATGGGCATATAAGGATATAATTAAAGTTAAAAGAGTTTATAAAGGTAGAGAGCTGATTTGATAGGACTAGTATCATTATAAGAGACACCAGAGAGCTTGCCCCCCCATCACAGTTCACAAAGTAAGGGCCATGTGAGCACACAGTAAGATGGCAGCCACCTACAAGCCAAGAGAAGAGTCCTCAGAAAGAAACCTCCCTTGATTTTGGACTTCCCAGCCTCTGGAATTGTGAGAAATAAAATTCTGTTTAAACTTCCTAATCGGTGGTATTTTGTTATGACAGCCCAAGTGGCCATAACAACATATCATGGGTACATGAACGATTCTAGATATTGGTATATTTCTCTTGGGTGAATTACTGGTAGTGGTAAGAGAAATTACTGTGTGTGGACACAAACGAAATCTTATGGCTGCTTTGCTGGCTTCTTGATTGGCTGCATACTGTTAGAGAACCTCAATATAGGCGAATGTTCTTTTGTATTAAAATCTGGCTGGCTTTTTCTTTTTTTTCCCTCAGTGGTTTTAACTAGTTGGCACAGCCAGTGCTATTAACTTGTTCATAGGTACCTTTTCCTGGTATTCAGAAGCAACTGAATCTCTATGCTTTTTCCACTTGTTCCTTTTTTTACCCCTGCTAAATTGATGGTGCATGGTTGCCTCTTCATTGTTATGCTGAGGTTTAATTTGTCACCTCACACTTTTGTTCATTAGATAAACATAGAGCAGGTGATAGTCATTGAGAAAACACCGTGTTTAACAAAATGTAGCAGTGTATTTCATAGAAAATGTCTTGTCACAGATGCATTGTGTCCAGAGTAGAACAATTTAAACATTCTTTGTATATAGGAAAAAAGCATCTTTTTAGGCCATGGGAAGACACCATTTTAGTCTGCTTTATAGGAATTAAACATTGGGCAACAGAATGATTAATTCTTCGTTGACCATAGTCCCAAATCCTTTCTTGTACAATCCCATAATACCCTATACATACTTCTCTAATACCACTTAATCCACTGAAATTACCCTCTCTCTTTGTGTCCTTCCAAAAATGGAATATTGATCAAGTCAGGGATTTAATCTTAGCCTTTTTTCCCATCATTTAGTACAGCACATGGCTCATAAAAGGCTCTCGATAAGCATTTGTTGTATTGGATTACATAAAAAATGTTCAGTGGATTTGTTTTTATTAAGCCAGCCAGTATAATTGCTTAAAATTGGAAAATCATTATTTTTTTTCTCTACTGCTCACACTCCAAGGCATTCATTCAATAGTATACATACATTTTCCCACCTAATTAAACTGAGTGTACATAGATAGGATCTTAGGAGAAACTGAATTTTTAAGCAAATTTCAGCAATGTGGAAATGATTAATTGTTGGGTTACTTTTGTCTATGAGAAGACTAAAGAGGAATTTTTTTGCTTCAGGAAATAGAAGAGCTAATTAAAGAATATGAAAGGCTAAGCATGGTCAACCAGGCATTTTCCTTTTCTCATGAATGAAAAGAAGCCTGGTCAGATTGACTAAGTTAAATAAAAAGTAGGACTGATAGTGAAGAAGTTGAAATAGGAGGGTAGGTTTACTGAGAACCTTGGTAGACTCTTTATTTCAAAATCGAATGGCACTTAGTTTTCTGAAATCATAATTGTTATTTTCAAGATGTTTTAGTTCTATACTGGATTCCTTTTTTAAAAATATTAACCATTTTATTTTAGAATAATTTTAGATTTGCAGATGTGTTACATAGATAGTACTTAACTTCCCCCAATCTCAGCCTTATACATAATCATAATATTTATGAAAAATAAGAAATCAACATTGCTACAATACTATTCAATAAACCATAGACTTCATTCAGATCTCCATCGCTTTTCCAATAATGAACTACTTTTATTCTAGGTTCCAACCTAGGATTCTACATTGCACTTAAAAATTTGTGATTTCACCTTTGAGTTAAGATTTACGCTCTACAAAGCCCATATATCATGCCCATTATATGTTTTGGCCGTTTCCTGATCTTAATTCTCTGACCTTCTTGCATGCATTATTCCTCACATACAGTAGGTTTGTAAATCTCTCCCCAAGTCACAGTCCCCCTTTTGCCCCCTTTCTTTCTGTCCTGCCTCATATTTTCTGAAGACCCCTTGCCTTTGACCAGACAAGCAATCTATGTAAAGTAAATCAGCTGAAATGTACAATTTTCATCTTCCTTTACATAATTTTGGCCCTTAGAGAAAACACATAAGCAGAGATTATCAAGTCAATCTGACAGCTTTGTTAATGTTATATTTAATTTGTATTAGAACATGAACAAGGTGAAGTTTTTAATATTAGAATTTAGGACTAAATATTAAATTTCTGGTCCTTCTCAGTGTTTACCGTTTGAGAATCTCATGATTCTTTTCTGAAAATAATGATTTCTTTTAGGTAAGGCATTACTCAAATGAAGGTAAAAGATTTTATTCCTGTTTTTATCAGAGAATATGGGAGTCCATGAATAGGCTTTACCATGTCCATGAATGAACAGAATTATGAACATAATATTTTATAAAAATATCTCTTGATTCCAAAAAGCTAAAGAACCATTTCTCTGGAACTTGGGGTGTTGGGAGAATTGGTATCATAAAATAAGTTTGACTTTCAAATTTCATATTTTAAGTTTATTTTTAAAATTACATTTAAATGGGTGACATTGATCAATAAGAGTACATAAGTTTCAGGTAAACATTTCTATAGCATTTAAACTGTTGATTATGTTATATATTCATAATGCAAAAATTAATTGAAACTCTAAGATAACTAAATGTGTTAAATTTATAAAATAAATACCCTTTCTTATCCACATAATAATTTAGAAACTTAAAACAAAGTTTATTGTGATCTATCTTAATAATTATTATATTTCTATGCCTATTTTTTTGTGGTAAATTTTTTCTTTGCTTGATACTCAGAGTCCTTTTTAGCCCAGTTATTATTACTCTTGCTTTTGTTTGTCTGTGTTTGACAAATCTTTCTTTCATCAATCATTCCTACGCCATTACTTTAACTGACAGATTGCTGAGCATTTGCTTGCTTCCTCCTCCATTCTGGTCGCTATTCCTCTGCTTGCTTGAAGGAAGTGCTCTGGCTAACAGTGCATATAACCATAGGGACTGTCATCAGCATACCAAGAACACAATTCTGGAATAAGCATTTGCCTAACCCTTCCATGATTATTGAAAGAAATTGAAAAAAACACAACAAAATGGAAAAATATTCAATTCCATGTTCATGGATTGGAAGAATCAACATAGTAAAAATGGCAATATTATCCAAAGCAATATACAAATTTAATTCAACCCCCATCAAAACTTCAATGTCATTTTAGAAAGAAATAGAAGAAAAAATCACCAGGTTTGTATGAAACCATAAAAAAACAAAAAGCCAAAACAATCCTGAGGAAAAAGAATGAAGCCAGAGGTGTCACACTACTTGACTTCAAATTATACTACAGAGCAACAATAATCAAAACAGAATAGTATTGGCAGAAAGAAAGACATACAGACCAATGGAACAAAATTGAGAGCCCAGAAATTAAACCACATATAAATAGACAAATCATCTTCAACAACAGAGCCCAAAACACACAAAGGAGAAATGGAAGCCTCTACAAGCAATGGTACTGGGAAAATTGGAAAGCCACATGCAAAAGATTGAAACTTGACTACAGTTTGTCCCCTTGCACAAAAATTAATTCAAAGTGGATCAAAGCACTATAGCTAGTGCTCGACTTAAAACCACGATTGGTTCCGACAGACTGGTCGTAACACTATTTGGTCATAAGTTGAGTAGGCTATATGTACAGTACTGTGAAATGATGTCTTGGTAGACATCTTGGGAGGGGTTTGATGAAAAATATCCAAGACACAAAACACAAATTGCTGTACCAAGTCTGGGATAACTGTTGAAATGGTGCACGGCAGAGATGGTAGTGCTGCCGGAAGCTGGTCTGCACTGTCGTACATTCAGCTGGGCAATGTTTGCGCTGCCAAGTGCGAAGCATTTGTGGCTAGCAATTGTGGTCGTAAAGTTGAATGGTTGTAAGTTGCATAGGTCGTAAATCAATCAATACCTGTAAATATAAGATCTGAAACAATAAACTACATAGAAGAAAACATAGGTACTAAACTCATGTACCTTGGCCATAGAGAACAATTTATGAATTTGACTCCAAAGGCAAGAGAAATAAAGGTAAAAATAAATGAACGGGATTATATCAAAATAAAAAGTTTCTGCACAGCAAAAGAAACTGACAACAAAACAAACAGGCTGTCAACTAAATGGGAGATGATATTTGCAAACAACAGCTCTGATAAGGAGTTAATTCTGAAAATATATAAAGAACTCACAAAGTTCAGCAACAAACAAGGAAACAATCCAATTAAAAAATGGGGAGAGGTTGTGAAAAAACACTTTTCCCAATAGAACGTACAACTGGCCAACACATATATAAAAAGATGCAAATTTTCACTAGCTATTCAAGAAATGCAAATTAAAACAAGAATGTGATACAACATCACACCTGTTAGATTGGTTATTATCAAGGAGGAAAGAAATAATAAGTGTTGGAGAGGCTGTGGAGAAAAAGAAACCCTCTTTCACTGCTAGTAGGAATGCAAATTAGTACAACCATTATGGAAGAAAGTATGGTGGTTCCTCAAAAAACTAATACTAGAACTACCATATGACCCAGCAATCCCTCTACAGGGTATCTGCATCCAAAATTAGAAAATATAAATACATAAAGACATGTACATCTCATGGTCATTGAACATTATTCACAGTGGCCAAGACATGAAAATACCAAGTGGCCAAGACATAAAAATACCAAGTTTCCCTCAATAGTGGAATGGATAAAGAAGTTGTGGTACATATATACAATGAAATACTATTTATCCATAAGAAATGATTACATAGTGCCATTTATGACATCTTGGATGAGACTTGAGAACATTATACTAAGCAAAATATGTAAATCAGAGAAAGCTAAGGAATGTATAATTTCACACATAGATGGGATATAAACTGAGACTCATGAACAGAGATAAAAAGAAAGTTGTTATCAGGGGGCATGGGGTGTAGGGGAGGGGGACTTGATGAAGAGGAACACTGGAGAGGTGGTGGGGGGAAGGATGTAAAGAAGGACAAATATAAGGTGATGGAAAATGATTTGACTTTGGTGATGGGTATACAATATAATCAATAGTTCAAATGCTAAAGAAATGTTTACCTAAAATCAATGTACTCTTATTGATCAATGTTAGCCTGTTAAATTTAATTTGCTAAATAAAATTTAAAAATAAATAAATTAATAATAGTACAAAACATAAAAAAAATAATTAAAAAATAAATAAAAGCAGCCCGTGTCCCTGAGTGGAGTTAGAACTTGATAGCATGGAACTAAATTTAAATATAAAGAATATATTATACATTTTTATTTGAGAAGGCCTACTTTACCCAGTCATTGGAAAGTTAAGAGAGGGAGGTTAGGGGGATAAAAGATTGAATATTGCCTCTCATTATTTATATTAAGGCAAAAGGTTTTTATGCTGGTTTACAAAGAATAAGATAACTCTTTTACCTTACCAGTGGTCGGCAAACTCATTAGTCAACAGAGCCAAATATCAATAGTACAACAATTGAAATTTCTCTAAACTTAAACTATTTAGGTAGGTACATTCCTTATCGAGGTGGCACCTGCACGTGGTATTTTATGAAAGAACCACACTCAAGGGGCCAAAGAACCCCATGTGGCTTGCGAGCTGCAATTTGTCTACCAGGGCCTTACACTAATCCTGTCAAGAACCATGTGCTATGTAAGCAACTTCATTTATTTGTGTATTATATTTTAACAGCTATAAAGGTTAATTTCAAAACCAGTTTTTAAAATACAATGTAAAAGGTGACTCAGTAATACTCAATATGATGATTATCATTAGCATAGTGTTTATTGAGCAGTACCTTTGTACCAGGTACTCTATTGTGTGCTTTATATACATTATTTCTAAATTTACCAATAAACTCTCTTAAAAATCTTATTTAGAAAATTAACTTTACTAGGGTGACATTGATCAATAAGAGTACACAGGTTTCAGGTCAACATTTCTATAGCATTTGAACGGTTGATTATATTGTGTACCCATCACCCAAAGTCACATAATTTTCCATCACCTTATATTGGGCCTTCTTTACATCATTCCCCCCACAACCTCTCCAGTGTCCCCTTCCTTAAGTCCCCCTCCCCGACAAAACCCCTCCTCTTAGCAACAACTTTTCTTTTATCTCTGTTCACGAGTCTCAGTTTATACCCATCTATGTGTGAAATCACACATTTCTTAGCTTTTTCTGATTTACTTATTTTATGCAGTATAATGTTCTCAAGGTCTGTCCATGCTGTCATAAATGTCACTTTGTCATTGTTTCTTATGGCTGAGCAGTATTCCATTGTATATATGTACCACATCTTCTTTATCCAATCCTCTATGGAGGGACACTTTGGTTGTTTCCATGTCTTGGCCACTGTGAATAATGCTGCAATAAACCTAGGGGTGCACATGTCTTTATGTATCGATCTTTTCAAGTTTTGGGGGTAGATACCCAGTAGAGGGATTTTTGGGTCATATGATAATTCTTTTCTTAATTTTTTTGAGGAAACACCATAATTTCTTTCGTAATGGTTGTACTAATTTACATTTCCACCAGCAGTGAATGAGGATTTCTTTTTCTCCACGGCTTCTTAAACATTTGTTATTATCTGTCTTATTGAAAATAGCCTGTCTAGCAGGTGTGAGGTGGAATCTTGTAGTTTTGATTTGTATTTCTTGAATAGCTAGTTAAGATGAGCATCTTTTAATATACCTGTTGGCCAATTGTATGATTTCTTGGGAGAAGTGTCTGTTTATGTCCTCTTCCCACTTTTTAACTGGATTGTTTGCTTTTATGTTGCTGAGCTTTGTGAGTTCTTTATATATTTTGGATATTAATCCTTTATTAGAGCTGTTGTTTGCAAATACCATCTCCCATTTAGTTGACAGCTTATTTGTTTTGTTGTCAGTTTGTTTTGCTGTGCAGAAACTTTTCAGTTTGATATAATTCCATTTATTTATTTTTGTCTTTACTTCCATTGCCTTTCAGGTCAAATTCATAAATTGTTCTCTACGACCAAGGTCCATGAACTTAGTACTTACGTTTTCTTCTATGTAATTTATAATTTCCGGTCTCATATTTAGATCTTTGACCCATTTTGAGTTAATTTTTGTGCAGGGGAACGAAATGTAGTCAAGTTTTATTCTTTTGCATGTGGTTTTCCTATTTTCCCAGCACTATTGATTGAAGAGGCTTTCTTTTATTCATTGTGTATATTTGGCTCTTTAGTTAAAGATGATTTGTCCATATATATGTGGTTTTATTTCTGGGCTCTCAATTCTGTTCCATTGGTCTGTATGTTTGTTTTTCTGACAATACCATGCTATTTTGATTATCATGGCTCTATAGTACAATTTGAAGTCAAGTAGTGTGATACATCTGGCTTCATTTTTTTTCCTCAGGATTTTCTTACTTATTTGGGGTTTTTTATGGTTCCATATAAACCTGATAATTTTTGTCCTATTTGTTTAAATAATAACATTGGGATTTTGATAGGGATTGCATTAAATTTGTATAATGCCCTGGGCAATATTGCCATTTTAACCATGTTGATTTTTCCAACTCATGACCATGTAATATTTTTTCATTTCATTGTGTTTTTTTTCAATTTCTTTCAAATGTTTTGTAGTTTTCAGTACATAGGATCTTCACATTTTTTGTTAATTTTATTCCTAGGTACTTCATTTTTTATAATACTCTTTTTAGTTCGTTTTCCAAAATATCATTGTTGGCATGTAGAAAAGCATTAGACTTTGTATATTGATTTAATATCCTGCAACTTTAGTGTATCGGTTTATTGTTTCTAATAGGTTTTTGGTGGAGTCTTTGGAGTTTTCTATATAAAGGATCATTTCATCTGTAAAAGGTAATACTTTTACTTCTTCTTTCCTGATATGGATGCCTTTTATTTCTTTCTTTTGCCTGATTTCTCTGGCTAAAACTTCCAAAAGTATGTTGAATAAAAGTAGAGAAAGTGGGCAGTCTTGTCTCATTCCTGATTTTAGAAGAAAAGCCTTCATTTTTTCACCATTTACTATGATATTAGCTGATGGTTTGTCATATATGGCCTTTATTATGTTGAGGTACTTTTCTTCTATTCTAATTTTATTGAGTATTTTAAACATAAATAAATATTGTATCATGTCAAGTGGATTTTCTGCATCTATTGATAAGAGCATATGATTTTTGTTCTTTGTTTTACTGATTTAGTGTATTATGCTGATTGATTTCTGTATGTTGAATCATCCTTGTGCTACTGAAATGAATACCACTTGATTGTGATGTATTGTTTTTTTAAATGTGTTGTTGTATTTGATTTGCTAATATCTAGTTTAGGATTTTTGCATCTGTATTCATTTAAAATATTGGTCTGCAGTTTTCTTTTTTTTGTGTTGTCCTTGCCAGGTTTTGGTGTGAGGTTATGCTGGCCTCAAGAAATGTGTTGGGGAGTATTGCTTTGTCTTCTGTTTTTTAGAAAACTTTGAGAAGTATAGGTACAAATCTTCTTTGAATGTGTGGTAGAATTCACTATTGTAACCATCTGATCCTGGACTTTTGCTTTTGAGGATTTTTTTTTTTTAAACAGGGACAGAGAGAGAGTCAGAGAGAGGGATAGATAGGGACAGACAGACAGGAACGGAGAGAGATGAGAAGCATCAATCATCAGTTTTTTGTTGTGACACCTTAGTTGTTCATTGATTGCTTTCTCATATGTGTCTTGACCGCGGGCCTTCAGCAGTCTGAGTAACCCCTTGCTTGAGCCAGCGACCTTGGTCCAAGCTGGTGAGCTTTTTTTTTTGCTCAAGCCAGATGAACCTACGCTCAAGCTGGAAACTTCAGGGTCTCAAACCTGGGTCTTCCACATCCCAGTTCGATGCTCTATCCATTGCGCCACTACCTGGTCAGGCTGCTTTTGGGGATGTTTTTGATAGTTGTTTCTATTTCCTTTCTGCTTATAGGTCTATTTAGATATTTTTTCTTTGAGGTCAGTAATTTAATTTTTTTGTTTGTGACAGAGACAGAGAGAGGGACAGGCAGGGACAGGCAGACAGGAAGAGAGATGAAAAGCATCAATTCTTTGTTGAGGCACATTAGTTGTTCATTGATTGCTTTCTCATGTGTACCTTGATGGGGAGGGGGGCTACATCAGACCGAGTGACCTCTTGCTCAAGCCAGTGTCCTTGGTTTCAAGCTGGTGAGCTGTTCTCAAACTAGATGAGTCCATGCTCAAGCCAGTGATGTTGGGATTTCAAACCTGAGTCCTCTGCATCCCAGTTTGATGCTCTATGCACTGCATCCACCTGGTCAGGCAGTAATTTGATTCTTTTAGGTGCTTTATATGTAATAGGTGCTTAATAAACTTTAAAATGGTAAGGAAATGGGGAAGGAGAAATAAAGTTGGGATGAAAAGGAAATGATGAAAATAAGAGATAGTCAAGAAGAATGAAGAAAGAGGATGAAGAAGGATTAGTAAATATGTGAAGAAAAAGTAGAGAAAGAGGCAAAAAAAGAAAGACAAAAATGAGTTAGAAAAGATGAAAAGATATAAAGCCTAATTCATTTTCATTTTCTGACCCAAATAACACTTAAGAGCGAGCTTCTGAGAATTTTCATTTTTGAATTCAGTACTTGGAAATATTAAGTATATTATTTACTTCTGAATTTAGCTTTTCAATAATTATTTCCTTCTTTAGGTAAGGTACAATCAACTTGTACCCCAAGGCCCCCTATGACTGACAAAGCAAGGGAGAGATAAGTAGGAATTTACAATATGCACACAGGTAGCAATAGCTTAATAAGGAAGGTGTTACAAGGGCCATAGTAAGGTGAGAAAGGAAAATGATGCCTGGTTTTGATGGAGAATGATAATTAAAGACTTTGTAAGTGCAGAAATAATTCTGTAGTTGCTAGATGAAGAAAATTACAATGTTAGACTTGGCAGCAGTGAAATTGAGGGGGAGGATACTTAAAAAAAAAAAAGAACATCATTTGCAATGGCACAGAAGAAGAAAAAGTTGCAGAATCATTCATTGCTGAAATGTAGCATACCTTTCTATGTACTTACTACTCTCCCCTTCCAATTCCTCCCTTAGCCTCTTTCCTTCCTTCCTTCCTTTGCTTCTTTTTCCTCCACCACTTTCTCCTCTTCTCCCTTCTTTCTCTTCATCTTCTTTCTTCCTTTCTCTCTCCCTCTCCCTTTCCCTCTTTCCCTATGTTTTCCTCTAATTAATCTCATATGTTCTCTTGGTTTCAAATATCATCTATGTACTGACTAATTCCAGATCTGCATCATTAACCTAAACTTTTCTTCTGTAATAGGCAGCTAAAGATATTTAAATGAGTATTTCTACTTGGATTTCTGACAAGTACCTCAAACTTCTCTAAAATAAAATTAACCACTTTTCATTACCACCCAGTTGCCTACACTACATATCTGGGAAGCAGTCTTGGCAAATTCTCCTCCTTTCATCCTTTGATTCTACTTATCACCATAGCTTGCCACTTTTTCTTTTCTCCTTAAATCCTCTCCAATTCACCCACTTCTCTTAGTTTCTACTGCAATACTCAAGTTCAGACAAACATCATGTCTTTCCAAGATCTCTACAACATCCTCCTATGGATTGCTTGACTACCTATTTTACCCACTCACCTTCAAATATCTATTCTACATGTGAGCCAGATTGATTGTTTCCAAATCACAAAATCTATCTTGTTACAGCCTTTCTGGAAATTCTTCAATAGCTTTGAAATAAAGTCCACACTCCCTATAATTGCTTCCAAGGTTCCCAATTGCCTGCACTATCTACCTCTGTTGGTCCTTTAGACTCTCCCTCAGTTCTTCCTTTTGCCTTTCTGATTACTCATTATTTCTATCTCAACATGACTGACACTTCCTCATTTACATGAGTTTGAGGTTCAGGATCTGAAGCAGTGATATGAGTAGTTTTGATATTTAAATTGGAGATTACAATTCAGATGCCTTAGACTGGAGAGGTGGCACTAGACTCTGGTGGCACAGTGGATAAAACGTCAACCTAGAATACTGAGTTCACTGGTTCCAATGCCTGGGCTTGCCCAGTCAAGGCACATACAACTACTATGAGTTGATGCTTCCTGCTTTACCTCTTCCACCTCTCTCCTCTCTTTAAAAAATAAAAAGTAAAAAAAAAAAAACCAATAAATAAAAAACTTTTAAAGATTAAAGGGATTATGGCAGGCAGAGGGAAAGACAGTCACTTGTTAAAAGCATTTGGGGAAAGTGAGAGACTGTCTTGGAGATCAATGTACAACAAAGTGAGAATTCTGCTTTGATATGGGATTTCCATTGCAGATTATCACCAACAAAGTTATTCCCTGAGCTGCGAAATCAGTAACTGCTATAGTAATGGGATCAAAACAAGTGCAGCTCTGATCCTGGGGCTCAGTGATCAACCTCCAACAGAGCTTCAGATCTGTCCAGAGGGAGCTGAACAGCTGCTTTTGGAATCCTTTTTATTCCAGTGGAACATAACCACACAACTCTGAAGGCAGGCAAAGATGTTATTATTGTATACATTCAATTCAAGGACATGTTAGAAAATGTTAGGTGCTTTCACAAACAGGACTGAGTAGAGAGGCCAAGTAGATAAAAATAGGTATATTTTCTGATGATTAAATTCTGTTGACCTAACCCAGTTTACACCTCCAATCTAATTTACCCATATATATACATCATTTTATGTTTTTAGGCCTCTGGTTCAACATTTGTAGGCCGTTGAATAAGTTCCACTTAGAAGACTTAAACACACAAAATAAAGACAAAAAAGAAAAGGAATTCTTCATCTCATTAAAATTTAGATTAAATCTACTAAAAACCTGTGTCTGCCTGCACACACCAAATGGTAGTTGCCTGAAAGGACTGACTCATTTGTTTGTCTTGGGGTGGTGAACACACAGTAGGATATACAGGTAGTGTATTATAGCACTATATTTCTGAAACCTATATAATTTTATTAACCAATATCACCCTAAAATAAAAAAAGACTTGACTCATTTGTGAGTTAGATAAATTTTTTTCTGGGTTCCATTTTTAGGTTTTATTACTTAAAAGAATTGACTCACCTATGAAGGAGAGATGTAGAGATGTGATAATATCCAGGGAGCCATTTCCCCATTTCTTGGCTCAGGTATCTGACATTGGATGAGCTGCAGAACACTATGTGTTAGTAAAGTGATTTAGTGATGTATTCCTCATCTGAAACCTGTGAGGTGGTTCATCCTCATTTAACAGACAAATATACTTCTACAGGGGTTTTTTGATGTCCTATCAAGAGTCAACAACAAAATGAGGACTAGAATCTGTCTGGGCCTGAAGTGCCAAGCTCTTGTCATAAATTCTCCCAGGTCACACTTCCTCTCAAAAAATATTATCTCTTCATTCTGGAAAAAATAGATAAAATTAATTGACTCCAAAGTACCTTCCTGATGCAATGTTCCATGAAAATTGCTCTATAATGAAGCAAATGAAAAACATAATCATTTTTAATGCGCTGCTCATTCATTGAACAGTGGGACCCTCAATTTAGGATTGGACTTAAATGACTTTAAATGGTCAATGGACAGTGTATATGTGCACAGAGGTGGTCAAAAGAAAACTGATGATAAAGTATGAAATAGGTTAGAAAGAAACTAATTAAAATGTTAACTACAATCTGAAGGAAAAGGAAAATAACTCAAACAAGACTCAAATGTGAGTTGTATATTTTAGCTAACAATGCTGCCAAAGCTCAAAATAGAGAAACATGTTCTTAGGGCTGACAAAAAAGAAGAAATCTTCAGTGTAGGAGGGAAAAATTGAAGGAACTCTGTGAGAACCTTTAAAGGCACCAGAGAGAATAAAAGCCCCTGCAACCCTGGGAAACTTGCCTGGCTAAAAGAGTGAGAAGTGGCCCTGGCTAGAAGCCTGGGGTTGAAATTTGGGGTGAGTTTGAGTTTGGAAGAATCACAAAAGAAGACAAGGAGTCTTAGACTTGGAAGTCCTTCAGGTTTCAGGACAACGTAAGTAGGAGAGAAAGGTTCAGGATTCCAATGTGCTGGGGGGAAACTAGAGAAGGCTAAGAGAACAAAGGCTCTTGGAATCTGTTGGGAAAGATAACTTGCAGGGCCAAGGTCTTCTAGCAGGAGTGTAAGTCTATGGCTACAATTTCACCTCGTGTTTCTAGCACTATACAAACCACTGAAAGGACTCAATTTTATGAAACCCATTGATGGGACTTGATGCCCAATAATTCAGTTACCCTCTATCTGAATGGAACACCTTATTTTCATAATGAAGGGACAATTGAGTTTTCATATAGAACAGAAATATTGTACTTTTCAACTGCAAATGTAATACCTTCTTTTGTTGTTGGTAAACAACAAACAATAATCCATTATTAGAAAATCAATTCTACAAACAATATCCAACAGATTAGAGATAACAACTGACTTTTAGGACACTAGAGAATGTTTTTTTATTTGGGGACCAGGCATTCTTCCAAACTCTTTTTTTCATGTTCTATCGATAGGCAGGCTCTACTTGAGAGCTATACTTTTAACACTGCTGCGCTATATACCTTCCAGAAAGAAATATTTCTTATCTCTTTAGTATGAAACCTAGTAACCTTTTCATAAATTTTAAAAGAGCTTGATTTGCATTTCCTTTTGTGTGTGTGTGTGTGTGTGTGTGTGTGTGTGTGTGTGTGTGACAGAGACAGAGAGAGGGAGAGATAGGGACAGACAGGAAGGAAGAGAGATGAGAAACATCAATTCTTAGTTGTGGCACCTTAGTGGTTCATTGGTTGCTTTCTCATATGTGCCTTGACTGGGGGTCTACAGCAGAACAAGTGACCCCTTGCTCAAGCCAGTGACCTTGGGCTCAAGCCAGTGACCATGGGATCATGTCTATGATCCCATGCTCAAGCCAGCTACCCGTGCTCAAGCTGGTGAGCCCACACTCAAACTGATGAGACTGCACTCAAGCTGGCAACCTTGGGGTTTTGGACCTGGGTTCTCAGTGTACCTGGCTGACTATCTACTGTGCCACCACCTGGTCAAGCTAGTAAGTATATATTTAACTTCAGAAGAAACTGCCAAACCACATTCTAGAGTGGCTATGCTACAAACACTATATGAAAATTTCTGTAGTTCCACATTTTTGCCAGAAGTGCTACATTTTTTTGGAAGAGTGCTATAATTTTTTAAGCTTAGACATTATATAATAGGCATGTAGTAGTATGGATAGCAAATAAGCACATAAAAAGATGTTGAACATAGTTAAGCATTAAGAAAATGCAAATCAAGCCTGTCTAGATAGTGATGCAGTGAGTAGAATGTTGGACTGGAATGGTAAGGGCCCAGGTTCAATAACCCAAGGTCGCCAGCTTGAGTACAGGTTCACCAGCTTGAGTTCCAGCTCACCAGCTTGAGCGCGGGTTGCTGGCTTGAGCATGGTCTCTGGCTTGAGCCCAAAGGTTACTGGCTTGAAGTCCAAGGTCACTGGCTTGAGCCTATTGTTACTGGCTTGAGCAAGGGTCACACTGGCTCAGCTGAAGCCACCCTGGTTAAAGCACGTATGAAAAAGCAATCAAGGAACAACTAAGGTGGTACAATGAAGAATTGATGCTTCTTATCTCTTTCTCCCTTCCTTGCCGTCTGTCCCCCACACTTTCTCTCATATATATATATGGACACTTCCTACATGACCCACCAATCCCACTTCTAGATATTTATTTACCTGAGAGAAATAAACACCTACACACATACACATTCACAAATAAAACAACCTTCCTTCAACAGGTGAATGACTAAAAAACTATAGTAAATCCATACAAGGAAATATTACTCAACATTAAACAGGCACAATCTATTGACACATGGATGAATGAATGTCAGATGCATTCTGCTAAGTAAAACAAGCTAGTATCAAAAAATTGAATACTGCATGATTGTTTTAGATGACATTCTGGAAAAAGCAAAACTATGGTGACAGAAAACAAATCAGTGGTTGCTGGGGGTTATAGTTCAGAGAAGGATATGACTGCAAGAGGCTGCACAAGAAAATTTTGTGAGTGGTAGAAATGTCTGTTGTGATTATGACCATGGTTACCTGAAACTAGGCATGTGTTAAAACTCAGAACCTGCATACTCCTCAAAAATAGGTGAGTTTTAAGAAATGTAAATTATAAATAAATAAATAAATAAAAATTTTGAGGAAGTTTTTCTTTACCAAATCAGTAGAACTGGTCCCCATCCAGATAAGCTCCTTAATTGTGGATATTCACACTTTATCCAGGCTTAACATTCTGTCTTGAAATGCTGATTTAAAGCCTTATAAAGTTGAGACCTAGCATCAGGATTTCTGTAGCAATTTTGCTTCTCTTTTTTGCCAGAAGAACTGATGGGAAATCTCATTACTGCAAAGAAAACAGTTCCATTTGAAACAAAAGTTTTAATTTATTCTCTTAAAACAAAATTCACATCACGTTGGATTGTTGTTTTTTAGTACATAGCAGTAGGTTTTGGTGAGCCAGAGAGGAGATTGGGTAACTCCACAATGCAAAGTTGGGTGACAGCCCTCTCCACCCCATCATTGTCCCTGCTCAAGTATCTATTTGCATCTATTGAGTCTTCTGCATGTGGGAGAGTTGGGTATCTGGAAGAGATGACTGCCACTGAAATTCAATTTATCATTAGATAAGAAAATCTGGTAGGAGAGGAGCAGTAGTTTGGAGTACAGAGTAGTAACTGAAACTTACTCTCCAGTGGGGAGCACATTGAAAGAGCTATCATTAGGCCTAGGTATCTGACCACCAGCAACTAAGTGTCACATAGAGGAGAGACTCTTCTTCCTCTGGCTTCACAAGTAACTACAAAGCTGAGCATCATTAAGTAAATTAGGAGTGATTGAGCCAGGTTAACAAAGTGCATGGCAGGAAGCAGAGCTCAGGGAAATGCCAAGAAGAGCTTAGTAGGGACAAAACAAGCAGTGGAACTCTAGCAACACTGGGACTGAGATGACACTGAGAGACCCTTCCACCTCCATAGCTCCAAACACATAGAAATACTAGGTAAATTGTAATAAAATGCAATAAAAAAGAAAAATATTACATGTTACAAATGAAAAATAACACATGAAAGCAGGATAGTAAACACACGAGCTAATTCATGATTCCCAACTAGTGGGATATTGTTCCCAAAGATGATCCTAATGATCAGGAAGTTGGGTTTTAGTGCCCAGGCAAGGGTCATAAATGTAGCCTTGTCCCTGTCAAAATCTGAGAGCTGAAACTGAGATTTGTTTACAAATCTCAAAGATCGGGTGCCAAAAGGGTTGTCCTCTCTGTAAAATTCTGTCTTCTCATTAGTCTGGGACTCTGGGTTAAAAAAGAAAGTCGGGGAAGAAAAAAATAAGTTATAAATAAAGTACTATGAAATAATGTTAAGGAAGTTGGGTGAGCATGTTAGAGAGTTTGAGAAACAGGGAGTTAGTGTCCCTGTTAAGAACATGTACTCTGAAGACAGACATCAGTGTTCAAACCCCAGCTCTACCATTTATAGCCGTGTGATCTTGGACAAGTTATTTAATTCAATTTTCTCATTGGTAAAATCAGATCACAATAGTGCTCACATCATCAGTATTAACTTGTTTTAATACCTTATCTCTCAAATATTTAGTACATTGATTCAAAAATCATTCTAAGAAAAAATTAAGGATTTGAAGGGAACAAAAGCTCACTAAAGTTATTTAGCATTCCCTTTATAATCAAGAACAGAATAAGAATGCCAACTACCACATCTGTGCAGTGTTGCACTTTATTGTCATAGCTAGCTAAGAAAAAAGAAATAACAGTGATATATTTTCTACATAAAAATTCCAAGGGAATTTACAAACAAATAATAAGAGTTTATTAAGGTTGCCATGCATGAGATCAAGATAGAAAAGTTGGTAGAATTCCTATGTACCACCTGAAGCAATTTTTAAAAATGTAATAATAAAAATTACAATAGAAACAGCAACAAAAATTCTAATATACCTGGGAATAAATTTGATAAATGATACACAAGACCATTATAAAAATATTGTGAAATATTATTGCAGGACATAAAAGAAGACAAATAGAGAGAATATGGTCAATGAATAAGAAAATTCAGTATTATAAATGTCATCTCACAAATAATTTAAGCATTTTGAATTTCAAACATACCCCAACAAGTATTGTTTTATTTTTGTGGAATTTTATGAGAAGATTGTAAAATTTATATTGACAGGGAAGAGCCAAGAATAGATGAAGTAATTTTGAACAAGAAAAAATATGAGAAGATATAATGTGCCATGCAGATCTCTCTCTAGGAATGAAGGAATTAATGCCCCTAAACACTGAGAGTGCTGCTGATAGCATTTAGTTGTCAACTGCCTTCAGATACTGCCTCAGCAGAAAGAGCCATCCAGCCCAAGGCCATGCTCCTTGTATAGATAGTTTACTTACTCATCAGTGATGGGATATAAAGACCCAGTACCTTGTCTTCTTTTGGGACAACTCTGAACAGCTATCTTAGCTCTAGAGCTCCCTGTGAGGTTGGCTGAGACCTTCACTGGTACTGCATTGCAGTTCAACTTCTTCTGCCCAATTCAACTTTATTTCTTTTCTCATCCACATATTTTAATCCCAAGAGGACTTCCTAATAAACCTACATGTATGCTAATATGTATCTCAGGGCTTTCTTCTCCTGAAAATTCAACTTATGACTGGAAACTTTCTCTTTCAGATATCAGAACCTGTTTATAATAAAGCTATAGTACTTACGATAATGTGGTACCAACTTCAAGATAAATGAATAGATACATGAAGCGAAATGCAGAAACAGAACTTGGTATATGTGAGAAATAGCATGGTAAAATAAAAAAAAATACACTATTTTGTAACAGTTGCCCTGACAAATATCTATTTACATGGAAGAAAAAAAACATTAGGTCTATTGCCAAAAAAAAAAAAAAAAAAAAAAAAAAAAGAAAGAAAATCATATGAGAAACAAATACCTAAATGTTAAAAACAAAAAGGTAACATCGAATAATGTCTTTGTGATGATGCAGGAAAGAATCTCAAACAAGATACAAATGTTGAAAGCATAAATAAGAGCTCAATTAACTTGATTAGATATAATTTAAATTTTTTTTATTATACATTTCAAACTTGGACATCTATAATCAATAGAAAAGTAGAACTCGGGCTATGTAAAGAACTTCCACAAATTAGCCTGGCCTATGGTGGTGCAGTGGATAAAGCATTGACCTGGAACGCTGAGGTCGCCGGTTCAAAAAAACACTTGTTTGGTCTAAGCACATATGGGAGTTGAAGCTTCCTGCTCCTCCCCTCTTTCTCTCTCTTTCTCTCTCCCTCCCTCCCTCCCTCCCTCCCTCCCTCCCTCCCTCCCTCCCTCCCTCCCTCTCTCTCTCACGCTCTCTCTCCTTTCTAAAATGAATAATAATAAAAAAAACTTCCACAAATTAATAAGATAAACAGCAGACAGAAAACTGGCAAAAGTTATGAACTATAAACTTAAAGAGTAAGAATCACAAATAGCCAAAAAACCTTAAGAAAAAATGGTCAAACTTACTAATAATTAATGAAATGCCAATAAGGAGATGCTATTTCTTATCCACGTGGAAAACGGAAACGAGTGCAAATATACCAAATGTAGGGGGAAATGTGAGAAAATATGTAGCATCAACTTCTTTGCAGAGCAATTTGGTAATATCATATATATTTTATTTCATATGTACATACCTTTGAGAAGTTCACAGAAATGATCAACAATGATGAATGCCATCTTGTTTGAAACAGTAAATAACTGGAAACAATGTACATGTCCATCAGTAGGGGATGGAGAAATAATTGTAGTATACATATATTATTAAATAGTATAGAGCAGTTAAAGTGAATTCTTTTTTCTAAGTAGGAGGTTTTCATTCAGGCTATTTCAATTTTTCCTCCACCAATTTGTACCAGATGTGTAAGAAGTATCTATCTTTAGTCCGTGGGTTGCAAGATAGTGAAATATCACATTTAGACATTAAGAATGGAATCTCTTCAGAGATCCTGTGCTCTACTGCTGAATAATATCTCCATAAAAATTCTTGAATGCAGTGGTGGAACAAGACTTTGGGTTCTCTTGCAGCAGGAAGGAGTGTATACTGTGTGGAAATGATATTTATATGGTACAGTTAAATCATCTTAGGTGGGGGAGGGGGTCTTTAAATAGAAAAAAGAAAGGCATCTGTTTCTAGGTGGCAAGGGAGGGACTGTTTTTTAAAATTTAATTTATTGTGTTCACATAGATTCTAGTGTTGTCCCGAATGCATCCCCCTCCTTAACATCTCCATTGCCCCCTTCCTAACACTGCCCTCCCCTCTTCCCTTCAGGTTTATCCTGGACATCCTATCATCCCCTTTCCATCTGTCCTCTTTTACATTTTTTAACAAAAATCTTGAAAACATAGTATGAAATAAAAGTTTGTGTGTCATAACATTTACTTTTCAAATTTAAACTTAGGAAATAATATTGTGTGCAGTATATAAAAAATATGAGTGGCTAATATTTTTAAATGGATTACAGAAAAGAAGCAAAATAGCTTCAGAAATGTTGCTATCTTTGGAGAGAGACACAAATGAAGTGGAAAAAGTCTTCAACTGTATGTTGCATTTCATTTTTAATGAAAATATCCCACATGAAAATTGGAATATAAGAAAATGTTAATATTTGTTGATTCTGGATGGTGATATGATTTTGGGTTGTAGATATTGTGTATAATTTTTTCATGTTTAAAATATTTTAATATATATGTATATTTAAAATTTAAAAAATCAGTGGCATGTTGTTGAAGCCAGAGGTGAGTAGGAGTCTTGTACTGGTTTTGTAAGTATTTGTGAGACATTTTTTAGGGGCTCTGAAAATATTTTGAGTGGGTCTTTTTTTTCTAGATAAAATTCACATAATATAAATTTTGAATCATTTGAAGTATATACTTGTAGCTTTTAGTATATTCTGTATCACCACTACCTAATTCTACACATTTTTCATTAGTTTTGAATAATCTTCTAAGGGACCAGAAATTCTGCATTAGAAGTAGCAACTTGGGACCTGGCTGGTTGGCTCAGTGGTAGAGCATTGGCCTGGTGTGGAGGTCCTGGGTTTGATTCCCAGTCAGGGCACACAGGAGAAGTGCCCATCTGCTTCTCCACCCTTCCCCCTCTCCTTCCTCTCTTTCTCTCTCTTGCCCTCCTGCAGCCAAGGTTCCATTGGAGCAAAATTGGTCTGGGCATTGAGGACAGCTCCATGGCTTTCCCCAAGCACTAGAATGGCTCCTGTCACAATGGAGCAATGCCCCAGATGGGTAGAGCATTGCCCCCTGGTGAGCATGGCGGGTGGATCCCGGTCGGGTGCATGCTGGAGTCTGTCTGACTGCATCCCTGCTTCTAACTTTGGAGGAAAAAAAAAGAAAGTAGCAACTTGGGACAAATGATCAAGACATTAAAAGTGATTTTATATTAATTCACAGGAAGAGACTGGGTTCATTCAACTTATATATTTATATTTCTGTGTAAATAAAGATTTGGAATTTTTATATTTCCCCTATAGACAATAATCCTTACCACCTTCCAGAGTTCCCCAGGTGATTTCATCCTTCTTAGAACACTGCCTTAGCATTCTACTATATTGTCCCATCATTGCAAGCTTAATTCTGAGGGATGTGCAAAACAAGGCTATTAGGTTCTGGTAAGACTGGACACACATTAGGATAGTGATTAGAATTTTGGCTTGCAATCAGATTGATTGTGCTTTAAATCTCTGCTCTGTCACTTTCTAGCCAGAAGTCCCTAAAGAAACTACTTAATTTCTGTAAGACTCATTTTTCTTATGTGCAAAGTGAAGATAATAAAAGAATTTGCTTTTCTAATTTTCTGTGAGCACTAAGTGAGATTAATACATATGAGAAGCAGTTAACATACAGGCATACCTCAGAGATATTATGGGTTTGGTTCCAGATCACTGCAATAAAAAGAATTTTGTAGTAAAGTAAGTCACACATTTTTTGGTTTCCCAGTGCATATAAAAGTTATGTTTATATTGTACTGTAGTCTATTAAGTGTGTAGTTACATTATGTCTAAAATACAATGTACATACTTTAATTAAAAATTCTTTATTGCTAAAAGTGCTAATCATCATTGGAGCCTTCAACATGTCATTATTTTTTCACTAATGGGGTCTTGACTCAGTGATGGTGGCTGCTAACTGATCAGGGTAGTGGTTGCTGAGGGTTGGGTGACTGTGGCAAGTTCGTAGAATATGACAACATTGAAGTTTGCCCCATCAATTGACTCTTCCATCCACTAAAAATTTCTCTGTACCATGCAATGCTATTTGATAGCATTTTATCCACAGTAAAACTTGTTTCGAAATTAGAGTCAATCCTATTAAACTCTGCACCTGGTTTATCAACTAAGTTCATTTAATTTCTAAATCCTAGTTGTCATTTCAACAATCTTTACATGTTTACCAGAAATATATTCCATCTCAATAATTCACTTTCTTTGCTCATCCTCATCCATGACAGTTTTATCATGAAATTGTAATAATTCAGTCACATCTCAGGCTCTACTTCTAATTATAATTCTTTTGTTATTTCTACCATTTTGTTACTTCCTCCATTGAGGTCCTGAATCCCTCAAAGTCATCCATGAGGATTAGAATCAACTTTATTCAAACTCCTGTTAATGTTGATATCTTAACCTCTTGCCATGAATCATGAATGTTCTTAATGACATCTAAAATGGTAAATCCTTTACAGAAGGTTTTCAATTTACTTTGCTCAGATTTATGAGGAGAATCACTCTCAATGGCAGTGATAGCCTTACAAAAGGTATTTCTTAAATAATAATATTTGAAAGTTAAAATTTCTCCTTGATTCATGAGCTGCAGAATGGATGATGTGTTAGTAGCAATGGAAACAACATTAAACTCATTGTATACCTCTATCAGAACTCTTGAATGACCAGGTGTTATTGTCAATGAGCAGTCATATTTTGAAAGATCCTTTTTTCTGAGTAATAGGTCTCAATAGTGGGCTTAAAATATTCAGCAAACCATATTGTAAGCAGATGCGCTGCCATACAGGCTTTGTTGTTCCATTTATAAACATATGCAAAGTGGGTTTAACATAAAAAGGTTCCTAGGATATTTAGAATGGTAAATGAGAAGTGGATTCAATTTAAAGTTACCAACTGCATTAACCCCTAACAAGAGAGTCAGCTTGTCCTTTGAAGCCTTGAAGTCAGGCTTTGATTTCTCCTCTCTGAAAGTCCTATATGGCTTCTTTTTCCATTATAAGGCTGTTTTGTCTATATTGAAAATCTGTTGTTTAATATAGCCACCTTCATTAATTATTTAGCTTAAATTTCTGGATAACTCACTGAGGCTTCTACATCAGTACTTGCTACTACCTCACCTTGCACTTCTATGTTATGGAGTTGGCTTCTTTCCTTAACCTCATGAACCAACCTCTGCTAGCTTCAAACTTATGTTCTTCAACTTCCTCACTTCTCTCAGAATTAAAGAGAGTTAGAACCTTCCTCTGAATTAGGCTCTGATTGAAAGAAATGTGGTTGGTTTGATCTTCTATCCAGGCCACTAAAACTTTCTCCATATCAGCAATAAGGCTGTTTTGCTTTTTTTCTTGTTTTTACTTTGTTTTGGTAAAGAGACAGAGTCAGAGAGAGGGATATATAGGGACAGACAGGAAGGGAGAGAGATGAGAATCATCAATTCTTCTTTGCAGCACCCTAGTTGTTCATTGATTGCTTTCTCATATGTGCCTTGACCGATGGGTTATAGCAGACTGAGTAACCCCTTGCTCAAGCCAGTGACCTTAGGCTCAAGCTGGTGAGCCTTGCTCAAAGTAGACGAGCCTGCGCTCAAGCTGGCAACCTCAGGGTTTTGAACTTGAGTCCTCCGTGTACCAGTCTGATGCTCTATTCACTGTGCCAGAGCCTGGTCAGGTTGTTTTGTTGTTTTACTTTTCATGTGTTCACTGGAGTAGAACTTTTGATTTCCTTCAAAAACTTTTCCTTTTCATTTACAACTTGGCTGTTTGGTACAAGAGGCCTAGCTTTTAGATTGTCTCAGCTTCTGACATGCCTTCCTCACTAAGCTTAATCATTTCTAGCTCTTGATTTAAAAAGATGTGTGACTCTTCCTTTCACTTGAATACTTAGAGGTCATTGAAGGGTTATTAATTTGCCTAATTTTAATATTCTAGTCTCTCAGGGAACAGGATGGCCTTAGGAGAGGGAGACAGATGAGGGAATGACTAGTCAGTGGAGCAGTTAGAGCACATACATTTCTTGATTCAGTTTGATGTCATATGGGTGTGGTTCATGGTACTCTAAAACAATTATAAAAGTAACATCAAAGATCATGACTCACTGCATGACCAGGCAGTGGTACAGTGGATAGAGCATCAGACTGGGATGTGGAGGATCCAGGTTTGACACCCCGAGGTCACTGGCTTGACCACAGGCTCATCTGGTTTGAGCAAGGCTCACCAGCTTGATGCTGGCTTGAGCAAGGGGTCAGTTGGTCTTCTGTACCCCCCACCCTGGTCAAGGCACATATGAGAAAGCAATCAATGAACAACTAAGGTGTCGCAACGAAAAATTCATGCTTCTTATCTCTCTTTCTTCCTGTCTGTCTTCCCCTCTCTCTGACTCTGTCACACACACACACACACACACACACACACACACACACACACACACACACATCATGACTTATAGATCACCATAACAAATATAATGAAAAAATATGAAATATTGTAAGAATTAAAAAAAATATGACACAGAGACCTGAAGTGAGATAATGTTATTGGAAAAATGGCACTGATAGACTTACTTATTGCAGGAATGTCATAAAATTTTAATTTGTAGAAACTGCAGTATCTGCAAAACACAATAAAGCAAAGAGCAATGAAACAAATTATACCTCTATGGCCTAGCACACAGTAAGTGTTCACTTAGTATTAGCAATTATCTGGAAATTTATTAGGTGATTTTTGGTCATGGACAGGGTCTCTGAAGAATGACCAGAGATGGATACAGTATAATGAGTGCAGTAGAGTATAATGAGAATTAGAAGATTTGAGGTCAAAATTTTATCTAACCTGAAAGACCTTGAACAACTCAGTTAATCTTCACTTATCCTCAGTATTATTAAAAATAAAATACCCTGTGTTGTCCAAGCCTCCTTTTCCCACATCTTTTCTCTTGCTATGTGCTTTCTTTTTTTCCCCTCTCTTTATAACAAACTGCCCTTAAAAATTAATCTGTTGATAATTTTTGACACCCTAATCAAGAATTTTTTCTCTCTACAGGAATTTATTTTTCAGTAGGTACTGAATAATCTTTCGGTAGGTACTGATAGGCTATATATTTACTAAAAGAGCTTTATATTGTCAGGAACTGACATGGGAAGGAGAAAATTTTGAAGTAGGTGGAGACTTTTAATGACTGAAATTATATGGACATTCTTCTCTGGTTCTCTATAAAGCTAGATAGGCAAAAAACAAAAACAAATGAAAATCCCATGCTACTCTTTTTTTTGGGGGGGGGTGTAGCTTGACAAACAGTATTAGTTTCTAAACCAGTAGGAAAAAAAATTTTTTTTTTTGGTAAAAGTTTCTATTTTCTACCTGAGCTCTGACTGGCAATAAGCAGAACAGGTTCAAAATCTCCTAATCTTTATTTCCAAGTCAGCTCTGCCGTGTTGTATCTACACATCTGCTTTATCATTGTGCATTCATGCAAAAATATTTGGCTCTCTGGGGCTTTACTGGAACATTCTGGAATGACTGTACTCAGTTAGGGACCTGGTCTCAATTTGAGACCTGCCACTGATTAGAAGCCTCAGTTCCCATATCTGTAAAATTAAGAGAATGGGACTAGATGCTCAATTGTAAATAGAATTTATATTATAGTTCTACTTTGAGTGATTGGTAGAGGCTGCATGGGATTCTGAGTTGAGATAGCTAAAATGAATCTTGATACAATGGGAGAGTGTTTTGTGATAAATTAATCATAAGCCCAGGAAAGAAGAATGAGGCCCCTAAGGCCAGCTGCTTGCCACCCTGGACCAGGCAATTGCTAAGTGTTTTTCAGTTCTAACATCACATCAGATTATGATTGATTCTCTACGTATTGGAGTTGTGAAGTGTCTGCCCTCCAAGCAGGTCAGCCATCTACTGTAACCAACTGCTGTTTACATGTACAAAATGTATTATTGCTCCTTCCTTTCCAAAAAAACTTAATGTACAATAAATAACTTTTTTAAAAATCAAACTCCAAGGAATTTTATTTATTTGGTTTCCTGATCAGCTTCTATACTATAATCCCATGCAATATATAACCTCCAAATGCTCTTATTCAATTTAGACTATGACTAAGTACTTTTATTCAAAGCCAAATCATGTTACCCATTTAATTATAATAACATAAATATGTTTTTCATTATCTAGATGTCTTTTTTAATTTAATTAATTGCAGCGAAGATCTGGAAATAGCCCAAGTGTCCATCAGTGGAAGAGTGGATTAAAAAACTGTGGTACATATATACAATGGAATACTATGGGGCTATGAAAAAGAAGGAAATATTACCTTTTGCAACAATTTGGAGGGATCTGGAAACTATTATGTTGATTGAAATAAGCCAGGCAGAGAAAGAAAAATATCATATGACCTCACTCATTTGAGAAATGTTAGAAACATTGAGAACTGAGGAAAAGAATTGAGACAGAGGAAGAATCAAAGAAACCAGAGGAAAAGAGGACAGAGGGAAAGGGGAGGATAGGATGGGATAAACCTGAAGGGAAGGGGGGAGGGTGCTGTAGGGAGGGAGGCAAAGGAGATTTTGAGGGGGATATGGGGGAGGGGGGGTGCATTTGGGGTGACCCTAGAATCTATGTAAACACAATTAATTAAAAGCTAAAGAAAAGAATTCACCAAAGAGATGAGGAAACAAAAGTAACTAGTAAAAGAGAGAGAGGAAGTGTGGGAGTCAACTATGAAAGTTGAGGTTCGATTTTAATCAGTCTAACTTTGTTCTCTAATACTCTATTTTATCGTTCTGTAGTATTGAATGGCCATAGATCATGACAAAGAAAAAGGGATCACACTGACCTTGTGGTACTGTGTGAAATCCTGGACATTTTTCAGATTTCCTTATAAAATGGCAGAAATCTGAGACTTGTTGAGGATTTTGTATTATGGGGAAAATGAAAATATCTGTGTTGTCTTTCTGAGTCACACTTCAGCAAAGCAGTCAAAATGATTATTCTATTTAAAATTCATCAGAAGTAATGATCACTTGCATCATCCTGCAAAAATGATACTTGAGTCTCATGTGAAAGTATTCAAAACCTCATTGCCTTCTGCAGTGCCCTTGGATGCAAGTTACCCAATGCATAAAAATAAATCAGCACAGCCAAGTTGAGAAAGGGGAAATAATCACGTATTCTAAAACTACACAGAGTTTTATCATTGGCATGATATTTTGCATTGAAAATACGTCAAAATAATTGGGAAGAAATTTACAAAGTATGATTGTAAATGATATATTTCTTAAAGATACTTTTGAACCTTTTTATCAAAATAGATTGAAAGCCTATAATAACTTCTTTCATTAATGCATTGAAACCAACATTTGCTTAATCAGAGTTACTAGGGCATTTCTTTACCAAAAATGCTGTAGAAGTTATTCTCCAATGGTTTCTGTATCCTTACCCTCTCTTCTTTTGGGCATTGTCAAGTTTTAAAAAAATTGAGAAAGAATTAATTTTGCCTAAGAAATAGTGACAGGAATTGAATTTATCTTCTTGGATGAAACAACAAAAAAATTCAAATGAGGAAACAATTTTTATGACATTGGATATCAGACAATGGAGGACAGTGATGTTTAAGAAATGCTAAACAAATGAGGGAACCCTGTGATTGTCTAAACTTGTTGCTTTGAGAGTTTCTAGATTATGGCACAGTGAGTTTAGAAGGTTTAACTGAGAATCTGGCACTTAGAGGCTGACAGCAGAGTACTGGAAACGAGAAGGCTGAAAAAATGAGTTCTCTGGAGACTGAATGAGAGTCCTCAAGTATTCAGCCAAATAATGTTCAGTGTATACATGTGCAGAAACAGGCTAAGGTTGAGGTAAGAAATACTCCAAAGATACATCAGTAAAACTGAGATCCCACATAGAAGTAGGGATAGTGTCCAACCCCCTTCCAGAAAGGAAAACCTCATAATTTGTAAGTCATTGGCTAGAGAGATGAGAGGAGTCTTGCTTTTAGTACAGATCGTTAGACCTAGACAAAATACTGCTCATGTCTTGCCTTAATAAATATTAAGAGCAATGGCAGAAAATATCAAACTATTTCCAAATTACTTAACCATTTCTCAAAACAAAACTCAAGAGTAGCTAAAGCAGAGGTCCCCAAACTACGGCCCGCAGGCCAAATTGTGGCCACTGGAGGCCATTTATCCAGTCCCTGCCGCACTTCCGGAAGGGGCAACTTTTTCATTGGTGGTCAGTGTATGGAGTACTGTATGTGGCAGCCCTCCAATGGTCTGAGGGACAGTGAACTGGCCCCCTGTGTAAAAAGTTTGGGGACCCCTGAGTTAAAAGGATACATAAAATATCCAGCACCCAACAAGGTAAAACATATACACTGTATTATTGTGCATCTAATCAGTGATTGCCAGGTGTACAAAGAAGGAGGGAAATACCACCTATTAGGAAGGGAAGGATCAATCAGACAAAACTGACCCAGAATGATGATGTGTTAAAATTATCTGACAAGACATTAGAAAATTATTATACGGCATTTCATGTCTCCAAAAGCTGGATGTAATATATAATGTGTGAAATAGAGAGTATAGAGAGATAATGACATTTTTAAAAGACCCATATCAAACGTCTAGAGACAAAATACAGATATATACATAATCTTCAAGTATCCTCTAAATAACAGATCAAAAGTATACAGCTAATAAGCTAACAAAAAAGAAAACAATCATAAAAATCATGTTTATCAAATATAAGGCAGAAAAAAGAAGGCAACAAAAAGCTTTTAGACAAAGAAAAATCAAATAAGAGGTTAATTTAAAATCTTTCCATATTGCCTGACCAGGCAGTGGGGCAGTGGATAGAGCTAAACTACAAGCCCGGGGGCCGCATGCGGCCCCCTGAGGCCATTTATCCAGCCCCCGACGCACTTTTGGAACGGGCATCTCTTTCATTGGTGGTCACTGAAAGGAGCACAGGATGCATCCACACCCATAGTTCCCATTGAAATAAAGGTCAGTTTGTTGATTTAAATTTACTTGTTCTTTATTTTAAATATTGTATTTGTTCCCGTTTTGTTTTTTCACTTTAAAATTAGATATGTGCAGTGTGCATAGGGATTTGTTCATAGTGTTTGTTTTTTTATAGTCCGGCCGTCCAATGGTCTGAGGGACAGTAAACTGGTTCCCTGTGTATAAAGTTTGGAGATCCCTGGGATAGAGCTTCGAACTGGGATGCGGAAGGACCCAGGTTCAAGACCCCAAGGTCGCCACTTGAGCATGGGCTCTTCTGGTTTGAGCAAAGCTCACCAGCTTGAGTCCAAGGTCGCTGCCTTGAGCAGGGTCGGTCTGCTGAAGGCCCGCGGTCAAGGCACATATGAGAAAGCAATCAATGAACAACTAAGGTGTCAAAACAAAAAACTGATGATTGATGCTTCTCATCTCTCTTCGTTCCTGTTTGTCTGTCTCTATCTCTGACTCTCTCTCTGTCTCTGTAAAAAAATAAAAAATCTTTCCATATTAATAACCACATGAGATGCAAAAAGTCTAGGTACCCCAGTTAAAAGGCAGAGATTATCATATCAAGTAAGAAATTAAGACCTAAGTGTGTGGTACCTACAAAAATACCACTTCAAATTTAAAGACACAAATAAAATGTATGGAAAAGATATGACATGCTAACACTATCATTTCATAATGACAAAGGGATCATGCATTGCTAGAGGGAATGCTAAATGAAATAACTGATTCCAAAAATAGTTTGGAAATTCTTTATAAAGTTAAACATAAACTTTCCATAGGACCCAGTCCTTCAATTCCTTGGTATGTTTATTTGCCCCCCAAAAATGAAAGCAAATGTCTGTATAAAGACTTATCTACACATGTCCATACCAGCTGTATTTGTAGCAGCCCCAAATTGAAATCAACCCAAATATCCATCAATAGCTGAATGGATAAACAAAATATAGTATATCCATAAAATGAAATAGTATTTAACAATAAAAGAAATAAATTCTATGTATGTAACAACATGAATGAATTTTAAAATAATCGCTCACCTTAAAGAACAGCAGACAAAAAAGAATACATACTATATAATTCTATTTATATGAAATACTAGGAACTGTAAACTAATGTATAGTGATAGAAAACAGATCATTGGATCATTGGTTGCCAGGAGGGTGAACAGTAGGGGCTGCTGCGGACAGGAGTAGAAGGGAAGAATGACATAAGGGCACAAGACTTTTGAAAGTGTTGTCTATTTTTAATATCTTTATTGTGGTGATAGATTTATAGGTTGTATTAAACATCTGGACATTTGCCATGTCAAAAATTATAAGATTGTATATTTTAAATATGAGCAGTTTATTGTACATCTATTACCCTGGGGAACAAAATTTTTGTTGCATCCACAAAAACACTTGTTTTTACCTAAATCGAGTGTGCTGATCTCAATTCTGACATTAGTTTTTCTCTGTAAGCTAAAGTTTCTTTACAATTCAAGATGTTAGGTTTTAATCATATTGTAAAATTTTCAACATTTAGCTTAACATAAGGAAGTAGAATGTCTTCCTGGGCATCATCTTTGTAAAAATATAATAATTTCTATAATGCATTAATACATGAATAAATTAAAAGAAATGATTGCATCAGAATTTGTCTACAATTTCAAAATAGGAAATATTAAAACCCTTATTTTAATCATAAAATTTGCACAAAACTTATTTAAATTCTAACCAGGCAAAAATTTGTGTTTGTAGCTCTTGTGTTCATGTACTTGTTGAGGACAATCTCATTTGATGCTCCAGCAGTAGTCTGCCATCATATTTCTGTCCCATCACTCCTGCTAACGCTCTTCAATCATCTTTAGATCTTGATGAAAGCGTTCTCCCTGCTCATCACCATCAGCTCCAAGATTTTCGGGAAACTTATCAAGGTGACTGTTCAGGAAGTGAATCTTAAGATATAATGTAGTAGAATGTCTTCTTGGGAATCATCTTTGTGAACATATAGTAATTTTAGGTCAATCAAATACACCTGCTTTTATCTTCTCAAAAGACAAGGCAGGAAAAGCAGAAATAATATGTTGAAAGCATTCACTTTCTCTATTCAAAGCCTGAACAAACTGCTTCATTAAACCAAGTTTGATGTGAAGTGGGGGAAAATGATCCTGTCTTGATTAACTACAGGCTCATTCACAATATTTTGCATCCCTACTTCCAGAGCTTCACGTTTCGGCCACTCTTTCTGTGTCCAGTGTTTCTCCCAAGCTTGGCTGTCCCACAAACACAGAAAGCAAGGATACTTTGTGAAACCTCTCTGTTGTCCTAGCAGGAAATTTACCATTTTAAGATCTAAACAAATGATCCAGTTATGCTCCTCATACTTCAGTAAGTCGAGGACAATTTTTATGTCATTATAATCTTCTCACAGATGAATTGAATAACCAATTGGAACCGCTGCATAAACATTACCGTTCTGTAGGAGAACACATTTCAGACTCCATTTAGAGCTGTCAAGAAATAACTGCCATTCTGTTGGACTGCAAGTGGTAACACCTAGCTGGCTGAGAAGATTATTGATACCATGACAATAAACAACGTGTTTGTCTTTGGAACGATAGTCCACAAAAATTTGTTCACGCTTCCTAAAATTGGATACTTTAGCTGACCGGTGAAGTGCATTCTTTTCTTGAAGCCTGGAGGCTAATAACTCAGAAGCCCAAGTTTCTTACTAAGTCATTTAATTCAGGTTGGCTAAACTGCTGAGGGATTAATGACTGCTTGGCATCAGAAGAAGACCCTTCAGATTCTACAGTTATTTCCTTATGCATCTTATCAAAATACACTTGATCACCATGTTCACTTTCTTTATCCTTAGAAGAACTAAAATTATTAAAAACTGGAACCAGGAGTGTCTCAGAGTGTGGAATAGGTTGTATTGCTCAAGGAATATAAGGATATGCGATCATATGCCTTTTTTTTTTTTTTTTGCCAATGCCCTTTGTATAGATCAGACAGAAATAACAGTCACTGCTGTGGTCCTTAGGTTCACACCAAACTATGGCAATACCATAAGGCATTCCTTTATGTTTTCCTTTTTTTCCAGTCACAAAGCATTTTCTCACAATTATGACACACAATATGCGAAGCCCGATTCTTGTCTTGACCGCCAAGGGGGACTTGAAAATAGGCAATATATGCACATGTCACAAATGATGAAAAATTGTGCCTTTGATGCTGAAGTGTGTAACAGCCACATATATAACAGAAGGTGTCAGAACTATTCTTACATTTACACCTACTCAAAGAAGCCATGATTTAATCTTAAAACAAAATAAGAGGGTGGTTTTTTTTTTAGATTTTTAAAATTAATTTTAATGAAGTGACATTAATAAATCAGGATACATATGTTCAAAGAAAACATCTCCAGGTTATCTTATAATTCAATTGCTGGATCTGGATGGCTAATATTTTTTTGAGAATTTTAGCATATAAATTAATCAGGGATATTGGCCTATAATTTTCTTTCTTTGTGTTGTCTTTGCATGGTTTGGGATCAGAATTATGCTTGCCTCATAAAACAAGTTTGGAAATCTTCCTTCCTCTTGAATTTTTTGAAATAGCTTGAGGAGGGTAGGAGTTAGTTATTCTTTGAATTTTTGGTAGAATTCACTTGTGAAGCCATCAGGCCCAGGACTTCTTTGTTGGGAGTTTTTTGATAACTGTTTCGATCTCATTTGTTGTAATTGGTCTGTCTAGGTGTTCTGATTCTTCCAGATTGATTTTTGAAAGATTATATGATTCAAGAAATTTATCCATTTCACCTAGGTTGTCTAATTTTTTGGCATAGAGTTCTTCATAGTATTTTCTTACAATACTTGGTATTTCTGTTGTGTCAGTTGTTATTTCTACACGCTCTTTTCTAATTTTATTTGTTTGAGTCCTCTCTCTTTTTTTCTTGGTGAGTCTAGTTAAAGGATCATCGATCTTGTTTACCTTTTCAACGAACCAGCTCCTGGTTTCATTGATACTCTGTATTGTTTCCTTAGCCTCTATGTCATTTATTTCTGCTCTGATTTTTATTATTTCCTTCCTTCTACTAGTCCTGGGCTTTATTTGCTGTTGTTTTTCTAGTTCTTTTAGATGCAGGGTCAGGTTGCTTATTTGAGCTTTCTGTAGCTTCTTATGGTATGCATGTAGTGCTATAAACCACCTCTCAGTACTGTCTTTGCTGTGTCCAATAAATTTTGAGTTGATGTATGCTCATGATCATTCGTTTCTAAAAATTTTTTATTTTTTCTTTGATCTCATTGTTACTCCATTCATTATTTAATAAAATGCTATTTAGTTTCCAAGTGTTTGAGTATTTTTCAGTTTTTCTTTTGTGGTTAATTTCTAGTTTCATGGCATTGTGATCAGAGAAAATGCTTGATATGATTTCCCTCTTCTTAAATTTGTTGAGATCACTCTTGTGTCCTAACATGTGGTCTATCCTAGAGAATGTACCATGAGTGCTTGAAAAGAATGTATATTCTACTGTTTTAGGGTAAAAGTTCTGAAGATATTTATTAAATCGAGTTGATCTAGTGTATCCTTTAAGTCTGCTGTTTCTTTATTAATTTTCTTTCTTGAGGATCTATCCAGTGTTGTTAGTGGGGTATTGAAATCTCCTGCTATTATAGTATTGCTGTTAATCTCGCCCTCTATATCCATCAAAGTCAGCTTTATGTATGTCGGGGCTCCTATGTTTGGTGCGTAGATATTTATAATGGTTATATCTTCCTGTTGAATTGTTCCTTTGATCATTATGTAGTGTCCTTCTTTATCTCTTACTATAGCCTTTGTTTCTAAGTCCATTTTGTCAGATATAAGTATTGCTGCCCCAGCATTTTTTCATTTCCATTTGCATGAAATATTTTTTCCATCGTTTTACCTTCAGTCTATGTGCATCTTTTGTTTTAAGGTGTGTCTCTTGTAGCCAGCATATGTATGGGTCCTGCTTCTTTATCCATGCAGCTACCCTATGTCTTTTGATTGGATCATTTAATCCATTTACATTTAAGGTTATTATTGATATGTAGTTGTTTATTGCCATTTTATTCTTTAAAGCTGTATTCTTCTTTTACTATATTCTTTCCCCCCTTTAACTGTTCACAACAGGCCCCTTAGCATCTCTTGCAGAATTGGCTTGGTTTTAAAGAATTCCTTGAGGCTTCTGTTGTCTGGGAAACTTTTTATTTCTCCTTCAATTTTAAACGTTATCCTTGCTGGATAGAGTAGTCTTGGTTGTAGGTTCTTGTTCTGCATTATCTTTCCATTCCCTTCTGGCCTCTAGTGTTTCTGTTGAGAAGTCAGATGTCATTCTTATGGGGCCTCCTTTGTAGGTGATATCCTTTTTTTTTTCTCTAGCAGCTTTTAAAATTTTCTCTTTATCCCTTAGCTTTGGTATTTTAACTGTGATGTGTCTTGGTGTAGATTTCTTGTTTTTTTTTCTTTTTTAATGGAGTTCTCTGTGCTTCTTGAATGTGTGAAACGTTTTCCAGCCTTAATTTAGAGAAGTTTTCAGCAATGATTTGATCGAACAAGGTTTCTATCCCTTGTTTTCTCTCTTCATCTTCGGGTTCCCCTATGATGTGGATGTTATTTCTCTTCATGTTGTCACAGAGCTCTCTTAGAGTTTTCTCACATTTTTTGAGTCTCCTTTCTTTTTTCTGCTCTGCTTCTGTGCCTTTGTTTATTTTGTCCTCTAGCTCGCTGATTCAATCCTCAGCTTCATCCATCCTGCTTTTAATTCCTTCCATTGTGGTCTTCAGTTCTGACACTGTATTTGTCATTTCTGTCTGTTTCATTTTTATTATTTTAATTTCCTTTTTTATACTTGTTATCTCTTTATTTAGGTATTTGTAATGACTATTCATTGTTGCTCTAATCTCTTTTAACATCCTATCATTATTTTAAATTCTGCATCTGGTAATTTTTTTATATCTGGTTCATTCAGTTCCTTCTCTGGGGATTTCTCTTGGTTCATTTGGGTTGCATTTCTCTGCCTGCCCATTTTGTCTGTGTATAAGAAGGGTGTGGCCACTGGAGTCCAATGGGTGTTGCCTCTCTATTTCCTAGGTGTGGTTTGTCTCAGGCCAACCACCCCCTCTGCCGCTGCCTAGGGCTGTTGGGTATAGGTGTTGCCAGTACTGGCCCACTGTGGCTGTTGCTGTGATTTCTGCCTCTCCTCCACAGGAGGGGCTGTGTTCTCTTGCCCGGCTCTAAAAGCTTCAGCCTGTCTGGGCCTTGGCCTCAGCCCCACAGGTGGGGTTGCACACCCCATTCAAGCCACAAGCCTCAGCACCATGGGTAGAGGTGAGCACATTTGCTCAGCTGTGGACCCCCCTCTTCCAAGGCTTCCACTCAGCCCCCGCGGTCAGAGCCTGCTCGCCGCAGTATCTCTGGCCAGGCAGAACTGCTGGCGTGCACTCAGCTGCGAGCCTGTGGCTGTCCTGGGCTTTAGCCCACATACCCCCCCTCCCCCCGCCACGGTCTGGGCCCGCTTGCGCAGGGTCACAAACCTCAGAGACCAGGTGATGCTGCATGCCCACAGGGGCCCTGCTCAGCAGCAGATTTCTGCCCATTCCTGGCCTCCGGCTTTTCCCCCCACAGGCGGGACTGCAGGCGGGCCCGCAGCTGCCGGAATACTTTTGCGCGTCCCTTCCACCTCTGCTGGGCTAGACCAAGCTCATGCTGGCTGGGCCTCTGCCCCCACTGACAGAACCACCTTTCAGCATCCTACTGCCACCGTCCCTCAGCAAACCCTCAGCAGTGTGGGTGGGGGCACTGCAGTTCAGAACCTGACACTCCATACTATGGTCCTGGAAGCTCCCTCCGTCTAAGCAGCTCTGCTCTAAGTGCCGCTGGAAAGTTTGTTTGGCTGGTGTCCTCTCTCCCTTTGCTGGTATTGCTAGTTCCAGGGGAAATATTCATTTTCGATTAGGGAAGTGACTCAGTCAAGGGGTTTCTCCCTGTGCCTTCCAGTTCATACTCTCTTCTCAAATGCTCTGGTCCTCTCCTCTGTCCCCATTCCCTGGAGCCCCAGGTGAGTGGCTGTGAGAGAGCTTTTCTGCACTGTCTCTTTAAGAAGAATCCTGGGTCTGAGAAAACTGTCTCATTCTCACAAACAGTATCCTCACTTGTTTCACAGCTCAATATTGTCCAAATGCATCTTCTACACTCTGGGGCTGCCGGCTGGGGCTTTGTTCTTGGGACCCAGGTCCCTCCCTCTCCGCTAAACTCTCTTCCCGCCACGCAAGTCTCTCCAGGCTGCCGTTTGCTCAGAGGGCTGGGAAGCCCTTTCCACGTTTTTGCTTTTCCTACCAGTCTCAACGTGGCTTCTTCAGTGTTCCTTGGTTGAAGAGTCCACTTAGTTTAGTTCAAAGTTGGTTTATCCAGATGATGGTTCTTAAAATTAAGTTATAATCCACTTTGGTTCTGGGAGTTGGAAGTTGGTACGTCTGCCTACTCCATCGCCATCTTGCCATCTCCAAACAGGGTTAGGGCCATTGTAAAGGTGCTTGCCCACTTGTCGCTGCTGCCCGCCAATCCACACGTTCCTCCTAGGCCAGCCGGAGATCACCGCATCGGCCTGTGGCGCTCTCGCACCTTAGAGAGAGTCCAATAAGAGGGTGTTCTTTTCAGATAATAATTTTTTACATTTAAAAACAACTACAATTATGTAAAAGTGATGTTTGTAAATCATTAATTGCTTTGTGGTTATGTTCAATTGAAGAATCGTTGCCCTTTAACTCCAATTTAAAAACCAATGCATGTCATTAACTGTAACAAAAAGAAATTAAAATTGTACCAAAAACGGATTTTAGATTTGGAATCAGCGATGTAGATATATATAGAAAAAGTTCTAAAACCTCATGCAACAGAAAATGAAAAAATAATTGCTTCTCAGTGTTAATTATACCTTAATAAAGCTGCTCAAAAATAAATAGAATACAGTAGTTTACAGGGTGATCAGTATGCAAATGTTTTATCACTCTCTCCTCTTCATTTACACCTTAAGCATCAGCATTTTGTTTTATGAGCTGAACAACTAACTTGGTAACTACCTCAGAAACAGGCAGATGCTTGCCTGACTTGTGGTGGCACAATGGATAAAGTGTTGATCTGGAATGCTAAGGTCAGTGGTTTAAAACTCTGGCTTTGCCTGATCAAGGCACATACAAGAAACAACTACTATGAGTTGATGCTTCCTGCTCTTCCCCTCTTCTCTCTCTCTCTCTCTTCTCTCTCTAAATTCAGTAAGTTAAGAAAATCTTATAAAAAAGGATACAGGCAGATACTGACTAGAGACTTAGATTGGACTCATTTTGTTTGAATATATATCCAAAATAATGACTATTGTGTTCGCTTTAAGTATCTTTCTCTACAACTGTAACTTTTCATTTATTTAACAAATTTATGATAACCTCACTCAGAATTTCCTAATCCACCAAAGAAAAAAATCAGACTCTCCCTTGTGTCATGATTGTAAACATATGTAAACCAAAAAACCTCAAAAATATCCGGCATGCTTTTATAGAGAAAGAGTGAGTATCAAAGGAAATGCTTGACCAGCTTGAAGTCTCACAACTAACTGAGATTTGAACTCATGTCTCCTACTTTCTGAGTAGGAGTTCAGTATTTTAAAATTTAGATGACTTTCATACTGAGGGCATTCATTAAATATTTGTTAAACAAATAATGAATAGTAGAGATTAATCTGGTGACTGTATATGCTCTTATTTTAAAATAAGATATTATATTATAAATAAGATATTATAAAAAAACACATGCTGGTGCCAAAACCATCCTACATTAACAAATTTCTATTTTTTTTGGAAAGGATTATAGTAGGCAGAGCATAAACTGCTATCATATCTTTTTGTCCTGACATTTCTGCTTAAATATAATATATTTAGAGCATAGCCCATTTATTTTAGGTTTATGGGGAAAAAATGGTCCAGTACAAACTTTTCTATTATTTTCTCTCCCTTTTCTGTGTTTTCTTTTTAAAATGTTACTGCACTTGATTTTGTCTCTATCTTTTTTATTAGAATTCTGATCACAACCTTTCCAGGGATTCTAGGAACATACATTGTCTTTTCAAATTCTAAGTATTCAAGACATTAACTACACATAATGACTGCTGAAAAAAAGAGACATGTAAAAAAGAATTAGTACATAAGCATCAACCCATTAGAATGGATAGGGGAAAATCTTTGCATTTTTCAGTTAAAATGTGTATCAATAATTAAGAAACCACAGTAATCACATGCAACTTCATTATGATTCTTCTCATGATTTCACACATAAAAACTGTGTTCTTCCTATTCTGCCATTGTCTTGTATGACTACTCTATAAGATTTGACTAAAGAGAAAATGCTAATTCTTTGTGGCCCAATTTGAGTCTAAAATTTAATCTTCTGACATTTTTTGTATGTAGAGTTTTCAGAAATTCTGACTCCATCCATAGGGATTGAGAAATAGTAGGTGATAGAACAAGGTTAATTGAGGATAACACCATGTGTTCTGCAACATAATTGGAGCAAAATTTATAATTATGATATAATAGGGTTCTCAATTTTTTTAAAGCATTTTTTTAATTTTTAATTTTATTCATTTTAGAGAGAAGACACAGAGTGAGAGAGAGAGAGAGAGAGAGAAAGGGGGGAGGAGCTGGACGCATCAACTCCCATATGTGCCTTGACCGAACCAGTGCAGGGTTTTGAACTGGCGACCTCAGTGTTCCCAGGTCGACGGCTTTATCCACTGTGCCACCACAGGTCAGGCCAGGGTTCTCAAATTTTGAAGTAGACAGAAGTCATAGGGTATGCTTGGACTCTGGTGCTTTATATCAGCATTCACATCATGAAGGTGCCAGAAAGAGAAGTATAAGAAATTGAAAACATCACGACTGGCCCTGGTTGGTTGGCTCAATGGTAGAGCATTAACACAGCATATGGACATCCCAAGTTCAGTTCCTGGTTGGGGCACACAGGAGAAGTGACCATCTGCTTTTCCACCCCTCCCTAACCCTCCCCCGTCTCTCTCTTTCTTCCCCTTCTATGGGTCAATTGGTTCAAACACATTGACCTTGGGTACTGAGGCTGGCTTAATGGAGCTTCCACCTCAGGCACTAAAAATAGCTCAGTTACAAACTTGGCCCAGATGAGCAGAGCATCTGCCCTAGACAAGGGTTACCGGGTGGATCCTGTCAAGGTGCATGCAGAAGTCTTCTCTCACTTGGAAAAACAGAAGAAGAAGAAAAAGAGGAAGAAAATGTGGTGACAGAAAACTTCTCTAACCTGGTGAAGAAAATAGACATAAAAGTCCAAGAAGTGCAGAGAGTCCCAAACCACATGAACCCTAAGAAACCCACACCAAGACACATCATATTTATAATGCAAAAGGTTAAAGACAAAGAGAGAATCCCAAAAACAGCAATAAAAAAAGCAGTAAGTACTTACAAGGGAACTCTCATAAGATTGTCAGCTGATTTCTCAACAAAATACTTTGCAGGACAGAAGGGATTGACAAGAAATATTCAAAATGATGAAAAGCAAGGACCTACAACCAAGATTACTCTACCCAGCAAAGCTATCATTTAGAATCAGAGGACATATAAAGAGGTTCCCAAACATGAAAAAGCTAAAAAAGTTCATCCCCACCAAACCAGTAAAAAGAAAAAAAAAAGAAAAGGTAAAAAATATGAGCAATGAAATGGCAATCGATATGTATCTGTCAACAATTGAATCTAAAAAACAAAATAAACAAGAAGAACAGAAACAGACTCCTGGATACAAGAACATTTTGACAGTTGCCAGATGGGAGGAGGGGAGGGCTGGGGGTAAGGGTGATAAAGTGGAGGGTTTACGAAGTACAAATTGATAGTTACAGAATAGTCTTGGGGATGTTAAGAACATCATAGAGCACATAGTCAAAAATATTCTAATAACTCTGTGGTATCCTGTGGGATGATCACTTAGTGAATTATATACTGTCTAATCACTGGGTTGTATACCTGACCCTAGGATGTAAACTGTAATTAAAAAATAAAAAATGACCTGACCTGTGGTGGCGCAGTGGATAAAGCGTCGACCTGGGAACACTGAGGTCGCCAGTTCAAAACCCTGCACTGGTCTGGTCAAGGCACATATGGGAGTTGATGCTTCCAGCTCCTCCCCCCTTTCTCTCTTTCTCTTTCTTTCTCTCTCCCTCTCTGTCTCCTCTCTAAAATGAATAAAATAAAAAGAAATTAAAAAAAAAATTTAAAAAAAAATAAAAATAAAAAATGATAAAAAAATTTTAGTTCCACAACTAACTAACTGGAAGTCCTTAAAAAAGTCATATGACCTCTTTGTATCTCATCTTTAAAATAAGAATAATGTAGATTTCTAGTGGAGATTAATAAAGTAATGTATGTAAAGCGTCTGGTACATAGAAGATGCTTAGCTAATGTTTGTTTTTTCCCCTAAACATACCATGTTCTTTCTAAATCTGTGCTTAAACTAGAATATGTTTCTCCCTTAATTTTTAACCTGAATGTAAACAACTCCACATAGTTAAGATTGTAAAATCACATACCTCAGTTCAAATAACCCGTTGCTAGTCTCAGAAACATTTTTGCTATGTCAGAACATTGTTTCCTGCATATATTCAGCCATGTTACAAAAGCCAGCTGATGGGAGATTTTGAAATTTATTCATGTATAAAAAATGTAATTACTAACCCAGACTTACTGTCTTGTCTTGGATCTTATTTTGCAAATGAAGAGAAATTGCTTTGAACATCAATAAGAAGGTGCAGAGCATTTCTGCTCACAGACATGAGTTCAAGGTAAATCCTTGTCTATTTTTCAACATGTGTTCTGATTTCTTACCCTCCTGTTACCATATTCTTCGAAATGGTTTATGTCAAACAAGATGCTCTGATATATCAAGGACTTAAACAGTAGCCCAAAGCACACCCAAACAGCAGAGGAACATTTTCAAAATTAAAAATAGGCTTGGGCCAATACCTGGTAATGGTAATAAGAAACACAGCAGCCCAAATAAACACACAGAATTATCCCTTCTGATGTTTAAAATCCCTCTCCTTATTCATCAGGGCTGGATCAATGTCCACAGAGGTTATTAACAAAATTTGATCAGAACCCTTTCAGACAGAACCCGATCTTAAGGCTCTTCCTCCATTCTGTCAAACCCACCAATGATTTCTCAATCTGTATGCTTAAAAGCCATCACCCTTTAGCATTGATTCACAAAAATATTGGGAAAAGCATGCCAAGCTTGTACTTATGCTAAAAAGGACTAGAAATACAAACATTTTTAATGTTTAAAATTTATATTTATCAAAATTATATAGATATAAAGTTTTAAAAGTCACATAGTGCTACATAGCACATAATAAACAAGATAGCTCTCCTCATCACCATCCAGATGATCTCACTTTTCAAAACGCAGATATTTTCAAATATCTGTTTCTTCTAGTATTTATCTCCATGGTTTCAAGGATTAACTTACTGAGAAATGTAAATTTAATTCAATACTGGGCCAGGTAATGCACATAATTTCATTTTTATCACTGAACAAAATTTTTGTTTTTCTGAGAGTTATTCATAGCATCTTTTTAATGAATTCATTTGGTTTTCTCTGTATTTACAATTAAGTCTTTCTATATCCTCTGGCAGCCAGAGTACAATTGCTCATAAATACAAACTGTTAGATAATTTCTCATTTTCATTTTTTTTGTAGCTACTCTCCTTCTAAAGTCAATTTGGGCTTACTCTTTCAATTTGAACAGTTTGCCTAGAAGGAAAACTTATAGTTGTTACCCTTTGCCATTTCCCTGTATTTGTATCCCTTAACAATGGCCCATGACTTTTTTTGTGTTACTTTTTGTTTAGGTGAAGGCTAACTTATTTTTAAGCATGTGATTTTAAGATCATCTCCAAAAAACCCCTGAAAAAAACCTATTACTTTATATTTTAAAGATTTTAGTTTGTTTGTTTGTTTTTTATTTTTTTATTAACTTTAATGGGGTGACATTGATCAATCAGAGTACATAGGTTCAGTGAAAACATCTCCAGGTTATTTTGACATTTGATTATGTTGTATACCCATCATCCAAAGTCAAATTGTCTTCCGTCACCTTCTATCTGGTTTTCTTTTGTGCCCCTCCCCTCCCCCCATTCTTCCCCCCACCCATAACCAACACACTCTTGTTAATGTCCCTGAGTCTCATTTTTATGTCCCACCTATGTATGGAATCATATAGTTCTTAGTTTTTTCAGATTTATTTATTTCACTCAGTATAATGTTATCAAGGTCCATCCATGTTGTTGTAAATGATCTGATGTCATCATTTCTTATAGCTGAGTAGTATTCAATAGTATATATGTACCACATCTTCTTTATCCAGTCCTCTATTAAAGGGCTTTTTGGTTGTTTCCATGTCTTGGCCACTGTGAACAATGCTGCAATGAACATGGGGACGCATGTGTCTTTACGTACCAATGTTTTTGAGTTTGGGGGATATATACCCAGTAGAGGGATTGTTGGGTCATATGGTAGTTCTATTTTTAATTTTTGAGGAACCACCATATTTTCTTCCATAATGGTTGTACTACTTTACATTCCCACCAACAGTGGATGAGGGTTCCTTTTTCTCCACAGATCTACCCTCAAATAGAAAATTAAATAAATTTACACTTTACTTTAAATAGTGGCAACTGGTATGTAATCATAAAAGACAAAAACATACATACATATATATAATCATATATAATAAAAACATATATGTATGTATATCTGTGTGTGCACACATGTATGTACAGAACATAGACACAAACAACAGTGTGGTGATAGGCAGAGAAAAAGGGGTGAGGACTAGGTGGAGGTGGGCAAAGGTAGGAAAATGGGGAAAGAAAGAGACTTTGCTGGGGCCATGGGTGCACAATGCAGTGTGCAGATAATGTTTTATTGAGATGTATACTTGAAACCTGTACCCCAATAAGTTTAATTTAAAAAATTACTTGATAGAGCAATGTAAAAATGTTGACAAAGTTCTCCTGATGAGAAAACCAAAAGGTTGGGATGTCATTGATGGAGAAGTCTTAAAAATGTGTATTTTCCCATCAAGTTCTCCAATTTATCTGATAACTGTCATCTGATTATGGCAATTCACTATAATTGAATGCATGTACAAGAAACAAGAAAAATTAATTCAGAGACCATGAAAAAAAAGAGAAATGAGTTACAGGCTCACTGGGGGAGTTCATAAAGCTTCTCTGTAGGGTATATTAATGGTTTTTATACTGAAACATCAGCACTGAAGCACACACACAAAAGAACAGTAATTGGGGTCAGTGTTCAGTCAGATCCCCCCCAAAGTATCTCAAACCAAACAACATGTGGTGTACAGTGTCTTCTGTTCGAATAAAACTTTGGTTTCAAATAAGAATGTCATGCTTCTAACTTTTCCACTAGGTAAGTTAACGAATGTCTTTTGACTAAAGTGTTGCAGAAGTGTGATTCTCAGAAATGAAAATCCAGATAGCTTAAGCTCCATGTGTAAAAAAAGGATACATTTTTTTGTGTGTATGAGAGAAAGAGAGACAGATAAAAAAGAAGGGAGAGAGATGAGAACCATCAACTCATATTTGTGGCACCTTCATTGTTCATTGATTGCTTTCTCATATGTATATGTGCCTTGACCAGTGGGGCTCCAGCTGAGCCAGTGACCCCTAGCTCAGGCCAGTGACCTTGGGCTCAAGCCAGCAACCATGGGGTCATGTCTATGATCCCCTGCTCAAGCTGGTAAGCCCACGATCAAGCTGGTGAGCCCGTGCTCAAGATGATGACCTTGGGGTTTCAAACCTGGGTCCTCAGCATCACAAGCTGATGCTCTATCCACTGTGCCATCTCCTGGTCTGGCGAAAAATATACCCTTGAAAATAGACAAAATGTACATTAATTTCAGTTTTTTAAATGTATAAAATTCTTAGGTATAATAGCAAAGAAACTGTTGAAATGAGTAGAAATGACATTATGCTGGTTCTTACCAAGATGACCACAAGGACTAATTTTAATGCCACCTGTGAAAAAGGAGGCTGTAGAGTGCTAGACAGGGTTTCAGGGTACTAGAGCTTTGCCCAGCTACTTATGGGGAAGTTTGTCCTTCCTGAGTGCCCTAGGAAGACACCAAAAAGGGGAAAGGAACACTGACTTTTCTGAGAAATGTTGACAAATTGCCTGAATATAAGTTGCTCAGAGGTTACCTGCTTGTTCCCTCAAGTCAAGTATGCACCTGCCAACATACCACACTTCCTTAAAGCTCTCATTTACCTCTTCTAAATGCCATTTTCTTAAACTGAAAATAACAATAGCATTACCTTCAAGAACTGACCTAAGATTTGACATTTAAAGAAATAACAATTTGCATTTACTTTATATACAAAGAGAGTGATATGAGTTATAATGAGCAAAGAAAGCATTCATAGTGGTGGTGTGATTTTAGTCAGCCCTGAAAAGAATAATAAGGAGTCTGAATGTGGGGAGCTTATCACATGAATCTACATGGATCAAAGCCCCTAAAGAAACTAGATCAACAGTAGCTGCAGAAAATACCCAACGTCTCTGATAGCAACCCTTACCCCAGAGTATAACCAGGATCATACTTTGTCTGGACTTTGAACTGAAATCTGAGTGGCTTAATCTGGAGCTGCTCAGCAGGAAGAGTACAAAGGGGTTGAGTTCTTCATGAAATGCCAAAATTGTACTATCCCTTCCTACCAAGCAATATGGTTGCTCAACAAATGTTTCCATAAGGCAGCATTTCTCAATGAGTGCTATTTGCCCCTTTAATTAATTTACTCCTTTATTTGACAAATTAATTTACTCATTCATCTTTTATTGGACAATTTTTTATTCATTTATTTATTCACCCATTATTTAACAATTTTTAAATTTACTATGTGATTAAATCAGATGCAGGCACTGCCTTTATGGAGCTTGGAGTTCAGGATAGTACTACTCACAGTGACTGAACATGAATTACCTGAGATGTGTTAACTAAATATTGGCACCTGAGGCACTTTAGACTGGGAGTTGGGATTGTATTGTGCAACAGAGTTTTGAGATCTAGTGTGGGTCTAGTTGAAGACAGCATTTATATAGGCTCTGTGGTATCATATGTAAGGGAATAAAAGAAGGTGAATATATCTGGAGGAAGATGGCAAAGAGGAGCATTGTATACAGAAGACCTGTAATTTGGGACACACTGGATTTTAAAAAGTTAAACAGGTTTCTTTGCTCTAGGTCTTTTCAGAATCTATATAATCTATAGTTTCATGAATTTCTAAGAGGGATGTTGTATACAGAATTCCAAAGTTAGTTTTACCAAAAGCTTATTGAAACTCTAATATTTCTTATTAAGGAAATACTGCTTATATTTATGTAAGCATAAAAATGACTAGATTTATGGGGAATGTTGAAATGGGGTGAGTGGAATAATTTTGTTCCAGAAGTTAAGAAGATTGGTAATAAAGTTTCTAAAACCCAGAGATCCTCTTAATCTCTGAAGGATTTTGAAAGGGACCTCAAATTGGAATTAATGGTTGATTACATTACAGGAATATGTTCAGTTTTGTCAATTGACTCTTCACCACTTGAAAAATATTTAATGATTTATTCCAATTTCAAAAATGGGAAACTTTTAAAAATATTTTTAAATGTAAAAGGTAATATATAATTGTAGAAAGAGTTAATAATATTTATTTGAGTTAGAATTAAGGTTAAGGATTACTAATCTTTTGAGGACAGACTGTGTACTTAATCCACTAAAAAAGAACTCATAGTTAATGTGAACTAGATGAGAATTGCACTTGAAGAATTTCAGAAAAACTGATTTAAGGAGAAAAATGTATAAAATTGACTATTATGGGTATCTTCTTATACAAATATGACTGCGAAGATTACTCACTGATTAATCTTTGCATATTACATATGTTGTACAGCCAGTAACCACGGCCATCGTGGTCATTCACATGCAGGTTCCCATTAGACTTAGACAGATGGTAAAAAAACAGTGGAACCAGAAACTGGTAGGCCATTCCTTTATTCAAGTCTTATACCAGCTGACGAGCAAACACACAGGGAAAACACTTCCCTCTTCATTCAGAGCTCACAAAGCTACTGACACATTCTCTGGTTCCACAACCAGGAGAATATTCTCTGGTTTCTCTTAGAATCAAGGCCTCACTAGTCCCAAAGCCCTTCACCTCTGGTTCTCCAGCTTCTCCTTCTGCACTCTGCCTTTTCTCTGTGCCCATTCTGCAAAAAAATGGCTTCTCTCTCCTCCAGCACACATTAGCAAGACAATGGCCCTTCCCCAGAAGAAAAGTAATTTGCAGTTTCACAGATCACATTTTTTAACACTAAAAGTGAGTGAACTTAAAAAAATACAAATTTTACAAACTCATTTGCTCAACATATGTCTAACTGAGATTTGAAAGTCATGAGCCTGTTTTATTTATATGGCTTTGAAAAAAATTTGACCTGACACAGGTAGTTGAGCCTTAAGACTTAAGTTGGGAAATTTTGAGGTGTAAAATAAAGAAGTAAAATTCATTGTACTTGCTACATTTTAGACTAGGGATTGAGATTCTAAAGTTGATTGAATGGGTGCACTTTATTGCTGTTACACATTAGCCACTCCATACATTGACTTTGTTGATTCTCATAAAAAAAAGGTAAGTGCTCTGAATTCCAGAATAGATTTATCATGTCATATAATCCCACAAAAATTTAATAAGGCAGTTGTTACTAGTATAGAGGCTATGGTTTTACCTAATATTATACAGCTGGTAAATAGCCAAGCTAGGATAAAGATTCATGCCTGACTGACTCTAGCACCTGCTAAAGGATTATTTTCTAACAAATACAAAATGAACACATATTAAAATTTTTATTTAATTCATTAAATAATGAGAGAACTGTTATGATGTCATAACCAGTTCAAAAGAGTTTCCAAAAGATCAAGCATGATTATAGATCAGGAATGTTGAAATGAGTTTGCAAATGAACACAAAACTGGCTTCCTCCACAATGGAGGAGGAAATTCTTTGACTTTCACTGAACAGAATTTATTTGCATATGTATAGACAAGAATTCTTTTGTGCTGCAATCAGTTGTCTACAATATACAGTGTAGTAAAATAATTCAAAGGCAATGAAAGGTTTAGAGTCCTCATAGAGTAATAACCAAAAAGGGTCTGCTTTAAACAGTGCCTTACAGCCACGGCCATTGAGCTTGATTGGTCAGAGCATCATCCTGAAACACAGAGGCTGCTGGTTCCATCCCTGCTCAGGGCACATACAGAAACAGATGTTCCTGTCTCTATTCTCTTTCCTCCATTCCTCTCTCTAAAATCAATAACATAAACATTAAATAAAAGCACAGTGTCTTATGTACTGTCCAGAAACTCTTTTGGTGAAGATAATAAACTTTATCTTTTAATACAGGAAGGTTGTATGCTTCTTAAAAATAGAGATGTTGCCCTGGCCAGATAGCTTAGCGGTAGAGTGTTGGCCCAGTGTGTGGAAGTCCCAGGTTTGATTCTTGGTCAGTGAACATAAGAGAAGCAACCATCTGCTTCTCTACCCTTCCTCCTCCCCGTTCTTTCTCTATTTCTCTCTTCTCCTCCCACAACCATGGCTCAGTTGGAGCAAGTTAGTCCTGGGCACTTAGGATGGCTCCATAGCCTCACTTCAGGTGCTAAAATAGCTTGATTGCTGAGCAACAGAGCAGTGGCCCCAGATAGGCAGAGCATAGCAGAGTACCAGTTGGGGGTGCATTTGGAAGTCTATCTGCCTCCCTACCTCTCATTTAATAAAAAAATAGAGTTGTTATCTTTCTCATTGTCTGTTTTATAATTTTAAATACAGAGCTTAATAAATACATGTTATTGTTGATTAGATTGATTGCTGGCCTTTAGAGTTTGTTTTTGATTTACAAAATTTTGTTTTGTTACTTGTATAATAGAAGTAAAAGTACCTATCTGGGATTGTTGAGAGAACACTGTCACAAGGATCAGAATAAATTCTGGCACTCTAACACTAGATAGAATAATGTCTAGCTCTCAGTGAGGGTTAGCTCTTATTATTTTGTATCCAACTAGACCCTTTGGAAGGTCTGTCACATCGCTTATCTGATTGAACCTTCATTGATCCATTATGTAAGTTCAGCACAAATGATGATTAACACCATGAGTTGATCAAGTTGATTGTTTTTTTATCTCATTTTTGTTCCTCAATAGATATAAAGTTTTTCTGTAGAGACCGCATACCATCCTTATAATAATAATACTTCCAAATATTTTATAAGAATTTTTTAAAATGCAAAGTTAAATTTTGATGCAGGGAAAGAAAAGTAATAAAAATGTGATTTCCAGCTGTTAAATCAGACTAAGTTTCCTGGAAGAGTGGGTTTGAAAAAAATCTTTGATGTTTATAGTTTTTCAGTGCTCACCCACTGGGTTTTTGATGGTTGGGTTTTTTATTTGTTTGTTTGTTTAGTTTACTTATTTTCCTCCACTTCCCAAAGGAGCAAGACTGATGCTGAGAGTCTAATATGAGTAGAGATTAAAATCTTTTTACCCCTTCTACTGTGAGCTGCTTAATGAACAGTTGACATATATATTTTTTTAAGTACGCAGTCCTAAGTCCCAAATTTACAACTATTTGGCCATGAAATAAGAATGGCCACAAATACCTTTATTAAGAGGAAACTCTGTGCAGTTACTATATTTCCAGACTAGGTCCAGACTCAGAGAACTGCATACTGCTACCTAATCCAGATGAATTTTTTCCTAAAAGAAACTGTTTCTCCCCTGTTATAACAGGCTAATTGCAAACTCTACATAGGTTATTTTTCTCCCATGCAAACTGTTTTGGAATCCTCAGCCCAGTATGGAATTAATAACTCTGAATTCCTGCAAACATACATGAATATAACAGTTTCTGAAACCTGAGGGAAATCAGAAGGGTAGGGGAAGTTTTCAAATAAATGCAAACTCTAATTGCATGAGAGAGGGCTTCTGTGGCTGAGGAACTGATACAGGAATACTGGACTTCAAAATTAGAGCTTACAAAATCATGCTCCTCATCTTGGATACATTCATGGAGTCACAAATGAGAAAAAGTATCAGTGAACATATAATATTAAAAGTTGTAAACACACACACACACAAAACTAACCATGCTTTAAATTCTGCACTAAGATAGAAGCTTAGAATTTTACATAACTCAAAGGCATTTTATTTACTGAAGAGGAGTTTGGATATAATTTAATTCATAAATATCAGATGAGTACTCACTATGTGTTAGGAAATAAGATATAAACCCTTACTGAGCATACTCTTTGTATCATAAAGCTTGGAAAGTTCTCAGATTTAATATATGGGACACAGTACAAGATATACCAGATTTTATAGGGCTTACTGTCAAATGAGTTTGTATTCATCAGTGTTTCTCAAAAGTGGAATATGTAAATCTCTGTATAATCCACAGGTATATTATTATGGAAAGTCCTTATGTAATTTTTGGTCCATTTTATGAAAATACTTAAAAATTAACTTTATGGATGATTTTAGTGATAACATATAACTGCATATTACCATAATACAATGTTAAATTTTGCATTGGTAGTTGTGATTATGATTGTGTGGAGTATAAGGGCTGCTTTTTTTTTGTACTTATTCATAAAGAGTTAACAAATAAATGAAGCATTGAATCCAATTAAAATGCAAATTGATTTCAAAAGACTGTATAAATAGTTGTAATAGAAAAAGTAGAAAAAGAATTTGAGTTTTCATATGTAATAAGATTAATTAGGCATGCTCATCTAAAACAATATAAAATGTTATAGTGAGCCTCATATTCATGGTAAAACAGAAAAGAACCTGTCACATTAAAATGATGGTGTTAATTATATAATATTTTGTTTTTATTTGATTTATTAAAGTACTTGATCCATTTGTTTTGTAAGCATCTTAAGCTAAGAGTTTATATGTACATTATGTGACTTTTTAAATTTTATTTATTGGTTCTCATGAGGATTTTTCTAGATTCCTTAAAATTTTTTACATATATAACAATGTCTTCTGCGAGTAGATTTATTTCTTTCATCCTAATCTAAATGCCTTTATATCTTTTTCTAGTCATATTTTATTGACTGGAATACAGTACAATGTCAAAAGTTACGGATGAGTTTCATTTTGATGGAAATTGACTCTTATTCTTGGTAGGAGTCTGTATTTTCTTATCTTCCAGTCCTGAATCAACACTACTATCTGGAGGCTTGATCTATTGATGATCACATAACATTTCAAAGACCCAGGGACTATTTTAAAGCAAAGGAAGTGTAACAATAGGCACATAACAATGGGATTTACTAGTCTTTTTTGCATATTTTACTACTCTGAAGCTGCTGGCCTGAAAGAATGATGAAAGAACTACCTGTTATGGCATCAGCTTGGAAATGATATCCAATAAGGATGAGACATTATCATTATCTCCAAGAATACAATATACCCTCCAAATAAAAGACTATTATATAGTGCTCTGTTTTCAATTGGTAACTCTTATAAACAGCATCTAAAATGAAAAAGGAAACATTACCACAGATATCACAGATATACAAAAGATCATAGTAGAATATAATGAAAGATTATATGCCATCAAATTCAACAAACTAGAAGAAATGGATAAATTCCTAGAACTATACAATCTTCCTAAACTGAATCACAAAGAAATGGAAAACCTAAATAGACTCATATGCAGGGAGGAAATAGAAATAACTATCAAAAACTTCCCCAAAAATAAAATTCTAGGATCAGATAGTTACATTAGTAAATCCTACTAAACATTCGAAGATTTGGTACCTATCCTTTCAAAGTCTTCCAAAAATAGAAGAGGAAGCAATATTCCCTACTGCATTTTAGGAGGCTAATCTAACCCTTATACCAAAACCTGGCAAGGAAAACAGCAACAAAAAAGAAAACTACACAGCAATATATCTAATAAATACAGATGTAGACATCCTAAACAAAATACTAGCAAATCAAATACAATAACACATTAAAAAATAATACATCACAACCAAGGGAAATTTATTCCAAGAGCACAAGGATAGCTCAACATATGTAAATCAATCAACATAATATACCACATCAATAAAACAAAGAACAAATATCATATGATTCTATCAATTGCTACAGAAAAGGCATTTAATAAGATACAAAATCCCTTTATGTTTAAAACACTCAATAAAATTGGAATTGAAGGAAAGTACCTCAACATAATAAAGACCATATATAACAAATTATCAGTTAATATTCTACTAAATGGTGAAAAAATGAAGGCTTTACCTCTAAAATTAGGAAAAAATCACAGCTTCCCACTATCTCCACTATTATTCAACATAGTTATGGAAGTTTTAGCCAGGTCAATAAGGCAAGAGAAAGAAATAAAAGGCATCCATATTAGGAAAGAAGGAGTAAAGCTATCACTTTTTGCATATGACATGATCCTGTATATTGAAAACCCAAAACACTTCACCAAAAAAATATTAAAAACAATAAACAATAAAGTTGCATTATACAAAATAAATATAAAAAAGACTATTGCTTTTCTATGTCAACAATGAAACTTCAGAAAATGGAGAGGAAAAACAATTTCTTTTACAATTGAAACAAAAAACAAATAAAATACCTAGAAATAAACTTAACAAAGGATGTGAAGGACCTATATACTGAAAACTACAAAACATTTAAAAGAAATTGAAAAAGACACACTGAAATGGAAAAATATTCCATGTTCATGGATTGAAAGAATCAGCATAGTTAAAATGGCCATATTATCCAAACAATATACAGTAGTACCTTGAGATACAAATTTAATTTGTTCTGTAACCGAGCTCGTAAGTCAGTCAACTCATATATCAAACTGCCGATACTGGACCCTTGCACCAACACACCAACTAGCGGCTGCTTCTTGAATCACAACTCGTATTTTGGAATTTCGGTTGGATCTTGAACAAAAATATGAACCGAATTGCAGCTCGTATCTTAAAATAAATGCTGGTCTGTTTGTATCTCAAGGTACCACTGTACATACTTAATGCAATCCCCATCAAATTCCCAATATCACTTTTTAAGGAAATAGAACAAAAAATCACCAGGTTTGTATGAAACCATAAAACCCCCTGAATAGCCAAAGCAATCCTGAGAAATAAAAATGAAGCTGGAAGTATCATATTACCTGACTTCAAATTATACTGTAGAGCCAAGATAATCAAAAACACACGGTTTTGGCAGAAAAACAGACATATAGACCAATGGAACAAAATTGAGAACTCAGAATATATATACATACACAAATAATCTTTTACAATGAAGCCAAAAACATACAGTGGAGAAAAGAAAGCCTCTTCAATAAATGGGGCTGGGAAAATTAGAAAGCCACATGCAAAGAAATGAAACTTGACTACAGTTTGTCCCCTGTGCAAAAATTAATTCAAAGACCTAAGTATAAGATCTTTAACAATAAATTACATAAAAGAAAACATAAGTACTAAATTTATGTACCTTGGCAGTTGAGAACAATTTATGAATTTGACCCCAAAGGCAAGAGAAGTAAAGGCAAAAATAAATAAATGGGACTATATCAATCTAAAACACTTCTGCACAGCAAAAGGAAATGACAACAAAACAAATAGGCAGCCAACCAAATGAAAGATGGTATTTGCAAATAGCATTATAAATAAAAAAGACTTTTAGTCTAAAATACTATATCTATTTGAGCTTAAATACTTTTAAAAAACCATTACTTTACATATTGAATGCTTCCAGTAGAGGCAAGGGGTCCATACCTGTTAAGAACATGAATCCAGTATGTCAACTTTTGCCTCATATCTTGGGTAATTGGAGAGAGAAGTAGAGTAATAGAAAGATTACCAAACCAGGAGGAGAAATAATTGAAGATGTTCAGGTTTAAGTTAAAAAAATTCAATAATTTATTAAACAGTATAAAGAAAAATGCATGGAAGGAAACATAAATCAATAAGACAACAGCTTGTCTTCAACACTAGCTCATTTTCAATTTTCTATCCTCATCTGTCTTGATCAACCCCCCTGGGTGCCAAGACCTGTCTTTCTAAAGAATGTTAGGCCATTGCTTGTTCTTTATTGTTTTATTTACTTTCTTGTTGATCTTTCCAACTTCATGAGTGCAGTTTTTTCCCACCTGACTTCTTTGCTATTTTATTCCTAGCAATTAGAACAGAGTCTGACCAGTAGAGGTTCACTATATTTATTAAATGAATGAATAATAACTGTAAAACTATATGATGGAATATTATTCTATTTAAAATTATACTGTAGTTAGATAACCATTTTTATATATTATTAATTTAAAAATAATCAGGTTTCTAAGCAGTATGCATAGTGTAATCTCATTTTGAAGAGATTAATAAAGATTAATATATAAATAATATTGGTATCTCTGGAACATGGATTTAGAGTGATTAATTGTCATTTTGTGATTTTTTTTTTTGTATTTCTGCTTTTATCTGCAATGAACATATATTTTATTTTTGCAAAAAGGATAAATTACAGCCTGACCTGTGGTGGCGCAGTGGATAAAGCATCGACCTGGAATGCTGAGGTTGCCAGTTCAAAACCCTAGGCTTGCCCGGTCAAGGTACATATGGGAGTTGAAGCTTCCTGCTCCTCCCCCTCTTCTCTCTCTCTCTCTATCTCTCTCTCTCTCCCTCTCTCCCTTTCCTCTAAAATGAATAAATAAAAAAAATAATTTAAAAAATGATAAATTTACTTATAAATAGTAGTGATGACAATAAAATGTCTATTGAGGCTTATTCTTAGGGATTTTTGTCTATGAGGAAAACAAATAAGATCATTTTGTCTATGACTGGAAGTAAGGTAACATTAACTTGCCTCTGGGGCTATGGTTCTCAATTGTAGGCAATTTTGCCTTTTTAGAGGTTTTTGGAAATATATGAAAAAACATTTTTGATTATTATAAATTGAGAAAAAAAGGGGAGGGCAGTGATTTAGTGTGGAAAGGCCAAAGATACTAATAAACATCTTTCCACAGCTAAGAATTATCTGTTCCAAAATGTCAATTTGAGTGTCAAGTTTAAGAAACCCTGCTCCAGAGTAATTAGCATATTGATGCTAGAAGTCTTTCTGATAATCAAATACAAGAATTTAGCATCAGAGTAGTGGAGAAAATGTTTTTAGTCACCAAACATAGCGCTTGTCTGGTTACAAATCAATCATGCATTTATTCAATGTGCAGTCCATAAAAATAATTTTAAAGAGTTAAAAACTTTTGTAGCTGTGTTTACATACAGTTTATCATGGAAAGGAAAGAGGCAGTATAAAAGAAACCTCTAGATAAAACAAAATTATAGTTTATTTTCATTTGGTAGGTTCACGATAAAGGATAAATTATTGAGATATTAGGATTCTTTCAGGGCCTACATAATGCTTACCAACCAAAGGCTCAGTTTTGTTGGTCAGATTTCCAAAATTTGGTCCTTGTCCGTCAGGACTGTGAACAGCTCACAAGGGAGATTTCTCAATCTCATATTCTAAAGATCTTTAAAATAGAGACTAGATGAGGATTTTGACAGTACCTTAAAATATAAGTGCAATTAATTTACTTATAAATCACATTTCTTAAAGGGAACATATAAGATATGATCTAAAAGATTTATAAGAAAATACTTAGTTGCTGTAACTGATTTATAGTTGACCCTTGAACAACATGGGTTTGAATTATGCAGGTGCACTTATACACGGTGTTTTAAAATAAATATTGTAAATGTATTTTATTTTACTTATATTTTTCTCAATAGCATTTTAGTATTTTCTTTTTTTCTAGCTTACTTTATTATAAGAATATGGCATATAATACATATAGCATTCAAAATATGTGCTGATTGACTCTCTTGGGTAGGGCTCCTGGTCAACAGTAAGCTGTTAATAGCTATGTTTTGGGGGAATCAAAAGTTATTTATGAATTTTCCAGTACTCTGAGATCAGCACCTCTAGTTCCTGTGTTGTTTAAGGGTCAACTGTGATTAATTTCTATAATATGCCATTGGGGCAAAAAGAACATCATAGAATCTTTCTAAAAGAATAGACTAACATCTTATCTCCACTAGATTACTGTAAAAGAGTCCTAACTGTCCTTCCTGCCTCTGCTTTATAATGTACACATTCCTCATAAATCTAGGTTAACATCTCTGTTAGTTTCCTCAGTGCAAAATGATGAAAATATGTTTTTCATAGGATGATGGTGAGAATGAAGTGAAATAGCATACAGAAAGAACCTAAATGCTATATGTGTGTTGAACACATAGTGGATAATCAATAATGAAAATTTAAAACAAAATTAAAATGTCCATGCCCTTGGAATAATGCCTTTCACTCCCCCACACACTGTCATTTATGTTGGCATTACAATATATTTATACATGCCAGCCTCAGAAATCCTGGGAATTTGGCAGACTGTAAGCACAATACCTTTTTAGTTCACAAGAAACTGAAAATGACTTATTCCACCTCTTTCCAACCTTTTTCTTTCTCTGAGAAATAATATATCTTGGACTACCACCAACCCTTTCTTGAGTAGGGATACCTTTTTCCTAAGTTGTTTGGTTTCTGGGCAGCAAGAGTAACTAGATGACTAAGAAAATAACTTCCTTTCCAGAGACAGTGGATATTGACAGTGCTGAGGTTTAGACAACAATCTATTAATTGGAAATTAAAAATTGCTATTTATTGTGGTTTATCTTTTTGCACTTACTTCTCAGGTCAACCCTATAAATAGCCATTATTGACACTATTTAACAGAAGAAGAAGTTGAGGTTTAGAGAAATTGTGATTTGCAAAGTTCTGTAAACTGCATACATGGTTTGAAATTAATTCCCAGTTTCTCAGACTTGTATACACTGTTTATCAGCAGCAATGTATTAGAAGGAAACTAGATAAGCTAATGTATTTCATTTCCCCAGAAGTAATTGAAAGTTGAGAGGAAGTTAAACTTTTATCTGGGCCAATTAGGATTCTTTGTTTTTTTTTATTTTTTAAGAATTTATAATAGTTTAAGAGCTCTTCCACCTCCTGCTAGATTTTATTTTGCTTCACTTTTAAGTACAAGGTATTTTTGCCTTAATTTTCTCTCTTTTGTTTTGATGTAATTTTATGTTATCCCAAATCTAGACTCTTTCTGTTTGCTCAAATTCATATTTCCTGGCCTGGTCATAAGTCTATCTCTTTTTCTCACTGGGAGAGCATATTCCTTGAAATCAGTTACCAGGAAAACATACTTTATTGCTGGGATAAGCTACAGCTACTAAGGAATAATTAATATCATAGTTAGCACGACCCTTAAAATACCTAACTAAACAAAATGTGTAAACATTCTGAAAAGAAAGTATTTCTTCCTTACTTTCCCCTCCAATCATGGAAGTCATTTCTGCTACCTTTTCTTACCTTGGCAACTAGGCAAAACCACCTTTCATTGCTGTTTCATTCTGTTATATTGCAGCATGTTTGAATAGTCACAGGGCTGTGCTCAGCTTTGTTATTTGATGAAGTGAGAAAATAACTTTTATTTGAGTCCAATTCTCTCTGCATAAAAATAGCTTTTCAAGTCTTCTGATGTAATAAATTGTAGGCAACTTTAGGTAGGACTAGGTCTAAAATTGGAGTTTGCTTTGGGTCAGATGCTTCTATGGGGTATCAGAACCATCTTTTACATCAGGGGTCCCCAAACTTTTTACACAGGGGCCAGTTCACTGTCCCTCAGACCGTTGGAGGGCTGGACTATAAAAAATAAACTATGAACAAATTCCTATGCACACTGCACATATCTTATTTTAAAGTTAAAACACAAAACAGGAACAAATACAATATTTAAAATAAAGAATAAGTAAATTTAAATCAACAAATTTGACCAGTATTTCAATGGGAACTATGGGTGTGGATGCATCCCATGCTCCTCTCACTGACCAGAAATAAAAGAGGTGCCCCTTCCGGAAGTGCAGAAGAGGCCGGATAAATGGCCTCAGGGGGCCGCATGCGGCCTGCGGGCCTTAGTTTGGGGATCCCTGTTTTACATTGTATTCTCTCATTCTCAGTTCAGATGCTATATTATAATTAGTAGAATGAGTTCTGCAAATTTGGAGATTTTTAATTGATGAACAGTAGGACTTTTATCATTTTACACATGAACTCATGTCTAATAATCACTCTGGGTCTCAAATAGTTTATTTATAAAGTCAAGGATTGGAGATCAAATACGAAAACTCCTTTCAGGCCTGCTGTTTGAAATTCTATGTCCTCAATTTCCATATCCAGATTTATAATACAACAGATAACACTGGAATTAGGAATTTGCATCCTGAGCTTTCTAAAATTTCACATTTCCTAAAATTGTGTCAGGAGGGAAGAATTTATTCCTCAGTTTACTGGAGGCATTACATGGTTCTGGAGTTAAATTCTAAATCCATACTGTGAAGCACTTTAATTTAACCCAACACTGACAACAGTAGTAAATAGTTTACATCTTTATAGGCCTGTAATTTACAAATTAAATTCAGATGGCAAACTGAAATTCCTACAAGCTAGTCAGGTGACCTAAATGAATGAAGCTAGGTGGGGACTAATGGAAATGAGACAAGTCATGTGTGAGAATGAAATGTTTGATCAACTTTAGTGCATACATGATAGCTCTTTTTTATTTTTCTTTTCACCCAGATCCAAAGCTGTGAAATCTGAATGAGTAGCAAACCCCTGAATAGCTGGAAGGCCATCCATAAAAGTCCCTGGGAAGAGAGCAGTGACCCCAAAAAGTCAAGTTGTCTTTATTTCTTACAACCCCCCTCTGTGCACCAGGGACACTAGGCCTGCCGGGCCAGTTTTCATTAGGAAAGTGCAAAAGAACTGGAATATTTCCTTGCTGAAGTACAAAGGCCGTTTGCCTCTTTTGTTGGCACAGAAGCTTCATTCAGCTTCAGAGTTTCAAAGTTCCAACCTGCAGAGTTCCAGCTGAGCTGGGATTGAGTAGTGCTCTGGGTACTGAGTCGGGAAGCCAGTGTCTCTGCCCACTCAGTAACCCCGAGCTGATGAGACCTCTCTATGAACACTGAAGCACAATATTTTATGATTTGAGCCATTGCGAGAATCGCAGAGAACAGGGGGACGAAATACCACTTTACCCTTTGCTTTCAAAGAATTATTTATTTCGTGGCAACCTTTGAAAGAACATAAACAACTGTTCTTAAGGACTTACCAAAACCTATTCTCTAGTGTTACACATTCAGGACAGACTGCTTCCTTTGAAAGTTAAGAAAAAAATGTCCAGCCATCCTAACTAGTTGTTAGAGAGTCAGTGATAGACAGTTATATAAAAGCTGAGTTAAGTGAAAGGAAAAGAGAAATGAACCATTAGAAAGGGGCATGGCAGCTCAGAAGAAAAGTCGCAGAAGAAGAACTGGGGAAAACAAAATCCGTTGTTTGTTATACCAGCTCTGAGCCAAGTCAGGGAGAAGACCGGAGATGCTCTGCATACAGAGAAGCCACTTATTGTCAGTTATTGTTATGTACCCTTATGGTTAAGAAACCAGATGAACTTTTTTTTCTCCCTATGATGCTAAGAGGAGGGCCATTATTTATAAAGGACAATTACAAAGAAGTGCCTTACTGCCAAACATAATATACTAACATCCCCTTGCAAGCTCCCATTACCCATTCTTCACTTATAAAAAAATTAAACTACTAAAATCATTCTGTGAATTTTTTTTAAGCTGATCTGCAAATGTCGATTATCTCCTATGGACAAGCCACTGTGCAAGGCACTGGTAATATAAAGAGAAATGAAATATTAACCTTGTACTCAAATAGACTACAGTCTAGTGAATGAGACAAAACTTTACAATGGCAATATGAGAAAGTAGAAAAACATCAGCCTTCAGATCCAGATGAAACTGGATTTGAATACTTGCCCTGCTACTTGTTTGCTAACCTAGCCAGCTGAGCCTGTTTTGTCACTTGTAAAATGGAGATAACTATCTGTATAATGAAAGACATTTTTATGAACTAAAAAAAATCGTGTGTCAAGTAAAGTTACTATCCAATAAGTGGGTATTGGTTATGCTAGATAACTTGTGTTTGTTTCTCCAGAACCACACTCTTTTACTCCTATTCTATGAACTAGAAAGCTGACCTTCATAAAATACATATACAAATTATATCTCCTCCTCCTCTGCTTGTTATTAGCCTTCCAGTTAGATTTAGCTAATTAGTCATTGGCAGTAGATTGGTGGGCATGAGAGATATGAGGTTGGGGTATGTATTTCTTGGGCTCCCTCCACATGGAATTGCCATGGCTATTTCTACCAAGGGCCACAGCTTTCATAAAGTGAAGTACCTTCATTATGTACTCTCTCTCTCTCTGAGTTATAGTAACTGCCCCTTCTCTATCCTTCATCAGGCTTAGGGTGGTAATACTTCCTGATGCTGCTAGCACCCTTGTTGCTCTATTCAAACTCTGCTTATACCCTTGTTTCATTAAATTCTTCTCAGACATTCTAGCTAAAGTATGGCATCTGTTTTCTATGAGATCTTGATAAGCATGTGTCATGATTAGCACAGATAGGTTCTATGAGATCAGAGGAAGAATAAAAAATTAAATTAAATTAAAAACTATCCTGGAAGATATCAGGGAGACTTCTTAGAGGATGGATTTTCTAAAAGACTACCTGAAATTGATGAAAGCTGGCAATGTGAAAAAAAGCAGGAGAACATTGTAGGGAGAGGAGTACCACATGTAAAACTACGCAAGCAAGAAGGTCAATATATCATGGGGAGCTTCAAATATCTTAGCTTAGCTAGAATATAGGATAAGAGGTGAAAGATGACAGATGAAGCTGTAGAGTTGTAAATTTGGACCAGTTCACAAACAAATCATGTATGATTTTTTTTGTATGGGCAATGAGACACTATTAAAGGATTTTAATTCAGGTTATAATGTGCTCACATTTCATTTTAGAAAGTAATATAAAGAAATGATTAAAAAGGATGTAAAACTAGAGACACAAGAGTTGAATAAGCAATCCATGTGAAAAATAAGGTACACAAAAAAATGACAGTGAAGAAATGGAGATTTTATGAAGTTATTAGTTATTAAGGAAATAAGCTACATATAATTTAGTGAGAAATTAATATAAAGGTGATAAAGAAAAAGAAGTCAAACATAAACCCCATTATCAAATTTAATATTTTTCTATAATCCTGACTTTCTCTTTAATAAAATGACTTGTTCATCCTCAAGGAAACTTCAGAAGACAGGAGGGTTTTGACTTGGACAATTAGGAGACATGTGGTATAATAACTCTTCAGAAAAAAGATAAATTAAATTTCAAGCCAATAGTGCGCTGAAGGGGCTTCACATAAACTTGTGAAAATCAAATTAAATGCACACATCTCTTTTTAACTCTGAGTTCAGTGACATCACATTGGTAGCTTGAAAGTATTTAAACCATAAAAATCATCAAATACCACCAATAAGCTTTTATCACCAATGACCCCAATGAGCTAGTTGTTAAACATTTGGTAGCCACCACTGGTTAAGGCCATTTAAAAAGGGAGGGATTTTCTTCTTTTTTACAGCCACATAATATTTCATTTTGTAAATGTACCACAGCTTTATTATTATTATTGTTATCATTCAGTGAGAGGAGGGGAAGCAGAGACAGACTCCTGCATGTGTCCTGACAGGGATTCACCCAGCAAGCCCACTAAGGGGTGATGCTCTGCCCATCTGAGGCATTGCTCTGTTGCTCAGCAACCCAGCTCTTCTTAGCACCTGAGACAGAAACCATGGAGGGCCAACTTGCTCCAATCTAGCCATAACTGCAGGAGAGGAAGAGAGAGAGAAAAAGAGAGAGAGAATAGAGAAGGGGAAGGGTGGAGAAGCAGATGGCACTTCTCTTGTGTGCCCTGACTGGTAATCAAATCTAGGACATCCACACGCTGCACCAACACTCTACCGCTGAGCAAACTGGCCAGGACCCCCACAGCTTTTATATCCACTCATCCACTGATGGACACTTGGACTGCCAAAGACATATATATATATATATATATATATATATATATATATATATATATATATATATACACACACACACACACACACACACACACATACACACACACACACACCACACACAGGGTAGCAATAACCAGAGAGAAGGAGGGTAGGAGGGTAGAGGTAGGGAGGGTTGGGAAAAAGAGGGAAATGAGGGTGGAAAGAGACTTTGCATGGGGCTTTAGGGGCTTGATGTGGTGTGTAGAGGGTGTTATATTGAGTGAAACACTTGAAACCATGTCAGCACAATAAATTAAAATTAAAAACCTATTAGTTTATGAAAAATAAAGGGAGAGATAACTCCGATAGAAATGGAAGTAGTGAAGTGTGACTTGAATCAAAAACCCTGCACTGCCTGACCAGGCAGTGGTGCAGTGGATAGAGCTTCGGACTGGGATGTGGAAGACCCAGGTTCGACACCCTGAGCTTGCCAGCTTGAGCGCGGGCCCATCTGGCTTGAGCAAAAGCTCACCAGCTCGGACCCAAGGTCACTGGCTCCAGCAAGGGGTTGCTTGGTCTGCTGAAGGCCCGCGGTCAAGGCACATGTGAGAAAGCAATCAATGAACAACTAAGGTGTTGCGACGGCAACGAAAAACTAATGATTGATGCTTCTCACCTCTCTCTCCGTTCCTGTCTGTCTGTCCCTATCTATCCCTCTCTCTGATTCTCTCTCTGTCCCTGTAAAAAACAAACAAACAAACGGAAAACCCTGCACTAAGAAATTACAATCAAAACAGAACTGCAGGGGGCAAATTACAGGACTGAATGAAAGGCAGGCCAGAAGGTTCTGTGGGAATAACTATGTGGAACCAGCTGAAGATGAATAAGTACAGTGCCACAGAGAGGAAAACCTGAAATATCTGAGGAAGCAGATAATTGAGGTTGTTAACCAGTAATGAGAAATCAGGAGAGTCTATAGACTAGGAATCAGAAACCAAGAATAGGAGATAATTTAAACATTAAAGATGAGGACAAAGTTATATTAAGGCAAAGCAAGAAACAGAAAGCCCTTAAAATGGTGGCATACCTTATTGCCAGTTTTTTATAAAGGAGGGCTTCTAATTTCTTGCTGGGGAATTAATTTGGAATATATCATTACCTCCACCATCCATGCACCTTTCAGAGAGTAAGGCAGTCAGAGTTAAGAGAGTTTCCCATATTGCAGAACAGACAGGAGATGAGGTGGTGCACACAGACAACTACTGGTCAGATCTAGTCTTTAAACCCATACTTTTGTAGTTCAGAAAGTCTTAGGGCCACTCATCCAGGAGGTAGGAGTCCAAGATGAGCCAAAGGGCAACTCCTCACTTCCCTTAAGTATGATGAATGGGACTGGCTCAATGATTTGCAGGGCCTAGCACAAAATGAAATGGTAAGTCCCCTTGTTCAAAAGGTATTAAGAATTTCAAGGTGGCAACAGCTAAACGTTTAAGCACAGGCTCATGAATTTGGCCTTGATGATGGGTCACTTTGGTAATGGTGAAATTGGCCTAATTATTACCTTCCTCTATTTAATCTCAATCCTCTCTTGCATTACTCACCCACAAATAAAGTTTGAAAGACAAGAAGATATTGGCTCTTTGGCTGGTGACATTAGACCTGTTAAGCACAGACTTCCTGAAACCAATTACTCAGAGAAACATGATTTCAATGATGCCTCACTAATAAAACATCATATCAAGTGGCAAAAACACTGTGAGAATAAGCATAATTGTTTTCGAACATGATTAGGTGAATGGGCTAAATGATGAACAAACAATGCAAAACTTCAGTGGGTACAGAAACATTAGAAGCTTCTTGCTCACGTCATAGTCTAGGGAAAAAACCCTTATAACTTTGTTTCTCATAGAGACAAAGGCCTTCCAGTATTGTTAATCCACCACCTTCTTTTAGAGCAGTCATTTTCAACCTTTTTTTTTAAAATCTCATGGCACACCTAAACTAATTCTAAAATTCTGGTTTACATCAAAAATAATTTTTTTTTGACAATCAGGCAAAAAGATAGGTATAATTTTTATTCATTCACACTGGACAGCAATTATTGTGTTAGCTGTTGTTGTTGTTGTTGTTGTTATTATTATTATTTTTACAACCTAAGGGAAAAGAGGTCAGTGCCCCTGACTAAATAGTCAGGTATTGCATGTTTTAAAAATTCTTGTAGCACACCACTTGAAAATCACTGCATTAGAGCCTTATAGTTGACTCGATTTAGTTGGTAGATGGAGAAAGAGAATAAGAATCCTGTGTGGGAGGTTGTCATGGGGCAAGACTAGAAGTGGTCAGAATCACTTTTACTTACCATACCATTGGCCATAACTCACTTATATTATCACATCTATCCACAAAGCAGACTGGAAATTATAGCTCTGTGCCCACAATACAAATATTGTGAACACTAGTCTTAACCACACCAACACTATTGGTAGTAGTTCATGATGAAGAGCAGCTCTAAATTCTATTTTAGAGAAAAATTTTTCCTTTCTTCCCTCTCTCTTTTCTTTCAGTCAAACAGATATTTGCCAGGAGCTATAATATGCTGACCTATGCTAAGTACACAGGAGTATAATGTTCACAATATATAAAACCTGCACTCAGGGAAAACTATTTACAGACAGAAAGAAGTACAGTAAAACGAGGACAATATATGCCTTTTAAAACAGTTGTAAACTCTCAGTACCTATATGTCAAATTAGAGAAATGTGGGTTTTATTGAAGATATACTGATTTCCCCTAAACAAAATTTCCTCTCAGGAGAAGTTTCAGTGGGATCCCCCAAAGCAGTCTTCCATGGAATGTGCTGTCAGAAGTGATCTCAGAAGTCCTTCTGGCTCTGACATGCTAAGACTTTATGTTTGTGAAAATCAGAGCCAGGGAACCAGCTAAGAAGGTTGGACAAGAACCAAGAAATAACATGTTGAATGAGAATGAACACTAACAGATTGGAATTCAGAGGTAAGAATTGGCAGAATGGAAAGCCTACTGAGTGACTTCGAAGCTATTTTCTGACTTAAAAAATATTGTTGCCTGACCAGGCAGTGGCGCAGTGGATAGAACATCAGATTGGGATGCAGAGAACCCAGGTTCAAGACCCCGAGGTAGCCAGCTTGAGCACGGGCTCATCTGGTTTGAGCAAAAGCTCACCAGCTTGAGTCCAACGTCGCTGGCTTGAGCAAGGGGTCACTTGGTCTGCTAAAGGCCCACAGTCAAGGCACATATGAGAAAGCAATCAATGAACAACTAAGATGTCAAATCAAAAAACTGATAATTGATGTTTCTCATCTCTCTCTATTCCTGTTTGTCTGTCCCTATCTATTCCTCTCTCTGACTCTGTAAAAAAAGAATTGTTTATGATGGTCAAGCAATTGAGTGGAATAGTGCTTGGACTATTCCTATAGTTTTTAAAACATGCAACACCTGACTATTTATCAGGGATGCTGACCTCTTTTCCCTTAGGTTGTCAAATAGTGCTTGAACATAGTGCCTGGACTCTTGAATATACAGAAGTCATCAAACTTTGGAGTACATAAGAACCATACCAGGAACCTGCTTAAAATGCAGATGCCCTGCCCAGAATTTCTGATTCCATATATTAAGTACAGAAACCAGGAATGTGTGTTTTTAACAAGAGCTTCTAGGTGATTGTGTCTCAGAAATCGTGTGGTTGAGATTACATGTCCCAAACAGCTACTGACTTCAGTAAGGAAGCTCATAGTTAGATGTCCCAGGCCTTTTCTCTCTTGTAGGGTGTCATGTGGCAGACCAGAGGTGATCAGTGTCCTGTTTCAATTTTTTAAAGCTACAGCTTACCAGTCCCATAGCTTTATTCTGCTGCCAGTATTTGCAGAGGAGTTATGAGGAGAAGGGGGAGTGCAATAAAACTTTCCAGCTGGATCTTGGTATTGGCACACATCCGGATAAAAAACTAGAGGGGACAAATCAAACCAAAGGACAGCTGCTTCCCAACATCTCACTGTTTAACACTGGGGATAACACATTTGGATTTAGGGCTCTTTATTTTGCTGTTTAAACTGGAAAGTTTAGTTTCACAAAGACAATGTTTCTCTCTCTTTAGACAGTTTGCCAAAGTGCTTTCCCAGTCAGGTTGATGAGTATTCAGAACTGCTCCAGGGGATATAAAATTAGGTCCATTTCCAAAAACCACAAACTTGGGCTGCCTAGAGCTTCAGATAATGCTAAGAAGGCCCTGCCTGTGACCACCAAAATATGGTATACAACTGCCCTTCCTTCTTCCACACTTCTCAGATGACATTGGGAAAACTGTTTTGCCTTTAAGGGTTTGCGTTAGATCTTTATTGTAGCCTGATTTTAACTAGAAATGGATGCCAATGGTGGAGGGCAGAACATTCCTAAAGAACGTCCACAACATACACAAGAACAACATCTAGGAACCTCAGATCCCACCCAGCGGTTCCCATTACACTGCGCCTTCGTATTTCTGAAATTTCTTTTTGACTTCAATTTCATAATATGAACCAGCTGCTGTGGTAGAACCTTAAGTGAATGATTTTATATACCCAAGGAAACAATGCCTTGTAAACTGTAGATGCTGCAAATATACCTGTAAAATCTTTCTGTGCTGCACCTGTATCTCTGAAAGAGAAAATGGTTAGGTGAACTTTTGGCTTTCATCAGAGGTCGCCCACTTTCCTTTTGACTGTGTCAGACCCCACAATTAATAAAGGCTTCTGATGACTGATGGGGAGCATCTTCCCATCAAATTGTGGGATCTCCAGGTTTTGAAAAAAACAAACAAACAAACAAAAAAAGATCTGGCTGCAGTCCAATTGCAAGAAAAAGGAAATTATCTAGACAGAGTACCTCGAATAAGGACAAACCTTGGCATGTTAATTTATTCCTTTACTGAGAAATTCATTGTATCCAGCTCACAACTCACACTGATTTGTGAGGTATTTCTACCAAGTGCAATATTCATTTCTTCCCACCCCCAGGACCACACCAGAGGCAAGGCAAGCGGAGTCTTCGTATTGTCCTGTTTACTGGTGTGTAGTTTAGGAGACATTGTAGAGCATGTGGGAAACTGCTACATACGATTCTCTCCCTGACTGCCATACACATCTCAGGAAGTAGTATTACATAGATTATTATGATTTGGAAAGCATCAGAGCCAGGAGTAGCTCCATATCCTGTAACTACAATGACAGTCAGGGTTCAGCATGGTTAAAGTAACATATACACAAGCTTTTTGGCATCCATAATGAGAGATGGGCCCTACCTCCCACTGAACAGATGAGTAGAAAATAATGATGGGTAGTACAGGCATACCTCATTTTATTGTGTTTCACAGATATTGTGTTTTTTAAAAATTTAAGGCAAGATCCTCCTCCAGCAGAAAGAGTAAGACTTGCTTTATTATGGTGGTCTAGATGCCAACCTTCAATACCTCCGACATATGCCTGCACCCACTAAGTAACGAGGGACAGAAAAGCAAAGGGAGGATAAGCTAAAGAATGGGGCATATGAATGCCTAATTAGGCCTAATTCACAATTTTGTGTGAGTAGAGTTCTGAGTTCATTCATTCATTCATTCATTCAATGTGTATTTATTGTGTACTATGAACTAAGTACTATGCCAGATGTTGAAAATGTAATGTTAAGCAAGACTCCTTTGTGGAGTATTGTGATTGTTATAATATAGTGTGTTAATTGCTATCTATTATTTATGTTAAGGAAGTCCATAGGATGGTCAGCTAATGGAGATGTAAGAGATCAGATCAGGAAGGCCTTTCAGGAGGAAATAACTTTGGGTAAGTCACTTTTTGGGCCTCTATTTCTTCATCTTTAAAATGGGAGTAATAATACTGTCCATAAATTTGAGGTGAAGATTGAGTTGATGTATATCACGTTCTTGACATAGTTGTTAGACATAATACAAAGATATAACTTATATTATTTCTGTTATTATTATTACTCTTAAACTATTATTACTAGTATGCTATTACTACTCCAATTATTGTTTTTGTAATCATTTGGAACCCAAAGAATAGGTAGGTGAGAGCTAGGGAAAGGATGGAGATCATGTTAGAAGAATAGCATGTGTGAGGGGTTATAGGCAAGAGATATCATTGTGTGGGGTAACTGGACATTTACTACTTATATAAAATATACATATATGTTCTATATTATACATATATAGTATACATGTATATGTATGTGTAAATATGGTATACATAGAATACATATATGGTATACATATATTATGTATATAAAAGATAAGTGGGAAAAGATGAGATGGAGACGTAAACCATATTCTGATCACAAACAGTTTTATAAGTCAAGTATAAAGAGTCTGGGTTTTTACCTCAGGATACACTGAAAGATACTAAATAGTGGAGTAGCATAATCACAAACAAACATATTCCCACACACCACCAACTTAAACACACATCATGCTCATATCCATAATTTACAAGTAATTATGTCATAATACAGCTAGGGTTTACAGATTATATGATTCAAGCCTTTTATTTTAATGTTCAGGAAATTGAATTTAAAGGGGTAACATGACTCAACCAGGACAATAAAAGTACATATCATCTGACCAACCAAATATTTTCTTCCCTGTCACACAACACTGCCTTCCTTAATGCTCTTTCCACTTAAGTTTTTTGCAGCTGGCTGAGTCAGAAAACTTTCAGATTGAGAGTATCGGAAATAAGCTGTTTCCTCTCTAAAATTCTGTAAGGACCTAAAGAAAATTCTGGCATTGGTAAATTGCCTCTAAAGGCCAGACTCACATTTCAAAAAGTGTATTACAGGGAGTCCTGGGGAATCCAATGGCTTAAGCTTTAAAAGGCTCAGAATTATCTCCATGAGGATCTGGGGCAGAATTTCACTGTATGACCACCCTCCACCCCCACCTACATTCTTATAGACATCAAATTAAGTACAAAATGAATATAAAGACCAGAGGAAAAATTGTCCCAAAGGAACATCCTGTATATTTCAGGATAAAAATCCTATTGGGGCATGGATTTGCCTTAGTGTCAACCCTGGCGGGTTTTAGGGCTTCATTGTGTGTAACTGTTTTCGCTAGCCCTGCTTCCCTCAGAGCCCTTCCTCAGTCACTGACTTTCAAACTGTAAATTTGATATAACCTATTGCTACCACTTGGCCCTCCCCTCACAACCCAAACTGTTTAAGGGCTGCCATCCTGATTTTTCACGTGGTAAGCACAACTTTGAATATACAGATACTCCTTGACTTACAATGGGGTCACATGCTTATGAATCCATTATAAGTTGAAAATTCATTTAGTATTCCTACTGAACATCAGAGCATAGACTAGTCTTCGTTAACTGTGCGCAGAACTCTTCAATTAGTCTATAGTTGAGCAAAATCATCTAACACTGTAGAGTATCAGCTGTTTATTCTTACACTCTCATGGTTGACTGAGAGCTGAGGCTCACTGCAGCTGCCCAGCATCATGATAGGGTATCATAACGCATATTGCTAGGTCAGAGTTTAATATTTGAAGAATATTTTCTATTGAATGCATATCACTTTTGCACAAGTCATTCAATTGGATCAATTTAAGTCAGAGACTGTCTGTAACATCAAAACATACCTGGTACTAGACATCTCCCTACAGAAATGTTTTTATAGCACTCCAATTTAATATTATATTTTTTTCTGGAATTTTCCATTTATAATATAATATTTTTAAAAATCATAAGTTTATATGAGAAATGGCCATTAAAAAGCATCCTCTGAAGAATTGCTATTTTCCATGATTTGGCTATATGACATTTATTTTTATGATTAGTTTCTTTGAAAATTGATATAAGATCCTCACCAGGAAGTGGCACAGTGAATAGAGCATTGACCCAGGATACAGAGGACCTACATTTGAAACCCCAAGGTCACCAGCTTAAGCACAGGCTCAACACTTGAGTGTGGGGTTGCTGGCTTGAGTGTGGGATCATAGACTCAAACCCATGGTCACTGGCTTGAACTTAAAGGTCACTGACTTGAAATCCAAGGCTGGTGGCTTGAGTTCAAGGTCGCTGGCTTGAGCAAATGGTCACTCACTCTGCTGGAGTCCCCCTGGTAAAGGCACATATGAGAAAACAATCAATGAACAACTAAGGAGTCACAATGAAGAATTGATGCTTTTCATTTCTCTCCCTTCCAGCCTGTCTGTCCCTCTCTCTGTCTCTCTCCCTGTCTCCCTCACACACACACACACACACACACACACACACACTAAATGATATAAGAAGATTTATCTCTTATGAAAATCAGAGTTTTTTTCTCTTTTATTAGAATGAGAGGTATATCTATCTACCTTTGTTTATTTCCCTCTTTTTTCTTTTCCTTCTTGGTTTCCCTATCGGGAGCTTGGAGTTAATACAGTACTTAATTATTGTCAATAGCTCATCTTTGGTTTAATTCTATAATATTTATCTTGTTTCCACGAATCTTACAGGTGGCCCTGGGGAAGAAACTGTCATCTATGGAGAGATCCTCTGGTTGAGGCTGGGAGTCAGTCAAGATCCCAAAAGCAGCAATTATTTTTAGGAAGTTTTGATCCTCTTATTTGAAATCCTCAGAGATTTGGAACCTTCCTTTATATGATGTTTTATGTCCCTTTCTTATTTATTTCAAATTTTATGTAGAAATGTATATTTATTTTAATAGTAAGATACTTGAATTTACTTTTGGAAGAAGGGAGTTTATAAATTAAAACTAAATGGTCGTAAATTATAAATATTTGGCACTAAGATTTTAGCAATCACACCTGAGACATGTATTTATTCCACCATCAAAACAAAGAGACCATGATGTAATGCTAAAAAACACTAAGCTGCAAAAGCTCTCACACTATGAACAACTCATTTGTACCTTGGGTGGTACTTGGATACAATAACCCAAAATGACCATGGAGAAAGAGCCATGACTATGTGCATCTTAACTTTTTTTCCTTCTGCAAAAAGAAACAAAATACTGTAGCTTTTAGCTTCTCCTCAAAGTAAATGAATATAGATAATTGCACCATTTTTAGAAATACTTCTGAGATGAGTAGGAGTGAAAGGAGAGCAATAGCTGTAATGTTCTTCAGCCTAGGCCCCAGGCAGTATTATTTGGGATTTTTTTCCTGGATTAAAAGCAGGGAGGCAGAGAGACAGACTCCCGCATGCACCAGACTGAGATCTACCCAGAAAGCCCAAGAGGGGGCGATGCTCGGCCCATCTGGGGCACTGCTCTATTGCAACTGGAGCCATTTTAGCACCTGAGCCGGAGGCCATGGAGCCATCCTCAGCACCTGGGCCAAATTTGCTCCAATGGAGCTTTGGCTGCAGGAGGGGAAGAGAGAGGGAGCGAAAGGAGAGGGAAAAGGGTGGAGAAGCAAATGGGTGCTTCTAGAAATTGAACCCGGGACATCCACATGCCAAGCTGATGCTCTACCACTGAGCCAAACAGCCAGGTCTTTTTATTTGGTAAACAATCATTTCTTATATCAAATCCTGCTGTTAGAATGGATGGCAGTGTCAAATCAAAATGACAGTGAAGGTAAGTTACTCAACATCCCCACATTTTGACAACCTCTTATCATTGTTTTTTGGTGCTGTCCCAATGCCCTGTCACCGAACCCTGGGTGGGTTGGCCTTAAGCGTGGACTCTTAGGCATCTCACTGTGTATCATTGATTACAAATGTGGGGAGTTTTAGAAAAGGAAGAGACAAGAGCAATTGCAGATTATGGCAATTGGGAAATAAAAATGCTATCATTTGAGAGGGAAAGGGAAAGAATGTTCCAGATGAGGCAGTTTGAGGAAAGAATAATTAGAAATGAAAGTGTCTGGCAGAAGGGTGAGGATAGTTGGGGAGAAATGAACACACAAAATTTGAGTATGTAATATAATAGGAAATGGAGAATGTATGAAAATACAATTTGAAGTAGTGCAAAATAAGATTGTATATGTAGGTTAGGACTAGATTACATGGGGAACAATTTTTCTTTTCATTTTCTGATGCATGAGGTTTTAGAACTTTTTCTATATGTTTCTGCATTGCTGATTCCAAATCTGAAATCCATTTTATGGTGCATGCTCAAATTTTTATGCAATTTAAATTTCTTTGTGTTACAGTTAATGACATGCATTAGTTTTTATATTGTAGTTAAAGGGCAACGACTTTCGGATTGAACATAACCACAAGGCAATTAATGTTTTACAAACATAACTTTCACATAATTGTAGTTGTTTTTAAATGTAAAAAATTATTATCTGATAAAAACGACCTCTTATTTTGTTTTAAGATTGAAGCACGGCTTCTTCGAGTAGACAAAAATGTAAGAATAGTCCTGACACCTTCTGTTATATATGTGGCTGTTACACACTGCAAAGTCAAAGGCGCAATATTTCATCATGAGTGATACGTGCATATATTGCCTATTTTCAAGTTCCCCTTGGCAATCAAGACAAGAATTGGGCTCCTCATACTGTGTGTCATAATTGTGAGGAAATGCTTCCTGACTGGACAAAAGGAAAACACAAAGAAATGCCTTTTGGTATTGCCATGGTTTGGCGTGAACCTAAGGACCACAGCAGTGACTGTTATTTCTGTCTGATCCATACAAAGGGCATTGGCAAAAAAAACAAAAACAGAAAAACGGCATATGGTCATGTATCCTAATATTCCTTCAGCAATATGACCTATCCTACACTCTGAGACACTCCCAGTTCCAGTTTTCAATGGTTTTATTTATTCTAAGGATGAAGACAGTGAACATGGTGATCAAGTGTATTTTGATAAGATGCATAAGGAAATAGCTGTAGAATCTGAAGAGTCTCCTTCTGATGCCAAGCAGTCATTAACCCCTCAGCAGTTTAGCCAACCCAAATTGAATGACTTAGTAAGAGGTTTGGGCCTATCAAAGAAAGCAGCTTAGTTCTTAGCCTCCAGGCTTCAAGAAAAGAACGCACTTCACTGGTCAGCTAAAGTATCCCATTTTAGGAAGCATGAACAAATTTTTGTGGACTATAGTTCCAAAGACAAATACGTTGTTTACTGTCATGGTATTAATAGTCTTCTCAGCCAGCTAGGTTGAGAAGACTAGGTGTTACCGCTTACAGTCCAACAGAATGGCGGCTATTTCTTGACAGCTCTAAACTGAGTCTAAAATGTGTTCTCCTACACAATGGTAATGTTTATGCAGTGGTTCCAATTGGTTATTCAACTCATCTGCAAAAAGATTATGATGACATAAAAATTGTCCTCGACTTACTGAAGCATGAGAAGCATAAGTGGATCATTTGTGTGGATCTTAAAATGGTAAATTTCCTGCTAGGACAACAGAGAGGTTTCACGAAGTATTCTTGCTTTCTGTGTTTGTGGGACAGCCGAGCTCAGGAGAAACACTGGACACAGAGGGAGTGTCCGAAACATGAAGCTCTGGAAGTAGGGATGCAAAATATTGTGAATGAACCTGTAGTTAATGGAGACAGGATCATTTTTCCCCCACTTCACATCAAACTTGGCTAAATGAAGCAGTTTGTTCTGGCTTGGAATAGAGAAAGTGAATGCTTTCAACATATTATTTCTGCTTTTCCTGCCTTGTTTTTTGAGAAGATCAAAGCAGGTGTATTTGATGAACCTCAAATTCGAACCCTCATATGTGACCAAGAATTTGACAGAAAGATGAATAAGAAGGAGAAAGCAGCATGGCAGTCTTTTGTGGCAGTTAAAAAAGAACTTCCTTGGCAACAAAAAAGCAGAAAATTATCAACTTCTGGTTCAAAAGATGCTGTTGGCTTTCCACGACATTAGATGTAACATGAGCGTTAAAATTCACTTCCTGAACAGTCACCTTGATAAGTTTCCCGAAAAACTTGGAGCTGTTAGTGATGAGCATGGAGAACGCTTTCATCAAGATCTGAAGACAATGGAAGAGCATTATCAGGGGCGATGGGACAGAAATATGATGGCAGACTACTGCTGGAGCATCAAACGAGATTGTCCTCAACAAGTACACAAAGGCAAGAGCTACAAACGCAAATTTTGCCTGGTTAGAATTTAAATAAGTTTTGCGCAAATTTTATGATTAAAATAAGTGTTTTAATATATTCTATTTTGAAATTGTAGACAAATTCTGATGCAATCATATCTTTTAGTATATTAGTGTATTACTGCATTATATAAATTATTATATTTTTACAAAGATGATGCCTAAGAAGCCATTCTACTCCATTATGTTAAACTAAATGTTTAAAATTTTACAAGATGAAAACATAAAATCTTGAATTGCAAAATAACTGTATTTTACAGAGAAAAACTAATGTTCGATTTGAGATCAGCCCACTCGAATTAGGTAAGAACAAGTGTTTTTCTGGATGCAACAAAAATTTTGTCCCCAGTGTTACCAAACAGAGTAAAATATCCATAAGTGATACACAGTATGGATTAAAGGCTATAAAGGTTACAGCAAGAAAAGAAACCAAAAAGCTGTAGTGAAAGTCCAGCAAGAGATGAAGTGAGGAGGTGATGATGTCTTGGACGAGGGCCGATGACAATGTAATTGGTGAAAGGAACCAGCATTTATTGAGCACTCACCATGTGCCTGCATTATCTTACTTCCCACTCATGATAACCTTGAAAGGTAGGTAAGGTTATAACAAGTCTACATATAAAGCTTAAGAGGTAACATGTTTAGAAATTCATTCAGCTACTATGAATAGCCAAGATTTGAGTTTAGAGCTTTCCAATTCCGAAAACTACAATCTTCCCCTGAGAGTCTAAGAAAAAAAGATGAGGTACGGTATCAAAGCTGATTTCTTCCCCCAAATAAAAAGATTGTTTTTGGAGACTTCAGGCTTTCTAACAATAATATAAGAAATAAAAATGGTGTCAGAGATGCAGGCAAAATAGTTATAAAAATTAAAAGAAAAAGGAAATAATAGTAACCCTACTTTTTTCTAGGTGCTGTTCTAAGCACTTTACCTACATTATAAAATTTCATACTCTGAAAAAGCTTATAAGGTAAATGCTCATTTACATTAGAAAGTCAAGGCTTGTTTGGAGACATGAAGGAATTTACCTGATATCTTTTCCTGGAATTTCCAAAAGTATAGCCAGGGACAAGGTGTTGTCTGTCAAGTAGTTTATTCGGGGAAGTGTCCCCAAGGAACAGGAATGGGGGACTAGGAAGAGGGGAAAGGAATCAGAGAAAGCCAGTTCAAGTGACATAACTGACATGGTCACTGAATGGCCAACTGTGCCTCAACTCACCTGGGACTCTCTGAGGGACTGAGAAGAAGAAGCCACACAATTGTCTGAAGAGACAGAAAGGACTATTTAAGAACGGGTTTTCATTCTTCCATTGATAAAGACTGTACTATAAGAGGTCAACTCCCCTACACTTTCAGGTTTACACATGCCTTAGCATGTTAAACAGGTTCCTACAGGTGTCACCTGTGGAAATGATAGAGCAGAACAAGAGATGAGTCCAGCCAAGGCAAAGTGTTGTCAAACAGTTATATCCAGTGGTGGCAGGAATTACAATGCAGGCTGAGAGGATGTGAAATGGGCCACAGGAGGTGTCAGGAAGCACACACATGCAAAGTCAAGACAAGTATTTGAATACAGATGGTCTCTCTCCATCGTGTCTCCAAAGGCAAGCTCATATAGCTTGTGTGCATCAGACTCACATGGAAGGCTTATGAAAACACAGCTTACAGATCCACACTTTTAAGGTTTTATTTTTTATTCTTTAGATCAGAGGTGGGGCTAGAGAATTTGGATTTTTCTCAGTTCCCAAGTGGTTCTGCTGATGCTGTTTCAGAGACCATACTTTGAGAAATGCTGTCTCACACATACACTAGCCTCTTTTGCCAAAGATTTCTGAGATAAGCATAGAAGAAATGCATAACTGTGGGTGAAGCTGTGCTCAATCCAATAACTTTCAAGTTCTTGGGAAACAACTTGGAAGCCTCTCAAAAGGTAAAGCTTCTCTTCTACATGAAACATAAGGTCTAGGTAATAAACACTTGTGCAAGAAATGATAAGCTTGGTTAAAGAGGCTTTGTATGATCAAACATATAGTGTGATAGACTGTCACACTTTAGGCAGGGGTCCTAAAAGAATAATTGTGGAACTTGAAAACTCACAAAAATCTGAAAGATTTAGGGTATGATGAAGTTTAATATCAAAATGAGAGAGCAAACAGAGCAGCTGCTATAGCTAACTCTTTGTATCTGGGGTGTTCTATAGCAAGCTCTCAGTGTTTGCTATGTTTAATGAACACCTGTTAAAAAAGGGGCCTGCAAAAATAAATAAGATAGAATTCTTACTTTCAAGTTTACAGTCTAGTGAGGATGAGAAATAAGAAAGCAATTAAATTAAAAATTACCTGATAATCAATAGAGAAAGGAACAAATGTCGGTAATAGCATTAAAAAAAGTAGCAAATTTTGCCTCAGAGAGCCCAAAGAGGTATAAATAAGGATGTAGTAATTAATTGGGTGTGAAGGAGGAATGGGGTTTGCTATGCAAAGAAAGGAAGAAAAACTATTCTGGACAAAGGAACACCATGCACTAAGGAATCATTAAGGACCTGGAATGCGTGGAAAACAATGTTGAGCTCAACTTGATTGGAGACATTATCATGCGCTAAAAGGGTTGAACCTCAGTAAGCAGCAGACAGATAGCAGAGGTGTTAAAACAAAATTTGGCACAAGCAGATTTGTTATTTAAGATTTAATTTTCTAGAAATATTTCTAGATGAAGTATGGAATATTAATTTGATTGGAAAAATAAAGTGTGGAAGATGAAATGGGGAAATGAAGGTTCTGGAGCAAAGCAATGGGAACAGGGATACTTTATCCCTATTGAAGAGGTTAGATTTGAAAGTCATGGCAAGATCAGAATCTAGAGTCCAAGTAGGTTCAGAAAGTGGGAGAGAAGAGAGAAGGAGGAGTTCTAGAGTTACTTATTAGCTTGAAGGTCCTTCACATATGTGTGAGTTCTTTATCCGGAAGTGTAATGCTCTATGGTTTTACCATAATGCTTAAGGTTTTTTTATTTGTTTTTTTTTTTAATCACCTAGACATGGGTAACTTAAAGAGGTTGAGGTAAGACTTCCCATAGTGTTTACTAATTAACCACAAACTTCTTAATGTACAATTTAAAATTCTCCATGGGTACCATGAAGCAAAGAAAAACTAAATTGTGTGTCTTCACCAGTGTTTCTCAACCTTTAATACACATATGAATAACCAGAGGATCTTGATAAAATGTGGTTCTGATTCAATAGGTCTAAGGCAGTATTGCTCTGAACTAGGCATAGCAAGACCTGAGGTGATGAGAATCAAGAAGCAAAGAGCCTTAAGCATCAAATCCCAGGGTCAAGAAGTGGGTAGAAAAAAAGCTAGTAAAGGGCTTTCAGGAGAAATAGAAGTGAGAGAGGAAGAAGCAGGAGATATTCTCAAGAGATTTTTCCCTCTAAGAGTAACATTCTCTCAGAAAAAAATTCTGGGGGTTGGGGGAGAGGGTCATATATTTGATTTCCTTTTTATGGCTTATTATTTCTCTCTGTCTGGGTACTTCACACTATATTTCCTGGGTAGAGAGGGGGGACTAACAGTCTGAAACTACTTGAGCCTTTTTACTAACACCAGAGCTGTGCTCTAAGATAGAGAATATGTGCCTTGACTCATTCACACTTAAGAAAAAATCTGTCTTTCTGAGAAAGAGATTAGGGCAGTCTATAGCTCTCTTTGGTTTGAAATTTTTAATTGTGGTATTCAGGAACCTGGCTACCAGTCATAAAATCTCTTGCAAAGTCATCTGAGAGCTTTGATGCATATCAGACTTGTCACAAGCTTTCAGTATCCTAAGATGTTAGGATGATACTTTATTTAAACATTTACTATACAATGGATACCATTGGAAGGACTCTATATACATTATCTCATTTGAATCATTATAAATAAGCACTGATAAGGGTCTCTTCAATCAAACTGTCTTATAAAAAAATTCTAAAATTTTCTTTAGAGTTTTAGTTTTAGCCTGCCCATTGTATAAATAGTAATTAGTGGTTGTGGGTTTTCTTTTTTACTAGATATTGACTATTCAGCCTCTCTTCCTAATTTTGAGAGTAAACAGATGCAAAAGTAATTACTTAAGACTGTAACTGGAGGTGACTTTGAGTATCAATCATGCATTTTAATTGTTTGTATTCGGTGTTTGGAGAATATACTGTTCTAAAAAGTTGGAGTTTTTGGTACCATTGTTCCTTCTGGGATTTCACTCAGCTCCTCAATCAAATAATTTTTATTTTAATTAAACAGTTGCTTCAAGCTATGATAATACCATAGGAAGTCCTAATATGGATCTCAATACTCTTATTTTGAAATTCAATCCATGGGTTATATTTTCCTTCACTGACTTCTATGAAAGTAAAACATAAACACATGATAATTGTTACTTGCTTACTTGCCTTTTAAGAGGAATCATAAGTTTAGTAAATGAAAATGTTTCCTCAGCAAACTTGATTATAATATTTAGTGTTATTTATTTCTGGGACCAGGTCACTATGTAGATATTATTTAAGCATAAATACTCTGGATCCCAGCCTCTACTGCAGTGGATCTAATTATAGCTGTGTGTAAAATAATCTTGGGAGATTTTTGAAAATATGTCTTCAGCCCCCACCACAGCCTTCATGCATAGATGCTGGGGTATGGCCTCAAGCGTCTGTATTTTAGAACTCAACAAGAATAACCATCGTCTCACTGTGTGATTCTTGTACCTAGCCAGGCTTGGAAACCACTGCCCAGAGCAATGAAATGATCCCAGCTGATCAATAAGTGGAAGGCAGCCATGTGTTTACTAGGCCAAACATTTTAGAAAGTCAGAGGTGTGCTCTAGGGAACACCTACATCATAATATTCTGTTAAGCTTATTTTAAAGGCCAATTCCATGACCCTAACCAGGATTTATTGAATCTGAATTTCTCAGTCTTAGAAATATCTTTTTCATCAGGGTCCTCAAGAGATTTCCATGCGTGCCAAAGTTTTAGAACCTCTCTCTATATGAATGAGCAATCAATCACCTAGTTGGATACTCTATTTGAGTTCTCTGATCATATTTTATTCTATCCTGGATTTTCAGGAACCATGAGAATCATTTTAAGGAATTATTCTTAAATTTTTTCTTAATAATGACTCTCCCTTAGTGACTTCTATAAATCCTCTCTCTAGAAATTTTTACTCAGACATAAGCACATTTTACATTTCAGGAAGTTCAGGAACTTCAAGAAAATTTATATATTGCAGATTAAGAACTGTTGCCCTGGAAAAGATAACGGAGCCCTTAAATTAAAAAGAAATGTTTTAATGAGTCTACTCCAGAAACAGGACATAAAATGGCTAAGAAAAAACAAAGAAATCCAGTTCTGAGAGCTAAAGTGGCACTGAAAACAAAGAAAAGGAATCTCACCCCTGAGTCAAGGTCCTGGTTTATATGGAGTCTAGGCCGAATGTAGGCCTTCTTTATAAGACTGGTAGGCCCAAGAGTTTATAGAAACACTCTTTTCTTCTCTCTGGCCCAAAAAGACTGTGGGAGGTAATAGTGGTTTCTTGAGTGCAATAAACATTTTCTTTTTTGGTACCAACTACATACCATGTACTGCCAGAAGCTGGAAGTACAAAGTCAGATCAGGCACCTGTGCTGATTTCAAGCAGTTCACATCTCATGATATATTTCTTATTGTTGGATTTTTGTACCCACCATTCCTCCCGCAAACCTTACTACTATGGTGATAAAATATCTAGCCAAAGACTTCAACAGCAATATCAGATTTTCCTGACTGCTCTCTGATTTCTCTTTCAGCCCAGTGTTGAGTGCAGTTCTCTTGTCCCTCTGCTCCCCAGTGTCAACTAGTTCTCCACATTTATTTCTCTTTTTTGGGCTTGATGACCTATTTAGACTTCTTTTTCTGGCATACCAACCTCACATTCCCCTGGATATATGGCTGTAGATGCTCCCATGGCTCTGGTGCCTCTGGAGCTGTGCCCCGCAACATCAACAGTCCTTGCTTTCAAAATCCTCAAAAGCCCTGTAGTTTCCAACATGGTGAGAAAGGCACCTTGTTTTATTCATTCAACATTGCTGAGTGTGCCAGGTACTATCCTAGGCACTGGAAATACATGAGTGAGATAAACCAACAAAAATCCTCAGGCTGATGTTAATATTTTAGTAGAAGAAAAAACAGAAAACATAATAGTTACATATATGAACACATATATAATATATAACAAACCTAGTCCATTCTCATTATTTGAAGATTCTATTTATGCATATTCTCCTGCTTGTTAAAAGTTATTTGTAACTCTTAAATCAATACAGAGTTTCATGGTCATTTGTAAACAGTGAGAGCTGTGAAAAACTTGAAATGCCCAATAAGTACCTTCCTAGGTGAGGGCAACACTCTTCTTTCTTGTTTCTGTTATCATAGTCTCACACTAACAAGTATTCTTTTCTTGGTCTATTTAGTGCCATGTTTTTTGTAAGTGTTATGCTTTTGCTGTTTAAATGGCCCCTAAGAATAGTGTGAACATTCTGTCTGGTTCTTCTTAGTTCAAGAAGTCTGTGCTGTCTGTTCCTTATGGAGAAAATCTGTGTGTTAGATAAACTTTGTTTAGGCATAAGTTTCAAGTTCATTGTTAATGAATCAAAAATATGTATTAAACAAAGATTCTTTAAACAGAAGCACACATACAACAAAGTTATGGATTGATGGTTAAGGAAAACATTTTGAGCAAGGTTCGCCATAAGAGCAATAGTTCAGTATTTGCTAATTCAGCCATCACAGTGAAATAACTATTATATCATGAATAACAAGAATCAACTGTATACATTAGATCAGATTTTGGTTAATGTTATTGATACAAAATAAGGTTACAAGGTGTATAGGAAGCATTCAGGGTGGGCATGTGCTTTCCATTTAAAATTATATGTTCAGGTGACATTTGAACAAAGATGTAAAAGAGATGAGGGCAGAAGCCATGACATATATGGGAGAAAGAACATACTAAGCAGAGAGGAGAGTAAGTACAAAGAAGTAAGGCTTGATCAGGGCTGGGGATGAGGAACACAGGGGAATGTAGTGGAAACTGAGGTCAAATACTTGTAAAAGATCCTGTAAAAAGAAGGGTTTTTTCAGAATGTAGTGAAAAGCCATTGGAGAGTTTTGAATATGAAGAGTGACAGTATCTGACATGTTTTAACCACATCTGTGTTGAACACAGACTGAAAATAAATAAGAGTGGAAACACATATCTCATTTAGGAGGCTTGTATAATACACGGAAGAGATAATGGTGGCTTAGTCCACATGTTAAGTGTGAAGAGTGATTGGATTTTGGATATATTTTGAAGGTAGAGCCAACAGAATATACTACTGATGAAATGTGGAACATAAAAGAGCAGAAGAATGGATTTGGGCCTAAGCAACTAGAATGATAGAGTTGCCATTTGATGCAATGGGCAAGCTTACAGGTGGGACAGATTTAGGGGTAGGATGATCAGGAATTCTGTATTATATCCACTAAGCTCGAGATGTCCAAAAGACAGTCAAGAGAAGATATGGAATAATATATTATTCTGTATTTCAGAGGAAAGGCTTAGATGGAAGAGTCATCATCCCATGGATGGCTATAAAGTCATTATCCTAAATATACAACAGTGATATATATCCAGTCCTAGTTATATATCCTGGATATAGATATCCACATATATCCTGACAGAAAAGAGAAGGGGATCTCTTTCTGACCCTGGAAGCATACCAGCATAATGAAAGAAAAATTGGCTAAGAAAAGTGAGAAGGAGCAGTAAAAGGCAAAAGAAGAAAGTAATGTTGTTCTAGAATCTCAGGGAAGAGAGTGTTTAAAGAATGAGGGAGTGATCAGCTGTGTCAAATTCTGCAGGGGGCATGAAATATGAAAAGAGAACTGAGCCTCAGATTTAGCACATGAAGATCATAGATGGCCCAGACAAAGCAGTGTATATATTAAAGCATGATAGTATTGTATTGCAGAGAGAACAGGAAATAAATCTGAGTCTGTCACAATAATCCTTCCAAGGATTATAACTACAAAGAGGAACAGAGAAATGGGGTCAAAAAAGTTTTTATTAATGATGGGAGAAATTAAAGCATGTTTATTGTTATAAGGCAATTTTCCATTTCTAAATGTCTTGTGAGCAAAGACACTGGTTGCTTCTGTTCTAGACTTTTTTTCAAAGGATATTTGTATGATGTACAACTTTTAAAGACTAAGAGGGTATCTCCCTCCAGAACAGAAGTCATACATGTTTATTGTCCAGCATAATAGGCAATTCAAGGCCCTGGCTAGTTGGCTCAGTAGGCAGAGCATCTGCCTGGTGTGTGGATGTCCTGGTTAGATCCCTGGTCCAGACACACATGAGAAGCAACCATCTGTTTCTCTTCCCTGCCCTCTTCCACTTCTCTTCCTCTTCCCCTCTTGCAGCCAGTTGTTTGATTAGTTCGAGCGTTGGCTCTGGGCACCAAGGATAGCAGTTCAGTTGGTCTGAGCATCAGCCCCAGGCTCTGAGGATAGCTTGGGGGTTGCTGGGTGGATCCTGGTCAGGGTGCATGCAAGAGTCTGTCTCACTATCTCCCCTCCTCTCACTTAAAAAAAATCAAATAATAAGATGTTGATCCTCTCTGACCCACAACTATCATAGCTTTTGTCAGCATCCATGAAACTGAAAAACTGCCTGTAGTTTTCAAGTAGGGTATATTGGTAAGGACAGTCCAACAGAGAAGAATGCCTTGAGTAGGTAGGAGTGCCTGAGATCTAGTGCATCCATACAGGATTGCAGGCATTTCTTCCTAGTAGTAGAAGAGAGAGCAGAACAAATGGGAATAGATGCAGGTAGGTGAATTTAGTGTGGTATAGGAATGTGTGGATATGCTGTTGTCATTGTGTTAGTTTTTCTTTTCTTTTTATTTCTTTGAAGTCTACTAGCTTTTATTTATTTATTTATTTTATCTCCAGGTTATTTTGACATTTGATTATGTTGCATACCCATCACCCAAAGTCATATAATCTTCCGTCACCTTCTATCTGGTTTACTTTGTGCCCCTCCTCTCTCCCCACCCCTACCTTCCTTCCCCCCCACCACTCCGTAACCACCACACTCTTGTCCATGTCCCTGAGTCTCATTTTTATGTCCCACCTATGTATGGAATCATATAGTTTTTAGTTTTTTCTGAATTTACTTATTTTACTCAGTATAATGTTATCAAGGTCCATCCATGTTGTTGTAAATGATCCAATGTCATCATTTCTTATGGCCAAGTAGTATTCCATAGTATATATGTACTGCATGTTCTTTATCCAATCATCTATTAAAGGGCTTTTTGGTTGTTTCCTTGTCTTGGCCACTGTGAACAATGCTGCAATGAACATGGGGCTGCATGTGTCTTTACATACCAGCGTTTTTGAGTTATGGGGGTATATTCCCAGTAGAGAGATTTCTGGATCATATGGTAGTTCTATTTTTAATTTTTTGAGGAACCACCATACTTTCTTCCATAATGGTGGTACTACTTTACATTCCCACCAACAGTGGATGAGGGTTCCTTTTTCTCCACAGTCTCTTCCACACTTGTTATTAGCTGTCTTTTGATAATAGCTAATCTAACAGGTGTGAAGTAGTATCTCATTGTTGTTTTGATTTTCATTTCTCTAATAGCTAAATGAAGATGAGCATCTTTTTATATATCTGTTGGCCATTTGTATTTTCTCCTGAGAGAAGTATCTGTTCATGTCCTCTTCCCATTTTTCTTATTGGATTTTTTGCTTGTTTGTTGTTGAGTTTTATGAGTTCTTTGTATATTTTGGATATTAGACCCTTATCTGTGCTGTTGTTTGAAAATATCATCTCTCATTTAGTTGGCTGTCTGTTTTGTTGTCAGTTTCTTTTGCTGTGCAAAAGCTTCTTAGTCTGATGCAGTCCCATTCATTTATCTTTGCCTTCACTTCCCTTGCCTTTAGAGTCAAATTCATAAAGTGCTCTTTGTGTTTGTTTTTCTTTGATATTAGCTGAGAAGTTGGGAAAGAGGTGTTTGAGAATGAAGAGAAAGGAGAAAGTATAGATGAGTCATTTATGTGTGTGGGAGAGAGAATGGACAAGAGAAAACCAGTTGGATTGATAAGCATCATTAAATCCTAATTCTCACTAAGAGTGAGAACTTTTAGCAGGATACTCTCATACTTACCCTCCAGGAGTCAGTCATAGCAAATGAATGCTGATGACTTGCCTCTGGGCATTAATGGACCACTGTAGTCATCAAGTCCTCTTTTTTGTGCCCAAAACATCTGAGGCACAGTCAAATAAAGTTGATCCAATTCACCAATTAGACCCTGGCATTTTTGCCCTAATGTTCTGGGATTTATGTCTCTGTGCAAATAAAGCTTTAATTCACATTATAACAAGTGGCTATCCACTTTACATTGTGCAATTGTAATTGTATTACTAGAGCGTGTCTGCTCAATTTATGTCTTTTATTGGTGATGCTCTATTTTCTAGCTTACTAAATATTTACTTTACTTCCAGACCATTAGTGTGGCTTAGATTTTAATGTCTTAATTAACTATCCTTATTAACTTTATGGCAAGTGCTGCAGCATAACAATCATTTCTTCCTAAAATATGATTGATAATATAAACATTATATCCTTTCACTTGCAGAGACAGCAGGCAGCATTCAATTAAATTAGGTCCCATTGAACTAATCTATTTTACAGCCCAGGCACAGGGACCAGCCCAGTGCCATGGTGAGACAGCCTCACCACAACAGCTGTCTTAGCTGGGCAGCTTTTTCTCAATCAAAACATTCAAACCCCAGACTCAAAGCATGCCAAAAGGAAACATAAAGAGGCCTGTATTTCCCAAACAGTTTTTATTTAGTCAAGATGCTCTGATATCTTTATTTGTTGTGATGATTTAATTGGCCAACCAATAGGCACTTCATACTTCTCATGTGTCCACATTGTTTTTTATATTAGTCAAAAATAGGCTAGGCTCTGCCATGATCATAAACAAATCCCCAAATCTCAGTGGCTAATTCAGTAGGAGCTTATTTTTCACTCATGTAGAATCCTATGTGATTGAATCAGCCTCCTTCATCTTGTAGCTACTCAGTCTGTGGGCCCCCCAAATTGTCATGGCATGGAAAGAAGCCCCTGTAGGATTAAGCAGAGTGGATTTGGCTAATATCACTTTTATCCATTGCACATTGACTGGAATCTATTGCATTACCCAATTCCAGGGAAGCTGGAGATATAGAAAAGCACATGGATGGTTGGGGAGCCCCAGGGGTGTCTATTATGCTGCTCTAGGGGCTGGGAAGAAACACAGAAAGAAAAAAGGCTAAATTGTTGATTCTGAGGAGATTTTAACAATTAGGGTGATGAAAGGGAAGGCAGCTGGCTTTCACCACGTACTTTTCCATGTCAGGTACTTTGCCAGAGGTATTAAAATATTTCAGTTCACTTTTATAACACTGAATGTATCACTCAGCCACTAATTATAGAGCAACTACTATGTCCTAGGGATGGAGGTATGTACCATATTTCAAAGATGTGTAAGACTCAACATCACCTTTCAATTAGAAAGAAAAAAGAGAAGCAAAAATGTCCAGCCAATATACAATGATATAGTATGATAAGTACCGTAATAGAAGTATACTAGTTTCCTAGGGCTGCTATAACAAAGTACCACATACTGGTGACTTTAAAACACTGAAATTTATTCTCTCACAGTTCTAAAGGATAGATGTTCAAAATTAAGGTGACAACAGCACCATGTGCCCTCTGAGAGTCCAGGTAGAATTGTTCCTTCCTTCCTCCTGGTTTCTAGTTGTGATTATCAATCCTTGGTGTTCCTTGACTTGCAGCTACATCAATCCAATCTCTGCCTCTGTCATCACATAACATTCAATCTGTGTGTTCCTGTCTTTACATGGCATCTTTCTATTCTTATAGGCATACTGGTCCTATTGGATTAAGACTTGCCCTAACCATGTCATCTTAGCTCTACCCATATCTGCAAAGACACTGTTTCTAAATAAGGTCACATTCTCATGTACTCTGCAAGCAGTTTGGTTCAGTTGGACATGAAGTTCAAGGTGAGAAAGTAGAAAGAGATGGGGCTGATGGTCTGATCATGAAAGGGCAATGAACAGGTTTGAATTTTATCTTGGGAACCAAAAGGTTTAAGCAGGGAAGTGGTAGTATCAAAGGGAGTCACAATCTAAGAATTTAAGAATGATTATCCTTGTTGCTGAATGGAGCAATGTTGAGGGGCAAGGTTGGAGTTAGGAAGTTATTATAATAATCAAGGTAAATAGGGGCTGTGGACCAGGAATGGTAGCAGGAGTTGTAGGAAAGCCAAGTGGGTTGATTCTGGAAATATGTAGAAGGGAAGATTATGCTTTTAAATATTACTCTGTGAGGGAGAGATAATGCTACAAGATAACCCTCAGTTACTGGCTAGTTTTGGAACATACTTTAGTGAGACAGGAAACAAAGGAAGAGGAGCATATTTGTCAGGGGTTGGATGAAGGGTGGAAAATTTGCTGAGCTGGGGATACCTGTGAGGCACGTGCAGGGAAATCAAGCTGTTGGCTAGCAACGTAGCTACAATCCCTGTGGTCTTTCAACCACATCATATTGCCTACCACAGTTGCACTAGCAAAATTCTAACTAATACAAAACAAAAATAACAGTATATTATTCAGTACTATATACATATCACAGAAGTTCATCAAAGAGAAGGTCCTTGAGATTCAAGAAGAAAGAATGATCTTGAAGAAGGAGACAAAGACTCTCTCAAACTTGTTTTTTGAAAACAAAAGAGAGGTTGGGAAGGCATTCCAGTTTGGGGCATAGTGAAAGGAAAAGTGAAGAGGGAGAATGAACCTCACTTCTTAGGGTAGACAGTTTAACTTGAGAAACTGAGAGGACGATTGGATGAGGGAAGTGAAGATCGGTGAGTGAGGCCTTTGCAACAAAACAGGAAGGTCACTGTAGCATCATCTTACCAAAATGGAACAGCCTCTCTCTTAGGAACTTTTCTTGCTCTCTCTGGATGTGAAGAGAACTATCATTCTGCAATGCTTATTGAATGAATGAATAAATAATTCAATGATTTTTTTGTGAAGTCATCAAATTATTTACTTTTCCTTTTGGTCCATGAGTCAGCATTTTTGTTTGTACTTTTTATTTTAGTGAATTTTTTCTTTCAATTCTAAGGCTACTTTTTAAGAGAAGTAAAACAATATTATTTTACTTTTTTAGTAGTAGGAATTTATTCTAGTCTCTGGAGACACAGAATAGAAAGAACCTCAGGCAAGAAATCAGGAAATTTTGGTGTTCAGGCACTAATGAGCTGTATGACCTTGGTCACTAGGCCTCCCCAAGCTCTAGTTTCTTCATTTGTAAAATAAAACAGTAGACCAAACTGTATTTAAAGTCTCGTCCAGCACTATTATTTTATGGTTTCCTCTTAGTCTTTACAAGCCATGTTTGATTTATTTTAGTCTCCCAAATATACTCAGTTCCAATGATGCAAAAGCATTGAAAAGAGCTAAATGTTGACTTTTTTTTACAATGTCAATGATTCTTTCAATTCAAGTATCCACATCTTTTGTTGTAAAAACATGAATTCAGTGTTGACTGAATTATGTATCAATTTCAAGCCAGTAACTTAATTGTAGGTATTTGTGCAGAGCAATTATTGGGATGATAGGTAACTACAAGTATGATACAACTCTGAAATCAGCAAATCACTCTAAGGACAGGTGGGGAAAGTGCATAGCTCTGATTGGCTATGAATGCTCTGCTTTGTTTTGGCTTTATTGTACAGCTCTGCCTGATTCATGCTGTCTGATTCTAATCTGAGGTTATCAATTTGTACTGATGCTGATGTTCCCATTGAGAAGAGATACATCTCTCTCTGAAGCAACCAGTCCTTCTGGTCTCAGCTCTGTGCCTCAGAGAAGGAATACATCAACTTCACATCTTGTTCTCTGCTCTGTCTTTTTCACAGTGACTCTGCTGTCACACAAGAATGTACAGAGATACAACTAAGCTCCAGGATGCATGGACTCCTCTGAGCAACCCTGAAATGACTCTCTTTTGAGAATTTGTAAGGGAGATTATTGTGCTCTTGAGCAAAAAAAGATTTTAATCAAGATTGCTAGTGTTGATAGCAAATATGATGATTTATGGGAGGCACAAGATGGCAGCAGAGTAGGCAAGTGCACAGACTCCCAGCTCACACCACCAAACTGTATTACAAATTAATTTAGGAACAATCAGCATGAAAAACCAACTTTGAATTAAAAGAATAGGTCTCAAAAACTAGGGAGCAAAAAAGAAGCCACATCAAACCTGGTAGGGAGCTCTGAGCTGTGGTAGAGGGGCTCCCCTGCTTCTAGGAGTGAAGGTGGGGTGAGACTGAAGCCCAGAAGAATCTCAGTACAAGGAGAAGAACAGAAAATATCACTCACAGCCACTTTCCTGGGGACCTGGGAACGAGCTGTGCTGAGAGGGCTGGCCTGTCCTCCAAAAGAAAAGTGGGGGGAGAGAGACAGACGGTGATGGACAGAGTAATGCATGAAATGACCTGAGAAGCTGACTCATTCAGTGCAGAGGCCGCCATAGCTGGGGGAGGGGTTAAACCCTCAAAAAATCACAAGCCTAAAGTGGTTTCGAGTGACCCACCTCTAGAAAGCTCTGCAGCTCCAATCAGAGCAACAAGACACAGCTTAAAACAGAAAGTGGAGAGGAGGGGCAGTAACTCAGGTCTCCATAGAGATCTGAGATACACCTTCCCCTACTGAAATGGAGGAAGCACCCTGCCCTTGGAGAGAAGCTGGTGGATTGGGCCTACAGAGCCTCAGGTTACACCCACTTTATTCCTGGATACAGCTTCAAATAACCCCCTGCTGAGATCAGTAAACAAGACTACCACTGAGTTAAGAAAACTGATAAGAAAACAAACAAATCAAGACCTTAAAGAGTCTCTACTAGGTAGGGGGATCACAGCTAGAAGAAGCCTATAAGTCATAGAGAATAATGGGTAGGCAGAGAAGCATAACTCATATGCTTCAACAAGATAAATATTCTGATAAAGTCTTGAACAAATTGGAAGTAATCAAATTACTGAATGCAGAGTATAAAATAATGATTTTTAGGATGCTTAAAGATCTCAAAGCTACAATGGATGGACTTAATGAACACTTCAATAAAGAAATTGAAAGCATCAAAAAGGACATGGAAATCATAGAGGAGAACCAGACAGAAATGTAAAACACAATATCAGAAATGAAAAATACACTGGAAGGAATTAAAAGCACACTGGATGAAGCAGAGGATTGAAACAGCAACTTAGAGGACAAGATAAGTGAAAGCACATAAGTGGAGCAGCAAAAAGAAAAGAGACTTAAATAATCTGAGAAAACTCTAAGAGAGCTCTGTGACAACCTAAAGAGAAACAACATCCACATCATAGGGGTTCCTGAAGAAGAAGAGAAAGAACAAGAGATAGAGACCTTGTTCAATGAAATCATAGCTGAAAACTTCCCTAAATTGATTCAGGAAAATGTCACACAAGTTCAAGAAGCACAGGAAATTCCATTAAAGAGAAACCCCAAAAAATCTATACCAAGACACATCATAATTAAAATACCAAAGCTAAGAGATAAAGAAAAAATATTAAAAGCTGCTAAAGAAAGAAAGGCTATCACCTATATATAAAAGCCCCCCATAAGAATGACATCCAACTTCTAAACAGAAACACATGAGGCCAGAAGGGAATGGCAAGACATAATCAAAGTAATGCAGAACAATAGCCTACAACCAAGACTTCTTTATCCAGCAAGGCTATCATTTAAAATTGAAGGAGAAATAAAAATCTTCCCAGCCAAAAGAAAAGAAAAAACCCCCAAAACAAAAAAGAACTTAAGAAATTTATTACAAACAAACCAATGCTGCAATAAATGTTAAGGGGTCTATTGTAAACAGAACAAAGGGGGAAAAGAATATAGTAAAAAAGGAATATAACTTTAAAGAATAAAATGGCAATAAACAACTACATATCAATAATAACCTTAAATGTAAATGGATTAAATGCTCCGATCAAAAGACATAAGGTAGCTAAATGGATAAGAAAACAGGACTCATACATATGCTGTCTACAAGAGATGCACCTCAAAACAAAAGATATACATAGACAAAGTAAAAGGATGAAAAAAATATATTTCATGCAAATGGAAATGAAAAAAAAAGTTGGGGTAGCAATGGATAGATCCTTAAGAAAGAAAATTAACAAAGAAACAAGAGAATTAAGGGATACACTAGATCAACTGGATTTAATAGATATCTTTAGAACCATCTACCCTAAAGCAGCAGAATATACATTCCTTTCAAGTGCTCATGGTACGTTCTCTAGGATAGACCACATATTAAGGCATAAAACGAGTCTCAAGAAATTTAAGATTGAAACCATATCAAGCATTTTCTCTGACCACCATGGCAAAAAACTAGAAATCAACTACAGTAGGAAAATTGAAAAACACTCAAACACTTGGAAACTAAACACCACGTTACTAAATAACGACTGGGTCAACAATAAGATCAAGAAAGAAATAAAAAATTTTCTTGAAAAAAATGAAAATGAGCATACAACAACTCAAAATCTGTGGGACAAAGCAAAAGCAGTCCTGAGAGGGAAGTTCATAGCATTACAAGCATACCTTAGGAAGCTATAAAAAGTTCAAATAAACAACTTAATTCTGCAACTAAAAGAACTAGAAAAAGAACAGCAAGTAAAGTCTAGAGGAAGTAGAAGGAAGAATATAATAAAGATTAGAGCAGAAATAAATGATATAGAGACTAAAAAAAAAATACAGAGGATCAATGAAACCAAGAGCTGGTTCTTTGAAAATGTAAAAAAGATCGATGAACCCTTAGCCAAACTCACCAAGAAAAAATGAAAAAGAACTGAAATACATAAAATTATAAATGAGGGTGGAGAAGTAACAACAGACACAGCAGAAATACAAAGGATTGTAAAAAAAATATTATGAAGAACTGTATGCCAAAAAATTAGACAACCTAGGTAAAATGGACAAATTCCTTGAAAAATGTAATCTTTCAAAAATCAATCTGGAAGAATCAGAAAACCTAAATAGACTGATTACAACAAATGAGTTCAAAACAATTATCAATAAACTCCCAACAAACAAAAGCCCTGGGCCTGTTGGCTTCTGGTGAATTTTACCAAATATTCAAAGAAGAACTAACTCTTATCCTTTTCAAGTTATTTTAAAAATTCAAGAGGACGGATAACTTCCAAGCTCCTTCTATGAGTTGAGCATAATTCTGATTCTATAACCAGGCAAAGACAACACAAAGAAAGAATTATAGGCCAATATCTCTGATGAATTTAGATGCTAAAATTCTCAACAAAATATTAGCAAACCAGATCCAGCAATACATGAAAAAAATCATACACCATGATCAAGTGGGATTTATTCTGGGGAAGCAAGGCTGGTACAATATTCGAAAATCAATCAATGTGATTCATCACATAAACAAAAGGAAGGACAAAACCACATGATAATATCAATAGATGAGGAAAAAGCATTCGATAAAATCCAACACCCATTCATGATCAAAACTCTCAGCAAAATGGGAAAACATGGAACATACCTCAACATGATATAGGCCATCTATTATAGGCCCACAGCCAACATCATACGCAATGGCAAAAAGTTAAAACCAATCCCCTTAATATCAAGAACCAGGCAGGGGTGCCCCCTTTCACCACTCTTATTCAACATAGTCTGGAAGTTCTAGTCACAGCAATCAGACAAGAAGAAGAAATAAAAGGCATTCAAATTGGAAAAGAAGAAGTAAAACTATTATTATTTGCTGATGATATAATACTGTATCTAGAAAACCCTAAAGTCTTGGTTAAAAGAACTACTGGACCTGATAAAAGAATTCAGCAAGGTGGCAGGATATAAAATTAATACTCAGAAATCAAAGGCATTTTTATATACCAACAATGAACTGTCTGAAAGAGAAATTAAGAATACAATCCCTTTCACTATTACAACAACAACAAAATAAAATACCTAGGAGTAAATTTAACCAAGGAGGTTAAAGACTTGTACTTGGAAAATTATAAAACATTGATAAAAGAAATCAAGGAAGATACAAACAAGTAGAAGCATATACCATGTTCATGGATCAGAAGAATAAACTTTACCCTAAGCAATTTATAAATTCAATGCAATTCCTATTAAGATACCAAGGACATACTTCAAAGATATAGAACAAATATTCCAAAAATTTATATGGAATCATAAAGAACACGAATAGCCTCAGCAATCTTGGAAAAGAAGAATAAAGTGGAAGGTATCACACTTCCTGATATCAAGTTATACTACATGGCCATTGTACTCAAAACAGCTTGATACTGGCATAAGAACAGGCACATAAATCAATGGAACAGAACAGAGAACCCAGAAATAAACCCGCACCTTTATGAACAATTGATATTTGACAAGGGTGGTGAAAGCATACAATGGAGTAAAGACAGTCTCTTTAACAAATGGTGTTGGGAAATTATCAGCTACCTGCAAAAAAAATAAAACTAGACCACCAACTCACACTATTCACAAAAATAAATTCAAAATGGATAAAAGACTTAAATGTAAGTCATGAAACCATAAGCATCCTAGAGGAAAACAGGCGGTAAGCTCTCCGACATCACTCGCAACAATATATTTGCTGATTTATCTCCATGTGCAAGGGAAATAAAGGACAGGATAAACAAATGGGACAATATCAAACTAAAAAGATTTTGCATAGCTAAAGACAATATGAACAAAATAAAAGGGCAAACCACATAATGGGAGAACATATTCGACAATATGTCTGATAAGGGGTTAATAACCAAAATTTATAAAGAACTTGTAAAACTCAACACCAGGAAGATAAACATTCCAATCAAAAAAATAGGTAAAAGATAAATAGACACTTCTCCAAAGATGGCCAAAAGACAGATGAAAAAATGCTCAACATCACTAATCATTAGAGAAATGCAATGAAAACCAAAATGAGACATCACTTCACACCTGTCATAATGGCGCTCATCAGCAAAACAACACAGAATAAGTGCTGGCCAGGATGTGGAGAAAAGGGAACCCTCCTGCACTGCTGGTGGGAATACAGACTGGTGCAGCCACTGTGGAAACAGTATGGAAATTTCTCAAAAAATTAAAAATCGAACTGCCTTTTGACCCAGCCATCCCACTTTTAGAAATATACCCCAAGAACACCATAGCAGTTTGAAAAGAAGAAATGCGCCCCCATGTTTATGGCAGTATTGTTCACAATAGCCACGATCTGGAAACAGCCCAAGTGTCCGTCAGTAGAAGAGTAGATTAAAAAGCTTTGGTACATATATACTATGGAATACTATGGGGTCATGAAAAAGAAGAAAATATTATTTTTTTGTGACAACATGGATGGACTTGGAAACACTTATGTTAAGTGAAATAAGCCAGGCAGAGAAAGAAAAATATCATATGACCTCATTCATATGAGGAATCCAACGAACAATATGAACTGAGGAGCGGAATAGAGACAGAGAAGGGATCAAAGGATCCAGCAGGAAAGCGGACAGAGGGAAAGGGGATGATAGGGTGATGGGATGGGAGGGGAGCAGAAAAGCAAATCCTGGAGGGCACGATGGAGGGCGTTATGGGGAGGGAGACTGGGGATGTACTGGGGAACATGGGTGATGTTAGAATCTATGTAAACACAATAAATTAATAAAATTAAAAAAACGATTGCTAGTGCTACATGAGATGATTATCTTTGGGGCTGAGAACAGTCTGGAAAACATTTTTCCTTTTTTTAACGGGCTCAGTTGCGTCTTTGCCTTTTGACTCTCAATTTAGAATAAGTGGGCTTCTGTTTACAAAAGTTCTATGATTTATAACAAATTTACAAACAGTGAGTCTTGTTTGATTGAGCACATTTGGAACTGAATTGACAAATCTGTCTAATAGACACATAATCACAGTACAACTTGGAGTCATAAGTCAATGTGTTCTTCCCTGAATTCCCCACATTACTAAAATAGCCTAAATCAGTTGGTCCTAAACCTTTATCACACACACTTCTGAAAATCAAATTCCTGGTCCCCACTTTTAGATAGTCTGATTCAGTGGGTTTGGGCTGGGGCTCAGGAACTGAAAAATTCAACACAGTAAATGATAGTAAAGCTGAGAACCACTATTATCTACTACTCTAACCCTTTAAGTTTGCATGTTTTTTTGACATGCGATGCACTTTTATGTCTCAAGGTCTTTATTCAGTTTTCCCTTGCTGTAATGAATGCCCTTTCTATACTTGTCTAATCAGGAAACTTGCAATTCATCCTTTGAAGCCAGTAAAAATGGCCTTTATCATACATCTTTCAAGCTCTCTTCTCCACCACAGTTCTTTGCTACCTCATCTGTGCTCCTATTGCATTTTATTTTTACAGGGACAGAGAGAAAGAGTCAGAGAGTGGGATAGATAGGAACAGACAGACAGGAAGGAAGATAGATGAGAAGCATCAATCATCAGTTTTTCGTTGTGGGACTTCAGTTGTTCATTGATTACTTTCTCATATGTGCCTTGACTGCAGGCCTTCAGCAGACTGAGAAACCCCTTGCTTGGGCCAGCGACTTTGGGTTCAAGCTGGTGAGCTTTTTGCTCAAGCCAGATGAGCCCACGCTCCAGCTGGCGACCTCAGGGTCTCGAACCTGGAACGCTCTATCCACTGCGCAACCGCCTGGTCAGGCCTATTGCATTTTTAAAATAACTTAGCACAACATTCTACAAGTAGTTATTCATATGCTTGCCTTATAAAGGGTGAGCTCCTAGAAATCATTTTTGTTTCTTCAGTCCCCAGCATCGTATCTGACATGTGTTAGTTACTGTAAAATGCATTGATTCTGATAGACTAATACAGATACAGCTATAGGTATGAGATTCACTTGCACAAGCTGATATGCAGGTGATAGTTGTTTTGTTCCAGTTATTCAAAAGTATTTGTAAGACTAATTTTTCTCCCAGCAATATAAATGCACAGCAGGAGATGAAATCTTAATCTTAAAGCAACCAGGAGGGCCTAGTTTTGTGTTGATCATTCTCTACACTTCATTGCATTTATCAAAATCAGGTTATAGAATCAATATTTTTTCCTACTGTGTGTTGCCTTTTGAGGGAGAAGTTGCTTGTGGGGTGCACAATAAAGAAAACCAGAGGCAGAAGAGGGAAATTTTAGCGACAGGAGCTGGAAACAGATTTCCTCATCAGGGAAGCTTCTTTTTTATCTGCAGGGAGGAGGCCATTTTCCTCCTTGTTTTTGTCTGTTTTGAGCTTTCTAGAAAGCAGTGACTCCATGGGAACAGAAATTACCACCACACATCAAGCATTTAGGCATCTATTAGAGGGAAAAGAAAAGAATATTAGATGTGGCAGGGCAGAGGAGAGGCAGCAGAGAAAAGTGCAGGGGACAGGATTTCACTGGGGGTAGACATCTTGCAACGTGGGAATGATGTGTGGCTGGAGGGGGATACCATGGTATCTATTGTCAGCCCTATTAAGAATGAATTATCAAATAATCTGCAGCTGTCCCTCCTTTACTCCAGTCAGCTGCAAGGATCCTAGCATGAGGAGAACCAAGCAGATAGCTTTCAGTGTCTGAAAGTGATGCATCACTTGAAAATGGATCTGGAGATTGTTATACTAAGTGAAATAAGCTAGTCAGAGAAATACTGTATAATCTCATTTATATGTGGAATCTAATGAACAAAATAAACTGACAAACAAAATGAAAATAGAGGCATGGATACATGGAACAGATTGACAGCTGTCAGAGGGGAGGGGATTGGGGGAACTGGATGAAAGAAGGAGGGGATTAAGCAAAACACACATATACACATATAACAAACACAGATCATAGTGTGGTGATAGCCAGAGGGATATGAGGTGGCTGGCAGATGGAGGTGGCCAATGGGGGTGAAAATGGGGATGGAATGAGACCGCTTGGGGCAACAGGTGCACGATGCAGTGTGCAGCTGATGCTTTATTGAGTTGTATACTCAAAACCTGTACCCCAATACATTTTAATTAAAAAAAAAAGAAAAAGAAATTTTCTGGTTAATTCTGTAGTCTGATTTTCTCCAATGTACCCACTAAGTCCTGAAATTCAGCTTGATTTCAGCACAGGATCAAAATGTTTCTTAATCTCTCCTCTGGTAAATATTTTAAAAGATGTTTACATCTGTTACATTTTTTTTTGCAACCATGCCTAAGGGAAACTGGCACTGTAAGAAATCTGTTTCATAAATGAAGACTCTAAGGTCCAGTCATTTTTCTGAGGTCCCTCAATTAATGATGCCGAGCTATGGCTGAATGAAATCCCTCCTCTCTTAGCCATGCTGAGGTACAAGGTTGGGTGTGGAGAGGTGGAGGTTTATTATTTTTTCTCCCAGAGATAAAGCATGGAAAAATAATAAAACTAAGATACTAAATATCCAGCTCAATCATTTCAAAGATTGTGGTCTGATGGAACTAAACGGGTATGTAGGAGAACCAGACTAATGATAATTTAGTCAGACCAGCAAAGCTCTCAATACTGTTTTGGGATGAAAGTTCATGCAAATGACATAGATATATGTATAATGTAATTGGAAGTAACATAGTAACCAAGTAGTTTCTTAAAAGACCTAGATTAATAACAGTGCTGCTGCCTACTACCTTTCTCCTTTCAGAAAGTGACTTTATTAAGACATATAATTCACTCATATTAAATGTACAATTCAGTGAGATTTCTTTGTATATTTCTCAAGTTGGGCAACTACCATCATGCGTAATTTTTGGAATATTTCTATCACCTCAATAAGATTGTTCATGCTATTTTATGAGGTAATCCCCATCCCCATCTTCTACCCCCACCTTACCCAGGCAATCACTAATCTACTTTTTTCACAGATTTGCCTTTTCTGAACATTTTATATGCATGGGATCCTACAATATGTGTTCTCTTGTGTCTAGAGGTTTTTACCTGGCATATTTTTGATGTTCATCTGTATTGTAGGATATATCAGTAGATTGGTCCTTTTTATTTCTCAATAGTATTCCACTACATGAATTTGCACATTTTGTTCTTGCATTCACCAGTTGCCAGCCTTTTAGTTTTTTTTCAATTTGGGGGCTATTACAAATAATGCTACTAAGTATATTAGTATGTAAGTCTCTGTGTGGATATAGGCTTTCATTTCTCTTGGCTATATATCAAGGAGTGGAATTGCTTTTCTTTTTCAGAGACAGAGAGAGAGTCAGAGAGAGGGATAGACAGGGACAGACAGACAGGAGCAGAGAGAGATGAGAAGCATCAATCATCAGTTTTTCATTCGACACCTTAGTTGTTCATTGATTGCTTTCTCACATGTGCCTTGGCCGCAGGCCTTCAGCAGACTGAGTAACCCCTTGCTCGAGCCAGTGACCTTGGGTCTAAGCTGGTGAGCTTTGCTCAAACCAGATGAGCCCGCTCTCAAGCTGGTCTTGAACCTGGATCCTCCACATCCCAGTCCGATGCTCTATTCACTGTGCCACTGCTATGTCAGGAAAGGAATTGCTTTTCTTAGCTATCCTCACCTCCTTTACTATAGAATTCCTTTAACATGATGACTCAGGTCATCCTATGTGCCATTTGACCCCTCCTTTTGAAAGTCAAAATGAAAAAAGAGGGTGAATTATATAGCCAAAAGATATTTGTAAAAAGAATTCTCCAAGGTACTAGAAAAAATTTTTATTCAAAAGAAAAGATCTAGAAATGAGTAAAAGTATTTCATGATGAAGTTGAATAGTGAAACAGTTCCATTGTATTATGGTAACATATAATGTTCCTTAAGTCCTTTGATTTGTTTTTCTAGTCCAATATTCATACGGGCACCACTAGTTTTCCATAAACGTAAGGTTCCCAACATTAAGGCATAAAATGCAAACTCCTTAGCATCCTTTTCAGGCTTTCATAATGTAACCCTAACACACCACCTTCAGTCATGATGTAGTGATAAAAACAGAGGGGGTTGTGGTGAGGCAACATAGGCATTAGAACACAAATATAGCCTGACCTGTGGTGGCACAGTGGGTAAAACGTCGAGCTGGAACACTGAGGTTGCCAGTTTGAAACACCGAGCTCCCCTGGTCAAGGCACATATGGGAGTTGATGCTTTCTGTTCCTCCCCCCTTTTCTCTCTCTCTCTCTCTCAAATAAATAAATAAAATCTAAAATAAGTAAATTAACTAATTAATTTTAAAAAAGAACACAAATATAAGTAGAAGCTACCTCCATCCTTAGGGCAGGTGGAAAACTGGGAAGGGCTGTGTTACTTGAGGTAAGGGGCACCTACACACTCTTGTCCCATGGAGGTTAGTTCTGGAAGGAGAAGGAAAACCTCTGTCTGCCAGAGGCATCACTCAACCCAGAGAAAAAAGGGTTAAAATATTCCAGTTTACATTTTTTTCCTGGCCTCCAATCTCCTACCAGAGCATTCTTTTGGCCAAACCTAGCTGTTGGCCAGTGGCAAGTGCATCTGAAAAACAGAGCAGGACAGGACCAAGATAAGATAGCAAACAGGTAAAATTCCAGTTCTATCTGCCTACTTGCCTTCATTCACACTCCTCAGAATATAAATACTAAGAAACTTCAAGCCTCCTGAATAGAGTCAGTACAAATTTATGAAAATTTTCTGTGCCTTGAATAGATTCTAGTGTTGGAAGAGATGTTATCAATCATCCAGGTCACTGGTTTCTGAAATCCTGTGGGGGCTGCTTAATAAAATCAAAGCAGTTCTGTTCTGTTTTGTTTATAACCTGTATTACATGTTAAAGCTTCCAAGTAAAATTCTCATTGAATAATGGAGCTTTGGCTTTAAAAAGGTAGATATTCACTAGTTCCACTCTGCTTTGTAAAAATGGAGAAAATGAAGCATGGAGATTTTAGTGACCTTTTCAAAATCTTGCCAAGCTTTCTCCCACATCACAGAAATGTTTGTTGGGGACAAAGCCAGGACCCCAATTGTCAGTTTCCATCAATCTACACATGAAAGCTCTATCCAGTTACCATCAACCCGTCAACCTTCACACTAAAGAAGTGGCTGTTAGCCTTTGATGTGCCTAAGATTCATACAAAGAATTTTTTTTTTTTTTTTTTTTAAGAATTTTAAATATATATGTTGATGCCTTCCCTCTGCCACATCAGAATATCAAGGGCAGAGCCAAGGTGTGTGTGTGTGTGTGTGTGTGTGTGTGTGTGTGTGTGTGTGTGTGTAAAATGAGTATCATGTTTTAAAGATGTTTAAGCTGATTTTTAAAGAGAGGAGAGAGAGAGAGAAAGGGGAGGAGGGAGGAGCAGGAAGCATCAACTCATACTTGCCCTTTCTTTGAGCTTTGACCAGGCAAGCTCAGGGTTTCCAACCACCGACCTCAGCATTTCAGGTTGATGCTCTATCCACTGAACCACCACAGGTCAGGTGCCAAAGTATATTTTATATTTTTAAAAGTCCTACAGGCATTTACAACCCTTAATACAACTAACTGCTCTAGAAAACTGACTTCTCAATTAAGATCAAATTTAATTACAGTCAGTGCACCTTTTTTTGTATACACTTTCCCATTTATTATTTAATTTAATCATAGCAGGCCTGACTTGTGGTGGTGCAGTGGATAAAGTGTTTACCAGGAATGCTGAGGTCACTGGTTCAAAACTCCTGGCTTGCCTGGTCAAGGCACATATGAGAGTTAATGCTTCCTGCTTCCCCCCCCCTTCTCTCTTTTTCTCTCTCACCTCTCTCTCTCTCTCTCTCTAAAAATGAATAAATAAAATATTTTTAAAAGTTAAAAAAAATTGAATCATAGAAGAATTGTAGGTTGTAGATTGCTAAGGGGCCTAAAACTTGCTGAAAGTCACACAGCAGAGAATGAGCCCCAACATTAGAATACAGGCTTCTGATGTCCAGTCTAGTGATATTTTTTATGCAGGTTGAACTTCTCTACTCCAATTGCAATGGCATAGTGTTTTAGATTTATTTCCATCAAGAAAACCATATACATTCCTCATTTGCTGAAGTATTATGAATCTCATAAAAACAGTAACAAAGGAGTATTTCTCCATTTGCATGAACATCTTCTACAGTGTGTCCATAAAGTCATGGTGCACTTTTGACCGGTCACTGGTTAAAAGTGCACCATGACTTTATGGACACACTATATTTACAAGAAAACCAGCCACCCCAAAAATATCCCCTAATAATTTCAGAAAGTTCTCAGCACTTTCATTTTAGTTACCAGAAAGAATGTTATCCTTTCAGCACATCACACGGCATTTATTATGCTCTTCCCCTCAAATTCTAGTCAGAGTGACCTTTTTTCTGACTTTCTCAGAACTCTTATGTGTAGGTCCCCTCCCACTTTGACACGTTGGTAAAGATAGGACAAGCACAAGGCACCATTCTCTTTGTGCTATAGTGTTCACTTAACCAGCTACCTTAACATTGAAAATCACCTCTCATCCCCTTTGTGTTTGGCCTATGATATAGACCTTTGTATTCTAGAGATTTTACTGGTTTTCCTTTTTGCTGAATTAAGTTTCTATTTTTACTTCCTCCCTCTCCTTATTTACCTTTCTTGCTGGTATCAGTCCATTGATTTTGGACCAAGTATGGTTTCTTCAACTACTATTCCTGTAGGGTGGTCTTTCTCAGGAGGTTCATAGGTTCTGCTGGTAAAGGAAAGTATGGTATGCTTATTCTGGAAGTTTCAGTATTTATCAGCAGGCACAGAAGATGGAAGCTCCCTTCTTTCAGTTAAGGATGAATTTTTCGTAAAATTAAATTTACTATAATTCCAAATTCTCTGAGCATTTAAGTTGATCAAGATATTTTTAAAAATACATTACTCAGTAGATGTTGACCATCATCAGTTTTTATTCTAAATCGTAAACTTATTAGTTGTGGATCCCAAATATAGGTGTGCATGATAATCATCTGGAGAGAATTAAAAAGCAGATTCTTGACCTTTCCATCCAGGTCTCAGGCATCGCCTGAGAATCAGCTTTCTCTCAAGTGTTCAGATGATTCTGACTGGGTCAGAGCAGGACAATATCTGGACAAACTCTAGTTTACAAACTCAGCCCTCTAAATTGAAAATGCTTGGGGTGCTTTACTTAAAAGTCTTCACAAAGGTTACACTCTAGAACTATCGATAGCCAGAACCTAGAAAGAGAACAGGGAGTAAGAGACTGGTAGACTATCCTTGCAATAGATTTAAAAGATCCTCTAAGATTAGAAACCGGTGTTTTAAGTTTATTTTTTCCTAAAATTAGAAAGCATTAACAACACATGAGGACTGATTTTTTTATTTGTGGGCCAGGTTTCCCATAAGTCTGAATAAAAGACAGAGGGAAACTAGGCTTTCATGAAAACAAACATTTATTTAAGATGTTGAATATTTAAACAAAATATAATACCCTGATGCTTTATCATTAAATGATAACAATGAATGTTTAATAATTTACATAAATTTACTTTTCTCAGCCTTTTATCAATAGACTATTTTACTAAGCTGAAAGGTTCAAATTAGGAGAAATGAATATCATTCCCTTCAGTTTTTTTGTGATTTAACTTTCATGCCTCTCCTATTAGCAACTAGATAGATTAAATTTACTTATTGTTACCATATTTCCCAATGCAACTATAAGAACAACAATCTTAACAGAAATGAGTATACTTAAGGAGATAATGGGATAGCACATTTAAAATCAAAACTTTCCTGGAAAATGCAAAATATATGCTTTCCTCTGTGTCAAATCCTGTGATTTTCTTATCCTCAATGAAACCTCTCAGCTCTTCCAAGCTCCCTCCCCTTCCTGCCTCACCCAGCATACCAGCTGCTAGGTGTAGCTTAATTAATTTAAATACAATGTTAGAGATTGCTCTGCAACTACTACCCTCTAATTTGCAAACATGCTTTCAATACAGATTGCTTGATGATGCAGGCTTTGGAATCATAGAACCCTTTATAAATTCTTTTCTATAGTACTTACTTACCTGGTTAGATTTAAAGAGTTTTCCTTCCTCTCTTTTTTCCTTTCCATTAATTTATTTATCTGTTGATTCTACAAACATCTGTGAAGTGCCACCGACTGGTTTAGGCCCCAAGTACAAAGAAGCATAGAACGCAGCACGTCCCACAATCTGGAGAAGTAAAACATGTAAACAAATGATTATGAGTGCTAAGAACTTTACTAATGTGAATAAGAAGTTATGGTGACTCGCTGGAGGAAGGAATAGCCTGGGCAAAAGTTAAATAGGAGTTTGCTGAAACAGGAGACACAGAGGGGAGCAGATGGCTTCATTGAGGCACTAAAATTTGTTCAGAACCACATAGAGCAGTGATGGGCAATTTTTTAAGCTTGGTGTGTCACAATTCGCCAAAAACACAGCATAACTCGGGTGGTGTGTCACTTCGAGGAAAACGGCCTAACCGGAAGCCCCAGAACTAGAAGCTCTGTGCCGGAGTTCTGTTGTTTTGGCCTACAGACCTCCGGCATAGAGTGTTTACACTACAGCAAATGTTTTATCCTCGGCTACTGCACCTGGCTATGCAGTTGCCGAGGATGAAACGTCCATCTCGGCATGCGGCCCCTTACTTCTCTGGTATGTGGCCGAATGCTGCCACGTGTCAGTGCTGACACGCATGTCATAGGTTTGTCATCACCAACATAGAGCAAGGTATGAAACAAACAAGTTAAACATAGAGGACAAGTGCATCTGTGGGGAACATTAGAGCCACTGAAGAGTCTTCTGCACAGTAGTTGCAGAGGACATTTGGATTCCAACCAACACCACCCTACCCCTAGGGAACTGTTTTAACAAATCAGCTGAATGAGAGAAGCCATCTGCTCATTAGACCTCATGGCCCTGCCTCTGCAGCCTCCCTAGTAGTTGGTCTGGTGGTGGAGGACTGACCAGTAGTGCAACAATCACAGGATGTTGGCTCCTCACTCAGTGAGTGACCAGGGGCTTGGTGTGGAATAGAAACATGAGCCTAACATGAAATGAAACAAGTAAAAACACGAGATGAGAGAGAGAACCGTGCCAGCTTTTAATGCTCTCCTTCTAGACTGAAAGGTCTCCAAAGGTGCCCTGGTTCCCTCTTCCTAAAACTTGGTTGGTCCTTCGGGGAATTTTTCTTTTCAGTGTCATTACCCACCACCACCAAACCCAAGCCTTCTAATTACTTGAGCAATTTTGAATTAGGTTTTTGGCAGAGGCATCCAGGCACACTGACTAATGATGAGATCCTCATTCACCCGTCCTCTACCAGAAATGCCCACATCTCCCCACCCTGTAAGCAAAAGGGGCATTGCCTAAAGCCCCATATGTCTTCGTTATCATCAGTTCAAATGTTCCATGTCAAAAGAATACTTTTATCTAGGAAAAAAAAATATGTTCTTGAAAAAAGAACCTAGAAACAAAGAATGACAGATTTTAAAAGGATACCACTGATTGTTCTTAAGCTATTAAGCCAGTTGCACAAGAAGTATATAAAAATACAATTGTATCTCCAAAACACAGAGTAGACAGAACTGTCTACTGTTTGTGAGCCTCTCTCATTTTGTCTACCTGTTTGAAAATGACAGAGACCCAATTTAAAAGGTTAAGTCTGGGGTCTTTATATCTACCACATTAATAGAGTAATGATGTGATCAAATGTGCATTTAAGATTTTTCTGATTTACTTCTTAGAGAAACCCTGTGCTATAATTCTTCAAAGCTGGTATTGTTGATCTTAAACAAATTGCCAGATATTTCTCCAGCAAAATGGATTAATTCAGGAACAGGAAAGAATTGCAGTTCAGGACATGTGGGCTAATGGCAAACCACTGCTAGTTGACGGAAACAAAGGAGGGGACCACTCTAGGATGGACCTGGGAGGGGGCTAAAGAGTCCATTGAAAGAAACTGAAAGTTGAAAGTATAGTGACTTTTCATTGTTGAGTTACGGTAATCTCTCACTGGCTTATCTGTTGCTCCTCTTACTCCTGCTGAGGTTGTGAAGTAGTAGAGGCATACCTCAGAGATATTGAGGGGATGGTTGGAGACAACCATAATAAAGTGAGCGGTACAAGATATGTTGGAGGTACCAGATATGTCTCTTCCTTTTGGGTTAGTAGTATGGGTTGAGTGACACATGCTTAAGAGATCTCTCTTCAAGCCTGACTATTTTAAATGAGGGTTCTCTATATTAATTTTCATAATATAAAGTGACTTATTCAGTGCCAAGATAGAAGAAATACAAACCATGCTTGTCAAAGGGTACAGACTTCTAGTTATAAAATGAATAAATTCTGGGGATTTAATGTACATGATGGTAATTATAGTTAATAATACTGTGTTGTATATTTGAAAGTTGCTAAGAGAGTTGATGTTATAAGTTTTCCCAACACAAACAAAAATTATAACTGTAGGGTGAGAAATGTGTTTGTTAGCTGACATTATTGTGGTTATCATTTCACAATATATGCATTTATCAAATCATTATGCTGTACAGTTTAAACTTGAATCATGTTATATATCAATTATATCTCAGTAAGACTGCAAATTTTTAGTAAAAAATACAGTTTAAAAGGGGAGAAAAACCAAGCTTGTTTTAAAAAATGTTGACTAATACAGAAATAAATATTCAGTAGGTACACATATAGATACTAAGGCAAGGGCAAAGTGCATTCATTCTCTAGGCCAAAGACAAATTGCTTGAAAAAGTGCCCTGAGACTAAACTTGACTTTTGTTTCATTAGAAATAGGTGATCACTGCCAACATTAGGGGTCAGGTCGGAAAGGCCTCTGCAAGTAAAGTGCTGAGTTACCCAGCTGAGCTGGCTGTAGCCTGTCTCCAGCCCTGAGCAGATAACATGCCAAAACTGGCCTCAGTTTCTGGAGGGCAAAGCCCAGAGAGACCACATTCCTGTAATCTGGCCTGAGTGTTCCCACGGCACAGAGGGAAGTGAGACTATCTCTGACTTGCCAAAACCCCATCAGAAAAAGCACACCCTACTGTCAACAGCCTCTTCTCCCAAGAATTCTGGGAGACAATCCAGACAGAAACACTTTATGTGGGGCAAACAAGGCACACTTCAGCATCCTGTTTCCTCTCCTGGCAGGCAGACATTTTTCTTTTTGTTTCTTGCAGAAACTAGAGCCGGATTATGTGCCTAGGACATCTGAAAGATGGAAATCAGTGACTTGAAGGAAAAACTGCAAAGGAGGTTAGGTAACAACAGACTGGAGAGAGGAAGGAGGGTAGAGAGGACCTTTAATTTTGATCAGCAATGCAAATTGCATGGGTAGGCTTCATACTACTGACAGAGGGCGTCCAAGGGGAGGCTGAGACAGGGCTGGCTTACTCAAGGGACTTCCACTTAAACAAGAAAGCAGGCTTTGGGAACTGTCTGGACTACTTGCCATGCTTATTTTAGGGAAAAAGTCTCTTGTTTTCTTTTTTATTAATTTTAATTTATTATGTTTACATGGATTCAAGTATTCCACTCAATAGAACTCTCTAACCCCCCACCTCGGTGTCCCTTTCTATACCTTCTTTATCCCCTCCACCTAACTCCCTTCCCCATTCCCTCTAGGATTGGCTGTCCTGTTATCTATATCTCTGTGTTATGTATATATAGTTTCACTAATCCCTTTACCTTCTCTGATCCCATCCTCTCATCCCCTTCCCTCTGATTGCTGTCCCTCTGGTCCCTGTGACCCCGCCTCTGCCTCTATTCTGTTCCTCAGTTCACTTTGTTCATTAGATTCCACATATAAGTGAGATCATATGAAATTTTTCTTTCTCTGCCTGGCTTATTTCACTTAGCATAATAATCTCCAATTCCATCCATGCTGTTGCAAAAGGTAAGATTTCCTTCTTTTTCATGGCCATGTAGTATTCCATTGTGTATATGTACCACTGTTTTTTAATCCACTCATCCACTGATGGAAATTTGAGCTGTTTTCAGATCTTGGCTATTGTAAACAATGCTGCAATAAATATGGGGGTGCATGTCTTCTTTTGAATCAGTGATTTGGTATTCTTAGGATATATTTCTAAAAGTGGAATGGCTGGGTCAAAAGTCAGTTCCATTTTTAATTTTTTGAGAAAACCCCATACAGTTCTCCACAGTGGCTGCACCAGTCTGCATTCCCACCAGCAGTGCAGGGGGGTTCACTTTTCTCTACACCCTCGCCAGCACTTATTGTGTCTTGTTGTTAACAAGTGCCATTCTGACAGGTGTGAGGTAGTATCTCATTGTAGTTTTAATTTGCATTTCTCTGATGTTCAGTGACATTGAACATTTTTTTATATGCCTATTGGCCATTTGTTTGTCCTCTCTGGAGAAGTGTCTGTTCAGTTCTTTTGCCTAATTTTTAATTGGATTGTTTACCTTCCTGGTGTTGAATTTTACAAGTTCTTTATAAATTTTGGTTATTAACCCCCAATCAGACGTATTGGCGAATATGTTCTTACATTGTGTGGGTTATCTTTTTTATTTTGTTCATGGTGTCTTTTGCTATGCAAAAACTTTTTTATTTGATATAATCCCATTGGTTTATCTTATTCTTTATTTCACTTGCCTGTGGAGATAAATCAGCAAAAATATTACTACTATAGATATCTGAGAGTTTACTGCCTATGTTTTCTTCCAAGATGTTTATGGTTTCATGACTTACATTTAAGTCTTTTATCCATTTTGAGTTTATTTTTTGTGCATGGTGTAAGGTGGGGGTTTAGTTTCACTTTTTGAATGTACCTGTTTAATTTTCCCAACACCATTTATTAAAGAGACTGTCTTTACTCCATTGTAAGCTCTTACCTGCTTTCTCAAACATCAATTAACCATAAGACGTGGGTTTATTTCTGGGTTCTCTTTTCTGTTTCATTTATCTGTATACCTGTTCTTATGCCAGTACCAAGCTGTTTTGAATACAATGGCCTTATAGTATAACTTGAGATCAGGAAGTGTGATGCCTCCCACTTCATTCTTCATTTTCAAGATTGCTCAGGCAATTCCTGTTCTTTTTTGGTTCCATATAATTTTTGGAATATTTGTTCTATATCTTGGAAGTATGACATTAGTATTTTCATAGGAATTGCATTGAATTTATAGATTGCTGTGGGTAGTATAGAAATTTTTTTCTTTCTTTTTAATTAATTTTAATGGGGTGACATTAATAAATCAGGGTACATATGTTCAAAGAAAATATCTCCAGGTTATCTTATCATTCAATTATGTTGCATACCCATCACCCAAAGTCAAATTGTCCTCTGTCACCTTATATCTGGTTTTCTTTGTGCCCCTCCACACCCCCTCTCCCTCCCTCTCCTCCCTCCCCCCACCCTGTAACCACCACACTATGTCCATGTCTCATAGTCCCATTATTCTGTCCCATCTATGTATGAAATCATGCAATTCTCAGTTTTTTTCCGTTTTACTTATTTCACTCCGTATAATGTTATCAAGTTCCATCCATTTTGTTGTAAATGATCCGATGTCATCATTTCTTATGGCTGAGTAGTATTCCATAGTATATATGTACCAAAGCTTTTTAATGCATGCATCCTCTGATGGACACTTGGGCTGTTTCCAGATCTTCGCTATTGTGAACAATGCTGCCACGAACATGGGGGCACATTTCTTCTTTTCGAACTGTGCTATGCTGTTCTTAGGGTATATTCCTAAAAGTGGAATAGCTGGGTCAAAAGGCAGTTTGATTTTTAATTTTTTGAGGAATCTCCATACTGTTTTCCACAGTGGCTGCACCACTCTGCATTCCCACCAGCAATGCAGGAGGGTTCCTTTTCTACACATCCTCTCCAGCACTTATTCTGTGTTGTTTTGCTGATGAGATCCATTCTGACTGGTGTGAGGTGATATCTCATTGTGGTTTTTATTTGCATTTCTCTAATGATTAGTGATGTTGAGCATTTTTTCATATGCCTATTGGCCATCTGTATGTCCTCTTTGGAGAAATGTCTATTCATTTCTTTTGCCCATTTTATGACTGGATTGTTTGTCTTCCTAGTGTTGAGTTTTACAAGGTCTTTATAAATTTTAGTTATTAACTTCTTATCAGAAGTGTTGTCGAATATGTTCTCCCATTGTGTGGTTTGTCTTTTTGTTCTGTTCTTATTGTCTTTAGCTGTGCAAAAACTTTTTAGTTTAATATAATCCCATTTGTTCATCCTGCCTTTTATTTCATTTGCCTGTGGAGATAAATTGGCAAATATATTGCTGTGACAGATGTCGAAGAGCTTACTGCCTCTGTTTTATTCTAAGATGCTTATGGTTTCACGGCATACATTTAAGTCTTTTATCCATTTTGAGTTTGTTTTTGTGAATGGTGTAAGTTGCTGGTCTAGTTTCATTTTTTTGCAGGTAGATGTCCAATTTCCCAACACCATTTGTTAAAGAGGCTGTCTTTACTCCATTGTATGCTTTTTCCTACATTGTCAAATATCAGTTGTCCATAAAGGTGTGGGTTTATTTCTGGGTTCTCTGTTCTGTTCCATTGATATATGTGCCTGTTCTTATGCCAGTACTGGCTGTCTTGAGTACAATGGCTTTGTAGTAAACCTTGATATCCGGAAGAGTGATACCTCCTGCTTTATTTTTTCTTTTTAAGATTTCTGAGGCTATTCGTGTTCTTTTTTGGTTCCATATAAATTTTTGGAATATGTTTTCTATATCTTTGAAGTATGTCATTGGTAGTTTAATTGGTATTGCATTGAATTTATAAATTGCTTTGGTTAATATAGACATTTTAATGAAGTTTATTCTTCCTAAACATGAGCACGGTATATGCTTCCACTTGTTTGTATCTTCCTTGATTTCTTTTTATCAATGTTTTATAATTTTCCGAGTACAGGTCCTTAACCTCCTTGGTTAAATTTACTCATAGGTACTTCATTATTTTGGTTGCAATAGTAAAGGAGATTGTTTCCTTAATTTCTTTTGCAGACAGCTCATTGTTGGTATATAAAAATGCCTCTGATTTCTGAGTATTAATTTTATAACCTGCCACCTTGCTGAATTCATTTATCAGGTTCAGTAATTTTTTGACTGAGACTTTAGGGTTTTCTATATACAACATCATATCATCTGCAATTAATGACAGTTTTACTTTTTCTTTTCCAATTAGGATGCCGCTTATTTCTTCTTCTTCTCAGATTGTTGTAGATAGGCTTTCCAGAACTATGTTGAATAAGAGTGGTGAAAGGGGGCACCCCTGCCTGGTTCCTGATCTTAAGGGGATTGCTTTTAATATTTGCCCATTTAGTATGATGTTTGCTGTGGGTTTGTCATGAGTGGCCTTTATTATGTTAAGGAATGGTGTCTGTATTCCCACTTTACTGAGAGTTTTGATCATGAATGGGTGCTGAATTTTATCAAATGCTTTTTTTGCATCTATTGAAATTTTCATGTGATTTTTGTCCTTCCTTTTGTTTATGTGATGAATCACATTGATTGATTTGCAAATATTGAACCAGACTTGCCTCTCCAGAATAAATCCCACTTGATCATAGTGTATAATTTTTTTCATATATTGCTGGGTCCGGTTGGCTAATATTTTGTTGAGAACTTTAGCATCTAAATTCATCAGGGATATTGGCCTATAATTTTCTTTCTTTGTGTTGTTTTTGCCTGGTTTTGGGATTGAAATTATGCTTGCCTCATAAAAGGAGTTTGGAAGTCTTCCTTCCTCTTGAATTATTTGGAATAGCTTGAGGAGGATAGAAGTTAGTTCTTCTTTGAATTTTTGGTAGAATTCACTTGTGAAACCATCAGGCCCTGGACTTTTCTTTGTTGGGAGTTTTATGATAACTCTTTCGATCTCATTTGTTGTAATTTTCTGTCTAGGTGTTCTGATTCTTCCAGATTGATTTTTGGACGATTATATGATTCAAGAAATTTGTCTATTTCACCTAGGTTGTCTAACTTTTTGGTCTAGAGTTCTTCATAATATTTTTTTACAATACTTTGTATTTCTGTTGTGTCAGTTGTTATTTCTCAACTCTCATTTCTAATTTTGTTTATTTGCGTCCTCTCTCTTTTTTTACTGGTGAGTCTAGTTAAAAGTTCATTGATCTTGTTTACCTTTTCAAGGAACCAGCTCTTGTTTTTATTGATCCTATGTATTGTTTCCTTATCCTCTATTTTATTTATTTCTGTTCTGATCTTTATTATTTCCTTCTTTCTACTGGTCCTGGGCTTTATTTGCTGTTGTTTTTCTAGTTCTTTTAGATGCAGGGTCAAGTTGCTTATTTGAACTTTTTGTAGCTTCTCATGGTATGCTTGTAGTGCTATGAACTTCCCCCTCAGTACTGCTTTTGCTGTGTTCCATAAATTTTGAGTTGATGTATGCTCAATATCATTGGTTTCTAGAAACTTTTTTATTTCTTCTTTGATCTCATTGTTAATCCATTCATTGATTAATAACATGCTATTTAGTTTCCAAGTGTTTGAGTACTTTTCAGTTTTTCTCTTGTGGTTAATTTCTAGTTTCATCCCATTGTAATCAGAGAAAATGCTTGATATGATTTCAATCCTATTAAATTTGTTGAGACCGCTTTTGTGTCCTAACATGTGGTTTATCCTAGAGAATGTACCATAAGCGCTTGAAAAGAATGTATATTCTACTGCTTTAGGTTGAAAAGTTCTGAAGATATCTATTAAATCGAGTTGATCAAGTGTATCCTTTAAGTCTGCTGTTTTTTTGTTAATTTACTTAATTGAGGATCTATCCAGTGATGTTAGTGGGGTATTGAAATCTGCTACTATTATAGTATTGCTGTTAATCTCGCCCTTTATATCTATCAAAGTCTGCTTTATGTATGTTGGGGCTCCTATGTTTAGTGCGTAGATATTTATAATGGTTATATCTTCCTGTTGAATTCTTCCCTTTATCATTATGTAGTGTCCTTCTTTATCTCTTACTACAGCCTTTGTTTTAAAGTTCATTTTGTCAGATATAAGTATTGCTATCCCGGCTTTTTTTTCATTTCCATTGGCATGAAATTTTTTTTTCTATTCTTTTACCGTTAGTCTCTGTGCATCATTTGCTTTAAGGTGTGTCTCTTGTAGATAGCGTATGTATGGGCTCTGTTTCTTTATCCACGCAGCTACCCTATGTCTTTTGATTGGATCATTTAACCCATTTACATTTAAGCTTATTATTGATATGTAGTTGTTTCTTGCCATTTTATTCTTTAAAGCTGTATTCTTCTTTTGCTATATCCTTTTCCCCCTTTGAACTGTTCACAACAGGCCCCTTGGCATCTCCTGCAGAATTGGCTTGGTTTTAATAATTTCCCTGAGCTTTTCTTTGTCTGGGAAGCTCTTTATTTCTCCTTCAATTTTAAACGTTAGCCTTGCTGGATAGAGTAATCGTGGTTGTAGGTTCTTGATCTGCATTACTTTGAATATATCTTGCCATTCCCTTCTGGCCTCAAGTGTTTCTGTTGAGAAGTTGGATGTCATCCTTATGGGGGCTCCTTTGTAGGTGATAGTCTTTGTTTCTCTAGCAGTTTTAAAAATTTTCTCTTTATCACTTAACTTTGGCATTTTAACTATGATGTGTCTTGGTGTAGATTTCTTTGGGTTTCTCTTTAATGGAGTTCTCTATGCTTCTTGAACGTGTGAAAAGTTTTGCAGTCTTAATTTAGGAAAGTTTTCAGCTATGATTTGATTGAACAAAGTTTCTATTCCTTGATCTTTCTCCTCTTCTTCAGGAACCCCTATGATGCGAATGTTATTTCTCTTCATGTTCTCACAGAGCTAGCTCCCTTAGAGTTTCCTCACATTTTTTGAGTCTCTTTTTATTTTTCCAGTCTGCCTCTGTGCCTTTGTTTATTTTATCCTCTAACTCGCTGATTCGATCCTCAGCTTTATCCATTCTGCTTTTAATTTCTTCTATTATGATCTTCAGTTCTGATACTGTATTTGTCATTTCTGTCTGATTCTTTTTTATTATTTCCTTTTTTTATATTTGCTCTCTCTTTATTTAGGTGTTCATATGACTATCCATTATTGCTCTAAGCTCTTTGTACATCCTATCATTATTTTAAACTCTGCATCAGGTAATTTGGTTATATCTGGTTCATTCATTTCCTTCTCTGGGGATTTCTCTTGATTCATTTGGTTTGCATTCCTCTGCCTGCCCATTTTGTCTGTGTATAAGCAAGTTGTGGCCTCTGGAGTCCAGTAGGTGTTGCCTCTGTGTTCCCTAGGTGTAGTCTGTCTGCAGGCCCGCTACCCACTCTGCCACTGCCTAGGGCGGATGTGTGTGGGTGTTGCCAGCGATGGCCTTGGCTGCTAAGGTCTCCGCCTCGCCTCTGCAGAAGGGTTGTGTTCTCATGCCCTGCTCTACAAGCCTCAGTCAGTCTTGTCCTTCGCCCCTCTCCCATGGGTGGGACTGTGCACCACACTCGGGCCACAAACCTGGGTATCAAGGGCAAGGGTGAGCACTTTTGCTTAGCTGCGGGTCCCTGTCAGCCTTTTCCTCCAGCCGGGAAGGGCTTTTGGTGTGCACTCAGCTGATAGCCTAGGCCGAAATCCCCACCCAGCCTACCTTGGCTCCTTAGCTGGTCTGGTCTGTTGCTATGTGCTCAGCAGTGCGCTGTGGGCTTCCACCCCACCTCTGCGGGCTAAGCCAGTTCGGGCAGGGCTTCAAGCCCCGGAGGCCTGGTGCAACCGCACGCCTACTTGCCCCTGCCCAGCGGCGGATCTCCGCCCATTTTGGGCTCCTTCTTTTCCCCCACATTAGGGGTTGCAGGCGGGCTGCAGCCATCGGACCACTTTCGCGCATCCGCTTTGCCCAGGTTAGGCTAGACCTAGCTCACGCCAGCCGGCTCAGCCTCTGCCCCCGCCAGCGGAACCTCGCTTTTGCGTCCCGCCACCACCGTCCTTCCAACAAGCCCTCAGCAGTGTGGGTGGGGCACTGCAGCTCAGATCCTAACACTCCATACTGTAGTCCTGAAAGCTCCCTTCTTCTAAGTGACTGTGCTCTAATTGCTGCAGGGGATCCTGTTTGACTGGTGTCCTGCTTCCCTTTGCTGGTTCCAGGGGAAATATTGTTTTAGATTTATGTATTGACTCAGCCCAGGGTTTAAGGTGGCTGTCCCTCAAAGCTTTTTCTCCCTGTGCCTTCCAGATCGCACTCTCTACCCGCTGCTCCAGTCCTGTCCTCTCTCCCTGTCTCCCGGAGTCCCGGGTGAGTGGTTGTGAGAGAGGTTTTCTCCGCCGTCCCTTTAAGAAGAATTCTAGGTCTGAGACAACTTTCTCTTTCTCACAAACAGTATCCTAACCTGTTTCTCAGCTAAATACTGTCCAAATGCCTCTTCTAGGCTCTGGGGCTACAGGCTTTGGCTTTGTTCCTGGGACCCAGGTCTCTCCCTCTGCTAAACTCTCTTCCCACCATGCGGGTCTCTCGGGGCTGCCTTTCACTCCGGGGAGCTGGGTAGACCTTTCCACATTTTCTCTTTTCCTATCAGTCTCAATATGGCTTCTTCAGTGTTCCCCGGTTGAAGAGTCCTCTCAGTCCAGTTCAACATTGGTTTATCTAGATGATGGTTTTAAAATCAAGTTATAATCCACTTTGGTTCTGGGAGTTGGAAGTTGGTACGTACACTTACTCTATCACCATCTTGCCCCACTCCAGGTAGTATAGACATTTTAATGCTGTTTATTCTTATTAATGAACACAGTATCTTGTTTGTATCTTCTCTGATTTCTTTTATCAATGTTTTATACTTTTCTGAGTATAAGTCCTTTACATCCTTGGTTAAATTTATTCCTAGGTATTTTATTTTTGTTGTTGTTGCAATAGTGAAGGGGATTGTTTTCTTAATTTCTCTTTCAGACAGTTTATTATTGCCGTATAAAAATGTCACTTATTTCTGAATATAAATTTTATATCCTGCCACCTTTCCGAATTCATTTATTAGGTCTAGGAGTTTTTTGACTGAGACTTTAGGGTTTTCTATGTACAGTATCATGTCATTAGCAAATAATGATTGTTTTACTTCTTTTCAATTTGGATGCCTTCAGTTTCTTCTTATTATCTGCTGTGGCTAGGACTTCCAGAAATATGTTAATTAAGAGGAGTGAAAAGGTGCTCCCCTGCTTTGTTTCTGATTATAAGGGAATTGCTTTTAAATTTTGCCATTGAGTATGATGTTGGCTGTGGGCTTTTCATAGATGGCCTTTATAGTGTTTAGGTATGTTCTCTGTATTTTCACTTTGCTGAGAGTTTTAATCATAAATTGGTACTGGATTTTATCAAATGCTTTTCCTGAATCTATTTATATTATATGTGATTTTTATTCTTCCTTTTGTATATGTGATGAATCACATGTATTGATTTGCAAATATTGTACCAACTTTGCCTCCCAAGAATAAACTCTACTTGATCATGATGTATGATTTTTTTCATGTATTGCTGGATCCAGCTTGCTAATATTTTGTTGAGAACTTTAGCATCTAAGTTAATCAGAGATATTGGCCTATAGTTTTCTTTCTTTGTAATGTCTTTACCTGGTTTTGGAATGAGGATTATGCTTACCTCATTAAAAGAGCTTGGAAGCTTTCCCTCCTCTTGAATTTTTTGAAATAGCTTGAGAAGGATAGGTGTTAGTTTTTCTTCGGATATTTGGTAAAATTCACCTGTGAAGCCATCTTGTCCAGGACTTTTGTTTGCTGGGATTTTTTTGATAACTGTTTCAATTTCATGTGTTGTAATTGGTCTGTTTAGGTCAGAGATGGGCAATCTTTTGGGCTTAGTGTGTCAAAATTTGCCAAAAAATCGAGCATAACTCAGGTGGTGTGTCACTTCGAGAAAACCGGCCTAACTGGAAGTCCCAGAACTACACACTTTGTGCCAAAGTTCTGTTGTTTTGGCCTAAAGACCTCCAGCACAGAGTGTCTACACTACAGCAAATGTTTTATCCTCGGCCACTGCACCTGGCCATGCAGGAGTCAAGGATGAAACATCCTTTTCGGTATGCAGCCCCATACTTCTCTGGTATGTGGCCGCATATCATCATAAAAGGCTATGCGTGTCAGTGCAAACACGCGTGTCAGAGGTTCGCCATCACGGGTTTAGGTTTTCTGATTCTTCCAAATTGAGTTTTGGAAGATTATATGTTTCTAGAAAGTTATCCATTTTGCCTAGGTTGTCCAATTTTTTGGCATACAGATCTTCATAGTATTTTTTACAATCCTTTGTATTGCTGCAGTGTCAGTTGTTATTTCTCCACTTTCATTTCTAATTTTATTTATTTGAGTCCTCTATCTCTCTTTTTTTCTTCATGAGTCTGGTTAAAGTTTCATCAATCTTGTTTACCTTTTCAAAGAACCAGCTCTTGGTTTCATTGATATTCTGTATTGTTTTTTTAGCCTCTATGTCTTTTATTTCCACTCTGATCTTTATTATTTCTTTCCTTCTACTTTCTATGGGCTTTATCTGTTGTTCTTTTTCTAGTTCTTTTAGATGCCGGATTCAATTGTTTATTTGAGCTTTTTCTTGCTTTTTAAGGTATGCCTGTAGTGCTATGAACTTCCCTCTTAGGACTGCTTCTGCTGGGTTCCATAAATTTTGGGTTGTTGTATGTTCATTTTCATTTATTTTAAGAAAATTTTTTATTTCTTCGTTTTGTTGTTAACCTATTCTTTATTTAATAACATGCTATTTAGCCTCCAAGTGTTTGAGTGTTTTTTAGTTTTTTAATTGTAATTGATTCCTAGTTTCATGCCATTGTGATCAGAGAAGATGCTTGATATGATTTCCATCTTCTTAAATTTATTATGGCTTGTTTTGTGTCCTTACATGTGATCTATCCTAGAGAATGTACCATGAGCACTTGAAAAGAATGTATATTCTGCTGCTTTGGGGTGAAAGGTTCTAAAGATATCTATTAAATCCTGTTGATCTAGTGTGTCATTTAAGGCCGTAGTTTCTTTGTTAATTTTCTGTCTGGAGGATGTATCCATTGATGTTAGAGGGATATTAAAATACCCTACTATTATATTGTGGTTGATTTCACCCTTTATGTCTATCAAAATCTGCTTTATATATTTAGGTGCACCAATATTAGGCACATAAATATTTATAATGGTTATATCCTCCTGTTAGATTGGTCCCTTTATCATTATGTTCTGACCTACTTTATCCCTTACTACAGCCTTTGCTTTATGGCTTTTTTGTCAGATATAAGTATTACTACCCCAGCTCTTTTTTCATTTTTATTTGCATGAAATATTTTTTTCCATCCCTTCACTTTCAGTCTATGTGTATTTTTTTTTTCTGAGGTGGGTCTCTTATAGACAGCATATGTATGGGTCCTGTTTTCTTATCCAAGCAGCTACTCTATTTCTTTTGATTGGAGCATTTAATCCATATCATTTATGGTTATTATTGATATATAGTTGTTTATTGCCATTTTATTCTTTAAATCTGCAATCTTCCTTTTCTCAATTTTTTCCCTTTGCTCTTTTTACAACAGGCCCCTTAACATTTCTTGCAGTACTGGTTTGGTTGAAATGAATTCCTTGAGGTTTCTTTTTAATCTAGGAAGCTTTTTAATATTTCTTTATTTTTATTTTATTTTTTTATTTATTTATGATTTTAATTTGTGTTTACATAGATTGTCTTTAGTTTTAGATGATAACCTTGCTAGATAAAGAAGTCTTGGTTGTAGGTTCTTTCTTTGCATCACTTTGAATATTTCTTGCCAATCCCTTCTGACCTCAAGTGTTTCTGTTGAGAACTCAGATGTCATCCTTATGGGGGCTCCTCTGTAAGTAATTGACTGCTTTTCTCTTGCAGCTTTTAGTATTTTTTCTTTGTCTCTTAACTTTGGCACTTTAATTATAATATATTTTGTTGTAGGCCTCCTTAGGTTCCTCTTTAGTGGAACTTTCTGTGCTTCTTGAACTTGTGTAACTTTTTTCTTCATCAATTTAGGGAAGTTTTCAGCTATGATTTCTTCAAACAAGTTCTCTATCTCTTGTTCATTCTCTGCTCCTTCAGGAACTCCTATAATGCAGATGTTGTTTCTCTAAACATTGTCACAGAGTTCTCTTAGAGTTCCCTCAGACTTTTTGAGCTTCTTTTCTTTTTGCTGCTCTGCTTCCATGCTTTCGTTTATCTTGTCCTCTAAATTGCTAATTCAATCTACTGCTTCATCCATCCTGCTGTTAATTCCTTGTAGTGCAGTCTTCATTTCTGATATTGTATTCATCATTTCTGACTGATTCTTTTATATAATTTCAATGTCCTTTTGATGCTTTCTGTCTCTTTAGGTGCTCATTATGTCCATCCAATGTTGCTTTTAGATCCTTGAGCATCCTAAAAGTTATTGTTTTAAACTCTGTATCTGGTATTTTGGTTACTTCAATCTCATTCGGTTCTTTTTCTGGGGATTTCTCTTGTTGATTTATTTGGGTCACCTTTCTCTGTCCATTTTGTCTCTATACTAGGTTGTGCTGTCTGACTTTGAAATTTTTGTGGGGTCTTTATGAAGAAGATGAGCTTGGTGGTACTGTTTTCCAGGCCACTTGTTTTCCTTGTCCTAAGAGTGCTTCTTGAGGGTACTATTTTCTCTCTTGTTTCATATGAGTATTATATGCTGTTGGTTTTTTTGTGGGTATGGTTATCCTTTCAAGCTGATTGGCTCTATGGGTCAACCTTGATCATGTGTATTACACACTGTGCAATGTTTGTTCTGTTGGACGTATTTATTCTGTACCATGTCTGGTACCTGCTAGACTCCACCTTTGGGTGTGCTGCTTATGTAGGTAGTTGAGTCTAGTGTTGGTGTTTTTTGCCACTCATTACCAGTTGTGTTGGCTCTAGTTCTTTTTAGGTTGGTGTCAGCTGTAACTTGCTGTTGGCTACTAGTCTGCAGCTACTGCACTTTTCAGTGTTTGTGTCTATGAGTTCTGTGCCTAGGTACTGTGGGAGGATGAAGCCTGTGTATAAGATACAGTTTCCTCCTGCTTAGAGATGATAGCATCTCTGTAAAAAGTCTCAAGCTCTGTAATATTTGTCACCACTTTTTAGTTGTCCCTCCTCCTCTTGAAGTTGCCTGGTCTTCCCACTGATTCTCTTGTAGTGAGACTGTAGTATGGGCTCAAAGTGGCCTCATCCAGTTGACCCCTCTACAGGTCACATGCTATGTAGGTGAGGGCAGCTGAGGTTTTGAATACAATGTTTGTAGGACCCTCTACTTCAGGGTTCTCTTGGTCAGGAATTCAGTCTGGGAAATGTAGCCCCTACTTCAGAGCTTGGTGCCTCAGCCACTGCTAGATACTCAAATTTTATTTCTCCCCACCAAGGTGAGCAGCAGGTTCAGACCTAGTGTGGCCAATAGTCCCCTCTGCAGTTCTTTCAGCTGGTGAGACCTCAGTCTCAAGGGGGAAGACTGAGAGAGTTCTCTCCTGGGGTTGACTATGACCCTCTTAAAGGTAGCTAAGTCCCTTGATCAGATTCAAAAAGAGACTCACAGGGGCCAACATGTTAAATGATCATGCTCGAAGCCTCTCTCCTTGTGGAATCTAACCTAGAAGGACAGAAAATCCAGCACTCAGGCCAGCTGACTGTGAAGCTACATTCTATCCAGTACTCATGAACTGCTGTGCTGGGGCTGATCAAAGAGTGTGGAATTCATCTCAGCTGGGCCAGGTCTGAGGATTTTTTCTTTAGAATACTACTCGAGCAAGGATTGTTAGGTCCTGAACTGATGTTTCCCACAGTTGGTCACTGGATATACAACCACTGGACCTCCCTAGCAGGAATCCAGTGCAGACCAGTGGAAGACACTGCTTGTGACTGGCCCTCAACAACCTTCTTGGAGCTAGAAGGAATTCAGAGTTAGTGGCTATCTCTGCTAAGCCCAGGTGTACATGGAAATACCAAGCTGCACTCCTTGGCTGGCTTTTACCCAACTGGGCTTGGGGGAAGGTGTACTCAAATGGTCAAGATTCCCTGAGTCCCACCTCCTGCATCCTCTGTCTGCTGGCTGCTTGTTGGGTCCGCCGCTGAAAAAACATCTGATAGAGTCTATAGGCTGCAGCAATTCAGCAATTAGAAAGGGTGGTGGGTGTGGCTCCACTCCTGGACCCCAGGTGTCAGTCTGTCTAGACTTTTTTCATAGACCTCAGTAGGGTGTAGCCCCAGGAGTCCAGGGGGTGTGGCCTTTAAGACCCAGAGGTGTGGTCTTCCTACTCTTTGAACTAGTAGTGGAAGCACTAGTCATAGACTTGAGAGAGTGTTGAGGGTAGCTCTGGTTTCAACACTAGAAAACTGAATCACTGATGCTCCCCCTGCTTCCTGGTATCTCAGAATGACAAGTCACCATGACTAGGCTAGGAGAGACTACTGAGGGCAGAGCGGCTGCTTTTCCCCAGGCATATACCACTCAGAGGGGATTGCTCCACTCAAAAAGATGGCAACTGCAGTACTGGAGAATGACTCAGCACAGGGCTTCCGGTGGCCATCCCCCATGATGTCTCTCCCTGGGTCTCCAATTTTACACTCTCCTCATGCAACTCTAGTCCTTTCATCTCTCCCCTGCCAGAGCCCCAGGTAAGTGGCTATGAATGAGGTTTTCTGTGCAGGTTCTTTAAGATAGAGTCTGTCTGAGAGCTGTGTCTCTTTCTTGCAGTTAGAAACCTGGCTTTTTTCACAGCTAAGTACTGTCTGGGAAACTATTCTAGGCTCTGGGACTCTAGGCTGGGGCTCCAGGCCTGGGACTGAGCACCCACACCTCTCAGGATGGCCTCCCTCCCCACAGTGGGAGTCCCTCCGGACCCTCAGCCACCGCTCACTCCTGAGAGCAGGGCAGCCCTTCATACCAGTCTCGGTGTGGCTTCTGTGATCCTTGGTTATAGACTCCTCTCAGTTTAGTCCAAAGTTTGTTTTTTAAGATGATTGTTCTTAAATTAAGTTGTAATCCAATTTGGTCCTAGGAGGTGTCAGTTGGAACGTCTGCCTACTCCATTGCCATCTTTATTTCTTCAAAATTCTTGTTTTTACCTGAGGGTAAAATGGTTACCTTTTTGGAGGCAAGCGGCACTGAAACTGAATTGAAATGAAAATCCCTTCCACTGATTAGCCACGTGAAAGCCCTTTCTCCTCAGTCTTGGACTACTTTGGGATCTCTCACAGATGCCCAAATCTACACACACACACACACACACACACACACAACTACAATGTTTTTATTTATTAAAATAGTTTAGTTGATATTCATCTAACTATATATGGCCCTTGAAGGAACAAAATCATGGAGATATAGAAAATTGCAATGTTAAAAAATAACCCAAAAGCTCATAAACTACTATAAATAACTTGTCAAATAATCTTTCTATTTTTTCCTCCTTCCCTCTTTTCCTATATACTTTCCTCCTTTAAACATTATTGAATACCTACTATGTGACAGGCACTGCACTCTCAAGTGTGTAAGAGAGAAATGTCTCATACTTTAGAATCCTTACAATTTTAAAATCTAATGGTTTTTTAAGGGCTTTACCTGTCTGCATAAACACACACTTACATGTGTAGATAATTTTTAAAATATTTAGATAATATGTAATTCTAAACAGATGAAATAGCTTTAAAATCAGCTAGTAAATGAGATCTGGATGATGTCAGAGTAATGGCAGCATGAGAGATACTTCTGATCTCTTCCCTTGGAATTTCAACAAATTGAAAACTATAATGCAACAAGGAACCCCTACTGGTCTTGCAGCATGCCTGAAAGATCCGCACACTGAACGGATTAAAGGTGGGATGGAGTGAAAAGAAGGGTGGAAGATTAAATTCATTTTCAGTAGGCTTTGGAGATGAGACAAACCTGGAGTGAATTCTTTTTGTTTTTGTTTTTTTCTCTGCTGGACTACAAGGAGGAGGGAAGCTGGGGTTCTCTGGCGTTTGTCTGAGGGGTATGGAGAGGGAAACTTAGAATGATTGGGTCTCCTTCTGCCAGGAAGAGTGGTGAGATAGAGGGGAGATAACCAAAGTGGCTAGAATATGGGGGTCACAGCCAGAGTTCTTGTAGTTTACTTATAGCCCACATTTAGGAAAGACAGAGAAAGCTAAAGTGTGGCTCCCAGCCTCCCAGGTCTCACCTCCTTCATCTTGCAGTACCAAGAGTGGCAGAGACAAACCCCATAGCTAGCTATCCAGAGCCACTGTCTCCCTTGAAGAACAGAGGTGCTCCACGTCTTGTCTCCAGCTCTGTTGAGATGTGGAAAGAAGCACCCAGAAGCTTAAGATCACCATTGCTAGAGCTGTAAAGCCGAAAAACTGAAATCATAAAACCAAAGCAGTAAAGCCCTCATAACATGCCCCACCCACCAATGCAACTATAGCTCCACCTACATCATTGCCACAAACATCTTGGTGGAGGATAGCCCAGAAACTTCACTGAACTAAAATTTGTAATACAGCGACACACACTGGAAGAAACCTCAAAACTAAAATTTATTTTTCCATTTTTTCTTTTTTCTTTTCTTCCCTTTATTCTTCTTATTCTCTTTTTCTCTTAAATGTCATATTTTTTTTCATTTTTATATTTTTTACTCTTATTTTTTTGTGGGTGTTTGATTTTTTGATTGGCTTTCAATATTTTTTCCTGTGGTTTTTCTTTATACTTGTCCTAATATTTTAAATTTTTATATTTTTAGTGTACTTTTTATTTTAATTTTATTATTGAATTTTTTGGTTATGGTTCTTAAAAATACCACTCACAAGTACCATCAAGGAAGAAGAAATTGAATACAATGGCTACACAAAACAGAGATATAGTTCAGAAAGAAAATAAAATACCTTCAGAAAAAGATCTCAATCACATGAAAATCTTAGACATGAGTGATAGAGAATTCAAAATTGAAGTTCTGAACATACTCAACAAGATGCAAGAAAACACCAATAGGCAACTTAATGGGCTCATAAACTAATTAATGAACAAAACAAATACCTCACCAAGGAGATTGAAACTTTGAAAATAGAGATGAAGAACTCAATATATGAATTAAAGACTGAAGTAGAAAGTTTAATAGAACAAGCCAGATGGAGAAAGGAATCAGTGACATCTATAACAGACAACTAGAGATGCTACAAAGAAAAGATGAGAGAAATGCACAATTTAGAAAAACAGACAAAGCTCTATAAGTATTGTCTGCCTCCATCAGAAAGAGCAGTATAAGAACAATAGGTATATTAGAAGAAGAAGAGAGAAACAAGGGAATGGAGAGCCTATTCAAACAAATACTTGATGAGAATTTTCCAAGCATATGAAAAGAAAGTCTCAAATTCAAGAAGTAAACAGAAGGCTGAGTAACCACAACCCAAACAGACCTACTCCAAGGCGCATCATAATGAAATAGTCAAAAATTAATGTCAAAGAAAGAATCCTCAAGGTAGCTAGAAAAAAGAACATAACATATAAAGGAAAGCCCATTAAGTTATCATCAGATCTCTCAGCATAAACTCTATAAGCCAGAAGATAGTTGACCCAAACATTCAAAGTACTAAAAGTGAGGAATTATCAGCCAAGAATACTATATCCATCAAACTTATCCTTCAGATCTGAAGGAGAAATAATAACACTTTCAAAGCTAGAGAAGCTGAGGGAACTTATTACTAAAAACCTCCATGCAGCAAATACTCAAGGGGGTTATTCGACCAGACACAAGGAACAAAACAAATTAAAACTACAAGTAAAAGCTCCAACAAGGCCACAATAAAAACAAAAATAATCTGTGACAACAATAACATAAAAGGGAAGAGAATAAAGTTCTGTAGTAGCGAAGGAGGATGAGTGCAGAAGCACTCATAGGTAAAAGGACTCTAGTACATATGAAGGTTTTTCTCAACAATAACTTATTGGTAACCACCCACAACAAAACCCTCTACTGAAACACAGAGCTTAAAAAGGCAGAAACAGGGGAAAGAAGTATGGAATGCTACCAAACAAAAACAACTGACAGAAACAAAAGAAAAAAAAAAAAAGAAGAAGAACCAAAGAAGACACAGAGCTATAAGAAAACAAAACATAAAATGGCTTTGGTAAATCCTCAAGTGTCAATAATTGCCCTAAATGTAAGTCAATTGAACTTACCAAAAAAGAGGCACTGAGTAGTAGATGAATCACAAAGCAAAACCCAACCATATGCTGCCTTTAAGAGACATATCTAATGCAAAGACAAAAGTAGATTCAAAGTAGATTTAAAGTGAAAGGTTAGAAAATGATTCTCCAAGAAAATAATACCCAAAGAAAGGCAGGTGTAGCCATAATCATATCTGACAATGCTGACTTCAAGACAAAAAAGGTAACCAGGGACAAAGATGAATTTTTCATATTAATAAAAGGAACATTGTATGAAGAAGACATAACACTTCTTAATATATATGCACCAAACCAGAGAACACCAAAATATATAAGACATCTAATCTACTAACTGATCTAAAATTAGAAGCAGACAAAAATACAATCATACTTGGAGATTTCAACACATGATAGATGCCTTTAGAGATTATCCAAAGAGAAAATTCATAAAGAAATATTATTCTTAAATGACAGTCTGAACCAAATTGACATAGTAGACATTTATAGGACATTTTATACTAAAATGTCAGATTATACATTCTTCTCCAATGTGCATGGAACATTCTCAAGGATAGATCATATGTAGGGTCACAAAACTAACATCAAGAAATTAAGAGCCTGACTAGGTGGTGGCTCAGTGGATAGAGCATTGGACTAGGATGCGGAAGACCCAGGTTCGAGACCCTGAGCTCACCAGCTTGAGTGCGGGCCCATCTGGCTTGAGCAAAAAGCTCGCCAGCTTGGACCCAAGGTTGTTGGCTCCAGCAAGGGGTTGCTCAGTCTGCTGAAGGCCCGCAATCAAGGCACATGTGAGAAAGCAATCAATGAACAACTAAGATGTTGCCACCGCAACGGAAATCTAATGATTGATGCTTCTCACCTCTCTCCATTCCTGTCTGTCCCTATCTATTCCTCTCTCTCACTCTCTGTCCCTGTAAAAAAAAGAAAGAAAGAAAGAAAGAAAGAAAGAAAGAAAGAAAGAAAGAAAGAAAGAAACTAAGAAAAAGCCTGACCAGGCAGTGGCACAGTGGATAGAGCGTTGGACTGGGATGCAGAGGGGCCCAAGTTGAAGACTCCGAGGTCGCCAGCTTGAGTGCAGGCTCATCTGGTTTGAGCAAAATCTCACCAGCTTGAGTCCAAGGTCGCTGCCTAGAGCAAGGGGTTACTCAAACCGCTGAAGGCCCGAGGTCAAGGCACATGTGAGAAAGCAATCAATGAAGAACTAAGGTGTCAAAACAAAAAACTGATGATTGATGCTTCTCATCTCTCTCCATTCCTGTCTGTCTGCCCCTATCTATCTCTCTTTCTGACTCTCTCTCTCTGTGTCTCTTTTTTTTAAAAAGGAAATTAAGAAAGATTGAAATTATACCAAGCATATTTTTATTATAAAGCTTTGAAATTAGAATTCAACTGTAAAAGGGAAGTAAAGAAACCTACAAAAATGTGAAAATTGAAACACATACTTCTAAAAAATACTGGGTTAAAGAAGAAATAACAGCAGACATCAAAAGATATATACAGACAAATGAAAATGACAACATAACATCTCAAATATTCTAGGATGCAGCAAAAGCAGTAATAAGAGGGCAGTTTATATCCCTACAGGCTTCTATCAAGAAACAAGAGAGATCCTAAGTAAACATCTAACATCACACCTTAAGGAACTAGAAAAAGAAAAACAAAGGTAACCAAAAGTTAGCATAAGAAAGGAAATAGTAAAAATTAGAGCAGAACTACATGAAATAGAGAATATATATATAATTAATACAACAAAGAGCTGATTCTTTGAAAAGCTCAATAAAATTGACAAACCACTCACTAAAGTCACTAATGTAAAAAGAGGGAGAATTTATATAAACAAAATCTGAAATGAAAGAAGAGAAATTACAACAGACATCATAGATACACAAAGGACCATAGCAGAATATTATGAAAGATTATATGCTGCCAAATTCAACAACCTAGAGGAAATGCATAAATTCCTAGAACTATATAATCTTCCTAGACTAAGTCATAAAGAAGTGAAAAACTAAATAGAACTATAAGCAGGGAGGAAATAGAAGCAACTATCAAAAACCTCCCCCAAAACAAAAGTTTAGGGCCAGATGGCTACACTAGTGAATTCTACCAAATATTCAAAGAAGATTTGGTTCTTATTCTTTTCAAAATCTTAAAGTCTTCCAAAAAATAGAAGCAATACTCCCCAACACATTTTATGAAGTCAGTATAACCCTTATACCAAATCCTGGCAAGGACAACACACACACATAAAAATACTACAGACCAATATCTCTAACGAATACAGATGCAAACATCCTAAACAAAATACTAGCAAATTGAATACAACAACTCATTTAAAAAAATGCATCACAATCAAGTGGGATTCATTCCAGGAGCACAAGGATGGTTCAACATACAGATATCGATCAACATAATACACCACATCAACAAAACAAAAAACAAAAATTATATGATCTTATCACTAGATGCAGAAAAGGTATACAATAAGATACAACATCACTTTATGTTTAAAATACTCAATTAAATCAGAATAGAACAAAAGTACCTCGACATAGTTGAGGCTGTGCATGACAAACCATTAGCTAATATACTAAATGGTGAAAAAAATGAAGGCTTTTTCCTAAAATAAGGAACAAGACAAAGCTGCACACTCTCCACTCTTATTCAACATAGTTCTGGAAGTTTTAGAGCTATCAGGCAAGAGAAAGTAATAAACAACATTTATATCAGGAAATAAGAAGTACAGTATTACTTTTTTGCAGATAATATGATGCTGTAATAGAAAATCCCAGACTCTACCAAAATATTATTAGAAACAATAAACCAATACAGTAAAGTTACAGGATATAAACTTAATAAAGAAAAGTCCACTGCTTTCCTATATGCCAATGATGAAACACAGAGGTAGATTAAGGTCAGTTGAGGTGCTGGGTGCAGAAGAAAATATTTGGCCCCTTAAAAAAAGAGAGAAAGAGACAGGGAAAGTAAAAATAGGTGTTAACCATATTTTAAATAAATAAAAAGTACTATGTACTATTAATATTAAAATTGCACATACGAAACCAAATTTGGTGTCATTACAAAAAAGTATAAAATTAGGGTTTTGTAGGGCCCTTCAGAAGTTGGGGCCCAGGGCATATGCCCAGTGCACCTGCCATTAAATCCACCTCTGATGAAATATCAGAAAATGAACTAAAAAGAAATCGATTTGTTTTTACAATTGCAACAACAACAAAAATAAAATACCTATAAATAAAATTAAAAATGGTTGTGAAGGACCTATATACTAAAAACTGCAAAACATTATTGAAAGAAATTGAGAAAGACACAATGAAATAGAATAATATTCCATGTTCATGGATTGGAAGAATCAACAAAGTTAAATGACCATGCTACCCAAAGCAATATACAAATTAAATTCAATCCCCATTAAAATCTCAATGTCATTTTTGAAAGAAATAGCACAAAAAATCACCAAGTTTGTATGCAACCATTAAAAAACCCAAATATTCAAAAACAATTCTGAGGAAAAAGGATGAAGCAGAGGAATGACACCACTAGACTTCAAATTATACTACAGAACCACAATAATCAAAACACATGATAATGGCAGAAAAACAGACATACAAACCGATAGAACAACGTTGAGAGCCCAGAAAAAAAACCCACTCATATATATAAACAAATTATCTTAGACAAAGGAGCCAAAAACACACAATGGAGAAAAGAAAGCCTTTTCAATAAATAGTGCTTGAAAAATTGAAAAGCCACATACAAAATAATGAAACTTAACTACAGTTTGTTCCCCTGCATAAGAATTAAATCAAAGTAGATCAAAGACTTAAACATAAGATCGGAAACTAAATTACATAGAAGGAAGTATGGGTACTAAGCTCATGGACCTTGGCTGAAGAGAACAATTTATGAATTTGACTTCAAAAACAAGGGAAGTGAAAGCAAAAATAAATGGATGGGACTATATCAAACTAAAAAGCTTCTGCACAGTAAAAGAAACTGACAACAATACATATAGGCAGCGAACTAACTGGGAGATGATATTTGTAAACAACAGCTATGATAAGGGGTTAATATCCAAAATATATTAAAAAACTCACAAAGCTCAGCAACAAACAAGCAAACAATCCAATTAAAAAATGGCGAGAGGACCTGAACAGACACTGCTCCCGGGAGGACTTACTAATGACTTACAGATATACTGTATTAAAAGGTGCTCATCTTTACTAGCTATTAGAGAAATTCAAATAAAAACCACAATGAGATACCACCTCACACCTGTTAGATTGGCTATTATCAACAAGACAGATACTAAAAAGTGTTGGAGAGGCTGTGGAGATAAAGGAACCTTCACTCACTGCTGCTGGGAATGCAAACTAGCACAACCATTATGGAAGAAAGTTTGGTGGTTCCTCAAAAAATTAAGACTGGAATTACCATATGACCCAGCAATCCCTCTATTGGGTATCTGCCCACCAAACTTGAAAACATTGGTATGTAAGGACACACACATCCCCATGTTCATTGCAGCATTATTCACAGTGGCCAAGACATGGAAACACCAAAGTATCCCTCGGTAGAGGATTGCATAAAGAAGATGTGGTACATATATACAATGGAATAATACTCAGCCATAAGAAACGATGACATAGTGACAACATAGATCAACCTTGAGAACTTTATACTGAGTGAAATAAGTAAATCAGAAAAAGCTAAGAACTGTATGATTTCACACATAGGTGGGATATAAAACTGAGACTTATGGACATAGATAAAAGTGAAGTGGTTACCAGGGGGACAGGGATGTGAAGGGAGGGAATCTTGGGAGGGGAGAGGGTAAAGGTGTAAAGAGGTACTAATATAAAGTGACAGGAAACGATTTGACTAGGTGATGAGTATACGACCTAATCAACAGTTCAAATGCTATAGAAATGTTTACCTGAAACCTATGTACTCTTATTGATCAGTGTCACCTTGTTAAAGTTAATTTTCTAAATAAAATTTAAAAATTAAAAAAAAATAGAATAAAATAAAAACAGGTTGTAATCTATTTATTTCTCATTCAATAATAAACCGTAAACATTCTGTCACTATATATCACTATGTTAATTGCTCTAAAATGAGATTGCTCATTGAATAAACATTTGTCCTTTGGTACAAATTGCCACACTGTTTTTCACAAAGGCTGTACCAATTAGAGTGGACAATACTATGCACAGAAAGTCTAGTGCCCCATGCCCAGTTTATCATTCTCATTCAACCATATTTATACAGATTATTTTTACATTCTTGCTTTGCTTTATTTCCCATGAGGCCAATTTTATTCACCTTTTCTTTCACAATTCCTTTTTTTATGATAATTAAACAGAATTTCCTTATTATAATTATTTTAAAAGCTATTTTCTTCTAACATTCTTCCGGTTTCCTTTATTATGTTTAATCTTTGATCTACCTAAAATTTAATTTAGTGCAATGATTTACATAAGTGTACAGATTCATTCTTTCTTAAATATACTTTAAGATTTTTATTTCAAAGGACTGCTTTTGTGCAAAGGCTGGAAGCTAGTTTCATGGTGAAATTTTTTATTGCTTTCACAAGAACATTAATGCTAGAAATTTTACAATTAAAGACTGATTTTTCATCTTTCATTAAAACATAAAGATCTTCTAAGTTTGAATTTTTTTAAAGAGTGCACATCTAAGTGATGCTATGAAGTATTTGTCTTTTGCTGTCTGGCTTACGTTACTTAGCACAATGTTTACAAGGGTTTTTCCATGTTGTTACAAATAGTAGAATATTTTTTCTCATGACTAAATAATATTCATATATCACATATTTATCCATTTATTCATTGCTGAGCACTTAGGTTCTTTTCATTTCTTGGATATTATAAATAATGCTGCAATGGACATGGGAATCCAGATATCTCTCTCATGCCCTGTTTTTATTTTCTTTGGATATATACCCAGAAGTGAAATTGCTGGATCAAATGGTAGTTCTATGTTTAACTTTTTTTTTTCTTTTTATTTATTTTTATTTTATTCATTTTCTTTTTAGAGAGGAGACAGAGTGAGAGAGAGAGAGAGAGAGAAAGAGAGAAAGGGGGGAGGAGCTGGAAGCATCAACTCCCATATGTGCCTTGACCAGACCAGTGCAGGGTTTTGAACTGGCGACCTCAGTATTCCCAGATTGACACTTTATCCACTGCGCCACCACAGGTCTCTATGTTTAACTTTTATATTTTTTAGAATTTTGGAGTAAGAAGGTTGAACAATAACATTTCTTGAGGAAAAGAGACCCTTAGCAGATAATTCAGTATTGCCAGAGTGTGGAGCCAGTGAAAAAATGATGAGCTATAAGGTCAAACAGGAGGGCAGGAGCCAAATGCTGGCAGATATCTTCTATGCCATTTAAGAGACTTAGGAGGTGGGAGGGCCTGGAAATGGTTAAACATGGCAGAAATAGGGCAGATTTGCGGTAGATCACTCTTATGGCTTTGTGCATAATTTATTTGGGGACTAAGAAAAGGTGAAACCACATAGGAGGTCATGAAGGTAGACAAATTGAGATATAATCCTGAAGTTCTGAAGGAAGATTTTGGCATTAATTGATGGCAGTGAGCTGAGGTATTTGAGAAATATCTATGTGGTAAAATTAGCATGAGATGGTAAGTGAAGGAGGGGCCAATGATGAGGCTCAGACTTCTACCTTATGTCTGAGTAGATAATGTCACTAACGTTATGAAATAGAGCAGCCAAAATGACTAGGGGTCAGTTCCCAGTAAAATGCAAATTAAATTCATGCACTCACAAGAATGGCTAAAATTAAAAAAGACCAACAATACTGAATGTTGGTGAGAAAGAGAAATCAAAACTCTCATAAGCTTCTGATAGTAGTATAAAAATGTTTGGAAATATTCACTAAGGTCAAACTTATGTATAACCTTGAACAAGCAATCCCCACTCTGGCTATGTACATAACAGCAATGTGTACACATGTTCACTAAAAAAAAAAAAAAAAGATGTACAACAGTATTATGGCTTCACTATTTATATTAGCACCAAGTTTGAAATAATAAAAAAAAATCTATCAGTAGTAAAATTTAAAAAATATGGTTTATTAATACAATAGAATATGACATAATTATGAGAATGATGTATTATCAGTAGGACTTTGCAGGCATGAAGGTGGCACTTGGGCCACCAATTACTGCTTAATAACTCTTGAAGAATTGAAGAAAGCCCTGGCCATTGGGAAAGGTAATACTCTGCCTTAGGTTGAATATTGCAACTAAATAGCAATCAATTTAGCTTCCTTAGTAGGAAAGATACTGTAAAAACAAAACTACAATGAGTCAAATACTGGTGCCTAGCACATTGTATCAGGAAGCTTTAAGAAATCATATTAGCTACCAGAGCTTTCTATGGGCCAGGAATGGTGCTAAGCCCTTTTATTTAAACTTAACAAATTAGGAAATTGAGGCTCCTAGAAGTAAGTTAATTACTCTACTTGATCTATTACTTTTGCAAGGCCTTTGATAGAATTTTAGGGTCTTTGCTATTCACACACTAAGGAAATAGGGTATTGACTAGGTTCCTAAATTATTGTACTAAGTGCAATTCTTGCTTTAATAGGCTAAGTAAATGGTATAGAAAAATCACCTCTAGGGCATGGACTGCCTGGATATTTACCAAACCAATATTTTCTTCCTTCTGGGAATACAGCTAGACTGCATTTCCCAAACTCCTTGCAGTAACCTATGGACTTATGACTAATATCTAGCCAACAGAAGATTGTTGGACCAATGTGTACCATCTCCAGGCCTAGGCTAAGAGCAAGAAAATGGAATGAATTTAGGTCTCTCAATCACTGCTCAGAGGTGATTCGTCCTGCTGGTTAGAAATATCCATTTTAGTTTTAACATCAGTAGAAACATAACTTCTATTTTGTAAAACTGCTGAGGTTTGAGAGTTTATTTGTTATGACAGTTAGATTGACCTCAGAAGCTTTTCTCATGTGTCACACTAAGCAGCCCTATGATTGATATCCACAACCATTAATTAAGGTGGCAGCTGGATTAAGTTGGCAAGGGCTGCCCACAGTTTGAAAGAAGAAATCAAATTTACTCTAAATTGTTTTTTAAAAAAAACCTTCAAAAATTGAAATTGAAATTCAATAATTATACAGAATACAATTAAGAACAAACACATACATATTCAAATATTTTATGTGAAACTATTACTGTAAAATGGATCTCATGAACAAAATAGAGCATAAGTTGATTATGAATAAGCAATAATGGTGCTAGTTTAGATACAATTATTGGTAAGTAGACATACACATAAATACATAGGTACAGGAAGAAGTGCCTCACATTGATGCAGGACTGGTACATGTGGGGGTTGAAGAGGGCTTTTTAAATTTGAGAGCTCACAGCTTTTATTCACATCTAAAAATTAATCATGAATATCACCAAAAAAGCAATCTGAAGCTAGAGAGGATAGAATTAAGTTTTTAATTGACCATCCTTGGCCTTTGACTCTATGTGAGGAATTGGTTATGGGTAGTGTGACCATGTGTCCTTGATTGCCCAAAGCAGTCCCATTTTATGACTTTGCCTAGGCTTAACTCTTAATACGGCCCCTTTTTTTTCCTCCAGAGTGCCCTAGTTTGGATGTTAAGTTGTATGATCCCTCTTGCTTTGGGTCACCCTTGAGCAGTTCTCAGTAGAGCTACTGATATCACTGATACTACCGTGAAACTTAGGTTGATAAAGCAGAAAACATTTTCTTTCTCTTTTAACTTCACATGAAAACTATTGGATTACACCTCTGGATAAGCTTGATGTACCATGCGCCCTCCTCACTCCCACACTTCTAATAGAAGAAAAAGCCTTCTCTGAAATGCAGTTGACACAATCTTATTGTCACAAACTGAGAATGAGTGTAGCAAACAGTAGCTTCTTCTATTATAGTTAATTTTTACCAAAATAAAAGGCAAAAAGATAAATAATTTTTAGATGAAAACCACCATTTTAGGTAGATGTTCCAAAATTTTTCCTAGATTATTCTAAATAACCCTGTATCATAGTCATTGAGTTCTGTTAGCAGATATTCTGCAAACTGTGTATTGGAGGACACATCAGGATGTAATTCTGAATGGTCTCTTATGTAGCTTTACTAAGGTGATCCGGGGAAGGAGATTCTAGGGAGAAGTATCACAACTCCTTTGATATATTTTCATGGTAAAGTTATTGTAGCCATTAGTTACAGCTCTAATTCTCAATTTGGGCTTCTCATACATAGTCCTGGAGAACTCAAAATAATAGAATAAATATAATGCATCTTTCTGTACATTTAGTTTTACTTTGGTTTTTATAATTTTAACTTTTTATGTATGACTAAACATAAATATATTACTACATGGAATGCAAAACACATGAAGTTTTAAGATAAGACAAGTTCCTGAAGAATCTCTCCCATTTCTGATAGACTACAGTGTGATCTCCCCATGTCTTCTGAATACATGGGTAGGAAAATTGGAGGAGCACTTTTTTAAGGTAGAGCACTTTGGGGCCTCAATCATCCAAACATGTTTTTTACCATGATTTCAAACTCAATGGGCTGTAATACAGTATGGGGAATAGGAGCATAGGCTTTGGAATTGAACAGACCTGGTTATTGTCCTCTCAGAGCCATTTACTAGCTCTGAAACCTTATGTAAGTGTGAATTAGGGATAATAATTCATAGGAGCATTTTAACTATTAAAGAATGCATGTATATTACTCAATACAATCCCTGGCACATAAAAAGCACTCTACAATTGTTCATTATTTTTTAAGAGGTCTCAGCTATATTCATTAGAATGCCCTGTGATCACCTAGTATATGTAATTTTGCTCTAGAAAGTATAAAAGGAGATGTGGAGAAACTGGAAATGATACTGAAAAGAACAACAACAAAGGCATTTTTAAAAGCTGAGAAGCTATAAAAATGAAAGAAGCCAGAGTGTCTTTAGCTTAGAAGACAGGAGCCTACAAGCAACAATTACAAGTACAAGAATTATTATGAGGAAGGGGCTGACGGGTTGTTTTTCATTTCTACTAGAATTAGCACACATAAATATTACAGCAAAACTTGGTTTGACACAAATAAGATGTCTTGTCAAGGAGACTGACAATATACTAGAACAGCATGCTAGAGAGGGTATGGCTATATCATTGTGGGTACATCTAAAAATATCCTGGCTAATTTAAGTAAAGATCTAGCTGTGACTGCCCTGGCTTACCTTATAATTCTGAGTCCCAGAGATCATTTTTCAATAGTTCAGGGACTCAGTCTTTGGTAGATGTTCATACTAGACTCTGTAACATATAGGGCAGATTATATATATATGCCCAGCTTTTTGGAGATACATTTATAAAAATTAATGTGCTTTATAAGGGAAGAACAGTATTAGGTTTATAATATTGATGATAATAATAGTTAGAATTTATTAATAACTATGTGGAAGAATGTATTTTAAGTATGTTATATGTCTTATCTTTTGCTGTTCAATAATTAGTTCTTACCCTTAATTACAAGACCTATTCTAATGCAGGTATATCTTAGACCTTTTATTTTTAATCTATCCAGGAGTGAATGCATGATGAATACTACCCCACCTAATCAACTCTTACCGGTCCTTCCATAACCAGTTCAAATTGCTCCTTCTCTATGACAGCGACCTGATTTTTCTGTCTGCCTAGTCATTTCTTTTTCTCTAAACTACAGCTTTTATCCTCAATACCATTCCTATGAGACTTAATCAATTCATTACTTTGAGGTACTTGTGCTTTGTTTTGTTTGGCTGTTCAACCCTTATCCTTTTATTTAATTCTTTATAGACATAATGTGACACCTTCTAAGTCTGACTCTAAAATTTTCAGGGAAACCTGAAGTAGTCACATGTGATGTTTTGGCTGTTCAGTGCCCATTTTGCCACTTGGGTGACAGTAGCTTATTTCTCATTTGGGAAATCATTTTTCTTCCATTGTGTGCAGTCTTGATGGGACAATCCATCAAAGCTCTCTGCCCTTCCTTTTCCTAAGGGTAAATAAGTGACTCAAGGGCTAGTTGGAATTTATCTCTTAAGGCTTTGAAACTTGAACAGGGTATCACAAACATAAGGAAAACAGTTGATTTATTGTAGTGGCAGTGACCTGGGGAAGTAGTCTACCTTTTTCTACCTTAGCACCCTACATCAACCAGATCCTGTTCTTACCCCAGTCTGCTATTCTAGCCTTTTTTTTTTTTAACTACCTGATAGTCTTGCAATAAGTTAGTTGTTCTTTCTGTTGCTGGCAACTACAGCATGCTAACTATTATAGCATGCTGTAATTCTCTAATTTGTTGTATGGCCCAAAACATAGTGCTTGTCACAGAGTAGGTGTTCATTGGGCTATTTGGAAGAACTTAAGTGGAAAAACAGACAATGACAAAGAGGAATACGATCTATGGAAGCATTTTGCAGATAGATAAGAAGTATAAAATTCCAGTGGAGAGCTCCAGGAATGCTACATTAGTGATAAATTATTAAATATTAAATTTACATCATTCTAACATCTACCCTATTTTTGTTTTGTTTATTAAGGTGCTTAAGGGGGGCAAGTGGCTTACTGCAAAATGCCACTAAGATACCCCAAACATTTTAGTGGCTGTGCATTATTATTTCTAGAACTCCCAGCACCTTCTGGCCCGGAGGCCCTCCTTTAAGTAATGCTGAAGAAGTTAATCTGAGCCAGGTTGAATGATACTCACTGATCACAACAGGAATTCATTCTATTTTTACATTTTCCTATGGATGTAGTAGAGTGATGCAAATGTGTGCTACCCAGGGCTGTGAAAAGATGAGAACAGAGCTCAGAGAAGTGAGACAGGATTCAAGAATGGGAGCAAAATAGAAAGCAGAACCCACAGCAGCTGTATACTACTGCACACAATACAGGGAGTTGAATCAGATGGCCTCTAAAGCCTTCTCCAATCTGATCATTTTTTGTTTCTACTTCTTTCAGTTGTTATTGGTATAGGTGTCAGAATCAGTTGCACTCAGAGGCACAAGTAAGTGTAGAAAGGATGTTGAAAATGCTGCTTCTACGGCTTGCTTTTTTTTTTAAATCCTCAGTCTACAAATAGAAGTTTTAATTCAGTAAATATTCATTAACAACTTCTTTGCCAATAACTGTTCTAGGTACTAAGAGGAAGAGCAAGCAGAGATGCAAAGAAAAGTAGTCACAGCTGCTACCTTTTAGTAGTTATAATTTTTAAATAAAACATGCTGCGCCACTTTGTGCTTTCTGTACCGAGCACATTTTGTAAATAGTAGTCCACACATTGGTCAGTGACAAAGGACTCTTCTTGCCTTCAAGGAGATTTTAGTTTTTATTCATTTACTGATTAATTCAACATTCTTTGTTGACTAATCTCCATGCCGGACTCTGGGCTCGCTGATATGGACATCATCATGAGAAAGATTGGCAAGTTCTCTTCTTAAATGAGAGTCAAGGAGCTCAAAGGAAAACTGGGGATAACTTAAGTCTCCTATTTAGTTTTTATTATGCCAGTTATTAACTTTTTCAACCCTTTTTCTACTGTATTCATAGTGCCATTTTGAAAAATCAAATTTGATCATGTCACATTTACCCTGCTTCAAAACTTTCCCATGGTCTCCTTCAGTATATAATTCAAACCCCTTGTTAATGCAGACAAGGTTCTGCATCATTTGGCTCTTTAGCCCTTTCATGTGAAGAATCTTTAAATGTCAGGATGGCAGCCCCTTACAATCTAATTCAGCCTGGACAGATGGCAGTTGACATAATAAGCAGGCTGACATGCTATCACCAAGCTTATCACAAATACCCCTTAAGTATTCAGTGATCATCTCTACCCACCAACTCTGGGGCGGGGGGAGGATGTGATGATGACCCAGAAAGAAAGCCCAGAGAGAAGTAAATAAAAGGCAGTACAGAATTCTAGGGCAATTGAATCACATTTTATTTCTCCAACACAAGAATGCTAGTCTCGGTGAAATAGATATGTGAATAAATAAAGACTTAAGAAATGAGAAAATATGATATCCTGAAAGAATAATCATGAAAAGGATTTTTATCTCATTGCTAGACCTTTGAAGCACTCTCTAGACTGTTACTTGAGATGTTCTTAGATACTTTTGGGCTGCCATTGAAGATTGTAGGCAGAATCTGACTCTATCCGAGAGATGTTCTAAACCATAAATGTACTTCAAAGGGTCTATGACTTCTGCTGCTGTCTGTATAACATTCATTAAATTCCCAAAGGGACTTACAATTCAATAAAAATTAAAAACCACGAACAAACCAAGGCTATGGATATACTCCCAATACTGAATTCCAGTTCTCTTTATTATTAAGAAGGCAGACCAGTTTCTCACGTTAGTATTTAAGGCAAGTAGTCACTGAAATGCTAACTTACTTAAGAATGAAAAAAATTTGAGTGTCTAAACTTCAGTTTCCTTAACTGTAATTGAGAATATTAATAATTATTTCCAGGGTTATTGTAAGAATGAAATGAAATAATGTATGTAAAGTCCTTAGCACAGTGTCTGAAACGTCTTAGGCATTCAAATTGTTGTTACTTTTGTTATTATTTCTCTGATTCTCACATAGTGTTACTGCCCACGATACTGTAAAATTTTCATATTCAGTCTTCCTATGTACTTATTTCTATGCTCTGCTTCTCCCTCATGAAGGTCACTGTTCTAGGTTCTTGAACCCAATGTAAAAAAAAAATAAAACATTCGACCTGGAAAGAATTAGGGGGAATCTTCTTAATTTAAGGAAGGGTATGTTAATGCTTAAAGGTTTATCTAAGGTCACATGGCTAGTTAGTGGCAAAACTGGGTCTTGACCTAAGTCCCCTAGTGCAGTGGCTTTACAGCTGCATTATTAATATACCAAATTGTGAGGAGCACCCTAAATCAATACACTAATATAGATTCACTGAGCACCAACCTAAATGGACCTAGAGCTATTCTAAAAATATTGGAAAGTGTGAGACAAGTATAAAATACATTCTTTTCAATTAAATAATTATAATTTATAACACAAATAAATCAAATTGTTTCTCTCATTGCAGATGTGTTTCCTCAATAATGTTACATTAATTTTGAATGCTTCCTTTTATGTTTCTAACTTTACCTGTGAGAATAAATAATGCAATTATATACGTGAATTCTTACTAAGCAGTTATCATTGTTATGTAGAAAACTCCATTATTATGGTCAGGCACCATTCACACATTGTCCAATTAGATCTCCCAATAATCCTATTTTATAGATGAAATAAAAAAGGCACGGAACATGAAGTAACTTGTCTAAGTCCCTTTCAGGCAGCAAAACTTGTGTTTCTGTCACACACTCCTTTGAACTTTTTAACTTCAATAATAATCCCTAGAAGCAAAATTAATTTTAAAAAAGTACAATACATAAGTATGATGCATATAAATTGCTTAATTAGTAGGAATTTAGCCAGAAACTTTTATTGGGTGCTGATTATTTCCTAGGCTACAGCACAAGAGGGTAAAATTAGCATCACAGCAGCAGCTAAAAATGGCATTTTGTTCCCTCTTCTCCTCCCCCCCCCCATCAAGGCAACTCCGTCCCTAGAGCTTGCCTGTGTTTGTAAGCTAGTCCTCCCAGCCACCAAGGGCCCTCGGCTGCTGCTGCTTCAGTTGTTCATCTCTGAGTATTCAAGTGTGCTGCTCAGGCTCCTGTGCCCTTGTCTGAAAGTTTAGGTTCTAGGAGTTATTTCAAGAAGGAAAAGTGGAATTCATTCTGACTTGTAGTGTGGGGGCTTGTGCTCTAAATGCGCTTTAAAGGTATAAATAAAGGCTATATCTTTTTCTTTCTTAGTTCCAGTATAAGACCCTCTAAGGCCAGTAGCTGTGGCCATGGCAGCCATGCACATGCAGGTTCCCATTAGATTCAGGCAGATAGATGGTAAAGAAACAGTGGAGCCAAAAACAGGTGGGCCATTCCTCTATTAAAGTCTCGTACTGGCCAAGGAGCAAACACACAGGGAAAACACTTCCCTCTACATTCAGAGCTCACAAAGCTACTGACACGTTATCTGGTTCCACAACCAGGAGAATCTTCTCCGGTTCCTCCTAGAATCAAAGGCTTCACCAGTCCCAAAGTCCCTCATCTCTGGTTCCCTGTCTGACAACATGGCTTCTTACTCTGCAAAAACTGGCTTCTTTCCTTGCTCCTCCTTCTTTTTCTCTCATTTTAAAAGTTTTCTGATGCAAAAACCTCTCTTCTAGCACACACTAGCAAGACAATAGCCCTTCCCAAGCAAGAAGATAATTTGCAATTTCACAGACCACATACCTGGTGCTTCCCAGTGCCATTTTTAACAATAAAAGTGAGCAAACTCAAAAAGTACAAATTTTACAAACTCATTTGCCCAACAGACCAATAATCTAGACCACAGGGTATTCACTATTGAAGATATTCAGTACTGCTTTCTTACTGAGCCTGGCCTGTGGCCTCTAGTTACTCAATGCTTGAAGAGGTCAAGCCCAGAAGCCTCTCTATGCCTTCATGCAAACAGACAGCAGTGGATCAGCTCCAGAGAGCCCTGAATGGGCTCAATCTAAAACATTGAGAACAGAAGAGTTCTCAAACCACTTAATCTCAAGTTCTTCAATGTAATGTGAAATGCTATGGTTGCAGAATAGAGCACAACCTCATTCCCACCAGCAAGAAGTCTACTATTTTTGCCTCCTAAACCAGGCTTCCAGACTTCTTTTAGACTTATTCACACATTAAGCTCTTCCTCTATCTCCATGTCTGAAGCAGTGATTCAGCATATGTGGCTGAGAAGTCACTCTCTCCCTGCAAAACACCTTTTTTGAACTAATATTAATTAGCCTTTGCTATGTATCAGATACTATAGTTGTAAAGTAGCATTCTGCTGGTTTATGTAGAGACAGCAAGTCCAAATAAATTTTTGAGGAGCTTTATTAATAGGAGGAGATTTATTAATAAGCCAGCTGCACATGACAAACATGGGGTATAGCTGACCCAAATTGTGCCATGTCGAATAGAGCTCTGAGGCTGGTTATATACACTTGATCACATAGAGGTTGGAGGGAAAAGGAAGGCGAGAAGAGCATGACACATTAGTCAAACAAGCTTGTAATATTCATTTATAGCAGGGGTTCGAGAACCTATGGATCACGAGCCACATGTGGCTCTTTTGATGGCTACATCTAGCTTGCAGACAAATCTTTAATAAAAAAATTAATAACGTTAAAATATAAAACATTCTCATGTATTACAATTCATTCATTTCCTACTGCTCATGTTCATGGTTGTGGGTGGTTGGAGCCAATCACAGCTGTCCTCTGGGACAACACCAAATTTTTATTGGATAGTGCGTAACATACACGGGTCATTGTGAGGTAAGAAAGTAAACTTTCCTTTTTTTAATCAAGTAATTAGCTAGCTAATTGCAGAAACCCTTTTGATGAAGAAGATGGCTAAAAGAAAAAAAAGATGAGGAGTATCGTACTTTTCAGCAGAAATGGACAGAGGAATTCACCTTTGTGGAGAGAGCAGGTCCTGCAGTGTGTCTAATATGCAAAGATAAAATTGCATCAATGAAACAGTCAAATATAAAGCGGTACTTCAACACATGCCATACTACGTTTGCATTGAAAAATCCAGTGGGGGACAGCAGAAAGAAAGCATGTCAAGAGCTACTGTGCAGCTACCAGCAACTTCGTGTTTGGACCCAACAAGTTGACTGGAATTCAGCTAGCTTTGCTGGTGCTTTAACAATTGTGAGAAACGGAAAGCCATTCACAGATGGGGAGTATGCCAAAACATTCATGCTTGATGTTGCCAATGAACTTTGTGACCACTTTTCGGATAAAGACAAGATAATCAAACAAATAAAAGACATGCCTCTGTCGGCAAGAACTGTTTACAATCGTACCATCATGATGGCAAATCAAATTGAGGCCAGACAAATGAAGGACATAAATGCAGCACCATTCTTTTCTCTCGCTTTGGATGAGTCAACAGACAAGCCATTTATCCCAATTCAGCGTGATTGCAAGGTATGCTGTCAGTGACACACTATATGAGGAAAGTCTTGCTGTCTTGCCTATGAAAGAGACAAGTTCGCTAAAGGAAAAAATCTACCAATGGATAAACTTATTTCGGTCTGTATTCATGGTGCTCCGTGCATGGTGGGGAAAAACAGAAGATTCGTAGTGTAGCACTTCTTCATGAACATGAAAAAAGACCCATCCTAAATTTTTACTGCATCCTACACCAGTAGGCGCTTTATGCTCAAATGTGTGGTGAGCAGCTCGGTGAGGTGATGTCGCTGATCATTTCGGGCGGTCAACTTTATTGTTGCCCGAGCTTTAAATGATTGCCAGTTTAAACACTGCTAGATGAAGTTGGAAATAATTATCCTGGTCTGCTTCTGCACAGCAATGTGCATTGGTTGGTGCTCAGCCATTTCGAGGCTTGTCTGACCGAAATCTGAATTTTTCTTGAAATAAAAAATGTTGAGCATTCTGAGTTAGCTAACACTGAGTGGCTCCTGAAGTTCTCGTGGACATGATTGAACATCTGAACCAGCTCAATGTGAAAATGCAAGGCATTGGAAATACAGTCTTATCCCTTCAACAAGCAGTGTTTGCATTTGAAAACAAGGTGGAACTCTTCATCGCCAACATTGAGACAGGTTGTTTACTACACTTGGGAAAGCTGGGAGAGTTTAAAGATGCATGCACAGAAAGTGACCCTGCTCACCATCTTGATCTCCAGCAGCTAGCAGGCTTCAAATCTAATCTTCTGCAGTCAATCAAAGTGTGCTTTGGAGAATTTTGTGAGCGCACCCATCTTTTTAATTTCATCACCCATTCACACGTGTGTGCAGTGGACAGTGCCAATCTGAGTCACATCCCTGGTGTATCCGTCAGAGATTTTGAGCTACAAGCTGCTGATCTGAAGGTCTCAGACATGTGGGTCAATAAGTTCAAGTCACTGAATGAAGATTTGGAAAGACTTGCACGACAGTAAGCAGAATTGGCGAGCAAACACAAGTGGGGAGAAATAAAAAACTTCAACCTGCAGACTAGCTTATTGTCAAAACTTGGAACACGCTTCCCATCACATACCACACACTGCAGCGTGTGAGTATTGCTGTACTGACAATGTTTGGCTCTATGTATGCATGTGAACAGTCTTTCTCACATCTAAAGAATGTTAAGACCAACCTATGATCACGTTTAATGGATGGAAGTCTCAATGCCTGCATGAAGCTTAACCTCACCACGTATCGACCAGACTACAAAGCCATCAGCAAAACCATGCAGCACCAGAAGTTGCATTAATGGTAAGAAGTACTTTATTCATCCTTGGTTAGCAACCGCATAGCAACATTGTTAAAAAGAATTCAGAAACTTATTGTACTTTAAAAGTGTTGGTCTTACATAAAAGGCACACATTTACTTGTATTTAGTGTTAAACATATTGTATGGCTTTCATGGAATTACATTTTAAAATATGTGGCATTCATGGCACTCTCATCCAAAAAGGTTCCTGACCCCTAATTTATAGGATCTATAAGAACATTTCTACATATTAAAACTTATAAGGTAACACAATAGCGAAGGATGTAGTTTTTGCATATCAAAAGACATCTCCAAATCTTTTAGTGTCCATCTGCCATTCCTTTGTCTAGAGGTACACACGATTTCAGGATGGGAGAGGGCTCACAGAATGTCAAATGATAAGCCTTTGTAAATCATCCATTAAGGAGAAAGAAAGGGGAGAGGAAAGGGCCACTCAATAATTTTCTTCCTCTCTTGCTCCTGGCTAGCTGTTTACCTTCTTCCTCACAGGTATGGGGGAGGGGTCCAAGTCTCTTTCCTCTTTTTATTCAAAACCCAGTACAAAAACCTCTCCATTTAAAATACAATAGGCCTTCCTAAGGATGAATGCCATGGCCATCTTGAGCTGGTGTAAATCACACACAAGTATAAAAAATCATATTTACAAAATCTCTCTGTATGCTTGGCCTAAATTATAAAATGCCTTTTAAGACTCTTAGTAAAAGGTGTTTTTTTTTTATTTTATCTCAGTACATAGTATGTCCAGGAAGCTCCCACATTTGTTTCCCTTCATTCTACACGGAAAGGAGGGGGCAAGAAACCTGACTCTTCCTTCTAAAATATTAATATTAATTTTTGCAATTCTTCGGAACCTTACCACACTATAATGCATTCCTTATACTTATCATTAAAAATCAAAACAGCATGATTTTGTAGTGCAATGCTGGTGGTGAAGGCCAGGCAGGTCCACATGGAATTCGGGCAGATGGTAGAGGAACTGGGGAGCCATAAAGCGTTGGGCCATACCCATTTATTTGAGGCTTGCAGAGAGAGGCAACTGAATAACCAAAGGAAAACCGCTTTTTACAATGGAGGGCAAGGGATCAGGAAAATTGCCCCTCACAGTGGAGGTTGAGGGAATCAGGGAACTGCACCTCACTTTACAGCAGTGGGAGAGCAATCTGGGAAAATTGCCACCGAGGGAAAGCACTTGTAGCTTTCATAAAGACACACATGTGGTTTTCTGCCATGTGTTCACACACTAATCATGCAATGTGCTTGCAGCTGGAAGACCAGTGAGCAAACCTAAGACAACTGTTTTCCCCATATGTAAATAAGGGAAAATAAGAGACTCATGAGACTCAGAAAGATTAAATAATGTCCCTCAGGTCACCCAGGATTTAAGTAATCAAGCTGGCTACAATACCTCTTTCCTGACTACTAAGTTACATTTCTTTTCTGCCTCAGTTTAATACTAATTTGTCAAATGTAAAATAGATAAAAGGACATGAGCAAGAGGAATACAAATGCCTAATTAGCATGAGTAAAGTGTGCACTGTCATTATCATGTCAAGTTTTTTCCTATGAATGTTTCATTATAAGAGCATTTTTGTTGACAAAAATTCAAAAATGCACATTTGCTAATTGAAGCAAGAAAATGTCAATAATCCCACTTTATTTGTTAATTTAGATATAGCTCAAGCAAGTACAGCTGGTACTGCTATTCTTAGGCTGGAAGGAATGGGGGATATTTATTTTAACAGATAGACTGAGTTAGATTCAGGAGATGATGCAACTACTTCAAATCTCTAGTCATCTCCCATCCCCCTCTGCTCCTAACACTGCAAACTATGCCAGTGAGATGAATGTGAGAATGGAATTAATCAAAATGAGACAAGGGACCAGCAGTCTATCACAGATGGCAGTTTGATTAATGAAAGCCAGAAAGCATCTAGTACAATTTGGGAAATCAATGAGACACAGGCAATAGCAACAGGAAAGCTCTAGTTTCCCTAGAAAAAAATTTTCAAATCCTTTGTATTTGTTTAGATTCTTGATGTGAGGATGTCAAGGCATTTCAAAAGCAATTTATTCTTGTCCATGTTAAGGAGGAATCAGCACCAACATGAATGCAACTTTCCCTCTGGGATAAGAGAGGAAATAGGAACAGAGAAGAGAGAAATAGAGAACTCCCCTTATAATTGATGAAAGGGCAACCAAATTTTAGTGCAGTCATTTTGCTTAACCTTATAGTAGATATCTTTGAGGGTAGTGGTCCTTCTCTGAGAACTGCTCCCTTTGTTCATAAAAGTGAATCATGACTGCCATCAGAGGCAGATTTAACGGCGGGCACACTGGGGGCACGTCCTGGGCCCCAACTTCTGAAGGGCCCTGCAAAACCCCAACTTTATATATTTTTCTAATGACACCAACTTTGGTTTCATATGTGCAATTTTAACATTAATAGTACATAATATTTTTTATTTATTTAAAAATATGGTTAACATGTATTTTTACTTTCCTTCTCTCTTTTTTTAAGGGGCCCAATATTTTCTTCTGCACCCAGGGCCTCAACTGACCTTAATCCACCTCTGACTGCCATGTTTGTTCTGAGTGATTTTCCCATCCCCACCATGGTCACTGTTGATTGGATCATGGCTGGACACCTTACCCAACTGAGGCCAATCAAATTTATTTTCTGGTGAATTGGGATTGGCATTCAGAGAACTATTTAATATGTAGATCAGGCATTGTGAGATGTGCAAGAGCAAAGAGACAAGAAAGACATCTCCAGAGAGAAAAACGAAGCCATTTTTTTTTAGAGAACTGAGCAGGTATCTTTCTTGGTTTCTGTCAGCTATTCAGTTTCTGATTCCAGCCCCTGTGAAATCCAGCCACATGGTCTGCCTTTAAAATGAGTGTAACACTCCTGAATCCTATTATTAAATTCTCCTCTTCCACTTAGGTTAGCTCAAGTGGGTTTCTGCTAATTGCAACTAAAAGTATCATAAGTACTTCACTGATGACTTCATCAGGTACAAATTCTTCTTGAAATATTTGCCTTGCAATATCTTCTCCTACATCTCCATCTATTTCTCAATATCTATTAATTGTGCCTCTTTTCCTTTCTGTCTCTTAAATATAGGTATTTTCTAATGTATTGTGTTTTTAACCCACTTCTCTGTCTCTCTAACCGTTTTTGAGAATCCCACCTCCTCCTGGTTTCAGTTAATACCTACAACCACTTGAATCTCAAATCTATATCTCTAGCCCTTACCTCTTGATTGGTATTGACAAGCCATTCTCGATAGTCTCACAGGCTCCTTAAATTAAAAAAAAAAAATGAAATCACTCATTTTCCTCTTTCTCATCTCAAAAAATCTCCTCTTTCTCTCATGTTTTTTTATTTTTTATTAGAAAATTGCTTTCTATAACCAGTCAACCAAGCTTGATGCTATAGTTGTATTTAAATAGTTCCTCTCTTACCCTTTGTTATAATTCAATCACATACTATCTCAATTAGATAAATTATAACTGTCAATCCATCATCTTCACCCTGTCAGAGTGTAGAGCACTTCTTATTGTCAAAAATCTATATGTCTATCCTTGTGCCAGGACCACACTGGCACTGATCACTGTAGCTGTGCAGTACGTTTTGATATTGGAATATGTGAAAACCTTTCTAAAGTGTAAATTCCTGGGCCCTACCTCCAAAGATTCTGTTGCAGTCAGAATGGGGTGGACTGTGATTCTGATTTTTTCAAGTTTCCTAGAAGAATTTATTGCAGGGCTCTCCAGGGATACCATAGAGTAATGGTTAAGAATGTCAGTTTTGGAGTCTGACTGTCCAGAACTGAATTCTGGCTCTGCCCTTCTTTGCTGGGTGACACTGGGAGGATAGTTGCTTCTCCTTCTGTAAAATAGGGATGATAATAATAGTAGTTTGCACATGATTTAAATTTATTTATTCCTGTATAACAGAAGAGTGCCCTCTGGAACTCTGTAAATGTTAATTATTTGTACTAATAGTTGCTCACAGGCGCAGACAATGGGACATGAAGAAAGAGGAAAGAAAATGTGTGCCAATTTGATGACATCAAAACATCTTTAGCAACATGGCAAAATCAAATTAGACATTGTGAATAACACGGAAAAAAATGTTTTCACATTGATTTTTTTATCGTGATAATATATATACAGCCTAAAAGTTGCCATTTTAGTCACTTTTAAGTGTACAATTCAGTGGCATGAATTACATTCACAATTTTGTGCAGCCATCCGTTCCAGCGATTCCTGACATTTTTACATCACCCCAAATAGAAACTGTATCAATTAATACCTTCCTATTCTTTTTGACACCTTCTCAGCCCCCTGACACATGGTAACCTCTTATCTACTTTCTAGCCATATAAATTTGACTGTTCTAGATAGTTCATATAAGTAGAACCATTAAATATGTGTCCTTTTGTGTCTGGCTTATCTCATGTAGAATAATGTTTTTAAGGCTCATCAACATTGTAGCATGTATTAGAGCTTCATTCCTTTTCATGTTTATCCATTTATCTGTTGATGGACACTTGCCTTGCTTCAACCTTTTGGCTATTGTGAATAATGCTGCAATAACCATTGACACACAAGTGTCTGTATGAATCTTTGTCTTCAATTCTTTTGGGTATATATTTAGGTGTAAAATATAAATAACTGATCTTTTAATGGAAGTAACATGTAGCATTGTGATAAAGGAAGCCCTCTGCTATCTTTCTCACACCCTGGCCTTATGACATGAGACTGATATTGTCACTCCTTCCTTGACCTGCATGTCCACAGCTCATTGTAATTGTTGTCTGGACTATAGAGATATGAGTGCCTCTGGTGGAGGGCAGGCTGGGAAAGGGGACATTTCAATCATTAGTAGATGATAGAAATTGGTGACAGGAATGAGGAAATCAGGGAGTCTGCCCTGTAACCTGATACCTCTTGGTTTCAACAGGATGTTCTGCTTAGCCAAGAGATGACAAGGTTATGTAAGGTCTCAGAAAGAGGTGAATATGGACTGTATAACTGTGCACATTTCTTGACCCTAACAGCTGCTAAGGCTGTCATTACAGGCAGCAAGAGCCTCTAAGGGAGAAATAAAGGGGAGTTGGGAATGCAGTTGGTGGGGCAACATAGCTATCAGTTACTAAAGATGTTCACAAGTAGGGAGAAAATTTTTGACACAGATGTACCTCCCGCCCACCTCACTACTAGAAGTACACTTTAGGAATTGTCCCAATGCCACCGGTTTTATCCTGATTTCAAACTGACACTGCACCCCTTAGTGCTGCTTTGATCTCCTTGACTCATAGCAACCTTACTCCTTAGTTCAGTAAAGATGAATACAGATTGTAGTGGTGCTATTTATTGTATTCTGGTAGAAAGAGAATTAAGCAATATGAATGAGAAATACAAGTTCTGTTAGGTTCTATAAAAGGCATAATTCATGTGGTTGTTAATACTTGGAAATATTTTATTATATATTTTGGTAGAATTAAATATATTAAGGTGGTAGAATTAGGCAAAAATGAGCTCTTTAATAAGAAGAATATCTCCCCCAACATATACTAGGTTCACAGGCTTATGAAAGGAGAAAGAATTGTATAGAGAACTTGAAGAGCTGTGGTAGCTTTGGAGGGAGTTTGGTCCCCCTTACTGAGAGTTGATAAAGAGCATTTTGGGCTGTGAATAAAAGAAGATGTCCTGAGTGACACACTAAGACATTATGAACAGCATGCCTACCTGTTGTTTCTCTATTAGCTTAAGGAACAGCGTAAGTCTGGTGGTATTGTAATTGCCTGTCCTACTTGCCACCATCACGGGATGACAGAAATCCTGAAGTCAAGATGGGGATCTGATTCTCCTGGTGGCTCTGGCAGATGGCTCAGACTGCTGGCTTTTTGGTAGCTCACTTACTTGACTGCTTACCCTGCCTTGCTTGTGTCAAAGTCTATCTAGCCCAGCTAGAAATGGTAGGTCAACAGAGACACAGAGGAAAAATACAAACTGAGCAAATACAGTTTTTTTAAATGTCTGAAGAAATTATAATTTTATAGAGTACAGAAAGTTATTGCCAAGATTATTAAATATTGCCCAAAACATTTGCCTAACATATATTAAAAGACCTGTCTTTATTAACTAGACCAGAAAATCTACTTTTTTAGAAGTGATACAGGGTATACAAAGATTCTCAGGCCCTTCCTCCACTTTTCCCATCTGAGCTAGATATGATCTCAACAGCTACTGTATTCTAGTCCAGTCTCCCTGCTTCCTGATCACCCAAAGAGAGAGGGGCATCCCTGCCTAGCTACAAGACTCCTTTTTTAGGCTTTGGGGAACTAAATATGGAGCATATTGACAATGTCCCTTTGATTCTCAGTAACCAAATGTCCTATTCTCACTTGTAACATTTTTTTTAAAAATTACCTTCCTGTGGTTGTACAAGGCATTTTATCTGATTTGATTTTAAGACCATTTGTCATTCAGAGCTGCAACATAGTGAAGTAGAAAGAACTAGGGTCTAGACTTAAAGCAAGTCTGTTCCAAAAACAAGGTTGACTGCATATTAGCTATCTTAATCTCCCTGGGCCTCAGTTTCTTTACATGCAACATAAGACAATAATAGTTCATAAGGTATTTGTAGCACTAATCGGGAGCATGAATGTAAAGCACACAAAAGGGCTCAGTACTAGATTCCCTGTCTCCTTTTTTCTTTCCCAGGGAATGCTCGGCTTCCTCAGGCAGCATCAGATACTCAAGGTTCATGTGGTCTCCTATTATGAGGGCAATCTTATATCTCCCAAAGCTCTTGTCACATCCACACTGCTTTTGTTATTTGAAGGCCATTGAAAATTGTTTTCTTAAAGCATATTTAATGACATAAGGAAAAAAACCAATAAATGTATCATAAAAAGGAGATAAAAACAGACAGTATGAGTAGTCTTTAGAAAAGAATATGTCTAATACATTTATGTATATGACACTTTTTGGCAAAATAATTTTCCTTTATTCACCTGCACTTTACGTGATAGATATTCACCAAGAAAACAGCTTTTTTTCTTTTTTTGTAAGCTGAGAAGAGAAGCAGAACTGCCTACATGGGGGAAATATATCTAGTGTGAGAGAAGGCTTGGCTAGGAGCTAAATAAAGAACAGAATTTTTTTTTATTTTATTCATTTTAGAGAGGAGATACAGAGTGAGAGAGAGAGAGAAAGAGAGAAAGGGGGTAGGAGCTGGAAGCATCAACTCCCATATGTGCCTTGACCAGACCAGTACAGTGTTTTTGAACTGGCGAACTCAGTGTTCCCAGGTCAACGCTTTATCCACTGCACCACCACAGGTCAGGCCAGAACAGAATTTTTTAAAGCAAAATGCTATATGCTCTCTGAGCCAGTTTCTACCCCATCCTCTCATCTGCTTGAAATTATCGGTAAAATGGCAATGGGTCAGTGTGTATGGAATGCTACAAGATGAGTGTGGGGAAGTCACAGGCTACAGACAGGATCCAACTATACAGAGTAGACAGTCTCTCTCTCTCACACACACACACACAGTGACACACACTCATACACATGAGCATTGAAAAAAAATTAGGCAAATGCAGAAGAATGCCTCTTGGACTTAGGTTATTTCACAAGCAGAAATAATGGACCTATTGTGAGACCCAAGGAAAACCGAAGCTGGTTCAGGAAAATTTTCTGTTCCCTCCACTCCCAGGTACTTTGTGCTTGTGGTGACTCTGCAAAAAAAAAAAAAAAAGGTGTTGTTGAATTTTGAGTGTACATATTTTCAACATCCAATCTTCTCAATCATATAACATACTATACTAGGAGGTGGTCATTTTTCAGAGGGACTCACCCAAAGCCACACATAATTAGTGGCATATTAAGCCAGCAAACCTTGACTCCACATTGCCTCTAGCCCTCTTTTTCCTTTGTTGTTTTGGTATGAATATTAGGAAAGAAGAATATATGTGTGTGTCTGCATGTATGCGTATGTGTGTGTGTGTGTGTGTGTGTGTAGAGAAATAGAGTGACAGAAATTACATATGTGTGTATGTGTGTGTATTGGTACTATATACATGCATTTTTTTCTTGATAATGCAATAGCCTACACTTCTATGTGACAGAAATATCTTAAAACCTTTAACCTCTGTCAGGCTTACCTTATGATGGAACTGGAACCCAGAAAGTCAATCAGGAAGATAAGATCAAGAAGTAATTCTTAGCTTTTTTTGATTTACTTATTTCACTCAGTATAATGTTATCAAGGTCCATCCATGTTATCATAAATGACAATATGTCATCATTTCTTATGGCTGAGTAGTATATTCTATTGTATATATGTACCACATCTTTATCCAATCCTCTATTGAGGGATACTTTGGTTGTTTCCATGTCTTGGCTACTGTGAATAATGCTGTGATAAACATGGGTGTGCATGCGTCTTTACATACCAATGTTTTCGAGTTTTGGGGGTATATACCCAGGAGAGGGATTGCTGGGTCATATGGTAGTTCTATTCTTAATTTTTTTAGAAATCACCATACTTTCTTCCATAATGGTTGTACTACTTCACATTCCCACTAGCCATGAATGAGAGGTCCTTTTTCTCTACCGCGTCTCCAACACTTGTTATTACCTGTCTTGATAATAGCCAATCTAACAGGTGTGCGGTGATATTTCATTGTAGTTTTAATTTGCATTTCTCAAATGGCTAGTGAGGATGAGAATATTTTCATATATCTGTTGGCCATTTGTATGTCTTCTTGGAAGAAGAGTATGTTCAGGTCCTCTCCCCATTTTTTAATTGGATTGTTTGCTTGTTTGTTGCTGAGTTTTGTGAGTTCTTTATATATTTTGGATATTGACTCCTTATTGGAGCTGTTGTTTGCAAATATCATCTCCTATTTAGTTGGCTGTCTATATTTGCTGTTGTCAGATTCTTTTGCTGTGCAGAAGCTTTGTAGTTTGATATAATCCCATTCATTTATTTTCCCTTTTACTACACTTGCCTTCGGGGTCAAATTCATAAATTGTTCTCTATGACCAAAGTCCATGAGTTTAGTACCTGTTTTCTTCTATGTAATTTATTGTTTCAGATCTTCACACATAGGTGGGATATAAAACTGAGACTCATAAATAAAAGTAAAGTGGTTACCAGAGGAATGGGGATGTGGGGAAGGGGAATATAGGGAATAGAGTTAGGGGAAGAGAGTAAAAAGGGACAAATACATGGTGACGGAAAATTATTTCACTTGAGGTGATTAGTACACAACATAATCAACACTTCAAATGCTATAGAAACATTTCCCTGAAACCTATGTACTCTCATTAATCTATTTCACCCTGTTAGATTGAATATTTTACCCTACCCCTGGTAACCCCTTCCTTTTATCTATGCCCATAAGTCTCAATTTTATATCCCACCTCTGTGAGAAATCATATAGTTCTTAGCTTTTCTAATTTACTTATTTCACTTAGTATAAAGTTCTCAAGGTCATAACCTTTCAAACAAAGGCCTCAGACATCATGTAAAACTTTCAAGTCCCAGGCCTCAAAAAGAGTGGATTTCCTGCTCAGGGACTGGCCAGAATTTCATCTCTGCTTAGTTTGGTTCCTACATCAGGCATAGCTGCTGGTGGAATCTCAGGCAGACATTTAGTCTCTTTTTTAGCTGTGGCTCCAGCCCCTTTCTTTGGGAAGGCCTAACCTATCCCTTACAGGAGAACTCTGTCCAAAAGGAGACAGATTGGGTTGGAGAGGGTCAGTTGTTTAGTTCACCCTTTCATTCCTATGCCAACAGCTAAATTCAGTGTTCATCTCTCCCTTTCTTGCTTCACCTGCTCCAGATTTCACCTGGGTTTACATTGTGATCCTCATCACAGGACAAACCTGTGATGGGAGGGTAGGGCCCTAGAAGGAAAACTAGTAAGGGTAACATGTCTGTCCCTCTAAAAACAGGGACAAGCCTATATTAATAATTAAAGATAAGAAAAGAGAAATGGAGGTTGAACATGGAAGGGTCCTTAGATCAGGGATTGAAAAATTGTTTTGTGATGCTCAGGGCCTCCTTGGATGCTTGCTAAGAATCTGTAAGTTATTTTGCAAAAAACTTAGGCTTTGGGAACTTTTGTGAAACTATGTCTTTAAGAAGTTCTGTATGTATGTTCTTTATGTATGTATGTAAGGGCTTTCATTCTGTTTGCAGCCTCATTCTTTTCAGTTTCCAAATTTCACTCTTGCTTTCCCTTCAGTGCAGGACAAATTTGCAGTGTTGAAGCTATATGGCACAAATATATACAGGGAGTCCTCAGGTTATGATAGTCTCTACATATGATGTTTCAAGTTTACAATGCTCACTGCATATTCATCTTCTGTGGCTTAATTGTGTTTTTATGTTCTAGATTATGATTTTACAACTGTTTTAGGATAGGTAAGTGACTTACGCTAGGGTATATTTCAACTTCCACCAAAATTCAGGTTACATGACTGGCATAAGAACAGAACTATGTCGTAACCTGAGGACCCCTGGTGTGTGTGTGCGTGCATGCGTGTGTGTGTATGTGTGTGTGTATCCAAACAAACCAGGCTTAATCTCAAGGCTGCCAGTAATTAGGATGGTTCTGTTAGTTCTGGGACTCAGTTACCTTATCTTTAAAATTGTGTGTGTGTTGGAGGGTGAATATGATAAGGATTAAGTGGAATTATTGTTTGGGAGAGTGCGTGCCATATGGCAAGAAATATCTGCTTGCATTACTATTGGACCAAGTGTCTGAGCCAGACTATTGTACATCGCCACCTGGAGGTGAAAAATTAATACCTAACTTGACATGCCTCAGAAAAAGAGTGACATGAAGAGGAAAGAAAAAATAATATGGTAACATTCACCCCAATCTTATTTTTAGTACTTTATTAACATTGCTATTATTATTTTTGGAATCTCCAAATCATATCTGAAGAATTCTTTTTTAGTCCTGGATCATAGTATTCAATCTGGTATAATACTTGCTTCATTATAATTTGCGATATGTGGACATGTTCCCTATTTTTAGCCTATGGATATAAAAACATTGACAAAATACCAGGACTTTTGAAATTATCATCAGGACTCTTTGGTTGGCAGAGGAAATGACAAGCCAAAAACAGTTAAGATACTTGCCAAAACAGATCATGGACCAGAATTTGGATTTTTTCATTTCTTAATAACTAGTTTGTGAGAAACTTACATAAGACTCAAAGAGCCTCAATTTTAGTAAGATTCCCAAGGAACACATTTAATTGTGCCATGAATTGGGAAGCAAACTTGAATGTAAATGAAGCCATTCTTTACCTTCACTGATAATATTAGCTGAATTCCACATTTTTCTTTAAAGAAAGGGAGAAGAAACAACCTCAAAACTATGATCCAGTGCTCCTTTCCTAAGTTAAGGCCAGGATGTTTTTTTCAAATTTTGCATTTTTAAAAAACAAATGAAAGACAAAGGAAAATAGGAAAGTCACTGGCTTGAGCCCAAGATTGCTGGCTTGAGCAAGGGGTCACTCACTCCGCTAGAGACCCCCAGTCAAGGCACATATGAGAAAGCAATCAATGAATAACTAAGGAGCCACAATAAAGAATTGATGCTTCTCATCTCTCTCCCTTTTTGTCTATCTGTCCCTATCTGTCCCTCTCTCTGTTTCTGTTACAAAAAGTAAAATAAAATAATCAATATAGTATTTGAAGGTAGAGGTATGTATTTCATTGAAGTATGCCATGGCTGGGTCTTTATCTGGCAAGTCACATGCAAACATATATGGGTAGAGACCTTTTGAACAGTATAAAATGTTCCTCTTGTTCAAGAAAGGTTAATAGAGTTTAATCTTAATAAAAACAATTCAGCTTGGCCACATTTAACTGTTAGAATCTCAGGCAAATAATCTTAGGACTGACACTATATTCCATGGAGGTACATATGCATTTTACAAATTAGAAAAAATAAAAGACCTACGCTAGTAGGTGATTTACCCACATCAACACAAACCATTGCAATAGGGTGAAGACTTTAATTCTCTTCTACTGACTTCAGGGCTTTATACTGCTACTTATTTAAAAATAAACTATTTGAGGGAATATGTTTTGGTAAAAGATTTTTTGCTATATCACCAAACACACGAAAACTAAAACTTTTCAGGACCCTCTTTGATTTGTAGAACCATTATCTACTTAAAAAATACATAATGGGCATAAAATTGCCTTTCAGACAATTTTCACTCTCCTGGTAGTTCTGAGGAGTATTTTAATTGCCCTAGAGACTAAGAAATTCATTCTACTTGCATCTCTATAATTCACTTGCAGGCTCGAGTTTGTCCAGGGTTGGTTAAGCGGCTAACAACCTTAACAGGGCGTCCCAACTTTGTAAGTTCTGTCATCACCATTCTCTAGCTGTGAGTGCGCCTTTTAGAATCACAGCTGCGTTTGACCTTTGCTGTCCAAAGGTTTAGCAACCATCTGACACATCATGGAGTCCACAGGGACAATATTAAACTGAATGATTTCAGTGTAACCAGAGCTGAAAAACAGTTGAAGCAACATGCCCAGTTCAGTCATAACACACACATTTAGTAGTATGCTATGCTAGGGAGCAAGAAATTGGGCTTTCTCTGGCTTCAGTTCCACAAAGGTAGAAATGAGAGAGGGTAGGAACAGAAGCCAACTTTATATTTCTAGTATTTGATTCATTTCTGGACCCAAGGCTTGAAGAGCAGGCAGCAGAGTTGTTAATTAAGCTGAGGTGGAAATGAACAATGCTGTCAAGTGACCTTGTTACAGTTCTGCGGACAACGATGAGTTCAGGGGGAGAGAGGTATTTATAGGCAAAAACTACAAGGTACAGTTGTTCCAGCATGTTTGTACAATGTCATGTAAAAGTACACACTGTTCTAAGATAATAAACCGCCTTCCTGTGATATCTGCAAGACTGATGCACAAAGTACGCATCCTGACTCTGTTAGCAAGATTAGACCTGCTGGGGCTTGTAAGAATTTTCTGCTGTAGCTGTCGCTATAGACTAGTTCCTCTTAAGCGCTGAGCTAAATTGGGTCAGGGGTTCTAGCATGGGCTGGCACTCCAGCAGAGGCCCCATTGTCATTTGATACTCTATAATACTTGTCAAAAAAACCACTGGAAAGTTCTCATGGCCCCTAGAGGAGGCAAATATACTTTTCATTAACCCCAGGAAGCCAAACAATATTGCCAATAATTTGGGAGAGGTTATATCAGACAAACTCTACTAATTTAGAAGTCAAATCAATAGCTGTAATCTCAATGTCATTCATGGTCATTCGATTTGCAATAGTATAAGATGATTAAAAAGAAAACAAACCCATTCTTATAGTATATTTATACCCATCCTCTCAAAATGGCTACAAATTGCATCTATTTAAGCTTATAAATTACAAATTTAATTAAGCCCTAGGGAAGAGATTAAGTTCAGACTACTAACTCCATAGGTAAATTCTAACTAATAAAAGCCTCCATTTGTTGAACAACTAATTGTCAAACAATTGAAAATGTACTATGTGTAGCTCCTTTTGGACAAGAACTCTGCAAGTTTGGTATTATCAATAGCATAAAGCTGATGAAACTGAGCCCTCAGAGAGGCTAATGTATAGTATACCCAATTACTGAGCTGGTAAGTGGTAGAGTCAATGATAGAACCTATGTGGCTGATCCCAAGACCAAACCTCTTTCAGCCACATGCAATAACATTTGGGTATATTGTTCTATACCAGTGGCTCATGTTTAAAGGCCACCTCAAGTCACAACATTTCCATGAGCCTTCTTTGAGTGTTTGCTGCTATTTTTTTAAAAATCTATAGGCCAGGTTTGAGTACCGCAGTTCTGTCACTTTTTGACCATTTATCCTTGGATAATTCATTTAACCTCTCTAAACCTCACTTTCTTTATGGTGAAATGAGGATAATACTACTGTATTGTGTGACTTTCAGAGGATAAAAGGAAATGCCCAAGAAGCATACATCTAGTGTCTGGTGCATGTTAGAGGCTAATGTTTATTGAGGATTTTCTCTATGGTAAATGCTTTCCATTCATTATTTCATTTAATCCATACAACCAACCTATGATGTAGTTACTAACAAGTCTTAGCTAGGGCAGCGAGGCTCACCACATTGGATGATTGGGCCATTGTTACACCACCAGTAAGTGGCACGGCCATTGAGCATTCTGAACTCAGAATCCATACCCCTCACCACTACGGGGAGGTCTTCAGACCTATGAGAGAAACGTGAGATAAATTAGTGGGTCATGGCCAGTATTTTTTAAAGAAATAGAAAAAAACACATAAAATATATTAGAATAGAAATATCAGTATGCCCCATAAATAAAGGTGAATATTCTGTAAAAGTTTTAATTGTGTGTGCATGTATACTGGGTCTTGCTATAGAGTTTATTTCTTCCTGTAGGTTATGAAAAAAATAATACAATTATAAATAATAGGTTCTCAGTAATGGATTCCACATAATATGCCTCACTGTTTTATCCTTCAGGGCAAGGACAAGCTATTGTTGCTGTCACTATTGTGTTTAGAGTCACCTGTCACATGTAGTTTGATAACTACTTACTGATCCATTCTAATATTCAGTGACAGTGACTTTAATGGGCTATTTCATTCATTTGTGTACTCACTTATTTAAAAAATATTTATCAAGTGCTTACTATGCTCCAAGTCTTATACTAGGGACAGGAGATTCAATGGTGAAAAAAACAAAGACACAGTTTCTGCCCTCAAAGGGGTTACATTCCAGTGGGGAAAGCAGATATCAAACTCAACAACAAATAAAGTAGTAAATTCTAGATCATTACATATGTTAGGGTTTCTGCAATATATTGTAACGTAGTAAAAGGTAAAAGGAAAAAGACACCATAACCGAATGTACAAAAAAATAGTGACTTGAATTTGCACAGGAGTAGTATAGAAAGCTTCATGGAGAAAAAAACATTTAAACTTTTTAAAGTTTACAAAGACTTTATCTCAGACTTTTTCTTACTTTAATACAAAGATCATTAAAGTACAAATTATCTGATTGTATGTTAAGCAGCACAACGAGACACAAACAAAAATCAAAGATAAGCCTTGTCCAATTGAATTTAGGAAGCCAGTTTAATCTTTATCAATGGGTTGCATGAAATATTGCTGTTGCCCTTTTCCCTTATGTACAATACTCCCCACTTGTTTTTTCTCTAGTATGTTGGAATGATGTATAATAAAGATTTCTCAAGTACTAGTAAGATTGAAGTAATTTCCTACATAATATACCATAAACAGACTTATAAATATCAGCTTTAGATTCTATGATGAATATTCAAATTTTTCAAGCAATGGTTTAGATAGGAGCATGACTAGGTTGAAGGGTCAGTGAGTTAAAATGCTTTCTGTATGTTTCATAAACTGAAATATTTAAAAAAATAAAAATTAGGACAATTTAGAGATTCTTAGGTCTCCTTCTTACAGCTCATTTCTCTGAACCCAATTTTAAACAAAAGAGTTATAATGGAAAAGAACACAGCAGGGGAAACAAGAATACTGAAAGAAACAGAAAAAAGAATGGATGCAAAATCAAAGGGTCAGCATCCAAATACCCTATCTCCATAAAACTTATTATGATCTTCCCTCTTAGAGAAACCCCAGCTGAGCTCCTAAACTGCTCTTTAAAAATTGGCAACTTGTATTTGCCGCAGTGCAGTCACACACTGTATTAGCCAGTTGGAAAGAAATCTTTAGTTTGCATTTTAAGACATTCTAGTTTGAGGTGACTTTTCTACGTCATCTGCCGTCAAGTTCCCTAGAAGAACTACAAGGTCTCTGTTTCTCCTCATCCTTTATTTTTATCTTCTCAGTGTGACTGAGGATACCTTGTCCCTAAAAATTGGCTGGTGTGCTAAAAGAGAAGTAAGTCCCTTAGGTCACACTGAGAGGATCCATAATGTAGTAAGGCTAGCACAGTCCTGACATGACAGAGTCAAGCATTATGGAATTGGAATGTGGAAAGAAAACAACACACAGAGGATAGAAAATTCCATCAGCAGATGAAGGACAACCCTGTATTAATCAGTTTGTTTGTTTTTTATAGTACCAGTGACAATACCCTAATTCAAACATGTAAGCAACAACAAAAAGATGAGTTTTTCACTTAACCCAAAGCTCAAAATCAAGACTATCTGGATCAGCTGTTCAAATCATGTGTTTTGGGCTCCTTTTCCTTTTGCTGGCCAATTTTCTCCTGTTTTATTTTATTCTTCAGCAGGCTTTTGCCACAAAAGCAAAGATAACCACAAGAAAGACTATTGATTTCTCACCAGCTTCAAACCTTCATTTAGAGGAGTTCACCTCCTTCTCAACAATTCTTTCAGCAATTTTTAGACCATGTCTAGGCTATGTTCCCTGAAATGGGTATGGATGATTCTTTAAAGGGAAACTGAAATTCTATTACCAGAAGCAGGAGAAATAAAACTGGGGCAGGTAAAACAACAAAACAAGTTAACTGTTATACCCTATGAATGATTCATTTGACCGTCAACTAAAAGCAGAAAGTTTACATTCAGATAACCTTTAATTCTCCCTTTTGTACATTGACAAATAATCTATGATTTTTCCTCAGGAAAATGTCAATGACATTATGATGCATTAGGGTACCTAAGTTCTATGCCATTTTGAAGCTTAGACAGAGTACCAGTAGCAACGATAAGTTCTTCCTGTGAGTTGCTGACAGGGTGTCCTTTAATACCCATGCTAAATCAAGCAGCAGGCTGCCACAGATCCAAGGTAAAGAAAGAATGTGTCAGCCAATTTCCTGACAGGAATTGATAGCCTTGTATAGAGGCCTCCTGCTCTTTTTTCTTGTGGAAGTGCCTTTATATTTCTGACTTCTTTCATGTTTTTTCTCATTTTGCTGTTCATTTGAAAACCATCATTATTTAGATTAGTAATTTCCAACTGTTTAAAAATGAGAACTCCTTTCTAGCATAATAGTTTACTAATGTCTCATGAGAGTAGTCAGATTTCTTACTTATATTAATTAGTATATTGACTAAGAAAATGTATACTAACACACGAATTTAGTAAAATTCATATTAAAATAATTTTGTATTTTATTAGTTATAACAGCACCTATTTATATGTGAAAAATCAATAGTATACATATGTGTGTAAGATGTATTATTATTGTCTACATTCGGATGTGTAGATGTCTTATAATAATTCTATACACACTTTCTGTAATAGAGTCAAGAAACTGGGGACAGATGACTTCGAAGGATTCTATACATAGCTATGGTGTTTGTTTTCATTCAAAAGGCCCAGCTTTTCCAAATGTAAGGTTAGAGTCCTACATTCAACCTCCCCTATCCCTCTGTTTTTTCATTTCTTTTGAATAACTAATTCAAACAGTAATTGCAACAGAAAGAGAACCAACTAGCAGCTCTGGAAGTTGACAAAGACTCTCTACAAAGATGGTGAGTTACACCGATTCCAGACCCTGAACATGAAAGTGACTGACTCAGGACATGCACTCCATGTTGAAGGCATCCGCCAGAAGAGAAAAAAGGGAAGTGTTGATTTAAGAACTATCTTCCAAAGAATAATGATGAATCTTATCAGAGGCATAACATTTCACTTACAATCAGGATTCAAAGCTAGAAAAGAAACATTTATACCAACATGAACATTTATTTAAAAAGTAGATTTTTAAGGTGAGATCATTTATAACATTGCCTATTCTATAGTAGAGCTGACAACTTCATTTGGAGTTCATTACCTGCACTTTTGTGTGCCACCCATCACTGTCAAGCTCTGAGGTATTCCTAATCTCCTTCCTAAATCTTTCCACCAACCTCACAGGTGGCGCACAGTGGAGAAGAGAGAAATACCCAGAACCCAGAACAGATTCAAGAGTATAACTCTGGGCCTCCTGATCTTTTAGAAGGAAAACAGTAAATAATTTTTTAAGTGTTATTTTTTATTTTATTTTATTTTTTTACAGGGACAGAGAGTTAGAGAAAGGGATAAATAGGGACAGACAGACAGGAACGGAGAGAGGTGAGAAGCATCAATCATTAGTTTTTCGTTGCCGTCGCAACACCTTAGTTGTTCATTGATAGCTTTCTCACATGTGCTTTGACCCCGAGCCTTCAGCAGACCGAGTAACCCGTTGCTGGAGCCAGTGACCTTGGGTCCAAGCTGACGAGCTTTTGCTCAAGCCAGATGGGCCCACGCTAAAGCTGGCATGCTCCGGGTTTCGAATCTGGTTCTTCCGCATCCCAGTCCAACACTCTATCCACTGTACCACGGCCTGGTCAGGCAATAGTAAATAATTTTTAAAAAATAAACAGAAATTTTAAATTTTGAATTGCTTCCTCAAAACACAAGAATTTATACTTGGGAAACGCCAGTACTAATTTGTAGACAAGTATTCAACATTTGGTAACCAGCATGTTATTTTTTTTTTTGTTTTTTCTTTTTGTTGTTGTTGTTGTTTTCTGAAATAAGAAGCGGGGAGGCAGAGAGACAGACTCTCACATGGGCCTGACTGGGATCCACCCAGCAAGCTCACTAGGGCTCTGCCCATCTGGGGTGTTGCTCTTTTGCAACCGGAGCCATTCTTGCACCTGAGGCAGAGGCCATGGAGCCATACTCAGTGCCGTGCCAGGCCAACTTTGCTCCAGTGGAGACTTGGCTGTGGGAAGGAAAGAGAGAGACAGAGAGAAAGGAGAAGGGGAGGGGTGGAGAAGCAGATGAGCACTTCTTTTGTGTACCCTGGCCAGGATTTGAACCTGGGACTTCCACAACCCCGGAGCTGACACTCTAAAACTGAGCCAACCAGCCAGGGCAGTAATCAGCATGTTAATGCAGATCTAATTCCAAATTGATACATTCAGCTGAAAAATTGTGTAAAAAGGAAAAAAAAACTTAATAGGGGGAGTTAAATTGTATTTCTTATATACAAATGAGTGTTCTTGTGTTTAAATTATTGCTTTATCCTCAGTTTAACCTCATCCATTGGGAAATGTTGATACCTAAAGTTGTAATGGTTAAGAACAGGGAGATTTAGAAGGAGATTGAGGCCAGTAAATTCTAGTTCTGCTGTTGACTGTCATTGTAACCTTGAGCAATTGACTCAATCTCTCTAAAGTAGTATCCTTATTTGTATAGTATATTCCTTATTTGTATAGCTATTAGAAATATGTAAGATAAAATTAGAGTTATAATATAATGTAAACACACTTAGTAAAATGAGTGCACTCTATTAACTACTAATAAATGTTGGCTATTATTGTTCATTATGATACGAACAAGGTATCTTAACTATAATCTTCACAGTAATTTGAGACTTCTGTTACCAACTAGGCTAATAAGAGAACTTTGTCTTTATCTGCTCAGATTGTTTCTTTCTCTTCACTGTACGCTCAGAAAGAATTTTGCCAAACTGGTTTCTAACCTTTTTGTAAGAATAGGCAGAGACACATTAAACAAAACCAAAGATAGGAAAACAACAGGAAAAAAAAAAGAGAGAGAAAGAAGCTGAGTAGACCTGCAATATGAGCTAAATGGGTGGGGTAGGGAGTGAAAGGCCATATATTATTTGAGAAAAGTGTTTTAGGGGTCTCTGGAGCCACTCTGAAGTCTGAAAAACTGAGAAGGAAGTAAAAGGAGTTTTTAAAGGTAATTTACTATCACTGGGGAACATTATTTTTCATTTTCTGTTGCATGACGTTTCAGAACTTTTTTGATATATTTCTGCATCACTGATTCCAAATCTGAAATCTGTGTTTTGGTGCATGCTCCAGTTTTTATGCAATTTTAATTTCTTTTTGTTACAGTTAATGGCATGCATTAGTTTTTAAATTGGAGTTAAAGGACAACGACTCTTGGATTGAACATAACCACAAGGCAATTAATGTTTTACAAACATCACTTTTACATAATTGTAGTTGTTTTTAAATGTAAAAAATGATTATCTGATTAAAAAAAAACCACCTTATTTTGTTTTAAGATTGAATCATGGCTTCTTCGAGTAGGCATAAATGTTTAAGAATAGTCCTGACACCTTCTGTTATATATGTGGCTGTTACACACTTCAACATCAAAGGCGCAATATTTCATCATTTGTGACACGTGCATATATTGCCTATTTTCAAGTTCCCCTTGGCAATCAAGACAAGAATTGGGCTCCTCGTATTGTGTGTCATAATTGTGAGAAAATGCTTTGTGACTGGAAAAAAGGAAAACATAAAGGAATGCCTTTTGGTATTCTCATGGTTTGGTGTGAACCTAAGGACCACAGCAGTGACTGTTATTTCTGTCTGATCCATGCAAAAGGGCATCGGGAAAAAAAAACAAAAACAGCATATGGTCGCATATCCTAATATTCCTTCAGCAATACAACCTATGCCACACTCTGAGACACTCCCGGTTCCAGTTTGCGATGGTCTTATTTTTTCTAAGGACGAAGAAGTAAGGAAACGTGGTGATCAAGTGTATTTTAATAAGATGCATGACAAAATGGTTGTAGAATCTGAAGGGTCTTCTTCTGATGCCAAGCAGTCATTAACCCTTCAGCAGTATAGCCAACCTGAATTGAATGACTTACTAAGAGATTTGGGCCTATCAAAGAAAGCAGCTGAGTTCTTAGCCTCCAGGCTTCAAGAAAAGAATGGACTTCACCGGTCAGCTAAAGTATCTTATTTCAGGAAGCATGAACAAATTATTGTGGACTTTTTTTCCGAAGACAAACACTTTGTTTACTGTCATGATATCAGTAGACTTCTCAGCCAGCTAGGTGTTACCACTTACAGTCCAACAGAATGGCGGCTATTTTTTGACAGCTCTAAATGGAGTCTGAAATGTGTTCTCCTACACAACGGTAATGTTTATGCAGTGGTTCCAATTGGTTATTCAACTCATCTGCGAGAAGATTATAATGACATAAAAATTGTGCTCGACTTTCTGAAGTATGAAAAGCATAACTGAATCATTTGTGTGGATCTTAAAATGGTAAATTTCCTGCTAGGAGAACAGAGAGGTTTCACGAAGTATACTTGCTTTCTGTGTTTGTGGGACAGCCAAGCTCAGGAGAAACACTGGACACAGAAGGAGTGTCCAAAACATGAAGCTCTGGAAGTAGGGATGCAAAATATTGTGAATGAACCTGTAGTTAATTGAGACAGAATCATTTTCCCCCACTTGACATTAAACTTGGCTTAATGAAGCAGTTTGTTCAGGCTTTGAATAGAGAAAGTGAATGCTTTCAACATATTATTTCTGCTTTTCCTGCCTTGTCTTTCAAGAAGATCAAAAGCAGGTGTATTTGAGGGACCTCAAATTCAAACCCTCATCCGTTGCAAAGAATTTGCTAGGAAGATGAATAAGGAGGAGAAAGCAGCATGGCAATCTTTTGTGGCAATTACAAAGAACTTCCTCGGCAACAAAAAAGCAAAAAACTATGAACCTCTGGTTCAAAGGATGCTGTTGGCTTTCTGCAACATTGGAGTAACATGAGCATTAAGATTCACTTCCTGTACAGTCACCTTGATAAGTTTCCTGAAAATCTTGGAACTGTTAGTGATGAGCGACCACTGCTGGAGCATCAAACAAGATTGTCCTCAACAAGTACACAAACGCAAGAGTTACAAATACAAATTTTTGCCTGAATAGAATTTAAATAAGTTTTGCAGAAATTTTATGGTTAAAATAAGTGTTTTAATATATTCTATTTTGAAATTGTAGACAAATTCTGATGCAATCATATCTTTTATTGTATTAGTGTATTTACTGCATTATATAAATTATTATATTTTCACAATGATGATGCCCAAGAAGACATTCTACTTCATTATGTTAAACTAAATGTTGAAAATTTTACAATAAGATGAAAACCTAAAATCTTGAATTGCAAAGAAAACTGTAGCTAACAGAGTAAAGCTAATGTCAGATTCGAGATCAGCACACTCGAATTAGGTAAGAACAAGTGTTTTTATGGATGCAACAATAATTTTGTTCTCCATTGTTATCGATTGAATCTACTTTCACGATCTTTACAAAATGAAAGTGACATTAGTTTTCAGTTATTACTTTGCTTTCTAGCCTATGTGTTTTAATAGAACATCATGTGGAGACTGATCATGTGGGCCCCAGTTTGTTCTTGGTTCCTGCAGCCACATTTTCTGAGTGTCGTACCTCTCGCAGTGCTGTGACAGGTTTGCCATGCAATAATCACTCCTCCTTCTTGCTCTACTGACATTGGGTGAACTACTTTTTTCTACCAAATTCTTTTCTACCAGCAGCTCTACATAAAATAGCATTGGCCTCATCAAAGGAACATACAATATTCAATGCTGTCCCTGTGAACATTCTCCATTTTCATTACCCCAGTCCGCAAACCTAGCCTTAGCCAGGTTGGAGAAAGTGACTAAAGAAAGGAAATACTACACCGTTACTCATACATCATGTTTGTTTTATGACAGGGAAGTGTTCAGGTAATTATTGATACCATAGTTTTGGGTTAACTTCCACAAGATACAGTTGAGATTTCTCCTTGGAAACACACATCAGAAATCTTCTTTCTTGATCTGTTTCAAGTAAATACGGTTTTGCTCAAGACAAAACATCACCTGTGAGATAGTTTTGAATACGACTAAAAACCTTAAATTTATGTAGTGACCAATATGATATTGGCTGGGGGAGAGGGGGTAGAGAGAGAAGAGATCATTTTCATCTATTTCAAATACGCAACTGAACAATCGAGACAATTCAAATGTTTCAAACACATAAGTCACTCCTGCTCTGACACATATTCAAAGAGAAGATTCAAGACTGATGGTTATTATAGCAGCTTCTAAAACACTTTTATATAATCAATTAACTTCATTACACTTAGTTATCTAAACAGTTTTCACCAATAGACAATTTTAACATCACCAACACAATTTGTTTTTAAATCCCAGCCTCAGTAATGATCTTCTGAAAATAATACCTAGGGAAGCATTGGAAAGTTTCTTGTGTTATCTTAAGGCTGTATACATTTTTCTATATGGCAGTGAAATGATTTGATGTTATATATCAAGATTTGGGGATTTTATTTTCCCATATGAAATGTGGAAGTCAAGCCTCCCAAACAAACCTAATTCAACACAGAGTACTTCAAGTACCCAGTCTATTTTCCAAACAAATAAGATCTATAGAGCCTCCCACCAGGGACTTTGTTGCGTTTGTCGTAAAAAAGTCAGTGAATAATCCTAAAACGCTTCTTGGCAGTAACGAAATTAAGAAGATCAGTGATGACCGGCCTCTGTCAGCTATATGGCAAGTTTTTAATGAGGTAAAGAAAGGGAACTTAGTATTTTTTCTTTCTGGGTTAAATGAAAGAAGGCAGGAGAGAGACAGAGAAGAGTATCTAAGTACTTGGTATTTAGGAGATGAAGAGGGAAAAGAGAAAATAAAAAAGAGAAAAACCAAATAAAAGACAAATAGCTAGCCTGACCAGTCAGTGGCACAGTGGATAGAGCGTCGGATAGAGCGTGGGATGTGGAGGACCCAGGTTTGAGACCCTGAGGTCACCAGCTTGAGCACAGGCCCATCTGGCTTGAGCAAAAGCTCACCAGCTTGGACCCAACGTCACTGGCTCCATAAGGGGTGGCTCAGTCTGCTGAAGTCCTGCGGTCAAGGCACATGTGAGAAAGCAATCAATGAACAACTATGGTGTCACAATGGCAATGAAAAACTAATGATTGATGCTTCTCATCTCTCTCCATTCCTGTCTATCTGTTCCTATCTATCCCTCTCTGTGACTCTCTCTCTCTCTCTGTCCCTTGGAAAAAAAAAAAAGACAAATAGCTAAAGAATATATAGCTTTTAGCTTAAGTGTAGAAAGTTTCTGTTTGAGTTTGTCCTCGAGGTAAGCCTGAAGAAAGATTTCTGTGTCAATGTGACCTGGGAAAGCATAGAGAAGGATCACAGCTTTGGCATCTGGAGTAAAATATAAGGGAGAAATTAAGAGATGGGTGAGAATTAGATTGGGTGGAAACAGCAGATAGCAGAAGAGAAACCATGCCCAAAAGATAATAATCAGAGCCAAATTGTGATTATTATGACACATAGTTCTCTGATTGGTCTTGACCACTGTGGGACCTCCTCTGAAAACTGGTTTGAAAAATTCTTTTATAAATGTAGTCCTTTGCCAACCTGTTGGAGAAAGTAAGCATTTTTGCTAAGGACCGTAAAAATTTATTCTTTCTTCCACATGAACGTAGACAAAATAAAGTAGAATCTAGTCTCACTGTTCAAAATTAAATTAGATACTTCATTAACTCTGATTTAAAGATCCTTAATCTAATACAAGCCAAGAATGGTGATTTTTGAAGAAAAAGCAGTGGGGAAGGGGCAAATACCCTGAGAACCTGGCCTTCATATGTATCTACATAGGCAAAGCCAAATGGAGAAGAGCCTTGACAAAGTAACAATACAAATAACGGGGCTAGCATGTGTCTTTGGTAAGTTAGCAAGTGCAGTTGACCCTTGAACACAAGTCTGAACTGCATGGGTCCACTTACATGCAAATTTTTTTCTATAAATACTATAACTGTATTTTCTTTTCATGGTTTTCTTAATACTAGTCTTTTCTCTAGCTTATTTTATTGTAAGAATACAATATAACACATATGCAAAACATGTCAAACACTGTTTACATTATCAGTAAGACTACTGGTCAACAGTAGGCTATTAAGTCTTAGAGTGAGTCAAAGGTTATATACAGATTTTGACTGGGCAGGGTGTTGATGACCATAACCCCCTATTGTCCAAGGATCAACTATAATTCTTAAAGCAAGAAGAACTGGTGTTAATGCAGAATACTGCCAACCTCTACACAGCAAGAACTCTGCCTGGCATTAAGCATTAGTGTTTAGTTAGCTTGATCTTTTTTTTTTATAATTTATTTATTTTTATTTAGACAATTAAATTTAACACGGTGACATTGGTCAACTAGAGTACATAGATTTAGAGAAAACATCTCCACATCATTGGAACAGTCAATTATGTTGTATATTCATCATCCAAAGTCAAATCATTGTCCATCACCTTATATTTGTTTTGCTTTATGTCCCTCCCCCTCCCCCCTTCCTATCTTCCTTTTCCCTCCCCCTGGTAACCTCTGCACTTATCTATGTTCTTAGTCTTTTCTGATTTACTTATTTCACTAAGTATAATCCCTATACTGGGAATATACTCCCCAAACTCAAAAACATGGGTACATAAAGACACATGCACCCCCATGTTCATTGCAGCATTGTTCATGGTGGCCAAGACATGGAAACAATTGAAATGCCCTTCAATAGAGGACTGGATAAAGAAGATGTGGTATATATATATAGTATGGAATATATATATACCACATCTATAAGAAATGATGACATAATGTCATTGATGACAACATGGATGGACCTTGATAACATTTTACTGAGTAAAATAGGCTTGATCTTTAATGTAAAACTGAGCTCTGTTCCTCATGACTTCCCCACTAGCTTTAATGTGTGTTCTCACAGTTCTTTCTCATCTCTGGCTTTTACCTTTAGTGATGACTTTCCCTATATCATCTAACATCTTGCCTTGTCACTTTCACTGTCTTTAAAAAAGACGATCGCAGAAACCTTGTCTTTTCTAAAAGAAAAAGAAAAATTTTAATCCACAAAGCTCTTTGTTACCTAAGGGGCCTTTTAAAAATTTCCCATAAGTCATTAAGATAAACTTAGAAAACCTTAAGTTTTATTTTAGAAAACTAGAGATCTATTTTCTTTTTTAAATTAATTATTAATAAAATAATGGAGACTGATTTCCTCCAGAAACAAGGATTCCAATGATGTTTAACTGCAGTGTCATGTAAGTCAAAAAAAGAGTATTCAAAATGGTGACAAAGTTGGTTAAGGGTGGGATAATGCACATATTAAGCTATCATTTTTCCAAAGCTCTGAAAGAAAGACGAGTTCAGAGTGGCTGAAAAGTTGTTAATATCATAAATAAAGCAAAACTTTGAAGTAATTAAAAATTAAAATTCTTGTTACTTATCACCTGAGAATTTTCTGTGTACAAAATAAAAAGAAATTTGAGGTAGATACCCAGTAGAGGGATTGCTGAGTCATATGGTAGTTCTATTCTTAATTTTTTAAGAAACCACCATACTTTCTTCCATAATGGTTGTACTAATTTGCATTCCCACCAGCAGTGAGTGAGAGTTCCTTTTCCTCCACAGCCTCTCCAACACTTGTTATTACCTCCCTTGTTGATAATAATCAATCTAACAGGTGTGAGGTGGTAGCTCATTGTAGTCTTAATTTTCACTTCCCGACTAGCTAGTGAAGATGAGCATCTTTTCATATATCTGTTGGCCATTTGTTTGTCCTCCTGGGAGAAGTGTCTATTCAGGTCCTCTCCCCATTTTTTAATTAGACATGCCATGTTCATCACAGTATATTATTCACAGTGGCCAAGACATGGAAACAACCAAAGTGTCCCTTGACAGAGGACTGAATAAAAAAGATGTAATACATATATAGAATGGAATACTCTTCAGCCATAAGAAACGATGACATAGTGACAATTGCGACAACACAGATAGACTTTGAGAACTTTATACTAAGTAAATTAAGTAAATCAAAAAAAGCTAAGAACTATATGATTTCACACATAGGTGGGTTATAAAACTGAGACTTAGGGACATAGATAAAAGTGAAGTGGTTATCAGGGGGAGAAGGATGTGAAGCAGGGAGTCTGGGGAGTAGGAAAGTGTAAGGCTGTAAAGAGGTACAAATATAAGGTGACAGAAAATGATTTGACTGGGTGATGGGTGTACAACCTAATTAATAGTTCAAATGCTATAGAAATGTTTACCTGAAACCTGTGTATTCACATTGATCAATGTCATATAGTTAAATTTAATTTTCTAAATAAAATTTTATAAAGAAGAAAGCAAAGACAAAAAAAGAAAGAACTAAAAAAGAGACAATCTAAGTCATTTACTGTAATGAATTGCAAGCAACTCTAACAAAGAAAATATCATAAAGATATAATTGGACATAGCAGATACTTGATGTAAGAATTATAATTTCAGAGTTTACTTGCTTGAAACAAAATTCCAATATTTAAAAATATCCTGTGAAACCAGTCAGAATGGCACTCATCAGCAAAACAACACAGAATAAGTGCTGACAAAGATGTGGAGAAAAGGGAACCCTTCTGCACTGCTGGTGGGAAAGCAAACTGGTGCAGCCACTGTGGAAAACAGTTTGGAGATTCCTCAAAAAATTAAAAATCAAACTGCCTTTTGACCCAGCTATCCCATTTATAGGAATATACCCTAAAAACACCATAACACTGTTCGAAAAGAAGAAATGCGCCCCCATGTTCGTGGCAGCATTGTTCACAATAGCGAAGATCTGGAACCAGCCCAAGTGTCCGTCAGAAGACGAGTGGTTTAAAAAGCTTTGGTACATATATACTATGGAATACTACTCAGCCATAAGAAATGATGACATTGGATCATTTATAACAAAATGGATGGTCCTTGATAACATTATACGGAGTGAAATAAGTAAATCAGAAAAAACGAAAAACTGAGAACAGCATGATTTCATACATAGGTGGGACATAAAAGTGAGACTATGAGACATGGACAAGAGAGTGGTGGTTACGGGGTGGGGGGAGGGAGGGAAGGGTGGGATAGGGAGGAGGGTAGGGACACAGGGAAAACCAGATAGAAGGTGACAGAGGACAATTTGACTTTGGGTGACGGGTATGCAACACAATTGAATGATAAGATAAGCTGGAGATGTTTTCATTGTACATATGTACCCTGATTTATTGGTGTCACCCCATTAAAATGAATAATAAAAAAAAATATCCTGTGAAGAATTACAGAGTCTTCCCTCAGAGTCAGACACAAAGCCAGCCATGGTGTTTCCAGTTTAGATTTTCTATCAGGCTGACAAAATCCCAAGAATCACTGGAGCAGGAACTAGAGACCTTCAATTCTTGCCCTACATCTTGAACTAGTTGTAACAAATACTTTTTGATTAAAATTAATTAAATGGGCTTTGTAAGGGGCATCCTTAAGACCAATTGCTTAACTCAGTGGTTCTTAACCTGGGTTCTATCAAACCCTAGGGGTTCGATGAGTCGATCTCAGGGATTCGGAGAAGCCTCTGCCGTGGAGGCCAGAATAAAGTAATACCATAATTTTTTGTGAGTTCATGCACTTTGTTTGTTTTGTTCTATGAGCAAGGTGATGTTCATGCACAGCTCATTTTGTGCACCAGTAAAAAAAACATATACCTATGTCTTGAATTTGGAAAAAAATCATATTTTATTTATCACTAAAGAAGGGTTCGCTGAATGCGCATATGAAACTGGTGGGTTCGGTACCTCAAAAAAGGTTAAGAACCACTGGCTTAACTCCAGGCTGGCCAGAGGGCATATAAACTGTGCAGTCACAGAAGGCCCCCACTTTGAAGAGCCCTGCACTTGATATGATGTTCTGCTGTCATCGTCTTAAAATTCTTAATTTTCAACAAGAAATTCCACATTTTCATTTTGCACTGTGTCCTGAAAATTATGTGCATAATTCAACCTTAACACCAGCATCTCTTTTCTAATAGGTAAAATTCAGATGGGGAGATTTCCAGCATTGTTTCAGCTCCAGGGTGCAATCACTCACGCCCTTTGGGATTGTCTGATATTAGGGCACACCCCACCACAATGGCTCTGTGAAGACCTATCTGGGATTCTATGTCCAGAATACGTTCTCGTCATCTAAATTGACCCTTATTCCCAGAGAGTAGAAACCGCAGGATTAAACAGGTTGGGAATTATCTGCTCCTTCTTTCTCCTTTCAAAGGCAGACCTTTCATCACAGAGACACCAACCAGTTAGGGTTACCATAAAAATGCCACAAACCAACCACATGGAAACAGAGAGGCTTAGAACAATTATTATCACTCAGAAATCCACATTAGGCCAGCTGCTGCTGCTGACCTTGGTCAGGCTTAACTAGGCATTTGTCTAGTTGCAGGGGGATAAGGAAAGGAAAAAATTGGAGCCATTTTTGCAATAAATTTGCCACACTCACATGAATCAGAAGTTCTACTTGCTAGAAATACTCCACCCAGCAACATAACATTGTGTGACCCTAAGCAAATTACACAAAGTCTCTCCTTTCATTGAAAGCATCAGTCAGATTACCTCTAAAGCCCCTTCTGACATCCTCATAGTATACGAACCTCTCTGTCCCTATTTCAACCATGGTTTCCAACTATCTTCTTCCTTCTCTGAACCAGATACTCATCTCTACATCTTAATGGGACATTTGATCATAGATGGATCAAAGTGACTGATTCCATCTATTTTGATTGATTTAACCTACTTTATCAGGCCTTGAAAATACAACTCCAGAAATAAGAGTTCAGAATTCTCAGGGGACCCTGACTGGAGGCTTATTGGATAAGAGAGGTGGCCTGGCATATGGACTTCCTGGGTTTGTTTCCGGGTTAGGGCACACAAGAGAAGTGACCATCTGTTTCTCTTCCTCTTCCTCTTCCCCTTCTTTCTCTCTTCTTCTTTTATACCCACTGGCTCAATTGGTTCAAGCTTCAGCTGGGTGCTGAGGATAGCCCAGTTAGTCTAAGCATCAGCCTCAGGTGCTAAAAGTAGCCTAGTTTATTCAAGCATCAGCCCCAGACAGAGGTTGCTGAGTAGATCCTAGTTAGAGTGCATGTGGGACTCTGTCTCACTATCTCCTCTCACTTAAAAACTAAAAAATTCTCAGGGGAGGAATTTTAAGTTCTCAGCCATGCCAGCAATATTTTTGCTATCTTGGAAAGGATAAAAAATGGTGAATCTTCCAGCTCCAATACCTATGGCCCTGTGGCTCCTTTGTCTCTGTGGAGCGGAATCCTTTCTCATTTAAATGTTCTCTGAGCTACCCTCATCTTCCCAGCACACTGTATCAAGCACTTCTGTGGCCCAAGCTAAATGGAAGTGGCACAGCTCACTGCAGGCCTTTGAGCAGGGGCCGTGTTCCCTTAAATACATGAGAAGGACAGCATGTTCTTCCAGAAGTCTTCAAGGTCCTGTCAGCATCATGCTTGCTGATTTACATAATGTTTCAGACATACTCATAAAATTTTACCCTAAAATCAACTCTGGCCAGTCAGATCTTTGCCCAGGTTGGAAAAATTTTAATTTATCAAAGGACTAGACAATAGTTTAATTTTTTTCCTATTTGGGAAGCATCTTTGCTCTTCATAACTCATAATATAGCTCTTTCCTCTCAGTAAATTCTCTGATAGTACTCTTTATGGACCTAGAACTTGTTTTATTTTTCTGAAAAAAATCAGTAGAGCATAAGAATTATTCCTACAAAAATCTGTACTCCTAATGTACAGGGTCAGCAACATACCGCAGAGGTGGACTGGCATCTGTAAGAGGCTTGCCAGGCACATGCGGTGTCTGCTTTTTCAGCTGGTTCAGGGAATGGATGCTAAATTTGATTTGTCTTGTGTTCTAAACTACAGACTGTTTCATATGCTGCTAGATATACCTTTTGTTTGTGCATCCATTTGGGTTTTACTGTCTCCAAAATAAACCTGCCTCTTCAAATCAGATCTTTTACTAAGCAAAAAGAAAGAAAGAAAGAAAGAAAGAAAGAAAGAAAGAAAGAAAGAAAGAAAGAAAGAAAGAAAGAAAGAAAGAAAGAAAGAAAGAAAGAAAGCAAAAGGGAGGGGGGTGGCATCTCATAGAGGATCAGATGATAACAGGCTCGTTTTCTCTTCAGTGATTTTTTCCATTTTGCTGAATGTGTCCATGTTGTCATTAAGTTGGAGCAACGCAGTGAGTTCTGTGATTAGCCCTTAAAGTAGCTTTTGATGGTGTTTGGTCATTGGCCACCTTGCATCTCTTTCAGTCAATACAGTGCTCTTCTCTGTGAGCTTCAGTGGGTTGCTTCTTTAGTAAGAATTAAACCAGAAAATAGAAACTTCTGGATCGGGGTCTATAAGGATGAATGGGTAAGAGAGAATAGGAGATAATGGGGGTTGCAGTTTGGTTTTAGCCTCACACTTACAAAAGGTCTCAGTTTTTCACTTTATGTCTCTAAATTAGGTTACGTATATAATCACAGAGATGCAAAATTGAAATCAGGCATTAAGTATATGCCCTATTCTGCTTCTATGTACTTTAATGTCTATAAACTCTAGTTATTTTTAAAGTAGCATATGCTTGCAATATACATGTTGTGGTGAACATTTTAATTTTTTCAAGGGAATATTTAAAAATACTGAAAATTTTGGCATCTTTATTTTGAGATGTTTATTTTTTAAATAAACTGGGAGACTCAAGAAGTTGCTGGAGCTCTTGTTAACCTGTGAGAAGTCCCATTTGGGCAAATCAGTTTTGTTTCTTTTGCATCACTACCTTTTTCCAACAGAAACTGGAGCAGCAGATGTTCACATATTTGGGGTGGAGGTTGGTGGTAGGCACCAAACCAGGTGAAATATAATTAAATGCTTAAGTCTTAGGCATTTGGCGTGGTCTTCTAAGAGTGAAAGGACAGGCTGAGGGAGCACCACTTGGATATGGGAACTTCAGGGCTGCCTCTGGATTTCCTCCCACAGCTCACCTTGGCTTTCAGGATGTTGCATCAGTGTCTTGACGTGGCACACAAGATCTTCTACAACCTGGCCCCTGACTACCATCTGGCTCTTTCTCTCTCCACTTTTCCACCCACAGCCTTTGCTTTGACCATATCACAAAACTTAAAACAATCTTAACAACACTGTTTAACACCTCCAGGCCTTCACACATGCTGTACCTTCTGCCTGAACTGCCCCAATCCCTCATTCCCCATAAGAACTTTTTAACAGAAACTCCTGTCCATTCTTCATAAATCCGCTCTCACACTATACCTCATACTATAACTCTAGACTCAAAAAGAACCTTGGAAATATTTCTATCAATTATGAAGTTATAATCTTTACCTGCACTCTTCTTGAGGGAAAGGCTATATTTTAGTTATTGTTTTATAGCATAGAGTATAGTGGGAGACAGAACAAATACTAGAATAAACAAGCCAGAAGTCTGTTAGAAATGCAAAATCTTGCACATCCCCCATATTAATGAATCAGAATCTGCATTCTAACTAGGTCCCCAGGGGATTGGATTACTCATGAGGATTTAGGAAACACTGACTTGATCTCTCACATCTATAAATACCTGAAGCATTGATTGTTCCAGGCTATGTGTTTGGTAATTATTAATGCACCTGCCCCACACTGTGTTTAACTGATACATATGAGTGTGTGGTTGTGCATGTATGTGTTTGTGTATGCACACACTTCCATTCTTGCCTCCTTACCCAAGAGACCATACAAGGACTCTCTGGCATTCTCTCACTAGTCCTCTCAGTACCCTGCACTAGACTATGTGCAGAGTATGTGCTAGGTTCAAAATTACATAAAAAGCCAAGGGCCATTACACAATCTTTGTAAAATTTTATTTACATGAGTTCTTTATTAGATATTCAGAGGAAGGAAAACATTTACGTTGATGTATTAGAAAGCGGTAAAGGAAAGAACAGTGAATAAATGCCAAGAGGAGCAGCAGACACCCCCAAGATCCTGCTCTCTCCAGGGTCCTGTGCTGTCAGTGGATACATCAGACAATAATGGCCTCATGCTAGGCAGCCAGCAGCCCCATTCTGTAACCTGTGGGAACACAAAGCCTTATTTCTTCCTGGATTTCAAGTTATCAGAGATGATGGACTCACTTATTTTAGATCCTGCAGTATTGTTGTTTGATCTTCTTAAAAGTAGGAGCTTTGTACCATAGTTCTGAAAGTTTAAGGGGATGCTGATGTAGACAGACCTGGTTTAAACCCAGCTCTGTAACTAATATCTCAATGACCTTGAATGAATGTCATAACTTTTGTATATATAGGTTAAATGAGATAGATTGAATAAAACACATTATATTTCCTGAATTGTTTAATTAATATTAGCTGTTTGTATTTTTGTGTTGCTATTTGCATTTATAATAATATAGCCAAATTAGAACTTAGAGCCTCTGATATTTTCTGAGAATGACTCTCTGTTCAGTCACACCAGGAGACTGCAAATCAAAGCCCATTTACCAAATCTGGCCAGCCCATCACCTATCTTATAACCCAAATTTTATTGGAACGCATACATGCTTATTTAGTTATATATGTAACTTATGGCTGCTTTCATGCTACAATGGTGAAATTGAGCAGCAGTAGGACAGAGATCATATGCCCTGAAAGTTCTTAAATATTTAACATTTATTCGTTCATAAAAAGGTTGTCTAACCTCAAGGATAAAGGATGTTCTATAACAAGATCAACACAGCAGCAGAAGTAAATCTAAGGACAGTAATTTGACATCATGAGGACTTAAAAATTGTCTAAACTTAGAAGTGAAAAGAAAGCGATTCCAGTTTCACTTCTGTCCTTCCTAGCTCAATAAATTTGGGCAGTCATTACAAACTGAGCTTAAATATCTTCCTCTGTAAAATGGCAATCCTGAGAATACCCACCTTGCATATTGGTAGTGAAGATTAAGTTAAACACTTTACATTACGTCCTGTATCAATATTAAGTCCTATAAGAATTCATTCATTCATTTATCTATTCATTCATGTGGCAGACACCAGACCAGATACAGAGGATTCAAAATGAAAAAGCAGACACAGTCTCTGATTTTACAAAGTTTATCTTCTGGCTGGGAAGACAGCTGCTTGAAGCTATATGTGTTTCTTAATTAATCAGTCTCTTTATAATCACTTTTTAAGATATCCAGTTTTAATTGTGAAAGTATAAACTATAGGAAAAATTCCTATACTTTATAAGTCTGCTTTTGGCTTAGCCTGGGTCAAAGATATTAAATTGTACATTTTTCAGTGTTTGCTTTAGTTATTTGCTTTTATTCAAACAATGGGTTAGCTAAGTTGCTCAAAAGAAACACATTCAAAGAGTTAGACAAGTTGTCTGATGAATGTGACACATGCAGAAATGCCCACAGGATGATTTAAGCCTTTGTGCATTTATAAAACAAAGTTCAGCCAAGCAAAATGGTGCTCTGTAAGAAAACTCACAGACCGTATACAAATACACATCAATCTAAGACTCATAAAACCCAACTAAAGAAAGTATATGTCATCAGATTTAGTTCTGTTGCTGTTTTTCTTGTTTTGTTTTGTTTTACTTTTTCACTTAGATAGTGTTACTTTCTGGAAAATTACAAAGAATAAGCAGGCAAAAATAAATAATTTAAAATCTTCACCTTTAAATCACGTTTTAGCCTCACCATGCAGTGGCGCAGTAGATTGAGCATCAGCCTGCGGTGTTGAGGACCCAAGTTTGAAACCTCCAGGTCACCAGCTTAAGTACAGATTCATCTGCTTGAGTGTGGGGTTGCTGGCTTGAGCATGGGATCATAGACATGACCCCATGGTCTCTGGCTTGAAGCCCAAAGGTTGCTGGCTTGAAGCCCAAGGTTGCTGGCTTGAGCAACGGGTCATTGGCTCAGCTGGTTTGCCATGGTCAAGGCACATATGAGAAAGCAATCAATGAACAACTAAGGTGCTGCAACAGTAAGTTGGTGCTTCTCATTTCTCTCACTTCCTATTTGTCTCTCGCTAATAATTAATTAATTAATTGATTAATCATATTTCAGCTGAATGACAAAGAACTGCTTATTTGTTCTAATTCTAGGTCAATGTCCCATGTTGCTTTTATATGTCAATTTATCTAGAGTAAATTTACATTAAGAAACACATCATTCCTCACTAACTTTATTAATAAGTTTCACCTCCTTGAGTTTACATTGCACTATGGAAACGTTAATAATATGTTAAAGATTTATAATCTAGTATGAGATGTACCACTACCAATCTCCCTATTAAAAGGGTAGCATCATGCTCTTAAAAAGAAAAGAAAAGGAGATTTTTGTTGCTGGTCGTCATACAGATGGGTCTCCCAAGTCCATCATCTGACTGTGGTTTTTACGCCCTGTGCACAAAAGAGGCGTTGAGTATAAAAGCAGTAAATGAAAACTAGATGCTGTTGTCAAAATGTCAGCCATTGTGCTTATATTAATAACCACTGCAGCTGTCTGAGGCTTAAATTAGCATCTTTGAAACAAGTTAAACACTTCCAGCACTATTTAGAACCATTTCAAAGAGAACAACTAAAGTTTATGTTGCAATTTTTTTTTTTTTGGATGATCTTTAAAAGTAAAATCTGCCCAGAAACCTAAACTACTTTATTTTGAGATGCCATTATGAGATTGCCTGATAACCTCTCATATCCAATTAACTAACTATTCTAAAAGTTGGATTCATAGGAACATTACGTTATACCCATATGCTTATATGAACTCATGCAAATTCTTATAATTATTTTTTCTGAAGTGAGAAGTGGGGAGGCGGAGAGACTCCTGCATGCGCCTGATCTGGATTCACCCAGTGAGCCCATGGGGGGCGATGCTTTGTTGCAACTGGAGACATTCCAGCACCTGATGTGGAGGCCATGGAGCCATCCCCAGCGCTTGGGCCAACTTTGCTCCAATGGAGCCTTGGCCGTGGGAGGGAAAGAGAGAGCAAGAGAGAAAAGAGAGGGGGAGGGGTGGAGAAGCAGATGAGTGCTTCTTCTGTGTGCCCTGGATAGGAATTGAACCAGAGACTTCCACAGCTGGGCCGATGCTCTACCACTGAGCCAACTGGCCAGTGCAAATTCTTCTAATTTAAAGAGAGAAGATAATTTTCCCTGGGACAGGTACACTTCTCACTTATTAGATACCCCAAATAGGGAATTATTATTCCTGGTTGCTCACTATGGCATTTGACAAGAATAACTATTTCCAGCAAAGGTAACAATTCAGGTGAGAGCCAATGAATGTATCTCTCTGAATTTCCTGGGTGAGGAAGAGGACCAGCATTCCTCCAAAAAAGAACTGTTCCAAATACATGATAACTGCAGGAAAAAAAAAATGGGTTTACCTTGGGATTTGAGAAAACCTATGACTTGATACAGATGAGCTGGCAATGAGTAAGTCAGCCATTGTGTTAACTGCCCAAAGGGTCTGACAATGCCAGATTTAAGTTATGCTGCTTAGATTCTTCAGATGGCCTCTTGGGACCTGAGGAAACTTGCTGTGCTAAACTCCTGAAATGAGCTTCCTAAATTGAACAGTTGTAGGATGGAACCCAATACCTGGGAGCAAATTTACTTACCAAATAAGGAGTGACAGTAAATATTTTATTAAAATGGCAAGTCTATTCACTTTCTGACTGTTTTAATCTAACCAAAGTCCTAAGTAATTAAGAAGATGGATATGCTATGCCATTATTCTTTTTGGATTTACACTGATGAGAAACACCAGATCAATTTGGGGAAGTCAGAAGTCCTGGGTTCTAATGTTGTTTCTGCCCTCATTACCCTATTACCCTATCTTCTTCATTTGGATGTTAGAAGAAGTGGATTACACACACACACACACACACAGTTTGACAAAAGTAAGTTTATAGTTCTGAGTATGCAAAACAGTTAATTAAGCCATTGTAATAATCATAACTAGAGGAAAGATGTTGGAGGGGTAATAAAGGGAATGGGGTTAAATATATTGTGACAGAAGATGATCTGACTGTGGATCATAAACACACAATGCAATATACAGATCATGTATCATAAAAATGTAGAGTAAAAACCTATATGATCTTGCCGGACGGCAAGATAGCAATGGAGTAGGCGGACGTACCAACTTCCAACTCCCAGAACCAAAGTGGATTATAACTTAATTTTAAGAACCATCATCTGGATAAACCAACTTTGAACTAAAATAAGTGGACTCTTCAACCAAGGAACACTGAAGAAGCCACATTGAGACTGGTAGGAAAAGCAAAAACGTGGAAAGGGCTGCCCAGTTCCCTGGAGTGAATGGCAGACTCCTGTGGTGGGAGGAGACTTTAGCAGAGAGGGAGGGATCTGGGTCCCAGGAACAAAGCCCCATCCTGCAGCCCCAGAGCCTAGAAGAGGTGTTTGGACAGTATTGAGCTGTGAAACAAGTGAGGATACTGTTTGTGAAAAAGAGACAGTTTTCTCATACCCAGGATTCTTCGTAAAGGGACAGCGCAGAAAACCTCTCTCACAACCACTCACCCTGGGATTCAAGGGAACAGGGACAGAGGAGAGGTCCAGAGCAGCGGGAAGAGAGTGTGGACTGGAAGGCACAGGGTGAAACACTCTGAGGGACAGCCACCCCAACCCTTGGGCTGAGTCACTTCCCTAATCAAAAACGAATATTTCCCCTGGAACTAGCAATACCAGCAAAGGGAGAGAGGACACCAGAAAATGAGCTCTACCGCGGCTCTTAGAGCAGAGCTGCTTAGATGGAGGGAGCTTCCAGGACTGCAGTATGGAGTGTTAGGGTCTGAGCTGCAGTGCCCTTACCCACACTGCTGAGGGCTTGCTAGAGGGACGGGGGTGGGGGGACGCGGAAATGCAGTTCTGTTGGCGGGGGCAGAGGCCCAGCCGGCGTGAGCTTGGTCTAGCCCAGCAGGGGTGGAGGGGATGGGAGAAAGTGGTCCAGCAGCTGCGGGCCCACCTGCAGCCCCACCTGTGAGGGAAAAGTGGGAGGCCAGGAACAGGCAGAGATCTGCTGCTGAGCAGGGGCCCACGGGTATGCAACAAAACATGACCTCTGAGGTTTGTGACCCTGTGCAAGCCATCCTGGACTACGGGGGCAGGACTAAAGCCCGGGACAGGGGGAGGCTCACAGCTGAGCACATGCCAGCAGCCCGACCCAGCCCAAGAAACCATGGATTTTGATCCTGCCCGAGCCGGCTCTAACCATGGGGGCTGGATGGAAGCCCAGAAATAGGCGGGGTCAGCAGCTGAGCAAAGGTGCTCACTCCTACCTTGGGGCGAGGCTTGTGGCTTGAGTGTGGTGTGCAACCCCACCTGTGTTGGCAAGGTGAAGGCCCAGACAGGCTGAGGCTTGTAGAGCCAGGCACCAGAACATAGCCCCTTCCACGGAGGAGAGGCGGAAATCACAGCAACAGCCAGAGTGGGCCAGTGCCGGCAACGCCCATACACAACCGCCCTAGACAGCAGCAGAGGGGGTGGTTGGCCTCCAGACAGACCACACCTAGGACACAAAGACAACACCCATTGGACTCTAGTAGCCAAACCCTTCTTATATACAGACAAAATGGGCAGGCAGAGAAATGCAACCCAAATGAATAAAGAGAAATCCTCAGAGAGAGACCTGAATGAAACAGATAAAACCAAATTACCACATGCACAGTTTAAGATAATGATAGTTAGGATGTTCGAAGAGCTTAGAGCAACAATAGATAGTCATAAGGAACACCTAAATAAAGAGATAACAAGAATAAAAAAGGAAATAGAAATAATAAATAGAATCAGACAGAAATGACAAATACAGTATCAGAACTGAAGAGTAAAATGGATGGAATTAAAAGCAGGATGGATGACGCTGAGGATCGAATCAGCGAGTTAGAGGATAAAATAAACAAAGGCACAGAAGCAGAGCAAAAAAAAAAAAGAGAGAGAGACTCAAAAAATCTGAGGAAAATCTAAGGGAGCTCTGTGACAACATGAAGAGAAATAACATCTGCATCATAGGGATTCCTGAAGAAGAAAAGAAAGAACAAGAGATAGGAACTTTGTTCAATCAAATCATAGCTGAAAACTTCCCTAAATTAAGACTGGAAAATGTTTCACACATTCAAGAAGCACAGAGAACTCCATTAAAGAGAAACCCAAAGAAATCTACACCAAGACACATCATAGTTAAAATACCAAAGCTAAGTGATAAAGAAAAAATTTCAAAAGGTGCTAGAGAAAAAAGGCTATCACCTACAAAGGAGCCCCCATAAGGATGACATCCAACTTCTCAACAGAAACACTTGAGACCAGAAGGGAATGGCAAGATATATTCAAAGTAATGCAGAACAAGAACCTACAACCAAGACTAGTCTATCCAGCAAGGCTAACATTTAAAATTGAAAAAGAAATAAAGAGCTTCCCAGACAAAAAAAGCCTCAAGGAGTTCATTAAAACCAAACCAATTCTGCAAGAGATGCTAAGGGGCCTCTTGTGAACAGTTCAAAGGAGGAAAAGAATATAGCAAAAGAATACAGCTTTAAAAAATAAAATGGCAATAAACAACTACATATCAATAATAACCTTAAATGTAAATGAATTAAATGATCCAATCAAAAGACATAGGGTAGCCACGTGGATAAAGAAACAGAACCCATACATATGCTGTCTACAAGAGACACATGTTAGGACACAAAAGTGGTCTCAACAAATTTAAGAAATTAAAATCATATCAAGCATTTTCTCTGATCACAATGCCATGAAACTAGAAATTACCCACAAAAGAAAAACTGAAAAATACTCAAACACTTGGAAACTAAATAGCATATAATTAAATAATGAATGGATTAACAATGAAATCCAAGAAGAAATAAAATGTTTCTAGAAACGAATGATAATGAGCATACATCAACTCAAAATTTATGGGACACAGCAAAAGCAGTACTGAGAGGGAAGTTCATAGCACTACAGGCATACCATAAGAAGCTACAAAAAGCTCAAATAAGCAACCTGACCCTGCATCTAAAAGAATTAGAAAAACAACAGCAAATAAAGCCCAGGACTAGTAGAAGGAAGGAAATAATAAAGATCAGAGAGGAAATAAATGACATAGAGGCTAAGGAAACAATACAGAGGATCAATGAAACCTGGAGCTGGTACTTTGAAAAGGTAAACAAGATTGATTAACCTTTAACTAGACTCACCAAGAAAAAAAGAGAGAGGATTCAAATAAATAGAATTAGAAAGGAGAGTGGAGAAATAACAACTGACACAACAGAAATACAAAGTATAAGAATATACTATGAAGAACTCTATGCCAAAAAATTAGACAACCTAGGTTAAATGAACAAATTTCTTGAATCATATAATCTTCCAAAAATCAATCTGGAAGAATCAGAACACCTAAACAGACCAATTACAACATAGGAGATCGAAACAGTTATCAAAAAACTCCCAACAAAGGAAAGTCCTGGGCCTGATGGTTTCACAAGTGAATTCTACCAAAAATTCAAAGAAGAACTAACTCCTATCCTTCTCAAGCTATTTCAAAAAATTCAAGAGGTTAGAACATGCCGCCTCCCATGCCACCTCCCATTCCACCCATCCCACCCATTGTAGGCTCTTTCTCCTCCTTAGGGATTTCTGTGACTACACATTCAGCTGTTGTTAACAGTGAGGCCACTCCAGCAGCATCCAATAAAGCAGTTCTTACAACCTTAGTTGGATCAATGATTCCTTTTTCCACCATATTCACAAAATCTCCAAGCATAGCATCATAGCCAACTTCTGAGGAGCCCAGAATAGTGCTTTACCATTATTAATGAGAACTGTGAGAGGAAGCTCGAGGCAGTACTCCTCACCTATAACTACGGAGAAGTCAGTGAAGGAAATGACTGAAAAAAAGGCTGGCTGATGTAAGAAAATCACTAACAACCATCAGTTACTGGTTTCCATTGACAACATACAATGGTTTACTGCTGTCATTGTCCATGCCTACAAATAATTTATTTTGTATTTTTGAATAAAAATACATTTGTACATTCCTGAAAACTAAGTGCAAGAGCCATGTACCAATGTACTGCTTTCAACTTTAATCACTGAGGCATATTTACTACCATTTTGTTAAAATCAGGATTTTAGTGCTTGCCATCACCAGATGAGAAGTTTAAGAAGCAGCCTTTCTGTGGAGAGTAAGAATAATTGTATACAAAGTAGATGAATATCCAATTATGTGACCTTTGTGTAATAAAAATTTGTTTCAAATTAAAAAAAAAAATTCAAGAGGAAGGAAGACTTCCAAACTCCTTTTATGAGGCGAGCATAATTCTGATCCTGAAACAAGGCAAAAACAACACAAATAAAGAAAATTATAGGCCAATATCCCTGATGAATTTAAATGCTAAAACTCTCAACAAAATATGAGCCAACCGGATCAAGCAATATATGAAAAAAATCATACACTATGATCAAGTGGGATTTATTCTGGGGAGGCAAGGCTGGTTCAATATTCGCAAATCAATCAATGTGATTCATCACATAAAAAAAGGAAGAACAAAAATCACATGATAATTTCAATAGATGTAGAAAAAGCATTTGATAAAATCCAGCACCCATTCATGATCAGAACTCTCAGTAAAGTGAGAATATAGACACCATTCCTTAACATGATAAAGGCCATCTATGAAAAACCCATAGCAAACATCCTACTAAATGGGCAAAAATTAAAAGCAATCCCCTTAAGATCAGGAACCAGCCAGGGGTGCCCCCTTTCACCACTCTTATTCAACATAGTTCTGGAAGTCCTAGCTACAGCAATCAGACAAGAAGAAGAAATAAAAGGCATCCAAATTGAAAAAGAAGAAGTAAAACTGTCAATATTTGCAGATGATATGATATTGTATATAGAAAACCCTAAAGTCTCAGTCAAAAAACTACTGGACCTGATAAATGAATTCAGCTAGGTGGCAGGATATAAAATTAATGCTCAGAAATCAGAGGCATTTTTATATACCAACAATGAACTGGCAGCAAAAGAAATGAAGGAAACAATCCCCTTCACTATTGCAACCAAAAAAATAAAGTACCCAGGAGTAAATTTAACCAAGGATGTTAAGGATTTGTACTTGGAAAATTATAAAACATTGATAAAAGAAATCAAGAAAGATACAAACAAGTGGAAGCATATACCATACTCATGGTTAGGAAGAATAAACATCATTAAAATGTCTATATTACTCAAAGCAATTTATAAATTCAATGCAATACCAATTAAAATACCAATGACATACTTCAAAGATATAGAACACATATTCCAAAAATTTATATGGAACCAAAGAATAACACGAATAGCCTCAGCAATCTTAAAAAGAAAAAATAAAGCAGGAGGTATCACTCTTTCGGATATCAAGGTATACTACAAGGCCATTGTACTCAAGACAGCCTGGTACTGGCATGAGAACAGGCACATAGATCAATGGAACAGAACAGAGAACCCAGAAATAAACCCACACACACCTTTATGGACAACTGATATTTGATAAAGGAGGAAAGAACATACAATTGAGTAAAGACAGCCTCTTTTGCAAGTGGTGTTGGGAAAATTGGACATCTACCTGCAAAAAAATGAAACTAGACCGTCAATTTACACCATTCACAAAAACAAACTGAAAATGGATAAGACCTAAATGTAAGCCGTGAAACCTAAGCAACTTAGAAGAAAACAGGCAGTAAACTCTCCGACATCTGTAGCAGCAATATATTTGCCGATTTATCTCCACGGCAAATGAAATAAAAGGCAGGATAAACAAATAGGACTATATCAAACTAAAAAGTTTTTGCACAGCTAAAGACAATAAGAACAGAATAAAAAGCCAAACCACACAATGGGAGAACATATTCGACAACACTTCTGATAAGGGGTTAATAACTAAAATTTATAAAGAACTTACAAAACTCAACACCAGGAAGACAGACAATCCAATCAAAAAATGGGCAAAAGAAATGAATAGAAATTTCTCCAAAGAGGACATACAGGTGGCCAATAGGCATATGAAAAAGTGCTCAACATCACTAATCATTAGAGAAATGCAAAAAATAAGAATGTAAAGTAATTATTTAGTAGATAAACATTTATTAACTCCTTACTATGTTCCAGGTGTAGCTTAACATTTCATCTTTTGAACAATGTTATGGGATAAATATTATTACTCTACTGTCACAGATATAGAAAATGAGCCTCAACAAATTTAAGTAACTTGACTCAATTATAATAGCTATGATATGAAAAACTGAGATTTAAATTTAGGACTTTTAGTCTAAGTCAAGATCCAACTACTCCAATCTCAATTCTAAATTTACACTAATATATTAAAAAATGCTAAGTTTTAACTGTCTTATTTAAAGTTAGGTAGCTTGAATGCTTTAACTCAAGAGACCCTAACCTTCTCGTTTGAGAGAAGCTTCTGCTCATTTCCTGGGAACCTGGAGGGGTGGTGGTGTTTGCCAGGAGCTGGTCAGTAGAACAGAGGAGAGGGCAGTGCTACTCCTGCATGACACTCCCTGGAATTTCAACCAGAGGAGACAGAACAACAATAAAGAAGATGGTGATGATTACTGGATTGGAAGACCCCAGATGCTGTGAAGTACATTATTAGTAGCTACACATTTCTTAACTGGGGAGCCCTAAATTTCTATAAGAAAGTGCAGGCTGTGAAAATTTTATGGAGTTCTAGTTGAAGAAATTTTTTGAATGGGACCCCTTCAAGGTCAATATGTAAGACACTCCCAATTCTTAATAAGTAATGTCAACATGGCTACAACCTAAAATTTTTGAGTACAGTCTATCAAGTATAGAATAACTGAAGGTACTTAGTTATAAATATAAGCCCTTGTTTGCACACAGCTCAATAACTTTCCATCTTATTTTCCAACAGATGATGATATTTTAGACTCATATGCATAACTCTAAGGCCATAGAAGAAAGTGAGTCAAGTAGCTGAGTGTAGTAGCATGAATCAATGGCAGATGCCAGTTTACTCTAAGTCCTCTATTTGCATCAGCACAGAGACCTCAATCCACATCACAACAACCCTGGTGATTTCTTCCTAATAGTTGGCATGGGCTGTTTTTGGGAGGGGGAAGCTGCCCTGCGAAATGGCTCCTTTTCTTTATAACACTGGCTCCAGAGACAGAGTCAGAATCTATTTGGATTGCCTTTCCTCTCCAGTCATTCACTGAGTTGCTTTTTATATTCTCCATCTCTAGAAATTTCTTTACAATATTTATAAATGAGAAAAAAAAATAGATAACTCTGAATCAAGCATCTATAGGTTCATTCAGAAACAGATGAGTTTTACATATTGTGAAAATTTGATGTATTTGGAGTGAAAACAGCAAAAGAATATAAGTCCTGAATCTTTTTTCACCTCTCTGTAACCCTATAGCATCTCCTTTAGAGGAACAAAATGTACAGTGTCCACATGAGGAGTCCCATAAAAAGAAATGCTTTAGTAAAATTTTCGTGACGCAAAAAAAAAAAAAAAAAAAAAGAAAAATTCCATGATGCTGCAGGAACACTTTCAAGCACTACAGGAGGAAAGGAGATACGCCCCAGGCCAGCCAAGTGTGGCAGGTACTAGAATTCTCCTCAGTGAGGATAATCTGCCTCAATACTGTTCAGAGCCTTCAGCTTCTTCAAACCTCTGATTTTGATTATCTGTTGCTCCTGACCTCACCTCCTTTTTTTTTTTTTTAAAGAAATGGTGGCTTTTAAAAAAATTATTTTATTTTATTTTATTCATTTTAGAGAGGAGACACAGAGTGAGAAAGAGAGAGAAAGAGAGAAAGGGGGGAGAAGCTGGAAGCATCAACTCCCATATGTGCCTTGACCAGACCAGTGCAGGGTTTTGAACTGGCGACCTCAGTGTTCCCAGGTCGACGCTTTATCCACTGCGCCACCACAGGTCAGGTCCTCACCCCCTTTTTATATCTACTTCTTCTCTCCTCTCTACATTCTCATCTCTAGGATACTAATCCTAGATCCTTGTAAACTGATCCTAAAGCAGTGATGGGCAATCTTTTGAGCTTGGTGTGTCAAAATTCACCAAAAAACCGAGCATAACTCCGGTGGTGTGTCACTTTGAGAAAAACGGCCTAACCGGAAGTTCCAGAACTAGACGCTCTGTGCCGGAGTTCTGTTGTTTTGGCCTACAGACCTCCGGCACAGTGTCTACACTACAGCAAATGTTTTATCCTTGGTTATTGCACCTGGCCGTGCAGGAGTTGAGGATGAAACTTCCTTCTCGGCATGCAGCCCCATACTTCTCTGGTATGTCATCAAAAATGGCTACGCGTGTCAGTGCTGACACGCGTGTCATAGATTTGCCATCACGGTCCTAAAGGCTCTCTTTATTGAGGACTTGGGATCACAGTTATCTGCTTAAAATATATCATGCTGACAATCTCAGTGGAAATAAAAGCTCACTGAACAAGAACACAGTCTATTCCTAGTCAATTGCCAAATAGCAAAGATATTTCCTTGTTTTGAGTATTTACATGGATTTAAAAACAGTTGGGTTTGAACTGGATTTGGGAGTTGTCTTACAACAATTTCCTCTTAATAGAAAAAAATAAATAAATAAGATCAAAATGTTCTCAAGAAATCCCAAGAGGCCATGTACCCTGCCTCTTTAGAATTCTGTGCTTTTTCACAGACATTTAGGCACTACGGACAGAACAAAGTGATGATGGCTATGTGAAGCCAAATAATTTCTTGTTATTTTGTCAAATAAGTACTCCAATGTATGGGTAGGAAAAGGAGCTCTAAAATGCACTGCCTTCATGTGTAATTTGATTTCTTTTTTGTTCTTTTTCTCTACAAACTGACCATTTGCTCCCAAGGCATCTGTCTTGTCTTGTCAATGTAATCTAATGCCTATCAGAAGGTGATGAGGTGTCAGTCACCATCCCTTGCTCATTAGCTATACTTTTACCAGGTGGAAGTATAACTCGGGAAAAAATATTTTAGGTCTGTCTATAAATGATGAGGTGGAAAAAATGGATCCCAAAAATGTGCCCACTGCTTGTATCATGAGTAAAATAGATTTATCCAAAATGAAGTCAGCTTTGCACAAGGTATCTATAAAGGGTTGAATTGTGTTCCCAACATGATATGTTGGAGTACCAATCCCTAGTACTTGTGCATGCGACTTTATCTGGAAAGAAGGTCTTTGCAGATGTAATCAAGATGAAGTCATACTAAATTAAAATGGGCCCTAAATCCAATGACTGATATCATCCATGAGCTTCATTCTGAGTGCTCAACTAAATTTTCCATAGAAAGGTGAAGGCAGTTAGGTTTTGAGTTTTATGTAAAACCCCCCAATTTCATGGGGTTGTTTTGAAAAATTCAAGCAGCCTACACACGTTCCCTTGCTTAGTCCAAGTCTCCTTGATGATAGACCCCTGCATTCCATCGCCCTTCACTGGTTGGCAAATAATGCCTAGCTGCTCCCTTCTTAATTGTAACTTCAATGGAAGGCAAGAATTGTGCTTCCTGTAAGCCATGATGCCCTGGCCTAACTTCTCAGATTCTGGTTCTGCCATTTTGATATGCCATAATTGAAGCTGTCTCTCTTGTTCTGTGTCTGTGTTGCAGGTTATACAATCTCTTATACAACTGGACCTAGGAGTGTTCCATTTATGTCTCCTTAGGGATCTTTCAGAAACATTCCTGACTGTGACATACAATTGTCTTTTTCATCCTTTTGTTTTTCACTCTCAGGGATGCACATTAGAGGGCAGCCACAGCCTATTAGACATAGTTTCATATGTTTACAAATACTTGATTTTCCTATAAACTATTTCTTCATATCTTTTCCATCCAAGTTTTTTTTCTCATTTTTACCTAATATTTAATCAATTAAGAAAATGAGTCTGCTATCTATAATATATGATGCAAATACTTTCTCTTGGATGTCCATTTAACATTATTTGTGCTATTTTCTCTTGCAGATTAAAAGATTTATTTTTCATAAATATATTCATAATTTTTATGATTTCTGGATTTATGGGTCATACCTAGCAAAACCTTTTTTCTTCCTGCAAATATATATATTCTTCTGACATTTCTCTGATTTCTTTTCTTTTTCTACTTTTTTAAAAAAATGTTTAATGAACAACTCCCTTTTCCCACTGATAATTATACAATGCCACTTTTATCATATACTAATAAATATGTATTTGGATCTACTTCTGACTGTATCTTAGTCTATTAATTGGACTATTTTAATTACTATCTTTTCATAATTTAATGATAGGACTAGACCTAACTCATTACTCTTCCATTTCATAATCTTTTGTGGTTATTATTGCTTCCTAACTTGTCTGTATGAACTTAGCATCAGCTTATCTAATTCTAAAAAAAAATCCTGAAGGTATTTTTTAAATTAAATTGAATTATTTTCAATTGCAGTTTACAGTCAGTTTTATTTTCTATTAGTTTCAGAGTTTCAGCTATATAGTATACTGGTTAGATAATCATATACATTATAAAGTGTTCCTTCAAAACCTGAAGGTATTTTGATAATTATTACATTAAGTATATACATTAAATTAAAGGAAATTGATATATTTATGATGACTTGTTTCCAAAACAAGGTATTTCCACTTGTTAAAGTTATATATTATATCACTCAGTACCATTTAAAATTGTTTTTCACACAAATCTTGCACATTTCTTATTTAAGCCTACTTTTTAGTTATTTCATAGGTTTGGGGTCTTTTTAATACTTCGAAAGAGATTTTGTCTATCCTTATAAAGTTTAACTTGCTGGGAGTTGTATATATAAACTTTATTGATTTTTTTTATATCAAATTTATATTTAGTATTCTTATTTTCCAGGAAAGATCAATGGCCCCACGTTACAGCAGTGTGAAAAGTCACTAAGGGCATAGGAAGTAAAGGTAGACATTTTTGCCAGTTTAAGAGTATCAGCTTTTGCCCCTAGCCAGCTGGCTCAGTTGATTAGGAGCATCCTCCCGAGTCAATGAGGTCTCAGGTTCCATCCCAATCAGCGTACACACAGGAAGTAGCCAATAAAAATGCACAATGGAGTGGAACAAATGCTTCTCTTCCCCCTCTCTTCTCTCTCCCTTCTTCTGTCTTTAAAAAAGAAAAGCAATAAAGAAATTTAAGCCCTGGCCAGTTAGCTCAGTTGGTTGGAGCATGGCCAGGAGAGCAGAGGTTGTCCTTTGGATTCCCTGTCAGGGCACATAAAGGAGCTGCTTGTTGTTCCTGTCTCTCTCTCCCTGCCTCTCTCTGAAGGAAAAAAAAAAAAAAGAATATCAGTTTTCTCCTTTTCTCCTTGACTCTTAAAATGTATTAATTTATGAATAAGACAAGGAAATCTAGACAGGGCCCATGCTTGACAAACTGAATCTATAATTGATTCCAATGGGTTTAGTATAGCTCAGTAATCAAAAAAGTAATGCAACGTCTATAACCTTACAATCAAAGCTTCTCTTGGAATACTCATCTCAGAATACTCCAGAGCATCCCTATTTGACCTCCCATATCAGTCATGGTGGTCTCCATCCTGTGATACCATCACTGCTTGCCATGCCTACAAAGCCGAACTTCCGTACCATTTTTCATAATACCTTACTCACAAAGCATCATTACAAGATTTAATGACATAGTATTTTACATTAATTATATGCCAACATTTTATAATGTATTCTAGGTACCTCACAATATTGGCACTGCTTTTTATAGATGCACAAATGAGGGTAGCTATGTTACTGCAGTTCTATTTCCAAAAATTATTCCTTACTTACAGTAAAATGTATATGTTTCCATGTGTATGTTTTTAGAATTCCATGATTTAACATAAACCTACTCACTCTGAGTAAATATTAACTAAAAGAGAAGCCTGCACATCTCTACCTCATAAAGCTGAGCAGCCTGAATAAATTAAAGCATATTTGGGCATTTATTAATTACTTTCACTAAGTTGGTTATTGGTGATGGATGAAATTGAAGGTCAATCATTATTCCACAGTGACTACAATTACATTTGAGTCACGGAGGTTATTAAGGCTCTCAAAAAACAGAGGGATTTTTATTTTAGCTGGAGTTAAGATGTGGTGAATCAAGTAAGAAAAATATTCAGCTCTCCCTGAGGCAAATGAGGTTACCATGACCTCTTCCTAGGTACTAAGTGTTTCATGGAAGTATAATTTTATGTAACATTATATTTTATTTCCAAAGTGCTTTTCTCTCATAAGACTGTGAAGGCAGATTTCCCTATTTCTTCTATGCTCTCCCCTCCAGCCCCATTTCTGAAGTCTAATTCCATATCTCAAGTATCCATTGCTCTTATAATCCCTACCTCCGCTCCCCAAACTACCTATCTCCAAACTCCAGCCTCCTACCCTCCACCACCTGCAGTTTCACATCCTCTACTATACATTCTCCAGCCTCCACCATCCCCAGCCTCCCTTAGCCTTCACACTGCAAGCTGCACCCCTGTCCCCTCCCAATTTTCGCCACCCAACCTCCCTAACCTCCACATTCCAACCTCCATACCTCCTCCCCTTAGATTCCCCAACCTCCACTCCCCAGCCTCCCCACTTTCTGTAACCCCCAAGTCTCACACCCTCCATCACCAATAGACTTTCCAGCCTCCACCACTTCCAGCCTCCCCAGTGTCCACTCCTCAGGCTTCAGTCCTAAAGCTTCCTCATCCTACACCTCCCAACCTTCTTACCCTACATCTTCTCCCCAGCTTCCCCAATCTCCACCAACCCCAGATTCCCACCCTTCACTTTCTGTAACCTCCCTACCTTAACTCCCTATACTCCTCACCTCCTTTCCTTAGAAATACTTCACTAAGGTTTGACTTAATGCATCCTAATGCTACCATCAAAACTTACCTGCCTATATTCTATTCTTTCATGGTTCTCTTTTCTAATTCTAATGAAAAATATGATCAAAAAGTTAATACTAGGTATAGATGGCTGATTATAGGTCAATGTGTTCCATTTCAACCAATAATTTTAAAATTTCTTTTTATTTATTCATTTTGTAGAGAGGAGACAGAGAGAGAGAAAGGGGGGAGGAGCTGGAAGCATCAACTCCCATATGTGCCTTGACCAGACCAGTGCAGGGTTTTGAACTGGCGACCTCAGTGTTCCCAGGTCGACGCTTTTTCCACTGCACCACCACAGGTCAGGCTCTCAACCAATAATTTTAAATTAAAAATATACACTGATTACATGGAATGTAATACTTGTGCTAGAGGAAAGCAAAGACAAATGAGTAGTCTTGTCCTTCTCTCTTATTTTTTCTAGTCAAAATAACAAAAATGACATCATGCAATGAAGTCAGCCACTTAGTCTTGACTTCAAATGAATTTGATTCTTTAAAATTAAATCTACCTTGAAAGAACAATTGCCAACTACCAGTGAGATTAATTTGAAAGACTAAGCTGCAAATTCTAAAGATGAATTTCAAAAGCAGCAGCTGCTTTAATTGAAAGAGCATAGACTTTGGCACATCTGGACAGATATGGGCTTAAACCTAAGCTTGCCGGATGGCTAATATTAGGAAACTCAGCAAACATTTCCAAGTGTCAAATTCCCCATATACCTAAAGGGAATAAAATCACCTACTTTATCAAATAAATAGATAAGATTAAGTGGCAAGTAGAACGTTTTAAGCAAAGTTAGCATGTTAAATAAGTGTATGGTTTCCCAAAAGTCAATCTTTCACTTCACAATTATTTCCTTGTATGTTCATTTACACAATAAAAAAATTATATTCTTTATTGCTTTGCCTCCCACAGGTGACCCAAGACTGATATGTTGACAATCTGCCACTTACCTGCACATTTAAAAAAATCATCAACTAATCTGAAATCTCCCCACAGAGCAGAATAGCTGGTCTTCTGTGGACTTTTTTGAGCCCACCAACATCAAAAATTGGGGCTAGAAGGTAGCAACAAAATGTCATCTTGTAGCAATAGAATGCCTGCCTTCTAGCTTTGCTCTGGGTGAATCAAGAAATGGGCAGTTATGGACTCTCGAGTAGGAACCCGACTCTTTTAAAGATGGCTCATTGCCAGTTTACTGTAATCTATGTGTGTGCTGAGTGAAGACTTGAGGCTTGGAATTTTTGAATACATTTTTAATGACCATATGAGGGTCTAATGTTTTCTAAAGACTTCATGTTGTGTGTGTTGGGGGAGGAGGAAGTAGAGAGCTGCTTTTCCAAGGTACTATTTGGAGAGTTTACTTTCAATTGGTCAAATCTGTCTGAATTCCACTTCATCTCCTTATTATTTAGGGTCAATTTGCTGAAAATTCTTAAGGCTCAGTTTCTACTTTGAGAGAGCAATAATCCTTTCATAAGCTGTTAGGGAAAGGACAGAGTGACTAGGAGGATAAAAGGAAAATGAACCTGTTTAAAGCAAGGGAGTATATAGTCCCTAGCACAAAATAATTCAGCAAATCTGGTTTTCTTCTTTTATCCAGCCCTAATCTCAAATTCAAGATTAATCTTGCCTTTAGCTAACTAGATTTCCATATATTGATATAATTTTACAGGTAACAGAAAATTCCCAGAAAAACACAAAGTCCAATAAAGCATAACTGATTTGTTGATTCCTTCCAACAGAGCTTCACCTGACTCACTTATTCCATGGAAAGCATTGTGCATATGTCCTCAGGAATATCTCCCCTGACTATCCTATCTAATATGATAGTTCCTGCATATCACTCTTTGTTCCTTTCTCTGCTTATTTTTCTCCACAGTACTTATTGTATTGTACATGTTTTTCTTTATTCACTGTATTTCCCCACTGATATGCAGGCTCAATAATGGCAGAGCATTTGTCCATCTTGTTCACTGTTATTTTCCCAGCCCAGAATTTACAACAGTGTCTGGATACATTTGACAGGTGCTCAGTAAGTATTTGTTGAATAAATGAATAAGGGATATTTTAAATTCCACAAGAACAGTCTTAATTTCTTTACCTTAAAGCTTATATTATCTGGATAATATAAATTAATCTTCTGAATATTCTCTGTGAGGTAGAAGCAATCATGATCCCCTTATATAAGTAAGAAAATGGAAGTTTAGAAATTAAGTAACTTGCCCCAACACAGAAGTGAGGATGGGATCCATTCCAGGTTTTGGGATTGAAGAATGTTCTGCACCTCTCATTTTTTCCCACCCCCTCCTGCTTCTATACTTAAATTCTGTTGTATTTTGGACTGCCTCTATTTCATGTCAAAATGAAATACTTCTGGGGATGGGTAACATTGAACTATTGTTAGTCATTTGCTCTCCTTGGTGCACGTCAACTACATAGAAAATAGGGTTAGGGAAAAGGTGATAGAGTCTGGAGTTCTAAGGACCTGAGTTAGAAAATGTTAGAACCAAGATAACAGCATCTGAAACTAATGATATATTGCATAACTTTGTCAAAGGTTACTCCATCTTATAAATATCCCACATCCATAGCTCCCTTCCTCCTTAACACTGAGATGTTTTCCCTATACTATTTAGCATCTCCAAGACAGCACAGGTCTGGGAATTGGTGGTTTGATGATATTTCCTTCAGTGTAAAAGAAGTCAAACAGACACAATGTGAGAAATTACAGATCTTTTTAGTAATTTTTTCCTCCAATGCATTTCTTTCTGCATTAGTGAGAGTCTAGGAAGAGGTGCTGGTTGGTTGGATTTGATAATCACTTGTGCAGTCACAGCCTTCAGTAAGTAGTTCTCCGCAGTACAGGGCACAGCCAGCATGTCTGTTATCACAGCAGATAGGACGGAGATGTTTACCAAAAGGAAAGAACAAAAATAACAAGGGAGGGAGGGAGAAAGACTGCTACCGTGTTGTAATTTGAGAGATATCACAGGTTACCTGTTTCAAAATAACAGTCTTAAATTTGAGTTTAAGATCTCCCCATTAGTGTCAATTCATTCCAGAAAGAGATTGGCTACAGAAGTCTCTCTTGCTTGAGAAGGCAGAAAGGGCACATTAAGCTTGGATTAGCTAGCTGTTGCCATAGCGACTGGAAGAAAGGCTCTGGGGTGGGGCAGGGAATGAAACAGTGGTCAAGTAAGCTTTGATGAGGAAGAAAAGGGACAGAGTAAGAGGCAAGATGAGGTGACATAATAATTGGTAGCCCTGGGCAGCCATGGGGTAGTCATCTATAACACAAAAAATTACTACTCATTTTAGTCAGGTAAAATCTAAAATTTCTCCATCACGATGTTAGCATTGCTCTCCTTAACAATGCATGGTTATTTATTTTTTTTATTTTTTTAACAGAGACAGAGAGTCAGAGAGAGGGACAGAAAGGGACAACAGAAAGAAAGGGAGAGAGATGAGAGGCATCAATTTTTAATTGTGGCTCTTTAGTTGTTCATTGATTGTTTTCTTTTATGTGCCTTGACTAGGGGGCTACAGCAGAGTGAGTGACTCCTTTCTCAAGCCAGTGACTTTGGGTTCAAGCCAGCAACCTTGGACTTAAGCCAGTGACTATGAGGTCATTTCTATGATCCCATGCTCAAGCCAGTGACCCTGCACTCTAGCTGGTGAGTTAGTGCTCAAGCCAGATGAGCCAGTGCTTAAGCCAACCTCAAGGTTTTGAACCTGGGTCCTCTGTGTCCCAATCCGATGCTCTATCCACTGTACCACCACATGGTCAGGCTTAAAATTCTTAGTCCTCCTCACCCTCCAGTCTATTTCTAAGACAAATATAATTTTTCCAACCAACAACATCAACAAAAATTAGACTATACCTCTAGCCTTGTGTTTGGAATGCAGACAATTGACAAGATTCCAGGATCTTCCTTATTACATTTCCAGATATTCATCTGGGACAATAGATTATAGAAGGGACTAGGTTATAGTTCATTAAAAAATGAATTTTACAAAATGTCAAAGCGAAAGCTTCTAATGCAAAGACAAATCTTATAAACAGAGCAGAGAGGATTCTTAAAGGCCTTCCAATTCTATCCTCTTCATTTACAAAGGAGAGTACGAAGTGCCAGAGAGGTTAATTATGTCCTCTAACCATTTAATGTCTCTGTCATTTCTAATTACTGCTAGGAAAAAAGAAAACTGGAAATTCCCAGTGCCCTACATTTGTGTGCATTGGAAAATCAGTTTATATACCAGCAGGAAATGTCAGCATCAAGGCCAAGGATGCTTAATTTGTTCATTATAAAAATAATAAGAGCTGACACGTACTGAGTACTTATAATGTACTAGGCATGGCGCTAAATGTTTTGCAAACTGTATCTCACTTAACCCCCTAATAGTCCTGTAAGATTTGTTTATCCCATTTTACAGATGAGATCATCAGTCAAGAGAAGCTAAGCAACTTATTCACAGTCAAACAACTATTATAGTGATGGACAGTCTCAAGGTCTGATTCAAGTCATCACTCCTTACCATGATATTAAATCATATCCCCTGACTATTACCATGTCTCACTTTACTATGAGAAAACCAGGGATCGATAATTAACTATAGTCATGAGCTAAATGCCTCCCTCTGATATCTAAAGCCATTCCCCAAAAATAGTCATTCAGCTATAGCCAACTAACTATATTTCCTACAAATATACTTTTAAAAACAACTTTTTCTAATAAGAAATCTAAATCATATTCAATATGCAACAATTAAAAGCATAGATAAAGATAAAGAAGAAAATTAAGATCTTATGTAATTATACCAAGGATCATATGCAGGAAACTCTATTTTTTCTTCTATTTTAAAAGACCACTATAATTCTTGCAAAAATTAGCAATAGCCTGTAGTGTTTTCTACATGGGTCACTTAGCCTGGGGAAAATTCATGTAGTAAACAACCACCATGAAAGATTAGTTACTCTTTAGATCATTCATTTATTCAACAGCAATCTATTGCTTGAATGTATGCTCTGTGCCAAGGGCTCTGCTAGTTGCTAGAACTCACTGATAGTTAATGACAGGCTGTCCTGGAACCTACATCCTCATTCTCTGAAAGAAGTTTTCAATGTGTTTCACCTTCATTAGCCTCAAAAGATACAGATGCTTTTGGTCCATATACTCAATTCAATCCTTTCTTTTTCCTCAGTGTGATAGATGGAGAACTGATATAAAGACAAGTCTCAGAGCTTTGTAACTGACACAGAACTATAAAACATTATTAAAAGTTGTTGGTCTGATAGTGTACTTATCATGGTCTGATGGTGTACTTATCATAGGCTGGGATTTTAGGGATTTACCACCTTAAATGTTCTTCCTATTCAGGATATAAATATTCCCTTGGTGCTAAACTGGTAGCCGTTACATGTGAAGGGGTTAGAAATGGGTTCTTGTGCTTGAAATTCCTTTAATGTAGATGAAATTTGCCATTAGTTATATATTGCATAAGTTGATTGAAACATGTGGCTAAAACTCATTATAAAAAACACATGATGGGGATTTCTCTCCTAAGATCAGTTGTTCATGGGAGTGAGGTTTCAGAAAGCTGTGGGGATGGAGGAGACACTTCATAAGTCAGCCAGGGGTTCTGTCCTAGTTTCCTATTTCTGTTGCAAAAAACTGACATAAGTTTATTGGCTTAAACCAATACACATTTTTTCTCTTACAGTTCTGTAGGTCAAAAGTCAAAAATGGTTCTGGAAGACTATATTCTGCCTGGAGGCTCGAGCAGAGAATCTCTTCTTGCCTTTTCAAACATTTAGAGGTTTCCCACATTCCCTGGCTTATTTCTCCAGTCACTCTAACCTCTGCTTCCATTATCACATTCCCTTTACCAACTGTGGTGTAATGCCGGTGGACAAGGCCAGTCAGGTCCACATTGGATTTGGGAAGACAGTAAGAGGAACTGTGGAGCTGGAAAGCACTGGGCCACTCCATTTAATAGATTTTCACAACAGTGGATGAGCAAACAGGCAGGGGAAATCCTCTTCTTACATCAGCAAGTGAACAAACAGCAACACAACCCCTCATAATGGCGGGCAGGTAATCCACCATTCACCCTGTGCAATCCACACTGAGCGTAAACACCCATAGCCTTATATAGGCTATGCACACATGCCTCTGCACATGCTCACACACTAATCAAGCAAAGTGCTTGCAGCTGGTGAACCAGAGAGCAAGTCTAACACAGCTGTTTTCCCAACATTCCACCCCTTTAGGGTTACTCGCTTCACAATCTATGTGACAAATATTTTTCGCAATGGTCCCTATGCGATGAGTTAGGTCCATTAAATAAACAGAGTCTAAAGCAACAGCACAAGTTATATAATTATAATAATTACAAAGGTGTCCTTCAAATTTTCTCCCTGAGTAATCTGCTCAGGGAGCTAACTGAAGGCCCATCCCTAACCCCCTACCCCATGGTAGGTGGGAGGGCCTGTATAGTCTGGGTCCCTGTCCATTGAAACAGCAAAGTGTCTTTGGTGTGTCTCTGCAACTGGATGGGAACAGCTTCCTGGTGCAGGAGGGGCTCCACAGGTGCCACAGCCCCACTATCAGGGTCTCTCACAGTACTGTCCACAAGTGTTATGTCCATCCAGCAAGGGAGCCAGTGCCCCCTCTGGTCACAATCGAAGAGTCCATTATACCACTCAATGATCAGTTCATGATAGTCAGTCCAGCTGTCTGTGCAAATCACCAAGGTAAAGGTTTATTACAGGCAATTAACCATACAGCTCTTTATTAACAGACATTACTGCCTTTCCATAAGCACTTTGTCTTTTGCCACAAGCCTCATCCAAACCTCTCAGCAAGCTCACAGGGCCTGGAGGGGCAAACTGGAGGGGTCAAATACATTGAAGGTTTGTGTCACCTTAACAGTTCTCTTAGTTGCCGCTGCTATGAATAAAAACACACCTGTTACCTTCTAATGCCAATACCTGTAGTACATTAGATGGGACCACTAGACTGCCAATTTCACATGGGGCCTCCAGTCCCCTCAGTCTTACTCCTATTCAAACTGGGATAATGGGTCTTGTGGATCCTCCTCTTCCACAGCTGTCTCCAAGTAATCCTGCATCTGTGCAAACTGAACACCAGCCATTTTCTTGGTAACTGCTGGGGCCACTCGTTTTTCCCACTTTTTCAGTGGCTGGAACCTCTGTTGTGGTTTAAGCTGCTGACAAAGCTCTAACAAGACTTTACTGGGCTTGCCATCCAATCTCTCCCTATCTGCCCCAGCCGCAATCAAATGTACCCACATCTGTGTTCGGGTAATCTTAACAGGCCCATTTCTCCTATTAGTCAGAGTGGCAGCATGGGCAGCAGCCCTCACAACGTTATGGTCCATCTCTGTTCCTGAGAGCATGATGACATCCACCCCTATGTCCAACAACCACAGCAATCAGGCTGCCAAAGTCTCGGTGGGTTTCTGCCTAAATTTCACCCCTAATTCCATCATCTCTGTCTGGGTGCAGGGCTGGACCATAGAGTGCTCCTCTATGTGAGGAGGAGGTTGTGCCTGCCTCTGAGGGACTCTGGGCTGCTGGATTTTCAATTACCTGGGGGACTATCAGCTGGGCTCTGAGTATGTGGACGGCAGTTGCAGCTTAAACTTCCCCCTTTTCAAAAGAGGAGGAGTTGAAAACATTTGCCTCCCCTGGCTCAGAGCCACTCCACTGGAACAGCTTCTTCTTCAGCAACCATTTTGGCTCCTGCAGCTGCCGGCTATCAGCCTGAAGCTGAGACTCAAGCTCTTAAACCCACAGTTGTTTTTCCAACACCTGTCACTGCCAACATTCAGCTTCCAGGGCAAACTGGAGCTCATGAGCTTATAATTCCTTCTCAAGAGATTGTTTCAGCTCCAAGCACCATTGGTGCTCAGCCTGCATCTCACACTGAAGCTCTTGAGCTTGGTCAGCCTCCTTCTCTAGCACTTGCTCCAGTTCATACCGTTGTTGGTGCTCAGTCTTCAGCTCACCCTGGAGCTTTTGACCTTGTAAAGCTTCTTGCACAGAGCTCTCAGTTTCTTCTCACAGGGCTGTAAAAAGCACCCAGCCCACAGTCTCAAACAGTAGAGCCACCAGGAACAGCCACTTCCCTATTCCATCCATCAAGAGTGTCAGTGGCTCCATATCAACCTTATCTGTAGCCTGCCCATGACATCAGATGTAATGCCAGTGGCCAAGGCGAGGCAGGTTCAAATTGGATTCAGTCAGACGGTAGAGAAACTGCAGAGCTTAAAAGTGTTGGGACATTCCTGTTTAATAGATTCTTGCAACAGCAGATGAAAAAACAAGCAAGGGAAACTCTCTTCTCAGAGCAGCAAGCAAACAAACAGCAAAACGACCCCTCACAATGGTGGGCAGGCAATCCGCCATTCACCTTCTGCAATCTACACTGAGTAAAAGCACCCAGAGCAGAGGCGATTTTAATGGCAGGTGCACTGGGCATATGCCCGGGGCCCTGACTTCTAAAGGGTCCCACAAAACCCCAACTTGACACTTTTTTCTAATGACACCAAGTTTGGTTTCATATGTGTAATTTTAACATTAATAGTGCATAATACTTTTTATTTATTTAAAAATATGACTAACATGTATTTTTGTTTTCCCTCTCTCCTTTTTTTAAGGGGCCCAATATTTTCTTCTGTGCCCAGGGCCTCAAGCAACCTTAATCTGCCTCTGACCCAGAGCCTTACATAGGCTATGCATAGGTGCCTCTGCCACGTGCTCACAAACTAATCAAGCAAAGTGCTTGCAGCTGATGGACCAGCAAGCAAACCTAACACAGCTGTTTTCCCAGCACATGGTCTTTCTGCATCCCTTTTATAAACACCCTATAATTACATTGAGTGAATTCAGGTAATCCAGGGACTAGGGATTAAGATGTGAGTTTCTAGGGAGGGGGGATTATTTAGCCTACCTCAGGCTCTAAAGGTAAAGTTGATTATTTCACACTTGTGTTGAGCTGGGGGCTGTCTGCAAAAAGGGTTTGATTCCCTTCCACAATCTTTTCTCTCCCCTCTCTCTACAATCCCCACCCTGTCCTTCCACCCTGTTTTGACTGTATTCAAAGTCTGGGTCACTTTTTCTGGGCTCTTCTTCCCATAGACAGCAAGACATTGTCAGGATTCTATCCCAACTAGTCTTTCTTATTTCACCATAGTGTTATTAGTGCTTGAGAAGCCCAAGGACCTATTGCATAATTGGATTTATTCTCAGAGCAACCTACATCAGACCCTTAAAAAAAGTTCTTAGTCACTGAACATTTTATTTTAGCTACTTAATTGCAAATTGTGGTTGCTTAATTTGGGGAAGATGAGGTCTGTTTAATTTTCAGAGCATGAACCTAAGGTCAAAGGTCTGTTCTCTCTAATATAAAGTCTATAGGCATTTTGGTAACTGAGGCAAGCCAGTTGAAGAGCATTTCAATGCCAATTTCAATTTGATCAATTCCATAAGACCTACAGGATCTAGGGAAAAAAAATATCATTGCTGACTTGTTTTGCCTTCTGTTTTCAGTTGCATGGTCAATAGCAGAGGACTCTAAAGCAAAGGTCATTACATTGATATTGTCACCCCAAAGCAGAGATGACAAAATAGGAAGCATACGTACTTGCCTAACCATTTCTCTCCCAAGACAGGCATCACTATTCAATTATTCAATCAAGCACTGTTTCTCCACTGGGCCTAGATCTGGTCTTAAACCCTTTCCAACTGAATGCTCCAGCCAGCCACTGCCACTGAGCTAGAGTTGACAAACAAATGGAGCCCTATCTGATGTTGCTGCATTACAGTCAATGCCCTCCTGTTTCCAGGCATGAAGGAAAATCCCTCCTACTGCAATCTAGCAATAAAACACTGTGATCCCTACAACACCACTTTGAGACAAGTTTCTGGAACTGGCAAAATCCTGACAGAGACAGATTTAAAAGTGAAGCAGATGATTCCAGCTCCCTATTTTCTGTTTGGAGACCTTAGGGTGAGAGTGGGATGGGCTCTTATCTCATCTTACTGTCTCCAGCCCTTCCTCTGGGAATACTATGGCGTCTTCCCTCCTCCCCTCTATAGTACTTCTGTGCTTTGAATTCCTGCATTAAATGAGCACCTCTGCCCCCAATTTCTGTTTCTTTCTGTCTTAATTAGGTGGTTCTCTTCCTCTTTCCTCAAACCAGAATCCTGCTGGGCCCCCAAGAGCACCCTCCCCAGGGGGTACTTAGTTGGCAATATTGTCAAACTCTTCAAAGGCAAGGAGGGGAGAGAAACACAAGCTCATCCATCCCTGTTGCTTTTTTCACCTTCTGGTCTCCACTCATAATAAGTAGCCTTAGAAGTTATCAAACACTCCAGCAAGCTTTGACAGCTAGTCATCCGTTAAAGCCTCCGATTGCCTGGCATAATTGCAGACTATATTCCTACTCCGGGAACATGGATGGCTCCTAAATTGCTCTCCGGCACTGGTGTGCTTTTACACCGGAGCTTGCTAGAAAAGAGGAAAAATCCAGTTCATTCAAAGAGCTCAGTGACAGATAAGCCAGCCACATCAGAGCACGAGAGGGGGGAAAACCAGCATGTACAACTGTGTGCTTGCTTTTTATTAAGAAAAAATGACTTATACAGATGGCTTCCCAACATTTTAGCTAGGATCACAAGGAGATATTTTGCTCTGGACCAAGGCCACCTGGAACCTGCATACAAGAGCATATCTCTGCAGTCTTTCCATTTTATTTCCACTCCTTTCTCAGCCCCAGTCAATAATCCAGCTGCAAGCTCTGCAGCGAAGCACATTCATCCAAGCTTTGTGTCTGAGTCGCTGCCTTCAGAAGGGGCTCTCAGCATGGATATAAACCGGTTGATTAGCCTTCCTTGCAGGGTTCCCGCCCCAGAACGCCCACCTAAGCGCTGGTTCTGCAGCAGCAAATGCGACAGCCTGCCTACTCCGCGGTGCCCAGGAGGAGAACTGGCCTCCACCCTGGAGCTCCGAGGGCACAGCCGCTGTGGCATGCTTCTATGGAAAGAGGCTGAGACAGGGAGAGCAGCCAGCAGCTGCTAAACCCGAGACCCTGCGTGGAGGAAGCTGGGAATCTCTGTCAGGGAGCTTAACGGATGCTGAAAGGGCACGCTAGGAAAGGCTTCTCAGGCAAGGGGGTTGTGACTCAGCAGAAGTCAGTGGCAGAGCCTTCATATGGGAGGGAGCGCAGAGCCTCAGGGCCTGTGCCTGGCATGGTTATCACTCCACAGATGCTTCCAGCCTCCTACTTTGTACTTAGAAAAACAGGGATGCTAGAGCTTTATTTTTTAAATTAATTATCATTTTTATTTTGAGAATTAAAAAAAAAATAGAAAAGCACAAGAGAATATAATTATGTACATACCTACCAGCCAAAAGAGAACATTGTTAACATTTTGTAATGTTTGTTTCAAGACCTACTTTTAAAATAGAAATGAAGGACGCAGGACATGAAGGACACCTCTTTAGCACCTTTATCTTCCCTCCTCAGCCCCTTTCCTGGAGAGGAAACTACCTGAAAGAAATTAAAGCTTTCCTTTCTAATCCTTTTGCAGACTTTTACCTACACACAATAAATATAGAGACTATAATGTTGGGGGTGCATTTTATAATTTGTATTTTTCTGCACTTGTGGCAAGGTACCAAAGAATGGAAAAATTAATATTAATATTTTAGGAGGAGGAGTCAGGTTTCTTGTCCTCTCCTTTCTGTAGAGAGTGAGGGGAGAGGAATGTGAAAGTTTCCTGACTTGCAGAGACATACTGTGTAGGAAACCTCCTTTTACTAGGAAGCTTAAAGGGCATTTTATAATTTGGGCTAAGCATATAGAAAGATTTTGTAAATATGATTTTTATACTTGTGTGTGATCTGCACCAACTCAGGATGAACAACAACATTGTGTTGTAAATATAGAGATTTTGTGCTAGGTTTTGAGTGGAAGAGTAGAGGAAACTTGGATTCCCTCCCTTCCTCCACACCTGTGAGGAAGAAGATAAACACCTAGCCATGTGCGGGGGAAGGGAAGAAAGACTAAGTGAGCCATTTTCCTTTCCTTTCTTTCCTTCTTTAATGGGCCATTCACCAATGCTTATCCCCTGGTGCCATGTAGGCTCCCTCTCCCATCCTGAAGGCGTATAGTTGATGTATATACCTCTAAACAAAGGGATGGCAGATGAACACTAAATGATATGGGAATGTCTTTTAATACGTAAAGCAACATTTTTAGCTATTGTGTTACCTTATAAGTTTTAATATGTAGGAATATTTTTATAAATCTTATAAATGAATGTTATAAGCTTGCTAATGTTTATGTCATCTTCCCCCCCTCCTCCTTTTTCCACCAACCTGTGTGTGATCAAGGGCATATAACCTACCTCAAGACCATATTTGAGAGGGCACGATTTGGGTCAACTATGCCCCGTGTTAGTCATATGCAGCCAGCATATTTATAAATCTCCTTCTTTTAATAAAACTCCTCAAAAATTTATTTGGACTTGGTGTCTCTGCATAAACCTGGCAGAACAGTTACTTTACGACACATTTCTGTTCTGCAATTTTATTTCCCTACTCCATACTGTGATATTTTGTTCTGTGTAGAGGTCTAGTTCAATTGTTTCAACAACTGTATGGCATTGGGTGGGGTGATTTCTAAGCCCCCACCTGGTCTTAACACCAAGCCAGTGGTTCTCAAACCACACATTAGAATAACCTGGGCCACTTTAAAAATGCAGAGGCCCCAGCCCTGTTTTCAAAGATTCTAATTTCATTGGTCTAGAGCTGGGCTGGGACCTCTGCCTTGGGTTTCTGTGATTCCAAGGCGGAGAATTGTGGATAACTGCTGTGTGTCTCCTGGCTGATTAGAAGAAATTTTATATCTTCCAACAGAATAATGCCAAACAAAGTGAATTTTCTAGGGATAGTCCCTGAAACCTATTGAGAACTGTGTCAGAGGGATGGCGAGAGTCTCTCCCTTTATCTTATTGCTAAAATAGTGGTGTTTATGGGCCCTAGCAATCAGCATGTCCTCACATTTGTTCCCTAACAGAAATGGAAATATTGCTATTGAGAAGAATATAGGGAAATGACCTATACAGGCCAGTGGTTCTCCAAGAGTGGTCTCCAGACTTTCAGAATCAACTGGAAAAATATTGATACCTGTTTTCAGGTAAGGAAAAAACACCTTGGAGGGAAAGTTTGAAAGGAATCTGAATTACTTTCTCTTTCCATCATGTTGCAGCCTAACAGGGAAGAAACTACTGCCAAATAATTGTGCAGAAATCTACCAGACAACAACCCTTCTCCTTTGCTTTCCCCAAATTTTATTTTTGCAAGGCTCAGCATTCTCACACACACACAAAAAAGCATTTATTAAACTGCCATTGGTTGCTTTGTTAGAGAGGGAAATTATGAAAACCTGGATCCTATCTTCTAAGGGTCACTCTTTGGGACAGAGTGCAAGCACTATGGTGACCTTGATGGTATCTTATAACCTTGTTCTTTCTCCTTTCCCTGTTTTTCATATCTAGATACAGAGAGAATTATCTGGAAAAGGCAATACAATAAGGTGTGGTTAAACTTTCCATTCTCCTCTAATACATTCAACAAATGTTTACTGAGTGTTTATGAGGTGCCAGCCGCTGTGGTAGGTCATGGGGATCCCACTGGCCCAGTAATCACAGACTTTTTTCTCCAGTTTGGGATATAGGCCAATGAACAGACAACTAAACAATCTGTGTACAAGTTACTACAGCAGGAAAGCACAGGATGCTCTGGAAAAGCAGAGGAGGCTAGTGAGAGATAAAGCAACCTAGTCTTGGGGTCTTGGGCATACATCCTCAAACAGCAGTTCTCAAACATGAGTGTGCATAGGATGACCTGGAAGACTTGTTAAAATACAGACAACTGCCCCGCATCCCAAGGTTCTGATTTAGTAGATGTAGAGTGAAGCCTGATAATTTTGCCTTTTTAACATTTTTCCTGGTGATACTGATCTGGAAACCACACTTGGAGAACCAGTGGCCGAGAGGAGTCAAAGTCTCAGCTCTGTTGAGCATCACAACATGGGCCTCAGCTGGGAATCTATTAGAAATGTGGACTATTAAGTCTCATCTCAGATCTGGGTGATATCTATGTACCTTAAGATTTGAGAAACACTTCTTTAAACCACTGGTTCCCCAATATAGTTGCACATGGGAATCATCTTGGCAATTAAAAAAAAAAATAGTGATGCCTAGCTTCCACCCTCAGAGATTCTGGTTTTATTGAGGTAGGGTGAGAAAAACTCCCCCAGGTGATTCTAATACTTAGCACATTTTAAGAATCACCTGCCTAAGCAAAATAGAGTCTGAATATGAATTAGTCCCACAAAGAAAGGCAGGAAGAGTACTATGGAAAACAGAATGTACAAAGGCTAAGTAATAGAGAGATGTAATGCTGGTGGCCTAGGCCAGGCAGGTTCACATTTGATTCAGACAGAGAGTAAAGAATTTGCAGAGCTGGAAAGCTTTGAGCCATTTTCATTTAATAGGGTCTCACAACAGCTGATGAGCAAACAGGCAGGAGAAAGTCACTTTTCCCCACAGCAGGAGAATGAACAGCAAAACGGCCCTTCACAGTGGCAGGTAAAACCGTCCTTAGTGAAAGCACCCGTAGCCTTACATAGGCAGTGCACACATGGCTCTGACATGTGCTCATGCACTAATCATGCAAAGTGCAAGTGAGCATGCCTACCACAGCTGTTTTCACAAGAGAGCAAAGTGAATGAAAAGTTTAGTGAGTACAGACTATAGAGAAAGGAGAAGTGAAGAGCTAGGAGCTAGAGGGTTACAGCAACCTGTGTTGGAAGCCTACACAAACTAAGGACTTTGAGATTTACTTGAGGGTTGGACACACTCAGTTTGCATTAAAAAAAAAAGATCAATCTGTGTGTCCTTCAGAAATAAGCTTGGGAGTGTGGGAACAGTGTGCCTGGCGTTAAGTCTAGGATTCTTTGACCATAAAGAAGCATATTCTTGCTCTTACTGAAAATCATTCCTTGCAGAAAACACTACTATTTAAACTAAAGATGATGCAGAGGATGATTGTAAGAACCAATAAAAATAGTCCTAAAGGGTAGCAAAATATGTCACCCCAAAATATGCCACTTTAGTGTGAGGATTATTTTGTGTTGAAAGCAATTGAGAAGAATCCGACACATGAAAAGCTCTTCGTCCTTCCCCCATTTGCCTAAAGGTAGGACATAAATTTGTAAAGGTATCCGCCCCTCCCATCTCCACCAAGCAGGACATACATAAGTTACCAGAGACAACTCTAGACCCTTGTGAGAAAAATAGCTGTGTTAGGCTTGCTAGCTGGTTGTCAGGCTGCAAGCACTTCGCATGATTAGTGTGTGAGCATGTGTGTCTCCATGAAAAGCTATGGGTGGGCCTGTGGTGGCACAGTGGATAAACTGTCAACCTGGAATGCTGAGGTCACTGGTTTGAAGCCTTGGGCTTGCCTGGTCAAGACTTCTTGCTCAACCCCACTTCCCTCTCTTTCCTCTCTCTAAAATCAGTAGGTAAAAAATCTTTAAAAAGAAAGAAGGAAATAAAAGCTATGGGTGCTTTTCCTCAGAGGCGATTCTCCCAGATCACTCTTCTGCTACCACCAGGTACATTTTCTGGATTCCTTCAGCCACCACTGTGAGGGGCGGTTTTCCTGATCCCTTGCCCTTCACTGGGAAAAGCAGTTTTCTTTTGCTTATTTGCTCACCCATCTCTGCAACCCTCCAATAAACGGGAATGGCCCAGTGCTTTCCAGCTCTGCAGTTCCTCTACCATCTTTCCGAGTTCAATGTGATCCTGCCTGGCCTCGACCACCAGCATTATAATCCTTATCAGCCCGGAGGCAGCACTAAGGGAATCTGCTCAGGTGAGCACTTATGACTCAGTAGTTTCTCCCTATATTTGCCTTCCCATAATTTGCCACTCCCTAGAAACACAAAGTTTTTTCCCCTTGTTTTGTTTCTTCTCTTAAGACATAATGTTCCTTAGTTGAAATGCTATAATGTATGATTTTTAACTACATCTTTGAGTTATTGATCTTTGAGTACTCCATGTGTATGCACAATGCACATGTTAATAAACATATTTATTTTTTCCTTGTTATGTATCTTTTGTCAGTCTAATGTACAGGGCCCCAGCCAGAAAAACTAAAATAGTTAAAACGTTTCTTTCTTTTTACCTCCCCTGCAGTACCAACCAATCTCTAAGACTTCATTTTGGCACTTTGATTTCCACCATTTGGTTCAACCAATACTTACTGAGCACTTTGTGTTATACCCAGTGCTGGTGCTGGAGGCACAGAATCCTGATCCCTTGCAAAGAGTTGCATGGCGGAGAACTCAGACAAGCAAGTGATTTTTCCAGAAAATGTTTGTTTGAGTCTTGTTGAAGATTTGACAGTGTTGTTAATAGGAGGATTCTGTGCCATCCAACTCCACTTAAGCCCTCAGCTAAACCATCAAACAGTCCCATTCATGCTGCAGCTGCAGGATTTCTGAGGTCATGCAGTGGGCGCTGGGAATGCAAACGAGGGCTCAGTCTTGGCTTCTGACACCCTGTGAGCTTTGAGAAAGAACAGAAGGCATTTGTTAGGAGACAGCCACAAAGACACCACAGGAGAAGGGATTGAATGCCCCCATGGGATTCCAGGCCAAATGCAAAAAGAACTGGGGTAATCTCTGCCACCACAGTTTGTATGACCTCAGTTGCTCACTGCCTGTGGAGGCAGCTGATGGCCCAGTGACAGAAGCAGGGTCCCAAGTAGAGTGGGGGTGGCAGTGGAGTTGGTACTCTGTAACCTAGAAAGGTGAGGAGTGTTAGGTCCAGCCAGGTTAAGGAAGCAAAGGCTTAGTGTAGCAAAGAGAGGTTAAAGGCATCTTTTGCTAGGTCCTTGGATCATTCCTCCCTAGATGTACCCAAGAGAAAAGCAGTGAAGAAAGAACACAAATAGAGGGGTAGAATTATCTTACAAAGCCTATAGAAAGTGACAAACAAAGCAGATGCTTTCTAGATCATTGTTATAAAAATTCAGTTCTTCCGGTACTTATGTAGTGTTCATTTACACCTGTAGTTGGATTCTGCTACCATTGCCAGGGATAATGCTTATGTTACTCTGACATCAGTTAACTCCCCCCTTATACCCTGGAGATTAGCACTTTTACATAGTATAGGCTAATGTAATCTAAGTATATTGTGCAAGATTATTCAGCCTCAGCACTATTTACATTTTGTACCACATAATGCTTTGTGGGTGGCTGTCCTGTGCGTTGTAATATGTTTAGTAACATCCTTGGCCTCTACCCACTAGAGACTAATAGCACCCCTAGTAGTGCTGCTGAAAATATATTCAGGCATTGCACAGGTTACCTGAGGCAAATTTGCCCTCAGTTGAAAACCATGGGTATGTTAGAAGAAGGTAGTGATACAAAATCTTTAAAGGAAACAGAAAAGAGATTGACAATTTTTCTCACAATTAGCAGATTCTATACAGGAAGGAAGCCTCAAATGACCATTGGCTTGGGTAGGATTTAAACTTTCACCATAAAATTAAATCTATGTAACACTAAAAGAGCAAGCCATGTTTATAGTCAGTCAGTTCAGTCCCCTATTAACCTGTTTATTAAATTACATTCAATAAACATCATCTCTACTTTGACTACATTCTTAATCATGTCTATGTGCTCACACACTATCAGAATTATTTAATTAAACAGTAATGCTCCAAGCTACTGCTTCTTGGGGAGAGTTAATGGTGTTACACAGGTATCAAGGAGAAGAAACAGAATAGAGAAGTTAGTTTCAGTTAGACTTTGGGATAGAAATGACTTCTGCAATGTCCAAAAGGTTCAAATACTTCTTTTATTGTAATTTTGTGCCAAAGAATGGCTGATCCATAGAGAAAACATAACTGCCAAAGTAAACTCAGTATAAGAACTCAGGAGATGAGAGGTCTATAGCAATAAGCAGTCATCTTAACTAAGAAGAGAAGCAAACAGGGTGCATATCCTGAAAGAGCAGAAAGTAAAATTCTCACAGAAGAAGAAGATGAAAGATTGGTCTTTTGAACAACCTGAAAATTTACATAAGCAAAATATGAGCATAAAATGTAAACTCTATAAGGGCAGGGATGTTTTTTTTTTCTTTTGTTCACATTTTTATCTAGGCCCATATCCCCAGAGCCCAGAACAATGCTCGGAGCTCAATAAATATTTGTTTAAATAAATTCTTTAATTATTAATGAGGAACCTGATACAAGAAACATAAACCCCACTGCTGTATAGACTACTGGATTTACAGAGAGATCTAGACTACTAGTATTAAGATTATTCCATCAAAATGCTCAAAGACTAGTGTGGATATTCCAAATGACTCAGGAGATACCTTGAAGGAGTTCAATATGACCAAATTTTAAAAACTGGGAAAAAATGATGATTTGGGATTATAATACACTGAATGAAAATTAATTCATAAATCCATACTCATAATTTAATGATGGTGATATTCAAGAGGGAAATAAAGGATGGGAGTATGAAGGTTGACAAGGTGTGAAGAAAGCATCTTTTCTTTATAGAAGAATGCCAGGTAACAAATGTAAAAGGAATGATTGAATAAGAAAAATATGCATTTTCATATATTAGTATAATCACTGGTGTAGACAGAAATCATAAATGTTTCTAAAACGACTGTGTGAAATGTTCTTAGGAATTAGCTTATTCAGTCTTAAACATCACCCCACCAATTGCTTATCAGCTACAAAAGAGAAAGGTAACTTTACAATGGAGAGGTCTGATGGATTCTTTTTTTTAAAATGTTTTTTAATTGTATAGAGAGCAAGGGAGATGGAGACAAAGAGAAAGGAACATCTGTTCCTCTATGCCCTGACCTGAGATAGAACCCGCAACCTCTGTGCTTCAGGATGACTTTCTAACCAACCAAGTTATCTGGGCAGGACATGGTGGATTCTAATCTAATGAAATGACCAAACTTAGTACCAACAACAACGGAATGTGAGGTTGTAGGTCATATAGTGTTACTATTGATAGATGAGTTATCTAAGGTTGCATAATAAATATTTCAAGAACTTGATGGCTTGAAACAACAGTAACTATTCATTATTTCTCATATTTCTGTAAGGAATTCAGAAAAGCTGTGTCTAGGAAGTTCTACCTCAGTGTCTCTCATGCGCTTGCAATAATATGTCAGCTGGAGATACAGTCATCTGAAGGCTTGACGGAATTATCTAATTCCAAAATGCTACATGGCTGGCCAGTTGGTATTGAAAAGTTGGTTCTTCTCCACCTGGGCCTCTGCACAGGGCTGCTTGAGCATCTTTATGACATCACAGTTGGTTTCCCCTAGAGCTGGGGAATTCACAGTTCAAGGTAAAAGCCACAATGCCTTTATAACCAAGGTCAGGAAATCACATAGCATCACATCCACAGAATTCTATTGGTCACATGGACCAGACCTGATTCAGCATGGGTAGTATTACACAAAAACATCTAGCCACCAGGAGGTGAAAATTATTGGGGGCTATTTAGAGGGTGACTTTCATAATAATTCATCCTGTGTTTTTGCAAAAAGTTTTAAACTCAGCCCAATCATGAGGAAATAAACAACAAATCCAAAATGTGGAATATGCTACAAGACCGTTATCTCAATTTTTTTTTAAATTTCATAAAATATATTTTTATAGAGTGGGTATGTTCTCAACCCTGGCAGGGTGGGTCAGCAGATAAAGCATCTCACCAGTGCACTGAGGTCATGGGTTTGATCCTGAGTCAGGGTATGTACAAGAAGCAACCAATGAGTACACAACTAAAAATGGAACAACTGAGTAAAACAATGAGTTGATACTTCTCTCATTCTCTCTCTCTCTTCTTTCCCTATTTTCTCTCCCTCCCCTCTTTCTTCCTCTTTCTCTGTCTCTCAAATCAATGGAAAAGTTGTTTTTTAAAAATGAAAAAAAGTGGGATTGTTCTCAATTAAAAAACACCAAAGAGAAAGGAAACCAAATGTAATATGTGATCTTTTATCTGATCCTGAAATGGGGGGTGGGGGGCGGGAGCTAGAAAGGATATTTGTAGGACAATCGTGATAATCTGAATATAGACTATTTTAGGCAACATTATTGTATAAATATGTTCACAGAACTTAGTACAACAATATTTATAGTAAGCAAAAAACTCAAAACAGCCCAAGTGATACGGACAAAAACCTGCTTGCTATACTTAGATGATATAATAGTAATAAACAATAAAAAGGAACAAACTACTGATAAACTCTACAATAGGGATGACTATTTCAGAAAGTCTAGGAGAGAAAAAAAGCTAAACTAATATATCTGTAATGTATGACTCGGTTTATGTGAAGTTCTAGAAGAGGCAAAATGGATCAGTGGTTGCTTTTGGGAGTGAAGAAGATTGGGAAGGAACATGAGAGAATTCTCTGGGTTGATGGAAATTTCCTTTATCTTGATAGGACCTGTCTTCGTAGGGGCATGGATGTATGTATTTGTCAAAACCAGTGAACTATATGCTTATAATCTAAGTATTTCTCTCTATCTAAATGTTTCTATAAAATTTTATTTTAAAATTATATTAAGTCCTGGCCATATGCTCAGTTGGTTGGAGCATCATCCTGAAGCACAGAAGTTGCTGGTTCAATCGTCAGTCGGGGAATATACAGGAACAACTCGATGTTTCTGTCTCTCTCTCTCCCTGCCTCTCTCTTAAAAAATTATATCAATGTTAAATTCTGTGGATATAATAATGATATTGTGGTTAGGAGAAATACCCTAAAATGTTTGTGGGTGAAGAATCATGATGTTTGCAACTTATTTTCAGTGATTCTGGGGGAAATGAAATACATAGAAATCACATAGATGCATCAATATTTATCAAGTGCCAATCCCAGTGAAAGATAGATAGCAGTTCATTGCACTTTTTATAAACTTTTCTCTAGGCCTGATCATTTTCAAAATAAAAAGTCACAACAATAATAACAAATGGTTTCCTTCGCTATCATTTCCTCAATAAAAAAAAAAAAAGGAAAAACTGAAACCAACTACCATGGCAGATTCTTCCTAGTTTGCTGTGATTAGAAATATCCAGTCCCTCTATAAACTTTTAATCATGGAGTGTTCTATTTATCCTTTTGTGGAGGCAAAAATATATATTTAAAAATTATAGTCTCAGAAGAACTTTGGTTATAGGTAGTAGGAGATATGAGGTGTCTCCAAAAACTTTCTGGGCCACTACCTGAATTTCACCAAGTTCCCTAAAAATTTACTGGACTTACAAATTGCTTTCACTTACCTAAACATCTCATATTTTTCAAATCCATTCATCTGCCTGTAAATACCTATTTCCCAAGACTTCTTCTGCATAGATTGAGTTGGCAATTCAAATGATCTGCCAAATGTTCAACACATGATTTAATCTGTATTCCGTGATTATTAAAGCATAACCTGGGTCTGGAAGGATGCTAACATGACTAATTGGTGGAACTCTTGCCAGGAACATCACAGGTGAGAAAGGGCAGGTGCCTGGCCTGTGCTTTAATTCACTATTTATATTATACAGTACAAGCTTACAGGATGTCAGAGGGGTGAGAGAACAGAGATGTGAATACATAGGGTAAATGTGTGAAGTGAAAATGATATGCCAGGTTCAAGAAGAGAATGTGCCAGATTCAAGAGAGATTTACTTCAGAGATTTGTTTCAGAGGAAATTTGTTCAGAAAATGCAGGAACAAAATTTTCTTACTCTTGGCTCAAAAGGTAATAAGAAAAAAACATTTTTCTATTGCGGAGTGCACATAGCGAGTAAAAAGGTAGGTATACCAGATGAAGTATTCTGTTAAGGAATTAGCAAGATAGTCAAGGAGGCCATAAGAAAGTTTTGAAGAACCAGACAAACATCTGGAAAAATACCATAAGGATGACCCACATGGTTGTCTGATAATGAAAAAACTTGATTCTTTCCTGAACTACCTTTGCTTCTGGGTTAGTAGCAACAATGGAAAGAAGTTATCTGTATGATGTATTAAAGACAATGTAAAATTGGATATCTCCATGAAGATATTCTTTTATAAAATCTAGAGGCACAGCTGATTCTATGGGAAGATTGATTTACTAGGGCATGGATCGTAAATACTTGGGAGTTCTCCATATCTGGCTTTAGATCTCTACTACAATGTCACTCACAGGAGTTAATAAAATGCATTGAGTTTACAAAGTGATTTAAGTTTATGAAGCTCTTTCACGTATCTTTCTATAGTTGGACCTCACCACTCTAAAGCATGACAGTAGAGATTTTAATCTGTGTTTGATAGATGAGGATATTGAAACTCAAAAACACAGAGTCTTGCCCAAGGTCATATAGCTAAGACTCAAGTTCTGTCTTCCCATTCGTCTTTCCATTATTCTGCTGGACAGATAGGCAAGGCACAGTGACCTGGCAGGGAAGGATGGCTTTAGGAGTGCCTTCTAGACCCCCTCAGCATGATGAATTGGGCAGGTTTAATAGATTATATAGCTAGGGACTTTTTGGGCAAAAGATGTATGGCCTTGGAGGACAAAATTTTAAAGATGTATGTTTCATTTGGAAACAACTATTTGTTTTGATCAAAACAAGAAAGAGATCAGGCATGGGTGAAGAACTCCAACAGGATTTTGTGTGTGTAAAACAGATGGACAAAGAGAAAATATCCTTGACCATAGACTATCTTAGAGATAGAGCCGTATCCAATTGGTCATGCCAAAGGCTCAGGGCCCATTACATCATTTAGGCAAGGATAATCTGAGGATCACGTTTTATTGTTTCTTCTCAGGAGAAATGCTTTCCTGTAAGTATTCATTTCAGCAAGCTAAGAGATTCCTGAGCATGCAGCTGAACTGTTGTTTCTTTATGTGCCTTACTTCTCCAGCCTGCTTTACTATGCTGTATGGAGGAAATTGAACCTCACTGGTAGCTAGGAGAAGTGGGTTCAAGCCACAGCCCTAATAGATCTGTGTCACAACACATGTATGACATTCAGCCTCTCAGGATTTGATTCAATTACTGGGAAACTTCTTAAAATAAGTCTTTCTTTGCTCTAACATTCACAAGCCTTGGTGGAACGAGACAGAAAATGGTTCTCTTGGTCCTTCCTGTATCTGATCTTTTAAAGCCATCTAGTCTAGTCAATGCATGTGCCCCCATTATGTCCAGCTAGGAGCACCTGGATATATGCAGAGAAAACTCCACTGCCTTGATGATCACAGTACTATTGATAAAATGCTTTGATCTTCATTTCTACTTTTCAAGAAGCTTTCCTGCTACTTCTTTCCCTGCCCCTCAGCATCCAAGTGACAATAACTGCTACGAAGTCCATTATTCTTCAGATGGTCAGTGAAGTTCTTCAGGCTCCTTCTGGATTCTTACTCTGACATTAATAATATGAGATATATCAGAGATTATTTACTACTATTTTATACATTGGTTTGGGCACAGTTCATTTTTATATAAATCAGAGTGGATCAGTTGCTTTTTTTTGAGTAGGGAGTTTAATAAATGGACTGAGAATTGTACGTGGGAAGCCATGAGGAGAGAAGAAGGGAGGGAAGGGAATTTTGATCTACCATTGGATCAGGGTAACCCTGAGCTCTGTGGTTCTAGGAGAATGGGTTCTACTGGAAGCAATGATACCAAGCTATTGACAGGTCCTTATTTTTATCATCTCTAATATATTTTGCTGGTAGCATGAATGAGTTGATAAAATAAGTAGCCTCATGAATTTGTGTGTGATTATATATAAAACTATAATAATATGATTATTTTTGGAACATAAATATTTATGAATACTAATAAAACTGTCTAAGACCCTGGGCTCACATACCTAAATAGATCCTCGTTATATTTATAGTAACCTAGAGTTATACATATGGTTGGATCAAGCAAGGAGATGGATGCAAACAAATGTTTGGCCACTACATTCTGCCAAACTGCAGCCAGGCCCTGAAAATAAATAGTACTCAACTTCTTTTTGCTGAATGGTCTAAGAATGTCACTACAAGCTAAATTAAAAATTGTCAGTAGCCCCAAAACATCTCTGATTTCTAACAACAGAATTGCATTATATTCATGAGCTTAATTCCACAGGAAAGCAGTGAGAAAAAGAATCATTGACTTTGGATTTTGCATGCTTTAAAGTAAATGTCTAGGTATATAATAATCACTATTCTGGGCATTTAAAACATAACTCAGGGAAAGAGCAGCATATGGACTGGTCATTTGAATTCAAAGATATAATTTTGCCTGTCTACAACTTCATGGGCAGTCCAAGATTCATAGCAGATCACAAACCTAACTTTTATTTTCTAATGAAGTGATGGCCTATCTTTATCCTATAATTCTTTAAAGTATAATATCTGCCTCGTTGGTTTATGGCCAGAAAATCTATAATGGCATATCATTTGTTCCCTCTATTATGTAGAAACACTCTAGAAGCTAATTCATAGTATCATTTGCTGAGTGGCCGTGTTATTGAAGAGCTGAAATTTCAAGACAAAAACAATAAATAGCTTAGTTGATACAGAGTCGTGAAGAGTGAAGGGCTGGTAGGCATATAAGAGGTAGCATAGGCCTCTTCAGCCATCATGCTCTGTGGTTGCATGGTGTTGCACATTCTTGCAGTGAAAGTGGCAGTTTCTGTGTCTGGCCCATAAGTAGCTGTGATTAGTGTTGAAGAGAATAAAGCCAATGGTACACAGACTCGATAGACCGTTGCCTTAACAGGCTAGTTGCTGCCCTATTGGATACAACTAGCAATCAAGGGATGGATTAATTAATCCTAGAAATGCAATGAGTGTTCTTTTGATTTAAACTGATCCAAGCCAGTTTTCATTCTCAGATATCCATGTTCCTCTTCTCCACTTCCTAGTCAAATAAGCCTGTTCTTTCTTTTACTATTGAACCAGACTTCTCTGCCTACCAAGATGCCAGCTAACTAGCCTAGAAAATGTTGCCCTTGCCCATGAAATCACAAAGAAATCAAGAATTTTTTGAAAACAGTTTTCTTCTTTTTATAGTCATAAGATCTAGTCCTCTCCTCATCTCATACTACTCTGCCTTATTCTGTGGTAGTCATGAGAGCTTCTTTTAGTTCCTGGAATGATCCTCACCCTCTATTGACTATGAATCTTTAAGCATGCTCTTCCTCTGCCTGGACCCTTCTTTTCCCCACTAATTTCCTGTTTGTTAAACTAAACTTTACTCATTCTCCAATATTCTATATTTCAGCAAAGAAGTTATTCTTGACAGACCTTTCCCCCTCAGAACATTGCATGATCTATTATGTACTTCTCTATAGACTCTTACCATAATGACCATTACTTGTCCAGTCACACATCCATCCCTCTGGAGGATGAGCTTCCTGAATACTGGGATCATATCTTTTTTGTTTATGTCTGTATCTTTAGAACTTAGCTCAGGATCTGGTACAAATAGCTGTTGAACTAATTAATAAATGACAGTGACAGAAGAAATGCATGGTTTGCTCCAGTGTATATATTGCCTTCCAAAATATAGTTTGAAAGGATGTCAATTATGCAAGTGTGGAGACCTCATTCATTTAATGGAAATAGAGAATCTTTGTATAGCAGTCCATGAACTGATATGCTTGTTAAGAACAACATTTTTCTTAGTGGTCAATATTCTGTACCTATCTTGACAAGCTTCACCACCATTGGGACTACCAGTAGCATAGTGTGGTGTCAATTTCAGATTATAATGCATGTCTGCCATCTACTGGTAATATGGGGTAGTACTGTGAAATCTATGATGAGACATTTTCATTTTCTCCACAATCTTCTGGATTTGAAAACTAGAAGGAGCTTAGATTCTAACTCACCATACCATTGCATTTTACAAAAGGGAATGCCATTTCCCATGGAGATCACCAAGGGCCATGTACCTAGTCAGTGGAAAGGCTGGACCTATCATCTAGTCTTCCTGACAAAATCAGGTTGTTTGTTTTTTTTAAATTACGATTCTGGATGCTAATAGAAGTACATCTGGTCTACAATGCTGCCATTTTCCAAAATGAAATGGAACAGTTTAGCCTTGTTTTACTTTACATGTCAGAAACCTTATACCCCCATGTATAAAGCTCCTTACATTCCAGAAAGCACTGGATCTGATTTTTTGTTTTCTGTCCAAGTATTTCCTGGATCTGAAGACAGCTATATGGGGTCATTTGGAAAGACTAGACTTAAAAATCTTGAAATTTCACACCAGAAAGTTAGGCAAAGATATGGTGCAAGATATGTGTTGCATGCCATTGGGTTGCATGCCATTAGCAAGGCTCAGAGGGATTAAGAACACACCAGAAGTTTGTGTTTTGAGAAGCTGTGATCTTCAGTGGAAAAACTGACAAATCATAATTGAAAAAGCTAGGAACTACCATCTTAATCAGAATAGACAAAAGTGGCATAAAACCTTCCAGAAAGACCTACTCTGTGAACCTGGCAAAATTGGCTACAGAAGCATTCTATTTTAAAATATATACATATTTTTATTTTTTTTATCTACCCCATGGGACTGGATTTAACCATAGTCATCTTTTTATTAATGTGTGGTTTGCATAAAAACATGGCTCTTAACATTCCTGAGATCAATGCTAAGTTAAAACAAACCAAACATCTTAGTACCTGCCAGGAAGACTTTTGTCTTTCCCTAATGATTCTCAGAATCAAGTGCTTGAGGGACTGGGCTGCTGAACTGAAGGAAAGCTGTGGCTGTCTGGAATCTCTCACTGAGTACTTTGGAAAGTTTTTCCTGGAACTTTTTGGCTCTTACTGTACTTCTTACAATCTTCAATACTCTAGGTAGTACCACCAGTTAATGAACATGTTCAGGCTGCTCATTTTGTTTCCTAAATTGGAAAAGTAACACCTCTACTGCATATCCTTGAGGCAAACCTGATAAGGAAAATGGTACAGGATCCCCAATAGGTTAAAAATCAGTTAAGGTACTATTTTAGTCCCTTCTGGGTTGGTACAAACAAAAATCTTTCCCTTGGGGATATATATATATATATATATATGAAAATGTTAAGGGAAATGTCATAGCAGTATTCACTCAATCCTTTCTCACTATACTCTCACCTCTGGTCTCAGCTACTAGTGTGGGGAGTGATGGTGACCATCACCCCATCCTCTGATGTGCTCTGAAACGTCCTTAGTTTGAACTTGAACCTTTGTGCACTCTTCATCTTAACACACTGCCTGTGTCTGAGGGCAATGGCACTATCCTGCTGGCGAAATGATAAAGCACCACAAGGAAGTATGCTCCTCGGGAAAGGGAAGAATGAGAACGTTTCTACAGAAATTCAGAGTGGGGTTATATGAGGACCAGGAGGTCTAAATGAGTGCCCAAGACCAGGTGAAGTTTCTTGTGATTTGGTTATTATCACCACCCCCATGGCCCTCTTAGGAATAAACTCAGAGTTATTGGACTCTAAATTTTAATGCTCAGATGTCTCCAAAAGCTTAGAGACAATGCTCAATGTGAGTGACAACTCTCCCCTTGCAAGACCCAGGAGAGACATAACAGTAATCAGCCCTTCCACTATCCTTTTTTGGGTCCACAGGAGATGCAGGTAACTAGAGCCTTGTCTGCCCTTTCCAGCCCTTCCATAATTCCATACCTGCCAACATAAATCCTTTTATTCCCACCTATTCCTACTATTCGCTACATTAAGTCCAAATTTATTTTCATCTCTACCCTGATTCACCTTGTTATTTGATAGTCATCAGTCAAGATCAAACAATCCAAAATAGCCTTGCAGACTTGCCTTGAAACACCAGGCTCAAAAAATATATATTTACTGTCCTTAATTCCCCTCCCTGGTGCTACAAGGAGGATATGGTGGTAGTGGGATTTTTATTCTACACATTGAGAATTTCTACATTTATCAAAAGGTTTAGCCTGACTTAATTTAAGTTTGCCTTAAATAATTTTAAAATATATTCATATCTTAAGTTCATTCACATTGACAATCCGATATTGTTGTTTTCAAAACAAAAATAGTATGGTAGTGTTTAAAAGTGAAGGCTTTGGCTTTATACTGCTTGGCTTCACATTTGCCATCTCTGAATTGGTAGACCTGTGCAAGTAACTTAACCCCCTCCCCAAACCTAGCTTTTTATTTTATAAAAAGTAGATAATAATAGTACTTGCCTATCAGACTGTTAGGATTAAATGGGATAATGTACAAAATGCACTTAGCATAGTATCTTGTGCATTGTAAATTATGTTTTTTAAATATATAAAATCATCATTTTATATAGCAGGCATTTAAACATATACTATCTCATTTAAGCTTACTAACCCCAGAATGTAGCTATTCTGTCCCAATTTTGTAGAATGCTGGCTCTTTCCTAAAGATATAACTTTCCATTCAGCCTTCTTAAGGAGAATTTTCTGAACCACAAACCCCAGCATCTGGAGGCAGAAGCAATGCCCTGCTTGTTCCACACAGCTATATCTACTCTATTGTTGCTTCCTCCTCTTCTAAAAACTCCTGCTTCATTAAGACTCATGATTTTGGGTCTACCATCCTCACTTCTTTGTCATTCCAAATCTTGGTCTCTACTCTTCTTATCACTATTATCTACTAAACCCATATTCTTTTTTTTTAAGGGAGAGGAGGGGAAATAGACAAACTCCTGCATGCACCCCAACCAGGATCTACCTGGCAACCTTCATCTGGGTCTGATGCTCTAATCATCCAAGGTATTTTTGGCATCTGAGGCCAATGCTCAGGCCAACCAAGCTATCCTCAGTGCCCAGCGTTGACGTTCAAATCAATTGAGCCGCTGGCTGCAAGAGGGGAAGAAAGAGAGAAGGGAAAGAGATGGGTAAGAGAAGCAGATGGTCAGTTCTCATGTATGCTCTGACTGAGCATTAAACCTGAGATGCCTGCACACCAGGCTGATGCTCTATCCACTGAACCAACTGGCCAGGGCCCAAACCCAGATTCTAATATAAGCATCCTGAATGACTTCAAAATTTATATTAATGCCAAACATCCTGGTTGCAGAGCTCCTTGAGCTCTTCATCTTCATTCACTTTCTCCTCCACTCCCAGCTTTGGTCATGTACTTTTATTGCTGCTTTCTAGATCTTGTTATCACCCAGAACAGTTTCTCTACCTTCAAAATCAAGATCTCAGACACCTCGCCTCACCAGGTGGTGGTGCAGTGCATAGAGCATTGGCCTAGGATGCTGAGGACCCAGGTTCAAAACCCCGAGGTTGCTTGTTTGAGCCTGGGATTATAGATATGACTCTTCGTCGCTGGCTTAAGCCCAAAGCTCACTAGATTGAAGCCCAGGATCACTGGCTTCAGCCCAAGGTTGCTGGCTTGAACAAGGGGTCACTGGCTTGGCTGGAGCCCCCAGGTCAAGGCACTTATGAGAAAGCAATGAATGAACAATTAAGGTGCTGCAACTATGAGCTGATGCTTCTCATCTCTCTTCCTTCCTCTCTGTCTGTCTTTGTCTGTCTCTCTCCCACACACACACAAAAAAAAAAAGAAAAGAAAAGAAAAAGAAAATAAAGAACCAAGACACCTCACAATTCTAATTTTTCCCAGTAGCCTAATTCTTTATTTTTGTTAATCAGCTTCTTGAATTCATCTGATCCTTCTCACAATTTCTCACTTACCAGTGTCCCCTTTCCTTCACTGCCCTCCCTATCCTACTTATACTCAATATTCTGTTACTTTCACCACTCTCCTCAACTTCCTAATTCCCTTGCCCCATTATCCTTTCATCACACAGTACTGAGCTTTCTCAAGAGAATCTAGGTATTGATATTGATCAAGATTGCTGAGCATCACTGCAAAAAAGCAACAAGGCAGAGTGTTGTCGTTATGTGTTTGTGGTCAGCATCCTCAACAGGACATGAAAAACTACTGAATTTTATCAGTTCTCTCTCCTGTTCTCCACAGTGAGGATTGCATAGTTTCTTCACTGTCCTCAATACTCCAACATCCTCACCATGTCTCAATACTCAAAGCAGGTGGTATCAACTCCTACTTCCCAGAAAAGATAATGGCCCCTCGGAGGGGACATCCTTCAACTTTACACCACCACATTTACAGCCATTTTTCCATTTGACACATGCTACTATGGAATAGAGGCCCTTCTTTCTAACTAAGGCTTACCCTCCACAAGTCCCCTGCCCACTTTACCCACTTTACCAAGGAGGGACCTTGCTTTATATATTATTCTCTCTCTCTTCTATTTTATATATATATATATGTTGCTGTAAACGGGCTCTTTCCAAACATCATTTAAATGCACTCAAGATTTTTTTCACCTCTTAAAGCTGGAAAATAGACAGAAATTCATATCTGCTTTTCTCTATTTCACAGATGAGAAAATGGAGGCTCATGGAGATCAAGGAGAAAGGGATTAAAGGTCTAAACCCAGGGCATTACAGGCATACACAGTGCCTTTCATTATGATGCATGGTATGTTCTATATCAGCTGGTTCTGCCTAACTATTAAGCTGTGGGCTGTGCAGATCTCTCTGTTTTTGGTATCTTCACTAGAGGAATGAATTGATTTCTGGGCAAGCCAACATGCTGATCGATGTTCCAACATTCTGACTTCTCCTAAGGCCCCAAATGATAAGGGAAATAGTTGGATAGACCTAATCTGTACATTGGTTGTTACATCTGTAAAATGTAACTGATAATATATCCTCTTTCTACCTCCTTCTCCTCCTACTTTCTGCCTCCATTTCTCATCAGCAATGTGATAAAAATGGCATAATTCTTCCTTATGGAAGATTTTCAATTGCTGAGGGGGAAGGTGCTACATAAATGCTTAATATAGCCATCTTTTTCGAAAAGCTAACTTCTTGCCTGTGCTGACAATACTGTCATGTGGATGAAACTGAGTACATTTTATTTAGAAGGAAAAAAATAGAGCAAAGAGGAGGAAAATTAGGTAAGCATCTGGAAGAAAAACTCAGAGAAGACCCAAGTAAAAATATGACCAAACAATTAAATCAACATCTACCACTGCAGCTATTTGTATCAGCCCTTTGTGAGTCTTGGGTCCATATGGAAACAAGAAGGTGTGTAGAGTGTGGGATATTATTGAAAGAAAGAACCAGAAGTAGAGAGGAAGTAAGGGGAGTATATCTTAAAAGGAAAATAAAAAGAACAAGATAAAAGTAGAAAGATGAACCAACAATGCTAATCTCTCCTTGTCAAAAAAAGGATGGTGTGGGCATAAAAAGAAATTGTACATCAATGTTCGGCTCTTGAATGTTACTTTTCTGGTTAAAATAGGAAAGCTTCTAAAATATAGAACTAGGGAGGAAATAAACTAAGTGACTAAAATGCAAAAATGATTTTGCTTTTAACAAAGGAATAATTGGAATACTATTAGATTTGAAACTAAGCTGATATAGACTAAAGCTTTAAAGTGTAGACAGAAGTGGTGTTGGAGTAGCAAATCCTGAATTTTCAGCTAAAAAGCTATGTGATGTTGGTCAAGTTGCACTTAACCTGTTTGAGTATCAATTTTGTAGCTCATAAAATTATGGGGCTTGACTAGATCAACTCTTTTCCATTGGGTCATGTTCCATTAAGAATCACTCATTTTAATAAGAGTTGTTACTGAGAAAGATTGACTGAGCATGGCAGCAGTATGAAAAGAAAAGAATAAAGCTTGACAAATACTGGACTTTCTTAAAGATTTCTTCTGTAAGATACATAATAAGATAATTTAAAGAATTGGTTTTGGACCAATTTTATCTTTATAATTTATATAACTAGAGAAGATGAAGGAAATATATTTAGAAATCAACACATCTTTTTTACGTGCACTTAACTGAAAATTGAATATAAAGAAAAGGATAACAATAGCTGTCAGAAACAAAGGTTTGGTAGAATGTGTAGGAAATCAAAGTCCCTTTTATCTCAGTGTGTGTCTTCAGGTAAACAGTGAAGAGGAGACAAATAACTTTTTAATTACTGTTGTACAGGGGTTAAAAGTTGCCTGGGATCAGGGGCACCATAGAGTGATGAATAGCCATTAGTCTTCAATCACTTTATTTGTTAATGAGACACAGACATCAGAGAATGGCTCCAGCCCCCAGGTCGCAGAGCAATGGTAAGGGAGTCAATACAAACTAGAAAAGAGAAATAAGAACCTTGCTCCAATGCATAGCAGGTACACAGGACTTTCCACCCATGATGTGGTCCTTGCCTTTCACATCAGAGTCATTCTGCCTGTGGTAGACAGAATAATGACTGCCCCCTACAACACCCAAAGATGCCCATACCGTAATTGCCAGAACCTGTGAATATGTTATCTTGCATAGCAAAAGGGATTTTGTAGATGTGATTACAGACTTTAAAATAAGATTATTCTTGGTTATCCAAATAGGTCCATTCTAATAATATGAATCATTAAAAATGGGGAACCTTTCCCAGCTTTGGTCAGAGAAATAGATGTGCAAAAAAATCAGGATCACAAGATACTATATTGCTTGCTTTGAAGATGGAAGAAGGGGGTCATGAGCCAAGAACTGTGGGCAGCCTCGGGAAGCTGGACAAAACAAGGAAATAGATTCTCCCACAGAGACTCCAGAAATGAATGTAGCCCAGCCACACCTTGATTTTAGCTCAGTGACACTCCTGCCAGATTTTTGACCTTCAGAACTGTAAGATAATAAATTTGAATTATTTTAAGCCACAAAATTTGTGGGGCTTTGCTATGGTGGTATTAAGATACTTATGCACTGTTCTATGCACAGCATTATTTGACTGCTAGACCTCCTGCTTTTGTATCTGATCCATCATGCTTCCTTTACCCAGAGTGCCTTTCCCAACCTCTTCTTTTTACCCCTGAAATCTAAACTACTCTTCTATTTAAACTTAGCTCAAGCGTTCTCTCCTCTAGAGAACCATTTCTAAATGCCTAAAACTATCTATTTGCCAAACCCAGGGTAGATTTCATCGTTCCCATCTCTATGCTCCTACCACACCATATGGAAGTACCTATTACAGCACTGTATTGAATGTGTCTGTGTACAGTCTGTCCCTCTTCTTGGAAGGTATTCCCTTCCAAGGCTGGGATCCTAACAAACTGCCCATCAGTAGGTCCATAATGGAACACCAATGACCAACAAGCTTTGGGAAACAGGTATCTTTAACTATATCCTCAAACAAAGGGGACAAGAGGTATTAAATACTCCCAATTTACTACAGTCTATTAAGTGAGGGGTGGAGGGTTGTTTTGTTTTATTTTACATTTCAAAATAATTGTTCAGTACACCAACAACACTAGGCATCTTTTCAAAATACTTTCTTTCATACTTGATAGCTTTTGACTTGATAAGGCTTGGTAGTGCATCATAAATGAGAAGGCAAAGCCAAACCTCTTTTTAACATAAGTTGTAGGTAGAACATCAACAGTCATTTAAGAAACTGGAAGAAGGAGCAGTATGACTGCCAGTAAGATGGTTCAGGATAAAGCCCCTCTGTGGCTAAGGCCTAAAAAAGTAACAGATTAAAACAAGGAGACAAAGAGAGAGAAAAAGATTGGCTAAATGATTACATGAATCTTTTTCTGCCATTAACACATTTTATTACAAGTTATTTGTACCACCATTTTCTGTTGGGCACTTGTCTAATATGTGATGTATCGTGAAAGGTCTTCAATTTCCAATCTCCAATAAATACAGCCATGGGGAGAGGAGGCAGAGAGGTCAAATTGAATCCCCTTTTCTCAGAATATCCTTGTATCCCATAAAATTTAACGGATGTTTTGAAATAAAAAGTTTTATGATAACAAATAATTTAAGAAAAAATAATAAGTTAATAAAATAAAATGAAGCTATAAGACTTATCTGAATCTTTACCATTCCAATATGCTCTATGACTCAAACAGGAAAGTTTACGTCGCAAACTCATTTAGCCAAAAACTATTTTGTCAAAGGAACACCTATTAACTTTTTCTATGTTCAGTTTGGACAATACTGCCCTAAACATTTCTATAAAGCATATCATACTGAAATATAGTAGGTTCTAGTAACCATTGGACCAGTGAATGAGAACCAAAATTTCCAAAATGACCAACTCAAATATTTTACGACCACGTTTTTCCATTGGAAAAATGTAACTTGGTTCTGTGAACCTATTTTTCCTCAAGTCAACAAAATTTTCTCAGATCAACAAAATGTTTTTAGGCAGTTAAACAGACCATTTTGGTCCAGAGTTTAGTGCCAACTAGTCAAAAAGAAGCCAAGCATTTCCTAATGTCAATTACACACAATATTCTTGACATTTCAGTTGGCTTATTGAGTTCATCTTTGGGAGGAAGAGAAAATGATGTCAAACAGAAGGTATTTGGGGAGATACTAGTAAGAATGCATTAGCATCCCACTAGAAAGTCTTTATATGTGGCAAGTGAAATGTCATCCAACATGACCCCAGACAAAAACACAACAAAAGTCTGGCTGAATCCAGTAAATCAAGGGAAAAATCACAGAGCATTCAAGGCCTTTGGCCCTACTTCTACTCTCCCTTCTGAGACTTTCAAACTATTTGTTTGAAATAAACCCTTTTGAATAGTTGTTAGATGTATCCCAATTTTCTGAAGACAAGAGATTTTTCAATGCTTTGTCATACTCGGTCAAATAACAAAATTGATTAAGCAGCAAGCTTAATGTTTTCCTTTAACATTGTATCAGCCTCATCGATTGGTTGTTTTGGTTTTCTATCCATATAGTTTAAGTGATATGAATAGCCAATGTTTTCCCCTCCCAATATTTTCCCCATTGTGTTCTAATTTTGTTTGTGCTGTGTTCTTTCCTGGGTGGTCATGATAAAAAGTATCACCCAGTTGAGGCTTTCCCTGAGTTCATAAGGCTTTATTGCTCTCCTTTGTGATATTTCTTCACATGACTGTAATTATATATCAACAATATAGTAGCTTAATTATATGCTACCTTGTTTTACCCTCTGATGATTATTGGTCTGGTTTTCCCAGCACAACTGATTATTTCACTATGACTTAAAGACAAAGTGCAAATATTGTGCTCCAATTTGATGACCTTAATGTTGTCACCCCAGTGATCTATCAAATAACAGGTCAATTTCAGCCCAAACCTGGCAGATTGTATCCTACTTCTCAGGAGACTGGGCATGAGAAGTCAAGAGTCAGTAGGAAGAAAAAACTGGCAGCTAAATTGCAGACACTGCAACATATAGGAGTGAGGATACGTGGGACTCTGCATCAATAGCAGAGTGCAATAGTCATCACTGTGTAGCAGGATCACATATCTGGGATAGAGGCAATTCTAGCTGTCTTTTCCCTACCTCTGAAAGTCCCTTCACCCTTCTATCACACTTTCCCTTTATTGCTACCTACATTCCTGCCTCCAGTCAAGAGTATTTAAATGCTGCTTGCTTCACCTCAAACTGGCATAGAGAAAAAAGCAAATATAACAGACTACAGAGCCCAAGGGAAGGAAATAAGACAGGGGGTGACTTCACAGATAATTTTTTCTTACTACCCCCTGCTTCATGAAACTATGTCTGTTACATCAAGCTGCTCACCTGATCTTAACACACCATGATAACTCAAGACAAGCCTTTCGCTGTTCTTGATTTTCTCTTCCTAGAATGCCGACTCTTTTGCCTTGTCTCTTTCTGGCAGGTTCTGCCACCTAACGTTAAAAACCCAGCTCAATTGTACTTTCTCTGCAAAGCTGTCCGCATTACTCCAAAACCAATCAATTGTATGCAGTCAAAACACTATTTTTAAACCTCTGCAGTGGTGCTCTACACATTCTATTGTAATCACTTGTTTGCAAGTTTGTTACCCTATTAGTTTCGAAGGTATGGACCTTGTCTTCTTCTTTGTGTTTTTAGCATTTAACAGAGTACTGGGCATTAATAGAAGAGTTTGGGTAACAACAATGCTAATTTTCTTTGATGTTTGGTAGAATTTGCCTGTGAAAGCCTCTGGCTCTGGAATTTTATTTTTTAGTTACAAGAAGGACTTTTCTACTTCTTTTCTGTCAAGAAATTTTCAAATTTTACCCATATTATAAAATTTATCAGCACAACATTGTCATAGTATTTTTTATTGTTTTTGAATGTCATTGGGATCTCTATTTGGTCTCCCTTTTTGTTTCTAATATTGACCATTTGTGTTGTCTTTTGATCAGTCTTGCTAAGGCTTATTAATTTGATTAATATTTTAAAGAACTGTTTTTGTTTTTTTTTACTTCACTGACTTTTTCTATTGTGTATTTGTTTACTATGTCATTGATTTCTAGTCTTTTCCTTCTTATTTATTTTCTTCTTATTAATGGTTTTCACTTTCTTTAAGTTTTGTTTGTTCTTCTGTTTCTTCCTGAGATGTTTGCTTAGATGATTGATTTTCATCTGTCTTTCTAAGACAGACATTTAAGGCTGTACTTTTTTTTTTTTTGCTTTGACTACACTTTTATGTCTTGGTATGCCATATTTTTAGCTATTTAGTTAAATATATTTTCTAACACATTGTAATTTCTTCTTTGACCCATGGATGTTTAGAAGTATATTAATTAACTTCCTAAATTTGGGTGGGTTTTTTTTCTGGTTTTGATTTCAAGCTTAATTCCACTCCTGTCAGAATATATAGTATTAAATTTTCATTGTTTTGAAAATTAAGACTTTAATTCAGCTGAACATGTGTCTATTTTGGCAAGTAGCTCATGTGTGCTTAAATATACATTTTCTTTTTGTCATTTGTAATATATTGTTCTATAGAGACCAGTTAGCTAGAGTTTGTTAATATGTTGTTTGGATTGTCTAATATCCTCATTATTTGTCCTTTTGTTGGTATAGTTGTTGTTTCTATGGACTTGCTCTTGTTATCACTAAGACGGAGCTAAAATATTTAATTATAGTTTTGGATTTTTCAATTTCTTCTTTTATTTGTTCATTTTTGCTTTGTATAATGTGTGCCTCTCTTCTTATGGTACAATGTCTCTTTAGTATTGCTATTGCCTTAAGTTTACTTTGACTTATAATGGAATCATTATATCAACCTTCAAAAAAATTTTTTGTTTAGTGTTGCATGATATTCTTAAGAAGTATATAGTTGGATTTTGTTTTTGTGTACACACTCTAGCAGTCTTTGTTGTTTAATCAATGTTTTAGCTCATTGACATTTATTGTAATTACTGATACATTTGGGTTTAAATCTACCATCTGATTATTTATTTTATATTTGTTGAATCTATTTTGGTACTGTTATCCTTTCTTATCTTCTTCTGAATCAATCAAATATCTTTAAAACTATTTTTCTATTTTCTACCTTAGTAGTGATTATCTTAGACATTTCAAGATGCATTTTTACTTTGAGTCACTCTAACATTAGTTCTTTCACTGCTTCCCAGACAATGCAATCTATAACATTTCAACTCTTTATCATCCCCTTCTATACTGTGTTTTATCATAACCTTCTATACTGTTGTTCTTATGTATTATCACTATCTATATATTTTAGACCACAAAATATTTTGTCATTATTTTTCTTAACAATCAATAATATATTTGTTTAAATTTTCCCACTATCTCCCCACCCATAGTGATCTTCATTTTCTTCCTGCATTATTTTGTTTTTCATATGAGATTATATCTTTCTTTTTCTACATAGTTTTCTTTTTAGTGGTTCTGTTAGTGCAGATCTTAAAGAGACAAAGTATCTAATGTTTTGTTTAAATCTGTCTTTATGTTGCTTTATTTTATGAGGATAGTTTCACCATATATAGAACTTTAAATTGGCAGTTATTTTCTTTCAATACTTTAAAAATATCAACCAACCTATTGAATTCTGGCAATCAACATTTCTATTAAAAAGTTAACTGTCAGTCTTGTTGTTATGAAGGAAGGTATATTTTTTATTTTTTAAAATATTTTTGTTTTATATCTTGTTTTTGTCCATTTGAATATTATGTATCTAAATGTGGTCTCCTTTGTGTCAATCCTTCTTGAGTTTTATAGGTCTTCTTGTCTTGTAAGCTTCATGTTTTCCAATGTATGGAAAATTCCTGGCCAGTATATCTTCAAATGAATTGTTTCTGTTTCTTTTATCTCTTCTTTTCCTGGAACTCCAATAACATATGGTAGTCATTTTAACCATCTGCCATATACTTCTTATACTCATTCTATATATTCAATCATTTTATTCTCTGTATGTTTATATCTGGATATTTTCTACTAATTTATATTAGTAATTTTAGTTTAATGATCCTTTCTTATTCTATATTTGATCTGCTGAATTCATAATGTCTGATATTGTATTTTTAAGTTTTAAGATTTCCATTTGACTCTACTATTTTTTATAGAAACCAGTTTTCTGGCAAGACTCTCCATCTTTTAATATAAATTCTTAATCATGTTAGTCATAGTTATTTTAAATTCCCTAAATTATAACTCTAGCATCTGGACCTGTTTCTATTGTTTGCTTTTTGGTCTGGTTCTATTTCTTGGCTTTCCTAATAATTTTTTATTGAATGTCAAACATTGTGTATGAATAAATTTTAGGATCTCTGGATGAGGTACTTTTTCCTCTTGGAGGATTTAATTTTTTCTGACAGGCAGGTGAGTATATAAAGATCAACTTAACCCAGTCAGTGTCTGGCTTAATTTTATGAGAGCTAGTTTGTGGCATGTTAGATAACCTTAAATTCTTTACTACTCCTCCCATTGAGCTGAGAAAGTGAAGTTTTCTTCTCTAACAACTGGGTGGGCTCTGAGGTTGCTTTGACAAATACAATATAGTAGAAGTGACACTGTGCCATTTTGGTACCCACATCTTAAAAGACTTCCAGCTGTACATACCATGTTTTGAAATGCTCAGTCTATAAGACGCCAGCTACCATATAAGAAGTTCAACTACAGTGAGACTTCTTTGTGTGAAGAAGCCCAAACTAGTCACCTGTTGAGGACTCCTATAGAAATGCTCAACTCAGCCAGTCCCCAGCTATACCAGACCTCCCAGCCCAGGCTCCAGATACTTGAGAGAAGAAGCATTCAAATGAGTCCAGCCTCAAATACAGACTGACTACACATAAAGAAACCAAACAAGAACCACCCATCTAAATGTATCAACCTCTAGAACTGTGAGAGATAATAAATCATTGTCTTAAGCCTCTAAGCTTTGATATGATTTTCAAAACAGTAATAGATAATAGAAACATTGTCTATTTCAGGATTGCCTATAACAAATGCTATGGCTTAGCCTAAATGCATACTTAGTGCATTCCTCTTCTGGAGTCTCAGATAAAAGCATGAGGGTATTTCTCAGGATTTTTCTACCTTTTAGATTTCTGAACCCCAACCTCTCTCTAGTCAGTGTTAGATGACTGCCAAAAATTTCTGCTCAGCTATTTAGCTTCCTAGCTTCGGCTGTCCACTATTTTCTTCAAACAGTTATCATGTTTATCTTATCTAGTACAGCTAGGAGTTGGTGAATGCCTCAGGAGAAATTTCACACAGAATTTTAGACTTGTTTCTCCAATATTCCCTTCTTTTCAAGACTTTGGGTCTTCAATTCCTTGCTACTTAGGCAGCCTCAAGCTTCAACATCTGTTTCCTTACTTAATTAAAAGTGTCAAGCCTCACCAGGGGGTGGTGCAGTGGATAGAGCATCATACTGGGATGCAGGAGACTCAAGTTAGAAACTCTGAGGTTGCTGGCTTGAGCACAGGCTTATCTGGCTTGAGCGTGGGGTTGCTGGCTTGAGCGTGGGATCATAGACATGACCCCATGGTCACTGGCTTGAGCCCAAGGTCATTTTCTTAAGCCCAAGGTCACTGGCTTGAACAAGAAGGGGTCACTCACTCTGCTGTAGCACCCTGGTCAAGGCACATATGAGAAAGCAATCAATGAACAACTAAAGTGCTGGCAACAAAAAATTGATGCTACTCATCTCTCTCCTTCCTGTCTGTCTGTCCCCATCTGTCTCTTGCTCTGTCTCTCTCACTAAAAAAAAAAAAAAAAGATGTCAAAACTTAAACTGCCTCTACCCTGTGAAATTTTATTCCCTGATCTATAAATTGGCAAATGACCCAAGGAAGTATATGGAAGTAAATGTGGGCTCTCCCCAGTACACCTCACTTCTTTCAGAGTTCCTGAATGACTTGGTTACTTCTCAATGCTTTCAAACTATATTGTTTTTATCCAGCTTTTATAGTTTGTCTTAGCAAAGAAGTTGGATACAAGTCTTTCCATCATGCCAGAAACAGAAGTCCTAACTCTTCCTTACCTGGTGCTTGAGCAGACACTCAAATACTCCTAGTAGTCTTAGGTACTTTTGCATCCTTTCTTAAAACCTATAGACTCAACTTCTGACTGTGTCTGCTTGTGTCTACATCCCTCCAACATATTCTCAACTTCCAGAGCACAGAGACTCGAGACAAGGTGGTAGTTTGGGTGAACTTTCAGTCATGATGGGGATGAAAGGAGAAACAAGCTCATCATTTCTCACCATTCTTCCTATGATGCTTTCTGACTTGCAAGCCACCACACCACAGTGGTATACTATTCTGAGTCCAAATATTATATCTTTCATCCATTGTGCACAGGAAGAAACTGTTGTCATCCTGACCATCAGCATCAGCTGCAGCATTAGCATCATCTGCTCACTGAAAATATGTGAAAACTGCAAGTAAGTTTTTCTGAAAGTGACCCAGAAGAAAATCTCAATTTGACCTCATCTGACCAGGAAAGAGCTGAGCCTGCTCTGGTAGTGGGAACAGAATATTGCAACATTGGATTTTTTTTTTTTTTTTTGGTTCTGGCCTTTTCAATTTTGGCAAACACAAACATCCCCACCCTGTGACTTGTAGAAAGCAGAAGCCCAAAAACTAGTCTTCAAACTATACCCAGTTCTATCAGTGGTTAAAATAGAAAAAAAAATAGAAAAAGAAAAGTACTGTAAAATTTAATACCTACCAAAAAATCAAGAAATCCCCAATATTGCATTTTAAGGGACTTTCAGTTACATGTAGAACGTGATCAATTGTTTTGCCTTTAACTTCCAATTTAAAAAGTGTTTTCCCACCACAATAATATATTTGAGTGTTAAGTTGTACTTTCTTCCTTAAATAAATTTATTCAATGACACAAATGAGCAAGTATTCAATGATCATAATTATGATTAGAGTTCATGCAGAATGTGTTACTTAGAAAGGATAGTTTAAGAAATATTACAAAGGACATTATGTTTATACTTCTATGTTACTCCCACCATTGGGAGATAAGAAAGGAATAAACAAAAAGAGATAGAACAAAGGAGAGAGAAGGAAAAAGGTTGACAGTTATAGAATAAAAGGGAGAAAAAAAGTTGGCAAGTTTAGAATAAATGCATTGTTCAAATTTTTAAAGATATCTCAGGGATTTCTAGATTCCTTGCATATTACTTTCTCACTACTAACCAATTATGGCTTTTTTAGTTGGTCAAAATGTATTTACCTGGATTCTATAAATACCTCCCTGTTTCCATGTCCATATTTACCCCAAGGCCATGTCTTTCTGGAATACCCTATATTTGACCTTTTACTGGCTTGAGAGGTTGGAAATAAGAAACATTTTATTTTTCCAACTTCAATTTGCAATGTGACCAGTTCTCCTTTTATTTCATCTTTTTTCTCTACCTTGTCATATTCATCAGGCAGCAACTAACTAACATTTTCAACATTGTGCCAAGAGATCATAGCCAAATCCCAAAGTTCATTAGGGATGTTTTCCATCCTCCAACATACTACAAGCAATTTGCTAGTCATTTCACTACTATATAACATGGGTTGCCATCTTCCTGGTAATTTTTCTAGCCTTAGCTTAGTTTTCCCATTGTTTTTTAGCCTCCACTTACCACTCAGACACAAAGCTAATGCCATGTACTTTAGGATTTTATTATGAGTATCAATTTCTGTATCCATCAGTAAACATTTTTCAATATATCAGCCCAAAACTTACCAGCTTAAAACAATAACTGCTTGTTGTTTCTCATTATTTTCCAGGTTGACTAAGCAGTTTTGCTGATCTGAGCCTTGACAGATCTCTTCTGTATTCCCTCGTTCATTTAAAATCAGTTGGTCAGCTGGCCAAGGTCTCTGTTTTCAGGGAGTTGGCTCAACTCTCCTCCATACACTTCCTCACCCCTTAGTAGGGCATCCCAGCCTATTCTTATGGGAGAAGTAGAGCTCCACGAAATCAGAGGTCACAAAAATCTCTGGAGGTACAGGCTGAAACCAGGCACACCATCACTCAAAATACCGTCTTTTGATCAGAGAAAGTCACAAGATTGGCCCATGCTCAACACACAGGGGAAGTAGATACCATCCCAGATGGAACTGAAAAGTTATATGGCAAAGTGGGTGGATACAGAGAGAGGTGGAAAATTGAAAACATTTTATTTATTTTAAAAAAATATTTTAGTGAGAATGAGCCAGAGACAGAGAGAGACAGACAGACAAGAAAGGAGAGAGAGAGATGAGAAGTATCAACTCATAGTTGCAGCATTTTAGTTGTTCACTGATTGCTTCTCATGCATGCCTTGACTGGGGGGCTCCAGCAAGGGGTACCTTGCTCAAGCCAGTAACCTTGGGCTCAAGCCAGCCACCATGGGGTCATGTCTATGATCCCACACTCAAGCCAGCAATCTTGGGGCTTCAAACCTGGGTCCTCAACATCCCAGGTCAATGGTCTAGCCACTGCACCACCACCTGGTCAGGCTGGAAACATTTTAAATAGCCAATCTACTACAATCTTTGATAGAAGTGAGCACAGAGTAAATAAGGACCAATAAACTAAAATTATTGTATGCAAGGAGGGCTTCAAGACAGGGTAGTTACTAAGGTCAATTTGATAGTATGAATAGGAGTTATTCAAAAAATAAAAGGGGAAAAGATCCAAATAAAGAAACTAGCACATGCAAAGACAGTCCACTGAGATAAATTACAGAAGGTTCTTGGAACATGAATACACAGTATTTTCTTGACTTGCAATACTCATTCCCATCCTATCCTCAGGTTTATGTCTTCTGCTTAGAGAAATTACAACCTTACCTCCAGGAAACTTTTAATTCATTCTTTGTTTCTGATCTATCAATGTAGTCTCATGTGGCCTTCGCACTGGAGTCAGAATATCTGGGTTTAAATCCAGTTTTTCCACCTGCCATTTGAATAAAGCTCTCTGTAAAGTAGTTTCCCCATCTATAAAATGGTGATAACAACTTGTAAAGCTGTTGTAAGAGTTAATTAAAATGATGTACATCAAGTGCTTAGGGCAAATCCCGGCACTTATAAATATTAAACTATCTCATATATTATTGGCTTTTAATATTGTTGTTGTTAATATTGTTGTTATTTTTATGACAAAGTGCCCATTTGTGATGCTTAATGGGACTTGTTCTGTATGTTACTTTGTATGTGTTCCTTCTCTCTTCCTGAACAACCAAGGCTCAGACACTGGATCTGTGTGGAGGTACAGAAGCCTGGGATGGGGTTGAGTGGAGCAGAACTAGCCAGTGGCTGCAGAGTATTGGCCCAAACAGACCCAAGAGCCTTCCTGGGGAGTGAATCAAGACTGGGATCAAAGGCAAAAACCATATGATCTCACCTAGATGTGAGATCTAATGAATAAAATAAAATAAAAAACAAAATAAAAAAAGAAGCATAGATACATAGAACAGACCGACAGCTGTCAGATGTGAAAAGGGCTGGGGACTGGATGTAAAACAGTGAAGGGATTCAGCAAAAACATGGACACAGACAACAGTATAGTGATAGCCAGAGGGAAAGGGGGGTGGGGGAGGTGAAAATGGGCAAAAGGGGAATAAATGGAGACTGAAAGAGACTTCACTTTGGGCAATGCACACACAATGCAGCGTGCAGAGGATGTTTTATTGAGTTGTACACTTGAAACCAGTATGGTTTTATGAATCAATGTCACTGCAATAAATTCAATTAAAAAGTAGGAAAAAATAGAATAAAGTATTTAAAATGAAATTTAGGAAAAGTGTTATTATCAAGAGGCCTATTTGAGATGCATCAGAGCAGGCTGCCTCTGGGGCAGAGCAAATAGGTTTGAGAGGGAAGAGATCCCCTGCACAGCTGTAGGGCAGTCTCATGGGCTATTTACAGGGTGAAGCTTAACTGACTGAAGCTGCTTTATCAATTAAAATAAAACCCTTTGAAGAGTGGTGACAGGGACTGCAGAGTAAACAAAAGAAAACACCTTAAACCCAAGCTGACTTTGATTAGTGCATATTGCCACACTAAAGGCCTAGCAGAAGGAAAGGAAATGTCCATTTCCAAGCTCAAACCCTACTTATGTCAGTCTCTATTGTCCTACACAAGTCAAATTCTCTCTCTCTCTCTCCCTCTCTCTCCCCCCCCCCTCCCCAAGAGGCAAAATAAGCAACAGAATTAGATGTGGCTATTATAAAAATGTTCTAATTGCCTAACAGAGAATTTTAAAAAACAGTGAGCAAATGGGTTTGAGAGGGAAAAGATCACCTCCACAGCTGCAGGCAGTCTCGTGGACTTATTGCAGGGTGAAGCTTAACTTATTGAAGCTGCTTTGTCAATTAAACTAAAATCCTTTGAAGGATAGAGACAGAGTCTACAGATTGAGTTTAGTCCTCAATGACCACTTATTTAATCAGTCATTCTTACATAATGAAATGTCCATAGAAACTCCTAAATGATGGGGTTCGGAGATCTTTCAAGTTGATGAACACAGTGAAGCATGGGGGAGGTGGTGCACCCCTACTCCATGAGGACAGAAACTCCTGTGTTTCAGATTCTTTTGGACCTAATTTTATGTACCTCTTCATCTAGCTATTTATTTTTATCCTTTATAATAAACTACAATAGTTAAATACAGAATTTTTCTAAGTTCTGTGAGCCATTAGAAAGTGGTTTGAGTCATTCCAACAAATGACTCAACTCTAAAGAGGAGTTGTGGAAATCCATGAATTTGTAGCTAAATTGGACAAAAGTACAGATAACCTGGGTACTTCATTACAACTGGTGTGATAAGTTGCCAAAAAATTGCAAAAATTGTTAACATTAGTATTTGAAAAGGAGGAGACAGGCCCCCTTACCCCTCCTCTCTGAAAAAAAGAAAAAAACAGAGAAAGAGATAAAAGGGGCAAAAGTTAGTAACTAATCATAGTTCTCTGGAACGATAAAACTTATCTGAAAACTTCCTCTTCTGCATTCTCAAGATCCTTTTGGAGACAATGTTTACATATCTTAATTAAAATTCCTACACTGATTCTAACTCTTCCTCACCTCCTGGAGTCCTGAGAGTGACCTATACCTCTAGACAAAGGGATCTCAAGACAACTCCCTTGCTTGAAAAACCTGCATTCTGTAACATTTTATATGCTTTCTAATAATCATCCCTCTTGAAATTCTTTATATGTATAAAAAGTTGTAAACTAAACAAGTGGAGACTAGCTTATTAGGTTTCCTAATAAACTAGTGCCAACACTTTTAGCAAGGGTATTTTCATTTAGCCTCTCTCCTTATCCTAAACTAACCATTTCGTTGTGGAGACAGGGATGGAGGGTAGACACTAGGAGATTTGGGAATGTCTTTGCTGGGTATGTAAAACAATTATAACTACTGTGTTGTCTTGTGGTCTTGATGTGTAAGAATGCTTTTTCCTTTTAATAGATCCTATAGATAGATGTTGTAAGCTTGTTAGCAATTGACTGTTATACCAGGTTCCCTCCTTACCCACCCCAACCAGTACTTGATTTTGTATAAAAGAAGGTCTAGACTGGTAAGAGGGCCTACATAATTTGGGATTGTGCCCCGTGTAGCTAGCTGGCTAATTAATAAATTTCTTCTGTGGCCTGTCTGGTGTCTCTATGTAACTCACGGATTGCAGTACTTTACAACACTGGGGTCTGAAATGGGGGTAGGGGGACAGTCTTATAAGACCAAATTCTTAACTCTTGGGTCTGAATTGAGATGTTGGACACACAGTTTGTGTCAGAGAATTGGAGAATAAGAGGTATTTATTCATTCATTTATTCATGATACTCAACCCTTAATCAGATTTGTAGTTGAGTGCTCCTCCTCACTCCAAAATTAGCATCTAACATGACCAGCCAAAATCTGTATTGTCAGAAGATCTCAAACTTTTATATGGTAAAAATGTTGATTTAAACACTTTTCTCTCCAAAGCATCTCTACATCATGCCCTGAGGGGTCACTTCATCAACTTCCATGTTTTCACTATAGACAATTGCTCTTTTCCCCTACCTAATCAGAGAAGTTTATTGAGACCAGAGTGCCTTAAAACCCAGTTCAGACTTCACAATGAATTTCCACAATTTTGCAGACTTGGAGTTTGTTGGGAAGATAAAATATATTATGCTCACTTTGTTAAAGATGGCACTGCCCACGTGCAAGTCTGTTGATATTAATGTGTGTTGGGGGACAGGCTGTGGGCAGGCTGGGTTGTTATAGGTTTTGGAGCCCAGTATGTGTTTTCACTTGCCCACTGGGTGCAAGCTAGGATTAAAGATAATGGCCCACCAGTTCTTGGCTCTATTGTTTCATTACCGACTGTCCGAATCTAATGTCAACCTGCACTGGCCAGGAGCTGTGATGGTGGCCATGACTACTGGCTTTACATTTGGCATAGTCTGTGGTAGGATTTGATACAGATCAGTATGGAGCCACCACCACCTTTGAGTGGTGGAGTAGAGGACTGACTGCTGTTATGGTTCCCCATAGCTGTCCTTTTGGGGACTGTAGGTTGGCTGACTTTTACAGCCATGTGTGAGGAAACCAAGAGCTCTATGGAAGAGGCTGCCCAGGACTTGCAAACCAAGCAGTGGAAGGACCTGGAGGAAACATGGGAGAAAGAGATGCTGACCGTGGAGCTGGAGGAAGCACTGGAGGAAGAGGCTGACCAAGTTTGTGAGATTCGCCTGGAAATGGAGCAGATGCTGGAGAAGGAATCACAGGTTTGTGAGTTGTAGATTGCTCTGGACATTGTGGAGAGCCAGCAGCGACGGGAGGCCAAGGCTGAGGCCGGGACTGGAGCTGCAGGCCTGCTGAGCAGAAAGCAGCTGTGGCCCAGGGCTCAAGCCCAGCAGCAAGAGCTGGTGTTTTCAGTTCCTCTTTGGAGGATGAGGAGAATCAAGCTGGAGTTGCAATACGCAGTCTCCAGAAGATGAGAACCCAGCTGGAGGAGTACCTGCTACATTCCTGGTAGGTCTGTAATTTTGGGACATAGGGGTAGATGCTATCATGCTCCCCAGAGCAGAGATGGAAATGCTGACTGCCATTACCACATGCTTTTCTTTAGGACAGTGTGAGACCTGCCATGATGGCAGGAATGAGGGGGGAGGCTAACACCCCATGTGCATGGACTGATTTCCTGCACTACGACTGGAGTGAGCACTGGCTCTTTTGTTGAATGGACTTATGGATTTTGGACAATGTGAAATACCCTGATGGGGGTGGGGGGTGGCTTTGATGGAGGCCCTCCCCCTGCCCTGGGAAGCCTTTCAAGGGTCAAGAAAGAAGGCCGAGGACATTTTGCACTTTTGGCAAAGTGCTCAGAGACTGGTGAAATGCACCTTTGTAATTGTTGAAATTGTAATATTTGTCATGTATTTGTAATTTTTGTAATGTACCTAACTTCCTTGTACAGGGATACCGGTGGTGTAGATTGTGGGTAGTAAAGTGAGCATAGGGGTGAATTGTTGGGCAGATAAAATATATTATGCCCACTTTGTTAACGATGGCGCTGCCCATGTGCAAGTCCATTGATATTAATGTGTGTTGGAGGACAGTCTGTGGGCAGGCCAGGTCGTTATAGCCTAAGGCTTGGTTTTAAGAGTAAGTTTTTCCCCACACCCTTGACAGATTGAATGATGTGGGGTGGTGCACTCTCATGAGGAATATTCCCATTATTTCTCAGATAAGTGACTTTGTATCAGAGACTTTCTTGTTTGTATATTGAATTAAAGGTTTTGAATCTATACTACTGTATAAAGTAGGGCAGACTGGGAGCTTACTCTCTCTTGGTTCCTGGGATTAGCATTAGAGAACAGAGCAGAGTAAGGACATGTGGAGGAGAGGAGAAGTAGCCAAGATGGTGGAGTGCTGAGGGAGAAGCCAGTTTGTGCAGAGTTTGTGCAGAGAGAAGGAGATGGGGAACAGAGGTGAATAAGGCTGGTGAGCTAGACACCTTTGATTCTAGGAAACTCGGATAAGTCAGTAGCTTTGTGAGCACTGAATGAGTGGGTTTTGGAGCCCAGTGTGTCTTTTTACTTGCCCGCCAGGTGCAAGCTAGCATTAAAGATAATGGCCCACCAGTTCTTGGCTCCCTTGTTTCATTACTGACTGTACGAATCTAATGCGAACCTGCATGGGCCAGGCGGCTGTGATGGTAGCCGCGAATATTGGCATTACAGAGTTATAAACCTGTCTCTTTTCCCCTGCCCTCGATCTTGCCCTTGGGGCAGAAAAGACTGAATTCTGCTTTAATCCACTGACCTCCAACATCCAGGTAACTCTGGAAACAATCAACCCTGAATGTAACACAGACATTCCCCAAATACCTAGTTCTTAAAGCTTGCAATCCTACTCAACATTTTAAATTTTGTCAAGGAGTTAGTTACTATAAATAGAGATTGTAAGGCCAGTGGCCAAGGCCACCATCACAGCCGCCTGGCCAGTGCAGGTTCACATTAAATTCAGACAGTCGATAATGAAACAACGGAGCCAAGAACTGGTGAGCCATCAGCTTTAATTCTAGCTTGCACCTGGTGGGCAAGCAAAAACACACATTGGGCTCCAAAACCCACTCATTCAGTGCTCACAAAGTGACTGACTTATCTGAGTTTCCTAGAATCAAAGGTTTCTAGCTCACCAGCCTTATTCACCTCTGTTCCCCATCTCCTTCTCTCTGCACAAACTCTGCACAAACTGGCTTCTCTTCCTCAGCACTCCGCCATCTTGGCTGTTTCTCCTCTCCTCCACATGGCCTTAATCTGCTCTTCTCTCTAATGCTAAACTCAGGAACCGAGAGAGTAAGCTCCCAGTCTGCCCTACTTTATACAGTAGTATAGATTCAAAACCTTTAATTCAATATACAAACAAGAAAGTCTCTGATACAAAGTCACTTATCTGAGGCATAATGGGATTCCTCATGAAAGTGCACCACCCTACATCAAAAAGGGTGGGAAAGGCTTAGTCTTAAAACTAAGCCTTGGGGTATAATGACTCTGCCTGCTTACAGCCTGTCCCCTCCAACACACATTAATATAATTACGCCCATTCCAAACATAAGGGCAACTAATATCACCTGGGCGACGGGCTTCCACATGGGCAGCACCATTTTTAACAAAGTGAGCATAATATATTTTATCTGCCCAACAATATTTATAATCCAAGAGTAGGTTTAAAAAAAGGTCAGTATACAAAGCAATGTATAAAATATACCAACAACCTATACATGCACACATAGAAAGCAGGCTGGCAGTACATGAACTGAAGTGTTAATAACACTAATTTTCTTTTATGATTTTGTGTATTTTCTACATTACGTCAACATCTGCTTCCTTCCTAACATGGGTTATTTTTTTCTTTAGGAACCACCAAACAAAATGCAAATGCCAAGCGATTGGCTTCAACAGTGCATAAATTTGCTTGTTAGATTGCTTTCTATCAGAATAATAGCAAGTAGTCCATTCTTTTCATGAGTTATTTCTTTTTTCTTTGAGATGGGTATAACATAAATTTATCGTCATCAATTTCCTCAAATTCAGCTGCAGCAAGGCCTACTTTTCTCTGGCTTATTATAAGTGTTATCTCTAATGAGAAGTACAATTTAACATATACAAAGGATGGGGTGCCTGAGAAATGGCAACTATTTGACTTGAGCTCCCAAAACTCACAATAGGATTTTCTAGAATCACACTTTTGTGACCTCCATTAGAAGTCAGCCAATACACTCATGCGTGACAATGAGCCTCACCCTGCTAGAAAAGGCACCAGAGAGCTTTTCAACACACATTTAATTTTTCTTTTATTATCTGAGACTGTAATGCCATTCCCAGTTGTACTTAACAAAAGCTAAATGGCAAATGAAAGAAAGAAAATGCATTTGATGGAGCAAGTATTTAGGGGTGAATAATGACAGTGTGTCCCACAATTTGTCACTAAAGAAAAGGCTAAATCTGAGGAAAAGGCAGTAGTAAACACAATAATGTGCTGATAACCAAATTACCTCACATTACCTCTTGCTGGTTTGATAATAATTGCTACAAATCTGTGAGAAACTAATTTTTTTTACACTATTATTCTAAATAGCCAGAATATTTTCGCATTCTATTAGGATAATAAGATGAAAAGACATGAAAACTATTCTTTCTTCTTTGATTCTGAATATAACTTGGCAGTTTAAGGGAAATGGCATGGGAGAAAGAACGGGAACTTAAATGGCTCCATTTTGGGTCCACACATTGAGGTTTTTATCCAATGGTTCCAGAGAGAGATCCATGTGACCACCCAGGGGTCCACTGCACAGTCTAGCTGCAGAATGCAATTATGTTAGGTACTTCATGCTTCAAAGTGCCTGGCATTACCAAATGAATTGCATTTGTGGCCAGAATATTAATGACTATTATCATACTTGATGCATAATAACTCTCCAGTGAGTCATTTCACAGAAGTCATTCACACACACAAACACACACACACACACACACACACACACACACACACAAAAAGGCAGTGAAAGGTAGGCTCATTTTTTTTTACCATGAATATTAGTTTTATTAGATCAATTTATTGGCAGCTAGTTAGTAGGAAGTAGCAAATCTAGATTTTTTTTCTTTTAAATCTGAATGGATTCCTGTCCTTGTTTATCTCTGACAACTATTGCTTAAATTTATGGAAATCCTTTGGTTTCTTGACTTCAGTCTTTGTATTCTTGCTTTTAGCATCCTGAAATTTACAATCCTACTTTATTTCTCTGATATTAGTTAGTCTGCTCGGGAATAATGATTGCTAAATCGCCATGTCTCCCCTTTTCACTCATTTTTAAAACTTTTTTATTAATTTTTAACTTATTTTGTTTACATGGATTCAACTGTCCCACTGAATATAACTCCCTCACTCCCCCCACCCCTGTGTCCCTTTTCATACCCCCGTATCCCTTCTCCCCCTAACTCCATCTCACTTTCCCTCTAGGATTTGCTGTCCTGTTATCTATATCTCTGTGTTATGTAGATAAAATTTTACTAATCCCTTTACCTTCTTTGACCCCATCCCCTCATCCCCCTTTCTTCTGACTGCTGTCCCTCTGGTCCCCGTGATCCACCTCTGCCTCTATTTCTGTTCCTCAGTTCATTTTGTTCATTAGATTCCACATATAAGTGAGATCATATGATATTTTTCTTTCTCTGCCTGGCTTATTTCACTTAGCATAATAATTTCCAGGTCCATCCGTGCTGTAGCAACAGGTAAGATTTCCTTCGTTTTTACAGTCACATAGTATTCCATTGTGTATATGTACCACTGCTTTTTAATTCACTCGTCCACTGACAGACACTTGAGCTATTTCCAGTAGGTATTCTTAGGAGATATTCCTAAAAGTGGGATAGCTGGGTCAAAAGGCAGCTCCATTTTTAATTTTTTGAAGAATTTTCATACTGTTTTCCACAGTGGCTGCACCAGTCTGCATTCCCACCAGCAGTGCAGGAGGGTTCTCTTTTCTCCACATCCTCGCCAGCACTTATTCTGTGTTGTTTTTTTAATGAGCGCCATTCTGACAGGTGTGAGGTGGTATCTCATTGTGGTTTTGATTTGCATTTATCTGGTGATTAGTGATGTTGAATATTTTTCATACTGGCCATTTGTATGTCCTCTTTGGAGAAGTGTCTATTTAGTTCTTCTGCCCATTTTTTAATTGGATTGTTTACCTTACTGGTGTTGAGTTTTAGAAGTTCTTTATAAATTTTGATTATTAACCCCTTATCAGATGTATCAGTGAATATGTTCTCCTATTGTGTGGGTTGTCTTTTTATTTGTCCATGGTGTTTTTTGCTGTGCAAAACCTTTTTTGTTTGATATAGTCCCATTTGTTCATCATATCCTTTATTTCACTTGCCTGTGGAGATAAATCAGCAAAAATATTACTACTAGAGATATCTGAGAGTTTACTGTCTATGTTTTCTTCCAAGATGCTTATGGTTTCACAACTTACATTTAAGTCTTTTATCCATTTTGAGTTTATTTTTGTGCATGGTGTAAGTTGGTGGTCTAGTTTCATTTTTTTTTTTTTTTTGCATGTACCTGTCCAATTTTCCCAACACCATTTATTAAAGAAACTGTCTTTACTCCATTGTATGCTCTTATCTCCTTTGTCAAATATCAATTGGCCATAAAGGTATGGGTTTATTTCTGGGTTCTCTGTTCTGTCCCATTGATCTGTATGCCTGTTATTATGCCAGTACCAAGCTGTTTTGAGTACAATGGCCTTGTAGTATAACTTGATATCAGGAAGTGTGATACCTCCCATTTATTCTTCATTTTTTAGATTGCTGAGGCTATTCGTGTTCTTTTTTGGTACCTTATAAATTTTTGGAATATGTGTTCTATATCTTTGAAGTATGCCATTGGTATTATAAAAGGAATTGCATTAAATTTATGGATTGCTTTGGGTAATATGAACATTTTAATGATGTTTATTCTTCCTATCCATGAACACAGTATACGCTTCCACTTTTTATATCTTCCTTGATTTCTTTTATTAATGTTTTATAATTTTCCGAGTACAAGTCATTTACCTCTTTGGTTAAATTTACTCCCAGGTACTTTATTTTTTATTTTTTTGCAATAGTGAAAGGAATTGTTTTCTTAATTTCTCTTTCAGACAGTTTATTGTTGGTCCATAAAAATGCTACTTATTTCTGAATATTAATTTTATATCCTGGGAGGCTCATTGTTTTATTATTTTATTTTTTTATTAGGTGAGAGGAAAGGAGGCTGACAGACAAGCTCCCACATATTTCCTGACCAGGATTCAACCTGGCAAAGCCCCCTACAAGGTAATGCTCTGCCCATCTGGGTCTGTTGCTCCTGAGCAACCAAGCTATTTTTAATGCTGAAGGTGGAGCCCACAGAGCCATCCTTAGTGCATGGGGCCAACTTTCTTGAATCAATTGAGGTATGGCTGATGGAGGGGAAGAGACAGAGAGAAAGGGGGTGGTGGAGAAGCAAATGGTCACTTCTTTGTGCCCTGACTGGGAATCAAATCCAGGACTTGCACATGACGGCTGACTCTACCGCGCAGCCAACAAGCCAGGGCCAGGAGGCTCATTTTCAAAGCTAGATTTTTTCGTCTTATATTTTACCCAGCTTTTTTTTCCCCCTCAGCATGTCTGTATTGGTGAAGTTCAATGTCTGTGATACTTTTCAGTTATAGGATATACATACATAAAGATGTAAATTATCAGAGATGGTATTCTTACCAAGGAGTGTTCTATGGCCCCAGCTGCATTGGAATCACAGAAAAGTATTTAAGAATATATATTTAAGGGGCTTTGGCCAGGTAGCTCATTTGGTTAGAATGTGATCTCAATACACCAAGTTTGCAGATTCAATACTGGGTCAGGGTACATATCAGAATTAACCAATGAATACATAAATAAGTGGAACAACATATCAGTGTTTATCTTTTCTCTTTCTCTCCATTTCTTCCTCTCTCTCTAAAAAGAGTAATAAATAAAAAACTTGATGAAAATATAGGTGTAAAGGATTTATTCTAACATTAACTACACACAATCTCTGTGGGTAGAATGTTAAGAATCTACACTTTTTTAAAACTTCTTCCCTAGATGATTTTTATGCCTACTAAAAAGGGATTATCACCACCATAATAGAATAATTTTCTTAGAAACAACCTGGAGGGCAAATCATAAAAGTTAATATTAGAAAAATTAACTTACTACAACTTAGACGCCTTCAGTGGATTTGCCTGAAGGTCTTTCCTGAATGAAAAAGGCATGCCCCAGCTGCTCCTAGAGAGATGATCAAAGGTGTATTAACTTTATTAATTTAGAAGTGACACATACATGTTGAGATGCATTTTTATATAATGATCTTTTTAGGTAAATATCAACATTGTATATTGTATGTTTAGCCTTTCATGATATATGCCAGCCTGCTATCTAAAGCCATATTTAAATTTATAATTACCAAGAAAGTATAGAATAAATAGAACTGATAAAAAGAAGTAGTAAGTATAATATCAAGTCCAATTGCCTGTAGGCTGCCAATGCACACACTAGAAAGCCACCCAAATTTTGGAGAAATATGAGTGACTGAGACTGGAGTTTACATGTATGCTTCATAGCCAACTCTAATATAAGACAAAAAGAGAGTAATGCTTCTCAAAAAGTGAAATAAGATGTCATAGAAAAATGGTTTACCAATTTCTCTGTATATTTGAATCACCTGGAGACCTAAAAAGAAAAATAAAAGGACCTTTGTCAGAAATGTGATTTGAAAATATTTTCTCCTCATCTCAAGTTTATCTTTTCATGCATTTAACAGTTTCTTAATGGATGGAAAGTTTTTAAATTGGGTGATATCCATCTTATACATTTTTTTTTATTTATCATGTTTTTGGTATAATAGCTAAAATATTCTTTAACCTGAAGTTACAAATATTTTTTCTAACTTTTCTTTTAGAATTTTTATAGTTTTATGTTTTACATTTATAACTATAAAACACTTTGAGTTAGTTATTACATAAGATATGAGATATGGTGTGGGGGAAACAGCTATGTTAATCTTGTTTGCTGGTTTACCGGCTGCAAGCATTTTGCCTGATTAGTGCATGAGTACATGGCAGTGCTATGTGTATAGTCTATGTAAGGTTTTGTTTGTTTTTCCTTGGGGATGATTCTCCCAGATTGCTCTCCCACCACTGTGAGGTGTGGTTTTCCTGATCCCCTGCCCTTCATTGTGAAAAGGTTTTCCTTTGTTTATTCACTTGCCTATCTTTGTGAGCTTCCAATAAACAGGTATGGCCTGACACTTTCTGGCTCCACAGTTCCTCTACCACCTGCTTGAATTCAATGCAAACCTGCCTGGCCTCAACCACCAGCATTACATTTGGCATAGTGGGCAGGATACTAATCAGATTGGTATGGAGCCACGAACACCCTTGAAGGGTGGGGTAGATAAATGGTCATTGTTTTCCAGCATATGGTTCCCCATGGCTGTCCTTTTGGGGGCTGTAGGCTGGGTGCTTTTTGCATCCCTGAGAAAAGAAACAGAGCTCTGTACAAGAGGTTACCTGAGGTCAAAAGCTTCAGGATGAGTTGCAGACCAAGTGCCAACAATGGCATGAGCTGGAATGGTCACTGGAGAAAGAGTTATAGATTCAAGAACTGCAGGTCAGGCTTCAGAGTAAGAAAAAGCAACAGCATTAATTGGAACAAACACTAAAGAAGGAGGATTGTTTGGTTTTGTAGACTTAGTCTAACTCAGTGGTTCTTAACATTTTTTGAGGTACTGAACCCACCAGTTTCATATGCATATTCACCGAACCCTTCTTTAGTGATAAATAAAATATGATTTTTTTTCCAAATTCAAGATAGATAGGTATGTTTTTTTACTGGTGCACAAAATGAGCCATGCATGAACATCACCTTGCTCAAAGAACAAAACCAACAAAGTGCATGAACTCACAACAAATTATGGTATTGCTTTATTCTGGACTCTGTGGCAGAAGCTTCCTCGAACTCCTCAGACTGACTCATTGAACCCCTAGAGTTCGATAGAACCCAGGTTTAAGAACCACTGATATAATATATAAAGGAAGGCCCATTAGATTTTCAACAGATTTCTCAGCAGAAACTCTACAAGCTAGAAGAGAGTGAACCCCAATATTTAAAGTTCTGAAAGAGAGGAACTTACAGCCAAGAATACTATACCCGTCAAAGCTATTCTTCAAATACAAAGGAGAAATAAAATCATTCACAGATACAGAAAAGATGAGGAAATTTATCACTAGAAAACCATCACTTCAGGAAATACTGAAGGGGGGTTTCTGACCAGATACAAAGAACAAAACTACAAGTAAAAGCTCCATCAAGATTGCAATAAAAATAAGAATCTGTGACAACAAAAACAAAAATGGGGAGAGAACAAAGATTAACAGTATCAAAGAAGGATGAGGTACAGAAGCACTCATGAGATAATGTACTACAATGAACATGATATGTATCCTTTCCATTACTTAATGGTAACCACCCCTAAAAAAAACACCACAGAAGTACATGGCTTGAAAAAAAAAAAGTAACAGAGGAAAGAAATATAAATTACAACTAAACAAAAACAAATGATAGGAAAATAAAAGAAAAGAACCAAACAAGACACAAATCTATCAAAAAGCAATATATAAAATTGCAATAGGAAACCCTGGATTAAACTCACCAATAAAAAGACACAGAGTAACAGAATAGATTTTTAAAAAATTCAACTGCATGCTGCCTACAAGAAACACATCAAAGCTACAAGTATAAAAACAAATTCAAAGTGAAAGGTTGAAAAACAATACTCCAAGCAAATAACATCCAAAAAAAGCAAGGTAGCAATACTCATATCTAACAATGCTGACTACAAGATGGCTAAGGTAATCAGAGACAAAAACGGTCATTTCATAATGACAAAGGGGACATTGAATCAAGAAAACATAACATATCTTAATATATATGCACCAAACCAAGGAGCACCAAAATATATAAGACAGCTACTGACTGACCTGAAAACAAAAACTGAAAAAATACAATCATACTTGAAGACCTCAATACACCGCTGATCACTTTAGATAATTCATCCCAACAAAAAATCAAAAAAGAAATATTGGCCTTAAATGAAACACTAGAACAATTAGATATAATAGACATTTACAGGACATTTCATCTCAAAGTGCCAGAGTATACATTTTATTCTAGTGTACATGAAACATTCTCAAGAATCGACAATATATTGGGCCACAAAAATAACATCAACTAATTCAGAAAGACTGAAATTATACCAAGTATATTTTCTGACCACAAACCCTTAAAACTAAAATTTAACTGTGAAAAAAAGGTAAACTCACAAAAATTTGGAAACTAAACAACATACTTCTAAAAAATGAGTGAGTCAAAGAAGAAATAAAAGCAGAGATCAAAAGATACATGCAGACAAACGAAAATAATAATACAACATATCAGAATCTCTGGGGTGCAACAAAAGTAGTAAGAGGAAAGTTCATATCACTATAGGCCTATATGAACAAACAAGAGAGAGCCCAAGTAAACCACTTAACTTTATATCTTAAGGAACTAAAAAAAGGAAAACAAAGACAATGCAAATTCAGCAGGAGAAAGGAAATAATAAAAGTCAGAGCAGAAATAAACAAAATAAAGAACAGATCAACTATAAAAAAATTAATAAAACAAAGAGCTGGTTCTTTGAAAAGATCAACAAAATTGACAAAAGATTGGCAAGACTCACTAAAGAAAAAAGAGAAAGGACTCATATAAACAAAATTCAAAATGAAAGAGGAAAAAATCACCACAGATAGCATAGATATACAAAGAATTATCATAGAATACTATGAGAAACTGTATGCCACCAAATTTAACAATCTAGACAAAATGGATAAATTCCTAGAACAATACAATTTTCCTAGATTAAGTCATGAAGAAGCAGAAAGCCTAAACAGACCCATAAGCAGGGAGGAAATAGAAACAACTATCAAAAACCTCCACAAAAATAAAAGTCCAGGGCCAGACGGCTATACTAGTGAATTCTATCAAACATTCAAAGAAGACTTGGTTCCTATTCTACTCAAAGTCTTCCAAAAAATTGAAGAAGAATCAATACTGCCAAACACATTTTATGAGGCCAACATAACCCTCATACCGAAACCTGGCAAGGACAACACAAAAAAATAAAACTACAGACCAATATCTCTAATGAATACAGATGCTAAAATACTAAACAAAATACTAGCAAATTGAATACAATACACATTAAAAATATAATTCATCATGATCAAGTGGGATTCATCCCAGAATCATAAAAATAGTTCAACATACGTAAAACGGTTAACGTAATACACCATATCAACAAAACAAAAGACAAACCATACGATCCTATCAATAGATGCAGAAAAGGCATTTGATAAAATACAACATCATTTATGTTTAAAACACTCAACAAAATGGGTATAGAGGAAAATATCTCAACATGATAAAGGCCATTTATGATAAACCATCAGCTAACATCATATTAAATGGCAGAAAACTGAGGACTTTTTCCTTAAAATCAGGTACAAGACAAGGTTGTCCACTCTCTCCACTCTGATTCAATCTAGTGCTGGAAGGTCCAGCCAGAGCAATCAGACAAGAGAAAGAAATAAAAGGCATTCATACTGGGAAAGAAGAAGTAAAGGTCTGACTATTTGCAGATGATATAATCCTGTACATCAAAAACCCCAAAGACTCCACAAAAAGACTATTAGAAACAATAAACCAATACAGTAAGGTCGCAGGTTAGAAAATTAATATACAAAAGTTCATTGCCTTCCTATATGCCAATAATGAAACATCAGAAAACGTGCTCAAAAAATAATCCCCTTCATGGTTGTAACAAAAAATAAAATAAAATACCTAGGAATAAACATAACAAAAAATGTAAAGGACCTATATAATGAAAACTACAAAGCATTGTTAAGGAAAATCAAAAAAGATGTAATGAAATGAAAATATATTTCTTGTTCATAGATAGGAAGAATAAATATAGTCAAAATGACTATATTACCCAAAGCGATCTACAAATTTAATGCAATTCCCATCAAAATTTTAATGTCATTTTTTAAAGAAATGGAACAAAAAATCATCAGGTTTATACGAAGCTATAAAAAACCCCAAAGAGCTGAAGCAATCCTAAGGAAAAAGAACAAAGCTGCGGGCATTACTAACACCTGACTTCAAATTATATTATAGAGCCACAATAATCAAAACAGCATTATATGGGCAGAAAAAGACACTCAAACTAATGGAAGAGAATAGAAAGCCCAGAAATAAAACCACATGTCTATGGTCAAATAAGTTTTGATATGGACAACAACACACAATGGAGAAAAGAAGTCCTCTTCTAATGTTGCCCAACACTAGAATCTATGTAAACATAATAAATTAAAATCAATTAAAAAAAGAAAAAGTCTCTTTTACACACAGCGCAGTGACAGATAATAAATAAATAAGTCAATGATTCATAATTCAGTGCTAATGTAGTTTTACTGTGTCATAGCTGGGCATATAATATAAGCACAATACTTAATATATGGTTGATGCTCAATAAAGTTTTGTGAAATAAAAATAAAAAAGATCTGCTTTATATATTTAGGAGCTCCCGTATTGGGTGCTTAAATATTTACAATAGTTAAGTTATTAGATTTCTTCCTTTTTCATTATATAGTGACACTCTTTGTCCCTTACTATAGTGTTTGTTTTAAACGCTATTTTGTCCGATCTAAGTATTGGTGCCTCAACGTTGTTGTTGTTGTTTTTATTTTCATGAAATATTTTTTTCTATCTCTTCACTTTCTGTTTATATGTATCTTTTGTTCAGGGATGGGGTTTTCTCTTTTTTGAGAGAGAGAGAGAGAGAGAGAGAGAGAGAGAGAGAGAGAAAGAGAGATAGAAAGAGAGAGAGATACAGGAACAGACAAGAAAGGAGTAAGATGAGAAGCATCAACTCATAGTTGCAGAACCTTAGTTGTTTGTTTATTGCTTTCTCATATGTGCCTTAACCAGGGTGCTGCAGCTGAGCCAGTTGCTCCTTGCTGAAGCCAGCAACCATGGGCTCAAGCTGTGATCTTGGATTCAAGCCAGCAAACTTTAGGCTCAAGCCAGCAACCATGTGGCCATGTCTATGATCTCATGCTCAAATAGTGACCCTATTCATAAGCTCATGAGCCTGCTCTCGAGCTGATGACCTCGAGGTTCAAACCTGGGTCCACCACATCCCAGGCTAATACTCTATCCACTGTGCCACCACCTGGTCAGGCTTGAGGCGGGTCTCTTATAGAAACGATATATATGTATCTTGATTTCTTATCCATGCAGTTACCTTATACCTTTTGATTGGAGCATTTAATATATTTACACTAAAGTTATTATTGATATGTATGTACTTATTGCTTTTTTTTTTTTTTTAAGTGAGAGGCAGGAAGATAGAGAGACACACTTCAACATGTGTCCTGACTGGCATTCACCTGGCAACCCGATCTTGGGACGATGCTTGAATCAACCATGCTATTTTTAGCACCTGAGGCTGACATGCTCAGATCAATTAAGCTATCCTCAGTGCCAAGGCTGATGCTTGAACCAATCATGGCACTGGCTGTGAGAGTGGAGGAGAGAAAGAAGGGGAAGTGGGAGGAGGGAAAGCAGGAGGTGGTCACTTCTCTTGTGTTCCCTGACTGGGAAACAAACCCAGGATGTCCATATACCAGACTGACAACTATCTACTGAGCCAACTACCCAAGGCCATCATTTTAATCTTTAAACCTATAATCTTTTTTCTCTTAATTTCTTTGTTTCTATCCTCTTCTTACAGCAGGCTCATAACACTTTCTGGCAGTACTGGTTTAATTGTAATGAATTCTTTTATCCTTTTTATTGTCTGGGAAGTTCTTTATTTCTCCTTCAATTTTAAATGATAATTTTCCTGGACAGAGTAGTCTTGGTTGTAGGTTCTTGTTTTGCATCACTTTGAGTATTTCTTGCCAATCCCTTCTGGCCTGAAGTGTTTCAGTTGAGAAGTCAGATGCCACCCTTAGAATACTCCTTCATAGGTAATTAATTGCTTCTGTATTGCAGCTTTTAGTGTTCTTTCTTTGTCTCTTAACTTTGGCATTTTAATTATGATGTGTCTTGGTGTAAGCCTTCTTGGGTTTATCCTTAATGGAACTCTGTGCTTCCTGAACTTGTGTGAAGTTTTCCTCCATCAGTTTAAGGATATTTTCAGCTATGATTTCTTCAAACAAGTTCTCTATGTTTTCTTTATTCTTTTCCCCTTCAGGAAGCCCTATGATATGGATGTTGTTTTTCTTCATGTTGTCACAGAGGTCTCTTAAGAGTTTTATCAGCCTTTTTGAGCCTCTTTTTTTCTGCCGCTCTGCTTCTGTGCTTACATTTTTCTTGTCCTCTAAATTGCTGATTTGGTCCTCCACTTCATCCAGTCTGCTGTTGATACATTCTAGGTCAGTCTTCATTTCTAATATTTTATTTGCCATTTCTGAGGGGTTTCTTTTTTATAGCTTCAATGTCCTTTTTAATGCTTACTACATTATTACACTGATCATCCATTCTTACTCTAAGATCCTTGAACATCCTAATAACCATTATATTAAACTCTGTGTCTGGTAGTTTGGTTCTTCAATTTCATTTCATTTTTTTTCTGGAGATTTCTCTGTTGATCATTTGGTCATATTTCTTTGTCTGCTCATTTTGTCTCTATATTAAATAGTTCTGCTATGGCTTCCAAATTTATTGTGGCATCTTTATGTAGAAGATGGGGTTATGGCACTATCCTTCAGGCCACCTTAGATCCTTGCTCTAGGAATGTTTATTGAGGGTTATATTTACCCTCCTGTTTTATGTGAGTCTTGAATTCTGTTTGCCCTTTATGGGTGGATTTATTTCTTCAGGTTGATTGGCTCTAAGGGTCAAGCTAGATCACATGTATTAGATGCTGTGCAATGTCTCTCCTATGGGGTGAGTTGCATGCTGGACTCCTTGTTTGGGTGTGCCATTTGTGTGGTTAGCTGAGTCCAGCATTTATATAGTTTACCACCCACTATTGGTTGTGTTTGTCTGAGTCCTCTTGGACAGGGTATGGGTATAAGATAATGTTATACATTCTTTATAACCCATCATGTACTATCTGTCTGGAGCTACTGTTCTGTTCACTATTTGTGCTTGCATTACCTGTGCCTGGGTGTGTGTGGAAAGGGCCAACCTATGTATAAGGATTAGCTTTCTCCTGTTTAGAGCTGACAGAAGCTCTGTAAAAGGGCCCAAGTTCCATAAGATTTGCTTCCATTTTCAACTTCTCCACCTCCTTTTGCCTGGTCTTCCCACAACATCTTCTGTAGAAAAACTATAGTATGAGTTCGGGTTATCTTTGTCCCACCAACCCCTTACAAGTTGCAAGTTTTGTGAGTTAGGTCAACTTAGGTTGGGATGATAACATTAGTGGAACCACCTCCTTCAGGGGTCTTTTGGTAAGAAGCTCAGTATGGGGAATGTGGCCCCTACTCCCTTAGATACTGTTAGATACTCCAGTTCTATTTCTCCCAGCAAGATGAGCAAGGAACTCATATTTTGAATGCCTGCGCTCTAATCCTCTCTCCCTTCCTACTGTGGAATCTAGCCCAGTGGGGCAGGATATCAAGGACTTGGGCCAGCTCACTCTGAAGCTCTATCTCATCCAATGTATGCAAGCTGTTGTGCAGTTATTGGCCACAGCAAGCAGAAATTGCCTCAGCTGGGTTTGGGGCCCAATGAGCTCTCCCTTTGGATATACTTTCATGATGTAGTCTGTAGCTGGCCACTGGTTATGTTGGTTCTGGACCAATTAGGAGGGAACCTGGTGCACACCAGGGCAGGACACTACCTGTGACTGACCCTCAGCAACCTTTTTGGAGCTATAAGCAAACCAGACTTTGTGATTGCCTCTGTTGGGCTTACGTGCACTTAGAAATACCAAGCTGCACACCTAGGCTGGCTTCTACTCATACTGGGCCTGGTGCAAGTCAGCAAAAGTTCAAGGCTCCCTGAGATCCACCTCTTGCTTCCTCTGTTCACTGGCTGCTTGTTGGGATGGGCTACTGAAAAAACCTCTGGTAGAGTCTAGAGCCATGATGGCGAACCTTTGATATGCATGCCAACACTGACACGTGTAGCCATTTTCTATGGCACATGGCTGCATGTGGCCACATACCAGAGAAGTATGAGGCCGCATGCCAAGGACATTTCATCCTCTGCTCCTGCACTGCCAGATGCAGTAGCTGAGGATAAGACATTTGCTGTAATGTAGACACTCTGTGCCAGAGGTCTGTAGGCCAAAACAACAGAACTCCGGCACAGAGCGTCTCGTTCTTGGACTTCCAGTTAGGCCGTTTTTCTCAGAGTGACACACACCTTGAGTTATGCTCATTTTTTTTTGGCGAATTTTGACACACCAAGGTCAAAAGATTGCCCATCACTATTCTAGAGCCTATGGCAATTCAAGTGTTAGGAGGGATGGTGGGTGTGGCTCTTCCCCTCAGTTCTAAGTGTCTGTCTGTCCTGACTTTTTTTTACAGACCTCAGTAAGGTGTGGTCATTTGGAGTCCAGTAGGTGTGGCTTCTGATTCTACTGAATCTCCTGTAAGGCATAATCACCAGTCATATTCTCAGGAGAGTATGGGGAAAAGCTCTAACCTCAATGGTGGAAAACTGAGTCACTGTTTCGCTACCACCACACCCCAGCCCCAACTTCCTGGCCAAGGCTCCTTACTTCTCAGCAGACCCAATCTCCATAGGGTGAACCAAAAGGATTCCCAAGGGTTGGGAAGTTATTTCCCCTGGGCTGATGCTGCAGAGAGGGTATTGTTCCACCCAGGAAAGATGGAAACTGGTGTTGAAAACTGACTAGCATAAAGTGACCAGACGTCCCACTTTAGGCGGTACAGTCCAGCTTTTTAACAATTTGTCCCGTGTCCTGTGGCATTTTTAAAAAGTCCCGATTTTTGGAAAGAATGCATGAAAAGCTAGGGAATGGCGGGAGAATGGGAAAGGAATATATGGGTTTTTGGGGGTTTTTTATTAATTTTAATGGGGTGACATTAATAAATCAGGGTACATATGTTCAAAAAAAACATCTCCAGGTTATCTTATCATTCAATTATGTTGAATACCCATCACTCAAAGTTAAATTGTCCTCTGTCACCTTCTATCTGGTTTTCCTTGTGCTTCCCCCCTCCCTTATTCCCTTCCCCCCTCCCTTTGTCCTCCATCCCCCCACTGGGTAACCACCACACTCTTGTCCGTGTCTCATAGTCTCACTTTTATGTCCCACCTATGTATGAAATCATGGAATTCTCAGTTTCTTTCTGTTTTACTTATTTCACTTCGTATAATGTAATGAAGGTCCATCCATTTTGTTGTAAATGATCCGATGTCATCATTTCTTATGGCTGAGTAGTATTCCATAGTATATATGTACCAAGGCTTTTTAATCCACTTGTCTTCTGACGGACACTTGGGCTGTTTCCAGATCTTTGCTATTGTGAACAATGATGCCATGGACATGAGGCGCATTTCTTCTTATTGAACAGTGCTATGGTGTTCTTAGGGTATATTCCTATAAGTGGGATAGCTGGGTCAAAAGGCAGTTTGATTTTTAATTTTTTGAGGAATCTGAATACTGTTTTCCACAATGGATGCGCCAGTCTGCATTCCCACCAGCAGTGCAGGAGGGTTCCCTTTTCTCCACATCCTCGCCAGCACTTGTTCTGTGTTGTTTTGCTGATGAGTGCCATTCTGACTGGTGTGAGGTGATATCTCATTGTGGTTTTAATTTGCATTTCTCTAATGATTAGTGATGTTGAGCATTTCTTCATATGCCTATTGGCCATCTGTATGTCCTCTTTGGAGAAATTTCTATTCATTTCTTATGCCCATTTTATGATTGGATTGTTTGTCTTTCTGGTGTTGAGTTTTATAAGTTCTTTATAAATTTTGGTTATTAACCCCTTTTCAGAAGTGTTGTCGAATATGTTCTCCCATTGTGTGGTTTGTCTTCTTATTCTGTTCTTATTGTCATTAGCTGTGCAAAAACTTTTTAGTTTGATACAGTCCCATTTGTTTATCTTGCCTTTTATTTCATTTGCCCGCGGAGATAAATCTGCAAATATATTGCTGCTACAGATGTCAGAGAGCAGGCTGCCTATGTTTTCTTCTAAGATGCTTATGGTTTCACGGCTTACATTTAAGTCTCTTATCCATTTTGAGTTTGTTTTGTGAATGGTGTAAGTTGATAGACTAGTTTCATTTTTTTGCAGGTAGATGTCCAATTTTCCCAACACCATTTGTTAGAGACGCTGTCTTTACTCCATTGTAGGTTCTTTCCTCCTTGGTCAAATATCAGTTGTCCATAACGGTGTGGTTTATTTCTGTGTTCTCTGTTCTGTTCCATTGATCTATGTGCCTGCTCTTATGCCCGTACCAGGCTGTCTTGAATACAATGGCCTTGTAGTAAACCTTGATATCCGAAAGAGTGATACCTCCTGCTTTATTTTTTCTTTTTAAGATTGCTGAGGCTATTCATGGTATTTTTTGGTTCCATATAAATTTTTGGAATATGTGTTCTATATCTTTGAAGAATGTCATTGGAATTTTAATGGGTATTGCATTGAATTTATAAATCGCTTTGGGTAATATAGACATTTTAATGATGTTTATTCTTCCTAACCATGAGCATAGTATATGCTTCCACTTGTTTGTATCTTCCTTGATTTCTTTTATCAATGTTTTATAATTTTCTGAGTACAAGTCCTTAACCTCCTTGGTTAAATTTACTCCTAGGTACTTTATTATTTTGGTTGCAATAATGAAGGGGATTGTTTTCTTAATTTCTTTTGCTGACTGTCACTATTGGTATATAAAAATGCCTCTGATTTCTGAGTATTAATTTTATATCCTGCCACCTTGCTGAATTCAGTAGTTTTTTGACTGGTACTTTAGGGTTTTCTATATACAATATCATATCATTTGCTAATAATATGTTTTACTTCTTCTTTTCCAAGTTGGATGCCATTTATTTCTTCTTGTCTGATTGCTGTAGTTAGGACTTCCAGAACTATGTTGAATAAGAGTGGTGAAAGGGGGTACCCCTGCCTGGTTCCTGATCTTTAGGGGATTGCTTTTAATATTTTTCATTTAATATGATATTTGCTGTGGGTTTGTTATAGATGGCCTTTATCATGTTAAGGAATGTTCCCTGTATTCCCACTTTACTGAGAGTTTTGATCATGAATGGGTGCTGGATTTTATCAATGCCTTTTCTACATCTATTGAAATTATCATGTGATTATTGTCCTTCCTTTTGTTTATGTAATGAATCACATTGATTGATTTGTGAATATTGAACCAGCCTTGCCTCTCCAGAATAAATCCCACTTGATCATAGTGTATGATTTTTTTCATATATTGCTGGATCCAGTTGGCTAATATTTTGTTGAGAACTCTAGCATCTAAATTCATCAGAGATATTGGCCTATAATTTTCTTTCTTTGTGTTGTCTTTGCCTGGTTTTGGGATCAGAATTATGCTTGCCTTATAAAAGGAGTTTGGAAGTCTTTCTTTCTCTTGAATTTTTTGGAATAGCTTGAGGAGGATAGGAGTTAGTTCTTCTTTGAATTTTTGGCAGAATTCACTTATGAAGCCATCAGGCCCATGACTTTTCTTTGTTGGGAGTTTTTTGATAACTGTTTTGATCTCATTTGTTGTAATTGGTCTGTTTAGGTGTCTAATTCTTCCAGATTGACTTTTGGAATATTATATAATTCAAGAAATTTGTCCATTTCACCTAGGTTGTCTAATTTTGGGGCACAGAGTTCTTTATAGTTATTTTCTTACAATTCTTTGTATTTCTGTTGTGTCAATTGTTATTTCTCCTCTCTCTTTTTTAATTTTATTTATTTGAGTCCTCTTTCTTTTTTTCTTGGTGAGTCTAGTTAAAGGTTAATCAATCTTGTTTACCTTTTCAAAGAAGCAGCTTCTGGTTTAATTGATCCTCTGTATTGTTTCCTTAGCATCTATGTCATTTATTTCTGCTCTGATTTTTATTATTTTCTTCCTTCTACTGGTCCTGGGCTTTATTTGCTGTTGTTTTTCTAGTTCTATTAGATGCAGGGTCAGGTTGCTTTTTTGAGCTTATTCTAGCTTCTTATGGTATGTCTGTAGTTCTATGAACTTCCCTCACAGTACTCCTTTTGCTGTGTTTCATAAATTTTGAGTTGATGTATCTTCATTATCATTCGATTCTAGAAACATTTTTATTTCTTCTTTGATCTCATTGTTAATCCATTCATTATTTAATAACATGCTATTTAGTTTCCAAGTGTTTGAATGTTTTTCAGTTTTTCTTTTGTGGTGAATTTCTAGTGACATGGTATTGTGATCAGAGAAAATGCTTGATATGATTTCCCTCTTCTTAAATTTATTGAGACCATTTTTGCATCCTAATATGTGGTCTATCCTAGAAAATGTACCATGAGCGCTTGAGAAGAATGCATATTCTACTGCTTTAGGGTGAATAGTTCTGAAGATATCTATTAAATCGAGTTGATTTAGTGTATCCTTTAAGACTGCTGTTTCTTTATTAATTTTCTTTCTTGAGCATCTATCCAGTGATGTTAGTGGGGTATTGAAATTCCCTTATATTATAGTATTGCTGTTAATCTTGCCATTTATATTCATCAAAGTCTGCTTTATGTATGTCGGGGCTCCTATATTTGGAGTATAGGTATTTATAATAGTTATATCTTCCTGTTTAATTCTTCCCTTTATCATTATGTAGTGTCTTTCTTTATCTCTTACTACAGCCTTTGTTTTAAAGTTCATTTTGTCAGATATAAGTATTGCTACCCCGACTTATATTTTTCATTTCCATTTGCATGAAATATTTTTTTCCATTCTTTTACCTTCAGTCTATGTGCATCTATTGTTTTAATGTGTGTCTCTTGTAGACAGCATATGTATGGGTCCTGTTTTTCTTTATCCATGCAGCTACCCTATGTCTTTTGATTGGATCATTTAATCCATTTACATTTAAGGTTATTATTGATATGTAGTTGTTTATTGCCATTTTATTATTTAAAGCTGTATTCTTCTTTTGCTATATTCTTTCCTCCAATTGAACTATTCACAACAGGTCCCTTAGTATCTTTTGCAGAATTGGTTTGGTTTTAATGAATTCCTTGAGGCTTTTTTTTTTTTTTTTTTGCCTAGGAAGCTCTTTATTTCTCCTTCAATTTTAAATGTTAGCCTTGCTGGATAGACTAGTCTTGGTTGTAGGTTCTTGTTCTGCATTACTTTGAATATACCTTGCCATTCCCTTCTGGCCTCAAGTGTTTCTGTTGAGAAGTCAGATGTCATTCTTATGGGGGCTCCTTTGTAGGTGATAGCCTTTTTTTTCTCTAGCAGCTTTTAAAATTTTCTCTTTATCCCTTACCTTTGGTATTTTAACTATGATATGTCTTGGTGTAGATTTCTTTGGGTTTCTCTTTAATGGATTTCTTTGTGCTTCTTGAATGTGTAAAATGTTTTCCAGTCTTAATTTAGGGAAGTTTTCTGCTATGATATGATTGAACAAAGTTTCTATTTCTTATTCTCTCTCCTCTTCAGGAACCCCTATGATGCGGATGTTATTTCTCTTCATGTTGTCACAGAGCTCCCTTAGATTTTCCTCACATTTTTTGAATCTCTTTTTCTTTTTTTGCTCTGCTTCTGTGCCTTTGTTTATTGTGTCCTGTGTCTCACTGATTCAATTCTCAGCATCATTCATCCTGCTTTTAATTTCTTCCAATGTGGTCTTCAGTTCTGATACTGTATTTGTCATTCCTGTCTGATTCTTTTTTTATTACTTCAATTTCCTTTTTTATACTTGTTATCTCTTTATTTAGGTTTTCGTAATGACTATCCTTTGTTGCTCTAATTTCTTTGAACATCCTAACTATCATTATTTTAAATTCTGCTTCTGGTAATTTGGTTATATCTGGTTCATTAAGGTTCTTTTCTGGGGATTTCTCTTGATTCATTCGGGTTGCATTTCTCTGCCTGCCCATTTTGTCTGTGTATAAGAAGGTTGTGTCCACTAGAGTCCAATGGGTTTTGCCTTTGGGTTCTCTAGGTTTGGTCTGTCTGCAGGCCAACCACCCCTTGTGCCACTGCCTAGGGCAGTTGGGTATGGGCGTTTCCAGTGCTGGCCCTCTGTGGCTGTTGCTGTTATTTCCACCTCTCCTCCTGAAGGAGGGGCTGTGTTCTGGTGCCCAGCTCTACAAGCCTCAGCCTGCCTGGGCCTTCACCTCACCCCTACAGGTGGGGTTATGCACCGCACTCAAGCCACAAGCCTCAGCACCAAGGGTAGCGGTGAGCACCTTTGGTCAGCTGCAGACCCAACCTGTTCTCGGGCTTCCGCCCAGCCCCTGTGGTCAGAGCCTGCTCGCCACAGTTTCTCGGTTGAATGGGAATGCTGATGTGCACTCAGTGGTGAGCCTGAGCCCTTCCTGAGCTTTAGCCCTGCTTCCGAGGCCAGGGCCCGCATGCGCAGGATTGCAAACCACGAGTTATCGGGCTGGGCAGGGCTGCTAGTGTGTGGTCAGCTGCGAGCCTTCGCTCATCCTGGGCTCTAGCCCTGCCCCTGTGTTCACAGCCAACTCACGCATGCAGGATGGCAAACCGCGGTTTCCCGGCCAGGCAGGGCTGCTGTCGTGTGCTCAGCTACGAGCCTCTGCCTGTCCCTGGTACAAGCCCTGCCCCCATGGTCAGGGCCAACTTGCACAGGGTCCAGGGTTGCAGAGCAGATCACTGTCCATTCCTGGCCTCCTGCTTTTCACCCGCAGGTGGGGCTGCAGGCGGGCCCGCAGCTGCCAGACCGCTTTCGCGCATACTCTCCACCTCTGCTGGGCTAGACCGAGCTCAAACCGGCTGGGCCTCTGCCTCTGCCGACAGAACCGCGTTTCAGCATCCCTCCTCCACCATTCCTCCAGCAAGCCCTCAGCAGTGTTGGTAGGGGCACTTCAGCTCAGATTCTAACACACCATACTGTAGTCCTAGAAACTCCCTTTTTCTAAGCAGCTCTGCTCTAAGTGCCACGGGAGAGCTTGTTTGGCTGCTGTCTTGTCTCCCTTTGCTGGTATTAGTAGTTCCAGGGGAAATATTCATTTTTGATTAGGGAAGTGAATTAGCCCAGGGGTTAGGGTGGCTGTCCCTCAGAGTGTTTCTTCCTGTGCCTTCCAGTCCACACTCTCTTCCCACTGCTCTGGTCCTCTCCTCTGTCCCCATTCCCTGGAGCCCCAGGTGAGTGGTTGTGGGAGAGGTTTTCTGCGCTGTCTCTTTAAGAAGAATCTTCAGTCTGAGAAAACTGTCTATTTCTCACAAACAGTATCCTCACTTGTTTTACAGCTCAATAATGTCCAAATGCCTCTTCTAGGCTCTGGCACTGCAGGCTGGGGCTTTGTTCCTGGGACCCAGGTCCCTCCTTCTCCGCCAAACTCTCCTCCTGCCATGTGGGTCACTCTGGGCTGCCATTCGCTCTGAGAAGCTGGGCAGCCCTCTTCGCATTTTCGCTTTTCCTACCAGTCTCAGTGTGGCTTCTTCAGTGTTCCTTGGTTGAAGAGTCCACTTAGTTTAGTTCAAAGTTGGTTTATCCATATGATGGTTCTTAAAATTTAGTTATAATCTGAAAGATTGCCGGGTGCCGCCGATGAACAAACGAAGAGCCGAAACAGCCAGATAAGCAAAAGTCAGGCTTTATTGGGAGGACTCCGGGCGAGTTCACTGACCCTCGGATGTGAGTCTGTGAAGGCGCGCCTGTGGAGGGTTTTTGGGTTTTTTATATCTGCATAGGGGGAGGATGGTAATGGTCAACCCGTTTGGTGGGGCGTGCAGTTCATGGAACAGCCTTGGGGACACACAGTTTCGAGAATTTGGGTGTGTGCGGTTTGAGCAAGATTAACAACTGCCGGACAGCTCAGGGCAAGGGAGGGTTTCACTACCCAACCCAGAGGCAACTACCGGACATAATCGACTTTGGTTCTGGGAGTTGGAAGTTGGTACGTCCGCCTACTCCATCGCCATCTTGCCGTCCTGGGAATATACGGTTTTCAGTAGGGAGACCCCGCCTCGACCTGGAAGCGCCCACACTGCCGCAAGAGCTGGCTGCCCCATGTGGGGCCCCGAAACAAAGAACTTCAGGTGGGATATACCTGCTGGGATGCGGCTGTTAAGTCCCCTAACTACCGATAGACCCGCGTCCTGGATGCCAGGGTACAGCTCCAGGCTCCACAAGGCACAAGCCACTCAGTCTCCAGTGGGTGGTGGGGCTGGACGTGGGGAGCGCAGCCGCCACAGCGACAAGTCCAGGTGGGGAGTGTGCGCAACCACTCGTGTGAGAGCCCACCGGCAGTGCTACCCTACCTGCTCCCTCCCGCTCATGCAGCTCCGGCATCAGTTTGGGGACTGTGTACCCAATCCCTCTGATTCACTCGAAATTATCCATATAATATTTCTGAAAATGATCTTTTTATCATTATTAAAAATATATATTGATAAGGAAAAGGTTAAATCTTGGGCATCAGCAAAAATCACAATAGAGAACAAAAGTTTAGAAATATTTCAGCAATATGAAATAAGCCATGTTCCATATAATAATGCACTAAAAATTGTGGAATATGGCCTGTCTTGACCAGGAACTAATGCTGCGACTGAACGCGTTTTTTCTACGGTAAATAAAGTGTGGACATCAGAAAAATCACAATTAAGTGTTTAGACTTTGAAAGCCATTTTATGTGTGAAATATAATTTAACAAATTCTTGTAAAAATTTTCATGACCTTTTAAACAATGGCAGCAATCTACTAAAATAAATTCACTCAAATGAGAAATATGTTAAAGAATAAAATAATACTATACATAGCCTGACCAGGCGGTGGCGCAGTGGATAGAACATTGGACTGGGATGCAGAAGACCCAGGTTTGAGACCCCAAGCTCATCAGCTTGAGCGTGGGCCCATCTGACTTGAGCAAAAGCTCTTCAGCTTGGACCCAAAGTCACTGGCTCCAGCAAGGAGTTGCTTGGTCTGCTGAAGGCCCACGGTCCTCTCAATTCTCCCTCCACCAGAGTCCAGGGCAGTGGTTCTTAACCTTTTTTGAGGTACCGAACCCACCAGTTTTATATTCGCATTCACCGAACCCTTCTTTAGTGATAAATAAAATATGATTTTTTTTTCCAAATTCAAGACATAAGTGTACGTTTTTTTACTGGTGCACAAAATGAGCCGTGCATGAACAAAGAACAAAACCAACAAAGTGCATGAACTCACAACAAATTACGGTATTACTTTATTCTGGCCTCTGAGGCAGAGGCTTCTCCGAACCCCTGAGACAGACTCATTTAACCCCTAGGGTTCAATAGAACCCAGGTTAAGAACCACTGGTCCAGGGTAAATAGCTGAGAATGAGATTTTCTGCATTTGCCCTTTAATAGGGTGCTTGTGTCTCTCAGAACTCTTGTCTCATCTTTGCATCAGAAACCTCACCTCTTTTCACTGGCAAATGCTATGTGGGCACATCTTATAGGCTCTGGTGCTCTTGGCTGGGGCACCTGGCCTGGGGTTTAGGACCCACACATCTCAGGGAAAATCTCCCCACAGCTAAGAGTCCCTCAAAACCCTTAGCTGCCACTCACTCCTGAGAGCAAGGACTGCCCTTTTTTGCATCTTTGCCCTGCCGATCAGTCTTGGTTATATAGATTTCTCTTTGTTTAGTCCGAAGTTTATTTTTCAGGATGATTGTTCTTAAATTTAGTTATAACTCCAGTTTAGTCCTGAGAGATAACAGTTGGAACATCCGTCTACTTCGTTAGCATCTTGGAATCCCTGAAAATTTCTTTTTTACAAGATGTTCATTTCAGTTAAGAAATTAACATCAAGCAAATTCTCTTTAAAATTGCAATTCTTGCTTTTTCACATCGCATAACAAGTTAAAATGTGAGCACTTCCATAGTCATCTTATTTTATAGATCAAGAATAACATTTTGAGTCAATATTATAACGTTTTATTTTATTGTTATGATAAATGGACATACAGAAGTTGTGAGCATTAGCCATTACAATGTTCCTTTTTCTCAGACCACCTACAGCAACAACAATAACCAACAGTTGTATATATAGTGCTCTAAGTGCTTTATTTATATATAGCCTCAAAATCCTTCTCTAATACAATTAATTGGGGTCCAAGTAATTCAATATGACAGAGAAGCATTATTAAATGCTTATTGTTAGCTGGATAGAAATTCCCTGGGACAATTATAATCCATCGTTGTTTTGGCTATGGCTTAATGGCATCTGGGAGCAATAATTCTGGATTCTGCAAGTTTGTCTGAGGCTTCCAGGACAGATTCCAGGAATCTCCCAATTAGGTGGCATCCTTTTCTTCACCCCAATTTTGGGGTATGTGGCCAGTAGAATTCTGGGGACATGGGCTAAACTTAGAGTATGAAAGTGAATCAATAAGGTTATGTGTAAATATTCATCATTATGGGAAGCAATATTCCAGAAATTGTTTTCTATGTTAACTCACTAAATCATAAGTTAAATACTATTACTATTATTATCAACCCCATTACTCAGATTAGAAAACTGAGGCATTGAAGGTTGATTTGCTCACATAGCTAGTAAGTGGAGGAGCTGAGATTCTAAGCCAAACAGTCTGGCTCTATTTTACTGCCTTTTTTATGTTCTCTACCCTATGACACCCAAGGAGAGACCATGTATTTACCTTGTGAATTGTTATCCAGGACCCACCCACCAGAGTTCTTCAAATGTTCCTTTCTTTCTTTCTTTCTTTCTTTCTTTCTTTCTTTCTTTCTTTCTTTCTTTCTTTCTTTCTTTCTTTCTTTCTTTCTACTTTTCTTATTTCTTGTTTGATAATAGCAGAGGGATTTAATATTGATTTAGGTAACAAAAGAATATGATTACATCTGTATCTCTGAGAAAACAAAAAGAAGAGGGAGAAAACAGTCACGATCCTAATAGTAATACCTGAGCTAGCACTGATGAGGTCTAACTCAGGAAGTCTGTAAAAGCCAATCTGCAGTTTATCAAGAGTCATGATCCTGTCACTGGTTAGACCAAAGTCCCTACAATCAGTCCCATCAATATTCCTGAAGCATGACAAACCCAGAATGTTAACTAGGTGATTATTACTGTACCAGGGCTACTTTGATCTTCTTTCTTTGCCTGAAAAACATAAATGAAAGTACACTGACATTCCTTTTATTCTTTGTGTCTTCTTATTGTGAGAATCTGTCTTTTTAGTCTTTCCCTGCTGTTAGCAAGATGAAAAGGGCTGTGTATTCTAGGGCTTTCTATTGACCCTTGAGACTTAAAAGTCTCTCTACAAGGGAATGTGGATTCAAAAAATACCTTAGGCTTGTGGAGAAAATATATGACTGGGTTTCTTTCAACTCACAGCACACAGCAGGCAGAAAAGAAGCAATTTGAGATTTCAGTGAATCTGAGAGTCTCACAAAAGTAATGCTGAGGGTTGGAAGTCAAAGTTACTGTGAAGTATTAGTGGTATTTAAAATGTTCATACTTCCCAGGGTTTGCAAACATAAGGTAGCCATAAGCTTATTAAATTCAGGCTGTCAATAAAATTTCGTTTTAATTTATCAATTTTGGGGAGGGTTCCCTTGTTTTTCTTATTTTAATTGAACAAGAAGACACCATCAATTCATAATGAGTTCTAGAGAAATGAAAATGTCATGCTGTTCAGGAAAGGCAGCATAACAGTGCAAAAAAAGATCATCAGACTGGAAGGAAGACAGACTTATGTTTGAAGAGTGGACTGAATAATCAATAATTCTGTCTTCTTGGGAGAGCCATTTAATAATTTCACTGTTCCTGAATTAGTGCAATGCACTCCCAACATGTTTTCCTTCTACTTTTACCTGTCACATTTATGATTAAATCTAAAGTCTTTGGTATGGTCTACAAAGATCTATATCTCTCTTCTTATTCCTGATTATCCCCCTTCACCCCCGCTCTGCCCTAGCCACACTGACTTCCTTGTGCTTTACACAAAGCAAGCACCAGTCCACTTTGGGGTTGGGGACTTGCTGCTTCCTCTGCCTGGAATTATTCACTCGGCTGGTGCCTTCCCGGTGTTTGATTGACTCTCTTCTCAATTTTATCTCTTAAGAGTAGGCTTCCCAAAACTAGTTACCTAAAAATGTTCTCCTTGTCATTCTCAGTTCCCTTACTTGGCTTTATTTTTCTTCTCAGCCCTTGTCTGTGTCTGAAGCCTGCCAGTCTTCCCTAATACAATATAAACTCCCCATAGGCACATATCTAGTCTGTTTTATTCACCACTCTATTCCAAGTGTCTAGGATAGTGCCTCGTATATAAAAAGGCACACAATAATTATTTATCAGATGGGTCTTGTCTTCTCTCTCTTTAAAGTAAAGATGGAAGAAAAGAACAACACCCCTTGCAGTGTTTGTAAATATTATAAATAATGTATCAAATGCAACTGTAAAGGTCCCCTAGCTCATTGCAACAGAATCTGTGTTTCATTCTTTTTCCCCAGACTTTACCAATTGTGTGCACTCTGGTGAACTTCTGACAATATATGCACTCTTTGCCTGAGGGCTATTTCTGAAGTCTCAGAAGTACACAAGTGCCTGGGAAATAACACTCCCATTCCAGAAGTCCTCAAATCATGACTCTTGTGTTGGTGCAGAACACCTCAGTTTCCTACCCCCTCAGGAGAACTCTGAGGCTGTATTTTGCATCCTTGCCAGGGTTTCTTCATAGCATCAAGTTCTAGCCAATCACAGTGGTCACTAGCTCAATAATACATTTATTGGCTACCTTTCCTTTCCTTTATCACTTCTCTATTCGCCTACTGTTCTTTCTCAATGAAATAGCTACACTGAGTTATTGTCTCAAGATCTGATTCCAGGGTAACTCAACCTGAGATATTTAAAAAACAGTAGTTATTAATATGTAATGGCTTGTAGCCTACCATGTAGAAGTCAGACATTTTAATATCAAATACCCGTGTCTATGTAAATGTGTGCCATTTTATTAATAATTCTTAATAATAATTAAAAATAATAGTGTTTTTCTCTGATGCTTAGTTCATTCCCAAATATTCTATATTGCAGTTCTGACTTCTGTATTGCATATTTATTTTCTTATGCTCCTTCACAATGATTAAGCATGTTAATTATTTATATCTGGGATATCCATTTAATTTTTATGTGCTTCTCAAAAATTATTTATCAGATGGGTCTTGGTTTTGCATCAGAGATGCAAAAAGGCTGCCCTGCTACTAGAAGTTCTGTTTCAAAATTATCCATATCTTTGTGGTTGGGGATCAGTTATTGGTACTTTTTAAAAAGTTGACCCAATTTCTCCTGCACCACTAATGTAGCCAACTCTGGTATGTCTTTTATAATTTTCCCCCTTGTCACAATTTCAATAACTTTTTCTTCAGAGTCTCTGTAGGTCTGTATGATCATAGAGATATTTTTTCTTAAAAGCCTCTTTTTGATATTTGGTAGCATTTGTTTACAGGTTATCAGAGTTTTACATTTAACAATTTTTTAAATGTTAGTTTAATCATTTAAATCTTTAAGTCTTAAGATTTTGTGGCTCAATTAACTAATCATTTCAAAGTCTGTGAAATGTGATTACAAGATGACAATGGAGTAGCTGTACCTTTCAAGTTTGGCCTCCCAGGACCAAATTGGATTATAACTAAATTTAAGAACAATCTTCTGAAAAACCAACTTCAGACTAAATGAAGAGGATTCTATAATCAAGAAGTCAAAGAAGAAGCTACTTTGAAACTGGTAGGAAAGGCAGAGATGCAATAAAAGCTGCCCTGCTACTAGAAGTGAGTGGCAGCTGAGGGTCCAGAGGAACTTTCACTGCAGGGAGTTTTTCCCTGAGATGTGAAGGTCCTAAACCCCAGACCAGGCACCGCAACCTAGAGCCCCAGAGCCTAGAAGAGGCAGCCATGTAGCATTTGGCAGTGAAAAGAGATGAAATTTCTATCTGCAAGAAAGAGATAGGAGCTCTCAGAGATGCAAGCCCATTTTAAAGGGCCCATGCAGAAAATCTTGTTCACAGACACTTACCTGGGGTTCCAACAGAGGGAGGGCCAAGAAGACTAGATTTGAAAGAGGAGAGTGTGAAGTTGGTGGCCCAGGGAGAGACACTGTGGGAGACAGCCCCTGGAACACATATGCTGAATCATTTTCTAATACTGCAGTTGCCACCTTTCTTGGGAGGATTAATCCCCTCCCTGGGGAAACAACTTCCTCACTATTGGGAATATCTCTTGCTCCACCCTATGGAGATTGAACCATCTGAGAAATAAGCCAGGAGGCGGGCAGTTTGAGGTGGGGGTATTGTCAGGAATCCGTTTTCTGGAGTTGAGGCCAGAGCTTTTCCCCACACTCTCCTGAGAATATGACTGGTGCTTCCACCTCAAGAGAGATTCAGTAGAGACTGTTTAGACTGCAGGCAGACCAAATCTCTGGGCATCAGAGGCCACACCCCTTTGACTCCAAGTGGCAACATTCTATTGAGGTCTGTGAAAAGTCAGGACAAACTGATACCTGGAGTTTGAGGTAGGAGACAAACCCACCACTTTTCTTAATCCCTTATGCTCTAAGCTCTAGACTCTGCCAGAGATTTTTTTAGTGGCTGAGCCCAGCAAGCAGTCAGCAGACAGAGGCAGCAGGAGGTGAATCTCAAGGGACCTTAGCCTTTCGCTGATTTGCCTCAGGCCCAGTGTGGGTAAAAGCCAACCTAGGTGTGCAGTTTGGTATTTCCAGGCATAACTTAGTCTAGCAGAGGCAGCCACAAACTCTGGTTTGCTTATAGCTTCAAGAAGGTTGCTGAGGACCTGTCATGAGAAGTGTCCCCCACTGGTCTTCACAAGGCTCCCTTCTGGTAGGCCCAAGGCCAGTACATCCAGCGGACATCTGTGGAGATAATTGGAGTAAGACTGAATGTAAGCCAGTAGCCATGGCCACCATCACAGCTGCCTGTCCTGTGTAGGCTTTCATTTGATTCAGACAGATGATAATGAAACAACAGAGCCGAGAACTGGTGGGCCATTACCTTTAATCCTAGCTTGCACCAGGTGGGTGAGGAATACACATATTGGGAAAACACTTCCCTTTCCATTCAGGGCTCCCAAAGCCACTTATTCATCTGAGTATTCCTAGAATCAAAGGCCCCATCAGACTTATTCAGCTCTGTTCCTCATCTCCTTCTCTCTGCACAAACTCTGCACAAACTGTCTTCTCCTTCAGCACTCTGCCTTCTTGGCTGCCTCTCCTCTGCAATGCTGATGGCAGAATCTGAGTGAGAGAGCCCCTGGTCTGCCTTATTATATAGTGTAGAAATTAAAGCTTTTAAGCCAATTTACAAATAAGAAAGTCTCTGATACAAAGCCACTTATCTGAGGTATAAATGGGATTCCTCATAAGAGTGTACTACCCCACATCATGCAACAGTCAAGGGTGTGGGAATAAAGCTTAGTTTTGAGAAGATCTTAGTATTAGAAAGATGTTGAAAAGATCTTAGTATTAAAAGAGTGGGAAAGGCTTAGTCTTAAAACTAAACCTTAGGCTATGAGGACCTTGCCAGCTTACAGACTGTTTCCTACACCCAATATAATGTATATGTTTGCAAACTATAAGCGAGCAAACATATACATTATATTTTACAAACTTATTTGACCAACTCTGAATGTCCCTTACTGGCAGCATGTCCTAAGGGAAGGCTCATCAGAAACTGGGCACCACTGAAGCAAGTTACACTTTTTGTGATCAGCACCTACACAGTGACTCATGCAAATTAGACAGGGTGAAGCTTCACAGTTAGCCATCCCAGGTCCTGGGTATTCAGCCCTGCTAGGCTTGGTTCCACGGGGGAAGGGAGACAGGCTTGGCCATCCAAGATATAGGTTCCTTGGAGCCTGTTGCTGGGACCAGTTGAGTAGCTTAGCCACTTCCTGGCGGGGGGGGGGGGAGAGTCAGCCTCAGTAGAGGATTCTTTCAGTCTTCCTCCCTGAGACAAGGGGCTCCTCAGCTAGAAGAACTTCTATAGAGGGGACTGTCAGCCCACCCAATCTGAACCTGTTGCTCACCTTGCTGGGAGAAATAAAAATGGAGAATCTAGCAGTGTCTAAGGAATTAGGCTCTGGAGTAGGGGCCACTTTCGCTCTACTGAGCTCCTGACCAAGAGACTCTTGATGGAGATGGTTCCACTAATGTTATCATCCCAACCTAAGTTGCCCTAACCCACAAAGCTTGCAACCTCTAAGGCGTTGGTGGGGTGAGGCCACTCTGAGCCCACACTATAATCTTTCTACAGAAGATGCTATGAGAAGACCAGCCAAGAAGAGGAGGAGCTGTTGAAAATGGGCCCTTTTGCAGAGCTGCTGTAATCTCTAAACAGGAGGAAGCTGATCTTTATACATAGATTGGCCCCTTCCACACACAAACTCAGTCACAGAAAACACAGACACAAAGATTGAACAGAGAGGTAGCTCACGGTAAATTGTAAACAGTGGCTGATGTCAATGCATACCTGAACCCAATCCAAGAAGACCCAATCCAACACAACCAGTGGGCGGTAGACTACACCAACACTAGACTCAGCTAGCTGTACTATTGGCACGCACAAAGGAAGAGTCCAGCTGGCACCAGACACTGTGGAGAATAACTTACCCCATAAGACAGATATTGCAAAGCATCTAAAATGCATGATCAAGGATGAACCTTAGAGCCAGCCAGACTGAAGGGATAACTTCACCCATAAAAGGGCCAACAGCATCCAAGAGTCACATACAACTGAAGGGTAAATATAATCCTCCAGAAATATTTTTAAAGTAAGAAACAGGTGGCCTGAAGGTTTGTACCACTTTTCCCATTATTCTCATAAAGATGTCACAATAAATTCAGGAGTCAGGGCAGAGCTAACTAACACACAGACAAAATGGGCAGACAAAAAATATGACACAAATGAATCAACAAGAGAAGTCCCTAGGAAAAAGAAAAACTAAATAAAATGGAAATAACCAAACTACCAGACACAGAGTTTAAAATAATGGTTATAAAATAAAATAATGGTAATTAGGATGCTCACGGATATTAGAGCAACAATGGATGATCACAATGAGAACTTTAAACAAAGAGATAGCAAGCATCAAAAAGGGCATTGAAACCATAAAAAAGTACCAGTCAGAAATGACAAATACAATATCAGAAATGAAGACTGAACTAGAATATATCAACAGCAGGCTGGATGGAGCAGAGAATCAAATCAGCGATTAAGAGGGCAAGATAAACATAAGCATAGAAGCTGAGCAGAAAAAAAAGACTCAAAAGGACAGGAAACTCTAAGAGACCTCAGTGACATGAAGAGAAACATTGGTATCATAGGGGTTCCTGAAGGAGAAGAGAATGAACAAAGGATAGAGAACTTGTTTAAGAAAATTGTAGCCAAAAAAATCCCTAAATTGATGAAGAAAGAGTCACACAAGTTTAAGAAGCAAGAGTCCCATTAACCAAGAAAGTCTACACCAAGGCACACTATAATTAAAATGCCAAAGTAAAAGTTAATTATCTACAGAGAAGCCCCAATAAGGATGACATTAAACTTCTTAACAGAAAGACTTCAAGCTAGAAGGGTTTGGCAAGAAATATTCAGTGATCCAAAACAAAAACCTACAACCAAGAAGACTCTATCCAGCAAAGCCATCATTTAAAACTGAAGGAGAAATAAAGAATTTCTCAGGAAAAAAAAAAAGGCTTAAGGAGTTCATTACAAACAAACCAGTAATACAAGAAATGTTAAAGGGCCTGCTATAAAAAGAGCAAAGAAGAAAAGAAATTGAGAGAAAGAGAATTGTAGGTTTAAAGAATAAAATGGCAATACATAAGTATATATCAATAGTAACCTTAAATGTAAATGGATTAAGTGCTCTAATCAAAAGACATAAGGTAGTTGCTGGATAAAAAACAAGATATATATGCTGTCTACAAGAAACCCACCTCAGAACAAAAGATACACATAGACTGAAAGTAAAGGGATGGAAAAAAGCATTCCATGCAAATGAAAGTAAAAAAAAAAAAAAAAGCTCAGGTAGCAATCTTATATCTGAAAAAATAACCTCTAAAACAAAAGCTGTGCCTGACCAGGTAGTGGCACAGTGGATAGAGCAGAGGACTGGGATGCGGGAAAGACCCCAGTTCGAGACCCTGAGGGTGCCAGCTTGAGCGCGGGCCCATCTGGCTTGAGCAAAAGCTCGCCAGCTTAGACCCAAGGTCGCTGGCTCCAGCAAGGGGTGGCTCGATCTGCTGAAGGCCCGCGGTCAAGGCACATGTGAGAAAGCAATCAATGAACAACTTTGGTGTTGCAACAGCAAGGAAAAACTAATGATTGATGCTTCTCATCTCTCTCCATTTCTATCTGTCTGTCCCCATCTATCCCTCTCTTTGACTCTCTCTCTGTCCCTGTAAAAAACAAACAAACAAACAAACAAAAAAAGCTGTAGTGAGGGACAAGGAGTGTCACTATATAACGATAAAGGGAGCAATCCAACAAGAGGATATAATCATTATAAATATTTATGCAACCAATATAAGAGCACCTAAATATATAAAGCAGATTTTGATGGAGATAGAGAGCAAGATCGACACTAATACTATAATAATACCCCACTAGCATCAGTGGATAGTTTCTCCAGATAGAAAATCAACAAAGAAACAATGACCTTAAATGATACACTAGATCAACTGGATTTAATTGGTATCTTCTGAACATTTCACCCCAAAGCAGCAGAATATACATTCTTTTCAAGTGCTCATGGTACATTCTTTAGGATAGATCGCATGTTAGCACACAAAAGAAGTCTCCATAAATTTAAGAAGATTGAAATTATGTCAAACATCTTCTCAGACCACAATGGCCTAACTAGAAATCAACAATAGAAAAACTGAAAAATACTGAAACTCTTGCAGGCTAATTAACATGCTATTAATAATGAATAGTTTATCAATGAGATTAAGGAAGAAATAAAAAATTACCTTGAAACAAATTAAAATGAACATACAACCACCATAAGCTATAGGACACAGCAAAAGCAGTCTTGAGAAGGAAGTTTCTTGCATTACAGCAGTGGTTCTTAACCTTTTTTGAGGTACCGAACCCACCAGTTTCATATGCTTATTCACCGAACCCTTCTTTAGTGATAAAGTATGATTTTTTTTACAAATTTAAGACATAGGTATATGTTATTTTACTGGTGCACAAAATGAGCCGTGCATGAACATCACCTTTCTCAAAGAACAAAACCAACAAAGTGCATGAACTCACAACAAATTATAGTATTACTTTATTCTGGCCCCCCAAAATATTTCAGCCCCATAAAAGAATTTCAGCCCCCCAAAATATTTTTTTTACTATTTTACTAATTAAAAATAAATTCGGATTTTTAAAAGAATTTAACATTTTTAATAACTTAATTTTTTTAATTTTAAATTTAATGTTTTTTGTCGTTTTGAATCCACAAAATACTTTATTGGGGCCAGAATAAAGCATTGCCCAAATTACATACCTGCAAATCAGTGTGACTTCTGCTGTTGTTTTTGGGAGACCAGTTCAGATATGCATGGTTTCACCTTGGCAAGTGCTACTCTCATGTCATCTTCACAGCAAAGTCTGTTCCTTTTCTTTGTTTTTATGTCCAGCATCCTTGAAAAGGATTGCTCGCAAAGATGTGTTGTAACAAATGGTATAAAAAATTCCAGGGCTTTCTTAGCAATAACTGGGTACTTTTCCATTTGTCGACACCAAAAAGTTGAGAGTATTGTTGTTCTGAAGAGCTGCAGTTGAACCTCGCTCTGCTGAATTTCAATGATTTATTTCATGGAGGTATTTATCATTGACATTCGCTGTCTCAACAGTAAACGTAAATGGCTGTCTCACCCATGCTGGATATGACTCTCTTGTAGGTAAATATCCGTCGAGAGACTTTGCAAGCTCATCTAAGTGCGTGGCAATTGTTTGCTTCAGTTTCATGGGTACAGAACCATCTCCGATTCCCGACACATCTTCAATCTTACTTACACAGTCGTCCAGAAGGGGAAAGTTTGTGAAGTTATTGTTCTCTATTCGTTGTTTCCATAACGGTAGTTTTTTTGAAAAGCCTTCAGGTTTTCTTCCGCTTCCATGATGTTGACTCCACCATCCTGCATCTGCTGATCGAGATGATTGAGAGCTGTGAATATATCAGTCATGTATGCTAAAATCACAATGAATTCAGAATTTTTGAAGCAATCTGCATGACAATGTTGCTGCTCTTGCAAAAACATGGCTAATTCCACACGTATGGCAAAAACACGATTCAGCACCTGTCCCCGGGATAACCACCGAACATTAGAATGGTACAGGAGTACCTCGAATTTAGAGCCCATTTCTTTACACAGCTCACTGAAGATGTGGTGCCTCAAAGCACTATTTCACACATAGTTCACACATTCCACCACAGTTTTTAATACATCTGCCATTTTTGGAGGCAAGGTTTTAGTTGCCAATGCATGCCTGTGCAGAATACAATGCGTAACAATGATGTGTGGTGCATTGGCTTTTACTAGGGCACCAAAACCAGACTTTCTTCCTAGCATGACTGGAGCTCCATTCATACAAACTGCAGAAATCATATCCCATGAAAGACTGTTGTTTCTGAAGAAGTCATCCACAAGCTTCTTCACATCGGCTGCCTTAGTTGTTGTTGTAAGAGGCTTACAAAATAAAAAATCTTCTTTTATCATGTCTTCTTTCACATAGAGCACAGAAACAGCAAGCTTGCTTAGATTAGAAATGTTTGTGGTTTCGTCAAGTTGAAGACTGAATTTTGCTGGACTTGAAATTAGATATGCAACTATTTGAGCCAAGATGTCTTTACTCGTGTTCTCTATTCTGTCATTGATGGTGTCATTTGAAAGAGGAATTTGGAATAATTTACCTTCGGCCACTGTTCCGAGTATCAGATTCGCCATCTTTAACGCAGCTGGTTTTATGAGTGTTTCACCGATGGTGTGTGGCTTAAGCCCTGCTTTGCGATCAAGTAAGCAACTTTGTACGATGCTGTGAGGATCGGTTTGTTAACGGGTACAAATCCAAGAGCAGGCAGAGTGGCCCTTTCATCGAATCTGGCTCATTTCACCTTGAATTCAGCAGGTGTTGTGTTCTTGTATTCACCATCTCCATGCAGCTTCAAGAAGTGTTCCTTTAGTTTTGCCGGTACGAGACTAGAGTTGCTCACCTTGGCATTGTGTATAATGCAGATAGGATGCTGACTCCCATCCTGTTCCGTGATACATGTGAATCCATGTTGTACATATTCATCTGATCGTTTTCTTTTTCTGCTCGACATATTTAGTATGGATTAAAATATTAAGAAAGAAACCACACGACTTACAACTACGACAGCCGTTGACTACTGCGCGCACTAAATTCCCCACAGCACTGGTTGGCCAAGCAATGTAACGTGATCCTCTGCAACAAGTGATGGCCAAGCGGGGCATGTCATCACGACTTTACATAAGTGTGTCTTTACCTCCACAGCAGAGGTTTCTCCGAACCCCTGAAACCGACTCATCAAACCCCTAGGGTTTGATAGAACCCAAGTTAAGAATCACTGCATTACAGGCATACCTTAAAAGCAAGAAAGAGTTCAAATAAATAACCTAACTCTGTACCTAAAAATCTAAAGGGAAAAATAATAAAGCCCAGAGAAATTAGAAGGAAGGAAATGATACAGATCAGAGTGAAAATAAATGACATAAAAGCTAAAGAAATAATACAAAAGATCAATGAAACCAAGAGCTGGTTCTTTGAGAAGGTAAACAAAAGTAATGAACCTTTAACCAGACTCACCAAAAAAAAAAAAAAAAAAAAAAAAGAGAGAGCAGACCCAAATAAATAAAATTAAAAATGAAAGTGAAGAAGTAACAACCGACATCATAGAAATACACAGGATGGTAAGAAAATCCTATGAAGAACTATATGACAAAAAGTTGGACGAAGTGGGTAAAATGGATAAATCTAGAAACATACTATCTTCCAAAAATGAATCATGATCAAGAGGGATTTATCCCAGGGAGACAAGTCTGGTTTAATATTTGCAAATAAATAAATGTGATTCATCACATAAAATGAAGGATAAAGCCACGTGATCATATCAATAGATGCGGAACCTTTATGTAATAAAATTCAGCACCCATTTATGATAAAAACTCCCAGCAAAGTAGAGATATAGGAAACATATCTCCACCTTATATAAGCCATATAGGATCAATTGAGAGCCAACATCATACTCAATAGGTAAAAAGTAAACGCAATTCCCTTAAGATCAGGAACAAGACAGGGGTGTTGCCTTTCACCACTCTTATTCAACATAATATTGGAAGTCCTAGCCACAGTAATCAGACAATAAGAAGAAATAAAAGTCATCCAAATTGGAAATGAAAAAGTAAAACAGTCATTATTTGCTCATGACATGATACTGTACCTAGGAAATTCTAAAGACTCAGCCAAAATAAATTAGACCTGACAAATGAATTCAGCAAGGTGGCAGGATATGAAATTAATATTCATAAATCAGTGGTATTTTTATACACCAATAATAAACTTTCAGAAAGAGAAATTAAGGAAATAATACCCTTCCTTATTGCAACAACAACAAAAAATAAAGTACCTAGGAATAATTTAACCAAATAGGTAAAATACTTTTACTCAGAAAATTCTAAAGACATTGAAAAAAGAAATCAAGGTAGATATAAACAAATAGAAGCAAATACCGTGCTCATGGGTAGGAAGAATTAACATCATTAAAATGTCCATACTACCCACCTGACCAGGCGGTGGCACAGTGGATAGAGCATCGAACTGGGATGCAGAAGACCTAGGTTCGAGACCCAGAGCTCGCCAGCTTGAGTGTGGGCCCATCTGGCTTGAGCAAAAGCTCGCCAGCTTGAACCCAAGGTCACTGGCTCCAGCAAGGGGTTACTCGGTCTGCTGAAGGCCCGCGGTCAAGGCACATGTAAGAAAGCAATCAATGAACAACTAAGGTGTTGCGACGGCAATGAAAAACTAATGATTGATGCTTCTCACCTCTCTCTCTGTTCCTGTCTGTCTGTCTGTCCCTATCTACCCCTCTCTCTGATTCTCTCTCTGTCTCTGTAAAAAAAAAAAATGTTCATACTACCCAAAGCAATCTATAGATTCAATGCAATTCCTATTAAAATACTAATGGCATATTTCACAGATCTAGAAAAAATATTTCAAAAATTTATCTAGAACCAAAAAAGAATCCAAATAACCTCAGCTATCTTGAAAATGAAGAACAAAGTGGAAGGTATCACACTCCCTGATATCAAGTTATCTATAAGACCATTGTAATAAAAAAAAAAAAGCTTGGTACTGGCATAAGAACAGGTATACAAATTAGTGGAACAGAACAGAGAACCCAGACATAAACCCACACCTTTACAGTCAATTCATATTTGACAAAGGAGGCAATAGTATACAATGGAGCAAAGAAAATCTCTTTAATAAATGGTGTTGAGAAAACTGGATAAGTACATGCAAAAAAATGAAACTAGACTACCAATTTACACCATTCACAAAAACAAACTAAAAATGGATAAAATACTTGAATATAAATCACAAAACTATAAAAATCTTGGTAGAACACATAGGCAGTAAATTTTCATATATCTCTTGTAGCAATATTTTTGCTGATATATCTCTGCCAGCAAGTGAAATAAAGTAAATAATAAATGGGACTATATGAAACTAAAAAGCTCTTGCACAGCAAAAGACAACATTAACAAAATAAAAACAGAACACACACAATGGGAGAACATATTCACTGATATGTCTGATAAGGGGTTAATAATCAAAATTTATAAAGAACTTCTATAACTCAACCCCACGAAGGTAAACAATCCAATGAAAAAAGGGGCAAAGGAACTGATTGATACTTCTCCAAAGAGGACATACAGATGACCAATAGGCATATGAAAAAATGTTCAACCTCATTAATCATTTGATAAATGCAAATGGAAACCATAATGAAATACCATCGCATACCTGCTAGAGTGGCTTTCATTTACAGATCAACATACAACAAGTGCTGGTGAGAATATAGAGAAAAGGAAACAGTCCTGCACTGCTGGCAGAAATGCAGGCTCCTCCCACCACTATGAAACCAGTATGGTGTTTCCTCAAAAAATTAGAAATGGAACTGCCTATTACCCAGCTCTCTCCCACTTCTAGGAATACAGTATATTCTAAGAATCCCAAAACACTAATTCAAAAAAAGATATGCACCCCCATGTTTATTGCATCAGATCTGAAACCAGCCAAAGTGTTCATCAGTGGATGAATGGATTAAAAAGCTGCGGTACACTTACACAATGGAATACTATGTAACCATGAAAAAGAAGGAAATCTTACCTTTTGCGATCACATGGATAGACCTGGATATTATTATGCTATGTGAAATAAGTGAGGCAGAGAAAGACAAATATCATATGATCTCACTTATGTGTGTAATTTAATGAGCACCATAAACTGAGGAACAACATAGAAACAGAGACAGGGTCACAGGGAACAGATGGACAGCTGTCAGAGGAAAGGGGAAAAAGGGGACAGGGTTAAAGAAAGTGAAGGGATTAGACAAATTATATATATATAACACAGATACAGACAACAGGGTAGCAAGTCCCAGAGGGGCAAAGGGGGTGAAGTAGGAATGCAAGGAGACTTTGCATGGTTTAGGGGGGGGGCACACTGTGGGGAATTGTGGTGTTATATTGAGTGGGACACTTGAAACCGTGTCAACACAATAAATTAAAAATAAAAATTAGAGACTGACCTGTGGTGGCGCAGTGGATAAAGCGTCGACCTGGGAACATTGAGGTCGCCAGTTCAAAACCCTGCACTGGTCTGGTCAAGGCACATATGGGAGTTGATGCTTCCAGCTCCTCCCCCTTTTCTCTCTTTCTCTCTCTCTCTCTCTCTCACTCTGTGTCTCCTATATAAAATGAATAAAATAAAATAAATAAAAAATAAAAATTAGAAATAAAAACATTAAAATAATGAATTTTTAAAATGATTGGCCTTGCATCTTATTCACCTCTTCTGAGCTCTATAAGTCAACAACAATATCTCCAAAGGTATTAGTAGAGTTGTTCTTTTTCTTCCCTTGCTATATTTATCACATTCTTGTTGCCAAGCTGTTTAGCATTAAGTGCTTAAGTGCTATTAGGGAGGGTGTGCCTGTTACTCTCCCATGTGATCTTTATTCTCCATGAATTCAGATATCTCACTCTCCAACTTGAATATCCTCATAAGTAAATGAGGTTGCTATGACCCACCCATGGAGGTGGTGTAGGTTAAATATCACACTGTTTGGTATTCAAAAGCTATCACCTCCTGCCTCCCTCAGATCTGGTAAGCAAAGTTAGAAAATGAAGCATTGCTGGCAAAATAAAAAAGAAAGAAAGAAAGAAAAAAAAGACCAGAGACTCCTTTTACTTACAGTGAGCGGTCAGGCAAGAAGTGAGATTAAAACCTCGACCCAAAGAAAAGATTGATCTCCAGGAGTGTGCACTCTATGAGGCCTGAATGACATAAGCTTCATCTTATTAAAAATAAGGAGGTCTTTGTCCATCTGAATTCAGGTCTCTTTTTTGTACTAGATTAGGGTCAATAAGTACTATTTGCTGGTGTTGGTTGCATAATTGGTCTTCTAAATCAAAACCGTGTTTTTCATTTTTTAATCCTCATTACCATAAGCCAATATTAAGTAATTTGTCATTCTGACTTTTGCTGTCATTTATGGTAGCAGCCTTTTCATTACTTATGTATCACCAACCATACACACATTTGCTTATGCATTTAAATATTTTTAAAGCATGAACTTGTTTTATATATTTGGTTATAATTCTTGGTATGCAGTACAAATCTGAAAAAAAATAGCAGTTCAGCTTGAAATGTTAAGTGCTTATGAAAAGTGAAAACTAGCTCATTGTTGGGAAGAAGAGAAATCAGAAAAAAAACCTGTTTTCCAATGAAGGTTTCAACACTTAGCTTAACTATCTAAATATGTGAAAGTTAAAATCTATATTTCTGAAACTTTTGGCAGTCAACTCTAAATGCACACTATAAATTTGTTACACTATTTAAATTTATATTTTTAAATTAGTATTAAATTTAAAATCATTTAAAATATTTTCTGAAAAGAGCTCTCTAAGCAGAAACCATTTTATTAATTTTATTTTCATAATAGAACATTTATTAATAACATATAGTATAAAGGAAGATACTATTAACACTTTTTCACAAGGGTTTCTTGGGTATGTGTGCACATAAGATGCCAGAAAAGCATAGAGTTTAAGAGCATGAGTTTTAGACATGGGACCTGAGTTTGAATCTTGACTCTGCCATATACTTATCTTGGGTAAGCTATCTTCATTGTTTCTCAGTCTCCTCATTGACAAAATGGATTAAATAGTGCACCTACCACACAGTATTGTTGTAAAAACTGAACTCAAAAACCGTGAAAAACTTCCTGGCATAAAACAAGTACTCAGTGAACATCACCTATTATTGTAAGAGCCTCAGCACTAGAAGGTCTCTTAATTATCTCTCAGGTTAGCGAAGGTTAAAAAAAATGCTCTCATTTGTTGGAGTGAACTGCAGTTACGGATAAGGTCCTCTTTTACTATTGTCAGGAATCTAAATTGGCACACACTTTCTGGAGGGTAATTTGGCAGTAGATGTCCAAACCCTTAAAATGTATACTCCCTTTGATCCAGAAATCCAACATATAGAAGTTAAGCCTAGGAAAGCATTAGACAAATGGGCAATGATGAACAAACAGGATGGTCACTGCACTGTTATTTATAACAGCTTCAAATTAGAAGCTACTTAAAAGTGGATACAAGTTAATGATATTGGGCCATATCCATAGAAGAGAATTCAATGAGATCATGCATGAAGATGCTGGTTTTGATATAGAAAGATGATAAAGTGAAAATAGCGTTATTATAGTATAATTTCTTGTAACATGCTCAAATGCACATAAAAGACATCTGAAAGGCTATACACCAACATATTACCAGTTGTTATCTCTGAATGATAGAATTACAAGTGACTTATTTAATGTTTTTCAGTAAACTATTGTTGGCATTGTGCAAAGAAAATATATTACTTTCATGATCATTAAACATCTGTGAACTGGTTAATAGAAGTTTAATTTAGAGTCACTCCTAAATCTATTGGAAAACATTATGATGTTAAATTATTAAACAACAGAGAGGCATAAAAAAATATGGATTTATATATACTTTAGCTTTTATATTCTCCTAGCCAAATGGTCTTGTATATGGGCAAAACAGGGAGGCTCTATGGATCCGAACATGGAATAGAATTGTAACTTCTTGCTTTGTCTCCCCTCTAAGATTTATAACCTCAGGGCACTTTATTTCAGTTAATGCTCCTTCAATTTAGCTGTTATATATAATTTAGAATTCATTTGAATTGTTGTGATAGTTGACCTTGGCCAGTGTGATTCAAGGTTAATGGGACTAAAAGTAAAAATGAAAAAATTCTTTGGTAGACATAAAAAGCAATATTAGAAAAGGTAGCTATTCCAAAACAGTGGAGTTAATGAAAAGTTATTTGTCTTCTGTCAGTAATATCAAAATACATATATTTAACCAACCCTAAATAATGGTTAAAACTGAGAGGGGAGAAACTTTTATAAAAGAAGAATGACAGCTAAAATCAATAATCCAAATTTTATACTTCACATAGAAAGTTTGTTGGGATTAAGCAAGTAAATAAAAAAGCACTTCAGTTTTGGTAACAAACTTACGAATATTAGTTAATATCAGACCCTAAAAATGAAAAAGTAAGATATTATCTGAGGGCATCAGAATTAAAAAGTACATTAAAGTTTTCTGTGGGTAGACTGTTGTAAAAAAAAAATAAAGCCACATATATTATTGTATATTGTTTATAAATAGTGTATATTTGAATTATGGTTGCCAGAGAGGCTCTTTTCAGAAAATATTTTAAGAGAAATTTATGAGTCACTGATATTTGATAAGGCCAAGTTAGAATGTGCCAAGATGAATGTTTTAAAAGAATCATCCCAGTGGTTTACATGTAAGGAGGGATACAAATGAGAATGTGTTGAAGAGAGAAACATTTAGTAAGTAGAGAAAAAAATAAAGACAGGAAAGATAAATTAACCCGGGAGTTAAGACTGAGTTCTCCAATCTCTGGGTAAATCTACAGATCTTGGTCTCTCATTCATCATTAGAAATAAAAGATACACACTATAGATATCTAAAGGTCTTTATCACTCTAGAGTTTCCTCATTTTCTGCATCACTCTGTGAACCACCATATTTTTGAGGTGTCACACTACAAAATGGCAAATTTCAATTAAAGGGTACAGAAATAGGACATTCATGAAAATGCATTTCTGCTCAGCAGACCACTATGATCCCCATACTAATGTGACACATATAGACAGAGTCCACACCAGGTGTTGAAGTAAACAAATGAAACTCAAGTGACCAAGCAGCTGGAAATAACCCTGTCATCCATTCATTGAAGAAAATCTATTCCAGCAAGTAATAACCATAAAGGTTTGGCAGTTTATAGCTTAGCTCACAGAGACTACCAGTTTTAGATGATCAATATTTCAATGGTTGAGATTAAATAATATGCCAATTTGTCCCTCCCAATGCATTTTAAAAAATCATGTTTTATATTTTCTCAGTTTAATAGTATTCAAACAATAAAGAGCTACATTTTAATTTTTTAAAGTATGCTTGAGCATGGCAGTGTATACTTCGGTATCTTTCAGTTACCTTTCCTGCCTGGAATAATATGCAAAGAGAGATTGGTTCTACCCTAATAAGAGAGACTCTTTCACCAGATGTCTCTTAACCAAACTGCTGAATATTGTCTAAGAAAAACTAGCCACTGAAGACTAAATCTTCCAAATGCAACCTTAATACATAATGACCAACATACAGCCACACATAAGGAAAAATAGCAGGGGCTTAACAGAGTCCATGTCAGATATGACCTCTTTATCTCTCCCTTCCTCCCTCCCTCTGCCTCCCCTCTTTTTTCTCTCTCTCTTCTTTTCTTTCTCCCTCTCTCCCTCCCTCCCTCCCTCCTTCCCCCCTTCTTCCTTCCTTCCTTCCTTCCCTCCTTCCTTCCTTCCTTCCTTCCGTCCTTCCTTCCTTCCTTCCTTCCTTCCTTCTTTATTTCTTCCTTCTTCCTTTTTTTTACTTCTTCCCTTAAGCAAAAGCTGCTAAGTTTCAGGATATTTATAAAGAAATATTTTTACTCCCGAATTATATATCCTACAAAATATGCAAGCCTGGGGAATAGAATTAATAGAGGTGCATATTTCAAACATAAAGAACCAATTTTACTAATGAAATAATTTTTATAATTTTACATAATTGTTTTAGACATTGGCCATTCTAATTAATAAACCCCTTAATGCTTTACTCCAGAAAAGTTCAGTGAAAATGCACAGAAAGAAAGATTAAAAACTAGAGCAAAATGATTTCATGGCAAGTGCAAAGTGATAATCATTTATAAATAGGAATGTATCCAGCCAGTGAGAAAGATCAGGTGGAGCAGGTCAGAGATGGATGCTAAGTGCTATTCCCTTCACATGTTTATAGATGAGCAGCAAGACAAAAAAGAAATAGAGAAAATACATTAATTTTATCTTTGAATTATTATAGGACTAAGCATCATCATAAAAGCCACACACATAAAGGAAAAATGCAGAGATATTTTAAAATTCACCAAATGATCTTTTATCTTGGTGACTGGAGGAACAGGGTGAATGATGGAGCTAGAAACAGCACATGGCCACCTCCAATACTAAAAAGTTTCCAATGACTCCTCATTTCTCACAATAGCAAATCCTCCATTATTCTTCAACATATGTTCAGACTTTGTAATAGAATCTGTATTATCTCTGTCCCTAAACTCATCAAGCTCATCTCTCCCTCTAAGCCTTCAATCTAGTTGACCTCCCACACCCTACCTCTTTCCACCACCACCCCTACTTCGCCCATTCTGCCCCATCTTCTCACTTCTCATTTAAAACCAACCCAAATTCCACTTCCTCCTAGAAGCCTTTATGGCCATTTTAACCTTCATTGTTCACCATAGAGTCTACAGAAAACTTAATGTGCTGCCTTGTATTGTTCTTTTATTGGTTTTGCTGTGAGTGTAGTCTTCAACTATAGCTTATCTTTAAAGGTAGATTTAAAGTCACATTTTTAATTGAATTAAAATCTATCATGATAAGCATGTGGGTTGTTTGTTACCAGGTAAACTCTACATCATCTTCAAGCAAGTGGAGAGAACTGAACTTTAACAGAACAAACTAGACTAGTTTTTTCAGGTTCAAAGGGTTAAGGGAAGTCTGGGGATGCAAGATTTTTGAGAATTATTAACCCAGATTTCCTCATGCCATGTTTCAGGGTTCCAATTTTTCAAATATAGCCCTGCCTTTGGCATGAAAAACTTGCCAAATTTAAGAACGCAGCCTCTTCTATAATTCTGCCACTTTTATAATTAAGTTCTGGGACCTGACCCTCTCAGCTTTCTGGAGATGAGAGTCTCTCTAAATGCTGCCAAAAAAAAAAAAAACCCCTTCGGCTTTCACACTTTTTAATTGCTGATTTAAAATCCTCAGTTTTCACTATTTTCTTCAATATATCAATTGCCTCCAGCTATAGTCATCTAATTTCATAGTTATTATAATTACTGTTTCTCCTTGCTCTGGTTATCTATTACTGCATTTAATCTCCCCCCAAATGCTGCTGTAAGACAACAACAGTTTTTGTATATTTACAGATTTTACTGGACAGAAATTTGGACATGGCATAGTAGGGAAGAATTTCTTTTCTTCAAAATATCTGGGATATAAGCTAGGAAGACTCAGATATCTTGGTGTTACTCAAAGAGCTGAGAACTGAATATATCTGAAGAAGTGGTTCCTAATTAGGGGTGATTTTTGTCCCCATAGAATACAGAAATGTTGGAGACTTCTTTGTCACAACTGGAGTAAAGGGAGTGCTGCTGATATCTAGTAAATAGAAGCCAGAGACACTGCTAAACATCTAAAGACACCATATCCCAATTCTCTTGTAGACATAAAATATTACATCTTCCAGTGCATTTTTTTTTTACCAGTTCCCCACCAATGAAATGTTAATGGTCTCATTCCTATAGCATGTCAAGAACTACTCATCCTACATCCACTACCAGTGATGAAGTTCTCATTGATATTCAACTGGGGGTTGAGGAGGAGAGTTATCCAGCTCCAACATTTCATTTTAATTTCTTTTTATTTTTATTCATTTTAGAGAGGAGACACATAGTGGGAGAGAGAGAGAGAGAAAGAGAGAAAAGGGGGAGGAGCTAGAAGCATCAACTCCCATATGTGCCTTGACCAGACCAGTGCAGGGTTTTGAACTGGCGACCTCAGTGTTCCCAGGTCGATGCTTTATCCACTGCGCCACCACAGGTCAGGCTCCAACATTTCATTTTAAAGTCTACCTCTCATGATCACTCCTAGTCCAAACTTCACAGGTCGGGGTTTCCAAGAAACATTGAAATTCTGAGATTTGTATATGAGAGATTTTTTTTTTTTTTTTTTTTTTTTGAGAAATGCTCTCAGGGCCCTGGTTGGTTGGCTCAGTGGTAGAACATTGGCCCAGGGTATAGACATCCCTGGTTTGATTTCCGGTCAAGACACACGGGAGAAGCGACCATCTTCTTCTCTCTTCCCCCCTTCTCTCCCTCTTCCCCTCCCACAGCCAGTGGCTCAATTGGTTTTGATTCAAGAATTGGCCCCAGGCACTGAGGATAGCTCAGTTGGTCCAAGTGCATCAGCCTCAGGAGCTAAAAATACATCAATTGGTTGGAGCAGCAGCCCCAGACAGGGATTGCCAGGTGGATCCCAGTCAGAGCACATGCAGGAGCCTCACTATCTCCCCTCCTCTCACTTCAAAAAAAGAAAAGATGGACTGAGAAGAGTAATAAATTAAACTGTAATGTAATTGCTGTATACTCCAGAGGATCCTACTGAGGTCTCAGAAGATGGGATGACCTTTTAGAGATGCCTGTAATAGAAGCAGAAAGTTCAGACTTTTGTAACCCTGTATTGGCCAGTTACTGAATGCAGGCTGCTTCTTTGGAGGGGACATTACCTTGGGCAAAACAGTTTCAGTAGGCCAAGGGCAAGTCCCAAGATAGGAATGTAGTCAGGCGCCCTTAGCAGCTAACATTTCGGCTGGCTGGAGGAACAAATGCCTAAAGATGGACCTGGTTGGTGCATTCACTATATATATGTCTTATTTGACCAAAGAAAGCTTTTATGATCCACATTTAATTTACTAGGGAAGAAAATTGTCATTTGCTTTTAGTGCTTGCCCTATAATTGCTATTTGATTTACTTTCAAACCCAATATGTTTAAGAAGTGCCTCTTAAGTTATCTTATAATGGTTCATTGTTGGAGGAATTCAGTAGTTACGGCCAACAGCTTACAGCCTTGATGCAAATAATTCTAGCTGCAGACCACATGATTCAAATATTTTAAGCAATAAATTGGGGGGAAAAAGTTATCCTTATTTTTCTGTTCTGTGAATAATAGTTGACTTTTTTCCCACAAGATATTTCATTTTTCACTTCTGAAAGAGAATTCAAGTTTGTGTAGTTCACTGGAGCTCATCTCTGAAAATAACTAGATGCACTTTTGTCATTCTTTTCAATACAGGAGGAAATAAAATTGACGGTAAAATAACCACTATCAAGGTGAAATAAGACCTGTTGTTCTTTCTTTCTTTCTCTCTTTCTTTCTTTCTTTCTTTCTTTCTTTCTTTCTTTCTTTCTTTCTTTCTTTCTTTCTTTCTTTCTTTCTTTCTTTCCCTCTTTCTTCTTCTTCTCCTCTCCTTCTCCTTCTCCTTCTCCTTCTCCTTCTCCTTCTCCTTCTCCTTCTTCTTCAAGACTTACTAAATACAACACCATGGACAGGTTTTTGGAACTCCTACAGATTTTTTTAACTTTTATTTTTTTATTAAATTTTAAAATTTATTGTGTTAAAATGGATTCAAGTGTCCCACTTTATATAACACCCTCACCCCCCCAACCACATGCCCTCATTACAACCCTTTGTCTCCCTTCCCATAACTCCCTTTCTCTCCCTTCCCCCAGGGATTTGCTGTCCTGTTATCTGTATCTATGTATTATGTATATATAATTTGACTAATCCCTTCACCTTCTCTGATTCCATCCCCTCATCTCCCTTTCCTCTGACAGCTGTCCCTCTGCTTCCTGTTACTTCGCCTCTGCCTTTATTCCGTTCTTCAGTTTGCCTTGTTCCTTAGATTCCACATATGAGATCATATGATATTTGTCTTTCTCTGCCTGGTTTATCTCACTTAGCATAATAATCTCCAGGATTTTTTATATTGGAAATAGCAGTTTAGTTGTATACACACTACTAAAATTCAAGTAATGATAAAAGGAAGTCAAAACAAAGAGAATTGCTTTTCAGTAGCAGGGCTAGGACTAGAGTGAGGCAACTCAAGTGCCCAAGGTACAAATTTAAGGAGATATTCACTCTTAGGTGCCGGCTCCACCCTTGCATGACCTTGGGAATCAGTGCCTCCTAAAATTCTACACCTATGCTTCTCTTGATTCATCCTAATTCCAGCCCTACTCAGTAGGACATCTGAATAGGAATCATTTATGAAGTAGATAGAACAGGTTGTGTCTATGTGGTGTATATATTTAACAGTTCATACTACATGTCTGTCATTCTTATAAGTTCCCTTTTTAGTGACTCTTTACACAAAAGTCAGCCACTTTGTGTCATAGGTTCTAACTGATTTGGTCATCCCCAATTTGACAAGGGGTTGACATGTAAGCTAACGACAGTTATCTATGACTTGTGCCTCTGAGGTGATCTACCTTGAGATCTCTTCTCAGCAGGGTCATTTCACCAGATAGTAACAGTTTAAATCAATCTAATCATCTTTTGGAGAATTCAAATGGAATTACATTGTGAGTAAGCAGAGAGCAAAGTAGCACCAAGAAGGAATTCCAGACAGAGAAGGTGCAAGTACAGATGGGTAAAGAGAAAGAGAGTCAAAAGAGAATTAGTAGGACTGGCCAGCTGGTTCAGTGTTAGATCATTGGACCAGCATGTAGAAGTCCTCGTTTCAATTCCCGGCCAGGGCACACAGGAGAAGTGCCCATCTGCTTCTCTACCCTTCCCCCTTGTCCTTTCTTTCTATCTCTCTCTTGCCCTCTAGCAGCCAATGCTCCACTGGAGCAAAGTTGGCCCAGGCACTGAGGATGACTCCATGGCCTCCGCCTCAGGTGCTAGAATGACTCCAATTGCAACAGATCATGGCCTAGATGGGCAGAGCATTGCCCGCTAGGGAGCATGCTTGGTGGATCTCGGTTGGGCACATGCGGGAGTTTATCTTTCCACCTCCCCTCTTCTCATTTCAGAAAAATACAAAAAATAAGACAGAGAATTAGTTGGTAGTAGCTCATCAAGAGTGGCCAAGATTAAAGAGTTCACTGTATATCATTGAGCACTATTTGAGTCATAATTAGTGCTTTATTTTAGAAATCATTGTCCTGTTTGGATCATGGCATTAGATACAATGTCCTGTGGCTACTGTGTTTGTTAAGTTGTGAGGGTTATGGCTTTACTTTTGTTGAGCCTAACTATTTAATCCTGAAATGTTTCTCACGTCTCTTTTTTTTTCTTTTAACAAACCACTATTAATAGAAATTAACTATGCATTTTCCTGTATATGTCAGGGGTATGATACAAGAGGCTCTCAATAAATATATTCTGTCCCCAAATGGTTTCCCTAGCTGCTAACCACAGTTTCTTGAATTTTATGACAAGTGATTGATTTGTTTGTGTCCTGAAGGTATTTCAAGCTTGGTGAATGCCTATTAAAATGTAAGTATGCCTGGAAGGGAAACATTCTGAAATGCTGAAAAACTCTCTTATTTTGTTAAGTTGCCAGTGAAATTCTTGAGAATGAGATGAAGAGGACCTCCCTGATTGGAGAATTGTCTGATAAGGGAGGGAAAGAGAATTCTCCTAGATCAGCTCCATCTTCTAAACTTTGGTCGCACCAAACACCAGGGCTCTATTCACCTGCGGGTCATACTTTTACCTAGTTTGCATTATTTGGCAAATACATTCCCCTCTTCTAACAGTTAATAACTTAGTTTACAAAATAAGGTGACAGTTTACCGTACCAGAACTGAGTTGGCAGTTTGTGTCCTGACATACACAACGAGTACAGGGTCAGAGCAAGACAGACCTGAGTTCAAATCCTGATTCTGCTCGTTATGTGCTGGGTAACCTTTGGGTGATCATAGTTTTATTTCCTGAGTTGTTTCCTCATTTGTAAAGTGATGATAATAAAATCTTTTTTGTAGGGCTATTTTGAAGATAATAAATAACAAAGGTAAAGCACCTAGCACCAAATTGGGTAGTAGGTAACCAATTTTTAAAAAGGTGCCAAATCATAGCTCTCATACATGAAGATTTTCAACACTCTAGTGAGTAATACACAACTTTTGCTTTAAGTTGAAACCTGTCTGCTGAACATTCAAGGTCCGATCAATCTTTGTTTTTCACCATTTCCCATTATATTCAGTCTTATACACATACCAGGCACTCTTTGGCCTGTCTGCCTTTATTGAGACAATGATATTAACAACAGAATCACATCATTTATTGCATGGTATTCTATAGTTTACAAAGGCTTTTCATATATTATCTCGTTTAATCTTATTTGATCCAGTGAGATAGGTTTTATAATCCCTACTATGCAGATGAGGAATCTAAGGGCCAGAAAATTCTAATAACTTGTCATGATCATCTAATGGGATTGGGTCTAAATTTCACACCTTCTGATTTCAAAGCCCATAAGGCTTCCACAGTGTTTATAAACACCTGGGAGCTATTCTTAGAAATAAACAAACAACAATAACAAAAAAACTATATATGAAAGGATTCGCCTCAGGCCAATTAAATTAGAATGGCATTTGCTTGAGCCTTGAAATCTTAAAAAACTTCTCAGATCATTCTTAGGCCATACCAGACCACTTCCAGTGAAAGTCCGGTCTTTGTGCTAAAAGTTTCCTCAACAAAGCTGTGCTGTATTTTCTCTCTTCAGATCTCTTCTCGTGCTTATTAACAATTCTACATAATTAGTACTTTATTTTAAAAATCAGAGAATGTAAATTCTGGAAAAAAACGCCACATCCTTAATTCCTCTGGTTCCAAAACTTGGGTCTAAATACTCTTTCTTGTCAGGATTGATCTGCAGGAAAATAAGGACTATATAGCAGATACAAGGTGAATTTCTTTTGGAAGGATAAATTGTTATTTTAAATTTTATTTTTATTAAGTGCCCTTTGTTTTCTGAAAACAATGGTAATGGTTGTTTTGCAAATAGCCTCATTTAGAATGTAAAAATTTGACATCTCTTCAACAAATATCAAATTAGTTTTGGAAATCTTAATGGCCTGTAAAATCCAAAATTTTTGGAAGCCACTGATTTTTCCCAAACCCTTATTTTACAGATAAAGAAATTGAGATCCAGAGAGGTGTTCCACTAACTCAAGTTCTACTTAATGCAATGCTTCAATGTTTTTAAACTTATTTTTATATTTTTTATTATTTGTGTCTGTGTGTGTGACAGAGACAGAGAGGGACAGATAGGAACAGACAGACAGGAAGGGAGAGAGATGAGAAGCATCAATTCTTCTTGCAGCACCTTAGTTGTTCATTGATTGCTTTCTCATATGTACCTTGACGGGACTATAGCAGATCGAATGACCCCTTGCTCAAGCCAGTGACCTTGGGTTCAAGCTGGTGAGCCTTGCTCAAACCAGATTGGCCCTCGCTCAAACTGGCAACCTCAGGGTTTCAAACCTGGGTCCTCCATGTCTCTGTCTGACATTCTATCCACTACACTACCTCCTGGTCAGGCTAAACTTATTTTTAAAAGTAAAGTTAAATTGTGCCTTTTAATCTACATGTAAAAAGTTAATAATGTAGGAAAAGAAAACATGATTGGAAAAGGGAAAGTAGAAGGTAGAAAAAAGCTGTAATTTAAGGACTCTGGGATAGCAATATAACAGATTGAATATAAAACAAATAAAAATTTTGGGCCTGAGCAGGCGGTGGTGCAGTGGATAGAGCATTGGACTGGGATCAGAAGACCCAGGTTCGAGTCCCCGAGCTCGCCAACTTGAGCGCAGGCCCATCTGGCTTGAGCAAAAAAGCTCATCAGTTTGGACCCAAGGTCGCTAACTCCAGCAAGGGGTGGCTCGGTTTGCTGAAGGCCTGCGGGTCAAGGCACACGTGAGAAAGCAATCAATAAACAACTAAGGTGTTGTGAAGGCAATGAAAAACTAATGATTGATGCTTCTCACCTTTCTCTGTTCCTGTCTGTCTGTCCCTATCTATCCCTCTCTCTGGCTCTCTCTCTGTCCCTGTAAAATAATTTTAAAAAAAGTTTTGGAACAAAGGTTTGCTAAATACAATAACCCAAGGTAAGAATTCAATGGACAGTGATAACATCAAATTAGTCACAGCTAAAGAAATAATAGACCTGGGAGGTAGACCAGAACCAAAGAACCAAATAAAGCAAGGACAGACAAAAAGAGGTAAATTAGAGAAGAAAGAATGAAAGACACAGAGCAAAGGAGAGGGTCCCTGAAAGAAATAAGAATGAAACAGAAGCAAAATTTGAAGATAATTTTCAGAGTTTTTCTAGAACTATTGACAGAAATCAAGCCATAGCTTTAAGAAGACAAACAAATAAGAGAAGGAAAATACATCTAACCCATTACACTGAAAGTAGAAAATAAATGAAATATTTAAAAGCAATTAGAAAAAAGAAAATATCTTTAAAGTAGTGACAATTAGATTATCATTGACTTCTCAATAGCAATAATGAAAGTCAAAAGACAGTGGATAGATATATTCACTATGGTGAAAGAAAATAATAGGCAATCTAGAGCCTAATATCCAGGGGGGGGGGGGGACATCCTACAAAACCAAAGGCAAGTGGAAAACATTTTCAAACAAAAACTTCAAAAAAGACTATCAGAGTTCTTAACCTTTTCTTGTGCCATAGTTTCTTTGGCCCTCCGGGAAGACCTATAGCACTTTCTCCAAATTAGGTCCTTGGATACATAAAGCAGAATATGTAAAATCACAAAGGAATCCAATTTTAGTCCACTACAAAATATCTAAAAACATCAAATTCATGATATAGTGATCCATGTTTAACATGCTAAACAACAAGACCCACATGTAGATCTAAACAATAAAACCTAGGCCTGGCCAGGTAGCACTGCTGGTTAGAGCATTTTCCCCAATGAGCAGAGGTTGCCAGTTCTATCCCTTGTCAGGACACATACAGGAACAGATTGATGTTTCTTTCTTTCTCTCCTTTTCTCTCTCTTTCAAATCATTAAGTATATTTTTTTAAAAGATTTTAAACAAGATCAAAATAAGTATTTGCAGTAATTTCTAAGTAGTACTGTAATTTCTAAATAGGAAACATTTATATAAGTTTCTCTCTTGAGTTTAGTCAGAATCCTATCTATGCTAAGTTTTCTCCAGCAACAAGAAGGTGGAACAAGGCAAATAGCGTGAAAGCTCATTTTATAGCAGACGGTAAATATTACAAAGTGAATGGTACAGTACCTTAAAGAAAATAAGATTCTGTCTTTGATTTCCAAATGCTTTTGTTTGCTTTGACTAAAACTATCTTCTCAAAGCAGTTAGCTTCTACACATACAAATTTCTTTTTTAAGTAGTTACTAATGCTATTTCTGAAAAAGCAGATTGTTGATATTCTTGTTCAGATTGTACAGTGGGAAAAGATATATTGTATCATGGCAGAGAGACACCTGTTATTTAAAGTATTCCCTTAAACAGGGCATCCCTAATGTTGTATTGTGGTACTTGTCTACTTGTGGGTTTTATTTAGCTATAAGGTACTTCTTCTTATCAACACAAACATTAACAGGAAGAATTCATGTTTGGGTGAATACCTGAAGATGAATAGTTTGAAAGCTTTAAAAGCTTTTTAAGTGTTATGTTTTCTATTTTGGCAAGAATAAAAATTGAAATGTCATCTGCTTGTGCTAATGTCTGGAGCTTCTGCCCTTGTTTGAATGCAGGACCAATGTGATCATCACTTGTGAATGCCTGTCAGATCTGGCATTCTCTCCTGATGCTCCTTAACTAGTTCATCCTCTTTCTCCCTGATGAAATCACATGGAAAAAAATAATGGACTTTCCAATTTTACTTGCCGAAATCTGCACTGTACATGATTTTCTTCTCATGAATTCTATATCCAGGTGGCAAAAGATCAACATTAGAAACAAAAATGCAAAGTCCTGGCCAGATAGCTTGGTTGGTTGGAGCGTTGACTGGAGCACAGAAGTTGCCAGTTCCATTCCCCCCAGGTCAGGGAACATATAGGAGCAGCTTGATGTTCCTGTCTTTTTCTCCCTGTCTCTCTCAAAGAAAAAAAAAAAGAAATAGAAATATGTTTTCTTGTTTCCTTGCTTCCTTTATGTCCTTCATCCAACCCACAAAGCATTTAAGATTCCTGTAAATTCAAGAATGGAATGTCTAAATTATGGCTTCCAAAGTACCTTTGTGCCAGAAAAAAAGAGAAAAATCAAATTGGCTCTGAATGCTTTAAGGAGGAGCCACAGCTGTTACACTGTTATTCGTTGTGGTTTTGATAGCTCCAAATCGGGAGGCTTTGCCATGACCATCACTGTGAACTTGCAGGTTCTTCCTAGGACTTTATTAACCCAGGGAGGCTTGCCCAGAAAAGAAGAGGGAGTTAATTTTATGACAAGCCTTCCAATGAAACTCTGAGTTGTTTCAGATTTACCTACCAAAGCTTTCAAATAAGAGTAACACTCTCATTTTTAAATTTTACCTAAGTTACTTGTGAGATATAAATTTATTATGAAAGTTTAAGCAATCAGAACTACAAGCATAGATTCTATTAAATAATTTATTTTCCATTTCATTTTTTTCTTGGAATGCTTAGCTAATGTCTGGGAATATGTACCCACAGAGATTTACAAGGAAGTTAATACTAAAATACTTGTGTGCATTTCAGATTCTCCTTTTTCGTTTTGTAGGAAGAAAGATTTTTAAAAAACAATCTAGTTTCCCCACCCACTCTTTCCTCCCTAGGCAGCCTTTTTATTCAGCAATGGCATCAGACAGGGCCAGGATGGCAATGCCGTGGGTTTTCCACACTGTGGCTGACTAAAGGTTGTGGGACATATAAACAGTTCACTACACTGAGAGATTCCTGAACGGGCAGCTTCAATGTTGCCTTTTTATTAACAATGAAATCCTTGTTTCCTGTCCTCATTCTTTTCCTGCCACACTACCTTTTCCTAAGGTAATGCCAGCTAAGTTACCTGTTGCTGCATGGCTAATTAACTGGGGAACAAACTTTTTGTTGCATCCACAAAAACACTTGTTCTTACCTAATTTGAGTGTGCTGATCTCAAATCTGACATTAGTTTTTCTATGTAAGCTATAGTTATTTTGCAATTCCAGATTTTAGGTTTTCATCTTATTGTAAAATTTTCAACATTTAGCATAACATAATGAAGTAGAATGTCTTCTTGGGCATCATCTTTGTGAAAATAATAATTTATATAATGCAATAAATACACTAATACACTAAAAGATATGATTATATCAGAATTTGTCTACAATTTTGAAATAGAACATATTAAAACACTTATTTTAATCATAAAATTTGCACAAAACTTTTTTAAATTTTATTCAGGCAATAATTTGTGTTTGTAGCTCTTGCATTTGTGTATTTGTTGAGGGCAATCTCGTTTGATGCTCTAGCAGTAGTCTGCTCATCACTAACAGTTCCAAGATTTTTGGGAAACTTATCAAGGTGACTGTTCAGGAAGTGAATGTTAAGGCTCATGTTAAATCAATCCAGTCTCGCGGAAAGCCAACAACATCCTTTGAACCAGAAGTTCATAGTTTTCTGCTTTTTTGTTGCCAAAGAAGTTCTTTTTAACTGCCACTAAAGACTGCCATGCTGCTTACTCCTCCTTATTTATCTTCCTGGCAAATTCTTCGTCACATACGAGGGTTCAAATTTGAGGTCCATCGAATACACCTGCTTTTATCTTCTCGAAAGACAAGGCAGGAAAAGCAGAAATAATATGTTGAAAGCATTCACTTTCTCTATTCAAAGCCTGAACAAACTGCTTCATTAAGCCAAGTTTGATGTGAAGTGGGGGAAAATGATCCTGTCTCGATTAACTACAGGTTCATTCACAATATTTTGCATCCCTACTTCCAGAGCTTCATATTTTGGCCACTTCTTCTGTGTCCAGTGTTTCTCCCAAGCTCGGCTGTCCCACATACACAGAAAGCAAGGATATTTCGTGAAATCTCTCCGTTGTCCTAGCAGAAAATATACCATTTTAAGATCCACACAAATGATCCTGTTATGCTCCTCATACTTCAGAAAGTCGAGGACAATTTTTATGTCATTATAATCTTCTCGCAGATGACTTGAATAACCAATTGGAACTGCTGAAAATAGTCAATAAATGCACGTGTCACAAATGATGAAATATTGCACCTTTGACGTTGAAGTGTGTAACAGCCACATATAGAACAGAAGGTGTCAGGACTATTCTTATATTCACTCCTACTCGAAGAAGCCATGATTCGATCTTAAAACAAAAAGAGGGTGTTTTTATCAGATAATAACTTTTTACATTTAAAAACAACTACAATTATGTGAAAATGATGTTTGTAAAACATTAATTGCCTTGTGGTTATGTTCAATCCAAGAGTCGTTGTCCTTTAACTCCAATTTAAAAACTAATGCATGTAATTAACTGTTACATAAAGAAATTAAAAGTGCATAAAAACTAGAGCATGCACCAAAATAAGGATTTCAGATTTGGAGTCAGCGATGCAGAAATATATAGAAACAGTTCTAAACCTCATGCAACAGGCCTGACCAGGCGGTGGGGCAGTGGATTTAGCATCGAACTGGGATGCGGAAGACCCAGGTTCGAGACCTCAAGCACGCCAGCTTGAGTGCGGGAACATCTGGCCTGAGCAAAAAGCTCGCCAGTTGGATCCAAGGTTGCTGGCTCCAGCAAAGGGTGGCTCAGTCTGCTGAAGGCCCACGGTCAAGGCACATTTGAGAAATCAATCAATGAACAACTATGGTGTTGCAACGGCGATGCAAAACTAATGATTGATGCTTCTACCTGTCTCCGTTCCTGTCTGTCTGTCCCTATCTATCCCTCTCTCTGACTCTCTCTCTGTCCCTCTAAAATGAAAAAATAAAATAAATAAATAAAATAAAATCTCATGCAACAGAAAATGAAAAAAGTAATTGTTTCCCAGTTTTATGTTTTACTTCAATTGCATGTGTTATGAATTGCCCAATAATCAGGACAACCAGAAGTGGTGCTTGTGCAGTCAGCCAACCCTTTCCTCCTTCTGGTCAGGCTGCAGGAGCCTTCTTGCTCAGCTCACTTTCATGGTGGCAAGAAGTAAACTAAACATTCAGCAGAATCCCTCTCCCCAATCATCGGTTTCTTCACAAGGATTCAGAGACTGCACAGTTTTCTCCAGACTATCAATTAACTTATTTTATCCTTTCTAAGAATCTTGATATATTTTGCTCCTTTTAGACATTACCTTACCAGTCAATCTGGTGCACTCAACATCTCAAAATTAAATGTACAAGCACAGAGACATAACTGTTTGGATCACTCCCAGAGAATGTGTGCTTCCCGCTCTTGTATCTTTCCATCTTTGTTGCTTATTACATTTTCTCAACATATCTGCCTGTGTGGCTTCTTAAAATTGAAGGCTGGACCTGATCAACGTCCTCAAATGATTTGCGTCTCACACACAATAAAAGCCAAAGCCCTTATGTGACTTTCAAAGGTCTAGTTGAACTCTGACTTCATCTTTTCCACCACTTTGTCTTTGCTCAATTCACGCCAATCATACCATGCTCCTCTTCAAGGATTTGAACTTGCTGATTCCTCTTTTTGAAAGTTTTCTCACCAGATATGCCTTCCTATGGCTGGTTTCCTTGTCTCTGTCAGGTCTTTACTAGGTAAAGGAGAAAGGATAAATAACTAATATAATTTATTAAGGGGGGGGAATGATCAAAATATAAATATAAATGTTTATTTAATATTGTAAAATTGAGCAGCTATATAGTTGTCTGGGAGATAATGTCTAGGAAATATATAATTGTCTAGGGTATATGTCATTGTGTGATAGGCAAAAACCAGAGAAATAAAAGAGACCTGGGGAACAAAAATGGAGTTGAGTAAAATCTCAAAGAGCAAATAAAAATAGACACAGAGGTTTTATCTCCAGGGCCATAAGGGGTCCAGATAGCAAAACCTCAGAAGTTTCCTTCATGTCCTGATGAGCATTAAACTGCAGAACTGCCTTATACCACCACTTCCGTAGTTTTGACGAGCTAAGAGTGGGTAAGCATTTTACTAGATTGGAATTGTGTATAATCAAACAGAAGAACACGACCCAAAAGATAAGCCAGAAAGTAGAGATTCAAAAGGTTAGGCTAAAAATTAGAATATTAAACGATTCAAGAGAATTTAAAACATTTTTTTCCAAAGAAACATTTAAAAGACAAGAAGAAAGCTCTTTCTAAATGTAAAAGTGATGGCTATAGATTTGTTAGTGCACAGAGTTCTGCTGCCTTGTGAGAAAGTTATTCCAGAATGAAATCCAAGTGCTTGTTCTTTCTCTCCTCAGAGATCCTAATTCAGAATATTCTGGAAATAAAGCAGGCCAGAACAGCACCACGTTTATCCAAATATTTATCTTAGCAGAGAATCATTAACCAGAATCATTCAAATATACTTTAGAATTGTTTAAAACTGAACAGCCTCTCAAGTTCTTATTTGGTGTATTTATTAATTTATATCTATTTTAAGAAAAGTGCCAGTGGAGGGAAAATATTTGATTGATCAAAGCTAGGAATAACTATTTTGAGTGCCTTTTAAGAATTCTATAGTAAAAAAATGAAAAATCAAAAATACATACAGAATTTATTTTTGTCAAAGGGCATTTGGGCAAGTGCTTTTAGTTATGCAGCTACAACAAAAGTACCCACTCATTTCTCTTGGAAAACACTGTTGCTTACTAGCAATTAGTTGAATCATGAATTAGATGTATAATTTACTTTTACAAACTAAGAATTTTTTATTATCTAGATATCCCTATCTACTGAGAGGCGTGTGTGTGTGTGTGTGTGTGTGTGTGTGTGTGTGTGTGTGTGTGTGTGTGTGTGTATATCCAAGAACAGTGTTGGGATTCAGCCAGTTTGCACCAGTTCGGCAGAACCAGTACCTAATATTTTGTTGAGTTTGGTGAACCAGCTGTGAAAATGGCTCTTGTAATCAGGGTTCTCTCTAAGTTGGGTGTCTGGGCAGCCACAAATTTATATCCCTTACTCTTTTTTAATGTTCATCTGCGCAACAGTATATTCTAAGCACCTGCAGTAATGTTCATTCCGTCCATAGGTTAAAAAAACTTGACTGAACTATGCTTGTAATATTTATTTATTCATTTTTATAAAACTCATTATACCTTTGATGAAATACTACATTTTAATTCCCTCACATTTGTTACTTCAGTAAACAAACATATAATGTAAAGAGAAAAAGTGCCAAACAGCCAGGGGGTGACAAGGTGTCACTGGAAAGATCTTAAATAAATTTTCTTGTTTTTTTGTCAGTAGTATTTAATATTTTTTCATTGATATTTTAAGACTCTTTCTTATAACATAATATAGTTTGGGGTACCTCTTTTATTGTTCTTATTTAAGTATTAAATGCATGAAATAATAAACTACCTTTTGGTATATCTTTTTTTATACTGAAAATAGTCATTAGGGCAAAGAACTGGTTGTTAAATTATTTGAATCCCACCACTGTCTAAGGAGAACTTACAAGAATTGGATGCTGAGACTAGTTGAGAGAAGAAAAGATGAGACACCCAATCTGGTATGTCTTCACTTCATGCTGGTGACTGGATCAGAAAACAGACTGAATGGCATTTGCCAGCTCCTACTCTTTGTTAGTCTAAAACCTTTCAGAAATGGCATGCTTCTGACATAACTCTTATTACATATTTCATTTGCCTTATCCCATGGGTTGGGGGCCAGACCAGGTCCTGTAAACAAGAGTGAAGCACTCCTCTAAAGAATATCTATGTCAATCATCTGAAAAGAGAAAATGGCCTGGATCTTAGCCCTGGGGATGGGATGACCCCTTGGGAGGGGATGACCATCTCTTCCTTAGGGTTGTGAACTGTTGAGCCTAAATATTGGAAATTTCTGATCAAAGGTATTATTCTGAGAGAAGGTAGGCTTAGTTCTGGAACGTAGTCTCAGAGCAATGTCAAGAAGATAACCCTGTGGAAGGCATTTCTAAGGGCTCTAGAAAGAGTGATGTCTATATTTAGTTCTAAACTTTTTTTTCCTGTATTGTAGCTCATTTCTCAGGTGACAAATAATGACAGCCACATTTTAGAGTATTTAAGTGTTACTTGGAAATATTCAGGAAATGCTTGGAAATATAGAACCATTAGGATAAAAAACCACAGCAGCAACATAACATTCCCCATGGTCCACCAGATGGGAACTTAGAATACTGATTTAGGGAAAGGATTCTTTCTGAAGACTGAGGAACCCATGGAAATACAGAACACTTTTAATTAATTATATATGCCAACTTTAGAGTTGTGAAGTCCTACAGCCTCATGTATTAGAAGAGGGGAAGCGCCCAATAATGAGTTGTATTTCCCATACAGAATACCATTCTAGGACAAGGTCACTGGAAAGATACAGTTTCTAGCCTCAGGAATATAAATGCAAAGTCAGGAGTCACTTTGTGCCAAATTTAGGAAAGAAGTGTGAATGTGTAACCCATTAAAAGAGTAGCATCATTAAAAGAGTAGCAAACAGCCTGACCTGTGGTGGCACAGTGGATAAAGCGTCGACCTGGGAACACTGAGGTCGCCAGTTCAAAACCCTGCACTGGTCTGGTCAAGGCACATATGGGAGTTGATGCTTCCAGCTCCTCCCCCCTTTCTCTTTTTCTCTCTCTATCTCTCTCTCTGTGTCTCCTCTCTAAAATGAATAAAATAAAAATAAAATAAATTAAAAGAGTAGCAAACAGTATGTCTCTCGTTCTGCCTTCACTTGTACTTATGCAACGCCAGTCTGTCTCAACCACCTCTGACTGCCTCTCTAAACTTGCTTAGGGAATGCTGCACATATTCACTAGCCTAACCTCTAGGCTACGATTTAAGTTCTGTCCTTCCAGTTGCTGTTCAACATATTGAGGTAAACTTTTTCACCTGGCAGAGTTTCTTGTGTGGCAGCTGCTCCAGTGCTCAACTCTCTGGCTTCTCACCTGCTGTCAAAATGTGAGCATGTCTGTTCCATTCACCCCCACTTATACACACCCTATGAAGTAGCATGACTTTCTGCTTTCTGGGTCTTACTGAGTTTTTATTCAAGTTGGATATTTTTCTTTAAACCAACTCCTTATTGAAGTACTCTTTTTCTGAAAAAACAATCCATGACTCTGCAAAGGATGACCAGAGAACATATCAAGAGGCAGACACTATAGTGTACTCAAAATTACTTCTGTCCTCTAACTCCAACTTATTTTTCTTGGCTTGAATTTGTGAACTCGGCTCCCTCTTCCAGATGGATGAGTCTTTCCTATTTGTTCCCCCAGAAAGCAGCCCTCCAGGCCTTCCAGACATGTTCAGACCATAAGCAGAGTGGGTTTTGACAGTCCTGGGAGTGAGAGTAATTTTGGTAAGGAGTAAGCACATAAAACAGCCACCACCCTTTGACGGCATATCTCACTGTCTATTAATGTTTAATTTCACATTTCTTTTTTTTATTTAATTAATTGTGTTTATATAGATTCTAGGGTCATCCTGACTGCATCCCCCCTCCCCCATATTCCCCTCAACATCTTACTTATCCCCCTCCCCACAGCATCCTCCCCCCTTCCCTTCAGGCTTATCCCATCCAATCATCCCCTTTCCCTCTGTCCTCTTTTACTCTGGTCCCTTTGATCACTCCTCTGTCTCAATTCCGTTCCTCAGTTCTCATTGTTCATTGGAATCCTCAAATGAGTGAGGTCATATGCCATTTTTCTTTCTCTGCCTGGCTTATTTCACTCAACATAATAGTTTCCAGGTCCATCCATGTTGTCGCAAAAAGTAATATTTTCTTCTTTTTCATGGCCCCATAGTATTGTATTGTATATATGTAACACTGCTTTTTAATCCACTCATCTACTGATGGACATTTGGGCTGTTTCCAGATCTTTCATATTGTGAACAATGCTTCCATAAACATGGGGATGCATTTCTTTTTTTCAGTCGGTGATATGGTGTTCTTGGGATATATTCCTAAAAGTGGGATAGCTGGGTCAAAAGTCAGTTCGATTTTTAAATTTTTGAGGAATCTCCATACCGTTTTCCACAGTGGCTGCACCAGTCTGTATTCCCACTAGCAGTGCAGGAGGGTTCCCTTTTCTCCACATCCTCGCCAGCACCTATCATGTCTTGTTTTGTTAATGAGCACCATTCTGACTGGTGTGAGGTAGTATTTCATTGTGGTTTTAATTTGTATTTCTAATAGCTTTTTTTTTGGAGTTATTTTGATGATATCTTTAAAAATCATTAAAAGATGATGATTTGGGGGCAAGTTTTTCAGAAATGGAATCGCTAGCCTCCTCCCTCCCAAACTACCCTTTTGACTTAAATTTATCTGTATTCTTTGGTAAGCATAACTTGGCTCAAGCTGGAAATCCTGCCATAGGAAAGATGAAAGCTTTTTTCTGATAATGTGTTTCTCTTACATTGGACTATTCACTAAGGAATGGTGGTTGATGGCACATTTACCCCTTAAGTCCCTGATTCTGGCCTTCCCGAAGAATACATCAGTGTGGATAAGGACTGGAGTTAAACCTTCAGGTTAAATGGCAAAATCTTCAAATCTTTAATAGGGCCATCAAATGAGCTAAAGAAACCGTGAAAGGCAAAGAAGCCTGAAGGACATCAATAACTATTATTTTACCAGCCATTGAAAAGAAATTGTGCACTACTCTGTTTAGAAATTGACTCAATTTTGCATTTTGTAAATGTGTGCACCTACATTTATAGATACACACAAAACACTGGGGAACAAAATTTTTGTTGCATCCACAAAAACACTTGTTCTTACCTAATTCGAGTGTGCTGATCTCAAATCTGACATTAGTTTTTCTATGTAAGCTACAGGGTTTTTTTGCAATTCCAGATTTTAGGTTTTCATCTTGTAAAATTTTCAACATTTAGTTTAACATAATAAGTAGAATGTCTTCTTGGGCATCATCTTTGTGAAAATATAATAATTTATATAATGCAGAAAATACACTAATACACTAAAAGATATGATTGCATCAGAATTTGTCTACAATTTTGAAATAGAACATATTAAAACATTTATTTTAATCATGAAATTTGCGCGAAATGTATATAAAATCTATTCAGGCAAAAAATTGTGTTTGTGGCTCTTTCATTTGTGTATTTGTTGAAAACAATCTCGTTTGATGCTCTAGCAACAGTCTGCTCATCACTAACAGTTCCAAGATTTTTGGGAAACTTATCAAGGTGACTGTTCAGGAAGTGAATCTTAACATTCTTGTTACATTCAATGTCGCGGAAAGCCAACAGCATCATTTGAACCAGAAGTTCATAGTTTTCTGCTTTTTTGTTGCCAAAGAAGTTCTTTTTAACTGCCACTAAAGACTGCCATGCTCCTTACTCCTCCTTATTTATCTTCCTGGCAAATTCTTCGTCACATACGAGGGTTCAAATTTGAGGTTCATCGAATACACCTGCTTTTATCTTCTCAAAAGACAAGGCAGGAAAAGCAGAAATAATATGTTGAAAGCATTCACTTTCTCTATTCAAAGCCTGAACGGACTGTTTCATTAAGCCAAGTCTTATGTGAAGTGGGGGAAAAATGATCCTGTCTCAATTAACTACAGGTTCATTCACAGTATTTTGCATCCCTACTTCAAGAGCTTCATGTTTTGGACACTCCTTCTGTGTCTAGTGTTTCTCCTGAACTCGGTTATCCCACAAACACAGAAAGCAAGGATACTTCGTGAAACCTCTCTGTTGTCCTAGCAGGAAATTTACCATTTTAAGATTCACACAAATGATTCTGTTATGCTCCTCATACTTCAGAGAGTCGAGGACAATTTTTATGTCATTATAATCTTCTCGCAGATGACTTGAATAACCAATTGGAACTGCTGAAAATAGGCAATATATACACGTGTCACTAATGATGAAATATTGCACCTTTGACGTTGAAGTGTGTAACAGCCACATATAGAACAGAAGGTGTCAGAACTATTCTTACATTTACACTTACTCAAAGAAGCCATGATTCAATCTTAAAACCAAATAAGAGGGTGTTTTTATCAGATAATAACTTTTTACATTTAAAAACAACTACAATTATGTGAAAGTGATGTCTCCAAAACGTTAATTGCCTTATGGTTATGTTCAATCCAAGAGTCGTTGCCCTTTAACTCTACTTTAAAAACCAATGCATGCCATTAACTGAAAAAAAAATTTAATTGCATAAAAACTAGAGCATGCACCAAAATACGGATTTTAGATTTGGAATCAGCGATGCAGAAATATATAGAAACAGTTCTAAAAGCTCATCCAACAGAAAATGAAAAAAAAATGTTCCCCCGTTGTTATTTATATTAAGTATAATAACCTTTGTTTTATTGGCAGGGACTCCCACTAGGTCCTGGGAAGTCCAGAGAACATGTTGTAACAATAACTTCAAAGACTTTTTTGTTGTACCTTAGTAAAGAATTATCTCATAGTGGTAGCAGTTGTAAGATTTTGCCAATGAGACCAGAAGTTTCCAGAAGCAAAGGGCTTTATTCCTTGTGAATTTCTGGTAAAACTATATATGAACCATGTTTTGAGTTTAAATTAGGAAAGTAATTCATGATCAGAGTAAAACATTTTGAAAACACACAAAAGTATAAAGAAACACACAAAAGTAGCTTGCAATTTCAAAATCAAGTGATAAGTACTCTTAATGTTTTGGTGTATTTTATTCTAGAATATTATAGATTTTTTTATTGATACACATATTTTTTATACTTTAACATCTTTGTAAAATATACATCTTATAATTGATGACTTGTTAAAATAATAACTGGAAGTGTTTATCTCTCCTAAATGTAGGTATATAAAATAATAAACCATAGATTCATATATATATATATATATATATATATATATATATATATATATATACACACACACATACATACATAAATCAATAGGCTTCTACTGTAAAAAATATTTAGCTTGGTGTTGCTTGCCACTTTAAAGTAGAAAAGACAAAAGCGAGAAGAACTCTAGGTTGTACATAATGTTTACATTTCCTTTAATTCTTGTACTTGGCTTGTGATCAGAAAACAATTAATAAAAATGTATCCTTTTCTTAATATGTAATTATTTTTGTATACTAAAAACCACATAGGTATATGCCATAGCTTGCTTTTCTCACTTATCCACACTTAAACAGAACCTACACATTGCTTTCTTGGTACCTCTGATATATGTTGCTTTAACAGACACAGTCTTAAGAAGTTGATCCACTTGCATCAAACTTGACTCTTACCTTTTCATAAATGCTTTCTCAGAATACTATCCTCTTATGGGAACATGCTGTGTAAACATGCAGAGTTAGGATAACAATTAGATACAACAAGGCACCATATCGAGAAAACCCCAAGCAGATAAAAGTCCATGGGGCTCTCTGACCCCATACTGGGAAGAATGTGTACTGGAAACATTGAAGCCTCAGGATAAGGTTTAGCAACAGAAAATGTTTACACTCTCAGAACAGAGATTAGGAGTCAACATGTTCATTGTCCTTTACTTCACCCTCTGAAAACTTCTTTCTGCTTCCTTGAGGTATTTGTACTGGCTAATAAATATCTGACTAGGGACAGGGCTTCAGTCCTTCAGTCTGCTGATGAGGACTGTTACCTGCCTTTGGCCCCTCGGGGCATTTTATCTGATCTCCAAGCAGTTTTTTGTCATTGTGACAAGTGGTGCCCCATGTGAGAAATGGGAACCAAACAACAGGTTTGCTACTCCAAGTAGTCATTATTACCTTGACATTGTCTGATACAAAAGGAGACATGAGGTTCAAAATGCTGACAATGTTAACATAGAATCTTTCATTCACTTTAGGGTATAAATGCCTGTTATCAGTTCCTTCCAGGAAACAGGTCTTGATGAGGGCAGGAGTATTCTGGAGGAAAAAAAAGATGAGGTAGAAAGGAAAGACCAAGAAGAAGTGAACAGCTAAGCCTACTACTTTATATTTGAACTCTGGTCACTCCTAATCAATTTTATGAAGAGTTCCTTATAAAATGTGGCTGGTGACAACATCAGAACTTTATTCTTTAAAAATGAAAATTATATGGATTCCAAACTGAATTTTAGATTCAACAGAAAGCAGTGGAATGTTTCCCCACATCTGTTCCTCAAATTATAGTAATCATATAGAAAAGTCTCCAGACACATTTCTCCCCATCCCTACTCTTTGCCTCTGTTTTCTTCAGATATTTTACTTACAAAAAATACAAGAGTGAGAATGAGAAAGGAGAGAGAGAGGCATAATGTAGATAGGCATCAGAGGAATCAGAGCCAGGACATAATTTAAGCAAAAAGGGACTCAGCAGGGTGTAGCATAATTGCTCTGTACACAACAGCACATTCAGAAATGATAAACTCTAAACATTCTTTAATGTCAGACAGCATTTTCCCCAGGTCCTTTTATCTTGCTGAGCACCAAGAGGTTGGCCTCAAACCCTAGGTTACAGCATTTCTAAGGCTAAAACCAGAAAGGAGAGACAAAGAAAGAAGAAAATACCAAAGACAAGGTTTGTGCTAGATATATTTCACTGGCAAAGCCAAAAATATTCCCCAATTATTTGGGCTGAGAAACAGCTTTTCGTAGAATGCCACTATAAGTATCTACAACGGTTACTGAAATTTAATAGAATTCTATTGTCCCTGGGGTTGAATGTAAAAAAAGAAAACGGGGCATTGTGCATTTAAAGAAGCAGGCAGTGCAAATATCTTCATTTCCTAATTGATGTTTGGGAAAGCTGAGAAAAGCACCTAAAACAGGGGTTGTGAGGAACTGACCTAAAGATTCAATAAGAAAGGCATACAGCGTGTTGCATATTGTCAGTAATATCATCATAACATTGCATGGTGACTAATGGTTATTATACTTATGGACTGGTCACTTTGTAAGGTATATAAATGTCAAAGCACTATGTTGTGTATCTAAAACTAATGTAATATTGTATGCCAACTATACCTTAATTTAAAAGAATTAAAAATAAATTAATTTTTTTAAATAAATAAATATAAAAAAGCTTAAATGTGGGGCTTGCAGGAGGGTCAGGGTTGAGAAGAGGTAGAGGAGGAAAGAGGAGGGATAGATAATGAAGGAGGGAGACTTGACTTGGGGTGGTGAACACACAGTGCAATATGCGAATTATGTAGTATAGAATTGTGCACCTGGGACCTGTATAACTTTATTAACCAATGTCACCCCAATAAAATCAATATGATGTGGATAAATAGATTTATGCCAACCTTAGATAAGTCAAGAAAAAGTCTCCTCATTAAGATTCAACTGGCCTACAGATTTCAGTCAATACCCCAAAAAGAAAAGGATTAGGCTTTGTTAGAGTTCATTCCAAGGTGTGGCAGACACAAGCATAATATTTAGGTAAACTTTTAGAAACCTGAATAAGAAAATGAAATAATAAAACAATGGTAAAAAGTAAGAAATGAAACCATCCATAATTCCCACCTCACAGTATAAACACTAGAAACTTTCTGGATGTATTTATCCATTTATTCATCCATCTGACTTACAGAGTTTTATGTCATATTTTTGTAGTTAACCTCTTATTTAAAACTGGCCATCTGACTTGAAGAGTCACCTCTTTCTCTGTTTGTACCCCCAAAAGTGTTCCTTTTTTGCTGCCACTGCTGGTAAGACCATTCATTCTCCTTATCTTCACATTTCTCTCCCTTCCTCAGCTGCTCCTATTTATTAATCCCACAAATATTTATAGAGTACATATTATTGGTATAATTCAGACATGCTTCCCCTCAAGAGCCAGACCACTATCCCTATTGAAGATCCGAACCCCTGAAGCTGATGACACAGAAGGTCCCTACAGGAGAGCTGCCTGCCCTCCATCACCCAGACACTGCCTGTGTATCAGCAAACGATCTCCAAACAAATGTTGCTGCCTGCTCCCATGCTTCTCTGACTCCTAGAATCCCTCCAACCCAACTCTACCCTAAAGGGCTCTATCAGGTTCACCTTGTCCCTCTGATTCCCTATTTAGCTTTTCCTAGCTACACCTGTAACTGTCAGCACCAGCGCTACATTGAAATAACTTAATTCAATATAGTCTTTTTATTTTCTTTTAAATTTTCCTTATTCATTCATTCTAGAGAGGAGAGAAAGAGAAGGGGGAGGAGTAGGAAGCATCAACTCCCACATGTACCTTGACCAGACAAGCCCAGGGCTTTGAACCAGTGACCTCAGCATTCCAGGTTGTCGCATCATCCACTGCGCCACCGCCAGTCAGGTTCAATATAGTCTTATAATCCCTCAACTTGTAAAATTATGAGGTGGACTCTTAAACCATAATCTCTAAGACAGAGATTTCAGAAAGGGTGTCCTATTGCACATCATTACAGAAAAAGCCAAAGGTATTTAAAATTGTTTTAGTTTCTAAATTTGGTGGGAAAGAGCTAAAATGAAAAGAGGTCATAAAACAGAAGAGTGATGAGTCAGGTAGGTGGGTTTACCATTTTGTGGCTCTGATATCAGCAGGGATTTGTAAGTCTAGAAGATATGTGTGTTGCATTGGCCTGGTTTTTATTCAGAAAGATTGTTTAAAAAGCAAGAAATTGTGTGGGTGGTAAAACTGACCTTGGTAGTCTGAATACGGGAAGCAACAAAGAATGTTAATAAAAACATTACGGGTCAAGGCCAGCAGTGTGACCTTGGACAAGTCATGGAATGTTCCTAAACCTTCAAGTCCTCAGTTATAAAGCAGGAAGATAATAATAATATTATTATTCATGTCATATGTTCAGAGTGAGCAGTAAATACCAGAGCTTAACACATACATAGTCAGTACAATGTTAGGTGATACTATTAATAATGTTAATTAATGAAAGTGGCCATTTGAAGCAAAGTATGGATAATCTCTTATCTGAAATACTTTGTTCCTCGTAAAGAGTAGGATTAGAAAACTTTACATCCTCTTTCATTCCAGGGCTCTCTGATTCCCTATGATATTCTTTGTATAGAAACAACCACAACAATGGTGGCATTTTCTGGAGCCACCTGGTAAGTCAGGCAGTGGACTAGATCATTTACATATTTTTTCCAAGTCTATGAGTATGCCTTATTAGCCCCATTTTTCAGATAAGCAAACTTAAGTGCAAGAGGGCAAATAAAGAGGCTCTGCTTTTAGGAAGTGGCAGAGGTTGACTCATCCTGATTCCTTTAAACCTCAAAGCCTATGCTCTTTCCATATGCTGGTCTTCCATATGGAAATGAAATGAGTCATTCATCCTCAGATGCTTTTCCAGAAGTGGAGTGTCTTTCTCCTCATTGGTCTACACTCTTTTGATGAGTTCCTTTCATGACCAATAATAATATAAAAAAAGGTATACATCTGCAAATCAGTTGACTTGGGTGGGGCTGCCAGCTATGGCTGAGGACCACATCAAGCTGAACGCTCATCTAACGCACTTAGAAGTCTCAGCAAATCCTAAAACAGACATGTGGATGGTGAAATTTAAATAACCATTTTAATACAGTGAATCTGACATGGTGTTTTAAAACTTCTGTAAAAATAAAGAAACAAAGATCTTCAGGGTTTTTACCTTTGAAAAGGGAAATAGTGATATTTGAATTCACATTTAAGGCTGGCTCTACTATCTAATGCAGCCACTGCTTCCTAGGCCTGAGAAGCTGGGGGTAGATAGTCAAGATAGGGATAATGACAATGAAAAATATCTTTAATTACAGTCACTGTAAGCTAGAGTATCCTCCCTTCCTTTAGCATGGTCCCCAATGTCTCAGTGTACCCCTGAATCACCTATTATCCTTGTTTATTGTAGACCTTAAAGTCACATAGTAACAAACCACCTGCCAGCCTCATTTTTGAGCCACCAGTTCTGCAAGTAATGGTTCTTCAATATCACAGCTGTGGCTTCTACTGCCACAGGACTGCCACTCCCTCAGAGGGTCCAGTCTAGGGTATATGTGTGTTTATATTGCCCTCTCCTATTGGTGGTTGCCTATTTTCTTTTCATCCACTCTTGAGGAAATTAGAACAAGTTTACTTACGACTGATTGGATTATATTTGCGTAGCACAGCCCATATCACAACCAAAACTATACTTCCAAGCTGACCATAAGAAAGTGTCCTGGGAGAGAATCTTGGTACCTCAGAGCAGGTGCTAGATCCACTCAGAATACTCCTTCTGAAGTATAATCTCAAAGTGTGTCTGGCTTTCTTCTGAGGAGCCAAGAACTGATCACTCATTTCTTACAGATGAATGATGAAAAACTCAGAGTACATCTTTTACATCTTTATGTAAAACTAATTGTCCCTTACCAATAAAACTGCTGATTAATATATGAAAAGTGTAGTATAAAAAATCCCCAGTGGTTTATTTTTCTTCTAGAACAGAATCATCAGCAAAACAATAACAAGGCAATTTTATTCATGATCTTCACAGAAATGATCTTTGTGTTTCCTATTCTGGAATTCCCGGCTTCAGGCAGTGCCAACAACCTTTTTGTGTTTTAGGGTGTATATAGAGCAGATTTGGATGTATGTATAGTTGTGTCTGAGACCACTGCCATCCTGGGCTTGGTTTGGTTAGGTAAATAATAGCAGACTCAAATGTTTTCTGGGGCTTTGTGAGTCATGTAGATGAATGCTGTGTTTAAGGCACAATAAGAAGGGATGGCAGCTGTGCTAATCTGGAGTTCACATGTCCCTTTTAAAAGAAATCTGTAACTGCCACTCATCTTTAGTCAATTATTGCCATATTGGCATATAATTCCAGTGTTGCCAAATTAAAATAGAAACCTGGATATAAGAATATAGAAAATGTTTTAATTTTTAAATGATGGTAAGTAATGCACTTTTTTATAAGCATTTCATGAGCGAACACTTTATGCACCAAATAAATACATTTGCAAGCCAGACCTATGTCTTAGAAAATTTGGGACTCAGTCCTAGTCAATGTTTCCCAAGGTATGGTCCAAGGACCAACTGCATCAATGTCATTTTTTTTTTAATAGAAATTTATAAACCTACTCCAAACCTGCTTAATCAGAATCTCCAGAAGTAAGAACCAGAGATGAGCACTTTTAAGTAAACATGGCTGGTAGAAATGGAGGGGGAGTATGGTCCAACATTGAGGTATTAAATTTTTTGAAAGTGGGAGGTCTGAGAAATAGATATGTTTTCATATCACAAATAGGAAATCACATGAGCTCTCTGGCCCGTATATTAGAAATTCCTCCTCCTCTTCTTTCTCCGCTTTCTCCTCCTCATTATTATCCTTTTGAGCATTTGATCATTGAACAGATATTTACTGAATTCCTATTATGTGTCAGATTCTGTTTCAGGCACTGGGGATGCAGCACTGAACAGAAGACACTGGAATGCCTGCTCTCGAGCAGCCTCATTCTAGTGGGAAGAGAGTAGAGCAGGAAATAAGTAAAATCTAGTAGGTTAGATGGTGATGAGTGCTAAGGAGAAAAATAAAGTGAAAAGGGAGGATAAGAATTATGTGTGGAAATATTATTGAGAGGAAGGGTTTGCGATTTTAGGTAGAATTTTCAAAGAAGGCCTTGAGCCAAGACCTAAAGGAGAGAAGGAAAGAGCCATGTGGAAATATGGGGAAAAGCATTCTAGACAGAGGGAATAGAAAGTGAAAGGGCCCTCAGAAATTGTGATATGGTGAGTTAGAAGAACAACAAAAAAACAGAGTGGCTGAGAACAGTGAACAAGAGGAGGGTAGTAGGAAATGAGGCCACAGGGAAGAGGGTCAGACTACTTAGAGTACTGTGGGCCTGGGAAAGACTTCAGCCCTTCTATTCTCAAAGTTAGCACAGATGGTTTTGAGCTGAGAAAGGCAGGATCTTATGGCTTCTGAGCAGGGAGTGAGGAAAGATCATTTAAGAAGGTATTCCAATAATCCAGGTGGTTTCAACCATGAGAATAGCGGTGCAGGTGGAAAAAAAAAGATTGAATTCTGGACATGTTTTGAACATGAGCTAACAAGACTTGCCAGTGAATAAGATGTAGAGTGAGAGAAAAAGGAGTTAAGAATGACTTCAAGAAGGGGCAAGATGGCGATGGAGTAAGAGGACGTACCAACTTCCAACTCCCAGAACCAAAGTGGATATAACTTGATTTTAAGATAAACCAACATTGAACTGGACTAAGAGGACTCTTCAACTGGGGAACACTGAAGAAGCCACACTGAGACTGGTAGGAAAAGCAAAAATGCGGAAAGGACCGCCCAGCTCCCCGGAGCGAAAGGCAGCCCGGAGAGACTCGTGTGGCGGGAAGAGAGGCCAGCGGAAGGGTAGAGACCTGGGTCCCAGGAACAAAGCCCCAGCCTGCAGTCCCAGAACCTAGAAGAGGTATATGGACAGTATTTAGTTGGGAAACAGGTTAGGATACTGTTTGTGAGAAAGAGACAGTTGTCTCAGACCCAAGATTCTTCTTAAAGAGACGGCGCAGAAAACCTCTCTCACAACCACTCACCCAGGATGCTGGGAGACAGGGAGAGAGGAGAGGACCCAAGCAGCAGGAAGAGAGTGTGGTCAGAAAGGCACAGGGAGAAAAGCTTTGAGGGACAGCCACCCTAAACCCTGGGCTGAGTCACTCCACAAATCTGAAACAATATTTCCCCTGGAACCAGCAAGGGAAAGCAGGACACCAGTCAAACAGGCTCTCCTGCAACAATTAGAGCACAGTTGTTTAGAAGGAGCTTTCAGGACTACAGTATGAAGTGTATGGAGTGTTAGGGTCTGAGCTGCAGCGCCCCCACCTACACTGCTGAGGGCTTGTTGGAAGGCAGGCAGTTGGGGATACAGAAGCGTGGTTCTGTTGGCAGGAGCAGAGGCCGAGCTGGCTGGCATGAGCTTGGTCTAGCCCAACTGGGGCAAAAGGGACACACAAAAGTGGTCCAGTGGCTGTGGACCCACTTGTGGGGGAAATGTGGGAGTGCGGAACGGGCAGAGATCTGCCACTGGGCAGGGGCGAATGGACGCACAGCCTCACCCGGCCTCTGAGGTTTGAAGCCCTGCACGAACTGACTTTGGCTGCGGAAGTGGGGCGGAAGCCCAGATTCGTAGTTGAGTTCTCACCAGCAACCCTGCCGAGGAGCCGAGGTTGGCGGGGGCGAGTGAGCACATAGCAGAAGCTACTCCTGGCCAGAGGAACAGGCTGACAGGGACCCGCAGCTGAGCAAAAGTGCTCACCTTTCCCCTTGGTGCCCAGGCTTGTGGCCCAAATGTAGTGTGTGGTCCCAACCATGGTAGAGGAGCAAAGGCCAAGATGGGATGAGGCTTTTAGAGTCTGGCACGAGAACACAATCCCTCCCATGGAGGCGAGGCAGAGACTGCAGCAATAGCTGCAGTGGCCAGCGCAGGCAACACCCACACCCAACCACCCTAGGTTACGGTAGAGGGGGTGGCGTAACTGCAGACAGACCACACCTAGGGAACACAAGAGGCAACACCCATTGAACTCCAGTAGCCAAACCCTTCTTACACACAGACAAAATAGGAAGGCAGACGAGTGCAACCCAAATAAATCAAGAGAAATCCCCAGAGAAGAACGTGAATGAATCAGATATAACCAAACTACCTGATGCAGAGTTTAAAATAATGATAGTTAGGCTGTTCAAAGAGTTTAGAGCAACAATGGATAGTCATTATGAGCACCTAAATAAAGAGATAGCAAGTATAAAAAAGGAAATGGAAATAATAAAAAAGAATCAGACAGAAATGACAAATACAGTATCAGAACTTAAGACCACAGTGGAAGGAATTAAAAGCAGGATGGATGACGCTGAGGATCGAATCAGCGAGTTAGAGGACACAATAAACAAAGGCACAGAAGCAGAGCAGAAAAAAGAAAAGAGACTCAGAAAATCTGAGGAAACTCTAAGGGAGCTCTGTGACAACATGAAGAGAAATAATATCGGCATGATAGGAGTTCCTGAAAAAGAAGAGAAAAAGCAAGGGATAGAAACTTTGTTCATTCAAATCATAGCTAAAATTCCCTAAATTAAGGCTGGAAAGCATTTCACACATTCAAGAAGCACAGAGGACTCCATTAAAGAGAAACCCAAAGAAATCTACGCCAAGACACATCATAGTTAAAATACCAAAGCTAAGTGATAAAGAGAAAATTTTAAAAACTGCTAGAGAAAAAAAAGCTATCACCCACAAAGGAGCCCCCATAAGAATGACATCTGACTTCTCAACAGAAACACTTGAGGCCAGAAGAGAATGGCAAGATATATTCAAAGTAATGCAGAACAAGAACCTACAACCAAGACTACTTTATCCAGCAAGGCTAACATTTAAAATTGAAGGAGAAATAAAGAGCTTCCCAGACAAAACAACCTCAAGGAATTCATTAAAACCAAACCAATTCTGCAAGAGATGCTAAGGGGCCTGTTGTGAACAGTTAAAAGGGGGAAAAGAATATAGCAAAAGAAGAATACAGCTTTAAAGTATAAAATGGCAATAAACAACAACATATCAATAATAACCTTAAATGTAAATGGATTATATGATCCAATCAAAAGACATAGGGTAGCTGCGTGGATAAAGAAGCAGGACCCATACATATGCTGTCTACAAGAGACACACCTTAAAACAAAAGATGCTCATAGACTAGTGGTTCTTAACTTTTATTGAGGTAACAAACCCACTAGTTTCATATGCGCATTCACCGAACCCTTCTTTAGTGATAAATAAAATTATTTTTTTCACCAAATTCAAGACATATGTATGTTTTTTTACTGGTGCATAAAATGAGCTGTGCATGAACAACACCTTGCTAAAAACAATAAAACCAACAAAGTGCATGAACTCACAACAAATTACAGTATTATTTTATTCTGGCCTCCATGGTAGAGGCTTCTCTGAACCCGTGAGACCAACTCATTGAACCCCTAGGGTTCGATAGAACCCAGGTTAAGAACCACTGCCATAGACTGAAGGTAAAGGGATGGAAAAAAATATTTCATGCAACTGGAAATAAAAAAAAAGCCAGAGTAGGAATACATATATCTGACAAAATGGACTTTAAAACAAAGGCTGTAGTAAGAGATAAAAAAGGACACTACATAATGATCAAGGGAACAATTCAACAGGAAGATAAAACCATTATAAATATTTACGCACCAAACATAGGAGCTCCGACATACATAAAGCAGACTTTGATGGATATAAAAGGCGAGATTAACAGCAATACTATAATAGTAGGGGATTTCAATACCCCACTGACATCACTGGATAGATGCTCAGAAAAAGAAAATTAATAAAGAAACAGCAGACTTAAAGGATACACTAGATCAACTTGATTTAATAGATATCTTCAGAACTTTTCATCCTAAAGCAGTAGAATATACATTCTTCTCAAGCGCTCATGGTACGTTTTCTAGGATAGACCACATATTAGGACATAAAAGTGGTCTCAACAAATTTAAGAAGATTGAAATCATATCAAGCATTTTCTCTGATCACAATGCCATGAAACTAGAAATTAACCACAAAAGAAAAACTGAAAAATACTCAAACACTTGGAAACTAAATAGCATGTTATTAAATAACAAATGGATTAACATTGAGATCAAAGAAGAAATAAAATGTTTCTGGAAATGAATGATAATGAGCATACATCAACTCAAAATTTATGGGACACAGCAAAAGCAGTACTGAGAGGGAAGTTCATAGCACTACAGGCATACCAGAGGAACCTAGAAAAAGGTCAAATAAGCAACTTGACCCTGCATCTAAAAGAACTACAAAAACAGCAAATAAAGTCCAGGACTAGTAGAAAGTAGGAAATAATAAAGATCAGAACGGAAATAAATGACATAGAGCCTAAGGAAACAATACAGAGGATCAATGAAACCAGTAGCTGGTACTTTGGAAAGGTAAACAAGATCAATGAACCTTTAGCTAGACTCACCAAGAAAAAAAAGAGAGAGGACCCAAATAAATAAAATTAGAAATGAAAGTGGAGAAATAAAAACTGACACAACAGAAATACAATGTATTGTAAGAAAATATTATGAAGAACTCTATGGCAAAAAATTAGACAACCTAGGTGAAATGGACAAATTTCTTGAATCATATAATCTTTCAAAAATCAATCTGGAAGAATCAGAACACCTAAACAGACCAATTACAACAAATGAGATCAAAACATTTATCAAAAAACTCCCAAAGAAGAAAAGTCCTGGGCCTGATGACTTTACAAGTAAATTCTACCAAAAATTCAAAGAGGAATTAACTCCTATCCTCCTCAAGCTATTTCAAAAAATTCAAGAGGAAGAAAGACTTCCAAACTCCTTTTATGAGGCAAGCATAATTCTAATCTCAAAACCAGGCAAAGACAACACAAAGAAAAATAATTTTAGGCCAATATCCCCGATAAATTTAGACACTAAAACTGTCAAAATATTAGCCAACCAGATCCAGGAATATATGAAAAAAATCATACGCCATGATCAAGTGGGATTTATTCTGGAGAGTCAAGTCTGGTTCAATATTCGCAAAACAATCAATGTGATTCATCACATAAACAAAAGGAAGGACAAAAATCACATGATAATTTCAATAGATGCAGAAAAAGCACTTGATAAAATCCAGCACCCATTCATGATCACAACTCTCAGTAAAGTGGGAATACAGGGAACATTCCTTAACATGATAAAGGCCATCTACAACAAACCCACAGCAAACATCATATTAAACAGGCAAAAATTAAAAGCTATCCCCTTAAGATCAGGAACCAAGCAGGGGTGCCCCCTTTCACCACTCTTATTCAACATAATTCTGGAAGTCTTAGCCACAGCAATCAGACAAGAAGAAGAAATAAAAGGCATCCAAATGGAAAAGAAGAAGTAAAACTGTCATTATTTGCAGATGATATGATATTGTATATAGAAAACCCCAAAGTCTCAGTCAAAAAGCTACTGAACCTGAAAAATGAATTCAACAAGGTGGCAGGATACAAAATTGATACTCAGAAATCAGAGGCATTTTTATATACCAACAATGAACTGTCAGCAAAAGAAATTAAAGAAACAATCCCCTTCACTATGGCAACCAAAAAAATAAATTACCTAGGAGTAATTAAAACATTGATAAAAGAAATTAAGGAAGATACAAACAAGTGGAAGCATATACCGTGCTCATAGTTAGGAAGAATAAACATCATTAAAATGTCTATATTACCCAAAGCAATTTATAAATTCAATGCAATACCAATTAAAATACCAATGACATACTTCAAAGATATAGAACACATATTCCAAAAATTTATATGGAATCAAAAAAGAACACGAATAGCCTCAGCAATTTTAAAAAGAAAAAATAAAGCAGTAAGTATCACTCTTCCACATATCAAAGTTTACTACAAGGCCATTGTAATCAAGACAGCCTGGTAATGGCATTTGAACAGGCACATTGATCAATGGAACAGAACAGAGGACCCAGAAATAAACCCACACCTTAATGGTCAACTGATATTTGACAAAGGAGGAAAGAATATACAATGGAGTAAAGACAACCTCTTTAACAAATGGTGTTGGGAAAATTGGACATCTACCTGCAAAAAAATGAAACTAGACCATCAACTTACACCATTCACAAAAACAAACTCAAAATGAATAAAAGACTTAAACATAAGCCGTGAAACTATAAGCATCTTAGAAGAAAACATAGGCAGTAAGCTCTACAACATCTGTCGCAGCAATATATTTGCCAATTTATCTCCACAGGCACATAAAATAAAAGGCAAGATAAACAAATGGGATTATATAAAACTAAAAAGTTTTTGCATAGCTAAAGACAATAAAAACAGAATAAGTAGACAAACCACACAATGGGAGAACATATTTGACCATACATCTGATAAGGGGTTAATAACCAAAATTTATAAGGAACTTATAAAACTCAACACCAGGAAGACAATCCAATCATAAAATGGGCAAAAGAAATAAATAGAAATTTCTTCAATAGGACATATATATGGCCAATAGGCATAAGAAAAAATGCTCAACATCACTAATCATTAGAGAAATGCAAATTAAAACCACAATGAGCCTGACCTGTGGTGGCGCAGTGGATAAAGTGTCGACCTGGGAACACTGAAGTCACCAGTTCAAAACCCTGCACTGGTCTGGTCAAGGCACATATGGGAGGTGATGCTTCCAGCTCCTCCCCCCTTTCTCTCTCTCTTTCTCTCTCTCTCTCTCTCTCTCTCTCTCTCTCTCTCTCTCTCTCTCTCTGTGGGTGTGTGTGTCTCCTCTCTAAAATGAATAAATAAAAAAAAATTAAAAAAAAAAAACCACAATGAGATATCACCTCACACCAGTCAGAATGGAGCTCATTAGCAAAACAACACAGAACAAGTGCTGGTGAGGATGTGGAGAAAAGGGAACCCTTCTGTACTGCTGGTGGGAATGCAGACTGGTGCAGCCACTGTGGAAAACAGTTTGGAGATTCCTCAAAAAATTAAAAATCGAACTGCCTTGTGACCCAGCTATCCCACTTTTAGGAATAAACCCTAAGAATACCATAGCACTGTTCGAAAAGAAGAAATGCGCCCCCATGTTCGTGGCAGCATTGTTCACAACAGCGAAGATCTGGAAACAGCCCAAGTGTCTGTCAGAGGGTGAGTGGATTAAAAAGCTTTGGTACATATATACTATGGAATACTACTCAGCCATAAGAAATGATGACATCGAATCATTTACAACAAAACTGATGGGCCTTGGTAACATTATTCGGAGTGAAATATGTAAAACAGAAAAAAGCTGAGAACTGCATGATTTCACACATAGGTGGAACATAAAAACGAGACTATGAGACATGGACAAGAGTGTGGTGGTTACGTGGTGCGGGGAGGGAAAAAAGGGAGGGAGAGGGGGGAGGGGAGGAGCACAAAGAAAACCAGATAGAAGGTGAGAGAGGACAATTTGACTTTGGGTGATGGGTATGCAACATAATTGAATGAAAAGATAACCTGAAGATGTTTTCTTTGAACATATGTACCCTGATTTATTAATGTCACCTCATTAAAATTAATAAAAGAAAAAACTATGACATCAAGTTTGGGGCCCAAATAACTATAAGAATGGAGTTAATTTTTACTGAGATGGGAAAGACTGGATAAAAAGTAGGGTTTGGAGAGGGTAAATCTGAAACTATGTTTAGGACATATTAAACTAGAAATGCCTAAGAAATATTTAAGAGCCAATGTGGCCCAGCCATGCTAGCACATAAAATTAACCATCACACCATCATCATAATAATAGCTATAGTTATAATTTACTGGGTATCTACTACATTGTGAAGTATGTTAAGGAGCTTTATGTTATTTATAATTAAACTACCCCCAAAACACCATAAGTTAGATATTATCATTCCCATTGTATAGGTGACAAAACTGAGGCTCTCAGAAATTAAGTAATTTTTCCATGGTCATGTGGCAATGACACAATGCCATATCCCATTTCAGGGTCTGTAATCTTTCCCATATACCAGACTGACTCTCAATTCACAAGCTCCTTATTTCCCCAGACATGCTATTTTGTATATTTATGTGGTGTCTGCCTGAAAAACCCACCTTCTCCTTCATCTGAATAAGGTTTACCCCTTCATTAAGATTCAGCTCAAGGGATGCCTTCTCTATGAAGCCTTCCTTGCTTGATTCCTTCTCCTACCTGGATTTTCGAAGTTCTTCCTCTATGCTCTCATAAGCAGTGGACTTTACACCTGTCTTGAAAAAGAATCATCAAACTGCAGTTGCTGGTTTGCTGACCTTCCCCTTAGACTGTAAACTTCGTGATGGAAAGGAACACACCTTATTCATCATTGTATCTGCAGATCCTCAGTACTTCATAAGTATTCCATAAATGTTTGTTTAATGGATAAATGAACAAATGTGTAAAGGAAAGTAAGACACAGAGAGCCTGAGAAGGAGCATTAAGTGAAGGGGCAACCGAGAGAGGACAGAGTCACAACATGGGCAGAGCTGTCTGGTGAACGGTGCTAAAATACTGATGTCCTGAAAATTAAAAAGAGTCTATTGGATTCACTGGGGAAAAATTTAATGAATGCCATAGAGTATAATTGGCTTGGTAGTTTGGAAAAATAGTTTTATTTGGAGAAATTTTAATGATGCCGCCGGACAGGCTGAGACAGCTTCACAAAGAACTTGCAATCTGATCTGGGATTTATAGATGGGGTGGAATTTGAATAGGTCTGTGCCGAGTGGGGAGGGATGGGACTTGGAGCTGGGGAGGGGATTGTGGTGAAATGAAAGGCAAAGAAGTATCACATCTGCAAAGGATGTAGGGAGGCTGTTGTGGGGTCCAGGTGTGAAAGCAAACAGTACAACTCAAAACAAAACATTTTCCCCTCTTTCCCTGACAGGGTTCTTTGCCTCCCTGCCAACTCACCATCCATCAGCACACAGGGGAGCATGAATCTCAACTCTCTAGTATTTAAATCACTGTAGTGTGTAATTTAGGTGTCAATTTCTTTGATGAAAAGTGTAGCAAGAGCAGTAATGAGTTTAGACATATTTCAAATGATGAAAATATCAAATATGATAACAACTCATCAGTTTTGCTTCCGTAATTTTCTGGCCAATGCAAATGTGACCCAGACTCTAAAACAATTTTTTTTCCCTGCTTACCTTGGAGCCTCAGAATAACTTGGCCAAGGATAACAAATGATAATTTCTCATTGAGAAATAAAATTACATGACCAGTTGAAGCTGGCTAACCATTTCACATTGCTAAAGTTCCTATAAATATAAATGAGTCATCACTTGATATTACAATTCTAAAGAAATATGCTGCCTTAAATATATGCTCTAGCTTTTAGCTAAACCACTGTATTTCTTTAATGCTCTCTAACACAAGCTATTTAAGCCAACTGCTTTTCATAAGAAGAACAGTGAATGGCACTGGCGACCTGTGCACCTTCTACCAAATTACAGGGCAGGGTTCAATCAATTCACAGTGCTAACTGGGGTCATTTTTGCAGTGCTAACAGAAATTACAGCTTTTTTTTTACACCTGGCATCTCCATAGTAACTGCATAAAATTCTGGCAATACACAGATCATAGCAAATACTGAAGTAGGATTCATTTACTTCTTAAACAGATGACAGTAGATAATTTTTTGTTTGGGAGCTTCATCTTCTACATATAATGCCTTTCAATGCTGCAAATATTTAATGTGATGATTGTACAAAATATTGTCTAATTAATCTGTTAGGTGTAGCTTTAACAGCTAGAGCCCAGCAGACCTTTGAGAAGAGAGCTGGTTTCCTGTTTTCAACTCTCCCAGCTTTTGTTGGTCACTTAGGAAAAGAGAACATTACACTGAGCTTCTTTTGTGGATTAATGGGTCATGCGTGCTCACGGAGGAATTCTTATCATTCACAGTTGACTTAATGAGAATTATCACTTCTGCCAGAGCTCTTAGTCTGTTATGAACTGTAGCTAGAGCCTGGTTTGCTAAACTTGCAGATGGATGCCTCTGGACAAAATCATTTTCTTCAGGCTTGATGAGAAAATTTAAATGCAGTTCACATTTCACCTTCAACTATGTCATGACAAAATATTTAAAGGTCTTTTTTAATAAGCCAGTGGCTTACATAAAAGCATGACTCACAATAACCCCCTTTGCCCCACACCCTTCTAAAACCTAAAAAAGATAGAAAACAATGCAGGTCCTTCTCATTATTTACACTGTCTTCAGCTAAGGGCTTGATAACCCAGAGCCCCATGCTTTGGGAATTTAAAATTGTTAGATTTTTGCTACTCTTATTCCCACACGTAAGTGCCCAGCACCTAAAGGGTAAAATGCTGTCCAAGTAGCCTCAGCAATAGGGAGAAACACAGGTGGCTCTTGCTGATGTGAAATTAGCTGGGGATATGCAAAATTTGTTTACCAGAGTCCAAAAGTTAAGCAATATCCATTGGACTCTTCTGCCAAATCAAGGTCCAATTTTAGTTCACCTTAACCTGAATATTGTAGAGGGAAAGAGATGTGAATTAAAAGAAAGTATTAAGTTTAAATCTTCAGTCATTGTATTTATACTGAATTTTTACATTAAGTCTGATTATATTGAACTTACACTGAATTTTTATCTTGCTGAGCCTTTTTCCTTGCATCTTTACAATCCCTTTCCCACCAGGTGTTGGGAAGATTGAATGCTGTAACATATTGGAAGCATCTGGAATATGTCTTCCCCATCAGATACTTAATAAACAACTAGACCTATCTATGTCCTGACTTGAGTATTAAGGAAGAAGAGGCCACAGTTTCATGGCAACATCTAGTCAAGCTTTTATAGAATCTCAGAGTTCGAAAACATTTCAGATGTGTTTCAGTCCCTCTTGGTGAATGATCTGCCTTCACATTGTCTGTCTTACTCATTTCAGCATTCCAAATATAGAGGAATTGCTACTTCATCAATCAGCCACTTAATTGTGAAAAATAAAATGGGAAAATCAACTACTTTGAGGATCAATTGTGTACTCAGCACTAGACAGATATTATGATTATTCATATGACTACTCTGTAAAGTAGGTCTTATCCCATTTTTACAGGCCAGGAAACTGAGGCTCAGAGGATAACTACTATCACATGCTCCCATATATTATTTAAAACAGCAGTGACCTTCAAAAGTGATATACTCACTCTAAAATGTCAGACTGATCAAGTTTCTTGCCACTTGCACAATTCCTACTTGTCTGTGTTCTTACTGCAGATGAACAGAGGCATGTATTTCATCTTTCTTTTTAATTTTTAATTTATTGTGTCTACATGGTATAATGCTGGTTGCCAAGATCAGGCAAGTTCACATTGGATTCAGGCCAGCGGTAGAGGAACTGTGAAGCTGGAAAGTGGTAGGGGTATGGCCAGTAGTCACGGCCATCACAGCCAGGCTCGTGCAGGTTCTCACTGAATTCAGACTGACAGTAGAGAAATAGCACAGCAGAAAACTGGTGAGCCATTTCTTTATTATAGCCTCGCACCCAATAGGCGAGTAAAAACACAAACACACAGTGCACCAAAACCCACTCATTCAGCGCTCACAAAGCTACTGACACATACGGCTTTTCCTAGAATCAAAGGCCCCACCAGCTAAGTCACCTCTCATTTCCCACCTCCTTCTCTCTGTACAAACTCTGCACAAACTGGCTTATCCTTCAGCACCCTGCCCATCTTGGCTGCTTCTCTGCAAAAACATGGCCTCCTTTTACTACCTTCCTCCTTCTTCTTAAAACCTTTTGGAGCAAAATCCCTCCTCCAGTGCACATTAGCATAACAAAGCTCCTTCCCAAGCAGGAAAATAATTAGCCATCTCACATGAGCAGTGGCCATTATTAACAATACAAGTGAGCAAAATCAAATAACACAAATTTTACAAACTTATTTCCCCAACAGTGGGCCATTCCCATTTAATAGTTTTGCAATAGCAGATGGCAGACGAGTGAACTGGCAGGAGAAAACTGCTTCCCATAGAAGCAGGTGAACAAACAGCAAAACAGCCCCTCACAGTGGTGGGCAAGTGATCCACACAAAACCACCCTGAGTCAAAGCACCTGTAGCCTTAGGCTATGCACAAGTGGCTCTGCCATGTGCTCATACACTAATCATGCAAAGTGCAAGTGAGCAAGCCTAACACAGCTGTCTCCCCAACAATCCACCCCTTTAGGGTTGCTTGCCTCACAATCTATGCAATGAGTATCTTCTGTGATGGTCCCTGTGAGAGGAGTGAGGTACATTACATAAACAAAAACAGTACAGACTACAGCAACCAAATTCCAAAGGCACAAGCTATACTAAAAATGACACGTGTAGTAATGTTCACTCCTGGTTCCAGTTTTCAATGGTTTTATTTCTTTTCAGGATGAAGAAAGTGAACATGGTGATCAAGTGTATTTTGATAAGATGCATGAGGAAATGGTTGTAGAATCTGAAGGGTCGTCTTCTGATGCCAAGCAGTCATTAACCCCTCAGCAGTTAGCCAACCTGAATTGAATGACTTAGTAAGAATGACATAAAAATTGTCTTTGACTTTCTGAAGTATGATAAGCATAACTGGATCATTTGTGTGGATCTTAAAATGGTAAATTTTCTGCTAGGACAACAGAGAGGTTTCACAAAGTATCCTTGCTTTCTGTGTTTGTGGGACAGCCGAGCTCAGGAGAAACACTGGACACAGAAAGAGTAGCTGAAACATGAAGCTCTGGAGGTAGGAATGCAAAATATTGTGAATGAACCTGTAGTTAATTGAGACAGGATCATTTTTATCCCACTTTACATCAAACTTGGCTTAATGAAGCAATTTGTTCAGGCTTTGAATAGAGAAAGTGAATGCTTTCAACATATTTCTGCTTTTCCTGCCTTGTCTTTTGAGAAGATAAAAGCAGATGTATTCAATGGACCTCAAATAAAACCCCTCATATGTGACAAAGAATTTACCAGGAAGATGAATAAGGAGAAGAAAGCAGCATGGCAGTCTTTTGTGGCAGCTACAAAGAACTTATTTGACAACAAAAAAGCAGAAAACTATGAACTTCTGGTTCAAAGGATGCTGTTGGCTTTCCATGACATTGGATGTAACATGAGCATTAAGATTCACTTCCTAAACAGTCATCTTGATAAGTTTCCCAAAAATCTTGGAACTGTTAGTGATGAGTAGACTATTGATGGAGCATCAAACGAGATTGTCCTCAACAAGTACACAAATGCAAGAACTACAAACTCAAAATTTTGCCTGAATAAAATTTAAAAAAGTTTTGTGTAAATTTTATGATTAAAATAAGTGTTTTAATATGTTCTATTTCAAAATTGTAGACAAATTTTGATGCAATCATATCTTTTAGTGTATTAGTGTATTTATTGCATTACAGGTATCGATCAACTTACGACCTATGCAACTTACGACCATTTGACTTTACGACCACAATCACTAGCCACGACTGTTCCGCATCTGGACCAGTTTTTGTATGCACCTGTATTTTGTAATTTTGTATGTTTTGCAAATATTATACCAGTTGTACTGGTAATGCAGTGTTTTACTTAAACCTGACGAATGTAAAAATAAGAAACAAAATGGTGTAGAGATGATACAAATGGCATAAAATGAACAAAGAAAATTATGATATATAACAATAATGAAAAAAAATTATGATAAAATAGGACTTGAAGATATTTATAACATTATTTCACAGTACTGTGCATATAGCCTACTCAACTTACGACCAAATCATGTTACAACTGGTCTGTAGGAACCAATTGTGATCGTAAGTCGAGCACTAGCTGTATATAAACTATTATATTTTCACAAAGGTGACGCCCAAGAAGACATTCTAGTTCATTATGTTAAACTAAATGTTGAAAATTTTACAGTAAGATGAAAACCTAAAATCTTGAATTGCAAAATAAACTGCAGCTTACAGAGAAAAACTAATGTCAGATTTGAGATCAGCACTCTTGAATTAGGTAAGAGCAAGTGTTTTTGTGGATGCAACAAAAATTTTGTTCCCCAAGAAAAACTAATGTCAGATTTGAGATCAGCACACTTGAATTATTTAAGAACAAGTGTTATTGTGGATGCAACAAGAATTTTGTTCCCCAGTGTTATCTTTGTTTTTACTGTGACCTTGTTGATGTTTTTACTTGTAGTTTTGATTTGTTTTGTTCTTTTTATGTGGTCAAATAATTATTTTAGTATTTCATGCAGTAGGGGTTTTCTGGGGATAAATTATCTTAGCTTTTCTATGTCTGCAAAATGTTTATTTCTTCTTCATATTTGAAGCATATCATTGATGGATACAGTATACTCGGCTGGTAATTTCTCCCTTTCATTAGTTTCAATGTTTGGGTCCACTCTCTTCTGGCTTGTATAGTTTCTGCTGAGAAGTATGATGATAACCTAATGGGCTTTCCTTTATAAATTATGTTCTTCTTTCCTTAGCTGCCTTGAAGATTTTTTGTTGTTGTTATTGATTCTTGACATTTTTATTATGATGTGCCTTGGAGTAGGTCTGTTTGGGTTGCAGTAACTCAGCCTTCTGTTTGCTTCTTGGATTCGAGGCTCTAACTCTTTCCATAGGCTTGGGAAATTCCCATCAGGTTTTTGTTTGAATAGGCTCTCCAGTCCCTTTTCCCTCTCTTCTTCTTCTGATATTCTTCTTATATTATTCTTCCTAATGGAGTCAGACAATTCTTGTAGAGCTCTCTCAGTTTTTTTTTATTCATGAGTCTCTCTCTTTTTTTCTCCGTTGCATCTGTAGTTGCCTGTGTTCAATGTCACTGATTCTTTCCTTTATCTAGCTTTTTCTGTCAGTTAAACTTGCTACCTTCGTTTTCAGTTCATATATTGAGTTCTTCATCTCTGTTTTTAAAGTTTCAATCTCCTTCATAGGGTGTTCATTTAATTCATTAATTTGTTTTCTGAGCTTATTAAATTGCCAATTGGTATCTTCTCCCATCTTGTTGCGTATTTTCAGAACTTCTATTTTAAATTTTTCATCATTTAACTCCAAGGTTTCCATGTGATCGAGAGTTTTGCTAAAGACTTTTTATTTCTTTATGAACTATGTCTCCGTCTTGTGTATCTATGGTATTCAATTTTTTCTTCATTGATGGCACTTGTATTGTTAAGAACCTTAACAAAAAACACAACTAAAAAATAAAAAGGTAAAAAATACAATAAAAATTTAAAAATTGTGACAAGAAGAAAAACCACAGAAAAGAAGATAGAAAGCAAACAAAAAATTTCAAAACAAAACACACACTAAAAATAAGAGTAAAAATATAAAAATTAAAGAAAATGAAAGAGAAAAACAGAATAAGATAAAAGGTGGGGTTAAAAAGAAAAATAAATTTCAATTTTGGGAGGTTTGTTCCAGTAGGTGTTTCTGTATTACAACTTTTAACTTTGTGAAGTTTCTGGGCTATTCTCTGCTGAGATGGTTCTGTCACAATGGTGTAGATGGGACTACAGTTGCATTGGTGTGTGGAGTTTTTTGTGAAGGTTTTATGGCTTTGGCCTTATGGCTTTAGTTTAACAGCTTTATGGCTCTAGCAATGGCAATCTTAGTTTTCTGGACACTCTTTTCCATGTCTCAACAGATCTTGGAATGGACATTGAGAACCTCTGTTCTTCACGGGAAAGTATAACTTTGGAGAGCTAGCTATAGAGTTTGTCTCTGCCACTCTCAGGATCACAAGGATGTGGGATCTGGGATGCCGGGAGGCCACACTTTAGCTTTCTCTGTCTCTGCTGAGTATGGTCTGCAGGCAGATAATGGGAACACTGGCCCTGACCCCGTGCTCTGGCTGCTTTGGTTTATCTCCCCTTCTGCCCCTCTACTTCACCACACCTCCCAGCAAAAGGAGACACAGTTCTTCCACATTTCCTTCAAACAAAATCCAGAAAGCCTGAGATTTCATCCTCCCTGTAGTCCAGCAGAGTAAAAAGAAAAAACAGTCACTCAGGTTTGTCCCCTCTTCTCTTCTCTCAACATCCCACTGCAACGACATTTTATCTTTTACCTCCTTCTTCACCCAGTCCCACCTTTAGTCCATTCAGTGCATGTTTCTTTCAGGCATGCCTGAAAGCCCAGCTGGAGTTTCTTTACTGCATTATAGCTGTTCAATTTGTTGAAATTTCAAGTTGACAGATCAGGAGTATTTCTCATGCTGCCATTACTTTGATGTGATCTCCCCATTTTTTCTTTTGTATGTTTCTCTCTAGTTTTCCCAACACCATTTACTAAAGAGACTGTCTTTATCCTGTTATATATTCTTGTTTCCATGGTCAGAGATTAGTTGACCATGAATTGTTTTGTTTTTAAATTTTTATTTATTTATTTTTTAATATATATTTTATTATTATTAATTCTAATGGGGTGACACCAATAAATCAGGGTACATATGTACAATGAAAACATCTCCAGCTTATCTTATCATTCAATTGTGTTGCATACCCGTCACCAAAAGTCAAATTGTCTTCTGTCACCTTCTATCTGGTTTTCCCTGTGTCCCTACCCTCCTCCCTATCCCACTCTTCCCTCCCTCCCCCCATCCCATAACCACCACTCTCTTGTCCATGTCTCATATTCTCACTTTTATGTCCCACCTATGTATGAAATCATGCTGTTCTCAGTTTTTCTTTTTTTCTGATTTACTTATTTCACTCCGTATAATGTTATCAAGGACCATCCATTTTGTTATAAATGATCTGATGTCGTCATTTCTTATGGCTGAGTAGTATTTCATAGTATATATGTACCATAGCTTTTTAATCCACTCGTCTTCTAACGGAATAAATTTTTATTTTTGATAGTTTGTTATTAGTGTATAGAAATACAATACTATTTTTATACTGATATTGTATCCTGCCTTAGTGAATTTGTTTGTTAGTTCTATCCATTTTTGGTGAGTCTTTTTGGTTCTCTATATATAATGTGTCATCAGAATACAGTGAGTTTTGCTTCATTTTTATAATTTATATGCCTTTTATTTCTAACTCATGCCTAATTGCTCTAGCTAGGACTTTCAATACTATGTTGAATAAAAGTGAAAGAAATGGGCATCCTAATGATGTTCCTTTGAATATGTATGCATTTATGACTTTTAATTATGTTCACTCATTTAAATAGTATAATTCCTACCAGAGTCACTCATAGAAAGTATAATTTTAATAATTTTTCTTATTGCACCAACAATTTTACTCTTAGAGTGTGATGATCAATTCTGAATAAGGTTTTAATCTATACATTTGTGATATGTATAACTAATAATTTCAAATGTAAATATCTATCTTTTTCATTAAATTTCTGGGGCATATGACTTTGTTAAATTACTTTATTTTGCAAAGTATCATTATCTTCATCTGTAAAATTGAGCCAAACTGCATTGATGGCTGAAATAAAATATTGTGTTTTCAATTTTTGACAGGTTGAGTTTGAGGAGTCTTTATTAAGTGCAGACATTTGACATTTGACATAGGTTATGTGTGTGTGTGTGTGTGTGTGTGTGTGTGTGTGTGTGTGTGAGAGAGAGAGAGAGAGAGAAGTAAAATGTCATGGAAAGAAAAAGAAACTTGAAATTCATTTGTACATAAATATATCAAGACTGTAGGCATAAATTAGATTTCTTAGGGAGACAGTAGTAGTAAGTAAGTAGATGAGAAAATGACCAACCACCAGAATTCTATGAATTCTACCTAACATTAAGAGGCCCAGGATATGAGCCAACATTCTGCATTGAAAGCTGAGAAAGCCAGAGAGAAAGAGGGAAATCAGGAGAATGTACTATTATATTTGAGAGGAAAAAAAAGTGTTGTAAGTGGTAATAATGAACATATTTACAGGTCAAGTAAGTTAAAAACCAAAATTTTCCTATAATTTTAATGGGATGGAGGTTAATTGGAAAAGGCAGATGTAAGTACATTGAAAGGAATGTGGGCCTTAGTGAATTGAGAATGTTTAAATGTGAATGTAAAGGTTCCAGTTTCTTTGTTTCTAATATTCTTTCTTCCTAAAATATCTTACCCCCATCTCTACTTACCATATTTAAATTTACACATTCATAATGGCCCATATTTTTTATTTCTGAGTGATATTTTATATGAGTCAAGCTTTCATTGCAGCAACCTGAATCTACTCTAAGTAGATTAAGTAAAAAAAGAATTTTGATAGAACATTACATGAATTAAAATAGCATTATTAAAGAAACAGACTACAATCTCAGCTTCCTGGAATCATTAAAAAAAAGAAAACACCCCAAGCTGCATTTTGAAGAGAGCTGCTGCTTTGGCCACATTAGATATTTATGTGCTGTACTGACCAACTATCTTAGGAAATAAACCTGTAAATGTATACTATTCTTAAAAGGTAACTGATCAACATGTCTTAATTGGAAGCTTATCATTCTAATAGAAGTTTTTATACTCAGTCTCTATGTGTACATATTCAAAATTAATATATAGTATTCATTTACATTAATTCCATATGATATGAAAATGTATAATATATAAGTAATGCAAGATTTTTATTAAAATTCATGCTCTATTGTATAGCACTGTAAGATTATCCAAACTTTTTTTAATTTATTCTCCTTACATAAGCAGTTTATTCTTCTATAATTTTCTCTCTTAAAAAATGGTGCAGTATCACTTCTAATTTCATCCAAGATCGAGGACTAGATTTATCCTTTTTCTATAACAACTAAATCACCAGACAAAATATATAAAACAACATATGACTTTGGACATCAGCCAACAAATAATAGTGATCCCTGAGATCAAAGACAAAAATGAAGTGATTCTTCTGATGCCATGATTTATTGCCTTTAGAGAAATTTCATGCTGTGGCACAGTAACCGGTGACTCAGGCAAAGCTTGGTGTATTCTCTAAGTTGAGGGAACAAACTGATAGCGCAAGAAGATCCTGAAAAACTAAAACTCACAGGACAAAATGGCAAGGGAGACATAAGCAGAGAGAGAACTCTGGAGGTTTGCAAAGGGGATGCAGCAGAGGATTGATCAGCACATGCTTGTGATTAAAACACTCAAGCTGGAGCCCAGGCTGGTTGGCTGACTCTGTGGTACAGCATTGAATCAATGTGTGGAAGTTCCAGGTTCAATTCTTAGAGCACACAGGAGAAGCAACCATCAGCTTCTCCTCCCTTCCCCTTCACCTTTCTCTCTCTCTTCCCCTCCCATAGCCATGGATCAATTTATTCGAGCACATTTTCCCAGGGCACTGAAGATGGTTGCCAGGTGGATGCAGGTTGGGGCACATGTAGGAATCTGTCTCTCTATCTCCCCTCTTCTCATTAAAAAAAAAAAAACACTCAAGGCTAAGGAATCAATCATGCAAAATGATTAGAAAAATCATACTAGATTTCAAACAAGACTGGGAATTGTGCCTGTGATTAAGTTTTTATATCAGTATTTTTTTTTCTGACAAAAATCATGAGGTTCCTGGATCAGAGACAAATTTTCAATTACTCAGAGAATATATTTTGTCAGTTCTTCATGCTCTGATCCCTGAAGGGCAATGCATTGGGGCAGAAATCACCTGTGTGTGCATAAGATTTGCAGAAAACAATGAGCAACTTACCTACCCCTTCCTCCAGAGATATTGAAAAAGACTTAAGCCTTTTGATATAAACATATGCTGTTTGGGGAAATAAAAGGTGAAATCCCTAACTCAATTATATAAATTGCTTCAAGAGACTTTATCTTTAACTCCTGAGGCTTGTTTTGGCATTCAATCATCCTTTTATTCAGGTACCAGAAATCTGTTCTTAAACCCTGATCATCTAACATTGTATTATGTAGCATTGTTTCCTAATTTTCTAGTCCCACCAGCCAAAATAGGAAACCTTATAATTCAGAGAAAATTGGGTAGAGTTCTCAGAAGGCTTTGATTTCAGCAGTGGGTATTAATTATCCTAAGAATAAATGTTGTTATGGTCACATCTAAAATTTCAAAAGCAATACCTAAATTTATTAAACTGTTTTCAATAGGAATATAAAAGTATACATACAGTACCTAACAAGATAAAGATTTGCAATGTCTGTCATCTGGTTAAATAATTTTCAGGCAACAAAGAGAAACAACATTAAAACTCTCAATAAAAAGAAAAATTAGAAATTGAAACTGACCAACACATAAATGTTTCAATTAGTATACAGACATTAAAAAAAAAGTTTTATAAGTGTTCCATGTGTTCAGAAACCTAGAGAAAAATTATAAGCATGGAAGACAGTATAACTTTTCTGACTAAAATTCTAGAGGTGAAAATTATAATGCGGGAGATAAAATATGCATTGATGTAATTAATAGCAGACCAGAAATTTTGGGCAAAACGATTTTTTGATTAGTTAACTTAAAGACATAACAATAGGAACTATCAAAAAAGAAATAAAAAGAAAGGCTCACTTAAAAAAGAAATAAATATACCATCAATGACAGGTGCAACATTTTCAAACAACCAACTATATATGAAATTGAAGTATCTGGATGAGAGAAAAGAGAGTAAAGAAAAAATAATACTTGCAGAAATAATAGCTAAAATTTTCCAAATTTGATGAAATTATAAACTCTCAGATCTAAGATGCCAAACAAGCCCCATAAAAAAACATGAAGAAAACTATAACAAGACACATATATCTTAAAAGCATCCAGAGTAAAAACATGTTTTATCTGGAGAAACAACATAAGAATAACAGTAGATTTATCTTAGAAACAATGCAAGCAACAAGACATTGGAGCAAATTTGTTAAAGTACCATACTAAAAAAAGACAAACAAAAAAAAACCCTGACAACCTAGAATTCTATATCTAATAAACATATATTTCAAAAGCAGGTGGTGATGCAGTGGATAGAGCATCAGACTTGGACGCAGAGGACCCAAGTTGAAAACCCCAAGGTTGCTGGCTTAAGCATAGGCTCATCTGGTTTGAGCACAGCTCACCAGCTTGAACCCAAGGTTGCTGGTTTGAGCAAGGGGTCATTCAGTCTGCTGTAGCTCCCTGGTCAAGGCACATATAGTAAAGCAATCAATGAACAACTACAGTGCTGCAATAAAGAATTGATGCTTCTCATTTCTCTCCCTTTCTCTCTGCCTGTCTCTCTCTTTGTCTCTCTCTGTCTCTGTAAAAACAAAACAAAACAACAACAACAACAATAAAAAACAAAGAGCAGAAAACCAAAGGTGGAAAAATGATTTGTTGGGTCATAAAAAAGCTGAAACCATTTCTTTTAAAACAGAATCAAACTACAAGAAATGTTAAAAACAAGTCCCTTTGACACAAAGAAAATAATACCAGATCTCTGAGCAAAGAATAATGTTATTCATACATGTGTATGAATAACATTATTTTTATTTACATCTATAAAAGAGAATTGGCTTTTAAACAAATAATATAGTGTGTGCCTGGAATATATGAGAAAGTAAAATGTATGACATGAGCTAAAAAGTCAAGAGAAAAGGAAGTATACTCTTTCTTACTGTTTTTTTTAAAATTTATTGTGTTTACATAGATTCTAGTGTCCCCTCGTATGCATCCCCCGGTTATCCCCACAAAACCCTCTTGGTCCCCCTTTTTTCAGACTTTTTGAACCTCTTTTCTTTTTGCTGTTCTGCTTCTGTGCTTTCGCTTATCTTGTCCTCTAAGTCACTGATTTGATCCTCTGCTTCATCCAGTCTGCTTTTAATTTCTTCTAGTGTAGTCTTCATCTGATATTATGTTTGTCATTTCTGTCTGGTTCTTTTTTTCTGAGTTCCCTGTCTTTTTTGATGCTTACTATTTCTTTATCTGGTGTTCATTAAGTTGTTCCAATTTAGCTTTGAGAACTTAAGCATACTAACAATAATTATTTTATACCATGCATCTGGTAATTTGATTACTTCCATTTCATCCAGATCTTTTTCAAGGAATTTTTCTTGTTGATTTATATAATTTAAATTCCTCTGTCTTCCCATTGTTTCTGTGTGTGGCTTGCAAGCTTGTTCAAGTTGTGATTTTTTTAACTAGTAGAGCTGCTTTTAAAGTCTTAATTCGTCTGCTTTCAGTTTACTTAACTCTGCAGGGAGCTTGTTTACTGATCTCAGCAGGGGAGTTATTAGAAACTGTATCCAGGAACGTGGTGGGTGTGACCTCTGAGAATCTGAAGGCAGGCACTCCAGGGGCAGGGTGAATTCTCAGTTGTCAGAGTGGGGAGGTGTATCTCAGGTCTCCCTGAAGACCTGAGTTACTGCCCCTTCCCCTTACTTTCTGCTGTTTCTTTCATGCTGATTGGAGCTGGAGAGCTTTTTGGAGGTGGGTCTCCCGGAACCACTTTAGACTTGTGCTTGGTGGAGGGATCAACCCCTCGCCCAGCTGTGGCCTTCTCCACACTGGATAATGAGTCAGTTTCTCATGTCAACCCATGCACTCCTCTCCCCATCACCATTTGTCTGGCTCTTCCCACTTTCCTCGTGCCAGACGAGTTAGTCCTCTCAGCCCTCCTCAGCCCAGGTGCCCCAGGCAAGTGGCTGTAAGCGATATTTTCTGCTCTGTCCCTTTAAAGCACCCAAGCTGCTTCCCACATACAAAACTTTCACTCTTCTCCCCACTCAATGCTTTCTGTCTGTCTCCTCCAGTCCCTGGATTACTAGGCTGGGTCTTTGGATCTGAGACTGAAGGCCCCCATCTCTCAGGGTCTCTCTCCCTGTAATGAGTGCCCTTCTGGACTCTCAGCCTCAGCCTTCCCTCACTCCTGGGAGCAGGGAGTCGCCACCATGCCCTCACACTGCCTACCAAGATTGGTGTGGATTCTTCTGTGCTTCTTGGTTTTTGACATCTGTTCTTTTAGTCCAAAATTGGTTTTTCATGATGGTTGTTCCTAAATTAATATGTAATCCAGTTTAGTGGTGTGGGCTGGCAGTCTGTGTGTCTGCCTACTCTGCTGCCATCTTGGAATCACTCATACTGTTTTTAAATTTTTTAATTTATTGTGTTGACATGGTTTCAAGTGTCCCACTCAATATAACACCCTCACTGCCCCACATTTTGCCCCCATGCTGCATGGAAAGTCTCCCTTCATCTCCACTTTATGCCCTCTGCCTCCCCTCCCCCACCTCCATCTCCTTTCTGTCTGGGACTTGTTACCTTGTTATTTGTATCTATGTGTTATGTACATATAATTTGGCTAATTCCTTCACCTTCTTTAATTCCATCCCTTCTTCCCCCTTCCTTCAGACAGCTGTCCATCTGTTCCCTGTGACCCTGCCTTTGTTTTTATTTTATTCCTCAGTTTAATGTGTTCATTAGATTCTACATATAAGTGAGAACATATTTGTCTTTTTCTGCCTAGCTTATTTTACTTAACATAATAATCTCCAGGTTCATCCAGGCCATCACAAAGGGTAAGATTCCCTTCTTTTTTATAGCTGTGTAGTAAGTGCCCCACAGCTTTTCCATCCATGCATCCACGGACAGAAACCTGAGCTGTTTACTGACACTGGCCATTGTGAACAATGCTTCAATAAACACGAGGGTGCATATCTTCCTTCAAATCAGTGTCCTGGGGTTCCTAGGATATAATCCTAAAAGTGGGATAGCTGGGTGATAAGGCAATTCCATTTTTAATTTTTTGAGGAAACACCATGCTGTCTCTCATAGTGGCTGCATGAGTCTTCATTACCACGAGCAAAGCAGGAGGTTTTCCTTTTCTCCACACCCTCACAATCACTTGTTGTTTGTTGATTTGTTAATGAGAGTCATTCTGGCAGGTGTGAGGTGGTATCTCACCATGGTCTTAATTTGCACTTCTCTGATGATTAGTAACATTGAGCATTTCCCCATGTGCTATTGACCATCTGTATGCCCTCTTTGGAGAAGTGTCTATTCAGGTCCCCTGCTTATCATTTAATTGAATTGCTTACCTTCCTGGTGGTGACTCTTAGACGTTCCTTATAAATTTTGGTTATTAACCCTTTATCAGAAGTATTGGCAAATATGTTCTCCCATTGTGTGGGTTGCCTTTTTATTTTGTTAATGGTGTCTTTTGCTGTGCAAAAGTTTTTTAGTTGGATATAGTCCCATTTTCTTATTTTGTCTTCTATTTCCACTGTCTGCAGAGATATATTGGCAAAAATACTGCTATGATAGATATCAAAGAGTCTACTGCCCATGTTTTCTTCCAAGATCCTTATGATTTTGTGGTTTGCTTTTAAGACTTTTATGCATTTTGAGTTTGTTTTTGTGAATGGTATAAATTGGTAGTCCGGTTTTACCTTCTTGCCTGTACCTGTCCAATTTTCCCAACACCATTTATTAAAGACACTGTCTCTACTCCACTGCATACTCCCACCTCCCCTGAAAAACATCAACCAACTGTAAAGGAATGGGTTTATTTCTGGGTTTTCCACTCCATTTCATTGATCTACATGCTTGATTCCATGGGAGCAGCAAGCTGCTTCAACCACAATATCCTTGTAGTGTAACTTGACATCAGGAGGCATGATACTTTATACTTGGTTCCTCATTTTTTAAGATTTCTGAGATTATTTAGGTTCTTTTTTTGATTCCAGATAAATTTTTGCAATATTTATTTTAGGTCAGTGAACTGTGCCATTGGTATTTTAATAAGAATTGCATTGAATCTATAGATTGCTTTGGGTAGTATGGACGTTTTAATGATGTTAATTCTTCCTATTCATTTCTTGCAGTACTAGTTAGATAGTAATGAAATCCTTGAGCCTTTTTTCATGAAGCTGTTTATTTCTCCTTCAATTTTAAATGATAGCTTTGCTGTATAAATTAGTCTTGGTTGTAGGTTCTTGTTTTGCAACATTTTAAATATTTCTTGTGAACCCCTTCTGGCCTCCAGTATTTCTGTCAAAAAGTCAGATGTCAGGCATTGGGGGTTTCTTAGTAGGTAATTAATAGCTTTTCTCTTGTAGCTTTCAGTATTCTTTCTTTGTCTCTTAACTTTGGCATTTTAATTATAGTGTGTCTTACTGTAGACCTCCTTGTATTTATCTTTAAAGGGACTTTCTGTGCTTCTTGAACTTGTGTGACTTTTCCTTTATCAATTTAGGGAAATTTTCAGCTATGGTTTCTTCAAAGAAGTTCTCTATGCCTTGTTAATTCTCTTCTTCAGGAAGTCCTATGATGTAGATATTGTTTCTCTTTACGTTGTCACAAAATTCTCTTAGAATTTCCTCAGTCTTTTTGAACATCTTTTCTTTCTGCTGCTTTGCACTTACATTTATCTTGTCTTCTAAACTGCTGATTTGATCTTCTGCTTCATCCAGCCTGCTGTTGTTACCTTTTAGTGCAGTATTCATTTCTAATATTGTATTTGCCATTTCTCACTGGTTTTTTTTTATGGTTTCAGTGTCCTTTTTAATGCCTAGTAAGTTCTCATTCTGATCATCCATTCTTACTTTAAGATCTTTGAGTATCCTAATAACCACTATTTTAAATTCTACATCTAGTAGCTTGGTTATCTCCGTTTCATTTTCTTTCTTTACGTTAGATGAAGGGAGATAGTGAGGCAGACTCCCATATGTGCCTGTACTGGGACCTACCCAGCAACCCCATCTGGAACCAATGTTCAAGTACCAAGCTATTTTTGGTGCCTGAGGCTGATGAACTCCAATGGAGCTATCTTCAGTTCTCAGATTCATGCCCAAACCAATCAAGGCACTGTCTGCAGGAGGGGAAGAGGGAAAGAAAAAAGAAAGGTTTTACCTTCTTACCTGTACCTGTCCAATTTTCCCAACACAATTTATTAAAGACACTGTCTCTACTCCACTGCATACTCCCACCTCCCCTGACAAACATCAACCAACTGTAAAGGGAGAGGCAGAAAAACAGATGGTCACTTCTGTGTGCCCTTATTGGGAATCAAACCAGGGATGTTCATACACTGGCCTGATGCTCTATCCAGTGAGCCACTGGCCAGGGCCCATTTAGTTCTTTTTCTGGGGATTTCTCTTGTTGATTCATTTAGGTTATCTTTCTTTGTCTGCCCATTTTGTTTGTGTATTAGGTTGCTCTGCTGTCTCCCAAATTTGTTGTGGTGTCTTTAAGAGGAAGATGGGTTCTGTGTTACTAACCTCCAGGTCTCCTGAATTCCTTGCTCTAGGAATGTGTCGTGAGGGCTGTATTCACCATCCTGCTGTATGTGTGTCCAAAATGCAGTTGACCCCTTTATGGGTGGAGCCATTCTTTCATGCTAGCTAGTGCTGTGTCAACCCCAATCACATGTATTAGACACTGTGCAATATCTGTCCTACAGGGTGTACTTATTCTCCTCTGTGGTAGGTGCCTGCTGGACTCCTCCCTTAGGAATGCCACTGCATAGCCAACTGAGTCCCGCTTTGATGCAGTCTGCCACCCACCACTGGGTGTACTGGCTCTGGTTCCCCTTGGATGGGGTTCTTGTATGGGTTGGTGTCAGCCATTGTTTGTAACCCACTGTGGGTTACCTGTTTGGACCCACTGCTCATTCACTGTTTGTGTCTGTGTTTTCTGTTCCTGAGTGTGTGTGAGAGAGGTCTCCTGTTTAGAGCTCCATAAAAGTAACTCCAGCTCTGTAAGATTTCCTCTACTTTTCAACTGCTCCACCTCCTCTTAGAACTCCTTGGCCTTCCCATAGAGTCTTCTGTGGAAAGATTGTAGTGTGGCCTCAGACTAGCCTCACCCCACCAACCCCTTTACAGGGAGGTGAGCAGCAGAATCAGATTGAGTGGGACTGACAGTGCCCTCTGCAAAAGTTCTTCCATGTGGGGAGACCCCTTGGTCTCAGGGAGAAAGACTGAGAGAGTCCTTCACTGGGGCTGACTGTGTTCCTCCTCAGAAAATGGCTAAGCCACATGACCAATGCCAACAATAGGCTCCAGGAAACCCACACCTGGAATGTCCATGTTCCAAGCCTCTCTCCTTTCCCCCTGTTTAACCTACCCCAGTGGGGCAGGATATCCAGGACTCAGGCCGTCTGACTGTGAAGTTCCACCCTAGCCAATGCATGTGAGCCTCTGTGCCAGTGCTGACCACAGAAAATGTACCTTGTCTCAGCTGGACCTTGTGTCTAATGAGCCCTCCCTTTGAGTACAATGCCAGCAAGGGTCATTGGGTCCTGCTCTGATGCTCTCAATAGCTGGCTAATAGATGTGCTGGCCATGGGTCTCCCTGGGGACAGTCTGATGCAGACTATATTAGAAGAGGGAATGAAATCTTTATTTAGTCTCAAGGACAGTAGTGAAAACAGCAGAACAGTTTCTGGAAGTGCTGAAATGTCACATGTAACTATTCCTTTAAATTAATAACTGTGATTCCTTTTTAAAACAGCCTTTGAAAATTCTTTACAGAAATACACAACCTACTCTTTAACTGTTGCATTTCTATTTTCTTCTTTCACAATCATTCCACCTTAAACTTATAGCACCTTAAATTCATTATTCCAAGTGATCTCTGTGATATCAATATTATTGTGTAACATTGTTTGATTGGATTATTCTTCAAAAAGGAAATTATTTTTTCATCCACTGTTTCTTCCCTGTTTTTCCTAAGAGAATTAGAATAGGTATCAATTACAAGCTTTTGAAAAAACATACACTGGAAAATATGATGTTGACTAAAAGAAAAAAATCCTGTAATACATACCTCCGAACATATTCTGCTAATAATTGCAAAATGCTTTATTTTACTTCTCAATGGAATAAATTGTATTTTGTTTTGCATTTGAGTAGACTCTGTACCAGAACACTATTAAATAATCACAAACAGTCTGTAGTTTTTGTTTTGGACTTCCCTGAAGCATAAACTGTGAGATGTGATGCAACGTTTTCTCTAATTATCCCTTGTAAAAAAAAATGTAATGCTGGACTCAAAAATTCCATCCCAGCTCTGAATTTTGGGCAAGGTTATTTGAGGTTCTCAGACTCAAATAATATTTGATTCTGATTCTGATTACAAACAGCCAGGGGAATCTGGGCAAGAACTGGATGTTACAGAATTTTGGGTGAAATTGCACTCCAAAGGATGGTGGTGCCTCATACCCCGGATGCTATGCACATTTTCTACCATCCCTTGTGACCTCAGTGCTCAGCAGCACTGCAACTGCACACTCAATCAGGACCAGGCCTAGAAGACTGTAGGGGGCTTTTATATTCTAGGAACACTAACTATTTCCAGAACATAAGAAAAGAGCTGGTAATTTGGGTGGAAGTCCTTATAATTCCACTACAAGGGTTGCTGTTGCTAAGGCCCGCTTGTCTCATTTCCTGTTGGCCAGAACAAGTTAATTAATGACATAATAAGAACCCTACAAAAATGCCTCCCAAGTAAAGACAAATTTATATGTGAAGCTGCCTTATTTCCCTTCTAAACTCCTTCCTCTTCTTCCTCCATAGTCTGGCATGCCAAACCTTTATGTTGTACCCCGATTGCCCAGCCATTTGTCCTGAAAGTTACACAGGCCTGAACTCTCCAAGCAGAAGACTCCTCTTTTCTCATGAAATTTGCTTGTCCTGTTCCCATGTTGCAGACTCCCTGAGCAAGGCCAAAGTTTGGGTGTGTAGAAACAGTATGTCTTCGAAAGCTCAGAGGTCCAGGGAATCTATTGCAGTTGCAGTCCTAATATCATGAAGGGCTGCTGGAGAGCAAACCAACAACTAAAATTATGGGTCATGACTGAATATAGCTGGAGCAAACGACCCAAAACTGCATCACTGTTTTCAAAGAATAGATTTTTTTTTTTGCACGATGAGAAAGTGAGAGATTGCATTTCTTTATGTGAAAGTTCCAGAGTTTCTAATGCATAGAGCAGGTGTAAAGTACTATAGTGACAAAATCAGAAGAAATAGAAGGTAAAAGGGTATCTGGTCTCCTTCCCACCCATCTTTATATGTCTGGCTCACCTACTGCTCCAGAGTCAGTTTAGTGTGGTTGTGTTCTGAAAGCTCCTCCAGTTCTATCTGTCCTTGCCTCCAACTAGGACTCAATGTCCTTTCCTCAGGCTGCCTCTGTCATAGATTTTACCATGTGGTCCTATCATCACTGATAAATTTTCTATTTTCCTCACTATAATGCAAGTACTATGTAACAATGCTGTAAATAGGTCTTATTTTACCTGCTCTCAGAGGCTTGGCACAGGTATAGCATACCATAAGTGACTAATAAATGTTCAGTCAAACGGTGGGTAAAGAGGCTTGATCTCATACCCATGAAAGAACCATGTTGTTTCTTTAGCTTTACATTCACATCAGATAACCAGAAGGGTGATAAAAACATGCAGGCAATCCCCATGCTCTGGTAAAGACTCAGAAATATGGTTCAGAACAATTGTCTAAAATCCATGATTTGTTTTTCTGGACTTCTAATAACAATGGAAGCTAGTGAAAAGAATGAAAGTATGCGTGTAAGGTAAAGATCTTTATGTTCTTGACCTTTCCTATGTGATGACTGACATGGGGCTCCTTCATGCTTCAGGGATATCCCAGGACAGCTTTGGATGCTTTTTGGAACCATGGTAGGGTCATGAATCTTACTTGTAGGTCAAGAAGGATCTCACAGGTTTATCATTCAAGGAGTTAGAAATTGAGCCTGAAAGCTATACACTCCCAAGGTATAAGAGCAAGAAGAGAAAATAGACAACATGGCACTACGTGAAAGTTGGTCTTCCTCTTTATACCATCATATTCCATTCATACCAAGCTGTGCCTTTCAAGGGTACACAGGCATCCAGTCATGCAAACGTGTTCTGGCTATGAGCATTTTATTTGGACCCCACTTTGGCTCTTACTGCTGCAAGCTCAGCACACATTTCCTTAGAATGGCTACTTTATTTGCTGACCTGGTCCGCTTAAATCCAGCAGAATTAGTTTCACTGGTTACTGGTCTGCTTAAAACTAATGTAATTATTGTCACTAGTTTCTGCCCTCTTAGCCAGAAGGGATGTTGATTTTCCTGGCTTGTTTAAAATGTAACCCCATTTCCTTGAGCTGCTGAATTTCTGAATTGGTCACCAGAAAAAACTGCTTTTGAGCAAGGATGTAGGTGTCAATCATGCGTAATGATGCATTTCATTATTTTTAAAAATTCTCTGTTACAAAACAGTATCTGGACCTTATCATAATGAAAGTTTTGATTAATTGTTTTGCATTATGTTTTAAAATTCTTTATATTACTAGCTTCTCAGACGTATGTGTCTTTGGCTACCATCACACATGTTCCCTGGGAAACTTGAAGATGAGGTGCCTTTGTGCATGAGCATTTAATGTGTAGTCAGTCCACATTTTAAAATCCTGATTTTAAGCAAAGCTGAACATGTGGTGAGAGACAAAATTCTTGTCTTAATTGAAAAGAAGCTTCAGTCTAATTGAAGAACTGTGTGTGTGTGTGTGTGTGTGTGTGCGCGCACACACACACACACACACACAATTCTGCAAGCCCTCGGGCAGGGGTTAAGAACCTATGGCTTGAAAGCCAGATGTGGCTCTTTTGATGGCTGCATCTGGCTCACAGACAAATTTTTATTAAAAAAATAATAACGTTAAAAATATAAAATATTCTCATGTATTACAATTCATTCATTTCCTACTGCTCATGTCATGGTTGCGGGTGGCTAGAGCCAATCACAGCTGTCCTCTGGGACAACACCGAATTTTTATTGGGTAATGCATAACGTACACAGGTCATTGTGAGCTCAGGAAGAAAACTTCCCTCCTTTTAATCAAGTAGTCAGCTAGCTAATTGCAGAAACTCTTTTGACGAAGAAGATGATTAAAAGAAAAAAAGATGAGGAGTATCGTACTTTTCAGCAGAAATGGATAGACGAATTCACCTTTGTGGAGAGAGCAGGTTCTACAGTGTGTCTAATATGCAATGATAAAATTGCATTGATGAAACAGTCAAATATAAAGCGGCACTTTGAAACATGCCATACTACATTTGCATCAAAATATCCAGCAAGGAACAGCAGGAAGAAAGCATGTCAAGAGCTACTGTGCAGAGTGCAAGTTAGTCAGCAGCAACTCTGTATTTGGACCCAACAAGGTGACTGGAATTCAGCTAGCTTTGCTGGTGCTTTAGCAATTGTGAGAAACGGAAAGCCATTCACAGATGGGGAGTATGCCAAAACATTCACGCTTGATGTTGCCAATGAACTTTGTGACGACTTTTCAGATAAAGACAAGATAATCAAACAAATAAAAAACATGCCTCTGTCAGCAAGAATTGTTCACGATCATACCATCATGATGGCAAATCAAATTGAGGCAACACAAGTGAAGGACATAAATGCAGCACCATTCTTTTCTCTCGCTTTGGATAAGTCAACAGATATAAGCCATTTATCTCAGTTCATCGTGATTGCAAGGTATGCTGTCTGTGACACACTACGTGAGGAAAGTCTTGCAGTTTTGCCTATGAAAGAGACAACAAGAGGGGAGGACTTATTCAAGTCTTTCACTTAGCTAGCTAGAGAAAAAAATCTACCAATGGATAAACTTATTTCGGTGTGTACTGATGGTGCTCTGTGCATGGTGGGGAAAAACAGAGGATTCATAGCGCTTTTTCATGAATGTGAAAAAAGACTCATCCTAAGTTTTCACTGCATCCTACATCAGGAAACACTTTGTGCTCAGATGTGTGGCAAGGAGCTTGGTGAGGCGATGTCGCTGGTCATTCAGGTGGTCACTTCAACTTTATTGTTGCCCGATCTTTAAATGATTGCCAGTTTAAAACGCTTCTGCACAGCAATGCTTATTGGTTGTCAAGAGGGAAGGTGCTCAGCCGTTTCATGGCTTGTCTGAGCAAAATCCAGACTTTTCTTGAAGTGAAAAAACGTCGAACATCCTGAGTTAGCTAACACTGAGTGGCTCCTGAAGTTCTACCATCTCGTGGACATGACTGAACATCTGAACCAGCTCAATGTGAAAATGCAAGGCATTGGAAATAGTCTTATCCCTTCAACAAGCAGTGTTTCCATTTGAAAACAAGCTGGAACTCTTCATCACTGACATTGAAATAGGTTGTTTACTACACATTTAAAAACTTGGAGAGTTTAAAGATGCATGCACAGCAAGTGACCCTGCTCAACATCTTGATCTCCAGCAGCTAGCGGGCTTCACATCTAATCTCCTGCAGTCATTCAGAGCGTGCTTTGGAGAATTTTGTGAGTGCATTTGTCTTTTTAAGTTCATCACCCATCCACACACGAGTGTGCAGTGAACACTGCCAACCTGAGTTACATCCCTGGTGTCTCTGTCAGAGGTTTTGGGCTACAAGCTGCTGACCTGAAGGCTTCAGACATGTGGGTGAATAAGTTCAAGTCATTGAATGAAGATTTGGAAAGACTTGCTCTACAGCAAGTAGAGTTGGCGAGCAAACACAAGTGGGGAGAAATAAAAAGAACTTCAACCCGCAGACCAGCTAATTGTCAAAACTTGGAATGTACTTCCCATCACATTAACCACACACTGCAGCGTGTGAGTATTGCTGTACTGACAATGTTTGGCTCTATGTATGCATGTGATCAGTCTTTCTCACATCTAAAGAATGTTAACCAGAGGTCCCCAAACTGTGGCCCCCTGAGGCCACTTATCCAACCCCCACTGCACTTCCAGAAGGGGCACCTCTTTCATTGGTGGTCAGTGTATGGAGTACTGTATGTGGTGGCCCTCCAATGGTCTGAGTGACAGTGAACTGGCCCCCTTGGTAAAAAGTTTGGGGACCCCTGGTTAAGACCAACTTATGATCACGTTGAACTGATGGAAGTCTCAATGCCCGCATGAAGCTTAACCTCACCACGTATCAACCAGACTACAAAGCCATCAGCAAAACCATGCAGCACCAGAAGTCTCATTAATGGTAAAAAGTACTTTATTCATCATTGGTTAGCAGCAGCATAACAATGTTATTAAAAAGAATTCAGAGACTTATTGTACTTTAAAAGTGTTGGTCTTACATAAAATGCACACATTTACTTGTATTTAGTGTTAAAAATATTGTATGGCTCTCACAGAATTACATTTTTAAATATGTGGTATTCATAGCTCTCTCAGCCAAAAAGGTTCCCGAACCCTGCCCTATGGACTATAGATATCAAGTACTGTTAGTACAGAAACTAATTTCTGACCCACAGGTTAAAAATAAACCAGATGTAAGTTCAAATACCAAAGTCCCAGCTATCTGCAGCTGTTTCCTTCTAAACTACCTCCTGACTTTGTGTCTTCTACACTTTGGGAAGGCATCTGGCTGCTCTGGGATTGTCTCATATAGAGTAAAGGCTTACTCAACCTTCGAGATGGGTGCAATTCTCACCTTCTCCTCTGCCGTGCTTACAGCTACCCATGCGGTTTAGCCCCAGGAAACTTGCGGCTCTTTTCTCTGGGACAGGTTTCTGCTGGTCCCAGCAATCTCTGATTATATCATAAAGATCCAGCCCAGAACAGATGGCCACCTCACTTAAAACAAACTTCACATCTGGCCAAAATAGGACATTGCCAATATAATGAGCAATCTAGTAAATGAGGTTGAACCTGCATGCATGATTATTCATTTAAATAACCCAGCTGTTGGCTCACAGGCCACAGGCCATCAGGCAGGCTGAGTTGGGCCCTTGTGTAAAGTAAATGGCATGGGAAGAGCCTCTCAGAGACCAACCAGGGCCCCAGATGAAGTTAGATAGTATTACAAAGAATCAGATTGATTGTGAAGGCTCAAAATCTCTTATGAACAGAAGGCAGGCTAGCCATCTCCCACGAGAAAGATGCCATTATAGAGGAAATGTCAAGGGAATAGCTATATCTATGCTATGGGAGAGCAGCATTTGTTCATTTTTGTAGTCATTCTCAAACTTTAGCTTTCAGAGGATCACCTGGAGAAATTTGGAACCACAGAGAAGGTCTGTGGTTTTGTATTATTTAACACATCCTCAGGTGGGTACCACACTTTGAAAGGAATGGATATATAGGAAATGATTCTATACAACAGAGGGGTTTTATTAATTAGAAACCTTTTCTTATCAGAGAGGAAATTCTGTCCAAGTCCTCAACAGATATATCATTGTATTTCATTTACCAAGCCAGTGATTAAGATTGTTGTGATTGGCTTTAACATATCATGGATCATTCCTTGGGCCTGGAGGAGTGGTTCACCCTACTTCAATTAGCACATTGCTGCTCTGCGAAAAGAAAAGCACAAGTGCTTGAGGGAGTACACAAAAGGACACTGGGTGAACTCACTAAAATGCAAGTAGTGGTTCATACCATTTTGGATGCTATGCACAGTTAATCTCAGAATTTATTTAAACTTGTTGATGATAAGAAATAATAAAGAGAGACACAAATTTAGGGTCACCAAACTCAGCCTGCTTTTTCTTAAATTGTTCATCATGCAACAAGCTCAGTGAAAGGTGCCATAATAGAGCATTGCAGTTCGAGTTATCAAACTTAGATCTGAGGCCTAATACTGGCACTAGTGAATGACCCTGGGTAAGTCACTTACTCTCTCTGAATCTTAATTTCTGTCACTCCTAGCAGTGTATGATTTTCATATACAGACAATGGCACCTTGGGGAAGCTGGAAGTTGAAAACAAAAGTGTCCCTCATTGGCAGCCTCTGCACACTTCTCCACCCTTCCCCAGTCTTCCTCAGAATGGGAAGCTGTCAAGAACTATGGTCATGTCTAGTCAGAGTTCCTGAGTCCCAACAGAAGGAACTGGAGACTCAACACTAAGTCCTGAATCTTAGAACTGATAAATATGGAACAGAGCAACCACAAGGACAAACCAAGAGTAGAAATGTTTGGAATTTCTAAGCCACCAAACCCAAGAAAAAGTTTCTGTTCATGACATTGGATTTTTTAAAGTAGATTTTATTTTTAGAGTAGTTTTAGATTTATAACAAAACTGAAAGGAAGGTAGAGAGATTTCCCATAAACTGCCTGCCCCCACATATGAATAACCTCCCCGTTACTAATCTCTCTCACCAGAATGAAAATTTGTTACCAAAGATGTACCAACATTGAGACACTGTAATCACCCAAAGTCCATATCTTACCTTAGGGTTCAATCTTGATGTGGTGCATTCTGTAGGTTTGGACAAACATATAGTCACACATATTCATCATTATACTTTTATACAAAGTGTTCTCACTGCCCTTCAAATACTCTGTGTTTCACCCATTTATCCCTCCCACCTTCTCCCCACCTCTGGCAACCATTGATCTCTTTGTTTTATTTTGTTTATTTTAGTTTTGACTTTTTTAGAAAGTCATATATTTAGAATGAATCACACAGTATATAATCCTTTCAGGTTGGCTCCTTTCAATTTGTAATATGTATTTAACTTCCTTGTGTCTTTTCATGACTAACAGCTCTTTTTTTTATTTGCGAGGATTTATTCTTTTAACAACTTTCATATATAACACAGCAGTGGTAGCTATCATTATAATGTTGGGCATTTTATCTTTAATATTTATCTAATAATTGGAAATTTGTATCTTTTATCACTTTCCTGCAATTCCTTCTCACCTCACCATACCCCCACCTCCAAGAATGGCAATAACAAATCTGATCTCTTTTTCTATGAGTTTGTTGGGTTCTTTAATTATTTATTTAGTTTCCACATTGAGATCTATAGCATTTGTCTTTTTCTGTCTAACTTATTTTATTTAGCATAATGTCCCTAAGGTCCATTCATATAGTCTCAAATGACAGAATTTCTTTCATTCTTATGGGTGAATATTATTCATGTGTGTGTGTGTGTATCTCACAACTTCTTTATCCATTCATCCATCAATGAACACTTAGGTTTCCATGTCTTGGCTATTGTAGGTAATGCTGATATAAACATGAGGACAAAGATATCTTTTCTTTTTGTTTTCTTCTTTCCCAAGTCGATAGGAGGGGAGATAGAGAGACAGACTCCCACATGTGCCCTGACCAGGATACATCTGGAAACCCGGAAACCCTTATCTGGGGCCATGCTCACAACTGAAATATTTTTAGCACCTAAGGCAGAAGCTCCACCAAGCCATCCTCAGTGCCCTGGGCCAACGTGCTCAAATCAGTTAAGCCATGGCTGTGAGAGGGCAAGAGAAAGAGAGAGAGAGAGCAAAAGGGGAGAGGAAAGGGTGGAGAAGCAGATGGATGCTTCTCCTGTGTGTCCTGACAGGGAATCAAACCTTGGACATCCACACACCAGGCCGACACTCTACCACTGAGCCAACTGGCCAGGGTGGAAGATACCTTTCCAAGTTAGTAGTTTTATTTCCTTTACCTACATTCCCAGAAGTGAAATTGCTGGGTTGTATGGTAGTTGTATTTTTAATTATTTTTAGAATTCTCCACATCGTGTACTATAATGACTATATCAGTTTACAGCCTCATGAACAGTGTACAGGGTTACCATTCTTTGCCAACACTTATTTCTTGTCTATTTTTTTTTTTTAACAGAGACAGAGGGATAGATAAGGACAGACATACAGGAACGAAGAGAGGTGAGAAGCATCAATCATTAGTTTTTCATTGCCATTATGACACCATAGTTGTTCATTGATTGCTTTCTCACATGTGCCTTGACCGTGGACCTTCAGCAGACCGAGCAACCCCTTGCTGGAGCCAGCAACCTTGGGTTCAAGCTGGCGAGCTTTTTGCTCAAGCTAGATGGGCCCGCGCTGAAGCTGGCAAGCTCGGGGTCTCAAACCTGGGTCTTCTGCATCCCAGTCCGAGGCTCTATCCACTGCGCCACCACCTGGTCAGGCTCTTGTCTTTTTGATGATGGCAATTCTAACAGGTATGACAAGACATATCATTGTGGTTTTGATTTGCATTTCCCTGGTAATTGGTAGTATTGAACATCTTTTCATGTACATGTTGGCCATTCATATATCTTCTTTGAAAAAATGTCTATTCATGTTCTTTGCCAATTTTTTAATTGGATTTTTTTTTCCTATTGAGTTACATGAGTTTCTTATATATTTTGGACATTAACACCTTATCAAATATTTTTCCCATTGTGTAGTATGTTTTTTCACTTTGTTCACTGTTTCTTTTGCTGTACAGAAGCTTTTTGGTTTTATGCAATACCACTTGTTTATCTTTATTTTGTTGCTTGTACTTTAGCTGTCATATTAAAAATATAAAGCCAAGACCACATAAAGAAGTTTTTACTAGGTTTTCTTCTAGGAGTTCCAAAGTTTCTGTTCTTACAATTAGGTCTATTGAATTCATTTTGAATCAATTTTTGACAGTGGTATATGACAGGGGTCTAGTTTCATTCTTTTATATGAGAAAATACAGTTCTCCTGGTACCCTTATCTTCTTCCTTGTCCAGTTTGTTGGTACATAATTGCTCATATTCTCTTGTAATCTCTTTAATTTTTTTTGTATTTATGTGGTATCAGTATGTCCTTTTTCATTCATAATTTATTGATTTAGATTCTCTCTTTTTTTCCTTAATTAGTCTAGCTAAACATTTGTAAATGTTGTTTACCTTTCAAAAGACCCAATTCTTAGTTTGGTTAATCTTTTTTATTGTTTTTCTGGTCTTTATTTTATTTATTTCTTCTCTAATCTTTATTATTTTCTTCCCTGTGCTAAATTTGGACTCAGTTTGTTTTTGTTTTTCTAGTTCCTTAGGCATTGAGTTAGATTGTTTATTTGGGATCTTTTATTTTATTTTCAAAAGTTTTTTTAAAGTTCTATTTACAATTTTGAAGAGAGGAAGGGAGAGAGAGAGAGAAAGAGAAACATCAATCTGTTGTTCCACTTATTTATGCATTTTTTGATTGATTCCCACATGTGCCCTGACCAGGGATGGAACCCGCAACCTTGGTGTATTGGGACGATACTCTAACTAACTGAGCTACCCAACCTGGATTTTCTTGCTTCTTACTGTAGGCATTTATTGCTGTAAACTTCCCTCTTAGAACTATTTTTGCTATATTCCATACATTTCAGTGTCTTGTGTTTTTATTTTTGCCTCAGGATATTCTTTTATTTGCCTTTTAATTTATTCTTTGATCCTTGGTTGTTCAGGAGAGTGTTTAATTTATACATCTAGTGAATTTTATGGTTTTCACCTTCTTATTAATTTTGAATTTTATACCATTGTGATCAGAGATTCTTGGTATGATTTTAGTCTTCTTGAATTTTCTAAGATCTTTTCTGTGCCTAAAATATGGCTTATTTTAGAAAATGTTCTATATGCACTTGAGAACAATATGCATTCTGCTTTTGTTAAACAGAATGATATATAGATATATGCTTAATATATTTAATATATAGTGTTATTCACAATGTTTTTTATTAATTCTTTGTCTAAATTATTCATTATTGAGATTGGTATAGTAAAGTCCTTAACTATTATTTTATTTCTCCTTTTAACTTTAGTTTTTACTTTATGTATTTAAGTGCTCTGATTTGAATGCATAAATATTTATAATTGTTATATCCTCTTGATGAATTGATCCTGTGGTCATCATATAATGACATTCTTTGTCTTTAATTATTATTTACCACTGTAGTTGAAAATCTATTTTGTCTGAAATAAGTATAGCTACCACTGATGTTTATAGGTTATCATTTGCTTAAGATATCTTTTCCCATCCCTTTACTCTCAGTCTACATGTGTCTTTAAGACTAAAATAAGCCTCTTGTAGGCAGCATATTATTGTTGTTGTTTTAATCCATTCCGCCATTCTGTCTTTTGAATAGAGAATTTAATCCATTTACTTTTAAAAGTAATTTTTTAAAAGGCAAGGACTTACCTATTGCCATATTGTTATTTTCTGGCTGTTTAGTAGATCCATTGTTCCTTGTTTCTTATCCTACTCTCTTTATTCATGTTTGATGCCTTGCTCTATTAGTATGCTTTGACTTCTTTGTCATGTCCTTTTGTGTGATCACTACATATTTTATTTTCTTTGTGATTACCATGAGGCTTACACAAAATATCTTAAAATTATGATACCTATTTTATTCTAATAATAACTTCAATAGAATTCCAAAGCTTCTCATTGTTATTGATGTCCTCATCACAATTTAGGTTATTGATATAATTCTCATGTTTTTTATATTGTGTAACTAATATATTATCTAGTTAAAGAATATTTTCCAAGTTCACAGTTTTTAACTTTTAAGCTAGAGTAGTAAGTGAATATTACACTACCATTAACATATTACAGAATCTAGTTAGACTATATTTTTACCATTACCAGTAACTTTTATACAAAGTGTCTTCTTTTTTTATTTATTGATTGATTTTAGAGAGAAAGGGGGAGAGAGAGAAAGAAACATTGATTTGCTGTTCCACTTATTTATGCATTTGATGGCTGATTCTTTCATGTGCCCTGACCAGGGATTAAACTGTACCATATTGGGATGATGTTCTAGCCAATTTAACTATCTGGCCAGGGCACTTATCATGATAAACTATTTAGGTGGTTATAATTAAGCTAGAGCTGGGTTCATTAGGTAGTTTACAAGGTAAATTGAAAGTAATTAAGAATTAAAGACATTCATAGAAAGCTAAATAACATAGAATTTAATTTACCCACTCTTAAGCTGGGTGGCCGGCTAAGTCTAGGTCCTCACTTCAGTGGGGCCCTGAACAACCTTGCTTGGAAAGGCAGAGTGCTTCATGGCTGTGGTGGGCAATGTAGAATCTGCAATGGAGTTCCAGGAGACTGACTTGATCTTCACCCCAGCTACTTATATCTTGTTTGGTCACTTGTCACATCATAGATTTACATTATCACACTTCAAACATAAGTCACATTTGGGCTTGATAAGATTGACAGATGGAGTTATCAGAAAAGGGAGTAAATCCATTATACCTTGATAATCGGCCTTACATAGTGGGCTTTTACATAAAATATAGTTAATCACATTACTTTACACATGGTATTGGTACGCAGTCAAAACATATGAAGGTATTTCAAAAGGGCATAAACTGGTTATACCTAAATCACTCTTAGTTTCCTTTTTACATTTTATATTAATTTGATTTGATGTTTACCATAACAGCATTCAAGTATCTACTTATGTTTTTATGATGTTAATTAGTATGTTGTTACTTTCACTCAAAAATTTTTCTTTAGCATTTCTCTTAAGGTCAAACTCTCTCAGCTTTTGTTTGTTTGGCAAAGTCTTATCCACACTTTATGTCTGAAGAACAGCTTCGCAGGGTATAGAGTTTTTGGTTGTCAGTTATTTTTCTTTCAATATTTTGAATATGTGATCTCATTCTACAATATCTTGGCTGAAAATTTTCTATTAAGAAACACAGTAACAATATTATGTAAGTTCTCTTATAATTTACTTCTCTCTTCTGCTTTATTTTTTTTTAACTTTTGACAATTTAGTTAGAATGTGTTTCATTGTAACCCTATTCAGGTTCAACTTATTTACAAGGTCCTTTGACCTTGTAAATCTGATGTACTTTCTCTGTCCAGCTTTGGAAAGTTTTCAGTCATTATTGCTTTAAGTATGGTTTTAGTCTTTTTCTCTTTCTCTTCTTCTAGAATTCCTACAATCAACTATTGACTGTTTTCATTATGTCCATTTGGTTTCATGGACTTTATTCACTGCTTTTAAATTCTTATTCTTTTTGCTTCACTGATTGGATAATTTCTAATGTTCTATATTCCAGGTCACTGATTTTGTCATAGTCCAGCCCATTTTTGAAGGTCTCTATTAAATTTTTCAGTTTAGTCACTGTTGAATTTCTCAATTTGTTCGTACATTGTTTTTCTAATTTTGTTTAGTTGTAAGTCTGTTTTTTTGTAGTTAACTTCTTTAAGAGAATTATTTTGAATTCTTTCTCTGACAAGGTATAGATATCTATTTCTCTAGAGTTAGTTATTGAAAATATTTTAGTTTCCTTTGATGGTGTCATATTTACCTGATTTGTGTGTGTATGTGTCCATGTGTGTGTGTGTGATCCTTGATTTATTACATTGCATCTGTTCTATTGAGTAAGTGGACTCCTCTCCAGATTTTACAGGCTTGCTTTGCAAAAACAGCTTTTCACCTGTCAGCTCAATTAGGGTTTTATAACCATGTCTGCTAGTAATGTTCTTGGATAGGTGGAGCCTGTCATTAGGATTTATTCTGGGGTAAGGCAACTAACTATTTGAGTTCTGAGGTTGGAGTGGGTTTGTGTACCACTGACTGAGTATAGTTGGATAGACTGCTGACCTTGTTCCTGCACATGTGAGGCTGTAGGAAGGGCTCAGCAGTTATCTGGGTTCTCTAGTCAGGCTTACTAGATCACTGTAACTAGGTAGTATACTCAGCAGTAGGTGGGGCTATGAGTTAGCTTCCCTGTCCTGCCAGTGCAGCAAGACAAGACCCAGGGCTTGTATATCTCATTGTTTGGGGACTGGAATCTCATTCATGCACTTAATTCCCTGGTAAAGTGAGGTCAGTGGCTTTGTTTTGCAAATGGAGAAAGCTATGGGCTGTGCTCAAGCATCACAGTAAGCATGGCTGTTGAATGGGTTATGCTCCCATGTGCTCTGGTTAGGTTTCGTGGTTGGATGGTCTGAGGGCTCTATTTAGCAATAAGAGGGACTATGAATTAGTTTCCATGCATGGACACAGCAGAAGAAGCACCTAAATTCAGTAACGTTCTTTGTGGTCTTAATTCAAACCAACCCATGTCCTGTGCTCCCTGGCCAAACAGGACCACTGGCTTTGTTCTACAAAATTATCAGCTCTGTCTGTCTACCTCTGGACTCCAGAATTGCTGCTAGGTTACATAATTTGCAGGTGTTTTGCTAGCCCTTCCTGTCAGATGGGGTTGGGAGCCAGGCTTCTTTGGTGGGATTATGACTCAGCTCCTTTCCTGGGTGGGGTATGGAGGAGCCTCTTCGAGCTACTTTCAGTTTTTCTGAACAGGCTTGTGGTCAGGAGAAGCCAGGAGCTATTCTCAGTCCCAGGTGAGGCAATGGATTAATTCTGCTGCCCTAGCATAGCAGGGGAACCCTCAACACCTTGTAATTGATTTGCTCTTGGGGCAATCAGTTCTGCCCACCTACCTCTCAGCTTGAGCATTGCTGGGTTATGTACCTCTCAGGTGTTCTTGCTTATCTTTACAGTCTGATAGGGCCAAGAGTCCATCTCTGTAGCTGGAGCTGTGACTCAGCTCTCCTAACTGGGTATGGATAAATTAGTTTCTAGGGCTCTTTATTTTAGGATCTGAATTAGGCAGACCTTGGCACTGCTGCACCAACTTTCCTGGCCAGAGTGCAACACCAATTCAGTTCTGCAGATGAGCAAAGCTGCGGGCTGGGATTACTGCTTGGGCTTTGCAGGTAAAAACTCAGTTGATAAAAATCCAGGTGCTGATTGTTTCAAGCCCCTCCCCCCTTTTCCATCATAGTCAGATTACCAGTGGTTGAACCTTATTCCTGCAGCCCCCGTGGGGTGACACCAGAGTAGGGGCTTCCACAAAGCTGCCCATAGCACAGGGGAATGGTTTGGATGTCCCCCTTTTTTTTCTCATTGGAGGACCCATAGGCTCAAGGGAGGCCTCTCTTTATGATGTCATGCCAGCCTGGGGGAGGGGCAATGAAGTCAGTGTGTAGCTGCTTCTCTTGAAATGCAGTCTGTCTTGAAATGTGGTGCAGGGGCTGCTTCAGCTTCACTGGTATGTGGTATCTTATACATGCATAATTGTCAGTTGTTCTTCTTATGAAGGCAAGCAATGTCAAGAATGACCAATGTTTCCATCTTGATGATGTCATACTCCAGCTCATTTTCATTTTTTCACTGAATAATATTCCATTGTGTCAATGCACAACAGTTTATCTGCACTTTTTTAAAGCTGTCATGTGATTGATTTAAATTGGCTTATATGCCTCACTCCAACTTGCAGCTGTTCTTTCTACCAATTAGATGTCGCCAAATCATTATCATCATCACTGTCATCATTGCTCACATTTTTTCCTGGCTTCCTATGTGCCAGACTTTCTGCTGCGAGGTTTGCACACCTTTGTGTTATATGATCTTCACAACAATATTTTTAGTTAGAGTCTGTTATCTCCTTTTTATAGATGAGTAAATAGGCTTAGAGGTGGAAAGCAGTGTGTTCAAGGTCACCCACCTAAACTAGACTTGGCTAGAACCACACAAATGCTATTTGGCCACAAAAGATGTCTATCTTGTTCATTTTTCCATTCCTAGAACAGATGCTGAGCCTGTCACACAGTAGCTACCTATGAAGTCATTTCGGAATGAATAGAGACAAACATATTGTCCTAGATAAACTGTTGTTCTAATAGAATAAAGGGGGATGGGCGGTGAAGTCAGTGTGTAGCTGCTTCTCTTGAAATGCAGTCTGTCTTGGTGTCTGTGGTTCAGGGGCTGCTTCAGCCTCACCGGCATGAATTGAATGAAGTGTGTCTTTGTATGCTCCATACTCTTTTGGAGATGGACACTTTGCAGTATCTCAGAACCATTTTATATATGAAAATAGCAGCCAGTTGAAGCTACTTGCTAGAGATTAGAGTTACAAAAAGAACTTAGCCTTTTGGTTTCTAGTGCCATACCTCTTCTCAGGCCAATGGAAGTCCTCATTGCTAAGTGTGCTATTTAGCAGATCTGTCACCTAATATCTTCAACTGCCAGCCAATTCCCCAATTTTTCCCCCTTATATTTCATTTTTATTTTAAATGCTATTTTCCCTTTCAGTTTGAAGCTATTCTCACTCTTATTAGTTTCATTACTTGGTCTTTGACATACATGTCAAATCAAACGTCAGAACAAATGTGCACAGAACAATTACAACAGATGGCTCATGCTGTGAAATGACACTGAGCTGCCGCAGAGCACACTTTTTGCTCATTTAAAAAAAAAACAGATTCTGCATTTGGAAAATCCATAATTGAATCTCATATGTCTTCCATCCTTCCACTCCCTACATCAGTTCAGTCACCTCCAGGACCTCTTCTACTATGACTGGGTATGAAGTGACACTTATTAAGCAGCAGCAGAGGTGAAAGATATGCTGGTTATTTATACTTGTCTGTCTGTATTATTGACTCTCTCCTATTTCCCATCAAGTACCCTTGAACTCAATTCATATTGGCAAATATTTGCTGAACTCTTGACTATTCCACAATCATTATCTTAGATATCATCCTGAGTACTAATGAAGTAATATAAGAATGAAGCCCTTATTGGATAACTTTGTTGGTTACATTATTGTTCCAATATGCCAAGGTTATGGATTCAATCTCCATTCAAGGCACATGCAAGAATCAACCAGTGAATGCATAAATAAGTGGAACAACAAATCAATGTTTTACTCTGTCTCTCTTTCTCTCTCTCCACTTCTCCCTTCTTCTCTCTCTAAAATCAATAAATTAAAAAATAGAATGAAAGTTAGAATATCTCCTTTGACTGTATGACTAGACAGCATTTAATCAACCATGTGAGAGAGATACACAGAGCTAAAAGAATTCAAACAAAGAATAAGGTACTTCTTTCTACCCAGATAATCAAGAAAGCTGCCTGATTGGACTTCCATTTGTACTGGCCTTGCAGAGATAAATAAGATTTCTACAATCAGAGAGTGTAAGGAAGGATATTCTAGACTGAGGGAACACACAAGCTGACACATGTACATAGAGAATGCGCTCAAAGAAGGTCTGACAGTTTAATTAGGCTGGACAGAGGGTCATGAGTCTTGAAAGATGAGGCAGGAAAGGTATGGCAATGGTCTTGTAAACTATAAAGGATTTAGACCTTTTCTTTTTTTTTACTATTTTTAAATTTTCATTTAAAAAATTAACTTTAACAAGGTGACATTGTGAATAAGAGTACATATGTTTCAGGTAAACATTTCTATAGCATTTGAACTGTTGGTTATATTGTATACTCATCACCCAAAGTCAAATCATTTTCTGTCATCTTATATTTGTCCCTTTTTACACACTTCCCTCCATCACCCTCCCCCATGTCCCCTTTCCCCTGGTAACCATTGCACTTTTATCTATGTCCATGAGTCTCAGTTTTATATCCCACCTATATGTGAAATCATATAGTTCTTAACCTTTTCTGATTTACTTATTTCACTCAATATAATGTTTTCAAGGTCCATCCATGTTGTTATAAATGGCACTATGTCATCATTTCTTATGGCTGAGTAGTATTCCATAGTATATATGTGCCACATCTTCTTTATCCAGTCCTCTATCAAAGGACACTTTGGTTGTTTCCATGTCTTGGTCACTGTGGATAATGCTGTGATAAACATGGGGATGCATGTGTCCTTACATTCCAATGTTTTCGTTTTGGAGGTAGATACCCAGCAGAGAAATTGCTGGGTTATATGTTAATTCTATTCTTAATTTTTTAAGGAACCACCATACTTTCTTCCATAATGGTTGTACTAATTTGCATTACCACCAAGCAGTAAAAGAAGGTTCCTTTTTCTCCACAGCCTCTCCAACACTTGTTATGACCTGTCTTGCTGATAATAGTCAATCTAACAGATGTGAGGTGGTGTCTTATTGTAGTTTTGATTTGCATTTCTTGAATAGCTAATGAAGATAAGCACCTTTTCATATACCTGTTGGCCATTTGTATGTCTTCTTGGGAGAAGTGTCTGTTCAGGTCCTCTCCCCAGTTTTAAATTGGATTGTTTGCTTGTTTGTTGCTGAGCTTTGTGAGTTCTTGATATATTTTGGATATTAACCCCTTATTGGAGCTGTTGTTTGCAAATACCATCTCCCATTTTCTTGCCTGCCAATTTGTTTTGTTGTTGGTTTCTTTTCTGTGTAGAAGCTGTTTTATAATTTTTGCCTTTGAGCTTCAATTCCTAAATTGTTCTCTATGGCCAAGGTCCTTGAGCTTAGTAACTATATTTTCTTACTGTAATTTATTTTTTCAGATCTTATATTTAGGTATTTGATTCATTTTGAATGAGTTTTTGTGCAGAAGGACAAACTGTAATCAACTTTCATTCTTTTGCATGTGGCTTTCCAATTTTCCCAGCACCATTTATTGAAAACACTTTCTTTTCTCCTTTGAGTGTTTTAGGCTTCTTTGTCAAAAATTACTTTTTCATATATATGTAGGTTTGTTTCTGGGTTCTTAATTCTGTTCCATTTGTCTTTATGACTGTTTTTCTGCCAATATCATACTGTTTTGATGATCATGGCTCTGTAGTATAATTTGAAGTCAAGACTATTTTGGCTATTCAGGGTTTCTTTTGGTTGCATACAAACCTGGTAATTTTTTGTTCTATTTCTTTAAAAACTGACATTGGGATTTTGATGGAGATTGCATTAAAATTGTATACAGTCGTCCCTCACCATATCGTGGTTCACTTTTTGCAGGCCCACTGTATCATGATTTTTTAATATCTAATTCTGTATTGTGGATTTTTCACTATATTGTGGAATTTTCTGTATATAGGTATTTTTATATATTCATTATTTTAATTATTTGTGAGGTAAAATAAGCATTTTCTAGCCTAAAAATTAAAATATTATAAAAATATACATTGAAACATATTAAAATAATATTAAATAATAATCTTCATCATTCAAGTTGTAGTATATTCACTGGTGAGTACCCATACAGAATTTTATATGTTGTTAAAATTATGTAGGTTTAAGAGTATAGAAGTGTTTATAAGAGAGTGGGAAAGGTTTACAAGAGTGTGGGGAGGATTTATAAATCCTTAAGACATATGTAACTAATAAATAAATGTAAGGTCACTACTTTGCAGATTTTCGCCTATTGTGAGGGGTGCTGGAACCTAATCCTCATCATAGACGATGGACTACTGTATTGCTTTGGGTAATATGGCCATTTTAACTATGTTGATTTTTCCAATCCATGAACATGGAATATTATTCTATTTCATTCTGTCTTTTTTCTTTATGGTTAACATATATTTTTATTTTCCCTGTCTCTATTTTTTTAAATTTTATTTAACAATTAATTTTAACTGGGTGACATTGATCACTTAGAGTACATAGATTCAGAGAAAACATCTTCAGATCATTTTGACATTTGATTATTGTGTATACCCATCACCCAAAGCCAAATTGTCCTTTATTTGGTTTTCTTTATGCCCCTCCCCTCCTCCAACCCCCTTCCTCGCCTCCCTTCCCCTCCCCCAGGTTACCACTGCTCTCTTGTTCATGTCCATGAGGCTCAATTTTGTGTCCCACCTATGTATTTCACTCAGTATAATTTTTTCAAGGTCCATACATGTTGTTGTAAGTGATCCTATGTTTGGTAGAATTCACTAGTGTAGCCATCTGGTCCTGGACTTTTGTTTTGAGGAAGGTTTTGATAGTTGTTTCTATTTCCTCTCTGCTTATGGGTTTATTTAGGTTTTCCATTTCTTTCTGATTCAGTCTAGGAAGACTATACAGTTCTAGGAATTCATCCATTTTCTCTAGATTGTTGAATTTGGTGACATATAATCTTTCATAATATACTACTATGATCCTTTGTATATCTAGGATGTCTGTGGTAATTTCTCCTCTTTCATTTCAGATTTTGTTTTTATGAGTCTTTCCTCTTTTTTCTTTAATGAGTCTAGCCAGTGTTTTTGTCAAGTTTATTGATCTTTTCAAAGAACCAGTTCTTTGTTGTATTAATTTTTTTCTATCTTTTCTTGTTCTATATTTCATTTAGTTCTGCTATCATTTTTACTATTTCCTTTCTTCTGCTGACTTCGAGTTGTTGCCTTTGTTCTCTTTTTCTAGTTCCTTAAGGTGTGATGTTAGGTTGTTTACTTGGGATCTCTCTTGTTTCTTGATATAAGCCTTTAAGAATATAAACTTCCTTATTAATGCTTTCACTGCATCACAGAAATTTTGAAATGTTGTGTTATCATTTTCATTTATCTTTATGTATCTTTTATCTTTGCTTTTATTCTTTCCTTGACCCAGTCATATTTTAAAAGTATGTTGTTTAATTTTTACATTTTTTGTTGTTTTATTTACTTCCATTTTACAGTTGAATTTTAAATTCAAAGCCTTATGGTCAGAAAATATGCTTGGTATAATTTTAATCTTCCTGAATATGTTGATGTTAGCTTTGTGGCCCAACCTATGGTCTATACTTCATAATGTTCCATGCCCACTGGGTAAGAATGTATCATCTAACATTTTTAAATAAAATGTCCTGTAAATATCTATTATGTCCATTTGGTCCAGTTTGTCATTTAAGGCTAATATTTCTTTATTGATTTTCTGTTTGGATGATCTATCTAAAACTGTCAATGGTTTGTTGAGTCTTCCAAATATGAGTGTTCTCTCTGCTTTGATTTTTAGATCATTTAATTGATGTCTTATTTATTTTGGTGCTCCCTGGTTTGGTGCATATATATTAAGAAGTGTTATGTCTTCTTGTTAGAATGTTTTCTTTATCATTATAAAATATTTATCTTTGTGTCTAATTACCTTTGTTGTCTTAAAGTTAGCATTGTCAGATATAATTATGGCTACATCTGATTTTCTTTATATATTATTTGCTTGGAGAATCATTTTCCAACCTTTCACTTTGAATCTCCTTTTGTCCTTGCAGCTTAGATGTGTCTCTTGAAGGCAGCATATGGTTGGGTTTTACTTTTTGATCCAATTTGCTACTCTGTGCCTTTTTATTGGTGAGTTCAATCCATTCATATTTAGGGTAATTATTGACCCTTGAGGATTCCCTATAGCCATTTTATGTTTTGTTTTCTGGTAGCTCTGTGTCTTGTTTGGTTTTTCTCTTTTGTATTTCTGTCAGTTCTTTTTGTTTGGTGGCATTCCATACTTCTTTTCTCTGTTGTTTTTTTTAAGCTGTGTATTTCACTAGTGGCTTTTTCATGAGTTGTTACCATTAGGTTATTAAAAGAACAATGTTCATATGTACAATAGTCTTTTGTCTTGTTAGTGCTTCTACACTCCATCCTCCTTTGCTTCTGCACATCTTTATCCACTCCCCTTTTATGTTATTGTTGTTATAGATTATCCTTGTTTTTATTGTGATCTTGTTAGAGCTTTTACTTGTAGTTTTGATCTGTTATGTTCTTTGTGTCTGGTCAAATAACCCCCTTGAGCATATCCTGCATGGGGTTTTTCTGGTGATAAATTCTCTCAGTTTCTGCATGTCTGTGTACATTTTTTTTTAATATTTAAATGGTAACTTTGATGGATATAGTATTCTGGGATGGTAATTCCTCTTTCATTTTTTTGAATGTTTAGACCCATTCTCCTTTGGCTTGTAGAGTTTTTTCTGAGAAGTTTGGTAATAACCTATTGGGCTTTTCTTTATAGGTTATGCTCTTCTTTTCCCTAGCTGCCTTGAGGATTCTTTCTGACATTGATTTTTGACAATTTTATTATGATGTGCCTTGGAGTAGGTCTCTCTGGAATTCATTTGGTTATTAATTTGCTTTCTGAGCTCATTAAATTGCCTATTGGTGTCTTCTTGCATTTCATTAAATATTTTCAGAACTTCAATTCTGAATTCTCTATAATTTAAACTCCACAATTTCCATGAGATTGACATTTTTTTCTGGAAATTCTTTATTTTCTTTCTGAACTGTGTCTTTTTCTTGTGTAGCTATGGTATTCAATTTCTTCTTTCTTGGTGACATTTCAGAATGGTATTGTTAAGGACCCTAACAATAAAACTATTAAAATATCAAAAATTAAAATTAAAATATACAATAAAAATTATAAAAATTTTAATTTATTACAAGCAGGAAAAAAAAACACAAAAAAGATAAAAAAACAAATATAGAATGCCTGACCAGGTAGTGGTGCAGTGGATAAAGTGTCAGACTGGGATGCGGAAGACCCAGGTTCGAGACCCCGAGCTCGCCGGCTTGAGCGTGGGCCCATCTGGCTTGAGCAAAAGCTCGTCAGCTTGGACCCAAGGTTGCTGGCTCCAGCAAGGGGTTGCTCGGTCTGCTGAAGGTCCGTGGTCAAGGCACATATGAGAAAGCAATCAATAAATAACTAAGATGTCGCAACGAAAAACTGATGATTGATGCTTCTCATTTCTCTCTGTTCCTTTCTGTCTGTCCCTATCCATCCCTCTCTCTGACATTCTCTCTGTCTCTGTAAAAAAATAAAAATTAAAACATGGAATCAAAAACAAACCACCCACAAAAAATATAAAAGTTTTAAATATTGAAATTCAAAAGAGAAAAAGAGGAAAAAAAGAATAAGAAGAAAAAAGGAAGAAAAGGAAAAATAAATTTTGGTTTTGAAAAGTTTCTTCCTGTAGGTGTTGCTGTACTGTAATGTTTAGCTCTGTGAAGTTCATGGGCTGTCCTTAGCTGAAATATTGTTGTCACAATGATGTAGGAGGGGTTACAGACACATTGGTGGGTGGCACATATTGTGAAGGCTTTACAACTTTGTTTTCATGGGTTCAGGTTTCTGGCTTTTAGACTCTAGCAATGGTGATCTCAGACCTCTGAGCACTCCTTCCCACCTCTTAACAAACCTGGGGATCAGACATGGAGCACTTCTGTTCTTCAGGAGAGAGTGGCTCTGGAGAGCTAGCTGTGGGATTTGTCTCTGCCACACTCAGTACCATGAGGTGAGGGAGGTGGGATCTGGGAGGCTGGGGGATTGCTCTTAGTTTTTCTCTGACTCTGTCGAGTGTGGGCTGAAGGCAAACTGCAGGAAAACTGGCTGTGACCCTGTGATCTGGCCACTCTTGTTAATCTCCTTCTCTACCCCTCTATCTCACTTCTTCTCCTGGCAGAATGAGACCTAGTCACTCCAAGTTTTTCACTCCACACTCCTCAGACAAAATTCAAACAGCTTAAACTTCTCTTCTATCTGTAGCCCAACAGAGAAAAGAAACCCAGTCTCACAGGGTTTGTCTCCTCCTCAAAGCCAAGTGTGAATGCGTTTTATCTTCTGCCCCCCCTTTTCAATCCATCCTACCTTTAGTCCATTCAGTGCATGGATCTTTCAGGCATGCCTGAGAGCCCAGCTGGTATTTCTTTGCTGCATTATAGCTGTTCAATTTGTTGAAATTTCAAGGGGAGAAATCAGGAGTACCTCTTATGCTGCCATTACTCTGACATCTGATTTAGCCCTTCATTTGAGTGAACTGGGGAGCGTTGAGGTGGGGAAAATTTTCTGTGACACATCATATTTCTAGGTAAGATTACATCTAGGAAAAAAGTGTTAATGGATGTTCTTCCCCATTACCCATCTCTTTTTATGGCTTCTCCAAACAAAAGAAGAAATTGCAAATCTAACTGGAAGAACCTATAGCATTCATCTAATCTGTTCATAGTAGGCTGGTGCTGACCTTCTCAGATGGAATCCAGGTTTCAGCCTGCCATTTCTGTTCCCGGCCCATTAATCTATCTTTTCACTTCTGGTATCTATGATAAGTACCCAGTACCTGACCCCTAGGAATGAAATTAGACTATGCTCCAACAACCTAGCCATTCAGTGTCAAGAGGAAAAGAATGGATGCCTCACTCTACCTCTTGATTCAACCTTGTTTCCAAACTCAGTTTTATCAGAGAAGCCTTCTTTGGAAAGGGCAATTATAATTTGATATTAGACATGTACCCACCTGTTAATAAAAAAAACCACTATATTTCCCATTTAGATATTATTCCCCAAGGCCTTTCTAATCTGTTTGTACTTTCTCTTTAGGATGGGCTATAACCCTTCTCCTGAAAGATAACAAAGCAAGGAAAACCTATTCCATAGCCACTAGAGTTCTCATTTCCTTTTACCAAACACCAGAATAGAAAGTGCCCATCACTTTCTTGTTCCATAGTTCTTTCAGGCAGCAATGCTGTTAAGTAGAACTGGGAAGCAATATGGGTACACAACTACATATTTTTCATAGCTACATTGACTTGTATGAAAGTGATAAAAAGTCAGGCTATGAGATGTACACAGGAATCCATGATCACACAGGCTCCCCTGGACTCTGTAGAACTCATATTCTTCCCCTTAACCTCATTCTTCATATCTTTGATAAACAGCTCTCAAATACATCACTAGAGTTTCCACTTGCAGGGACATATCTAAAGACTATTTACTTCATTTGCATGTGGGCCCTATTCTCATAATAACATCTATAACATGAAGACAAACCCTGCAGTAAGATATGCCCTACCCTTACAGCAGAAACCCCTCTATTTTCTTAACCTTCTCAGTGTTCTCATCTTAATTTACTTTGTGATTGTATAGTTCAAACATTCTTCAGATCCCTGTCCTTATTTTGTTTCTCCAAAAGGTCTTTTTGAATCTGTACACATTACTCTGAATCTACCCACTCCACTCATGTATTTCTTCTTACTAACCCTGCTACATTTCCCTTTCCAACTCAGAATTATCACCATGGCCAATACTCCTTTGTCAATAGCCCCCACCTATCTTCCTTTGCTTTCTCCAAAAAGATACCATTCATGATATCTTTTCTATTTATCCTTCGGATTGTCTTTTTTCTCTTATATTACATTGCAAAAAGAACATGATACTAATAGAATTATGAATATTCTGGTGTGATAATTTATCCCTTTAACCTATTTAAAATATTAACTATGCCAACCCTTTCTTCCAAATTGTGACATCTTTTATGGAGACTTCTGGTGCATTGAAAGCTATAATTTTGACTCCAATAGCTTTATCTATTTTTTTTATCCCATTGTTCTGAACAATGAATGTACTGCTATTACCCAGAGGGTTTTTAATGGTTGAGTCACCTCTTTTAAACTTGTTTTCTTGACTCTTGGCTATCTGGGGGCTAAAAGGCAAACTTTCTTGTTTTCATTTCATTTTAGTGCTGTCCAAAATGTCTAGAGAAGATGGGAAACATATCACCCCAGATCTATAACCTTGCTTTGTTTTCTGGCTTGAGCAGCCCTAACATCTGATTGTATTTTTCCAGTGGTCAAGGAGCCAGGTCTTTGGTATCACCATCTCTTCTGCTACTGACTGTAGGTCATGTTGGGTCAGCTGGTCCTGATCCTTCTGTCTCTCTTGAGTATGTCATGATAGTCTCTTGCTCACGACCACACTACATACTATCTGCTTAGGGGTTGCTTGTCACCCAAGAGGTATGACACACCAAGGAACTCTCTTGACACCCATGCATGTGTAACACAGAAATATGTGGGACTTGGTGCTCAGAGGAACATAAAACTGAGCAACAGTATACAGGATGAAAATAAACTCTTCTCTCTTTCTCTGCCTTCTATCTCCAAAGGCTGTTTTGGAGAGGCAGGAGATCCACATGGCCTCTCATAAGACTTGTTGTAAAATTTTGTTGCCCTTGCCAGCTGGCTCAGTGGATAGAACATTGGCTTTGTATATGGATATCCTGGGTTTGATTCTTGGTTAGTGCACACAAGAGAAGTGACTGTCTGCTTCTCTCCTCCCCCTCCCCCTTCTCTCCCTCTTCCCCTCTTGCAGCCAGTGGCTCAATTAAGTTTGAGAATTGGCCCAGGCGCTGAGGATAGCTCAGTTGGTCTGAGTGTGTCAGCCTCAGGCACTAAAAATAGCTCAGTTGATTCAAGCATTGGCCCCAGACAGGCGTTGCCAGGAACTTGTTCAAGGCACATGCAAGAGTATGTCTCACTATCTCCCGTCCTCTCACTTAAAACAGACTTTGTCACAAAACTGTGGTCAGCTTGGGAATATATGATCTTAACTTTCCCATTCAGCCTTCTCTGATTAACCTTTTATCTTCACTCCTCCTTGCCTGCAAATGTACTCCCAGTGAAGCATTAACATGAACAGTTTTTCCTCTATTTTACAGAGGGCCAAACTAAGAAAGGAACCATGACAACCACTAGAGGTTTAGTCCCTCTTCTACTTATAATTTTATATCATTCTTGCTGTAGTCACCTATGCTTATTATATGTGGCATATAAATGTCTTTATACAACATTCCTAATGGTCCATATTTTATTTTATTTTGTTAGTATAAGTACCTTTATTTTCTTTAATTTTTTTTTGTATTTTTCTGAAGTTAGAAGTGGGGAGGCAGTCAAACAGACTCCCAAATGCCCCCAACCAAGATCCATCTGGCATGCCCACCAAGGGGCAATGCTGTGCCCATCTGGGGCATTGTTCCATTATGGCCAGAGTCATTCTAGCACTTGAGGAGGAGGCCATAGAGCCATCCTCAACAACCGGGGCCAACTTAGATCCAATGGAAACTTGGCTGCAGGAGGGGAAGACAAAGAAAAAAAGAAAGGAGAGAGGGAAGGGTGGAGAAGCAAATGGATGCTTCTCCTGTGTGCTCTGACCAGGAATCGAACCTGGGACTTCTACACACCAGGCCAATGCTCTACTGCTGAGCCAACCAGCCAGGGCCTCTTTAATTTTTTAAATTACAGTTTACATTTAACTTACTTTGTTTTAGTTTCAGGTATACAGAATAGTGATTAGAATATCATACACTTTACAAAATGTTCCCCCTGATAGTTCCAGTACCCAACTAGCACCATGCATAGGCATTATAATATTATTGATTGTATTTCCTGTGTTGTACTTAATATACCCATGACTATTTTGTAACTCCCAATCTCTTCACACTTTTCACCCAGTTCTCCAATCCCACTTCCAATTTGCAACCATCAGTCTGTTCTCTGTATCTATGAATTTGTTTCTGTTTTATTTGTTCATTTATATTGTCCTTCAGATTCTACATATAAGTGAAATCATATGGTATTTGTCTTTCTCAGACAAACTTATTTAACTTAGCATAATACTTTTTAGGTCTATCTATGCTGTCACAAATAGTAAGATTTCATTATTTTTTATGGCCATTTATTATTCATGGTCCTTCCCTCCTCCTCCTCCTCCTCCTCCTCCTCCTCCTCCTCCTCCTTCTCCTTCTTCTATCTTCTTTTCTTCTTTTTCTTCTTTTTCTTCTTCTTCTTCTTCTTCTTCTTCTTCTTCTTCTTCTTCTTCTTCTTCTTCTTCTTCGTTCTCTTCTTCTTCTTCTTCTTCTTCTTCAAGAAGACACCTTAATATTTCATATAATGCTGTTTAGGTGTTGATGAACTCCTTTAGCTTTTTCTTTTTTCTCTTAAAAGCTTTTGATCTGTCCTTTGATTCTAAATGATAGCTTTACTGAGGACAATAATTTTGGTTGTAGGTTTTAGCTTTTCATCACTTTGAATATTTCTTGACAATTCCTTCTAGTTTGAATGGTTTTTGTTGAGAAATCAGCTGACAGTCTTATGGGAATTCACTAGCAGATAATTGCTCTTCTCTTTCTGCTTTTAGGATTCTCTTCATCTTTAACTTTTGGCATTTTAATTATGATGTCTTGGGTGCCTTTGAGTTCATCTGGTATGGGACCCGCTGCATTTACTGGACATATATTTTTATTTCCTTGACAAAATTAGAAAGTTTTTCACCTTATTTTTAAAAGTAGATTTTCAAGTCCTTTCTCTCTTCTTCTTGTGGTACTCCCATGATACTAATGTTCATATGCTTGAGGTTGTCCTAGAGGCTTCTTACAATATCCTTTTTAAAAAAATTATTTTAATTTATTATGTTTAGATAAATTCTAGTGTGGCCCCGAATGCATCTCCCATCCCCCATATTCCTCTCAACATCTCCCTTGTCCCCCTTCCGATACTGCACTCCCCCCTTCCCTTCAGGTTTATCCCAGCCTATCATCCTCTTTCCCTCTGTCCTGTTTTCCTCTGGTCCCTTTGATCCCTCCTCTGTCTCAATTCTGTTTCTCAGTTCACATTGTTCATTGTATTACTCAAAATGAGTGAGGTCATATGATGTTTTTCTTTCTCTGCCTGGCTTATTTCACTTAACATAATAATTTCCAGGTCCCTCCATGTTGTCACAAAAGATAAGATTTCCTTCTTTTTCATGGCCCCATAGTATTACAGTGTATATATGTACCACAGCTTTTTAATCCATTTGGCCACTGACGGACACTTGGGCTGTTTCCAGATCTTCGCTATTGTGAACAATGCTGCCACGAACATGGGAGTGCATTTCTTCTTTTCAAACAGTGCTATGGTGTTCTTGGGGTATATTCCTAAAAGTGGGATAGCTGGGTCAAAAGTTAGTTCTATTTTTAATTTTTTGAGGAATGTCCATACTGTTTTCCACAGTGGCTGCACCAGTCTGCATTCCCACCAGCAGTGCAGGAGGTTTCCCTTTTCTCCACATCCTCGCCAGCACTTATTCTGTGTTGTTTTGCTGATGACTGCCATTCTGACTGGTGTGAGGTGATATCTCATTGTGGTTTTAATTTACATTTCTCTAATGATTAGTGATGTTGAGCATTTTTTCATATGCCTATTGGCCATCTGTATGTCCTCTTTGCAGAAGTGTCTATTCACTTCTTTTGTCCATTATTTGAATGGATTGTTTATCTTTTTGATGTTGAGTTTTACAAGTTCTTTATAAATTTTGGTTATTAACCCCTTATCAGACGTGCTGTCGAATATGTTCTCCCATTGTGTAGTTTGTCTTTTTATTCTGTCCTTATTGTCGTTAGCTATGCAAAAGCTTTTTAGTTTGATATAGTCCCATTTGTTTATCCTGTCTTTTACTTCACTTGCCTATAAAGATAAATCAGCAAATATATTGCTGTTAGAGATGTCAGAGAGCTTACTGCCTATGTTTTCTTCGACGCTTATGGTTTCATGGCTTACATTTAAGTTTTTTTTATCCATTTTGAGTTTATTTTTGTGAATGGTGTAAGTTTGTGGTCTAGTTCCATTTTTTTGCAGGTAGCTGTCCAATTTTCCCAACATCATTTGTTGAAGAAGCTGTCTTTACTCCATTGTATATACTCTTACCTCCTTTGTCAAATATCAGTTGTCCATAAAGACGTGGGTTTATTTCTAGGTTCTCTGTTTTGTTCCGTTGATCTATATGCCTGTTCTTATACCAGTACCAAGCTGTTTTGAGTACAATGTCCCTGTAGTATAACTTGATATCAGGGTGTGATACCTCCCACTTTATTCTTCTTTTTTAAGATTGCTGAGGCTATTTGTGTTCTCTTTTGTTTCCATATAAATTTTTGTAATATGTGTTCTATATCTTTGAAGTATGCTATTGGAATTTTACTTGGTATTGCATTGAATTTATAAATTGCTTTGGGTAATATAGACATTTTAATGATGTTTATTCTTCCTAACCATGAGCACAGTATATGCTTCCACTTGTTTGTATCATCCTTGATTTTTTTTATCAGTGTTTTATAATTTTCTGAGTACAAGTCTTTAATCTCCTTGGTTAAATTTATTCCTAGGTACTTTATTTTTTTGGTTGCAATAGGGAAGGGATTGTTTCTTTAATTTCTCTTTCTGACAGTTCATTGTTGGTATATAAAAATGACTCTGATTTCTGAGTATTAATTTTATATTCTGCCACCTTGCTGAATTCATTTATCAAGTTCAGTAGTTTTTTGACTGAGCCTTTTGGGTTTTCTATATACAATATCATATCATCTGCAAATAATGATAGTTTTACTTCTTCTTTTCCAATTTGGATGCCTTTTATTTCTTCTTCTTGTCTGATTGCTGTAGCTAGGACTTCCAGGACTATGTTAAATAAGAGTGTTGAAAGGGGGCACCCCTGCCTTGTTCCTGATCTTAGGGGGATTGCTTTTAATTTTTGCTCATTGAATGATGTTGGCTGTGGGTTTGTCATAGATTTTCAAGTCCTTTATCTCTTCTTCTTATGGTGCCCCTATGATGTTAATGTTCATATGCTTGAAATTGTCCTAGAGGCTTCTTACAATATCCTTTTCTTTATTCTATTTTTTTCTAGTTCTATTTGGGTGTTTTTTGCTTTCTTATATTCCAAATCATTAATTTGATTCTTGGCTTCATCTACTCTACTGTTTATTTCTTATAATTCATTTTTCATTACAGTTAGTGTATTCTTCATTTCTGACTGGTTGTTTTTTATGGTTTCAATGTCCTCTTTTTATGTTGTTGATATTCTTAATAAGCTCATTGAGCATTCTTATAACCATGGTTTTAATCTCTGTATCTGGCACTTTGCTTGCCTCTATTTCATTTAGTTCTTTTTCTGGAGATTTCTCCTGTTCTTTTATTTGGTAACTGTTTCTTTGTTGCCTCATTTTGGCTGCTTCACTATGTTTCTTTCTTTGTGTTAGATAGAGCTACTACATCTTTTGGGCTTGGTAGAGTGGCCTTGTGTAGTAGGTGTCCTCAGTGGTGGGATTCAAATAATTTAACAACTGGTTCTCTGCCTTAATAACCATTTTAAGTATGAAAAAATATATAACAAAAGATAGTTTAATATTTAATTTATATAATACTTAAATAAGAACAATAAAAGGGGTACACAAAACTAGATTATGTTATAATAGTTTTAAAATATTAATGAAAAGATTAATAATACATGAAAAAATAATACAAGTTGTCACCCCCTGGTTGTTTGGCATTTTTTCTCTTTACATTATATGTTTTCTTACTGAAATAACAAACACAAGGGAATTAAAGTGTAGTATTTCATCAAAGGTATAATGAGTTTTATGAAGTGAATAAATAAATATTATAAGTATAGTTCCACCAAATTTTTTTCACCTATCGATGGAATGAACATTACTAAGGACACTTAGAATACACTGTTGCGCAGATAAATGTTATAAAAAAAAGTGGAAGAAATGTAAATTTGTGATTTCCACATTGGACAGCTGCCCAGGTACCCACCTTAGAGATAACCCTGATTACAAGTGCCATTTTAACAACCAGTTTGCCAAACTCAACAAAAAATTAGGTGCTGGGTTCTGCTGATCTGGTGCAAACTGGCTGAATCCCACTACTGGTTGTCCTATAGGGCCCAGTGCCATGCCCTCCCCAATCACCCAAGCTCATCACTCCAGGTGTGCCCCTATCTGGACTGTGTGCACCGTCCTATTGTAATTGAGCCTTGATTGCTATTGGCATATCAGTGACAGGCTTCCATGTTGCAATTGCAGCTAATCCCATCTTGTCCTTATTGATTGATCTGGAAATCTTGTTAAGGGTCGCCAGTCCAACTCTCAGGAGAGCTGTAAGAGGGGCTTCATTTTCCCCAAAGTAATCCAATGACAACCTTACATTTTTTATAAATATGTCAGAATTGGGCCACAACTTGGCCCAGGTACCCACATCTCTCTACAAAAGTGTCTGGTTCCAGACATCTTTGGTGTGTGTCCAGTGTCAGTTCTGTAAGTTCTGTCAACTTGGCCTAGATCAGTGGTTCTTAACCTGGGTTCTATCAAACCCTAGGGGTTCTAGGACTCAGTCTTAGGGATTCGGAGAAGCCTCTGCTGCCGCAGAGGTAAAGACACACTTGTGTAAAGTCGTGATGACATGCCCCGCTTGGCCATCACTTGCTGCAGAGGATCACGTTACATTGCTTGGCCAACCAGTGCTGCGGGGAATTTAGTGCACACAGTAGTCAACAGCTGTCATAGTTGCACGTCATATAGTTTCTTTCTTAATATTTTAATCCATACTATATATGTCGAGCAAAAAAAGAAAGTGGTCAGACAAATATGTATAACATGGATTCACATGTATCACAGAACGGGATGGGAGTCAGCGTCCTATCTGCATGATATGCAATGCCAAGTTGAGCAACTCTAGTCTCGCACCAGCAAAACTAAATTTGGGGGAAAAAATCATATTTTATTTATCACTAAAGAAGGGTTCAGTGAATGTGCATATGAAACTGGTGGGTTCATTACCTCAAAAAAGGTTAAGAACCACTGGCCTAGATGATGTTTCCACAATGTTTTAGATCATACGATCATACTGCCAAAGTATAAGTTACCAGGGTTATTATATATTATTATATAATAATGAAAAGCAATTAGGATCACTGTTGGGCAGATGAAATATATTATGCTCACTTTGTTAAAGATGGCACGGCCCACGTGGAAGCCCATCGCCCAGGTGATAATATAAGTTGCCATTCTTGCTTGGGATGGATGTGATTATATTAGTGTGTGTTGGGGGCAGGCTGTGGGCAGGCAGGATCCTTGTAACCTGGGGCTTGGTTTTAGGACTGAGCCTTTCCCACCCTTTTTTATGTGGGGTGGTGCACTCTCATGAGGAATCCCATTATGCCTCAGATAAGTGACTTTGTTTGTATCAGAGACTTCCTTGTTTGTATATTGAATTAAAGCTTTTGATTTCTACACTATCAAGTTGGGAAGACCAGGAGCTTGCTCTCACTTGGTTCCTGAGATTAGCATTAGAGAGCAGAGCAGAGTAAGGACATGTGGAAGAGAGGAGATGTAGTCAAGATCACGGAGTACTAAAGGAGAAGCCAGTTTGTGTAGAGTTTGTGCAAAGAGAAGGAGATGGGGAACAGAGGTGAATAAGGCTGATGAGGTTAGAAACCTTTGATTTTAGGAAACTTGGATAGCTTTGTGAGCACTTTTTGAATGAGTGGGTTTGGGGACTCAGTGTGTTTTTTTACTTGCCCACCAGGTGCAAGCTGAGATTAAATTTAATGGCCTGCCAGTTCTTGGCTCCATTGTTTTATTACCATCTGTCTGAATCAAGTGTGAACCTGCATGGGCCAGGTGGCTGTGATGGTGGCTGTGGCTACTGGCTTTACATTTGGCATAGTCTGTGGCAGGATTTGATACAGATCGGCATGAAGCCACCGCCGCCTTTGAGCAGTGGAGTAGAGGACTGGCTGCTGTTATGGTTCCCCATGGCTATCCCTTTGAGGGCCGTATGCTGGCTGACTTTTACAGCCATGCATGAGGAAACCAAGAGCTCTGTGGAAGAGGCTGCCCAGGACCTGCAAACCGAGCAGTGGAAGGAGCTGGAGCAAGAGTGGGAGAAAGAGATGCTGACCCTGGAGCTGGAGCAAGCACTGAAGGAGGCCGACCAGGTTTGTGAGATTTGCTTGGAAATGGAGCAGATGCTGGGGAAGGAATCACAGGTTCATGAGTTGCAGCATGCCATGGACATTGTGGAGAGCCAGCAATGGCAGGAGGCTGGGCTGAGGCCAAGGCCGGAGCTGCAAAAACTGCAGAGCAGAAGGCGGCAGCAGCCTGGAGCTCAAGCTCAGCAGCAGGAGCTGATGTTTTCAGTTTCTCTTTAGAGGATAACGAGAATTGGGTTGGAGTTGCGATCTACAGTCTCCAGAAGGTGAGAGCCCAGCAGCAAGGAGTAACTACAATGCCCCTGGTAGGTCTACAATTTTGGGACATAGGGGTGGATGCCATCATGCTCTCCGGAGCAGAGATAAAATGCTGACTACCATTGCCACATGCTCCTCTTTTGGACAATGTAATACCTGTCAGGACCGCAGGGATGAGCAGGTGGCTGAGGCTCCATGTGTTTGGACTGATCCTGGACTATGACCAGAGTGAGCACTTGCTCCTTTGCTGAATGTACTTATGGATTTTGGACAATGTTAAATATCCTGTTGGGTGTGGGAGGCGGCTTTGCTGGAGGCCCTTCCCCTGTCTCAGGAAGCTTTTCCCATGACTAGAGAGAAGTCTGAGGACATTTTGCACTTTTGGCAAAGTGCTCAGAGACTGGTGAAATGTACCTTTGTAATTGTTGAAATTGTATGATTTATCTTGTTGTAATTTGTATAATGTGCCTAATTTCCTTGCACTGGGATGCTGGTGGTGTAGATTGTGGGTAATAAAGTGAATATAGGGGTGGATTATTGGGCAGATGAAATATATTATGCTCACTTTGTTATAGATGGCACTGCCCACATGAAAGCAGTTTATTACCCAGGTGATAATATTAGTTGCGCTTCTTGCTTGGGATGGACGTGATTATATTATTGTGTGTTGAGGGCAGGCTGTGGGCAGGCAGGATCCTTGTAACCTGGGGCTTGGTTTTAAGACTGAGCCTTTCCCACCCTTTTTTATGTGGGGTGGTGCACTCTCATGAGGAATCCCATTTTGCCTCAGATAAGTGACTTTGTATCAGAGACTTCCTTGTTTGTATATTGGATTAAAGTTTTTGATTTCTACACTATCAAGTTGGGCAGACCAGGAGCTTGCTCTCACTTGGTTCCTGAGTTTAGCATTAGAGAGCAGAGCAGAGTAAGAATATGAGGAAGAGAGGAGAAGTTGCCAAGATGGTGGAGTGCTGAAGGAGAAGCCAGTTTGTTCAAAGTTTTGCAGAGAGAAGGAGAAGGGTGCAGAGAGAAGGAGATGGGGAACAGAGGTAAATAAGGTTGGTGAGCTAGAAACCTTTGATTCTAAGAAAGTCGGATAAGTCAGTAACTTTGTGAGCACTGAATGAGTGGGTTTTGGAGCTCTGTGTGTGTTTTTATTTCCCCGCCAGGTGCAAGCTAGGATGAAAGCTAATGGCCTACCAGTTTTTGGCTCCATTGTTTCATTAAAGTTTGTTTGAATCTAATGTGAGCCTGCATGGGCCAGGTGGCTGTGTTGGTGACCATGCCTACTGGCCATACAATTACCATGGCTGGTAACAGAAAGCACAGCAAGGCCCAAACATACACTTGATTGTTCTGTGGGGACAGAATACCCTACACAGGAGGAGGGACAAATAGCACTCCCAGGAATACATCCCAACCCGAATCTCTTCCTCTATAAGTTTGTGACTTCAAGTTTCAGGTTCAATTGCCAAGACCACCCAACACATACTGATAATAGCCAAAGTATGTGAAAAGCAATTTAATAGATTATAATTACTATGGCTTCCTTTCATTAAGCACTCACCTTGAAATAGAATCTGTGATAAGTACTTTGTGTATGCATTATTTAATTTAATGATCATCGATTCTTCACAGAGGACCAATGCATCTTACAGAGACAATTAAGTACCTGGTTCCTTTGTACCACAAAAAGGTTTATGGAAATTAGATTGAATGTTTTTTGTTTTTTTTTTAGAAAAGACAACAGCTGGTGCTTGATAGTTCACCACTGGCCCTTCCCTTTGGATTTCGTCAATATTTCTGGACAAGATACCTACAGTCACTTTGATATTTACAAGCATTTCTTGCCATTCATAACTAAGTAGCAATTTTTTTCTATGTCTCTCCCTCAAGTGCCTGTTTGACCTGAAAGAAAAACTAATTTGTTGAGGAGGTAAATCTATAAGGGGAAACTGGAGGCTCCCAGAAGACTGAAGGAAAGCGGAGTGCAGAGCTTGTCATGGATTAAGGATTTATTCTACAATTTTTTCAACAGATAACTTTGGTTCTTTTCCCATGACTAAGCATGAAAAAGGGCTAAACTGTAACATGAAAGACTTAAATGGGATATAAGGAAGAACTCCCTTATGGGATGGTGAGCTTTTCCACTGATATTGATGTACTAGAAGCAAACATCTGAAATCTTTATGAGCTTTGAGTTTATCTTTCCCATTTTCACATGTATTTTCTTTTAGGTCTTATCTGTACTTTGTGTTCTGGAAAAATAATACAAACAAAAGAGATCCCTAATGGTCTCTGATTATGACTTTAGAGGGAGTCTTAATTGTAATTCCTCTGGAAGACACAGTGCCAAGAGAAATCACAAGCAAATGCCATTATGTCCATTAACCACGTAGGAAGGCTATTCAGCCTCTTTCACTGTGTCTGATCCCAACATTAAAATAGTAGTGAGCACTGCATCAGCCAACCTAATTAATCTGCCTTCTACTGTTGCTATAGTAGAGCAACACCTGGAATTGCTGTAGTGCTTTCTAGGGCGTGAATATTTTATGCCATGTGTTCAGGTGTTGGTAGCACAACAAAACACTGGGAAGGGGCCTGTTACTTGACATGCCCTCAAGATTCACTATCTCCCTTTCCAACAACTAAGCAAGAGAGTGACCCATCTCTTGCTTTGCTATAATCATGTGTTCGGGTGTGACATTCTTGACATGAGTGCAGCAGAGAAGAGAGACACCCACAGGAGGCCTGGCAACTTCGGCTACACACACATGCATGCACATACATACATGCCCACACACACCTTGTGCTCAGGTAGGTACTTGGTCAAGAATTTTTAATAAATAAATGCAGAGAATCTGGGATCAATAATGAAAAGAGAAATCTCAAACAGGAGCAAAATTTAAAGAAACACTTTCAAACCCCCTGAGTGAACATGTGAACTCTTTGTGATTGACTCTTCTTCTGTCTTTCTCTGGCCTCTCTCTCCAAAGCTGTTCTAGAACTGTTTCTAAAAGGTTATTCTTAGATATCAGAGCACGCAGAAAATGCCATCTCAAAATTTCTTACTTCCTAGACATACAATGTTAACCATCCAAAGAGCAAGCAAGTAAAGCTCATGGGGCAGTGCAGAGAAGAGTTGCTGAAATAAACTGTGATTGCTGCCTTCTATAATAAATACACCATCTTTAGGATTGGAGCTTTGACTCAGGAATCCGATTGCCTGGGGTTGAATCCCAGCTCAGTCACTCAGGATCTGTGTGACCTTGGACAGGTTATTTCACCTCTCTGGTCCTCAGTTTCCTCATCTCTAAAGTATCAAAAATTAAATGTGTTAATATCTGTGAAGCTCTCAGAAAAAAAATAGGTAGCCCTGAACACCTGGGGTCTGGTCTGGCACCCACAGGCAGACCGTGGTGTTTTTCTGTTGAACATAAACAATTTTGCATATCAGTACCAGGCAAGGCCACTATGTGATTGAGATAGATCAAGACAAAAAAACAAGACTATTCCATAATCATGTCTGAACACAGGGAAAATCTGGACATTGTCCAATCCTCAAAATTTCAAACACTCCCCTCACCTTAGAGTGATTGATGTTGTTTCTTTATACATTACAGCTTTATTCTACAGCCTTCTAGATAATAAGTATTAAGAATTCAGAATTACCCTGGTTCCTGAGAGCATCCAACCCAGAGCAAAATGTCTCTTCCTTTGAACTCATCCTCCAAATCTTTTAACAACAGCCCAAATCCTAGAAGGCCTTTCTAACAGCTACTCCCAGAGGCACCCTCATGGTTCCCCATCGTGTGTGTTCTTTCTCCCTGCAATAGGGAATAAGCCAAAGTGGTTGCTATGTGGGTGTTTTTGGGGACCTTTAGCAGGAGAGCATGGACACTTTAAATGGAAAGTCAATTTCAGAAGAGGCAAGGAACCCTGTATGTCATATTATAAAACATGTCATTTCTAGGCAAATAACTTTAGTAATTGTTTTTTTCCCAACCGTTTTTAAGTGTTGCCCTAGAGAGATCATTGAAGTAGGTCAGGAAGGAAGAAGACGTGAACATTTACTGAGTACATGCTAATCTTAAAATATTGGTTGAGATTCATAACCTAAGTTGTCTTGTTTTATCCCCAGAATAACCTTGGGCAGTAGGCAGCTGTGAACCACATTTTACAGATGGGGTCACTGAGTGTCAGAGAAGCCAAATAATTTTCCCAAAGCAATGAAATTCTGATAAGTGGGCTAAATCCAACAGTCAATATTTAGTCAGTAGTAATGCTAAATTCCATGAGAAGTCTAGCAGGATTAAATGCGCAGCAGAATGTTTGTAATTACTTTCACAGCAATGCCACTGGAGGAATTCAAAGACTCATGAGACATGTTCCCCCACCCTGAAGGAGGGGTGGGAACGGAGAGTGGGTAGAAATAGGCTCGGGGAGACCAGACTCATTCCCTGCCTTCTTCTTCCTTACTGTGGTAATTACAAGTTTTTCTTAATTTGTTGAAAACAGTGCATGTAGGAGTCACACCCCTCATATTGTTTTCCATGTCAAGGCTTCTTTAGATTCCATGGCAATTAGAGAAATCAGAGCATGGGAATCCCCCAAGAGGGTACAAGTGCCAGGAGAATACATTTCCACATTCACCCTCATACAACTCTTCCAGGACAAGTGTCTTCAACACATAGCTTGGAGGATATGAAGCTACTTCTAAGTTGTGTACACTCAGTTATGACCCCTTGCCCATACAAGATGCTCTCTTCAACACTTCTCAGCATCACCTGGAGTAGGCAGGCTGCACAGAATTCCACCCTCCTGTCTTTTCCCAGAGACAGAAAGAGGTTCTATATTCAATTTATTTTCCAATCTTCTGACCACAGTTCCCTCTCTAAAAACAAACGGGAAACTTGTGATGAGCCAAATCAGCAACTTGTGACCAACTTGCCCCAGATATTTTGCAGAACAGCATAGCTGAGAAGAGTTCTGCTTCTAGAGTTAAACCTAGTCTGAACAATAGCTGATATTCCACTGACTATATGACCTTGGGCAAACTAGGTAGCATAACTGTATCAGTTTTACCCTCTGTAAGAAGGGACAGCCATATTGCCTCCCTATAATGGGAGGGTGTTTTGTTTTGTTTTCCCAACTACTATTTATTTTACCTTCCTCCAATAGCTACCCCTCCCTTATTAGTTCACATGGCTCTTTGGGCTGCACTCACCACTAGGTTTTATAGGTGGGCATGGAATCTAAGACTGGTTAATCAGAGTCAAAGACTGGGTCAAGGGTCATTATGTGATCCAATGTAAACTAATAGGTGTGTTTCAGGACTTTGGCTGGAATATTGTGAAAGACATCTTCTGTCCATAACTCTAAGTTTGGAACTGCTAGTGGCCATCTTGGGGAGAACTGATAAATAAAGCCAACAGAAAGAAAGCCAAAACTGAGAACTGGAGAATAACAGATTCCTAAGAACATTGAAGACAAGGACCTGGCCATCCCTGAAGCCTCCCCTTGTCTTTTCAGTTATATGAGTCAATGTATTCCCTTTTTTACTTGAACATATTTAGTGTGAGTTTCTGTCACTTGCAACCTCTGATTATTGTGAGTTGAGGAGTAAGTGAGTTAGCACCATGCACATATGATATATGGCAAGAGCTCAACAAATAGTTGCCAGACCATTTTCAGGACCTGATGAGGATAAAGCCCTCTGGAATTTACTACTGCTCTTTGCAAGCCATCACTTGGTAAACAGAAAAACACCTACATCATTCTTTGCTCCTTTGAGTTGCTCTGATTTCTGCAACTCTCTGAATTCAGCTAGGTATACTATTCCTCCCAATGTCTCACCTCCTTGTCATGTTGACTATTTCACCTGACCTTTCTCCTCCATGAAATTTATCATGCCAAATCCAGGACATCTTAAAACATAAATTGTGGGCTAGTCAAAGAATTCAGGAAGCAACCGAGGGTGAATGTTTTAACCTCAATTTGATTAGTAAAGCACTATCAGCTTCCTGCCTGACATCTTAAGCCAAAGAAATACTTTTTTCTCCTTTAAACTATTATGTCTTAGTCTAACATCTTTTTTCTGCCTGTACCCTCACTTCTAACTTTTTATTTCCCCAAAGTACCATTTGATGGGAGTATGAGGCTGGTTAGGGGAAGTGAAATGAGTTTTAGCTTAAAAATCACCAAAGAGGCTGATAGGTGATCCAAGAAGGGAGAAAGTAAACATGCAGGCTCTTTGGCAAAGGTAGGCAGAATAAACAGGAGAGTTGAATGACAGTCACTGGCCAGACCACATGCCTTTCAAATACATCATTTTACTTCACACACACATACCATGGCCCAACCTAAGCAGAATGTTAGAGAGAAAGGGTTCTTTTATAATTCTAACTTCTCGAAAACCCTCTGCAAAAACATTAATGATAAAGTTATATGCTGAATAGGCTGTTTATTGAATGGAACCCAGATTGTGGGCCAAGTATGGCTCTGAGAGAGCTCAGTATCTTGCCAAAAGGAGAAATGGGCCAAAGGAAGCATTCTCCCCATTACTATACTACTCCAGTAAGAAGATCTATATCTTTTATTATTATTATTATTATTATTATTATTTTTACAGGGACAGAGAGAGAATCAGAGTGAGGAATAGATAGGGACAGACAGAGAGGTGAGAAGCATAAATCATTAGTTTTTCATTGCCATTACGACACCTTAGTTGTTCATTGATTGCTTTCTCACATGTGCCTTGACCGTGGGCCTTCAGCAGACTGAGCCACCCCTTGCTGGAGCCAGTGACCTTGGGTCCAAGCTGGCAAGCTTTTGTTCAAGCCAGATGGGCTTGCGCTCAAGGGAGCTCAGGGTTTCGAACCTGGGTCTTTCGCATCCCAGTCCGATGCTCTATCCACTGCACCACTGCCTGGTCAGGCAAGATCTATATCTAATACCCCAAGTCAAGTCATTGCTCCTCATTCATCTTGCTGCACAGATTAATGTGACAGCCACAAAAACGGAAAGGAAGTTGGACTGACCAAGTGTTTCTGACCCTTTGTAAGGAGCTGGATCAACCTTAGGAACAGGAACAGCTGCCTATTTTGTGGACCTAGTGCAAAATGAAAATTTGAGTCTCTTGTTCAAAATTAAGAATTTTAAGATGGCAATAGAAGAGCATTAAACTAAGGGCAGGGTCAATCTAAGCATAAGACCCTACGTGGCTGCACTGGTCATATGACCATGAAGAATTGAGGGATCCAGCAAGATAGAAAGGACTAAAGGAGGCACAATGGTACAGATTCTCATCCCCACATCCTGTTCCTGTATGTTATAGACATACCTGTCTTAGCCCAAAGGGGCAGATTTAATGGTGGACTTCAGGTAACGTGACAGTGCAAGAAGAGAAATATTTTAGGCCCCATAGAAGGTTGGCTCCCAAATCCACAGTGAGAGCTGCTCTCCTGGCATATTCAGCTCTGAGAGCCCACTTTCTTCTGCAAGGCACTACTTACATCCCCCTGAAATTTGTTGGCATACAGAAAAAAGAAAAAGAATATGGCTGTGGTAGAATATAAAAAATAACTACTTCTCTGATGAATTTAAGGATATGTAGGTTCGGATTTTATTATACCAATGGAACTTTAGTATAGTGGACTTCAATTCTAAGATTGAGGGAAGCTTTGTTGTTTGGGGGAGAAGAGGCTGTTCTGAAGAGAAGAATTCTAATAAAGGAATGTTCTTCTTCCAAGTACAATGTCCAACCTGCTAATCTGTTCTTCAGATCACTGCCTTGTCCAAATCTTTAGGGTATCTGTGATTAGCTTTAGATAAACTTTAAAATAGTGTATCAACAGTAGATGTGTTTAAAGCTTGAGGGAACTTAAAGTGTGTTTTCCTTGGGATTCGGGGCTCTTATTTCCCTCTTTTACTTCATACTTTGAATATTGGATTTGCCAGCCCAACACAAATTGCAACTCATCCCCTACCGAGAGTTTTAAACAATATCTAAAAGATGAGGTTAGACTTGAATTTGGAATCATAGAAAAGTGTTAAATTGGAAATAAACATTCAACCATGGTACAGTCCCACATCCCAAAGACTGGGCTTCCAGCCCTGATGCAACAGAACCATCTGGGAAGCAGTTGGGAAATACAGATTTCCTGAATCTTTCCTCAGAAATTTTTCAGTCGCTTGGGTGAAACTGGTGAATCTGTACTTCTATAAAAACTTACTAGTTTTAAGTTAATAAAAAATTTTAAAAAGTGTATATGCTGAAACACCACAAGCCAAAAAAAAAAAAAAAAAAAAAGGACAAAGTTGAAATTAATCTTTGTAACACACAGGCAGACCAGAGGCTGAGAGCCAGACTGATAGTCTAATTGTGGAAGACTTACTCCCCCAGCTCACTGGGAGAGATACTGGAAATCCTGAGCGGCCCTCAGAAAGGAAGCCACTTCACAGAGTCTTGTCCTTTCGGGAGTCCCTGCTTTGGGTTGAAGCAGTTCCCTCTGAGAGACTGGAGCATCGGAAAGCAGAACCTATTCCAGGTCCACAGACACAAACCCAGACATGCCGTCCTTTTGTGTTGTGACCTGTAGGCCTTGCTGTGGTATGTTCCCCCAATTTCCCTCTTTCCTTTTCTGGTATTTTATTTGGTTCCTTTCCCTTCTGTATGAACAATTGGTCTGGTCCCCCAAGTTCCCAAGCAGCTTGTAGTTGGTTTGTTACCATCACTCTGTTTGGTTCCAACAGGCACATTGGTTTGGACATCCTCTTCACATAGCTATCAATTCGTTTCTCCAGGCTGCAGGCTGAAGTGGCCGCTGCTTGGGATGGCTTTCCTTTCAGCTGCTGAAAGTATATCTTTCTCACTGCCTGCTGTTCGTATTGGGATGATTCCTCCGCTTTAGCAGAACGTTAAAATCAATTTCCAAAATCTAAAGAGGTAAAGTTCTCGCATCTACTAATACAGAATGGCTTTGAACAAAGTAGCCTGGATTAGCCTTTCAAGGATGAAAATGGCAATGGGCCAGCCTCCAAAGTGTTGTAGTAGTACATGTGAGTCCCGCTGGTCTCCACTTTGGAACCCTACAAACTACTGTCCTGAGAACATCAAAGGAAATAGTTTCCACTTCTAGAGCATGCCAGATCCTTGAGGTACTGCCACACCAAATAGCCTTTCCTCCAAGTGACTGCAAATGCTATTTCCCCTCAACTGTGGGAAAGCCTCAATAAATGGGACAGGGTGAGATGGAGAAACCAGCAGAAGGAAGCTGCAGGACTAGCCACAGAGCTGGCAAAAGAACAGAAGTCAAAAGAAAAGCACGTTTACATTGAGCACACACAGGAAGCACATTTCTGTTTCTCTAGGAGATAGGTACAACATACTGCATTGTAAAGATACTTGAAAGCACATTCAAGTTCTATCTAGGCTGTTGCATCTAATAAAACACACAGAGTAGTACATTTTTAAGTTTTATATCAATAATTTTCAATCAGTGTTTCACAAGAATTTTTAAAACATTCAATACCTAACTATTTAGTCAGGGGCAATAATAGCCTCTTGTCTCTTAGATTATCAAATAAAAAAAAATGACAATAACCATCCTATGCGAATGAATCAAACTTATACTATTTTTCGGTCATATCTGCAAAAATATCTTTTTGGTGTACCACAGAACTTTAGTAATTAGTTTATGTGTGCCATGAGATGAAAAAGGTTGAAAAGCGCTGCTTTATATTATGAAAAATTTATAATTGAGTACTCCTCTAAGAATGGCCTATGGATAGATGTGAATTTGAGAACTGTTTGTCCCTGACTGTGTTAAGAGCAGAAAGTAAGAGTAAGCATTTAGAAACTTTTATAGCAACTGCTGCAACATTTTTACTATATTTTACAAATGCATTAGTCTGAAATACATAGAAAAAAACTCTTCCCCCATATGATTTTAGAAAGACTATCATATTTTCATCACCTAGATTTAACTGTAAACAAACTGGCAGAAATACAGAATACTGAAGAGGAAGTTTCTACTTATACGAGGCTTTTAAAAATACATGGGACATCAATATTATCCTTATTCCTACAATACTCTTTTCTAACCCAATTCTGTGTTCTTTAATATTTTTTAACATGTCGGTTCTTTAAAGACATTTTTATTATATTGGAGTGCTTGATTTAAAATATATTACATGACAGGTAAAGCTATAATATTCCTTAAATCCACCTTGTCCTCATATATTTCTGATGGAAATATTTAAGGTAGTTCTATGTTTTAAAAAGTTTTTGACTACATAAAGAAAGTAATAGAATGGAGTCTCACCTCCTCATTCAGTAATTTAACTCAGATTTGTGAAACGGAAGGAAGCATCATTTTTCACTGCGGGCCTCTTTTCAACTTACAAGAAGAGTTTACGTAGAGCAAGTTCATTTGGCTGTTACTAACAGCAGTTTAAGATTCTGGCAGAGAAGGGGGAAAATTAGGAAGTATCACCCACCCACATCACCAAACTTAAAAAGCTGGAAAACTTTATTCACAGTGACTTTGTATCAAATTGCGTCAGCACTTTGGACAAAGAGTCAATTGTGCTTCAGTGAAAATTTTGTTTGAACATAAATTATTTTCTAGATGTTTTGCTAAACTCTTTCAGTGCTTAGTTCCCACAGCCTCTCTATTACCGATTAAGAAATACTGAACAAAGTGAGTTCAGAGTCATTTGTTTTCTTTGGCCTTGAAAAAGATGGCCACACACACCAAATTATTGAGCTACTCTTTTTTTTCCTCATGTAATGCATCCAAACATTCTATTATGAAGTTGAAACATTTCAATTACTGTAATTTTTTCCTAAAGGTTCTGGTTCCCACACTGAAATTCTGCCTCTAGAGTTAGATTCAAAATCCAATTCCCCAAATCTGTTCCAAAACACATTCATGGCCTAAACCTTGAGAAAGAGAAGTTCAGAACTGAGTCAAGGTATTTTAAAAAGCAACAAAAATGTAAAATCCCTTAATGAAGTGTTTTTGAAGTATCCTAGCCACATCTGTAGGAATGGTCAAATATTATCTAACTCAGTTAACTTTTTAAAGTGGAAACAACTAAACATAGCACAAATATAGGCAGGCTTCTTCCAAAAGAAAATAAAAGCCCATTATACACATACAAAAGAAACTGGTAATAAATTCAAAGGAATGAAAGTGGGAGAAATTAGGCAAAACCAGAGGGTAGGATTGAGGTGACTTTAAGGAGAATTAATGCCATCTGAAAGTAATGAAAACTCTTGGGTGCATAACAATTAGACACAAAATATATGACTATTAGAATTACCTACTCGTCAGAGGATATTACCCTATATGGATAATCAGTTATCAATGCTCTGGTGTCAGAGATTTGAAATAATCACGATAAAAAGCTATCAAATACACTCCAGATTTCTATACAAAGTGTGAGGCCCTTGACTACCTTTAGGAAAGTATTCTGATTTCTACTTTATCAGTCTGGAGGCAGGTCCCTGGGATGGAATTCACAGGTATCCTCATGACTGACATTCTGGCATAGGACACAGGCTTTCCTTGTGATGCAGAAGTCAGATGAATACGATAAAGATCTCTGATGAGCAAAAGAACACAATGCAGTGAAAGGAACGCCGTTAGTAATAATAATAGCTGCTATTGATTTAGGGCTCACTGTGTGCCATGTACCATGTGGTATAATTTACATGTGGCCTCTAGTTACCCTTTCAACCATTCTGAGAGGTGGCGTTATTACCAATATATAAATGAGGACTCGAAGGAGCAGATAATTCTTTTGAGTTTGAAACACAAAATCTAAATGCATGCTTATCAAAATGCAAAGCCTCTTCACATGTTGGACAGATTACCTGAAAGTTACCTGAACGGCTATTTAAAGTGAGAAAAGCAAGCTGATTTATGTGGAACAGGATTGTAGGAGAAAACCGAATTGCCCTTGGTGATGACTAAAATTATATAATATTGAATAAACACCAGTTTATTATAAAAATTAAGTTAAATGCACTTTAGTGGTGGGATTCAGCCGGTTCGCATCAATTCAGCAGAACCGATACTAATTTTTGTTGAGTTCAGCAAACTGGTTGTTAAAATAGCACTTGTAATCAGGGTTCTCTCTAAGGTGGGCACCTTGGCAGCCACTCAAAGTGGAAATCACAAATTTACATCCCTTACTCTTTTTTAACATTCATCTGCGCAACAGCATATTCTAAGCACCTGCAGTAATATTCATTCCGTCCATAGGTGAAAAATATTTGACGGAACTATGCTTGTAATATTTATTCATTTCATAAAACTCATTGTACCTTTGATGAAATACTACATTTAATTCCCTCACATTTGTTACTTCAGTAAACAAACATATAATGTAAAGAGAGAATGTGCCAAACAACCAGGGGTGACCACTTGTATTGTTTTCTGTCAGGTATTATTTAATATTTCTTCATTAATATTTTTCATTAGTATTTTTCATTAATATTTCACTAATATAAAAAACTTTTTTATAACATAATCTAGTTTTGTGTGCCTCTTTTATTGTTCTTATTTAAGTATTAAGTGCATGAAATAATAAAATACATTTCAGTACATAGTTATTTATACTTAAAATGGTCATTAGGGCAGAGAACCAGTTGTTAAATTATTTGAATCCTACCACTGACTTTAACATATTTGATTGCATGTAATTAATAAGTACTCAAGACAAATTCTGAGCTAATTTAATAACATATGGTAGGATTTAAATAGATAACATAGTGACTTGCCCTTAGAAACAGTCTTCTGAGACACCATTTACTTTAGTGTTGAGTGTCTTTTGGGGGAGGTGTCTACTTTTGGAATTAACTTCCAAGTATTACCACATTTTTCCCTAAGCTTTGGGATATAATTGACATACATTACTGTATAAATTTAAGGCACATATCTATTTAAGGCATGCAACATAATGATTTAACATAATGGTTTCTCATATATTGTGAAATGATTATGCAATAAATTTAGTTAGCATCCATCATCTCATATATATTCAATTAAAAGTCAAAATAAATTGTATGTGTGCAATGAGATCTCAGGATTTATTCTGTTAATTACTTTCATATATATCATACAGCAGTAGTAACTATGGTCATCGTGTTCATTACATCTCTAGTACTTATTTATCTTGTAAATGGAAGTTTAAGCCTTTTTAATACCTTCCTCCAATTTCCACTCCCCCACTACACACACACCCACTCTACCACTGGTAACCATAAATCTGATCTTTTTCCATAAGTTTGTTTTTGTTTTAGTTTTTTCTTAGTTAAATTCCACGTATAAGTGGGATTATGCTGTATTTGTCTCTGAGTTATTTTGCTTAATAAAGTATTCTCAAAGTCCATCCATGTTTTCACAATGATAGATGTCTCTCACTGTTTATGGCTGAATAATATTCCATTGTATGTTTATACCAAAACTGAAATACTTGTTAATTTTTCAGTTACACTTGACATACAATATTATATTAGTTTTAGGTGTACAACACATTGATTACACATTTATATCACTTATGAAGTGATTTCCTCAATAAGTGTAGCACCCATGTGACACCATACCTAGTTATTGAAGTATTGATGACTATATTCCTTCCCTATGATGTACTTGACATCCTCATGACTATTTTTATACTGGCAATTTTTACTTCTCAGTCTCCTCTCCTTTTCACCATCCCTTAATCCCTTTCCATCTGGCAGCCTCTGTACTATGAGTTTGTTTCTGTTTTGCTTGTTCATTTATTTTGTTTTCTTTGATTCTGCTTAAGTGAAATAATATGGTACTTGTCTTTTTCTGTCTGACTTATTTCACTTAGCATAAATACTCTAGTCCATCCATGTTGCAAATAGCAAGATTTCATTCCTTTTTATGGCTGAGTAATGTTCCATTGTATAGATGCAGCACTTATTCTTTATACATTTGTCTGTTGATGAACTCAAAGGCTGCTTTCATATCTTGGCTATTATAAATAATGTTACAGTGAACATAGGGGAACATGTATCTTTTGAAATTAGTGTTTTGGACTTTTTGGGATAAATACCAAAAAGTGAAATTGCTGGGTCACATAATAGTTCTATTTTTAATTTTTTGAGGGGCCTCCATATTGTTTTCTATGGTGGCTGCACCAATTTACAATCCCACCAGCAGTAAAGTAGGGTTTTCTTTTCTTCACATTCTTCTTCACCACTTACTGTTTGTTGACTTATTGATGATAGTCATTCTTACAGGTTAAGGTAATAGATCATTGTGATTTTAATTTGCATTTCCCTCATAATTAGTGATATTGAGCATCATCTCATATGCCTGTTGGCCATCTGTCCTCCGAGGAGAGATGTCTGTTCCGGTCTTCTACCCATTTATTAACTGGATTGTGGCTTGTTGTTTTTTTGGGTGTTGAATTATCTGTGTTTTTTATAAATTTTGGATATTAGCTCCTTATCCAGATGTATCACTGGTGAATATGTTCACCCATTCAGTGGGTTGTCATTTTAGTTTTTTTTTATTTCCTTTGCTGTGCAAAACTCTTTAGTTTGATAGTCTCATCTTTTTTGTTTTTTGCTTCCCTTGCCCGAGGAGACATATCTAAATAGATTCTACTCACAGCAATGTCAACCAGTTTGTTGACTATGGTTTTCTTTCCTAGGAGTTATATAATCTTGGGTTTTGCCTTTATCTTAATCCATTTTAAGATTATTCTTGGCCTAACCTGTGGTGGTGCAGTGGATAAAGTGTCGACCTGGAATGCTGAGGTTGCCGGTTCAAAACCCTGCACTTGTCTGGTCAAGGCACATATGGGAGTTAATGCTTACTGCTTCTCCTTTCTCTCTCTCTCTCTCTCTCTCTCCTCTCTCCTCTCTAAAATGAATAAATTTAAATATTTTTTTAAAATTTCTTATCTATGGTGTAAGAAAGTGGTCAGTTTCACTCTTTTGCTTTTAACTGTACTGTTTTCCCACAACCATTTATTGAAGAGACAGTCTTTTTAAAAAATTTTTATTTAGAAAATTAACTTTAAGAGGATGACATTGATCAATAAGAGTACATAGGTTTCAGGTGATTATTTCTATAACATTTGAACTGTTTATGTTGTATACCCAGCACCCAAAGTCAAATTATTTTCTGTCACCTTATATTTGTCCCTCTTTACACCCTTTCCGTAACCCCTTCCCCTCTCCCCACTCACTGAAGTCCCCTTCCTCCTCCCCACATTCTCTTCCCCTTGGTAACCACTTCACTTTTATCTATGTCCATAGTCTGTTTTATAATCCACTTATGCGTGAAATCATAGAGTTCTTAGCTTTTTCTGATTTACTTGTTTCACTCAGTATAATGTTTACAAGGTCCATTCATTTTGTCATAAATGTCACTATGTCATCATTTCTTATGGCTGAGTAGTATTTTGTTGTATATATGTACCACATCTTCTTTATCCAGTCCTCTATCAAGGTACACTTTGGTTATTTCCATGTCTTGGCCAATGTTAATAATGCTGTGATGAATATGAGGCTGCATGTGTCTTTATATACCAATGTTTTTTAGTTTTGGGGGTAGATATCCAATAGAGGAATTGCTGGATGATATGGTAATTCTATTCTTAATTTTTTGAGGAACAACAGTGGTTTCTTCCATGATGGTTGTACTATTTTGCATTATCATCAACAGTGAATAAGGGTTCTTTTTTCTCCACAACCTCTCCAACACTTATTATTACCTGTCTTGTTGATAATAGCTAATCTAACAGATGTGAGGTGTTATCTCATTGTAGGTTTGATTTGTATTTCTCGAATACCTAGCAAAAATGAGCATCTTTTCATATACCTGTTGGCCATTTGTCTGTCCTTGAAGAGACAGTCTTTACCCATTCTATAGTCTTGCCTCCTTTGTCATATATTAATTGACGAGTGTGAAGTTATTTCTAGGTTCTCGGTATTGCTTATTGGGCTTGTTGTCTGTTTTTATGCCAGTACCATACTATTCTGATTACTTTAAGCTTTACATTATGATTTGATATCAGGTAGCATGACACCTCCAACTTTATTCTTTGTTCTCAACATTGCTTTGACTATTCAGGGTCTTTTATGATTCTACACAAAATTTAGAATTATTTATTTATTTTAGTTCTGTAAAAAATATCATTGGTATTTAGATAAAGATTGCTGTGAATCTGTAAATTTCTTTCTTTTTTTTTTTGGCCAGGGCAAACATTTTATTTATATTTTGTAAATTAATTTTAATGAGGTGACATTAATAATTCAGGGTACATATGTTCAAAGAAAACATCTCCAGGTTATCTAATCATTCAATTATGTTGCATATCCATCACCCAAAGTCAAATTGTCCTCTGTCACCTTCTATCTGGTTTTCTTTGTGCGCCTCCCTTCCCCCTATCCATCCTTCTCCTTCCTCCCCCTCTCCCTCCCTCTCCTCCTTCCCCCACCCCGTAACAACCACACTTTTGTCTGTCTCATAGTCCTGTTTTTATGTTCCACCTATGTTTGAAATCATGCAGTTCTCAGTTTTATTCTGTTTTACTTATTTCACTCCATATAATGTTATCAAGGTCCATCCATTTTGTTGTAAATGATCCGATGTCATCATTTTTTATGGCTGAGTAGTATTCCATAGTATATATGTACCAAGGCTTTTTAATCCACTCGTCCTCTGACAGACACCTGGGCTGTTTCCAGATCTTCGCTATTGTGAACAAGGTTGCGATGAACATGGGGGCGCATTTCTTCTTTTCGAACAGTGCTATGGTGTTCTTAGGGTATATTCCTAAAAGTGGGATAGCTGGGTCACAAGGCAGTTCAATTTTTAATTTTTTGAGGAATCTCCAAACTGTTTTCCACAGTGGCTGCACCAGTCTGCATTCCCACCAGCAGTGCAGAAGGGTTCTCTTTTCTCCACATCCTCGCCAGCACTTATTCTGTGTTGTTTTGCTGATGAGCGCCATTCTGACTGGTGTGAGGTGATATCTCATTGTGGTTTTAATTTGCATTTCTCTAATAATTAGTGATGTTGAGCATTTTTTCATATGCCTATTGGCCATCTGTATGTCTTCGTTGGAGAAATTTCTATTCATTTCTTTTGCCCATTTTTTGATTGGATTGTTTGTCTTCCTGGTGTTGAGTTTTATAAGTTCTTTATAAATTTTGGTTATTAACCCCTTATCAGATATGTGTCAAATATGTTCTCCCATTGTGTGGTTTGTCTTTTTATTCTGTTCTTATTGTCTTTAGCTGTGCAAATACTTTTTAGTTTGATATAATCCCATTTGTTTATCCTGTCTTTTATTTCATTTGCCCATGGAGATAAATTGGCAAATATACTGCTGCTACAGATGTCGGAGAGCTTATGCCTATGTTTTCTTCTAAGATGCTTATGGTCTCACGGCTTACATTTAAGTCTTTTATCCATTTTGAGTTTGTTTTTGTGAATGGTGTAAGTTGATGGTCTAGTTTCATTTTTTTGCAGGTAGATGTTCAATTTTCCAAACACCATTTGTAAAAGAGACTGTTTTTACTCCATTGTATGCTATTTCCTCCTTTGTCAAATATCAGTTGTCCATAAAGCTGTGGGTTTATTTCTGGGTTCTCTGTTCTGTTCCATTGATCTGTTTGCCTGTTCTTACGCCAGTACCAGGCTGTCTTGAGTACAATAGCCTTATAGTATACCTTGATATCTGGAAGAGTAATACCTCCTCCTTTATTTTTTCTTTTTAAGATTACTGAGGCTATTCGTGTTCTTTCTTGGTTCCATATAAATATTTGGAATTTGTGTTCTATATCTTTGAAGTATGTCATTGGTATTTTAATTGGTATTGCATTGAATTTATAAATTGCTTTGGGTAATATAGACATTTTAATGATGTTTATTTTTCCTAACCATGAGCACGGTATATGCTTCCACTTGTTTGTATCTTCCTTGATTTCCTTTATCAATGTTTTATAATTTTCCGAGTACAAGTCCTTAACCTCCTTGGTTAAATTTACTCCTAGGTACTTTATTTTTTTGGTTGCAGTAGTGAAGGGGATTGTTTCCTTAATTTCTTTTGCTGACAGTTCATTGTTGGTATAAAAAAATGCTTCTGATTTCTGGGTATTGATTTTATATCCTACCACCTTGCTGAATTCATTTATCAGGTTCAGTAGTTTTTTTGACTGAGACTTTAAGGTTTTCTCTATACAATATCATATCATCTGCAAATAATGACAGTTTTACTTCTTCTTTTCCAATTTGGATGCCATTTATTTCTTCTTCTTATCTGATTGCTGTAGCTAGGACTTTCATAACTAAGTTGAATAAGAGTGGTGAAAGGGGGCACCCCTGCTTGGTACCTGATCTTAAGGGGATTGCTTTTAATTTTTGTCCATTTAGTATGATGTTTGCTGTGGGTTTGTCATAGATGGCCTTTATCATGTTAAGGAATGTTCCCTGTATTCCTACTTTACTGAGAGTTTTGATCATGAATGGGTGCTAGATTTTATCAAATGCTTTTTCTGCATCTATTGAAATTATCATGTGATTTTTGTCCTTTCTTTTGTTTATGTGATGAATCACATTGATTGATTTGCAAATATTGAACCAGCCTTTTCTCTTCAGAATAAATCCCACTTAATCATGGTGTATGATTTATTTCATATATTGCTGGATCCGGTTGGCTAATATTTTGTTGAGAATTATAGCATCTAAATTCATCAGGGATATTGGTCTATAATTTTCTTTCTCTGTGTTGTTCTTGCCTGCTTTCAGGATCAGAATTTTGCTCGCCTCATAAAAGGAGTTTGGAAGTCTTCCTTCCTCTTGAATTTTTTGAAATTGCTTGAGGAGGATAGGAGTTAGTTCTTCTTTGAATTTTTGGTAGAATTCACTCGTTAAGCTATCAGGCCCAGGACTTTTCTCTGTTAGGAGTTTTTTGATAACAGTTTCAATCTCATTTGTTGTAATTGGTCTGTCTAGTTGTTCTGATTCTCCAGGTTGTTTTTTGGAAGATTATATGATTCAAGAAATTTGTCCACTTCACCCAGGTTGCCTAATTATTTGGCAAAGAGTTCTTCATAGTATTTTCTTACAATACTTTGTATTTCTGTGTGTCAGTTGTTATTTCTCCACTCTCATTTCTAATTTGTTTATTTGAGTCCTCTTTCTTTTTTTCTTGGTGAGTCTAGTTAAAGATTCATCGGTCTTGTTTACCTTTTCAAAGAACCAGCTCCTGGTTTCATTGATCCTATGTATTGTTTCCTTAGCCTCTATGTCATTTATGTCTGCTCTGATCTTTATTATTTTCTTCCTTCTACTAGTCCTGGGCTTTATTTGCTGTTGTTTTTCTAGTTCTTTTAGATGAAGGGTCAAGTTGCTTATTTGAGCTTTTTCTAGTTTTCATGGTATGCCTGTAGTGCTATGAACTTCCCTCTCAGTACTGCTTTTGCTATGTCCTATAAATTTTGAGTTGATGTATGCTCATTACCCTTGGTTTCTAGAAACTTTTTAATTTCTTCTTTGATCTTATTGTTAATCCACTTGTTGTTTAATAACATGCTATTTAGTTTCCAAGTGTTTGAGTATTTTTCAGTTTTTCTTTTGTGGTTAATTTCTAGTTTGATGCCATTGTGATCAGAGAAAATGTTTGATATGATTTCAATCCTTTTAAATTTGCTGAGACCACTTTTGTGTCCTAACATGTGGTCTATTCTACAGAATGTATCATGAGCACTTGAAAAGAATGTATATTCTATTGCTTTAGGGTGAAAAGTTCTGAAGATATTTATTAAATCAAGTTGATCTACTGTATCCTTTAAGTCCGCTGTTTCTTTATTAATTTTCTTTTTTGAGGATCTATTCAGTGATGTTAGTGGCGTATTGAAATCCCCTACTATTATAGTATTGCTGTTAATCTTGCCCTTTATATCCATCAAGGTCTGCTTTATGTATGTCGGGACTCCTATGTTTGGTACGTAGATTTTATAATGTTTATATCTTCCTGTTGAATTGTTCCCTTTATCATTATGTAGTGTCCTTCTTTAACTCTTACTACAGCCTTTGTTTTAAAGTCTATTTTGTCAGATATAAGTATTGCTACCCCGGCTTTTTTAATATTTCCATTTGCATGAAATATTTTTTCCATCCTTTTACCTTCAGTCTATGTGCATCTTTTGTTTTAAGGTGTGTCTCTTGTAGACAGCATATGTATGGGTCCTGTTTCTTTATCCACGCAGCTACCCTATGTCTTTTGTTTGGATCATTTAACCCATTTACATTTAAGGTTATTATTGATGTGTAGTTGTTTATTGCCGTTTTATTCTTTAAAGCTGTATTCTTCCTTGGCTATATTCTTTTTCCCCTTTGAACTGTTCTCAACAGGCCTCTTAGCATCTCCTGCAGAATTGGCTTGGTTTTAAGAATTCTCTGAGTTTTTCTTTGTCTGGTAATCTCTATTTCTCCTTCAATTTTAAATGTTAGCCTTGCTGGATAGAGTAGTCTTGGTTGTAGGTTCTTGTTCTGCATTACTTTGAATATATCTTGCCATTCTCTTCTGGCCTCAAGTGTTTCTGTTGAGAAGTCGGATGTCATCCTTATGGGGCTCTTTGTAGGTGAAATTCTTTTTTTCTCTAGCAGCTTTTAACATTTTCTCTTTATCACTTAGCTTTGGTATTTTAACTATGATATATCTTGGTGTAGATTTCTTAGGGTTTCTCTTTAATGAAGTTCTCTGTGCTTCTTGTATGTGTGAAACTTTTTCTAGTCTTAATTTAGGGAAGTTTTCAGCTATGATTTGATTGAACAAAGCTTCTATCCGTTGATCTTTCTCCGCTTCTTCAGGAACCCCTATGATGTGGACGTTATTTCTCTTCATGTTGTCACAGAGCTCCCTTAGAGTTTCCTCAGATTTTTTGAGTCTCTTTTCTTTTTTCTGCTCTGTTTCTGTGTCTTTTTTTATTTTGTCCTCTAACTCGCTGTTTCGATCCTCAGCTTCATCCATTCTGCTTTTAATTCCTTCCATTGTGGTCTTCAGTTCTGATACTGTATTTGTCATTTCTGTCTGATTCTTTTTGATTATTTCAGTTTCCTTTTTTATACTTGCTATCTCTTTATTTAGTTGTTCGTAATGACTATCCATTATTTCTCTAATCTCTTTCAACATCCTAAATATCATTATTTTAAACTCTGCATCAGGTAGTTTGGTTATATCTGGTTCATTCAGGTCCTTCTCTGGGGATTTCTCTTGATTCATTTGGGTTGCATTTCTGTGCCTGCCCATTTTGTCTGTGTGTAAAAAGAGTTTTGCTACTGGAGTCCAATGGGTGTTGCCTCTGTTTTCCCTAGGTGTCGTCTGTCTGCAGACCCACCACCTCCTCTGCTACTGCCTGGGGCGGTTGGGTGTGGGTGTTGCCGGCAATGCCCTTGGCTGCTGAGGTCTCCGCCTCGCCTCCGCAGGAGGGCCTGTATTCTTGTGCCTAGCTCTATAAGCCTCAGCCGGTCTTGGCCTTTGCCCCTCTCCCACAAGTGGGACCATGCACCACACTCAGGCCACAAACCTGGGCATCAAGGGCAAGGGTGAGCACTTTTGCTTAGCTGAGGGTCCCTGTCAGCCTGTTCCTCCAGCCGGGAGGGGCTTTTCGTGCGCGCTCAGCTAGCTCGGGCCTGAAGCCATGCCCCTGCCAACCTCTGCTCCTCGGCTGGGCCAGGCTGTTGCTATGCGCTTAGCTGTGAGCTGGGCTTCAGCCTTGCCCCACCAATCTCGGCTCCTCGGCTGGACCAGGCCGTTGCTATGTGCTCATCCATGCTCTGGGCTTCTGCCCCACCTCCATAGGCTAAGCTGGTTCTGGCAGGGCTTCAAGCCCCGGAGGCCGGGTGCGGCCGCGGGTCTACTTGTCCCTGCCCAGCAGAGGATCTCCACCGGTTTTGGGCTCCTGCTTTTTCCCCACAGGTGGGGTCGCAGGTGGCCCACAGCCGATGGACCACTTTTGCATGTCCCCTTTGCCCTGGCTAGGTTAGACGTAGCTCATGCCAGCCAGCTCAGCCTCTGCCCCTACCGGCAGAACCTCACTTCCGCGTCCCATGGCCGCCCACCCTCCAGCAAGCCCTCAGCAGTGTGGGTGTGGGCACTGCAGCTCAGACCCTAACACTCCATACTATAGTTGTGAAAGCTCCCTCCTTCTAAGCGACTGTGCTCTAATTGCTGCAGGAGAGCCTGTTTAGCTGGTGTCCTGCTTCCTTTGCTGGTTCCAGGGGAAATATTGTTTCAGATTTGTGGAGTGACTCAGCCCAGGGTTTAGGGTGGCTGTCCCTCAAAGCTTTTCTCCCTGTGCCTTCCAGATCGCACTCTCTACCTGCTGCTCCAGTCCTGTCCTCTCTCCCTGTCTCCCGGAGCCCCAGGTGAGTGGTTGTGAGAGAGGTTTTCTGTGCCGTCCCTTTAAGAAGAATCCTGGGTCTGAGACAACTGTCTCTTTCTCACAAACGGTATCCTAACCTGTTTCCCGGCTAAATACTGTCCATACGCCTCTTCTAGGCTCTGGGGCTGCAGGCTGGGGCTTTGTTCCTGTGACTTAGGTCCCTCCCTCTTTACTAAACTCTCTTCCCACCACGCGGTTGTCTCCGGGCTGCCTTTCGCTCCAGGGAGCTGGGCAGTCCTTTCCGCTTTTTCGCTTTTCCTACCAGTCTCAATGTGGCTTCTTCAGTGTTCCCCGGTTGAAGAGTCCTCTCAGTCCAGTTCAACGTTGGTTTATCCAGATGATGGTTCTTAAAATCAAGTTATAATCCACTTTGGTTCTGGGAGTTGGAGGTTGGTATGTCCGCTTACTCCATTGCCATCTTGCCCCCTCCTGTAAATTTCTTTAGGTAGTGTGGACATTTTAATAATGTTAGTTCTTTCTATACCTGAGCACAGTATATCCTTTCATTTATTTGTATCTTCTTCAATTTCTTTCTCCAATGTCTTATAGTTTTCTGAATACAGCTCTTTTACAGAGCTTGATTAAATTTATTCCTAAGTGCTTTATTATTTTTGACACAATTGTAAATGGCATATTTTTCTTAATTTCTCTTTCTGATAGTTTGTTATTTATTTATTACTTCTAATAGTTTTTGGTGCATGTTTTAAGGTTCTTTCTATCCAGTACCATGTCATCCACAAGTAATGACAGTTTGTATTACTTCTTTCTTTCCAACTTGGATACATTTTATTTTAGTGTGTGTGTGTGTGTGTGTGTGTGTGTGTGTGTGTGTGTGTGTGTGTGTGTTTGATCCTAGTGACCAGGACGTCCAATACTATGTTGAATAAAATTGGTGAAGTGAATATCCTTGTATTGTTTCTGATCTTTTTTTAAAGGTCTTATTTATTGATTTTTACAGAGAGAGGAGAGAGAGAATAGGGGGATAGGAGTGGGAAGCACCTACTCATAGCAGTTGCTTCTCATATGTGCCTTGACTTGGAAAGCCTGGGGTTTTGAACCAGTGACTTCAGCATTCCAGGATGATGCTTTATCCACTGTACCACCACAGGTCTCATTTCTGATCTTAAAGCAAAAGCTTTTAGCTGTTGAGTATAATGTTAGTTGTGGATTTGTTATGTATAACCTCTATTATGTTGAGGTATATTTTCTCTCTCCCCACTTTGCTAAGAGTTTTATCATAAATGGATGTTGGATTTTGTCCAATATTTTTCTTATATCCTCTGATATGATCGTATAATTTTTATCATTCATTTTGTTTATGTGTTATATCATATTAATTGATTTGTGGATATTGAACCTGGCTAATTTGTAAATAAATCCCATTTAATTATGGTGTATGTTTTTTTTAATGTATTGATAAATTAAATTTGCTAATATTTTATTGAAGGGTTTTTTAAAAACTGAATTTATTGGGGCAACATTAGTTAATAAAATTATATAGGTTTCAGGGATACAGTTATAGAATACATTATCTGTATATTGTATTATGTGTTCACCACCCCAAGTCAAGTCTTCTTCCATCACCATTTATCGCCTCTTTACTTTCTTCTACCTCCCCCCAATTCCTTTTTTTCTGGTGATCATTATACTGTTCAACTCTCTTGTATCTATGTTTAAAATGTAGTGAGTTTGGGTTAAAAGTCAACCACCAAAATGGATCTCAATACAGACCTAAAGCCCAGAGAAGGAGTGTTGGGCTGATAAGACAGCAATTCATAGAGGCCTCAGAAGCCTAAAATTCCTCCTCAGTACTAAATAATGGGTTGATTCTCTTTTTACAATTAAAATAAAAAGCTGAGTAACATTGCATAAGAGTAACAGAAACTGCCTCATTGGAAACACGAACTATTTACATTAAGTAAAACCCTGTTACAGATTGCATCAGCATGTGTACAGCATGATGAAGCACACTGGCACTGATCATGGAGACAACGTCTGGTACTCATACCACAGGGGCATGTCTGCCACATGAGAGCAAAGTGATGGATAGAGAGGATGTGGCTCACCTCTGGTTCTGAAGTTGGAGAGTCATTCCAGTCCCTCACAGAACCTACCCCTGCTGGTGGTGCAGGTGGCCTGAATGTACCAGTTCCTGTGGTACAAAGTACAATCCCAGCTTGTCTGTGATCTCAGCTGTGTTTATGGCGTTAAAGAAGCCCTGCTTGTTTGTGAACATGAGCAGGACAGCATCCCTGAGCTCATCTTCCCCCAGCATCCACATGAACTCCACTTGGGCCTCATTTACATGTCTTGGTCATTACTGTAAACCACAAAGGTAAAACATTGTGTGTTCTGGAAGTAGTGGTACCACAGAGGATGGATCTTGTCCTCACCACCAATGGCCCACACAATAAAGCTGGTATTCTTATTATACTCAACAGTCTCCATGTTGAAACCTATGGTGGGGATAGTGGTTGCAATCTCACTCAGCTTTAGTTTGTACAAGATAGAGGTCTTCCCCATAGCATCCAGATCTATTATAAGGATGCACTTTTTTTTTTTTTTTTTTGCCAAATAGGCCCTTGAAGAAGTTTACAAAGATAGTCCCCATGTCGTAGACCATAGAAAGAGACACTGGCCAGAGAAACCCTCAGTGGCCACAGTGCTGTTGCTGCTCTGAGCCAAGCATGGTTTTCACTTTGGCATTTTAATTATGATGTGTCTTGATGTAGGCCTCTTTGGGACTCTACACTTCCTGGACTTGTATGTCTATTTCCTTTACCATTTAGTCATTTGTAGTACTCCAGCCCACTGGGAACTACCAGTGTGGAAAAAACCTACTCAAGACACAAACTCATTTCAAGAGGAAGCGGGGAAGGCCTGTCAAGGGAGGCAAAGAAGACCTCCAGAATTTCCTTCTCCCTCAGCTTTTATTAATCAGAAACAGAACAGAGGTAACAGGATTACAAGGGAGGGAGACCAGGTGATAAGGGGAAAGAATGATTAATGGCAGTTTTGCTGACATGGAGAAAGGGCTAATTTGGTCAGTACATTCTTTTTCTTTTGCTAATTAAGAAAACAAAGGAAGGGGCAATCTAGAACCTCTAGGCCAGGGGTAGTCAACCTTTTTATACCTACCACACACTTTTGTATCTCTGTTAGTAGTAAAATTTTCTAACCGCCCACCGGTTCCACAGTAATGGTGATTTATAAAGTAGGGAAGTAACTTTACTTTATAAAATTTATAAAGCAGAGTTACAGCAAGTTAAAGCATATAATAATAATTACTTACCAAGTACTTTATGTCAGATTTTTGCTAAGTTTGGCAGAATAAATCTTTATAAAACAACTTACTATAGTTAAATCTATCTTATTATTTATACTTTGGTTGTTCCGCTACTGCCCACCATGAAAGTTGGAATGCCCACTAGTGGGTTGTAGAGACTAGGTTGACTACCACTGCTCTAGGCTAATTTTCTAAAGCCCATTTGCATGCATTCCTTTGTGTCTGCACAAAGGTCACTCACTCATACAGTTTCTTGGTGTTTCCATCCAAGAGACATTCATTCACTCAGGGCTTTTAACTAAAGTTCCCCAATCCAAGTCATAGAGCATTCAAGGTTAGTAGGTGATTCTCTACAGTAATTATTTCTTCAAGTAGACTTTTAATCCCTTAATCTCTCTCTTTTCCTCTGATACCCCTATGATGCCAGTGTTGGTATATTTTGATATATATCTTGATATATTTCATCTATTTTCCTCTAGGTTTATTATGTGTTTTTCTTTTATTCATTTTAGAGAGGAGACATAGAGTGTGTGAGAGAGAGAGAGAGAGAGAGAGAGAGAAAGGAGGGAGGAGCTGGAAGCATCAACTCCCATATGTGCCTTGACCAGACCAGTGCAAGGTTTTGAACTGGCGACCTCAGTGTTCCCAGGTTGACGCTTTATCCACTGCGCCACCACAGGTCAGGCTCACTATGTGTTTTTATAACCACTGTCTTGAACTCTATATCTGTTGTCCTAGAAGTCCCTTATACTGTCCTCATTGTTTTCCTTAGTTCTTTTTTTTTTTTTCTGTTCTAATTGTTTTCCACTATCTTGTCTTCCATATTGCTGATATAATCCTCTGTTTCAGCTAATCAGCTATTGATTTCTTCTAAATGTATTCTTCATTTCCATTACTATAGTCTTTATTTCTGATTTTCTTTTTGTAGTTTCTCTTTCTTGATTTATTTCATCTATTTTCCTCTAAGCTCATTATGTATTTTTATAACCACTGTCTTGAACTCTATATCTGGTAGATTGCTTGTCTCCATTTCAATTAGTCCCTTTTCAGTTTTATCCCCATCTTTTATTTGGAATACGTTTCTTGTCTCCTCATTTTGACTGAGTTCCTGTGTTTGTTTCTATAAACTGGGTAGATCTGCTATATTTCCAGTTTAGCCAGATTGGCCTTATGTAGTAGATGTTCTATGAACCTAATGATGCAGTCTCCCTTTTCACCTGAGCTGGGTACTTCATAAGTACCCATTTCATGGGTTGTGTGCCTTTCTGTTGTAGTTGAGCTTGTCTTGATATTGGCTGTGAGGCTGACTATGACCACAGCAGAGAAGCTGTTGTTCAGGGATTCACCTCATAGAGTAGGAGTTGCTTTACTGGGGCTCTAGTGCCAACCTAATCTACCTTTCAGGTATGCTGTTTGTGGAGCTGTTTAGATGAAGCTCTGTTGCAGTGGTCTGAAGTTGATCACCAGTGTGTTGGTTCTGGAGCCTCTTGGGAGAGATTCTGGTGCTGGCTAAGGCCAGCTGCTTTTTGTGCCCATCTTTGGGCTACTTGATGTGTGCTACAAAATAATCTATGGTTTGTTGCCACTTTTGTTGGGCTTGAAGGAGCATGGGAGAGGCTATGCTGTGAACTGAGAGTGGATGCCACTAGTGCTGGGATGGGACTCTGGTGAGTACTACAATATGAACTGAGGTCTGCTGGCTCAGGTATCACAGTTGTGACTGCTTAGTTGAAGCAACATTCTAAAGCAATGCTGCCTGTTGGGCAGATAAAATATATTATGCTCACTTTGTTAAAGATGGTGCTGCCCAGGTTCAAGTCCGTTGATATTAATGTGAGTTGGGGGATAGGCTGTGGGCAGGCCAGGTCGTTATTGCTCAATATTTAGTTTTAAGAGTAAGCTTTTCCCCACACCCTTGACTGATTACATGATGTAGGCTGGTGCACTCTCATGAGGAATCCTCCCATTATGCCTCAGATAAGTGACTTTGTATCAGAGACTTCCTTGTTTGTAAATTGGATTAAAGGTTTGGATATCTACACTATAAAGTGGGGCAGACTGGGAGTTTGCTCTCTCTCGGTTCCTGAGGTTAGCATTAGAGAGCAGAGCAGAGAAAGGCCACGTGGAGGAAAGGAGAAGCAGCCAAGATGGTGGAGTGCTGAGGAAGAAGTCAGTTTGTGCAAAGTTTGTGCTGAGAGAAGGAGATGGGAAACAGAGGTGAATAAGTCTGGTGAGCTAGAAAGCTCTGATGCTAGGAAACTCGGATAAGTCAGTAGCTTTGTGAGTACTGAATGAGTGGGTTTTGGAGCCCACTGTGTGTTTTTACTTGCCCGCCGGGTGCAAACTAGGATTAAAGCTGATAGCTCACCAGTTCTTGGCTCCGTTGTTTCATTACCGACTGTCCGAATCTAATGCGAACCTGCATGAGCCAGGTGGCCCTGTTGGTGGCCGCGAATACTGGCCTTATAATGACCACATTTTATGACAGGTTTGGGGCCACCTAATTGGAGCTACAATGCAGGTTGAGTTTGGTCACTGCTTATGACAGAATTGGCACCACTTAGCAAGAGGTATAAGGCATGCCAAGTCCAGCCACTGCTTGTTTGGTGTTTAAGATATTTTAGGAAAGCACACAGCTTGAGCCAAAGTAGGTCAATTGTGTGGAAATACCACTGGAAGCATCTTGGATGAAGCATAAATATTAGGTGGAGTGGGGTCTCAGGGAATCACCAGGGTGGGGCTAATGATGTTAGCTAGGTTAGTGGAGAGCTCATATTTGGCAGCAACCTGTGCCTGCCCTCTGGATTGGGGGAGTGTTGGGCAGATAAAATATAATATGCTCACTTTGTTAAAGATGGCACTGCCCGCATGGAAGCCCATCACCCAGGTGATATTATTTGCCTTTATGCTTGGGATGGGTGTGGGGGAAAAGCTGTAATGTAAGCAGGCCAGGTTGTTATGACCTAAGGCTTGGCTTTAAGAATAAGCTTTTCCCCACACCCTTGATTGATTCGATAATGTAGGGTGGTGCACTCTCCTGAGGAATCCCATTATACAGAGACTTCCTTGTTTGTATAATTGGATTAAAGGGTTTGATTCTACGGTATAAAGTGGGAGAGACCAGTAGCTTGAGCTCTCTCGGTTCCTGCTATCTCCATTGCAGGGGCCTCCCTGATCCCTTGACCTCCATGGGAAAAGCTGGTTTTCTGCTTCTCCCTTGTCTTCACTTGTGGCTTGCCTGTATTGGTGAGACACCAATAAACAGAATGGCCTACCATCCTCCGACTCTGCCATTTCTTCACCGTCAGCCCAAATCCAATGGGAACCTGCATGTGAATGGCCACGATGGCGGCTCCTGGCCTTACAGGGAGGGATCAACAAAGAAGCAGTGGTACCTGTCAGCATTTGTGTTTCTGGAGAGGGCTACTTGGATCCCTGAACTCCAGTCCTTACCTTGAAGCTAGTTAAGTTGGTGCTTCCTCATTTATCGCTGGTGTTTTCCAAGCTGCTTTCCTGCATGCAGACCCAGAACAAATGAGATTGTGAGTGAGGTGTTCTATGCACAGACCCATAGGAGAAATCCTGGAACTCCAATAGCACTTTGTCTCGCTTTGATGCAACCCCAACTGGGTTGCACAAGCAGGTGTTATAAGGACTCTTCTCGGCACTGGCATCCCAGGGTAGGGAGCTGGGTGTGGAGCTGAGACCCTCCTTGCTCCTCAGAGGGTACCTCCACAGCTAAGATATCCCCCCCCCAATTTTTAGTTCCTTTACCGTGGGTATGCAACCTGCTTGTTACATGTCTTCACCCCTCCCACATGTCTCGTAGTGGCTTCTTTACATCTTCTTGTCTTCAGGTGGTTCTCAATAATGGTTGTTCTACAATTTAGTTGTAATTTTGATGGTGCTGTGGGAGGAGGTGAACACAGCATTTACTTACTCAGCCATCATGACCAGATGAGAATTCCTGACATCTACTCATGGACACTTTGGTTGTTTACATGTCTTAATTATTATAAATAATGATGCTACAAAATGGAGAAACAGTTGTCTTTTTTGAGTTAGTGTTTTTATTTTCTTTGGCTCTATTCTCCAAAGTGGGATTACTATATGACATGGTAGTTTTATTTTTAATTTTTTAAAATTCCAACTGTTTTTCATAATGGCCTTACCAGTTCACAATTCTACCAGTGGAGCATAAAAATTCCCTTTTCTCCACATCCTCATCACGTTTATCTCTTGTCATTTTGATGATGGCTGGTGTAACAGGTGAGAAGTCATAGCTCATTGTGGTTTTAATTTGAATTTCCCCTAATAAGTGATGTTGAGCATCTTACTATAGAGCATTATAAGTGATATTTTGTAAAAATGGCTATTCAGGTCTTTTGTCCTATTTTAATTGAACTTTTTACTTTTTTACTATCAAGTTGTATAAGTTATTTATATATTTTGAATATTAACCCTCAGGTATATATTTTGCAAATATTTTTCCCTTTTTGGTAGTTTCTTTTGCTGTGTAAAAGCTTTTTTGCCCCAGTCCAAGGGTTTGTTTAGGTAAGAGGAAGGGAGATAGGCAGACTCCCACATGCACCCCAACCAGGATCCACCACCAGGCAACCCCATCTTAAGAGTACCGAGCTATTTTTAGCTCCTGCGGCTGATGCGCTCCAATGGAGCTATCCTCAGTGCCCAGGGACATGCTGGAACCAATTGAGCCACTGGCTGAGGGAGAGAAAGGGAGAGGGAGAAAAGCAGATGGGTCCTTCTCCTGTGTGCCCTGACCGAGAATCAAATCTGGGATGTCCATATGCCAGGCTGACATGCTACCCACTGAGCAACTGGCCAAGGCTACAATCCCAGGGTTTTGAACCAGCAACCTCAGCATTCCAGGTCAATGCTCCATCCACTGTGCCACCACAGGTCAGGCTGTTCAGAAGCTTTTTAGTTTAATGTAGCTCAACTTGTTTAATCTTTGTTACTTGTTTTTGTTACTTTTGCTTTCAGAATCATATATATATATATATATATAATTGCAAAGACCATAAAGACCATGTCAAGGAACTTTTATCCTGTTTTTTTTTTTTTTCTTTCTTTCTAGGAGTGTTACAGCTTCAGGTCTTACATTTAAGTCTTTATTCCATTTAGAGTTAATTTTTTAGTGGTGAGTTATCTAGTTTTATTCTTCTACAAGTAAATATCCAATTTTCCCACCACCAGTTATTGAAGAAATTGGTTTTTCTCCATTGAGTATTCTTGGCTCCCCTGTCAAATATTAGTTGACCATATGTCATGGAGACAATAACTTCTCAGAGACTACATAGCATGCCTCAAGGGACCAAAGGGAGACTGGCTTACAATCCCCTATACAGGTTTCATGAGACAACCCTGACTCCCAGTCCTCACTGGTATTTATTGCTACACACAAAATAGAAGCATGGACAAGAATGAGAAACTTGGAAAACAAAGAAGAGAATGAGAAGAGAATAAGGAAGACTGGAAGGGGAACTTCTTTATAGCAGATTAAAGGACAAGCAAAATAGCTAAAATGTCCCCAACTCTTGATTAAACAGAATTGCTAATTCTACCCTTATTGTGCTGTGTTCAGCACAGTACTTCATTCAGCACTTTTGTCAGTAAAGCCACTGTGATCTTTGCCTCAGGGCACTGAACTCTGTCCTTGTTTTATTTTCCTATTCAGGGCCTCTACAACCATATATGCTTGGGATGATTTCAGGATTTTCAATTTTGTTGCTATTTGCTCCTCTTGGGACAGTGTAAGACATACCAGGACAGCAGGAATTGGAGGAGGAGGGTGGCTGAGGTCTCATGTGCTTGGACTGATTCCTAGACTATGACCAGAGTGAGCACTGGCTCCTTTGTTGGATAGACTTACAGATTTTGGACAATGTGAAATACCCTGATGGGGGTGGAGGGCAGCTTTGCTGGAGGCCCGCCCCCTGTCCCAGGAAGCTTTTCCCATGGTTAGAAAGAAGGCCCAAGAGATTTTGCGCTTTTGGCAAAGTGCTCAGAGACTGGTGAACTGTATCTTTGTAATTGTTGAAATTGTATGAGTTATCATGTTGTTGTAATTTGCCTAATTTTCTTGTGCAGGAATACCTGTGCTTTAGATTGTGAAATGAGCAAAAGGGGTGGAATGTTGGTCAAATAAATTTGTGAATATGATATGTATGTTTGCTCGCTTTGGGTGTGGGAGACAGGCTGTAAGCTGGCAAAGTCATTATAGCCTTAGGCGTACTTTTAAAACTAAGCTTTACCTCACACCCTTGACTGTAGCATCGTGGGAATTGGTGCAGTCTTATGAGGAATCCCATTTATGCCTCAGATAAGTGACTTTGTATCGGAGACTTCCTTATTTGTATATTGGATTAAAGGTTTTAATTTCTACACTATAAAATGTGGCAGAGGAGCCCATACTGGAGAAGAGCCGAGAAAGGCCATGTGGAGGAGTGGAGAAGCAGCCAAGATGGTGGAGTGCTGAAAGAGAAGCCAGTTTGTGCAGAGTTTGTGCAGAGAGAAGGACATGGGGAACAGAGGTATTCCCATGGTTTGGCATGAACCTAAGGACCACAGCAGGGACTATTATTTCTGTCTGATCCATACAAAGGGAATTGGCAAAAAAAAAAAAAGGAATATTATCACATATTCTAATATTTCTTCAGCAATATGACCTACCCCACACTCTGAGACACTCCTGGTTCCAGTTTCCAATGGTTTTATTTCTTCTTCTAAGGATGAAGAAAGTGAACATGGTGAACAAGTGTATTTTGATAAGATGCATGAGGAACTGGTTGTAGAATCTGAAGGGTCTTCTTATGAAGCCAAGCAGTCATTAACCCCTCAGCAGTTTAGCCAACCCGAATTGAATGACTTAGTAAGAGATTTGGGCCTATTAAAGAAAACAGCTGAGTTATTAGCCTCCAGGCTTCAAGAAAAGAATGAACTTCACCAGTCAGCTAAAGTATCACATTTCAGGAAGCATAAAAAAATTTTGTGGGCTTTTTATTCAAAGAAAAACACTTGGTTTACTGTCATAATATCCATAGTTTTCTTAGCCAGCTAGGTGTTACCACTTACAGTCCAACAAAATGGCAGTTATTTCTTGACATCTCTAAACGCAGTCTGAAATGTGTTCTCCTACACAATGGTAATGTTTATGCAGTGGTTCCAATTGGTTATTCAACTCATCTTAGAGATTATAATGACATAAAATTTGTCCTCAACTTTCTGAAGTATGAGGAGCATAACTGGATCATTTGTATGGATCTTAAAATGGTAAGTTGCCTGCTAGGACAACAGAGAGGTTTAATGAAGTATTCTTGCTTTCTGTGTTTGTGGGACAGCCGAGCTCGGGAAAAACACTGGACACAGAAGGAGTGACTGAAACGTGAAGCTCTGGAAGTAGGGATGCAAAATATTGAAAATGAACCTGTAGTTAATTGAGACAGAATCATTTTCCCCCAATTCACATCAAACTTGGTTTAATGAAGCAGTTTGTTCAGGTTTTGAGTAGAGAAAGTGAATGCTTTCAACATATTATTTCTGCTTTTTTTGCCTTGTCTTTTGAGGAGATAAAAGAAGGTGTATTTGATGGACCTCAAATTTGAACCCTCATACATGATGAAGAATTTGCCAGGAAGATGAATAAGGAGGAGAAAGCAGCATGGCAGTCTTTTGTGGCAGTTACAAAGAACTTCTTGGCAACAAAAAAGCAGAAAATGAACTTCTGGTTCAGAGAATGCTGTTGGCTTTTTGCAACATTGGATGTAACATGAGCATTAAATTCACTTCCAGAACAGTCACCTTGATAAGTTTCCCAAAAATCTTGGAGCTGTTAGTGATGAGTAGACTACTGCTGGAGCATCAAACGAGGTAGTCCTCAACAAGTTCACAAATGCAAAATCTACAAATGCAAATTTTTGCCTGAATAGAATTTAAATAAGTTTTGTGCAAATTTTATGATTAAAATAAGTGTTTTAATGTTCTATTTCAGAATTGTAGACAAATTCTGATGCAATCATTATCTTTAGTGTATTTACTGCATTATATAATTATATTTTCACAAAGATGATGCCAAAGAAGACTTTCTACTTCATTATGTTAAAACTAAATGTTGAAAATTTCACAATAAGATGAAAACCTAAAATCTTAAATTGCAAAGACACTGTAGCTTACAGAAAAATACTAATGTCAGATTTAAGATCAGCACTCTCGAATTAGGTAAGAACAAGTGTTTTTGTGGATGCAACAAAAATTTTGTTCCCCAGTGTAATTATTGTTAAGTGTATTTTTATAAGATGACTTACAGTTGTAATTTTAAAATTTGTTTTCTGGTTTTGTAGATCTATTGTTTCTTATCCTGCTATATTTTTTGTGTTTTGAACCCCAGTTTTATCAGTGAGCTTTGACTTCTTAACATGCTTTTTAGTGTAATTATTATGTTTTTTTCTTGTGGTTACCAAAACGCTTACATGTCTTAAAATTGTTAACACCATACTTAAAATTAATAACTTCAATAGAATCCCTAAGCTTTACACTTTTACTTTTCCCACCCACATTTTAGGTTACTGATGTTACAATTTACATTATTGTGTGTGTGTGACAGAGACAGAGAGAGGGACAGATGGGGCAGAGAGGAAGGGAGATGAGAAGCATCAGTTCTTTGTTGTGGCACTTTAGTTGTTTATTGATTGCTTTCTCATATGTGATTTGGGAGGTTATAGCAGAATGAGTGACCCCTTGCTCAAGCCAGCTACCTTGGGCTCAAGCTGCTGAGCCTTGCTCAAACCAGATGAGCCTGCACTCAAGCCAGCAACTCCAGGGTTTCAAACCTGGGTTTCTCCGCTTGGTCAGGCACAATATACATATTTTTATATTATATCACTAATGTCAATTCTTGTAGTTTTGGTTATTTTACTACGTTGGTTTTTACCTACTAAACTAGCAAGTGAATTAAGCACCACCATTATCATATTATAGACTAACTCTGACTATATATTTACTATTACCTGTGAGTTTTACACTACCTTCTGATGTGTTTATAATGTTAATTAACATCCTTTTATGTATACTGAAATAACTTCCTTTAGCATTTCTGGAAAGGCAGGTGATGAATTCACTCAGCATTGCTCAGGAAAGTCTTTATTCCTCCTCCTTCCACCAGGAATAGTTTGGGTTGAGTTTTTCCATTTCAATAATTTGAAAATGTCATCCTATTCTCTTCCTGTCTGAAGTATTTGTTGAGAAATCCACCTGCTGTCTTATTAGGGTTCCCTTGAATGAAACTTCTTTCTTCTGTTGCTACTTTGAACATTATTGCTTTGTCTTTGACTTTTGATTGATTTCATTGTAATGGATTATGGTGTAACTCTATTTGAGTTCAACCTTTTTGGGGTGTTTTGGTTCTCTTGGACCTGGATGTCTATTTCTCTTCCCAGATTTGTGAAATTTTCAGCCATTATTGCTTTAAATGTACTTTAAAGTTCCTTTTTCTTTTTTTTCCTCTTTCTGGAATTCCCATAGTACAAATATTGTTTCTTTTCATTGTGTCCCAAAAGTCCCATTTTCCTGGTGGCTGACTAGTCTGCATAGTTGACTCTGCTTTTGAATTTTTCTATAAAGATTTTCAGGCCCTGTGTAGGTAGCTTCATCCCAATACACCAAGGTTGTGGATTCAATCCACAGTCACAGCATATACATGAATCAACCAGTAGATGCATAAATAAGTGTAACAACAAATTAATGTTTCTCTCTAAAAAACAAAACAAAACAAAAACTCTGCACCATTCCTCTTTCTCTAAGATCAACAAATAAAAAACAATTCCAAGATGGCAGTGGAGTAGGTGGATGTCCCAACTGCCATCTTCTGGGACCTAATTGAATTACAACTTAATTTCAGAACAGTCATCTTGAAAAACCAACTTTGGACTAAATGAAGAGAAGTCTATAACCAAGGATCACAGAGAAGCCACATTGAGACTGGTATAGGAAGGGCGAAGATGCAAAAAGGCTGCCTCACTCCCAGGAGCAAGTGATGGTACAGGGTCCAAAGGGACTCTCACTGCATGGAGGTTTGCCTGAGAGGTGAAGGTTCTAAGCCCAGGGACTTGCACCCCAACCTAGAACCCCAGAGTCTAGAAGAGGTGCCCACATAGCATTTGGTGGTGGAAGAGCTGAAGTTTCTGCCTGCAAGAAAGAGACAGGAGCTCTTGAAGACAGGCTTTGTCTTAAAGGGCCAGAACAGAAAATCTCATTCACAGCCACTTACCCAGGACTCTGGGGGAGTGAGGACTGAGAAAACTAGAGTTGCATGAGGAAAGTGTGAAGTTAGTGATCTAGAGAGAGACACTGTGAGGAACGGCCACCAAAGCCCCTGTGCTGAGTCATCCTCCAATACTTTAGTCACCATATTTCTTGGGCAAAGCAGTTCCCTCCATGTCGCATCAGCCTAGACCGTCAGGAATCTCTCCTGACCCACCCTATGGAAATTAGGCCATTCTGAGAGGTAAGCCAAGAAACAGAGGACACATCAATTACTCAGTTTTCTGGTGTTGAGGCCATAAATCCCCCTCACCCCCCAGCCTACACTCCCAAGTCTATCACTCATGCTTCTGCTTCATGAAAGACTTAGTTGACACTGTCCAGACTATGGGCAGACCAAATCTCTAGGTTTCAGAGGCCACAACCACTGGACTCCAAGTAACCACACCCTACTGAGGTCTGTAAAAAAGTCTGGACAGACTCACACATAGGGCTGAGGGGCAGTAGCCATACCACTCATCCTTCCTAATTCCTGAATTTCCCTAGGATCCAGACTCTACCAGAAGTTTTATTTCAGTGACTGAGCCCCAAAAAACAGCCAGAAAACAGAGGCTGGATGAGGCAGGGTGTTAGGAAGCCTTGGCCTTTAACTGACCTTCCCATAGGGCCAGTGTGGGTAAAAGCCAGCCTTTGTGTGTGGCTTGGTATTTCCATGTGTACCTTGTAGCGACAAACTTCCTTTATCGAAAATATGCCTCCAGTAGGAAAAGTCACAAACTCAGGATTGTCATAGCTCCAGAAAGTTGCTGAGGGCCAGTCACACATAGTGTTCCCTACTGGTCTCTGCCAGGTCCCCTCCAGGAAGGCCCAGGGCTGGCATATCCAGAGGCCAGCTGCAGAAAGCATTAGTTCAGGACCTAACGACTCTTGCTGGAGGCGTGTCCTAAGAGAGGGCTCATCAGACACTCGGCCCAGCTGAAGCAAATTCCACTTTCTGTGATCTGCACCGGCACAGCGGCTCATGCTCATTGGACAGTGTGGAGCTTCACAGCCAGCTGGCACAGGTTCTGGATATCCTGCCCTGCTGGGCTAGGTTCCACAGGGGGAAGAGAGAGAGACTTAGAACATTATTCAAATTGTGGGTCCCCAACAAGCTTATTGTTGAATCCAGTTGAGGGACTTAGCCACTGTCTGGGGGGGCACAATCAGCCCCAGAGGAGGACTCTCTCAGTCTTCCTCCCTGAAATCAGGGTCTCACCAACTGGAATAACTTCTGAAGAGGGGACTGTCAGCCACACCCAATCTGAACCTGCTGCTTTCCTCACTGGGAAGAAATAGAATTGGAATATCCAGCAGTGTCTGAGGGCTTCGGTTCTGGAATAGAGGCCACTTTCCCTGTATTGAGCTCCTGATGAAGAGACCCCTGAATTAGGGGGTCCCATTAACATTATATTTCCAGTCTCAGCTGCCCTTACCCACCAAGCTTGCAACCTGTACAGGGGTTGGTGTGTGAGGGCAGTCTGAGCCCACATTATCATCTTTCTACAGAAGACTCTGTGGGAAGAACAGGCAGCTACAAGAGGAGGTGGAGGAGCTAAAAACTGGAGGCAAATCTTACGGAGCTTGGAGCTTTTATGGAACTGCTTTCAGCTCTAAGCAGGAATAAGCTGATCCTTATATACAGGTAAGACCCTCTCACACTACCCAGGCATAGAAAACACAGACACAAACAGTGAACAGAGAAGTACCTCCAGAAAGGTAGCCCACAGCAGGTTACAAACAATGGCTGACAACAATCCACAAAGACCCAGAACCAACACAACTAGCAGTGGGTGGTAAAGTGCACTAATGCTAGACTCAGCAAGCTACACAAACAGCATGCCCCCAAAAGTATTCCAGTAGTAGGCACTAGACACTGCAGAGAATAAACAGGCCCATCAAGACAGACACTGAACAGTATTAAATACATGTGATCAAGGTTGACCCTTAGAGTCAGCCAGCCTGTAGAAATAACCACACTCATAAAAAGATCAACTGTGTTCAATACTCACATAAAACAGGAGGGTAAACACTACCATCAAGAAGAACCTGGAGCAAAAAACAGGTGGACTGGAGGTCAGAACCAATAAACCCATCTTCCTCATAAAGAGACCACAACAAATTTTAGAATCAGAGAAGAGCTACCTAATACACAGACAAAACGGGCAAAGAAATGTGACTCAAATGGATCAACAAGAGAAATTCCCAGAAAAAGAACTAAATGATATGAAAAGTAACCAAACTACCAGACACAGAGCTTAAAATAATGATTATTAGGATGCTCAAGGACCTTAGAGCAACAATGGATGATCACAACGAGACTTAAACAAAGAGAAAGCAAGTACTGAAAAGGACATCAAAATCATAAAAAGGAAACAGTCAGAAATGACAAATACAATATCAAAAATGATGACTGCACTAACAGGGATCAACAGCAAGCTAAATGCAGTGAAGGATCAAATCAGCAATTTCAATGACAAAATAAATGTAAGCACAGAAGCAGAGAGGCAAAAAGAAAAGAGGCTAAAAAAGACTGAGGAAACTCTAAGAGATCTCTGTGACAACATGAAGAGAAACAACATTCACATCATAGGGGTTCTTACAGAAAAGAATGAACAAGAGATAGAGATGTGTTTGAAAAAATTATAGCTGAAAAATTTCCTAAATTGATAATGGAAAAAGTCGCACAAGTTCAAGAAGCACAGACAGTTCCATTAAAGATGAACCCAAGGAGTCCTATACCAAGACACATCATAATTAAAATACCAAAGTTAAGAGATGAAGAAAGAATACTAAAAGTTGGAAGAGAAAAACAGTTAATTACCTACAGGGTAGGATGACATCTGACTTCTCAAAAGAAACATTTTAGGCCAGAAGTGATTGGCAAGAAATATTCAGTGATCCAAAATAAAAACCTACTATAAAGACTACTTTATCCAGTAAGGCTATCATTTAAAATTGAAGAATAAATAAAACGCTTCCCAGACAAAAAAAGTCTCAAGAAATTTATTACAACCGAAGTAGTACTGCAAGAAATGTTAAGAGGCCTGCTATAAAAAGATCAAAGGAAAAAAGAAATTGAGAGAAAGAGGATTTCAGGTTTAAAGAATAAAATGGCAATAAATAAGTACATGTTAATAATAACCTTAAATGTATATGTATTAAATGCTCCAATCAAAAAACATAGGGTAGCTGCACGGATAAGAAAACAGAACCCATATATATGCTGTAACAAGAAACCCACCTCATAACAAAAGATACACACAGACTGAAAGTGAAGGGTTGAAAAAAGTATTTCATTCAAATAGAAATGAAATAAAAAGCTAGCATAACATTACTTGTATCTGACAAAATAGCCTTAAGAACAAAGGCTATAATAAGGACAAAGATCATTACATAATGGTAAATGGAGCAATCCAACTGCAGGATATAACCATTGTAACATTTATACATTTAATATAGGAGCACCTAAACATATAAAGCAGATTTTGATTGACATACAGGGCAAGATCAACAGCAGTACTATAATAGTAGGGAATTTTCATATCCCACTAATGTCAATAAATAGATCCACCAGACAGAAAATTAGCAAAGAAACAGCAGATTTAAATGACATGCTAGATCAAGTGGATTCAATTATTATCCTCAGAACATCTCACCCCAAAGCAGCAGAATATACATTCTTTTCAAGTACTCATGATACATTTTTCTAGGATAGACCACATGTTAGAATACAAAAAAAGTCTCATTAAGTTTAAGAAGACTGATAAAATATCAAGCATCTTCTCTGATCATAATGGCATGAAACTTGAAATCAACTACAATAGAAAAACTGAAAAAACATTCAAACACTTGGAGGTTAATTAGCATGTTATTAAATAACAAATGGGTTAACAATGAGATTAAGGAAGAAATAAAAAATTTCCTTAAAACAAATGAAAATGAACTTAAAACAACCCAAAATCCATGGGACACAGAGAAAGCAGTCCTGAAAGAAAAGTTCATAGCATTATAGACATACCTTAAGAAGAAAAACTCAAATAAACAACCTAATCCTGCATAAAGAACAAAACAAAAAACAGGAAAAGAACAACAAATAAAACACAGAGGAAGTAGAAGGAGGGAAATAATAAAGATCAGAGTGGAAATAAATGACAGAATGGTGAAAAAATCAATACAAAAGATCAATGAAGCCAAGAACTGGTTGTCTGAAAAGGTAAACAAGATCAATGAACCTTAAACCAGACTCCTGAAGAAAAAAAGAGAAGAAACAAATAAATAAAATTAGAAATGAAAATGAAGAAGTAACAACTGATACCATAAAAATACAAAGGATTGTAAAAAAAATACTTTGAAGATCTATATGTCAAAATATTAGACAACCTAGGTGAAATGAACAAATTTCTAGAAACATACAATCTGCTAAAACTCAATCTTGAAAAATCAGAAAACCTAAACAGACTGATTACAACAAATGAAAGTGAAACAATTATCAAAAAAATTCCTACAAACAGTAAGTCCTAGACTGGATGACTTCACAGGCAAATTTTACAAAAAATTCAAAGAACTAACACCTATCCTTCTCAAACTATTCCAAAACTTCAAAGAGTGAAGACTTCCAAGCTCATTTTATGAGGCAAACATTATCCTTATTCCAAAACCAGGTAAAGACACTACAAAAGAAAACTATAGGCCAAATATCCCTGATGAACATAGATGCTAAAATCCTCAACAAAATATTAGCAAACCACATCCAGCAATACATTAAAAAGATCATACATCATGACTAAGGGGGATTTATTCCAGGAGGCAAGGTTGGTAAAATATTTGCAAATCAATAAATGTGATTTATCACATAAGCAAAATGAAGAACAAAAATCACATGATTACATCAATAGATGCAGAAAAAGTATTTGATATGACCCAGCACCCACTTATGATCAAAATTGTCAGCAAAGTGGGAATACAGGGAACATACCTCAACATAGTAAAGGCCATATATATTAGAAACTTGACAGCAAATATCAAACTCAATGGACAAAAATTAAAGCCAACCCCCTTAAATCAGGAACAAGAAAGGGGTACCCCTTTTCACCACTCTTATTCAACATAGTTCAGGAAGTTCTAGTCACAGCAATCAGACAAGAAGAAGAAATAAAAGGCATCTAATCTGGAAAAGAAGTAAAAATGTCATTATTTGCTGATGACATAATACTGTACATAATAAACCCTAAAGTCTCAGTCAATAAACTACTAGACCTGATACATGAATTTGGCAAGGTGGAAGGATATAAAATTAATATTCATAAATTAGTGGCATTTTTATACACCAACAATAAACAGTCAGAAAGAGAAATTAAGAACACAATCCGTTCACTATTTGACCAAAATAAATAAATAAAGTACCTAGGAATAAATTTAACCAAGGAGGTAAAATACTCAGAAAATTTTAAGACATTGCAAAAGGAAATCAAGGAAGATAAAATCAAATGGAAGCATATACTGTGTTCATGGATAGGAAGAATAGACATCATTAAAATATCTATACTACCCAAAGCAATCTATACACTCAATGAACTTCCTATTAAAATACCAATGACATACTTCAAAGACCTAGAACAAATATTCCAAAAATTTATTGGAACTAAAAAAAGAAAAAAACCTGAATAGCCTCAGCAATTTGAAAATAAAGAACAAAGTGAGAAGTATCACACTTCCTGATATAAAGTTATACTACAAGGGCATTGTAATCAAAAGAGCTTGGGATTGGCAGAAAAACAGGCATACAGATCAACGCAATAAAACAGAGAACCCAGAAATAAACCTATACCTTTATGGTCAACAGATATTTGACAAAGGAAGCAAGAATATACAACGGAATAAAGACAGTCTCTCTTTAATAAATGGTGTTGGGAAAATTGGACTGGTACAAACAAAAAAGTGAAACTAGACCACCAACTTAAACCATCCACAAAAAGAAACTCAAAATGGATAAAGACTTAAATGTAAGTCACAAAACCATAAAAATCTTGGAAGAAAACATAAGGTAGTGAACTTTCCGATATTGCTTGTAGCAATATTTTTGCTGATATATCTCCATAGGTATGTGAAATAAAGGACAAAATAAATGAATGGAAGTATATCAAAATAAAAAGCTTTTGCAGAGCAAAAGACACCATTAACAAAATAAAAAGTCAATCCACACAATGAGAGAACATATTTGCCAAGACATCTGATAAAAGGTTAATAACTAAAATTTATAAAGAACTTCTAAAACTCAACAGCAGGAGGGTTATCAATCCAATTAAAACCTGGGCAAAGGAGGATTCCAAGACAGTAGCAGAGTAGGCAGATGCACAGACTCTCAGCGCATACCACCAAATTGGATTACAAATAAATTTAGAAACAGTCAACATGAAAAACCTAATTTGGATTAAAAGAACAGGTCTCAAAAACCAAGGAGCAAAGAAGAATCAACAGCAATCCTAGTAGGGAGTGTGGGGGCACAGTGGGGGCTCTCCTGCTTCCAGAAGTGAGGGGAGGCTGAGAGTCCAAAAGGGCTATCATTACAAGGATGAGAGACCATGAGAGATGGGGGTCCTCAGTTTCAGAACCAGAGACCTAGCCTAGAAATCCAGGGACTGGAGGAGACAGATAGAAAGCACTGAGAGGGGAGAAGAGCAAAGTTCTGTGTGTGGGAAATGGCGGGGGGTGCCTTAAAGGGACAGAGCAGAAAATATCACTCACAGCCACTAGCCTGGGTCCTTAGGGGTGAGGAGGGCTGAGAGGACTGGCTTGTCTTCCAAAAGGAAAGTGGGGAGAGTGAGACAGATGGTGACAGGCAGAGGAATGCCTGAGATGACCTGAGAAGATGACCCATCCAGTGTGGCCATAGCTGGGGGAGGTCTTGATCACCACACACAGCAAAGCCTAAAGTGGTTCCAGGTGACCCACCTACAAAAAACTCTCCAGCTCCAATCAGCGTGAAAGACACAGCTGGAAGCAGGAAGTGGGGCAGAGGGGCAGTAAATCTAGTCTTCAATGAGATTTGAGATACACCTCTCCCTACTGAAACTGAGAACACGCCCACCTTCAGATTCTCAGAAGTCACACCCACCCCATTCCTGGATATAATTTCAAATAAGCCCCATGTGGAGATCAGTAAAGAAGCCCACTGCTGAGTTAAGTAAACTGAAAACAGACAAATTAAGACATTAAAGCGATTCTACTAGTTAAGGAGACCACAACTGGAACAAACCTGTAAGCCACACCCAGAAACAATGGGAAGAGAGAGAAACTTAAGTCATATAAACCAACAAGAAAAATCCCCAGAAAAAGATTTGGATGAAATGAAAGTAATAAAATTACCGATGCAGAGTATAAACTAATGATTGTTAGGATGCTTAAGGATCTCAAAGCTACAATGGATGGACTTAATGAACACCTAAATAAATTGTAAGCATCAAAAAAGACAGGAAAATCATAAGAACCAGACAGAAATGACAAACACAATATTAGAAATGAAGACTACACTAGAAGGAATTAAAAGCAGGCTGGATGAAGCAGAGGACTGAATCAGCGACTTAGAGGACAAGATAAGCAAAAGCATGGAAGCAGAACAACAAAAAGAAAAGAGGATCAAAAATTCTGAGGAAACTCTAAAAGAGCTCTGTGACAACTTGAAGAGAAACAATATCCACATAATACAGGTTCCTGAAGGAGAAAAGAAAGAACAAGGGATAGACAACCCTGATTGAAGAAATTATAGCTAAAACATCCCTAAATTGATGGAAGAAAGAGACACAGAGGTTCAAGAAGCAGAGAGAACCTCATTAAAAAAGAACCCAACGAGACCTACACCAAGATACATCATAATCAAAATACCAAAACTAAGAGATAAAGAATACTAAAAACTGCAAGAGAAAAGGAGTCAATTACCTACAAGGGAATCCCCATAAGGATGACATCCGACTTTTCAACAGAAACACTTGAGGTCAGAGGGAATGGCAAGAAATATTCAAATAATGCAGAACAAGAACTTACAACCAAGGCTTCTTTATCCAGTAAGGCTATCGTTTAAAATTGAAGGAGAAATAAAAAGCTTCCCAGACAAAAAACAAAACAAAACAAAAAAGCCTCAAGGAATTCATCAAAACTTAACCAATGCTGCAAGAAATGTTAAGGGGCCTCCTGTAGACAGAACAAAGTGGGGAAAAAAATCTAACAAAAGAGGAACCACACCATTATGGCCAATTGATATTTGAAAAAGGAGGTAAGAGCATACAATGGAGTAAAGACAGTCTCTTTAACAAATGGTGTTGGGAAAATTGGACATCCACCTGCAAAAGAAATGAAACTAGACCACCAACTTACACCATTCCCATAAACTCAAAATGGATAAAAGACTTAAATGTAAGCCGTGAAACCATAAGCATCCTAGAGGAAAACAGGCAATAAGCTCTCTGACATCACTCGCAGCAATATGTTTGCTGATTTATCTCCACGTGCAAGAGAAATAAAGGACAGGATAAACAAATGGTACTATATCAAACTAAAAAGCTTTTGCACAACTAAAGACAATATGAACAAAATAAAAAGACAAACCACACAATGGGAGAACATATTCGACAATACGTCTGATAAGGGGTTAATAACCAAAATTTATAAAGAACTTATAAAACTCAACACCAGGAAGATAAACAATCCAATCAAAAAATGGGCAAAAGAAATGAACAGACACTTCTCCAAAGAGGACATACAGATGGCCAATAGGCAGGTGAAAAAATGCTCAACATCACTAATCATTAGAGAAATGCAAATTAAAACCACAATGAGATATCACTTCACACCAGTCAGAATGGCACTCATTAACAAAACAACACATAACAAATGCTGGCGAGGATGGGGAGAAAAGAAAACCCTCCTGCACTGCTGGTGGGAATGCAGACTGGTGCAGCCACTGTGGAAAACAGTATGGAGGTTCCTCAAAAAATTACAAATGGAACTTCTTTTGATGCAGCCATCCCACTTTTAGGAACATATCTCAAGAACACCACATCAATGATTCGAAAGAAAAAACACATCCCATTTTTATGGCAGCATTGTTTACAATAGCCAAGATCTGGAAATAGCCCAAGTGTCCATCAGTGGACGAGTGGACTAAAAAGCAGTAGTACATATGCACAATGGAATATTATGGGGCCATGAATAAGAAGAAAATATTACTTTTTGTGACAGCATGGATGGATCTGGAAACTATTATGCTAAGTGAAATAAGCTAGGCAGAAAAAGAAAAATATATGACCTTACTCATTTGAGGAATCTGACAAACAATATGAATTGAGGAATGAAATAGAAGCGGGATCGATGAGGGTACATTGTTGGGGGTGAGGGTGTTATACTGAGTGGGAAACTTGAATCCATGTTAACACAATAAATTTACAAATTTAATTAAGTAAATAATAAATTCTTTGGTTATTTTATTTTTCAGCTCTAGGATTTCAGTGATTTTTGCCCAATGGTTACTATTTCTTTGTTAAACTTGTTATGTTGATGAATACTTTTCCTAATTTTGTTTAGGTGTCAGGTTGTATGTTCTTGTAGTTCACTCAAAATATTTGAGAATTATTCTGAATTCTCTGCCTGAAAGTCATCATAGCTTTCCATTTGGTTAGGGTGTGTTATTAATGCTGTACTAGTTTCCTTTGATGGTGCAATATTTATGATCTTTGATTCCTTATATGATATCCATGCATTTGAATAATTTGTCTCCTCTTCCAGAGTGTGCAGGTTCACTTTGGTAGAGACAGTCCTTCAATACTCAGGTCAGTTTGTATTTCTGGATGGGTCTGCTGGTAATGTCTCTGGGTAGGTGGGACCTACTAGTGGTCTTTTGTAGACATGGCAACCATTTGAGCTCTGATGTTCGGGTGGTGGGGAGTGTCTGGCTGAGTCTAGTTGGATAATACTGCTGGCTTGGTTCCCTGCCCATGGGAGGCTGTAGGAAGGGCTCTGAATTTGCCTAGATTCTCTGGTCAGGTTTACTGGATGGTCAGGATTTTGTATTAACCTCAGAAGCAGGTAGGGTTTTAAATTAGTTTTCCTTCTTTGTCTTTGAGGAGGGGAGATAATAAGATAGACTCCCACATGCGCCCCGACCAAGATGCACCCAGTAACCTCCATCTGGGGCTGATGCTTGAATCAACAAAGCTATCCTCAGCACCTGAGACCAATGCTCAGACCAACTAAGCTATCCTTATATTCAGGCTGAAACCAACTTAGCCACTGGTTCTGGGAGAAGAGGGCATGAAGGGGAAGAGGAAGGAGAAAAGCAGACGGCCACTTCTGTGGTGTGCCTTGACTAGGACTAGAACCCAGGACATCCATATGCTGCTAATGCTCTACTCACTGGGCAAACCGGCCAGGGGCAGTTTTCCTTCTCTGGCAGGACAGTAGGATGGGACCCAAGATCTGCATGGTTTGTTGTTTGAGGATCCAAATTGGCTAGGAGTGTGCACCGAGTATCTTGGTCAGGTGAGGCCACTTGATTTGGTTCTGCAGATGAGGAAAGCCACAGCTCCTTTCTCTTTAATGTCACTGTAAGCATGCCTTTTGGAGGGCCTTGCGCAGCTTCTCATGTGCTGGTAATCCAGTTGGTAAGGTAATACAGCAGGGTGGGCTGAAGGCCATACTTGGCAATGATTGAGGGTATGAATTAGTTTCCCTACGTAGTGTAGAAATATCTCCAAGACCACTTAGGCTCTTTGATACCAGACTCAAGCTGACCCATGCCCTAAACTCCTTGGCTGAAAAGAGCCACTGGTTTTATTCTGGGGGTAGTCATTTCTGCCTGCCCATATCTTGGCTTGAGCATTAATGGATTACGAAGCAGCTTCTTGGTTCCAGTGAGCTCTTCCTGTCAGATAGGACCTAGGGCCATGCTCCTGTCTGGGTGGAACTGGGAAGGCCCACTTTAGCTAACTCCCAGATTTTCCCAAATGCGCTTTTGGTCAGGATGGAGAAGGGAGCGATGTTCTGCAGAGGGTGGGCTATAACCCATCCCTCCTGTCTGGGCATGGGCACACCAGGCTCCAGGGCCTGCAAAACTCATTGAAGGACCCAAATCAAGCAGACCTGCTAACATCCTTGGTGAGTCTGTGCCATTGATAATTCTGCAAAGGAGCCAAGTTGCTGGTTAGGCCTCTGAGGGAAGATTTGTCTGCCAAGATCCAAGTGCTAGTGTTGGAGGGCCCTCCCTCCATTTTTGGCTGTTAGATTCCCAGTAGTTGAATCCTGCAGATTCCCCCTTGTGATCCCCAGGCGTAAAACCAGAGTATATGGGCTCCCATGAAGGGGACCACAGTGTCGGGGGTGCTGGATGTCATCCGAGGTTCTTTTTCTACTGGAGGAACTATAGGCTCAGGGGGCACCTCTCTGCATGGTGCTGCGCTGGCCTGGGGGAGGGGCAATGTAGTCAGCATGGTGCCATTTCTCTTATCTTTCCACTCCGGCTGTCTTGGTCTCTGTGGTATACTCAGGAGGTTACTGCAGCATCACTCCCATGTTCTAGGATTCTGTCAGCGGTACTTTGTCCATGACAGTCGTTCTTGTAAGGGGGAATGAAGTCAGGAATAACCCGTCACCACCTTAGTGACATCATACTTCTTTACTACTGCATTCTTAGAATATCCTCAGTGATTAAAAAATAAAACAAAAACCTCAAGATTCTTTCAAGGTAAACCTGATTTCTGAATATTGCCAAGTCGCTTGTGGTCAAATCTAAGATAAGTGGTGGGTCACACAGAGTATAATTATAAAGCTGTGAGTCACATCCCTTTTGCCTACACACTCTTTTTGAGAATGTGATTAAGCCTATAAAGTCTAGAAAAAGGAAGGCTGGCAGATGAAGGGTATATTTTGCATTTGAAAGCACAGGTCTGTTGTTATGAGTACTTTTAAGAGTTTTATCAAAAACTGGGGTTTTTCCCAAAACACCAATTCAAAAGAATATATGCACCCCTATGTTCATAGCAGCATTATTTACAATAGCCAAGATTTGAAAGCAGCCCAAGTGACTATCAGTAGATGAGTGAATAGAAAAGCCATGTTACATTTACGCAATGGAATACTACGCAGCCATTAAAAAGAAGGAAAACTTACATTTTATGACGGCATAGATGAACCTGGAGATCATTATGCTAAGTGAATAAAAAGCCAGTCAGAGAAAGACAAGTATGGTATGATTTCACTCATATATGGAATCTAATAACAAAATGAACTTATAAGAAAAACAGAGGCAGACTCATAGATAGAGCTGTTGAGGGGGTAGGGCTGCATTAGGGGAGGTAGAGGGATTAAGCAAAAAGATTTAAAAAACCTCATGGACATGGACAACAGTGTGATGATTGCCAGGGTAGGCAGGAAAGTGCAGGAAGGTATCTGGGGATAAATGATGATGGACAAAGACTTGACCTGAGGAAGGGAGAACACAGTACAGTGTACAGAGATGTGTTGTAGAATTGGCACCTGAAACATATATTTATGTTAATCAGTGTCACCCCAATATATTAAATTTAAAAAAATGGGGTTTCTAAATAGCACTTGAGTTTCCTCGGAGTGCTATGCACGCCTGGAGACTGTGTTGAAGGGTTGGAACAGTCCATCCTCCAATCGCTCTTCATTAGCTCCACCTTTCTTCATTTTGAATGTAAGCTTAATGAGGGCAAGGGCTTGTGTTTCATTCACTGCTGTTCCTAGAACAGGTCCTGGTACTTACTAAGCCATCATTATTTATATAATGAGTGAATGGATAATTTAATATTGGCTCCCAGGTAATATTTCAGTTATTCAAATAACTCTTGTGCTGAAACCATTCTAAAGAAATATTGCCACAGGTAATTCAAGTGCAAATATTTCTGGGTGCATAATGGGTGGTAAGGTTTTCTTTGAGATTTAGACATATCTCAGGATTAGTAATACAGTATCAATTCTGTTTAAGAATGAGTTCAGACAGAATCTCAGGTCAAGGCACAGTGAGCATTCAGTGATAGCACAATGGTCACTTTCTAAAATAGAGACCTGGGCCAAGAAGCTCTTCAATAGGGAGCTCCTTTGCTGATGGATGAGGTTGTCAAAGCAGTCATACATTCGAGCCTTTATAAAGGGAAGTACAAGAATAAAACCTGTTTCACAATATTACTTATTTTGTATGTGCCTATTGGTGGCCCCAAAATCAATGACTGAATACTGGTTCTGGATTCACTGGCTAAAATAAAGTGCCTTTGCTTCTGGGTGATATGAGGACTGTCAATGTAAAGTAACAGGACACAGAGTTCTGCTTACAGAAACAGCTTTCAATTTTGCTGAAAATAGCCACATGAAAACCAAAAAATGTTTTCTTAGAAAACAAACACAGGCAGAGAACTTGTGTAAAGATATTTTTTTAAAAGACATTTCATCTAGCAGGGGTGATACAAAAGGGTTATATAAATTTATTTGTCATATAACAATCGATTAGCTTAGAAAAATTTCCCATTTTTCAATGTTTAATTCCATCTCTTACTTAAAAAAAATCATTAAAAGGACAAAAAACCCACACAAAAATACAATCTGTATCTGTTCTATATTTACAGATAATTGGTCACTATTAAGGCACAGATTGATTAAAAACTACCATTTATTCAAATAATCCAAATATTTTGTGCATCATATAACACTGACAACACCAAGTACTGTAGTGTCATATTCCCTTCCTTGCATCAAGAGAAAGTGAGAAAAGTAATTTCCAGTGTTTTTATTAATTTTTAACCACCCTATTTAATCTAGTTTAATTGGGACAGTTTTTCTTTTGGCGTAAAGGGCTGTTCATCAAACCTCTGTCAACTTAATACTGAAAATTCCCTCCATCAACCTTGTGTGGTGAGTGCGTGGTAGAGAGGGCTGGTAAAGAGCGCCAAAAGATTTTTATTTGGGTAAGTCTTATTGAAGAAACGATAAAATTTAGAGCACTGGGTTGCTGAACAAGAAACAGATCTGGAATTCTTGTGCTGAATGTGCAGCAGTATGTGTTTGTACAGCCACATTAGATGGGGAGCTCCACGTGACAACGTGTACTTTTGACACGTGTGGAGGATGATTCCATCATACTTGCAAAGGGAGCAATCCAGTTTTCTGTCCTTAAGCAGATACAGTTTAGTTTAGGAACAAGTGTCCCTTTAGTGCTGCTATACTTGATTTTTATAATAGTCCATTATCTATGCCTTTACAGTAACCAACACAATTTTTTTAAAGTGAAAGTTTTTCTGTGTGCAAAATTTCTCTTCAATTCTGTTCTTTCGTGGTAAAATGGCTGGCAAGTATTTCTGATTCTGCCTTTGTATGAAAGTTCCCAATTGTTATGTTTATCTAATGCCTTCTGCTAAGAGCATGCAACAGTGGTTTATGTCCATGTAGATAATCTTGACTAATGAACATAAATAAGTCATTACAGTACAGGTAATTCACAACATTTCCTATGGGAAAGTTTTCCAACAAATTAATGCACTTGGAAATAATATGACTTTGAAGAAAGAGAGGCACTTAGTGATTTTCTTTATGAACTGAAAACCCTTCATAAATCCACAAGATGTCTGAAAAGACCTAGGAAACAATGTTGCCTGATTTCTTTTACTTTCACAGTATAAGATTTTTAACAATGAGTCTAGCCGTTTAGAAAATAGTCATTTTTTCCCCCTCCTTCAGAATTCCACTGTCTTTACAAACTGTTACCCTGGAGACTGAAATAAAGCCTTCTGTTCTCAACAAACATGAGTCTACTTAAAGCAGACCCACATGGTTTTAGGAAAGTCCTTTGACCATATGGAGTACAGCTAATGTATACATGATAAGGACAGTAACCTATTTTTCTTCCTAATGGCAACAGTGTTGTCTTGTCAGATGATTATTTGTCTTTTTTAAATAAAGTGACAATCTAGGGCTCCAGGTATTGAATGCCATCCATTCGGTACCATAAATCTCTAGTAGATATCAATTTAATCAATTATGTACTGTATGCTTATAATATCTAAAAATAAAAAGTTTGATATAAATAATTGTCCCTTAGTGGCAGTATACTAAAAATAGCCCTTTGCTTTTAGACAACCATTAAAATCATTTTAGCAATATAGGCAGCAGCTAAATATGATAACTGCAAAGGGTTAATATTGCAAAGTCCATTTGGTCTTTCTTTGCACCTCTTACAGTGAACTAGGTTCATTGCTAATTGTTTCTAGGATGCTGACATAAATGAACAGAACTGGTCCATAACCAAGTGGAGTCACTTACATTTCCCAAAGTCACAGAATATTCTGCACAAAGACTAATAATCCAGTACCATTTCAAATAAAAATTTAACACAGTTGGAAAAAATATGACTAAATCTGATTTGTACCATTACCTCAGGTAACATAAAAATGACAGAAAGAGAGATAATTTCCACAGGACAAGAAATTAGAAAGTGTAAAGTGCTGAAAGACCTCAATAATTATTTAAAGCAGTACCAGAAAATTCCACTTTGATTATTATTTTTTAAAAATATCCCCAAATACCAAAACAAAACAAGCAAACAATAACTTCAATGTTTTCTGGCATCCCAGATGTCAAATCATCCTTCATTTTAAGTAAAAAAAAAAAAAAAAAAAAAAAAAAAAAATCAGTGCATATGTTACATAGGTAAATAAAAACAGGAAGTAAAGCCCTATCCTCATATTGCAAATTCTGTCCAATTACCATTTTTCAAAAAAGTGATCTGCATGTGGTGTTCTGTATGATGACATAAGAACATCTCTTTTTTCTTCCTTTTTGGCACAAAATTCAGGTGTGAATAAGAAGCTTTGGTCCTGATACCAGACACCAGAGTGCTAAGGACGGGGTGCAGTGAAGGTGTTCACAGATCTCCTGTGTCCAACGAGAGAGCTGGCAGATGTGAGCGCGGGGAGCACCGCTACCAGCGGCCACTGACGCTGGCAATGTCCGAGTGATACTGCCGGGGCAGCCGCCCACTGGCTCCGCCTTCCAGGAAAGAGGCGCGTGCATTTGGCGGTTCAAAAAGCTTTCTTCGGTTTTTATTTAGTTCTAGAGAAAGGGAGAGAGAGAGAATGGTCAGAAACTCCACAGAGAACTTCTCTAATCTACAGGACATGGCAGTAGAGCTCAGAAAATGGTGGTGGCATTGTAGGTTTTGAGGGGAAAGTCAAGTCTGGTAGCAAAAGGAAAACCTTTCGGTGATGGTCGAATCATTTCTGAAATGCTATAAAGTCTGATATTAAAAGTAACATGTTGGTAGCCAAGAGAACCAGGTACAGCTAATAGTTTTTATTGCAGTTTGTAAACTATCTGGGATATGCTATTCTTACAACCCTCTAAATTCTTGGATATACAAATGATCCCCAATGTCATTTCAGAGGCAAAGGGAAGGGCGCCATCGAAGCTGATAAAAGGCCTGTGAGAGGATGTATTACCAACGACACAGAAAATTATTACCCCTATCGAACTCACCATGTCAAATAAGCAACCATTAAGTTATTAAAATCAGACATGAAAAGAAGAGCACATTTAAACCTGAGAATATTGGAGGAGCACAGTGAGGTGTGCAGCCACAGACCCGCGGCCCCACCAGCTCATGTGCCTGTGCTCCCTGGGTCAGAAAGAGTTACAAGAAGAAGCCTATCAGCAGGTGGTGTCCTTGAATAAAAAGTTAACTTAGTAAAAATAGCAACCGTTTAGAAAATACAATGGAAAACAACCAATACTTCAATTTATATTTTCAGGGAAAAACTAGGTTGCTCAATTATAAAGAAAGCTGAAGAGTACTTAGAGAACACTATCTTTTTCCAACTAAAAATTATTAACCAAGAAAGAAGCCTGACCAGGTGGTGGTGCAGTGGATAGAGCGTTGGACTGGGACGCGGAAGACCCAGGTTCGAGACCCCGAGCTCGCCAGCTTGAGCGCGGACCCGTCTGGCTTGAGCAAAAGCTCGCCAGCTTGGACCCAACGTCACTGGCTCCAGCAAGGGGTGGTTCAGTCTGCTGAAGGCCTGCGGTCAAGGCACATGTGAGAGAGCAATCGATGAACAACTAAGGTGTCGCAATGGAAATGAAAAACTAATGATTGATGCTTCTCATCTCTCTCCGTTCCTGTCCGTCTGTCCCTATATATCCCTCTCTCTGACACTCTCTCTCTCTGTCTCTGTAAAAATAAAAAAGAAAGGAAAAAAAATTAATTGGAGCAGCCTACCTTGTTTATGATTATCCAACCACTCTATCCCCCGCCCACATATATATAAATCTTCAAATCAACTGATGGAACTCCTGCTGGTCAAGTCGTACACGGAAACAGAATTGTCAGACTCTGGAAATTAGGGTTCGGCTAGGAACCAAGTTACTTCAAACGTACTCTATTTCAAAAAGAGGGATTATACAGTTAATGTGTCTAGTTTATTTAATTTCTGAGCACGTGGAGCTGGTGATTTAGCACCTTATACTGGCACAGTACTCAGTTATTTTTCAACCGCACATGGATACAATCTCCTAGTGAATTCTGAAGTTGCACAGTGAGCTCTGACCTGCTACAGCAATGCTCAGTCTGAAACACAGACTTGGTCACAGGTGGCCAAGGATAGCAGTATGGCCAGAAGTGTTCCTGTCTCCCAACTTCTGAGAAATGGACCAACACCCTTGACATTTCATCTCAATGCCAAAACGGAAGTGCCTTTCCCACAGGGGTGATGTAAGAATGGAGGCATCTCTCTTTTGTTCACATTTAGGTCTTAGGGGAGAAGAAAAATAACAGTGATTTATTAGAGCTTATATGACAAGTACTTTATATTTGTTTATTTCTATTTAGGTCCTCATTAAGTGCTAGATAATATTACCATTCTCCATTATTATATGTAAGAAAATTGAGTTCTAAAAATAGCCAAAATAAGTTGTCCACACAACTGTGAAGTGGCAAGCTATAACCTTGGCTGATGTAAAGGTCCATGCCCTAGCCTGCAGTGATCCAGTGATCCATCCACTGGGAAAAGAAAAGCAATCAGATCATCAGGAAAACAAATTTGAGAAAAAAATGGTAATTCCATGCATGCCAGACAGCAGTGCTTTATGTCATAGTTTACTATACCAATTTTTTTTATATAGGGACAGAGAGAGAGAGTCAGAGAGAGGGATAGATAGGGACAGACAGACAGAAATGGAGAGAGATGAAAAGCATCAATCATCAGTTTTTCGTTGCGACACCTTAGTTGTTCACTGATTGTTTTCTCATATGTGCCTTGACCGTGGGCCTTCAGCAGACCGAGTAACCCCTTGCTCAAGCCAGTGACCTTGGGTCCAAGCTGGTGAGCTTTTGTTAGAGCCAGATGGCCTGCGCTCAAGCTGGTGACCTCGGGGTCTTGAACCTGGGTTCTCCACATCCCAGTCCAGTGCTCTATCCACTGTGCCACCGCCTGGTCAGGTTATACCAACTTTTTTAAAATAGAAAAATGTAGCTTCAATGAAGATACATTTACAAAGACACATGCAGGCATGCTTAGAAGTGGCTATTGTTTCCAATTTCTGCTGAAATGCAGTATCAGTGACATTCCTAGTAAAAAGTCGAACACATGTACCTTGTTTAAAAACAAACAGAAATTCAGAAATCAAGATGGAATTTAATACATTTTAAGACAATGGTAGGAGAGTTAAGAATAAATTAATCCCTCTCAAGTACAAAGCCTAGGGAAATTTTATCACCTTCAACTTAAAACACTTTCTTTGGCCTTCATTTCCTTATAAGGAAATAAACCACAAATCAGGACATACATTCCCATACTACAGAGAAGGAAAGGAATGAGTGAGGTCAAACACTATTTGCCCTTATCACACAGAACATGTCTGACTGAGCACAGGAAAACAAGTGGGCCATTGAGAAGACATATTTTTTTAATATATATTGAAAACTTTTTTCTGAACAGTTATATACACTAGGTATTTGAGAGAATAAAATGATCATGAAGGAATTTGGCCATTCCCTAAAGAATATAATTTCTAAGATATATATGTGAAACACAGAGATAAATCCTCTAGAGATTTTTTCAAGGATCATGTCCTACTGAAGAGACTTTACTTTTTGTTGTTTTTTAAATTATAAAGCAAACTCCCTCCTCTGATTTTTTTTTTCTTTCAGTAAGCCTAAGGGATACTTTGGGAAAATACCAACCTTTTTCTTTGAAATTCCAAGGTTCACACAATCCTGGCAGCTCTCAGGATCTTGTTGCGGATCTGAACAGAGTCACAAACTAAAAGAATAGGTCAGGAAATGTTAGATCTCCCTGAGGCCGTGGGGAGAAGCCTGTCAACAGGACGCTAAACTCCCTTTCACTTAGTCCAGTACATTTCGTTAAATACTAACTAAAATACTATGAGAGAAACAAACAAAAAAATCATGGATTTGAAAAAAAAAATCTATTCGTTCTCTGATACATTTCTACTAGAGATAAATCTTATCTCCTACAACACTAAAATACATGTCTTCTGGCCCAAAATTAAAAACAGAATCAAAGCTTACACTTAAAGAACTCTGATTATAAGTTAAATAAGACTGTATTAAAATTTTAAGAGGGAATTATGAGTAAACTCTATATCTAAACAAACTCTGTAACCACAAGACAAATGTAAATCAAAGCTGCCCTGCTATCCTGTGTCTATCTGAAAATGAGACTATAAATGCATGTATTTTTTATCAGGCGAGTTGAATTGGAAAAAGAAGCATTTTGAAGGGCTTCTGAATAAAAACTTATTACTTGCAGAGAAAACAATTTACCAGGTTCAAACAAATGCTCCCAACAAAGGTGAAATCATTCTTAATCAACTATATCCTGCTATGCAGAGCATTCACAAGGTATCTTATTCAAAGTCAAGTTCCCTTTCAAAGTAAGGACTTGTGAACCCCACAGAGGCTACATAAGTATATAAGCTCAATAGAACCACAATGAAGATATGAAGATGATGATTGAAGGAATATATATATATATATATATATATATATATATATATATATATTAATGGAGGAGTTAAAATCCCTGCTATGTCCCATTCTACTCCCCCAAACCCACCACCTGGGAGACATCACAGATGCATTACAAGTAAAGATCCTAACAATCCATCTGGAACCTATGAAAGTATTTAGAAATATCTGCTTGGAAGCCTTACAGAGTTGGGAATGGAGTTGGTACACAAGAAAGAACTTAGTTTTCATTACACTGTCACTGACATTCTGTGACTCTCTAGTGAGAGATTATGGAGCTCTGGAACATACACTTCTCTGGTATAAACATTCTGGCCCACAGGCATGTTTTAATAATACAGGCGTGGTGGTTATGTGAGTTAATCAAATTTCAAGTAATATAAATTTCATGTTCAAATTAATGAAAGGATGTGAAAATGTAAAAGTTAATTTAGTTCTAGGAATAGCCTTCTGAGGTTAAGCTTTAGGGTAAACAAGTTTAAGAAAACCTATCTTATTGCCACAGACAGCAAAGAAGGAAAAACAAGGAAGGCCCCTGCTAATAACAAACTGTAAAACCTTATGATATACCATGAGGATAACATACCATGATGATATACAGACGTAGAAATAGAAGGTAACTTCACATGATCATTTATTCCTATCCACCTTCATGGTCTGGAAACTTACCCAAGAACTCATGAGTTGGCAGAGTGAAAGCCCAAATCTCCTTATTTAAATACAGTATTCTTTGTACTATTTCAAGTTGATCTTATGAGTGAAAAAGAAAATACATCTGCCCTGTGGGGCTCCATTAACGAAACCGCTTGGTACACAGGGTAGAGTGGAGGAAGACTTCTCCAACTGATGTGTGCAGAACTGTACTGATTCATGAAGGAACCTAACAGGCTGCTCAATGGCTTAATTTTCATCACTGTTTCAAGGTTGCTCTGCTCCCGTCTGCTTCAGGTATTAGTTCTATTGATAAGATTTCCTGTGGGAGAGTGGGTGGGGAATGCAATCTGCTCTAAAACAGAATGAAAAGCCACTGAGGTTTACATTTTATTTGCTGATCTGATTAGGGAATACTGTGTGGAAAGAACTTTCATCAGCTGGGTGTTACTGCTGGCCTCAAGAAGGCATAGCCTGCAACTTTTGTGTTGTGAAAAAGCAAAGTCATCTTCTCACCACACCTGACACTTGGCTTCTGCCCTTAGTGTCTCTTTTTGAGATACTGGTGGTAAACATAAAATTGACACTCATAAACTTTACCAGAAAGTCTTCAAAAAGTAATCCAATTTTTAAACCCCAAATTTCTTCCTCATATGTCTAAACACCTTTTGGAGCTACACTGTTATGTATTTGCCAACTCCTGACTCATTATCTGGCTCAAGTCCTTTCAAATATGAGGTATCCAGTAAATATAGAGCATTTCGTAATACATAGAATATGAAACTGATGCACACAGAAGGAAATCTGGGAGAGATACAGACAACATTATTTTCCTTCATTCTGTGACCACTTTCAGAATCTGACACCCTTCTGTGACTCACAAACTCTATGAAAACTTTAGAAAAAAATTAAAGCATTAAGACAAGTAATACTACCAGGTTCCAGCTATACTAAGGAGCACTCTTCTTCCTCTGGTGCAATGACCTCAGCTGGTACACAAGGAAATGGGCACTTGAACCATGACAGTCAATCCAGAATAATTATTCACTAACCCAATGATTATTGCTTAACACAACCACACGCACGCACAAAAAACGAGAATTAAACTGCTCCCCCAAGTCTCACGTTCTGCAAAGGGCATTTTGGTTATATCTTTCTGAAGAAATCTGTTTTAAGGAACGACACTGCCATGGAAGGCTTTCAGGCAATGTCTTGATTAAAGAGTGGGGATGTTCACAGCATTTGTCACACTGTTAAAGGGAAAACACTTTGGAACCACAACCACCAAAGTGCCAGGAAAGTAAGCGAGTAGTAGATGGGTCGCTTCCCCTCTGGCTGAGACCACCGGCAGATTGTGAAATATGAATATAAGCATTTATACTCACCTGAGATTGCAAGCAGCATTTTCCTTCGGGCACCAAAAGTTGTAATTCCTAGCTCCTTCAGATCCTGATCTGTGAGAGTGAGGAATGTCTGAAGGTCGATCTGTGAGTAAAAATATAATTTATAACCAATATAATAATAATATTTATTTTCTTTCTCATTGTAGGTCCAACTCATGGTTAGATCTATTTTTTTTTTATTATTAATTATGCTTTGCCTACTTCCAGGAAAGAATGATGGTAGCACCAACCTAAGGGACAAAAGTTAAATAATTAAGGTGATGTGACAAAAGTGATTATTCTAGCTGAAGACTTAGTCTAAGCCAGTGATTTACTGCACTTGAGATAAAAACTTAGGTCTGAGCATCCTGGCAGCCAAGATAAAAAGAGAAACACAAATTGTACATTTTATTTTTATGTGTGTGAATTGATAAAAGGAAGAGTATGTATCTGTACAGGAGAGAGAAAATAATTCTTAGCTTGGAATTCTCAATCAGTCAAGTATATCTCTATAAAAAAGAAACTGAATAAATAATTACCAGATGGTATTTTCCACTGTGTTCTCCATAAGAATGATAGAAAAATTCCCAAACTATATCAGACCCAAGACTCACTTGGTTGAGCCTGGCAGACTATCTCTACAAGTAGCACACAAGAGTCTTTCAAGAAACAGAGTAATTGTACTCTTTGGCATCAGCAATGAACTGTAGAGGGAAGTAGCCCAAAGATCCCACCCATCCTAGAAGATGGTGTGGAAGGACAGAAAGGTGATGGGCTCTGAAACTACACAGACAGGTTCAGGTTCAGACACTGACAGTACTTCTGTGTGTACATAGGTTGACCATAGTAGACACTGCAGGGCTATTATAGGCATTACATATGATTACAGATATAAAGCTCACTAAGGGGGTGAAATAATGGACAGCTATGATTAGTAATAATGTATATAGACATATCTGGGAAAGTTGCTAAATAAATCTTCAACCTGTTTAAAATAAATCTCACGAGGTTTGTTAATGGGGGATTCTTATTAAGTCATATCTGATTAGAAAATATCTGAAATGAAGGAAGCAGTACCAAATTTCAAAACACCTGAAAGCAGTAAAATATCTTTTTATTCAATTATAAAAATTACTTTGAAATTTTCTTTTGATTTAGAAGTTATATCCAGATCTTGTAAAACCTTTTTATCACTTATCATAGTTCTAAAGCTATGTTTTTAGGAATTTTACTTAATGGAGAATCTCAGGCATCCTCAAACTCTTCTTAAAAGGCCAGTTAGTAAATATTTTATTTAGGCTTTGTGGGCCATATTGTCTCTGTTACAACTACTCCACTCTGCTATTTTAGCTTGAAAGCAACCATAAACAATATGTAAATAAAAAAGGTACAAAATAAATAAGTTTTATTGTGTTCCAATAGAACTCTATTTACAAAATCAGGTAGCAGATCTGCAGGCCACAGTCCATTGACCCTTGCTCTAGTCACTAAATATTAGATAAAGCAACCCTGGTTTTATATTATCATATTTTCTTCTTGGGTCAATTGCGATGCCATTTGGTTGCTCTCCTACCGCCCACCATGAAAGCTGGAATGCCCACTAGTGGGCGGTAGGGACCAGGTTGACTAGCACTGCAAAAGTGGGTCGTTTTTATAAAAAGGTTGCCCATCACTGACTTCCTATAGTAAATTTATTTCTATGCTTTTTCAAACAGGAAATAAATACAGATGAAAAAGAAACCCAGAATATTATTGAATGTCTAATCTCTTACTTAGAGACCTTCTGTTTCTAGACAAGTTAAAATAGCTCTGCCTTTGAACTTGTCAGTCAGCCACTCTCATTAACCAGCAAGACGAAATAAATGTAATTCCTTAATGCATTGATGATGAAATGTTATTCAACTTACAAAATCTTTGGTTAAATGAAAAATTATTTAGATGTAGGGAAAAGAAAACAAAATTAATACACTGAATTCCAATATACACATAATAATCTTTATTTGGTATAAAAAAAAGCAAAAAAAGTTCAGCAATCAAACAAGTTATTAAGCCATGGGCAATACCTTAAGTTAATGATACAAACTACCTAATAAAAATTCTATCTTATTTGTTCACTGATACATATCTGGGAATTATTGACTTAATCAGATGTTCTCTAATATAAAGCCAATAGGTATCAAACTTGGATCAAATAGAAACATTTATTGAACTATTCTGACTTTCTGTGGCTTTGGGTTAGATGTGCCCTGGTAAAATGCCAGCATTGTTACACAGTATGGTGTTCTTTTATTTATGCCAGGGCAAAATGGCTATGGCTGATCAGTCAGACCAAAATCCATAATAGAGATGGTTCAGAAGACATCTTACTCTCAGTTTAGATAAAACCCAAATGGTAAATTGATGAATAAATTAACATGTATAAAGAGTACATTATATTCTGTCAGAACACTTCAGTAACATGACTAGGAGGGGCTCAAAAGGACCACACATATTTACTTCAGATACTCTTATTTACTTTTAATTGCCACAAATAAAGGTAACAGTTTAAGAGTGCAAGCATGTTAAATATAGACTTGTTGCTGATGTCAAATGAGCTGTGAATCAAAAGATCCTATGAATCAATACACTGGTTAGGTCTTTTAGCTAAAACTGTTGAAGGTGTGTTTTTGTGAACACTATTCTCTATATTTCTGCTATCCTGTGTTTAAGAGTGGCAGTAAATAAATAGGAAATGAAATCACGTTTTTTTTAACAAAAACAAGCCAGGGGACTTGAATAAATGCTCAGTAAAAGCACAGTCATAGGTCAGTGAGTGATTTCATTCTAGAAGCTGTCATACAAACAACGCAAACAAAGATGCCGAGGAAAAATAAATAATGACCAACCTCTTGTTGCTGGAAGACGTCTGTGTATTTGCCCAGACCCAGTTTGCTGAAGAGCTCAGGGAGGTCAGAGCCTTTGAAAGAGCTGTTTAGGTTGCAGCCATTGCTTCCTGTCAGCGAGGAAATGCAGTCCATGTAATTGCTACTGCTGAGATAGTGTTCCGCTGAAGGGCAAAGGAGAGACAAGCTTGAGGTGCAAAGGCCCAGAGAGAACGAGGTTTAATTAAAAGTTTTAATCACTCAAATATTTCAACTTCATTGTTGGGATGAACAGAACAGTAGCTGCAGAAATAGAGCAATCCTTTACTAAATGAAACATTGGCTTTTCATTAAGAAAACGCTGGTTATTGCTTTCCGAGAGGCTTTTGCCATTTAAAAGGTTATATTTGGGAGGCAGCAATTCAGTAATGGTGCTTCTGCAGTTAATAATCATTAATCATTTTCTACCAAAGCATTCAGAAACATCTCTTTATAAATGATTGCATGCAAATTAAATGAGGAATGGGGAAGAAGATGCTTGAAACACAATTAAGGTATGGAAAATTACTGTAAGTCCAGGCTACTTTTGGATGGCAGGTTGGCCCTCTGACTTCACACTTGTGCTCACCTGTGGTCAAAGGAGTTCTATGATATTGCACCATATAAATCTCCTTCCCTACAAAAATATAATTGGGCCATAAGCTCCCAAAATAGAGTGCTCCCCAAATTGAGAGTATCATGAAGTGATGTAAGAATGATGCTGACCAGGTGGTGGTGCAGTGGATAGAACACTGGCCTGGGATGCTGAGGACCCAGGTTCGAAACCCCAAGGTCGCTGGCTTGAGCACAAGCTCATTCAGTTGGAGTGCGGGGTCACTGGTCTGAGTGTGGATCACAGACATGACCCCATAATCACTGGCTTAAGCCCAAAGGTCAATGGCTTGAGCAAGGGGTCACTGGCTCAGTTGGAGCTCCATGGTCAAGGCATGTGTAAGAAAGCAATCAATGAACAACTAAGGTGCTGCAATGAAGAACTGATGCTTTGCATCTCTCTCCCTTCCTGTCTTGTCTGTCCCTGTCTGTCTGTCTCTCCCTCTCTCTCAAAAATTGATGCTGGAGTTCTCAGGTTAATTTTATGATAGAAACAAATCTGTGTCTTGAGAAATATTCTAAGACAGTAACGCTGAACTTTGCCTTGGCTCTGCAAAGATTTCCCCACATTGTCTATGGTTCTCAGGCCCCATGACATGCACAGCTGGGTGCGAGCCATGCCAAGTACTTGACTTAATATTTTAAACACTCTTGAAGAGCTGCTTTGGAGATTCTAGCAGAGATGTGCAGAATCTACATTCCTAACCAACAACTGGCTCTTGTCCATGTGGGAATTCGATGCTCTTATACCAAAGACACAGCTTCACAAGGGATTCCGGGGAGGAGAGGAAGGATAATACTCAGCCAATCAGATACACCTAATCCCTTATGGGATCAATGCATTCACCAAATCTCAGAATCTTGTTCTATGTTGTTTAGGGTGCCTTTAATTACTTTCTTTAGTTGTTTTCACCTCTCAATCAAGCAGTCCTATATATATCTCAATTGGAAGGAATGGCTTGATAAAGCTTCTCTTTCTCTTAAAAATAGATGTTTTTTCTCCTGTAGAGACAATGTGCAAAGGAAAGGATCCAGGACCCAGCCCCGAAGGCCTTCAGCCCTGTACCACTCCAATATTTGAGGGTAAGACCCCAATGTCAAAAAAAGGCTGAGGAGTGACCAGTGAGGTGCTGGGTCAAGGGGAATATAAGTGCAGAACATGATGGGCACACTGGAGTGACTGCTGGGATTGACAACATAGCAGCTGGTCATGTAATTTACTGTCCAAGTGATAAAAATTTACTTTTTTGAGAGTAAATGTAGGAGTTATAGAGAATTAACACTGAAATAACTGATATAAACAGGGATGCCTGGGGAAATCCTAGACATTGGTAATGATAAGGGTGTCAAAAAAAATGATCTAAAACTGTGCTGTTCAGTATAGTAGCCATTGGCCATATGTGGCTACTGGCAATTAAAATGTTCTGTAAGTGTGAAATACACACCAGATTTTAAAGACTTGGTCTAACAAAAAATGTAAAATATCTTTACATAGATCATGTATATATTGGGTTAAGCAAATACATTAATAAAATTTGAAAAAAGTGCTAAAAAGTATTCTTAGTGATATTATGGCACATAACTTTCTTTACATTTTTCATCTAACTACTTAGAGGTTCTGCATTCTCTTTTAAACTCCCTAGTCTCTTAAAATATCTGACAACAGTCAAAATACCTGTGCTTCTTTAATGATTTCTTTTTATTAATGAATCCCTATATTTTAACACTAATCCTAAACTTCAAAGCAGCCAGGTTTATAGTCAGTTTTAATTACCCAGCATTCAGTGAAAGGCAGGCAGATCAAAAGAGGAAAGGGGCACAAAACTTAATTTATGTGGAGCTACAGAGTGGAGATCATTCCCACCCCCAGACCTGCCAGTAGCACCCGCCCATCACTCAGTTCCATCCTCTTGTCAGTGAGGAGGACTCAGCAAACTGAGAGGAAGCGTCTAGGCAACTACAGACAGGGCACTTGAGAATGAAAGTCAGTCATGCTTTATTTAGACGTGGCTGACATCACACCGGTCTTTTCAAATCTTGACAACACAGCCAACCTGATTGATGGTAACAACTTGCTTACTGTGTGTCTACTACGCTCATTTAGACTGCCTTTCTTTAAACAGTCTCCAAATATTCCAAGGTATTTGTGTTTCAGGATTGCAAATTTGTTCAAAACCCTGAAAAAATTTATTGTGATTACTAGTGTCAATTCTTGTCTGTTTACCTTTTTATACAGCCCAAATTTTGGGTGCTGTCACACTGAGTCTTAACCGTATTTGTTTAAAGCCAGAACCCTTATACTTTAGACTCTTGTTTGTATTTGTCAATTCAGCTACAGCTCATCAATTTAAAATGTAAAATGCTGCTTTTCACCTGAAGCAGCTACCCACTAAGCAGACTTTCTTCTACTGTCCAAGATGCTAATTTGGTCACATTCTGCTCAACACCTTTATGTCTCTGTCTTTACCTGATGAGAAAAGGCATTTTCTGAATGTCTGGGTATGGACATAACTCCTTCATACATTCATTCAACAAGGATTTACTGAGCATCTATTAGGTGTCAAAGACTGTTAGACATTTGGGAAGACATAACAAATAAGGTACAGCCTAACAGAATGCCCAGCACTTAATAAGTTTTTACTGAATGGATAAATACAGTCCCTGGCTGTGGAGCTCAGATTCTACAGTAAGTGGCACTTATGTATATAAGTAATTACACTTCAGCATGACAAGTGCTGGAGGAAAAGCACACACAGAATGTGGTGAAATCAGAAAACTACCTGGTTGGCTTCACCTGGGAAAAATAAGGGAGGTTTCACAGAGGAGGTGCCATGTGAGTTAAAACAAACACTGAAATGAAGGTATGGAGTCCAGAATTTATGCTTGAACTTCACCCTCAACCAAATAAATTTCAAGCTGATTGAATCAAAAAGTATGATTAAAAGTCAAAGCTCACCTGATTTGTTTTGTTTACGCTTGGGGCTGCCAATAGAAGCTGCAAATTCACTATGACTTGCGGGTCCTATTCCATTTCGGTCTCTCCAGTTCTCAGATTCGCTTCCACTTCCCAAGTGCTCACGACTGTTGGACCTTGACAGCGACATTGATGAGCCCTGTGAACAGTCAAAGCCAGATAAGCAACTGTTTAATAAGGTAGGTTTCCTGAAGTGGGAGGGGAAGATAAACCCCATTAGACCACTGCCATTTACTTTAATTGCTAACCACTGCAGTTACAAATGCTGACTCCGAGAAGGAGGTTGTGGTACGTGTCTACGTCCTTTGTCTTTAAGCCACCGTGGACTTGGAAATATACACAGAGAAGTCTTTGTCCTTCATCATGAGGATGCCCGGCAGCGTTCTGAGATCCTCAATATAAAGACTTACTCCTGTAGGAATCTATAAGACATTCTCTGCCTTTGTATCACAAAAGGACAAATAATGGAGGAAGAGGAATAGGTAGACCCAATGCTATTACAATATTCCAGCTACCTGGCTAATAAAGTCAAAGTGTGGAAAGAATTCTGGCATATTTCCAGTGTTTTCCTCATCTACATAGGATCTCTCCAACAAATTACAAATACCTGGAAAAATCGACTTATTTAATTCCCCCAAATTGAAAGAATTTAAAAGATCTCAAAGTCTGCACTGAATTTGCATTTATTCATTCCTTTATTTATTTACTCACCATATCACAGACACCCTATATTGATTGTACTGTATCTAAAATATTAATGTCAAGATTCTCTGATTTTCAAAGTTTTATGTTCATTGGGGAATTCCAAGAAAATCCCTTACTACTCACTTCAGTAATCTCACTTAATTCAGTCTCACAGGAGCATCACCACCACTGACCACGCCGCCTTGCACACTTCCTTCTCCAAGGCATCATGACACCCCACTCCCAGGATTTCCGCTGACCTCACTGGAGCCTTGTAGGATCTTCCTCCCTTTTCCCACTCCAGATGTCACATTACCCTGGAGCTTCATCCTGGCATTGCTTTTCTTCTCTCCCTACACTTTCTTATTAAGTAATCCCGACCTCCTTCAAGGCTTAACTACATCCATGACTCCCAAAATTGTACCTCCACGTTTGACTTTTCTGTTCAAATTTAGTAGCATGGAGTTGCCAATCTGACACCTCTGTGCCACTGTCTCACAAGCATTTTAAGTTGCAGTGCTTGAAACAGAATTGCTGTATCCTTGTGCCCACCAGCCACACCCAAACATCCTCTCTGATTTCCTACATTTCAGTAGTGACTCTACCATTCACCCAGTTACTCAAGTCCCCCACATTCCTGCTTCTCTCACCACCTCCAATTCATGGGAAGTTCTATCAATAAAATCTCTAAACATACTCCAAATCTACCTGCTTCTCCATTTCTACAACTGTTACCAAAAGCCTCCTTAATGAACATTCCAATTCAATCCTTGCCCCCCACAACAATAACCCATTTTCAATAAAGCAACTAGCTTGACTTTTAAATACAAATTAGAACAAATCATGGCTCTGTATAAAGTCTTGTAACAATGCTCGGGTACTTTACAATGGACTGAGATGCTCCATCACTGAACCTCTGCTTCTCTCTCTAACCTTATCTTCTTCTCTCTACCACCCTATCCACCTCTGCTCCATGAACTTACCAGCTGGTTCTAACTTCAGATTGATCCTGCCAGCAGTTCTCCTGGCCTAATACTCTTTCCCTAGATCTTCACAAGGCTGCTCTTTCTTGTCATCTAGGTCTTAGCTTGAATGTCATCTCATTAAGACCTGTTATCACTATCCAATCTAAATCAGTGTCTGTTTCATATCTACCATGCCTTCGTTACTTGTCTGTATCACTGTCTACCCACCAAAAAGAAAGCTCTATTCATAAAAGCAAAAACCTGGATCCAAGCATTACATCTCTAGTGTCTAGAACTACATCTGGAACACAGAAGCGGCTTAATAAATATCTGTAGAATTACAGAATCTTAGATACATTTCCCTACATCTATGGGATGTTATTTTTGACTTCTGGAAAGGGGTTTAGGGGAAGGACAGCTCTTGAGACCAAACAAAAAAACAGCTTTTCAATTAAAATCATATTTAACATTACACTTCAACCTGATAAATAAATCCAATGTAAGAAGAGAAATAACAACGTGCTCAAAACTGGTAATTCCCAGAAGCATTGAAAATATCATTATGTGTTACTTACATATATTTTTTAAATTCTGCACTTAAACTCTTCTGAGTATAAAAGAATTCATCTAAATCTAAGCTGCCTTAATTCATATACTATGTCAGACCTAACTAAACATGGTGATTTCTAAAAACACTAAGAAAATATAATCTTGTGGTATCTACTAGTTTGTTACCTACTAATTAATCTAAAGCTCACCTGCACCCTTAGATTTATATGACTTAAAATAATTGGACAACCTCATTACTTAGTGCTGGGAAATTAAAAACCATCTTTGATTCCCAACACAGGTTTTTATATGCTCCAGAAAATGTGACTGTTATTTATGCTTTTGAAGGGACAAGTACAGTGACAGAGTATTTTGACTTCAAGTGATGGGTACACCACACAATCATCAGTTCAAATGCTATAGAGATGTTTATCTGAAACCTATGTACTCTCATCAATATTACCCTGTTAAATTTTATTTTCTTAATAAAAAAAGAAAAGAAAAGAAAAGAAATTGAGTGGGGGGGAAAAAAGAAAATCCTAAACCTTTTGTACTTCTGTTGATATGACATACGTTGTCAGTAAAAGTAGCCTTCAGTTGACCTTTGATGTCACAATATATCATCAAGGTGACAAGATCGTATTTTTAAGTCTTGGAGAAAGTAAACAACAACAACAAAAAGCCTCCAGCTGCTGGATTCTTACCAAAAGGAGCTTTTTGGCACACCTTAATTTCTCAAAGCTGCCCTAACACTGGAAACAACAGCTCAAATCTAGCTTCCCGCTAATCTGGGCAAGGAGCTCAAGGCACCAACTTCTTGCCTCAAGCAAGTTTCCTGAGCCGGAAACTCTCACTGGGTTTCCATACCCGTCAGCACCTATTGGCTACACATGCTTCTCCTCACAGCATTCTACTTATCCATTTGGTTTTGTTTTTCTTTGGAAAATAAGGAAAAACAGTGCTTCTAGTCAGCCTCTAATTTAAAACTATCAGTGCTATAAGCAGACACCAGGTCAGTCTTTTAATAAAAATATTTTAATACCTCTCCTCTTTTCCCCAGGTCCTTCTCCATCCCACCTTATCTCCATGTACTAACCCAAACAAGCAATCCTGACTTGCTGCCCAATTTTTTATCCCCCTGAGCTACAGCAGAATAAAGGGGAAAGCATGCACCTGCAGATTATTAACAACTGCTGCAGCATATCAGCTGGGGCTATATATAAGGGGGGACACTTCACCCCCTTTCGATGTTTTTGTGATGCAAATCCTACACATCAGGGAGAATTTGAACACCATTCCCAAAGAGAGCTGGATTTTTATCTTCTCATCAATAGTATTTAAAGGGGCCATAAAAAATGCAAGTTACATGGTGAACAGTGACCTAGCTAGACATCCTCCCCTCCCCTTTCAGGGTGAATGGGTCACTAGACATCAGCCTGGAAGGTAGGACAGGCTGGCCCAATATAGACTAACAAGAAAAGCCACAGTAGGGGTTCAGCCACTGAGTCGGAACCCTGCACACAGAAAGTAGTCTACCCATCCTAGGGCTAGTGCCAGAGCAGAAGTCAGGCTCTGACATACATCTTTTCTGGATCACCCCCCTCAGTGTGCCGTCCCTGTAGAGCAAGGTAGAGAAGGGTGCTGTATTAGAATCATACTAGGCTTTTGCTGAAAATGTAGATTCCTGGTTACCACTACCTACCTGATGAATGAGATCCTAGAAAAGAATCTGCATTTTTATCATGTTCTCCAAGTGAGTCTTATGTCTATTAAGGTACGGCAGCCTAGTTTTAGATCACTTACATATCACCTCGACTTCGTACCCTCTTGGGTTAGACCATTAGAAAGAGGAGTGCAAGGATAGCTTGTAAAATGAAATCAAGTCCTTTCTTTGAGATCTACTGCCATGACCTCAAGTAAGACACTTAACTATTCTGGGCCACCTTTCCTCCCTGGGAATTTATAGCAATCGAGTAAGCTTGTGGATGAAAATGTACCATAAACCATGAAAATATAAATGGATGGGATTTAAGATAATTATTACTAGTACATTATGTGTTCATGTAATACTCTGAAGTATTCCTTTGGCTATAAAAAACAAATCTTGTTAGCATGTGCAGAAATAGTCCCAGCAATAAGCATTTATATACATAATCTCGTCTTTCATTGGGCTCTTGGTTTTACTCAGGGTAAAGTTCTGCAGTGGAAAACACAGGAACTGCTCAATATTACTCAGAGCTTACTGTACAGCACACTATGTACTAGATACCCTCTCCCAGGTCACCCTCAAAATAGCTCAAATGAAAAGAGAGGCTCAGAGGAGTCAAGTCACTCATCAAAGCTACACATCCCTCAGCAGTGGCTGTACTTGACCATGATACTATTAGAATGATCGTTATTTCACACTGTCCTACTGTTGGTCTTTGAGAACAGAACTCAGTGAGCATTTCCACAGTGAAATATTTCATCTATGAAGGTACAGAAACATAGCCAACCACCTAACACTCTACTCAACCAAAAGCAAAAGGGAGTGAGTGACATGGACGGGATGGCAGGTGCGCCAAGTAAAAGAATTAGTACAGCAGTTTTAAGGTCCTTGCCAAAAAAAAAAGACAGAAAGAGGAGTGGACCTCCAAGATTCTCAAGTTTTTTCATAAGTGCTCCTACATTCTAGCTGCTGAAAGTAACTTCAGTCTATAAATATAGCCTGCTAGGTTGCTACTGGAGGTCTGAAAATGAAATTCACAAGAGACTACAATACTCTTTTTAGTATTTCAGTAGTATTTTCCTTTTCAATGACTCAAAGAAACAAACAAACAAACAAAAAATGCACATGTGCTTTCACCCTTCATCAACAGTCTAATTTCTTACAAAGAAAATAGGTGAAGAAAAGAAGGCCAATCTACAAATGCTAGTTATTAGACTAACAATTATGAAACCCTTCACCAGTATCGTTTTTTTAGTCTCCAGTGTTCTGATTGAACATTATGATTCTTGGGTCAATCGTTTTCACTCGTGTCTGGGTCTGCACAGTCCCCTGCGTTGTGCTCTTACGAGGCCCCCCACTTGCAAAAGGCTTATAGCGAAAATCTGATACTCTCAGACTGCACAGGCCTTGCTTGTGAGTGCATTGTGTGCAGCCTGGTTGGGAAGTGGGGAACTCTGGATCTCTTCTCCACATGGGGCAATTCCAGCTTCTCAGGCTCACTCAGAGCAGTCAGCTAACATCTGAGAAACATAAAATTTTGGAGTCCTTGTTTGTGATACTTCCTGGTGTGTTCCTGGCACATCTGAACACCCTGAATTTTAAACTCCTATCTGAACACTTGTTTTTATTGAATATCGGCCTTTTCCCCCTATGGTGAGCTTGCTAGTGATACTCTTGGATAAAAGATCTTTCGTACATTTTATGAAATACTATTATATCTGTCCTTCACTTAATCTCAGCCTTGCTCTAGCATTTATGACAGACATTCTCCCTGACAAGAACACATTTCTCTAAATTGACAACTCCGTAACAGCTGATCAACAACTTTGAGAGAAGATACAAAAAAGACCAGAATATGTTAGACTGTGTTTTCATAGCAATATAGAAATAGAAATTAACCCCCTATTAATGACTTTTCATTCCATAAATGAAGGATAGGTAGGGAGAGGTGACTGTTCTCTTTTGTGGAAAGAACAGACAGGAAGAATAGGCAGGAATGACTCTACAAACCTCAAAGGTGGTTGTCATCGTGGGCTTATAGGACACATGGTTGGCCCTTCTCAGCTCTTTGATAGTTTCAGCTGGCATGGATTTAGAAAACCCAAGGCCACTCCAGGTATTTGTAGGTGTTCTGACTTCTGTCACCACTGGTTTCTTTAACATAGCTTTAGAGAACAGAATATAAAACAAATGCTTGATACTTTTAATATATTTGATAAAATATTGATGAATGCCATTTCTTTGATATATATAAAGAAATCATAACTGAATTATTATTTCTTAACACAAATCTTCATAGAACATTTTATACAAAGTAATATAAATTTTAAAATACTACATTTTTTTCATAATTGAGATAATGATAATCTATTCAATAAAATACATTCAATGGCAACAAAATTGAGCATATTTTTTATGAAGGTCGAATCTTACAATTCAATGTGAATACTACAAAACCTTTCTAGTGTCTATGGAAAAAAATCCAAGTACAGATCATTAACTTTATCACATACCTTTGGTTGCTAATAGCTTCTTTTGCTCATAGTCAAATGCCTGAAAATAACACAAAGAGAAAATATTTTTATTGCCAGTTTATCAAATGTCATGCCAATACTCCATGATTAGAAAACACAGATTTTGACTATAGCCTATGAATCTGTCTGCTAAACTTTGCACCAAAATGCGCCATTAATTCAGTGCATCTGATAAATTTAAACATGTTGTCAAAACTAATTAGAATAATAGATTAGTACTTCTGACTTGAAGTCATGACAGTGACAAGTTAGAAATTTTTCTTCAAAAGAAAATAAACTTCTTTTTACTATGAATATTTAAAACACCAGGACAAGTATATGGCTAAAGTATAGTGAATAACTTAATAATTATGCTAAGTTCCAAAAGAATGCATTAAAAATGCTTTCAGGTTATCTACTGGCCTCATTTGTTTCTCAAAATCCACTCTTCAAAACACGGCCATATAGGGTAATGTCCAGACAACTTAAGAAGTTATTTAGCCTAACTGCAATAGTCTTGGTTTCTGAAACAAAATTAATGACAAATGTCTAGCTTTAAACTGTATTAACATTAAGAACTACACTAAAATTAAACCTAGTTATCTTTTATTGCACAGGGGTAGGATGGCACTATCCATACTTTCTATTTACATTGATTAAATGACATATAACACAGTCAGGTTTACATAGAAACCAGGGTAGGTCGTTTTGAAGAAAGTAATCTAGACAGAGCTACATCTCAAATGCTAACCCAGTGTTCTCAACTCCCCAGTTTACCGACCAGCTAAGACTTGATTTAACAATGTCTTAAAGGCCTACTAGGAGGAGAATTAACTGGTAAGAGCTTTTTTGACCCTTTTCCCAGGAGGACTACATCACCATATGTAGGGTGCATGCCAAGGTAATTTACCATCTGAACGGTGTAATTCTGAGAGTGCACGTGCCGTGAGTAATAATTAGGACAGGACAATGCAAGTTAATGGCTGACCCAGACAAACCAGGATATGTGATTAACTCTAAGACCATGGCAATAAATCAAGAGTGCCAGATTTTTAGAGAACACAATTTGATGATGATTTTGAAATCTTAAAGTCTAAAATGGCATTGGAAATTAAAATCAACTTAAATGGTTAATGTCTAAGGGCAAGGTGTGGGGAAATACTAACTTCACTTGTTCAATAAATATTTATTGAGTGCCTCTGTTTAAAGAGCCAGTGCTGTACTTTGCGGAGGGACACAACAATTAATCAAAAGTACTCTATAGATGCAAAAAGCATCAGAGTATTAGTAGATGGGTAAAAGAAACAAAAACGAAATAAATTAGGAAGTTTGATAAGTGCAAAAAGAGCTAGGGATACAGCACTCCAAGAAGAGTGAGGAAACAAAGATAACTTTTAGCTGAAGAAAGCAGGGAAGTCTTCGATCTTTCTATCTTTCAGTGCCTGGTGACTATTAATAAACATTGATTTCTTAGTGACTTTAAAAGTCAACTCTTTACTAATGGCATAAACACATCTATTTAAGTTGAACTCTATCACCAAGAATACTTCTTATTCATTCTAAAAGAAAGAAACATGAAAATGGTTCATTCTAGTTATAAAACTGATGGAAAAAAATAACCACAAAATGAACAAAAACCATAAATGGAGCATAAAGTGGATTTGATTTGATACTTCTTAAATGAGAAAATTTTAATTTATATTAACTGAAAATAAATCCACCAGAGAAAATGTAACAAATATCTTTTTCTTTTTTAATTTTGACACTTTATAAAGGCCATGGCTTTTGTAAAACATTCATCTAAAAACTCACAGAAATGCTCATGTGCAAAGGATTAAAAGAACAGATAAGCAGAATCGAACTGTAGTTTTTGCTGGAATTACAGAAGTCTAATTTGGTTCCATGAATTAATTTCTTTGACATATCTGTGACAGTTTTTTTTCCTAGGGTTTTGTAAAAAGTTTTTTCCTTTTATTTGGCAGTGGGGGGATGGAGAAAATAAATCTCTTCCTATGAAGTAGGTTAAGTCTACCCAGTAATTCTGATACTAAAAATGTTTATAGGAATCTCTAAAAGCACAAAATCCTTATCTTTCATGTTGTGATCTATATGAAAATCAGATTTCTGAATTTCATGCAATAGCCTACATTTAAGTAATTAGCCTAATCCTTTGCAAACAGATATAGGAAAAACAACTCTGCTGAGGAAAGTGTTTAAAATAATCATAAAAATCTGTGAACCAATATAATCATAAATAATAGTTTGCATCTACTTTCAAAAACACTAAAGCTTCATATTAACTATTTTTATAACTGTCTAAATAACACTAAACAAATTTATCATCTCCATTTTACAGATAGAAGGATATTAAGCCTATTTATCCAAGTCTATGTCATGAGACAGTACTACTTAGAAATAACAGTTCTGACATTTATCTAAAATTTTATAGAAAAGATGAATAATGTTATTTATTCATCTTTTCTATAAAGATGAATAAATAACAGTGATACAGACCATTTATGTCGTTTCTCATATATGTTAAAGAACTGAATCACTAAGCCAAGTCCTGCATTTCATTTTTAAAGTTTATAGCAAAACCAATTTCTAACTACTGCATATATTACTTACATTTAATTTTGACTAGAACGGAGATAGAAAACCTAATTTCTGCTCTACTGCTAAACTCTCCCTAAATTCGCCATTCTTTAACCCAAGCACCCTGCATTTGGAAGGCATCCCCGTCATTTTTATCATTACCTGCATGTTGACATAGGATGGCCGTGAGGCCAGGCGGGCCCTTTCAGAGTTCTGCTGGGCAGCTGCTGCTCTCTCAGCAGCACGCTCACTCCCTGGAGCCTTCTTGTCAGCCAGAGGGCTTTCTGTAGCACTCAGTTCAGGATCTGAGAGCAACCTGTCAGTGCTGCTGTAAAACCGAGTTAGGAATTTAACACTTCACTATTATATACAATATAATACTGCATGTTTCCTATATGCCACATTTACTCTGTATGTTAACCATTGTCAACCATTTATACGTATTATCTCATGCAATCCTCACAACACCACTATAAGGTAGGTAGTATTATTACCCACATTTACAGAGGAGAAAGTACCTTGTCCAAGGTCATACACACCTCAGTAAAGGGTAGAGCAGAAATTTGAAGCCAGGCAATTCTGACTCTAAGAGCCAGAGATGAAACTATTTCATGACATATATCAATTATATATGGTATATTGTAAAGGTACATATGGAATAGACATACAGACAAGATTTCTTTGAATATATCAAGGAGGTATCAATCACCCCTATACACGCTGTCTAAGCAAGTATGAGTTGATCTGAAAGCATGCGGATGATCCAATTCATATGTGTGAAATGTATATTGTATTACTAACAAATCTGCTATGATAAAGGTGGCAAATAAATAAGAAATATTCTCTAGCACCTGTTCAGGGTATATGAGAAGAACATGAAAGTTCTTCTTAGTATGGGGAACAACTATCTGAATTATAAGAAGTGATAATGCCCTATACATGCACCACAAATTCAAATTCAACTGCATGTTAAGCTCAAGTACAAGAGAAATAAGAAACAGTATTAGTCAAAGAGCTGATCCATTCCTTCATTCCTTCTTTCATCATTCACTAAGTTGTGCCAGGGAAAACTGAGAAATTTAGAAAGGGCTATTGGAAACATAAGGAGGAGCAATGAACTTGTTTGCTTGGCAAGAGTTCACAGAGGTTTCACAGATGACATTTAAAGTAGAATTTAAAGGGCATCTAGCTGCAGGTTCACCAGTGCAAAAGGCCAGGAGTATAGTGACCGGGAGGGAACAGCATAAGCAAAGGAAGCACAGGATGTGGACCACTGGTGCTTTTACAGCCAGGGTGTGCTAAGGTCAGACTCATGTTCTAAAAATAATTACTGAAACATGATAAAGGACTGAGTGAGCTGATGAGAGACTGGAAGCAGGGAGGCCGTTCTGGAGGGTGCAGCCTAATTCAGGTGAGAAATGATGTGAGTTCATATCACACTTGATGAAAGGAATAGGTATATACTTCAAATGCTTCAATATACAGATAAAGCAAAATCATTTCTCTAACCTTTATTAATATATATATATATATCATACAATATTAATCTTGTACTATGTAAAGAAAAACATAGATAAAGCAGATTTTGACAAAATGGGAACAGTAGTAACTAATCAACCAGTAAATTTATAAGAGCAAATCAGATTTTGATAAGAAGAGGAAATAAGAATGTATATGCTCTATTTGTCTCTAAACATTCTACTCTGTAAGGACATACAGTTAACCCTTGAACAACATGGGTTCATTTAGATGCAGATTTTGTTTCTAATACATAGGCAGCCTGCAATATCCATGGGTTTCACATCCACACATGCAACCAACTCCAGATCAAAAAGAGTATTTTTGATCCATGCTTGGGAATCTGCAGTTGCACGAGGCCAACTGTATGCATTGTTCTATACATTTAATATAAGGGAATTAAGCATGTGTGAATTTAAGTAGCCATGAGGAGTTATGGAATCAATCCCCCATAGATGCCAAGGGAATACTGTAGTTAAATTTGGGGGGAATTAAAGTGAGACACGGAATTTTGACTGTGTAGGAGGCCAGTGTCCCTCACCCTCATGTTGTTCAAGGGCCAAGTGTACAAGAAAACTAGTAAGACAGTAGAGGAAACTGGGGAGTTGGAGATGGATGGGAGCAAAACCTATCAATAGAGAAACAGTCCATTGGTTTTCTTCTTTAAAAAAGAAACAAGAAAAGGAAAACACATTTGTAGCTATCCTATGGTACAGGAGAGTTATATTTAATATAATTTTATATTCACTATGATTTGAAATAAATGAAATCATGACACTGTCAAGCATTTATTATCAAGGTTAACAGTTAACTACCTTGGAACAAGGGAGCTATAGTTAAGTTAGAAAATCGAAGGCAAATAAGGAGATTTCACAGCAACAATCAGAGTAAAAATTTCCCTGTTGATTACTGAAGAGCAGAGAGAATGTTAAAAGTTTCAGAGCTACACAGGTAGTTTAGAGGACCCAGACATAAACCGAAGGCTTACAAAGAGGGGAATGACTCTAGATAAAATATAAGGGTGAAAATTACCCAACATTATTCCTTAATAAAATTTTCACCCATAAAAGCATCACTAAGATAGAAATGGAATACTACTGAGCCATAAAGAGTGAAATGCTACCATTTGTGACAACATGGATGGTCCTTGAGCGTATTATGCTAAGTGAAATAAGTTATATGGCAAAAGAGAAATACCATATCATTTCACTCATATGTGAAATACAAAAACAAAACAAATCATATACAAAAATAAAAATGTATTCATAAAGATAGACAACAGATCTATGGTCACCAGAGGGGAAGCTGAGTGGAGAGGGGGAAGAATGGGTAAAGGGCACTGTCTGGTGACAGATGAAAACTGGACTTTTGGTTGTAAGCACAATGTAGTATGCACGAATGTCAAATTATAATGCTGCATCCTTGAAAATTATGTAATGTTATACACCAATCCTACTTCAATATAAAGAGAATTTTAAAGGTAATTATAAGGAGAAATGAAAAAAACTCATAGATAAGATCAAACTCACTGAAGCCAAAGAACATTCACTGGCTGCTGAACAAATCCAGTTTTGTCCCACTAACTTAATACAAATCCAGCCTGATATACAATTTATTTCAAAGCATCAAGGGTTTTTAAAGGTGAAAATACCTACTGTAAGTGGGAGTTTTTTGTGCCTTGCAACAGTTCTACTGTCTGTCTCTTGGCACAGGAAACTTTGGAGGGACCCATCATCTGTTTCAAGTCACCAGCATTTCCGGAATGGGAAGGACTTCGAGGCATACCCACTTCAACAAAAGCATCATTACAACCTGCAGAAAAGAGAAAAAGATAAAACTCCAAAATGTCAGTTTACAATCACCTGCAATGAAAACAAAACAGTATGCAACTCCAACGAGATGCAGACAGAACAGCTCTCAGCTGCAGAGACAAACACCTCAACCAGCTCATGTACATCAAAACTCAACATGAAATCTGAAGAGAAGACCCTTATATTTTTTAAAGATTGTTAGGGATGAAAGGGTTAAAAGCAAGATACATTCTACTTAGAAAAAATTATAGATACACACACTCACACAGAGTAAGTTGATGCTTTCCTGCTACACAATTATATTCACTTTATTGGGGAAGTTCCAATGTAATAGGAAAGTGATTTTTTTAAATTTTTAAATTTTATTTACAAAATTAACTTTAACATGGTGACATTGACTAATGAAGTGATTCTTTCTGTGAAAAGTCTATCTGCTTTTCAGTTTATCTTTCACCATGTTCTTCGGAATTTCATTCAAGATGTTGTCCTGTCTTGAGGCGGGATGACTCATAACTGGTTAGCAAAGCCAGTTCAGAATCACTGCATGGACTTCCCACAACCCCCTTTATCCACGCAACAGAGCAGGCTGAGGCGCAGAAGCAAGGATACCTTCTATCGGGTTTGATTTGGGTGATGCCTGCTCAGATCCACTGGTCTGCCTGGATGGATCACCATGATTCGCAGTCAGCACTTTTTCTCCAAGTGATGAAGTGGATATTACACCATACTTTATATTTGGAGACTGAAATAATAATAGAAAATAACAGGCAGACATGATCACAAATCTAACATTCATTTCAGCTGAAAGCTTCTCTCTTACAAACATCACAGATTACTTCATTCTCTCCGAAGGACATTACCTGTGCATGTCCATTTAAAGAAGCAGAGATTTTTTTGCCTTCTGCCTGCATACTGTTGATATGGACATCAACAGGAGTCAAGCCAGGAGGGGGAGATGGAGCTGTGTGCCCATAGGCGGGCACTCCCGACAACAAAATATTGGTTAACGTGGCTTGGGCAGTAGGTGGAATCATAAGGTGTGGTACAGCAGAAAAACCTAGAACAACATTTCATGAAAACAGATATTAGACAGGAAAAAACTCAGAATCAACAAGCATTGTATTATTTTCAGTAACAACAAAAGCATCATTTCTGTTGCTGCAAATTCCGAAGAGAATTCAATTTTGATACCTCTTTGCAAACAGGTTTAATGTTACTACATAAAAGAATGTTAAAATGGAATAACACTTAAGAGAATACTGAATCCAAGCTTCTCACTGTGCGGATGAAGAAACAAGCTAGACTTAGCATGTGCATGTAACTACCAAGCAATGCCCATCTCTCCAACTAGAACCTGCATTTCCTAACGATGAGATCAGTGACCTTCATGTGACTTTGCCACTGCTTCCTGCACATCATGCTCTTCTCTCCAAATGCTTGAAGATTACATTTTACTTTTATGGAAAACTCACTGCTTTGTTGTACACCATTTTAACTAGTTTACACTGTAGAAAATTTTTGTTAGGCTGCAGTATGGTTTGAGCCATAATTTTACCCTAAGGACACGGAACCTCTAGTAAATTTTATTGAAAAACTAATTAATACCTACAAAAACATGCCTCTGATTGTACTTAAATGATACTGACCTGTGGCACTGGAAGTATTAGCAAGTGGGGGTGCCCATAACGTGGGGCTACGGGTGCCAGAACTTGGACTTTGCAAGGGACTGACTGAGCTATTAAGCGCATTCAAGAGTGAGTTCGGGGTCGTCGAAGCGTTTAGAGATAAGGTGGCGGGGCCCAAAAGACCTGTAATGAATTAATGTAAAGTCAATATGCAACAATTCAAAAATGTAAAATAACAGATGGCACCGGTATTGCCATTTGGAATGCGTGCTGATATTTTCTAAATATAACGTGTGAATGATAGATTACCTTCTTTCAAACATTCACATGAAATACTGCATGACACAATTTCAACACAGGACCCAGCTTATGCACAAACAGATGCTAATCGGAAAATAGAAAACAGGTGTGTGCCTACCCCAGAAAAGCAGTCACGGTCATGAGCAGCGCCAGCTGCGCTGCTTTCATTTCACTAGCCAAGATGAACAAGGCTCTGCCCAAGTGGAAAGCCTTTTCTATTTCCCAGCATAACTCCGCTGTCAGATGCTTGCAAACGTTTCAATCCATTTACAATTAGCAATGACTATCGGGATGTTTTCCTATAGTAGAATGGCTCTGTTTGGCCCACTGCAGATGGGCCTAGCTACCTGCAAGTTTTCATACTCCGTCAAAACACATACATAAGCTCTCTGTGTTCCATCTCAGTGCAAACTTTTCTCAGGAGAAAAAGTTGTTTTTTTGTTCCCCCCTCATTGTTTTAAAAATATAATGCTTGATTTAGGTCATAACATTTTCCTTCTGGCATTTAAAATATGTTCTAAAGTAAAATGGGGATCTTTATAAAGTTTCCAGGAACACTTAAAGTATTAGGTATTAGAGAATAGGTATAGCCATCAAAACATTTCAACATTGAGTAACAATAAATCTCTGCTCACTTTTCTTTTTCTCTGTAGTGCAGCAAGAACTCAGTTCCTGTTATGTGACTGGCATTTCCAGATGCATTGCTGTGTTATTGTGGCTGCTCAAACCCCCAAGTGGAAAAGATAACTCTGGGAGATTATGAGCCAAGGAGAAAAAAAAATCTGCCTTTCAGTTATGGTGTCTAAGCAAGGCTATGTGGTGTATTAATCATATTATTTAAGCATATTATAACATTTTTTTTTAAAGTAATAGCTATCAGAAAAAATTCAAGACTCCTGAGAGCATATTTTCTGTCTCAAACCAACACTGACTGGAGCAGAAGATTTGCTAGAGTTATTGCATTAACTTTCTATATAAAGGCTACTGAGAAAATGTACAAGAAAGTAGTGAACCTAGCATCATTTACTATAACAACTAAGTTCAGCCTGTAAGCTGGGAATCCATAAATAAAGCAATAAATATCACCACAATTATTAAGTGGCTCACTATAGTGTCTTAAAAAACAAAAGCCCTGAGGCCCTGGCTGGTGGTTCAGTGGATAGAGAATTGGCCTGGTATATGGACGTCCTGGGTTTGATTCCCGGTCAAGGCACACAGGAGAAGCAACCATATGTTTCTCTCCCCCTCAATTTCCCCCTTCTCTCCCTCTGGCAGCCAGTGGTTCAATTGATTCAAGCATGGCCTTTGAGGATAGCTCACTATTATGGATAGTGTGGTCCGAGAAAGTCAGCCTCAGTCACTGAAAATAGCTTGGTTGAATATCGAACATTGGCCTCAGATGGCGTTGCCAGGTGAATCCCAAACAGGGCACACGTGGGAATCTGTCTCACGATCTCCCCTCCTCTCATTTAAAAAAGCAGAAAAAAAAATATGAAAGCACTGAGATGATGGTGTTCTTTCATCTTCCTATTCTTCGCCATAGATATCAATACAGGTCCATTTGTTCCCCTTTGATGGCCATGGACTAGATTCTCTTTGTGTCTGAGGAGTGAGGTAGGCTAACGGGAGCAGGGGTTCTGCATACTTCCACCTCCCCCACTGCACACTCCGTGTACAGATTTGCAATTACTTTTGGAAATGCATACTGGACAATCTTTATCTCTAGGGACTGATGGCAATAGTGCAAATGCAAGAGAGAACAAACACATAAATTACAGTCAGCCTGCTGACTTCACTCTCAGTGGCATTCTTAATTTAAAAGAACAAACACGGCTGGATAAAAAGAGCCAGACGATTATTTATGCCAAAATCAGAAGAGTCTGGTAAACAAACCCACAGAGCCTTACAATAAAACCAAAATGGATTGATTAGACTTTTGTTGCTTTTCACCTGGCCTTAGGGCCTGAAGAGGAAAACACATAGCCTTTAAAATGGATTCCCAACTCACAGAAAGAAAGGGAACTGGATAAGCAATCCCCCAGTGACTGAGAAGTGCTATAACAATAAATTTTATACCTAGTCCAGTGAGTCCGAGGCCTGCTGAGGCTAAGATATCCAGGCTGGGACAAGCCAGGCCGGCAGGGCATGATGCTGGGGACGGGCTGGTTGCTATGGTAACCCCACTGCTTTCAAGTCCGAGGAGACATTTCCTTGCTTCATACATATTTAAGGCATTTCGCTCAACACTTTTCACAATCACAGACTATGGAAACACATAATGGGAAAGAAAAAAATTGACATGCAAGTAGTCTACAATGAATTGGAGAGGTGGGTGAGAAATGAATATGGTAATAAGAATTCCACTCAGGGAATTTATTAATGCTGCTTTAAAATCAACTGCAAACTCTAACCACTGAATACTCTTGGTCAGACCATAAAATATTAGTTACCACGTATTGGGTGTGTTCTATGTTCTAAGCACTGTGATGGAAGCTGCACACATATTCCCATTTCGACCAAAACCTGATGATGGGGTGGAAATTATTAGTCTAAGTGAGGATAAGGGACTCACCCACCATCATAGAACAGCAGTGGAGGGCAGCCAGAGGACTGGAACGCAGGTCCATCTCGAGAGCCCATTCTCGTTTACATCCTCTTCTTGTCTTTACATTAAAGCTTTCCTCCCTTTAGCTCATTCTTACGAAACAAGTCAAATTTGTCTCCCTACAGTATATATACTGCAAAATAATAATCACTTACGCTTGACATTTATGGTCTACTAGTTAACTAATAGACCTTGAGGTACCACTATTCCTCTCTGATGACATATCTGTGGCAAAGCTTCTAGTAAAATAAATTCCTAAACAATACATCTTGTTTTCTCAATGGATTCATCTAGAACACTCGAAATGGAAACACAAGGCAATAAGTTTCCAATGAATAATAATAAAAAAAACCTGTGGCTGAGCAAGCAGTGGAAGTAGCAGGGAGCACAGGGGCCAGCGCAGCATAATTAAATGGCCCCACGATGCTGCAAGGCTTCAGAGTTCTCGCCTACAATCTGTTTTCCCCTGACTTCTCTTCATTCTTCCTGAGCTCCAGGAATTCTTCTTGGGTCTGTCCATTTTATATGCACAAGTCCTCAAAAGTCTCTTAAACCTTTATCTTTTAGTCCGGTACCAACCATGACTCTGGTAAAACTCAAATTACTCAAGCATGCATGAAGCTTTGTAATACATAAAATTAATATCCTAGTCTCTAACTTTAAACTCATTATATAAAGTTCACTTAGAATCAATGTTATCTTTTCATTTAAAGTTTTCTTCTGAAGATGGCATGCTTGTTTGTCTTAAGCTGAACCCTGAATACCACATTATTTACATATGTACAAAATTATATCTAATATATATTATATATGTACCATTATGCATATATGATAAGACTTATACTTTAGAAATTTTAAAATAGAGGGCATGACTGTTTGATGTTTTACCTACTATAATAAAAATATACATAAATATTACTATTGAGTACATGTTATTGTGCAACTTTTTTTTTTTAATTCAATGCCATTCTTATCCTTCAACTTTTGGTACAAAGGTTTCTTCAGAATGTATAACTAGAAGTAGAACGGCTGGAGGTACGGCATCAGTATTTTTAGCATGATCAAACGGTCTCAAATTGCTCTTCAAAATGGTTGTGCCCATTGACACAATATTTATATAGGAGCTTCAGTCTCTTCATTAAAACTTAATATCATCAGTTATCCCACTAAATTTTTATTAGATATATAATTACTAAAATTTTGCAACATCTTAAGAGAAAGGTTTCAAGATGGCTGTGCTGGGTATAAGGATCCAAGAAGGCTGCACTAGGTATAGTTCATTACTAAAAATGTTTTTTATTAAAGAGAACAGGCACCTATTCTTTAAATCTTCAGGGCTGGCACAGTGGCTCACAAATAGCAAATAAATGAAATATTTTTTGAAATTGTATTGATATGTACACATTATATACAATATTTAGTTAGCATTATCAACTATCTGGCAGCTTAGTAATGCTTAAAATTACCAGTTTGCAGATTATGTAAAAAAGGTTTTCTCCTTCCTTCTCATATATTTATAGAAAAATAATGGTCGCTAAAACTGGACTCCAGAAATTAAAACACATATAAAGAAAATGGTAATCAATAACAAATGTTGTTACAAAGTTATATTTGTATAAAATAACTAAATATAATATATGTCATATATTATTAAGGATATTCAGTGACATGAATATGCAAATATATACTTATATGCAAATAAAACAGAGTGTGATATGACACATAGTTCTCTGGATCAAGAGTGAACCAACCTTGCTTGGCTGTTTTGGCTTTGGTTTAATACTAACAAAGACATCCAGCTGTTCCATCAACTGAGCAATAAATTGTGGATCGACTTCAATTTCTTCCTTCATATCAAACATCAATACAAGAGGAAGACAACCCTAGGAAATGTCACAATAGAAAGTGTAGAAGGTTAACATAAAAGAGTAAACCAAAGTATTAAAACTAAATTATACTGCTCACAAAATTTAGGGGATATTTTATAGCTTCATATTCATTTTGAAATATCCCCTAATTTTTGTGAGCAGTATATATACCTTCAGATAACTCAGAGGGCTATGTGAAAATAATGTTGAGTGGCAAAAACTAATTTTGGATAACAAAACTGTCTTAAATTTCTGTTTTTGGCCCTGAATTTTTACTCATTCTCTACCTTGAAAAAATATTCCACTACTCTCTGATTTCAGTTGTGTTAGTGATGCCAGAAATTAGATTCTCAAACATACTCATCCTGTGCCCTTGCTCAAAGACAGACAGTGCTGGCTTTTAATTGTCTCCAGAATCAAATCTAAACATGTAAGAACATTTAAATATCTCCATATTTCTGCCTGGCTTTGTTTGTGCAATCACAGGTCTCTATATTTACATGTATGCCCTTTCTTCCAGGCTAGACCAGCCTCTCAACTATCTTTGAAACAGATTTTTGTACACTGGCATCTTAACTCATCAGAAGGCTTCTGCACGAACCTTCTCTTCTGCTGCAATTCAAACCTTACCTCCTCCTTCAGGTTAATTGCTACTACTGTCCCTTCTTTTAATTATCTCACTTCTTAGGACCACAGCTTTGGGGCTTGAATTTTCTCTGACCCCCAATCTACTGAGTATAAGAAGCACATTATGTACATTTTTTGAGGCATAGGATACTCAGGGCTAACCTAATGATTGCTGGGTTTTGCACATAAGTATCAGGAGAAGGTGTCATGCAACATACTAGAATTAAAATGAAATTACTGTGCTTCATTTCTCTTGTGGATACACATGATTTTTGTAAGGACATGGCTATCAAGAAAAGGTGAAAATATAGGTCAAATCCTTTTAGTTTATCCCTCCCTCCCTCATTTCTTTTAACATTGTGCAATAATATGTCTCATTGCACACCTGTTATTTTTGGCAGGTATGACCAAAGTATGACTATAAATTCATAGTTGTCCAGAATTCTTGAAAAAGTTCACTGAACTCAAAATAATACGTAAAAATTTGAAAAGCAGAAAAAATAAAATATGAAGAGTAAGCATAATAATCTTTGGACATGAATATGCTATGTGATTAGTAGTATATTAAAAATAGCCTGATGAAGTAAATTTGGTTAATATCATTCACAACAAAATAAATTTCATTAAATTATGTATTATAATCTCTAATGATTATAACAAATTCTCATCTGTCAGAGAAATGGAGTCAACCATACAAAATTGGATTTTCTAAGAGTTTTTCAAAAACAACTTCTGGGTTTCATTCAGTGGATAAAGTATTGGCCTGGTATGCAGAAATCCTGGACTCAATCCCCAGTCAAGGCACACATGAGAAGCAACCATCTGATTCTTTTCTTTTCTCTCTTTTCTTTCTCTTTTCCTCTCGAAACCAGTGGTTCAGCTGGTTTGAGTGTTGGTCCTGGCGCTAAGGATAGCTCTGCTGATTTGAGCAACGGCCCCAGATGGGGCTTGCTGGGTGGATCCCAGTCTGGGCTCATGAGGGCGTCTGTCTCTCTATCTACCCTCCTCACACTTAAACTAACAACAACAAAAAAAACCCCACAAATTCTGCAAGTTAATAATAGCAAAGGCCATACCTAAACCTTACTAAATGTCCCTAAAGGTCAAGTTCTGAACTGAAAAATACAGTGATGTTTTTAATAAAAAATATTTGGGGAGGACCTCAGAGTAATAATGGCATAAGAGATACTGCTTATCTCGCCCCTTGGAATTTCAACAAATTGAACAATAATAAGGCAGCAAAGGAACCCCAGCTGGGCTCATAGGTGCACCTCAATGATATGTGGACCGAATGGACTAGAGGTGGAATGGGTTGAAAGGGAGAAAGATAAAATGCATTCACAGTTGGCTCTGGAGAGGAGACAAACTCAGAGTGACTGGGGTTTTATTTTTTCTCTTTCTCTCCGGTATTATGGGGAGGAGGAAAGCTTGGGCTGTCTGGGTTTTGTCTGAGGGGTATGGAGAAGGAAACCCGGACGACTGGCTATCCTTCTGCCAGGAGAAGCAGTGAGATAAAGGGGCAGAGGAGTAGATAATGGAACCAAAGTGGTGGCTGATCACAAGGTCATGGTCAGTGTTCTAATGGTCTGCCTGCAGTCAACACTTAGCAAAGACCTCTCATCCTCCCAGATCCTGCCTCCCTCATCTCGCAGGTACAGACAGTGGCAGAAACAAACCCCACAGCTAGCTATCCAGAGCCACTCTGTCTTCTAAAGAACAGTGGTGCTCAATGTCTGGTCCCCTGGTCAGTTGAGACTTGGAGAGGAGCGCCCCGAGGCATGAGATCACCATTGCTAAAGCTCCAAAGCTGGAAAGCCAAAGTTGTAAAGCCCTCACAACATGCCCTATCCACCAATGTGACTGTAGTCTGGCCCACATCATCATGACAGCAATATCTCATCAGAGGACAGCCCAGAAATTTCACAGAGCTAAAATTTATAATACAGTGACAAGAATGGTAAGAAAACAGTAGCCTCTAAAAACTAAAATTTATTTTTCATTTTTATTTTCATTTTCTATTTTCTTATACTTTTTTCTTTTCAATTTTATTTTCTTTACCTTTTATATTTTTTATTCTATTTTTGTGGTTTTTCTTTTTGTTTTTCATCTTTGTTTTCTGTGGCTTTCTTTTTTACAAGTCATTATTTTCTAAATTTTTATTGTAGTTATAATTTTTTATATTTCATTTTTTAGTTGTTTTTTTTGTTAGAGTTCTTAACAATACCACTCTCAAAAGCCATCAAGGAAGAAGAAATAAAATATTATCACTAGACAAGACAGAGATGTAGTTGAGAAAGAAAATAAAAAATCTTCAGAAAGAATATCTAAATCACATGGAAACCTTGGAGTTAAACAACAGAGAATTCAAAATTGAAGTTCTTAAAATATTCAATGAGATATGAGAAAAGACCTACAGGCAACTTAATGAGCTCACCAAAGAGACTGAAACTTTAAAAACAGAGATGAAGATCAAAAACTAAAATACATTCTTGAAAGATAGTGGAAAAGATGATAAAATGAAAAAATATTCCATGTTCATGGTTTGGAAAAATCAACAGAGTAAAATGGCCATATTACCAAAAGAAATATACAAATTTAATGCAATCCCCATCAAAATCCTAATGTCATTTATTAAAGAAATACAACCAAAAATCACCGGGTGTGTACAAAACCATAAAAAACCCTGAATAGCAAAGCAATCCTGTGGAAAAAGAATGAAGCTGGAGGTATCATCCTACTTGACTTCAAATTATACTATAGAGCCATGATCATCAAAACAGCATTGTATTGGCAGAAAAACAGATATACAGACCAATGGAAAAGAATTGAGAGCCCAGAAATAAAACCATATATATATATATATATATATATATATGGATGTATAAATCTTTGACAAAGGAGCAAAAACACACAATGGAGTAAAAAAAGCCTCTTCAATAAATGGTGCTGGGAAAATTGGAAAGTCACGTGCAAAAGAATGAAACTTGATTACAGTTTGTCCCCCTGCACAAAAATTAATTAAAAATAGGTCAAAGACTTAAATATAAGATCTGAAATAATAAATTACATAGAAGGAAACACAGGTACTGAACTCATGGACCTTGCCATAGAGAACAATTTATGAATTTGACCCTAAAGCTAAGAGAAGTAAAGGCAAAAGATAAATGAATGGGACTATATCAAACTAAAAAGTTTCTGCACAGCAAAAGAAACTGACAACAAAACAAACAGGCAGCCAACTAAATGGGAGATGATATTTGCAAACAACAGCTGATAAGGGGTTAATATCCAAAATATATAAAGAACTTTCAAAGCTTAACAACAAACAAGCAAATAATCCAATTAAAAAATGGGGAGAGGACCTGAACAGACACTTCTCCCCAGAGGACATACAAATGGCCCACAGATATATGAAAAGATGATCATCTTCACTAGCTAGTCAAGAAATGCAAATCAAAACTACAATGAAATACCACCTCACACCTGTTAGATTGGCTATTATCAACAAGACAGGTAATAAGTGTTGGAGAGGCTGTGGAGGAAAAGAAGCCCTCATTCACTGCTGGTGAAATGAAAATTGTTACAATCATTATGAAAAAAAGTATGGTGGTTCCTCAAAAAATTAAGACTAGAACTACCATATGACCCAGCAATCCCTTTACTGGGTATCTAGGCCAAAACTCAAAAACATTGGTATGTAAAGACACATGCACCCCCATGTTCATAACAGAGTTATTCACAGTGGCCAAGACATAAAAACAACCATATATATTGTCCCTCAATAGAGGATTGGATAAAGAAGATGTGGTACATATATACAATGGAACACTACTCAGCCATAAGAAATGATGACATAGTGCCATTTATGGCCACATTAATGAAACTTGAGACCATTATACTGAGTGAAATAAGTAAATCAGTTAAAGCTAAGAACTGTA